>JAEIFZ010000001.1:11582500-12995000 GCA_018904035.1 Zaprionus ornatus | reverse complement strand
AAACTAAATTTGATCTTAATACAAACATTAATGGGTGAGTTATGTAGGAATCACTAAGCAGTTAAGAAGGGAGAACTTCTTCAGTTTGCTTTGCTTTTATTAGCTTTTCATTAGCCTGCTGAGCAGTGTGAGCGAGTGCAAGTCACATCGTCACAGTGTTCCCACGCCAAAAAGGCTAAGCAGCGGGTTCAAAACGTTTTGCCCGCCAGTTGCAGTTGCAGTTGCAGTTGCAAGTTGCAGCCTCAGCTTCAGCTTCGGCTTCAGCTTTGGCTTTGGCTTTCGAATTTGGCTTCGAATTACACAAAAGATTGCTGAGAACAGCCGCGCCGCCGAAATTTGCAGCGTTTGGTTTTTCGCGCGAATTGGCAGAGGCAGACATAGCCCACTCCTCCTCCTCTCCTCTCCCTCTCTTCTCCTCTCATTCTCTCTCTCTTGCTGTCCTACTGCCTTCCTCTGCTTAGCTCCAATTGCAATTGCAGTTGCTGCTGACGTCACAGTCGGAGTCTGTGACAAATTGCTGCCTGCGAGTGTGTGTGTGTGTGTGTGTGTGTGTGAATATGAGTCGCAGCAATCGGGTGTGAGTTACTGCAGTCACCGCGCCACATTAAAAATGGGCCCGAAATGGCGTCAGACACTTGTTGCCGACAGCAGAGACAGGAGGCAACTGGCAACTACTTGCAACGGGGCAACTTGCAACAAGGCAACTCGCATGCCAAAATGCATTTTCAGGGCTTTGCGATTTGCATAAACTGTTGCGACGCTGTGCGGGTTGCGCCGCCTGCCAGGGTTGCCTTTGTCGGCAACTTTTTTGCAATAACAACAGCAACAACAACAACAGCAACAACAACAACAACAACATGAAACGTCGTCGAAGCGCGCAACATTTTCTTAATGAGCGACAAACAATGAAGATACCCGTGTGTGTGTGTGGGGGACGGGGAGGGGCTGGGGAGAAGAAGGGGTGTGTGCAATAGGTCTATACAAATTAATCGGTAGGAAGCATGCGAGTCTAATTTGTTGTTGTTAGTGTTGCGCTTATTGCTCCCGCTCTTGTTCGCTGCCAATCGTCAAATGTTGCAAGTGGCAAGTGGCATGTAGCCAGCGGCGGCACGTTGCAAGTGCTCTGACTGAAATCCCTGAAATCTATACAGAAATAAATCAGAGCAGATCGTTGTGGCAGCAGCAACATCTATCGGGAGGTGGCGATTACTAACGATAACAAACGATAACGATAACAAGAAAAGTAGGAGAATCGATTCAAGATTAATGTAAGTAATGTAAGGTTAGTACTAGCTTCAGTTTATTTCTTGTGTGTTTCTCTTAAATATGCATAACAACAATATCTTTTTGCCTTTTAACTTTTACAAGTCCTAAACTGAAGTACGCCTGTCTAGATCTCTAGATCTCAGAGACTATAAAAGCAGGGGTTATGAAATTTGATGTCAATATTCCTTGCTCGTAAATCAACAAATTCACATTATATTATATTTATATTATATTATTTTTATTATATGTTCTTCTATTTTCATGCATACACGTATATACTGCAATTACTGAAGAAGATGTCCAGTTAGTCCAAGAAATGGCAGCCACATCCTTTTGATCAATTGACAAAAGAAGATAATTCAATTAATTAGTGATATGAGGAAAAAAAATTTCTTTTCTTTTTATATCATATATATTTATAAATAGATTTAAGTTAAAGCAGAACATAGGCTGCCGAAGGTATAATATCCATGCAGATTCTTATGTCCTCCGATCGTGCCTAAACTAGTGATATATAATGTTGAAGAATATTATTTCTAACTTTGATTGGCATTGATAAGTTCACTTACGAGTATTTATAAAATCAGAATAGGTCTTCATACAAAAATCATCATTTTGGTCGATTGTTCCTATGGCAGCTATATGTTATAGTAGTCAGATTCTTATGAAATTTTATATGCATATTAAATATATAGAAAAAATAAGGAAAAGGTTTGGTAACAATATCTGAAAAAATAACAAAAATCGGTCGTTTGTTTGTATGACAGCTATACGATATGTCAGTTCGATCCGGCTAGTTCCGATTTATATATAGCGCGCAGCAATAAGAAGCATGTATGTCAAGTTTTATAAGGATAGCTCCAAAGCTGAGGGACTAGTTTGCATACAACAGAATACACGGAAACACGGACAGACGGACAGACGGACAGACGGGCAGACGGACACATGGACAGACGGACAGGGCTAGTTAGATTTCTCTATTGCTGCTGATTCAGAATATATAAACTTTATGTGGTCGGAGATGTCTCCTTAGGTGCGTTGCAATCTACTGACCAAAATTAATATACCCTCTGCAAGGGTATAAAAAGCTAAAATGATTCTTATTTAATATAGTTCTACATATCTGTTTAATCGGGTTTCCAAAACTTTCTTTTTGTCAAGTCCGAAACAGCTTCAATCTGCAAAGTCTTCGATCTTATATGGTTCCAATTTGAGTTGCAGTCTGTCGATTCTAATCGTACTAAGTTGTTGTCTTTGTGTGTGTGTGTATCTGTGTGTGTATGTGTCTGTGTGTGTGTGTATGTATGTGTGTCTGTGTGTGTGTGTTTGTGTGTGTGCTGTTACTGCCTTCGTGTGTCGGTAGCCCGTGCACAATTCAGCTGTAATTACGGCTTACTAAATCAAAGCACAGCCCCGCCCATCGCCTATCGCCCCCCGTTCTGGTGGCAGCTCAGCCTCAGGATCAGCCTCTCTCTCGCCCACGTTGACAACTGAAAATAAAGCAAGGCAGGAGGAAGGAGATCAATAGCGGAAAGCCGACAACGGCAGCGCAAAGGTGCGAGACAACAACAGCAACCAGAAAGAGGAGCAGGAGGAGGAGGAGGAGGAGGAGGAGCAGCAGCAACGTCAACTAGACTCAAGGAAATTGCAACTGCAAATGGAAACCGAAACCGCAGCAGCAAATTAAAAGCCAAGTCAGTCTCCAGTCTACAGTCGCCAGTCCCAGGCCCAGGCGAGTCTTCACTGCGAATCGAGATCGAGGATTTGGAATCGGAATCGGGATCGAAGTCAGCCAAGTTGGCTGGCATATTGAAATAAGATCAATATCGCTCAGAGCAGCGCGTAGTTGCGTTTATAAATATAACTACGATTGTTCTGCAGTAGCAACAGCAGCAGCAGCAGCAGCAACAGCCGCAACAGCAACAACTCCAGCAACAACAACAACTGTCAAACAAGCAAGAAGACATATTACGGGCGCGGGCAGCCCCAGAGAGACCCTCGAGACTCATTTACAACTTGCCAATGAGCTGCTTCATGTGTCTCAGTTTCTGTGTATCAGTGTGTGTGTATGTGTGTGTGTGTGTGTATTTGTGTGTGCATGAGCAACACTTTACGCCAAATCGATTGTCCTGCCTAACAGATGTTGAGCATGGCCTTTTGAAGGTGTTTTTCCGCCAGTTGTCGCTGCTGTTGCTGCTGCTCTTGCTTCTTTCCAGCTAAAAGTGGCCAGAAAGAAGCTATATGCTTATGTGAATAACTCTAAGATTCGCTCAAAAGATATTAAATGTTGATGACAAATCAAAACAGTTAAGAAACTGACACTTAAAATAAAATCGACGGATCTTAGCAGCATATAAATTTGGTCACATGTATATAGTAGGTGGAAGTAGGCGTGGCGGAGCCCACAAGTTATATATTCTTGATCAGGATCAGCAGTTTATAATTAAGTTTTGTCTAAATAATAAACAAACCGATAAAGTGAACTTAAATCGGTCGATTTTCGATGATGTTATGAGTGTTAGTCTTTGACTATATAGCTATATATTCCTGTACAGCACCAAAAGCCAATCCGATTATACTTGTTATGGCTCTAGTCTTTTCCCAGCGCAAACTTTGTACACACTTTATGATGAAGCATGATAAAAATCGATGGAAATATTTATTGAATCGATTGTTTTCCAATAATATGCGTTATCGATAGCACACGATATCTATCGAAAGAAGCAAGTATTGATTTTTGGATTTCATTGTTATCAGTTTGTTTTATTTCATATAAAGCTCGATAAAGTCCCGAAAAAAACTGTCAAAAAAATCGATAGACGCTGACCTATCGATAGAAATCATTCTCTTGCAATAAGCTCGTCAGGACTTTTGGCTATAAAACGGCCAAGTTGGCTGTAACTGCCGCCATGCGCTGCTTGCTGTTTGCCGCACGGTTGCCCATTTGCCTCTCCGCTTGTTCCAGTGTGCCCCTCTCCTCCCCTCTCCTCTTCCCCCGTCCCACTTGTCCAGTTGCCCATTTGGCCGCGCTTGGTTTGGTTAGTTGTTGATGCCGCTTCAGAGGCACCGCCATCAATGCCGCCAACGCCGTCGCATAAAAACAATTGTTGCTCTCGTTGTTGTTGTTGTTGTTGTCGTTCGTGTTGTTGTTGTTGTTGCTGTTGCTGCTGTTGTTGTTGTACGCAATTTAAATGGAATTTCTGCTACTGGGCTCACATTGATCGCCATAAATAATCGCTACAGCAGCAGCAGCATCAATGGTGGCGGCAACGTGCAACATGCCGTGTGCAGCAGTAGCAGTAGCAGTAGCAGTTGCGGCAGCGGCAGCGGCAGCGGCAGCAACAACTAACAACAAGCAACGTGCTGCTGCAACGGCGACCGCATCTCAGATGGCGCGATAAGGTAATTGGACTATTATGTCAAAAAGTATTTGGCGTTTAAGAAATATGGCCTGCCATTTGACATTTCGGCAGCCGCAGCAGAGTCGCCTGCCCCCTTGCCCCCCCTTGGCCCCTGCCACCATCCCTTTGCCAGCTGCCCCACTTGCCCCTTGGCATCCTTTCTTCGACTCTTTCGCTGTGGCAACACACAGTTACATTTGCAATTGCCACAGAACAAAAGGTGCACATTAAAAACTGTTCGCTGTTTGTTGCACGCTGCACGTTGCACACGCCGCACTCTGCTCTCCGCTCGCTGCTCGCTGCTCACTGCGGCATCGCGATTGCCGATCTTGCGATTGCATTGATCAGTGCACACACTGTGCGAGGCGGAAGAGGTGGAGAGGGGGAGGCAGGGAGTGGGTCAACGCATTGTCGCCACTGTGCAACGTGCAACTGGCAAATGATCAAAGTGGCGGGTGCGTGGCAAGATAATTGATTGGCTGTGGATTTCAATAAAGCTGCCGAGATATTGTATGATCTATGCAGAGATACGATATGAGAGCGCACTTCATGCAGAGAGTTGATGGATTGATGATGCCATATGCAAGAGTAGATGGTCGAAATGGAGCTAGTGCAGCCGCTTGTTCCCAGCAGATAATTAACTATTGCACAGATACTTTGTGTTTATAATATTTGTTATTATTATGTAATATTATTATTATTTTTATTAGGCACTTTTGCACTCTGCAGATACTTTTGTAGCTTAAAGATAAACAAAATGAAGTTAATGCAGTTACTTATTGGCAGCAGATACTTTTATATTTTACAAATACTTTTGTGTTTATTATATTTTGCAGTTTAAAGATACATTTGTATTTCAGAGATACGTTTTTATCTTTAAGATACTAAAAATGGAGTAAATGCATACAAATACCTGTTGAAGATACCTTACTAATTCAAAGATACTTTTGTAATCATTTTTTTTAAGAATGTTAAGATACTTTTGTACTCTGCAGATACTTTTGTACGTCAAAGATACTTAAAATAGAGTAAATGGAGTCACTTATTGGCAGTAGATACTTAACTAATTCAAAGATACTTTTGATTTCAATATTTTTAAGAATCTAAAGATACTTTTAAACTCCGCAGATACTTTTGCATCTTAAACATACTTTAAATGGAGTTAATTTAGACACATATTAGCAGCAGATACTTTTATATGTCAAAGATACTTTTGTGTCTATAATATTTTGGTGTTTAAAGATACTTTTATACTTCAAAGATACATTTTTATTTTTAGAATACTCATAATAGAGTATATACATTAACTTATTCACAGCAGATACTTTACTATTTCAAAGATACTTCTATAGTCACTATTTTTAAAAACCTGAAGATACATTTACACTTAGGATATACTTTTGTTTTAATACTTAATTACTACAATGAAAATTGATATAATCGATAAGCACTTTAGTGTAAAGCTACTTGACTCTGATTAACCTCACTTTAACCTAAATTAGTTAAACTTTCTCTATCGATTTGTATTTACTTAGACTTTTGAACAGCCCAAAATAGTTGAATTGTGCAAATATCTTATCTTCTTCGAGAGATACATATCATTATACTATTGTATTATACTATCGAGAATATACTCGAGACTGACTCGACTGTTTTGTTATCATAGTTGGCTCTGTGGCATTCAGGCCCGTTTCAGCTGACCAAACAATATCGAACAATGTGTTCTATTTCTGTCTGCACTCTTTAGCCGGAACGGTAGCTTATATATAGTTCTCTGGCGGCCAACGTCATGAAGCAGTCGTGGCCGAGCGGTTAAGGCGTCTGACTAGAAATCAGATTCCCTCTGGGAGCGTAGGTTCGAATCCTACCGGCTGCGGGAAAGTTGAAATCACTTTTTTTTTATTTTTTTATGTAATTGTATATTTTTCTCTTGCGTTCTCCTTTTTATAAATATCTTTTTAATTACAGCGAAATTATGAAGAAATATGTTTGCTGTGGCCAGAAGGAGACACAGAAATATTGATTACTCCCTGCGGTCGCTACACCTTGAAGACGATTCCCGCGTTGAGCGCTTAATGTATTTATTATGATATTAAGAAGCTCTCGCAGAGCATTAAAATACCTCGACTCGCATTTAATTAGTGCAGGGAGACGGGGTAGGAGTAGAAGCAGGGGAGAAGGGAGGGGCAGAATGGCATGAAGGGAATCCTACTTAGTGCGATGGAAAATTGGCGTCTCAGTCGCGTCGCATTGTCAGCCCAAAATAAATAAGCAGACAAAATGGGACAAGGGGCAGGGCAGGGCAGGACAGTACGAAGGAGGTGGGGAAAGAGAACATATATAAATAAAAAATAACAAGATGAATTACCTTTTGCCACTGCACGTGAAACTGACACGCCAATGTGTGCCGGGGCAGCCTGGCAGCGTAGTGTGTGCCCTCTCTCTCTCTCTCTCTCTCAGGTAGTGCCAAGCACACCCCTCTCTTCTCTCCACCCTTCCCTCTCTCCGTAAGCACCTCATCTTACCATCGAGTCCCGTTTCGCTGTCGGTCCTTAAGGTTCCGGCCATGCCACACATGGCTTTCAACACGTTCTGCTTTTGGCATTTTTTCGTTTTTACCCTGCACTACCCCGTGTACTGCAGAGCGGGTCTTTCGGTTTGTGTTACAGGTAGAGTGATGAAATTTGGCGCGCAGTTAACTTAATATATTTTCTTATTAGGGTTCAATTTAGACTTAAATATGCCACAAATTGAGAGAGTTGTGAAAGAAACAAGTGAGTGAAGCAGTTAGAACGGCATTGAGTAATTTAAAGCTGTACGGACTGTTATAGCTAGCCAGTATCTGTTTATATACTCTTGCAGGGTATTCCTGGGCTCAGCTTCACACACTAGTCTCTTCAGTTTTTTGGCCCATTTCTCTGGCGGACCCAACCATGGGGCAAGAGACTGCTGCGTGACGTCGCCTTCTGCTCCTGCTTCTCCTCCTTCTCCTTCTCTTTCTTCTGCTGCCGTTGATGGCTCAATTCATTTGTTGTCTGTTGCAGTTGTTGCTCTTGCTCTTTTTGTTGTTGCTGTGCCGAAATGCATTTTTAATTTAATTTCATTTTGAATAATTTGGACGCGATGCGCGCATTAAAAAATGTTTAACATCGCCAGCAGAACCATTAAAATTGCCGGCTAAAATGGCCGCATTCGATTTGGATAAAGCTGCTCACCTGTCGTGCAGCGTGCGCAGCGTTGCAACGTTGCAACATTGCAACACACGCTGCCCCCTTTTAATTGCCGCGCCTCAATTATGATAATGCTGCCTTCTTTTAAGACGCGCCTTGGCCTTTTCTTCTTCTTCTATATTTCTTTTTTTTTTTTTTTTTTTTTTTTGCATAAATTCTGCCTTGGATTATACGCAAATCGTCTCAGTCTCAGTCTCATTTTCCATTTTCCACTTTGCCACTTTTTGCGGCAGGCCCAATTAAATGCATGAAAACAGCAGACAACGTGGAAGGGGCCAGGGGCAGGGAGGGGCAGACAGATAGATAGGCCCTCTCGAAATGACGGCGATTACGTTCTAATTACGTAACATTCTTATTAACCAAATGATACGCGAAGCAAAACAGCAACAAAGTAAACGTCGAAGAGGGTGGAGAAAAGGGGGAAGCAGGTAGAGGGTAGGGGTGAGGCAAGCTGGGGAGGCAGCAAGCAAAAAAGCTTAGCAAAATTATAATTTGAGGCGCAAACTTAACGCGACATTGCACCCGACAAAGAACGGAGAACCCGATGAGGAACGCAGAGGAGAAGGGGTGAAGAACGATGAAAGAAGAACCAAGAAAGAGTCTCAGGCGCAGGGAGCGTTCCGTGCAAATTATAGTGATTTCTAACCCTCAGTTGTTATTTCGCTTAGGCTTGTTTCATTCTCACCAAATTGAATCTTATGTATTCAGGTTTCGAGACGTGAAATTAAAAGGAACTAATTGAATATTCACCTGCAAGAGCTGCAAGAGCTCTTGCTTTCATTCGGGTCCATTTACTTTTCACTGTCACTGTGGGAGGCCCAAGGAACGTGCCGAGATAGAGTGAAGAGTGAAGAGTTGAAGGAATATAAGGTATCATGTGATAAGTACATATGTACCATACATATATAATATACATTCTACTCGTATAGTGTCTTTGGCTTCAGAGTCCCATAATGTTTCACTCTCTTTCTCTCTCTTAGTAGCTTCCAATCTAACACTCCCTTTCACATTTATTATAGGTTTCTCATCTTATCTTCAGATTTCTCTCTTTTTCTATTTGAAATCCTTTTTCTCATTTTACTTTTAATATTTAATAAATACACAAAGTATTTCTATTTGTTTCTCCTCTTAGCCACTGCTTTTCACTTTCACTCTCTTTTTCCTACATTCTCCTGAGTTCTTTCTTCTGTCTTTCTTTTTTTCAATACTTTTTTTCTCTTTATATCTATTTTCTTTAATCTCTCTCTCTACTTGTCTCTGTCAACATCACTCTTTCGCTCTTTGTGGCAATTCCTTAATTTCTCTATTTATCTATATTTATATCTATTTATATATCTTTGTATATATATTTATCTATTTATCTATGTATTCATGTATCTATCTGTCTATTCATCTACCTACTTATCTATTTATTCATCTATCTATTCAACTATCTATTCATCTACCTTTCTATCTATCTATCTATATATTCTTCTTTCTATCTATCTATCTATCTATCTATCTATCTATCTATCTATCTATCTATCTATCTATCTATCTATCTATCTAACTATCTATCTATCTATCTATCTATCTATCTATCTATCAATCTATCAATCTATCAATCTATCAGTCTATCAATCTATCAATCTATCAATCTATCAATCTATCAATCTATCAATCTATCAATCTATCAATCTATCAATCTATCAATCTATCAATCTATCAATCTATCAATCTATCAATCTATCAATCTATCAATCTATCAATCTATCAATCTATCAATCTATCAATCTATCAATCTATCAATCAATCTATCTATCTATCTATCTATGTATCTACTTGTCTATCTATCTATCTATTCATCTATCAATATTTTTATCTATCTATTTCAAATGTGCTATCTTTTTACCTCTGTCCCTTCCACTATCCTTTATCCTCATTATCTGATACTTTACTTTTTCTTCATATATATTTTTATCTATGCATATCCTTCTATCACAATCCCTCTGTCTCTGTCACTGTCTCACTATCTCTTTCTTCTGCTATCTTTCTTTTTTCTCTCACTTATAAAGTCTTAATTCTGTTTCTCTCTATCTAAACCACTCAAAATCCGACCCCATTTCTCGCTTTTCATTAAACCTACCTCTTCAATCCCCCTTAAGCTCTCTCTCTCTCATCCTCTTACCTTCTATCCCACTTCATCTCGCATTACATTGCACTCCAAATCGATTTTAACAAGAACCCGAGGCAATTAGCTTGCTCCGGTTATGCGTGATTTCCTTGGAATTGTCATTCAAGTAGCTTACACAAATTCAATGAGGCACACACTTATACACACACACACACTTAGCATATATACAATGCTATTGCGATTGTATTTCACATCGCACGATTCTGCGGGATTTGGCTAATTATCGCTAAAATGGCGATTACGCAAGCACCATCAAAATATGAGCGCCAAATTTATTGAGGAAAATTCGCTTTGCTGCCGTTGTTGTTACTCAGTTGTAGTTGTTGTTGTTGTTGCTGCTGCTGTGCATATGCCAATGGGGGCAACAACAATGAGTTGTTATTGCTGTTGCTGCTGTTGTTGTTGCTGCTGTTGTTGCCATTTACGAGCGAGCGCAGTTTTTGGCGGTTGGTTGACGCTTTTTGCCCAAATTCGCATATCAAACATCAAACATCAAATTTCAAAATGCGCAACATTTCAACGTCCTCGTGCGGGCAACCCCGCTTGCACCCCCCCCTCCCTCTCACCCCTTCCAGCTTACCCCTGCACTGTCTCCTTGCCGCGACGGCGGTCTCAGTGTCAGCTGGCAAAATGAGCTGCCAAAAGATTTGAATATTTCGCATTTGTGTCGAGTGAAATATTTTGTTGTTGTTGTTGTTGTTGTTGTTTAGTGATCGGAGCTGCATGTGGCAAGACGACGACGACGACGACGTGGCCGTGGCATGTTGCCTGCCGCTTGTCAAGTGTGCCGCTTCTGGCCTGGCCTGGCCTGGCTTCGATTGCGCCACTTGACAGTCGAGAGACGAGACGAGACCTCAACAAATCCGCCGCCAATGTGCAACGTGCACCACAATGCGCACTGCGGACGATCCACTGGACGCACTGTCGACTCTGTCGATCCATGAACGATTTGCAGATCTCTCCCTCTCTCTTTCTTCCTCACTCACCCCCTCTCTCCCTCTCTCTCTCTCTCTCTCTCACTCTGTGTCTCTGTGCGTGCCTGGTCAGTGCTTGTCGTTTAATTGAAAGATGTCAATTTGCGTTTGCGGTGGCAACAACAGCAACAACAACAACGCACAAAGTGCGTTGCGCAACAGCGACAACAATTGCTGTGAGTGCGGACGGAAGGCAGCAGCGATAGTAACTGCAACAGCGAGACTGCCAGATACCCTGCAGAGCAGATACGGCAGGTAAGAGTAGATTAATTGATGGAAGCAAAGCCAAGTTAGAACTGGGCAGAGGTGGATACTCTTTATCTGCTGAGGCAAAAGTTGAAAAAAACCCTTGCAGATTTAGGTCTTGAGAGACTAAGGAACTCTTATAAGTATGTATGTATTTCATCTGCAATAAAACCAATACAAATCGTAGTGTTTCAGTAAAAACATGTGAGATAAAGCTGAGCAGAAGTAAAACAGCTGCAGAGGAGAACGAATAAATCTAAATTGCCTTAAATATTGATACTGAACAGGAATATATATAATTATAGTGCATATTATATGGCAACAAAGCACCCTTCAGCAGTTTAAGCTGCCTGGACTCACTTCCAATTGAGATAAGTCGCATAGACAGACGGATTACGATAAATCGATGCAATTGCTTATACTGTACAGGAAGATATATATTTATATATGTATATATAATATGCATGTATCTCTTACCATATAATCTCTTCCTATATGAATCCCCCTCGAAGTACATTTGAATGTTGTAATTGCAAAAACATATAAATTGGCCCAGATCGCCTTAACTGTTGATGCTGCATAGGAATATATATTATATATACTTGTCTATACTATAAAGCAAATAACCAATTCAAATCTATACTTATGGAGCAGCTCTTACTTAAAATATACTTGAGAAAGTTTCACTACCAGACAAACAAGATTGTCTCAAGTACTAATGCTGAACAGGAATATATATACTATATATACACTCATGTGCTAAGCCAAGCTGCCTTAAATTAGTTAAAACTCAGCCAACTCTTTCACTCTAAAGACACTTGCAGCACTTGCACGCATATACCCGCACTCTGCAGTCCGCTATAGGGTACAACAACAACAACAGCAGCAACAACAGCAACAACAACTGCGACAGCAACAAGAAGAACTGTTGCTGAGAGCTCGCACAAAGAGTGTCTTCGAGTTGAGGCCCCCCGAAATAAATTTCAACCAAATTGCCAACGTCAGCGACGCTATCAGCAGCATTTATCAGCTCGCAGGGGCAGGGGCAACTGAGTTAAGGCAGTTGTTGTTGCTGTTGCTGTTGCTGTTGCTGCTGTTGCTGCTGCTGCTGTTGCTGCTGTTGCTGTTGCATGCTGTTATAGGCTGCATGCTTTATCGCAATATTTAATTGGCAAAATATGCGTCTAAACGCACATAAATTGCATTGCTAACGCGTTTGTTGCGTCTCGCAGACCGCACGCCAATTACCCCAGCAACAACAACAGCAGCAGCAGCAACAGCAACAGCAGCAGCAGCAACATTTCCAGGCAGCATCCGCACGCAATGTCAAGGCATTTCACTCAATTGTTGTTGTTGTTGCTGTTGCACTGGCGGCAATTGCTGTGCGGTTGTTGCTGTTGCTCCTTGCAGCACGGCAGCAACAGTTGCCAGGCCTGCCGCAAATGTCACAATTGGCCAGTGCGCCCGACTGACACTTGACTGAAACGCGCCTTCGGCTCTTGCGGCTGCTGCTGTTGCTGTTGCTGCCTCTGCTGTTGCTGCCTCTGCTGCTTGCGGCTTGTTAAATTGTTGCAAAGTTATGAGCAAAGGATTTTGGCATTGCCCGTTGTCGGTTGCCGCGTTGCAAGTTGCCAGCCAGCTGACAGTCTCTCTCTCTCTCTCTGTCTGCAACCGACTGTGGGTCAGTAAAGCAATATGCGAAATATTCAACTCACTCTCCCCTTCCCCTTCCCCTTCCCTCTGCTCCTCTTTCGCTCTTGCTGCGAAACAAGTTTCGATGGCGACTCGCAATTCTATTTGCAATAATTGAGAGCTGCAGATACGTATCTTATCTTATCGCTCTATTCAATTAAATGCAGTCAGATACATTGCGCTTTAAAGCGCATCCGCCAGATACTCGAGCAGACATTCAAAGTGTGTAAGATACAAAAGTATCTGGTGGGCATCGTAGGCAAAGCCAAGGTAAGTATGCTGAGCTAAAGAGGTTGATAGGAATAAAGAGATAGGCAGGAATAAAGAGGAAGAGGGACGGAATGAGGGAGGGTTGACTCCTCGCAGGCTGCCCCAGCAAAGCTGTTGCAAATCAACTATATTTATTGTATGCATATTTATCTGACTGTTGCCAAAGTATCTGAGAAATACCATGCCAGTTTTTAAAAGCTGCAAATAAACGGCAAAAGATACAAAAGTATCTGCAAACAGAGTGCACGGTAAACGTCAAAGTAACTGCAAGATACAAAAGTATCTTTATGACAAGAAAGTAACTTGTAACAGCTTGCCAGAAAGTATCTTATAGATGCATTTGTATCTTTCCCAAGAAGAGTCTGTTAAAGCCGACTTTAAACAAATGTATCTTGCAGATACTTCAGTTATCACTACAGCGAATAATCGATAAACATTATCGATTGCATTTCAAGTGTGTTTCGATTGCCCAACTAACGGCACTTTGCTATATTCAAGTCTGGTTATGCAATCAGCTTAAAGATGCGCAGCAGCGCCAGACGAGACAACCTTGAAACACTCTCACACACACACACACACACACTGGAAGATGGGGTAGTGGTAGAGTGGGAGGGGGGACTGTATATAGTCGTTGCTATATGGCACATCTCGCTGGCATTATAATTGAATTCTCAGCAAGTTTTTGCAGTGCGACCGCGACCTTCGTTAAAGTTGCGAAACTTTGTCTTAAAGTTCAAACTGGAGCACAACTATTTGCCCCACAAATGCTGCATGCCCCGACTGGCGTGTGTGTGCATGTCTCTATATATATATATATGTATATGGTATATAGTATATATATATCCGGCATGGTGTGGTATATAAAGCATAAACTATGCACTGAGTGCGCCAACTGAATTTATATAACTCTTTTTTCTGCTGCTGCTGCTGCTTCTCCATTTGAATGCTCTGCTGCAGTTGCTGCTGCTGCTGCCGGCGTCGCAGCTGTTTTCGCGCTTGCCGCAACTTGAGCAACGTCCTTGGCTGTCCTGTGCGTCCTGCCCCCCTCCCCTGCCCCATCCATCCCGTAGCCCGCACACTTAAGCCTTGTCTGCCTTGCACTCTCGACTCAACTCGACTCGACGCGCTGTTGCAGTCGCCGCCGCTGCTGCTGCTGCTGCTGCTGCTGCCGTTGCTGCTGCTCTTGTTGTTGTTGTTGTTCTGGCTGCTGACTGTCTGCAAAGTTTTCCATATTTTTAGTGCAGCCAGCCAGGCAGACAGAGGGACAGACAGAGGGACAGACGGGCAGACGGGCAGACAGGCAGCCTGGCAGCCAGACAGTTGGAGTTTCCCACTTTGCAATAAGTTTCAAACTTAAATAAGGATAATAAAATGCTTTCGACTGCGCTGCCAGAAGCAGCAGCAGCAGGCAGGGTATGTGTGTGTATGTGCATACCCGCTACCCGCTATGCCAGCGAGGAGCAACATCCTTAGCTGCTCCGCAACTCGGCGAGATTGTGTGACGTCCTTGGCTGCCGCTGCCGCTGCCGCTGCTGCTGCTGCTGCACGGACTGTCTGTGCGCTGTCTGCTGGCAGCAAAAGCAGCAACCTTGCCACCTTCTGCAGCGCCTCCCCCTCGCCTGCCCCGGCTCGTGGCAACAACTTCTCGTTCTAGTCCGTGATTCACTCTTGAACAACTTTTTAACATAATGAAATCAAATAAAATGTAGGTAGAAGCTTTATGCAGCCAGCGTCGCTTGTGCCACATAACACACACACACATACACCTACACATACCAGTACACACATACACACCAGTACACACACACACCTACACACTGGGTTGGTGTGTGTGCATAATAAAATATATTTCAGTTTGTCTGCGGATCCTCTCGCTGTTGCCCATTGTTGTTGCTGCTTTTATTGTTGTTGCTGTTGTTGCTGCTCTTGAACACTTTCACTCTCGCCAGTCAGAAGTGCAAGCTTTCAATTACCCCGACAGCAACTTAGCAAAGCAGCGAAACTGCATTTGCCTCTTTCTGTTTTCATTTGCATTTTCCTTGGCCAATTCGATTAGTTTTCACTCGCTGCAGAGGTGACATTTTCATATTTTCCAACACTAGCAAATAATTGCGAGAATTTTATGCAAATAATATGATATTTTATATTCCAGACAATCACTATTTGCTCATTGCAAACTCTTCGTAGACACGAATTAGTTAGTCATTAAGGGAAAAAGAAAAGGAAAGAGAAAGAGAAAGACCACCTTCGACATGCCGAAGGTTCTATACACTTGTAGGCTCCTTTATACTCCAATCGGTCCAATACGAGTTATATATAATGGTGCAGAATTGAATGGTATATATTCAATATTATGTCTCACTTTGATTGGCATTAATAAATTCAGTTTTTTCTAAAATCAGAATAGGTCTTCATACAAAAAAAAAACCTTCATTTTGGTCGATTTTTCCTATGGGAGCTATATGTTATAGTAGTCAGATTCTTATGAAATTTTATATGCATTTTATATATATAGAAAAAGTCCGATGTGGTAAATTTGGTTGCAGTATCTTAACAAATAACAAAAATCGGCCGATAGTTTGTATGGCAGCTATACGATATATGGGTCCGATCTGGCTCGTTCCGACTTATTTACAGCGTGCAGCAATAAGAAGCATGTATGCCAAGTTTTATTAAGATAGCTTCAAAACTGATTGACTAGTTTGCGTTGCAACAGACGGACAGACAGATACAAGGACACACGGACAGAACTAATTCGATTCCTCTGTTGATGCTGATTCAGAATATATATATTTTATGGGGTCTCCTGGCCAAAATGAATATACCCTCTGCAAGGGTATAATGAGAATATTGAGCCAACTTGAGGAATATATTGTAAATTGAATAAAATATGAATACCAATAAAAATACTGATAAATACATTAATATATAAAACTTTAAAAAATATCGGATGCAATTTTCTAAATATTTAACTATTATTTACAAAGTATTTATAATGAAAAGAAAGACTATCTTCGGATTGCCGACTGTTCTACCTTCTTGCAGTTTGCACTTTACTCCGATCGTGCCTGTACTAGTCATATATAATGCTGCAGAATTGAATAATATTTTCGTCTATAATAACTTCAATATCACTTATCCCAAATAATCTTAAGTATTTCATGCCTTCCCCAGCAGCATCAGCTAAAAATCGATAATTTGTGAATGGAAATCAGTCAAAGTCAGGCAGACACGCTGATTAAAAATAGATTCCACTTCTCCTCCCCTTGCCTGAAGCAACAACTCGATTGTAACTGCAATCCCGTTACCTTCTTCTACCAATGGAGAGCAAAAAACAAAGGTTCAGCTCGATTGTTCACTATTTATTTTCGTCTGTGGTCCTGCACAATGTTTCGGCTCACAATTTAAATATATATGTATGTAGATTGAGCAGAGCATATATATTCCCATTCTCCATTGCCCATTGCCCATCCCCAACGCCAAGGGACTGCTCATTTTGCTAAACAGCCGCTGGCTCGGTCCGTGCTCGACGGGATTCGACTAGGCATTGCATTGACTGAGTCCCTCGTTGGAGATGGACATGACTCGTCATCGTTTTGTGTGCGGCAAATGACAATTGCAGTGCAAGCGACACAGCTTTGTGCTTCTGCCCTTCCTCTGCTAACCCTGCCACTATTACTCCCCTTCCCTCTTCCCCTGCCCCATCTCCCTTCCTCTTTTTGTGTGTGTTTTTTCTCGGAAGTTAACTGCACTTGACGAGTTTGGTTTAATCTGACAACGAAGAAAAGAACTCTTGAATTGATGCAGAAAATTGTGATTTGTTCACCTACTTAAAGTGTGCTCTTCTAGTAAAGCATTACACACACTGCAGCATTATATAGTACATGATATATGGCGATCCATGCCAATTTATTTGTTTATGCAATTACAACATTCAAATGTACTTAGAGGGGAACTACTATGGAGAGAGACTATATAGTATCAGATAGCTGTTTTTTTATATATTCCTATTTGTACTATATATATTCCTGTACAGTATAAGCAATTGCATCGATTTATTCTAATCCGTCTGACTATGTGACTTATCTCAATTGGAAGTCAGTCTAGGCAGCTTAAACTGCTAAAGGATGCTTTGTTGCCATATAATATGCACTATTATTATATATATTCGTAATCAGTATCAATAGTTAAGGCTTATAGTTTCTGTCTTCATTGATTTTCCATCTGTTCTACTTGTATACTCTTTTATTCTTAATCTTTGTGTACTAATTAACTTATCAAAGTATTTTAAAGGTTTTCTAACATTTAAAATTATATTTATTTATATTAATATTTTTTATTATTTTTAATTTTTTTTTATTTATTTTATTTTTTATTTTATTATTATTTTTATTTTTTATTTTTTTTTTTATTTTTTTTATATTTTTTTTTCATTATAAATCTATCACGGGTATTCGAATTAGTGTAGTAATATACTAAAATAGACTGTCTGCGCCAAATAAGTTTATCTTGGCTTGTACAATAGATCATTAGGTTCTACCTTTAATAACAGTTGAAACTATAGGAACTTCTATATACAATATCTTGCGCTCAGTATTTGTTAAATCAAAGTTTCATCAATTTCGAGAATGTGCTTCCAGAGTAAAACATTCATTTTTTAATTTAGTTGAATGAGAAGTAATTATTATCACATATTCTTGCTTATTATTTTTTTTTTTTTTTGTTTTTTTTTGTATTGTTCTTAAGTGAAGATTCCGTACATCATTATATTGTATTTTAACATCACAGGGTGGGAAATATTCTTCAGAATTACCAAACAATTCTTGCTTAATCAATTTCAAATCTCTTTCTAAGTCTCATAATGAAACATATCGAAAGTAAATGAAGCTTTCACCTGCTTAACTTTCTTTCCTTCAAACTCTTTGCTTTCTTTTTGGCTTCCCCAAGCAGTTCTGCTCTTCCTTATTAGAACTCCTGCTTAGCATAATCGATATGGTTAGAGATTCCGGCATTATGCACTGATATCTTGCATAATCCGGGGACGGAGACGGATCTTGCTCGAGGCGTCATCGCAATTTGTGTGCGGCTCTTAAGCGGGACTTGGCCTGCCTGGCCCATTTGCCTGGCTAAGCTGCAGAGGAGTGCAAGAGGGGGATTCAGGCAGTGTGATGAGAGGGGGGAGGGATGACTGGTGCTGGCTTTCGTTTCGTGCGCTGTCGTCCATCAGTGAAATAAAAATGTCACTCCCATTGCAATCCATCACGTGACAAATGTCTCGCTCCGTCTCTGTCTGCAATGCGCCCAGCTACGTGTGTGCCAGTGTATATGACAGTGTGTGTGTGAGTGTGTGTCACTGTGTGTGTTTGGGCGTAAATGTGCCGAAAAAAAGAAGATCACGCTGCTCGTCCGGCCGTAGCAGGACGCCAGGCAAAGCCAAAGCCAAAGCCAGCCACATACCCCGCCCCGTGCTCTGCCCGCTGCCAGTGCAGGTCCTGGCCAAGCAGCAGAAGAGGAGAGAGAGAGAGAGAGGGTGCTGGAGCTGTAGCTGGAGCAGGCCCAGGGCCAGGGCGATGCCAACGACGAATGACGTGACATGGCAAAACTTTTAGTTTGCCTGACAACACGCAGCAAGTGTAGGAGTGCAACGGGCGGGCCGGGGCGGTGCGCTGTACAGGCAGGAGCTGGGCTAGGGGGCGTGGCTGCTGCTGATGTCATGTGTGTGTGTGTGTGTGTGTTTGTGTGTGTGCAACGTTGCATTGTTTTTTATTATTTCTCATTCTGTGCTGCTTTTTTTCGGCTCTGCTCGCTGTTATTTTTATGCGCCTTCAGCCTCCGCTGCCCCCCCTTTTCCCCACTGCCTTCACTCGTCGCTCGCATCGGTTTAGCTCTTTGTTTTCTCTTGGGCTGCTGCTGTTGTTGTTGTTGTTGCTGCTTTCTAGATTGCATCCAAAATTTATGTTGTCACTGGCGCTCTGCGCCAACCTCACAACACACCCCCTGCCCCTCCCCCCTCTGCCCATCTGCCACGCTCCTTTGCCCGCTTCGCACTCTTCAAAATGGCGGCCATTCGCGCCCGCCGCTGGAGTCGATTATTTATAAGCTGTGACAGCGTCGCGTCAACTTGATGATAAACTATGTTTGCCGCGGCGCCCTAATTGAAAATAATGCCCCCTCCGCCTGCCCTGTGCACCCTCCTAGCCCTGCATTACACTTCACTCCCTCTTCCTGCTGTCTTACTTCCCCCCCTCGATACTCTGTTAAGAGCAGCAGGCAGCTGCATAGGCTCATCCCACTGGACGTATACGCAATGTCAACGGTTGCTGCCTCTGCCTCTGCGTTGTAGGTGCTGCCTCCCTGACCCCCCTCCCTTCTCCCGCACTCCTGCTGTCATAATAAAAGAGAGCAAAAATGGCGCAGCCCGAAAAATTGCAATCAAGTGCAAAATTGCCGACGTAAACGGCGCCGGCAGTGGCAGCAGCAGCGGCAGAGGCAGCCCGAAAAGTGCAGGCTGCCAGGACACGTACGCGCAACGTGGACGTGGACGCCATCGTCGGAGCCATCATCGTCATAGCTGGCACTCCTTGCTGTTGTTGGTCGCTCGTAAAAACAAACTGATAGCAAGCAGAGGGGTAGAGAGAGAGAGGAGGGGAGGGAGACAGAGACAGGCCAAGGCGCTGCAGGAGATGAGCAAAGTCACTGTGGCAGTTTGAACTCGCAGTCGATGTAGGAAGGAGGAGGGAGGAAGAAGAAAGAAGAAGACAAAGAAGAGACTTCAAGCAGTAGGCGATGCTGAGAATTCACTGTTGAGAATGGAATAGAAGTGAGAACAGAAAGTGAGAACAGTGGAAGATCATAAGTAAGTATTCTAGATGGGAATAGTTACTCTTAAGATCTTTCACTATCTAAACTGTTCTCACTTTCTTTCAATCTCAAGAATGGAAAGAGACAGAGAAAGAGAGAGACAGAGAGAAAGTTAGAGAGAGAGAGAAATGGAAAGAAAGAAGAAAGTGAACCCTAAGTTAGGTTAGGTAAGGTTAGGTACGGTTAAGTAAGGTTAGGTAAGGTTAGGTAAGGTTAGGTAAGGTTAGGTAAGGTTAGGTAAGGTTAGGTAAGGTTAGGTAAGGTTAGGTAAGGTTAGGTAAGGTTAGGTAAGGTTAGGTAAGGTTAGGTAAGGTTAGGTAAGGTTAGGTAAGGTTAGGTAAGGTTAGGTAAAGTTAGGTAAGGTTAGGTAAGGTTAGGTAAGGTTAAGTAAGGTTAGGTAAGGTTAGGTAAGGTTAGGTAAGGTTAGGTAAGGTTAGGTAAGGTTATGTAAGGTTAGGTAAGGTTAGGTAAGGTTAGGTAAGGTTAGGAAAGGTTAGGAAAGGTTAGGTAAGGTTAGGTAAGGTTAGGTAAGGTTAGGTAACGTTAGGTAAGGTTAAGTAAGGTTAGGTAAGGTTAGGTAAGGTTAGGTAAGGTTAGGTAAGGTTAGGTAAGGTTAGGTAAGGTTAGGTAAGGTTAGGTAAGGTCATGTAAGCTTATGTGAGTGACGCTGGAGACAGAGAGAGGATAAGCGCAATAGAAACAGACGTAAGTATTAACAAAAAAAGACAAAAAGAAAAAGAGAGAAATTGAAGTGGAGGTGGAACAGCACAAAGACAAATAGTAGGATAAAGAAAGAAAGAGGAGTACAAGAAGAGGAAAAGGAGACATACCAATATGAGTTATTGTTCCGCAAATGAGAATGGCAAAAGAAAGAGCAAGAAGAAGCAAAGAAAGCATGGGAATAAGATGAGGCAAGTCATTAAGAATATAGTGATTATAGAGAACAGTGGAAGGATGGCCAATTCTTGGAGTAGTTGCCTATTCCTGGCCACCATCGATGCTCAGCTGGGGAATGTGTTCAAGGTCTGAGATCGATGCGAGTTGAGGGAGTGAGTTATCACAATATTGGCCAAGTACTCAAGGTGCTGCCACGCTGCTGCTCTCACGGGGATCGTCTGCACGAGGCATGTGGCAGGTGGCAGGTGGCAGGTGGTAACTGCCGCAGCGCATGTGCGCCAAAGCAGCAAAAAGCAGGCAGAAATTCCATTAATTTTTGTCCTTCTTATCGCTGGCTTTGCGATTGGGTCGTGGTTTGGTTTGGCAAAGGCGTAGGAGGTGCTGCCAGCGGCGGGGTGGGGGGATGGGGTGTGTGGCAGTACTGCGTGCCGCTGTGTGGCAGCTTTGGCTTAGCAACGTCACGTGCTGCTGGGCGCAAACTTAACGCATTTCCGACAGGGATGAGGAAGGGGACAAGCAGAAGGAGGAGCAGGAGCTGGAAGGGGAAGGAGCTTGAGAAGGACAAGAAGGAGTAGAAGATGAAGGACAAGGAGCAGCAGCAGCAGAATGTGGATGCGGATGAGGATGACGAGCGCAGCAAGCAGCACATGGAGGCAGTTAGCAGGCAACAGGGAAAGAGCAAGCAGGGGCAAGGGAAGGAGGGGTTAATAGTGATGTAGGCGGGTAAAGGGAGGGTAGTGGACTGCGTGCACAAGGACCTTATTGATGCAGCGACGACGACGACGACGACGACGGCAACGGCGACGGCGACTTTGGCAATGCAGCAGAGTTTATTGAAGCGTTAAGTTGCCTCCCCTCGGGGCGCCTTAGCCAGACTTGGCTTAGTTTTTCACCTCCTGCCGCCATTGCTAACCACTCTCCCCTCCCCCCACCCCCCTTTCCTAACTGTTCCCCTCCTGTACCTACTCTTCTCTTGCTGCTCCTCTATTTTACTTGGCTTTTTTCAGAGCCTGCCAAAGGTATGCGGCATCCTTCGTTGCAAGGCTCCAACTTGCCTCGATGCGGGTGTGTGTGTGTGTGTGTGTGCCTCGAGAGCATTTCTGTGTATGTAAATGTAGCTGCCAACTGCAGTTGCTGCCACAGTTGCTGCTGCTGCTGCTGCGTCTAGCGGCGGACAAGGAAAGTGCATTACTGGCATGTCCGGCTAGATGTGCCGTTATTTTAAAGGTCATTATTTAATTAGTCCGCTCTAACTGTAATTGCGCTCTGTGTCAATTCTGATTAAGCCAAAGTCATAGGTCAGTTCAGCAAAAGAGAGAGAGAGGAGAGAGGGGGGGCAAGAGAGAGATAACCAACAACTGGCTTGTCCCACAGCAGGTGTAACTCTTTCCCTCTGCCTTCTACTATCTCTATCTCTCTCTCTCTCTCTCTCTCTCTCTCTCTCTCTCCCTCTCTCTCTCTCTCTCTGCCCCATACAAATGGAAATGGTTTGCCTAGAGATGCGTGCATAAATCATTTGCAATTTCTCTGGCAAAAGTTGCATTTATAGTTGACATTCCATGCTGCCTCTTTCTCTGCCTCTGCCTCTGCCTCTGCCTGCATCTCTGCCTGTCTCAAAGCGAAAACGTCAATTCATATTCATGGGATTATGTGTTCGTGGATTGTATATGGACCACAACACGCTGAGGCACTTTAAAGCTAAAAGGAACTAAAGAGAAAGATTTCAATCATTCTTATTAGACAGACGAACAAAGAGAGAAAGAAAGACACAGAAACAGACAGAGAGGCAAAGAAACAGAAAGACAGACAGACAGGAAGACAGACAGACAGACAAATAGATAAACAGACAGGCAGACAGACAGACTCAAAGAGAGACAAACAGAAATAGAGACACACAATTATATAGACAAAGCAAGACAGGAATAAAGTTCCTGATCGCATTCAAGGCTTATCTACTGGTGAATAGACAAACTCTAACTGTTATAATTACTAAGAATATTGCAACAGTGCCACAACTGCTGTCTTCCCACAACGAGGGATGCACTTACTGTGCAAATACCAGCCGAGAATAAAGAACATCTGCCTCGCATTGCACAAAGACAAATTCTAAGTAATCGCAGAGTAGATCACTAAATCGCCGACTATAATACGCACAGGATTGCCTTATATAAAAGAAAATAAATTTCTAGAAAGTTTACTAAGTGCTTCACAGAGTGAATAATGTGGAATAGGAATAATCTGATCATATTCAAATGGTTTTCAGGGAAGCTTAATGCATAACTGAAGCAGAAACGCACTGATATAATACACTTAATTATTGTGTAAACTTCTTTCTTGTTTTTCTAAGTGACCCGATGAATATATTATACTGGTACGATACCTAATGGAGACTGTGAATGATGAGTCTGCAGAGTTCACAAGCTTTGGCTTTAACTATGGGTAAATGCATGAAGAACTATTAAACTGAGCATCTGCAAAAGGCTTTCTCCCCTCATATAGTACATACATGTAGTATATAAATATATATATAAGGTTTTTTTTTTTTTTTTTTTTTTGTATTTTTATTATTAAGTGAAGAATCCGTGCATCATAAAATTGTATATAGTATATACATACATATGGTGTATTAATATAGACAATATATAGTATATATGCATTTAAATTTACGATAGATACTGTCATGTGATGTCGCCTTTATGCATATCCTATTTATAAACAATGAAATGACGTGCTAGAATAATAATAAATAAATGCATTTACAATGTATATATGTATATATGTTATATATATTGATACATTAAGTAATTGTTTATTGATATTATATAACGATTTATTTATGATTTATTTAGCTACTACAAATTATTTAACATACTCAAATTGATTCGCGCAACACGATTTCTACTTCCAAAAGGCTGATCGACTTGACCGATCAACGTTTCCAAAAGGCTGACCGACCTATTCGCCTTTTCAACAACTGCTTTAATGACTTTTTTCAATAACTTCTCTGCAACTTCTCTTAATCTGCGACTCTCAAGTTAAACTTCTTCCTTCAGTACTCGATTATTCCTGTCAACTGAAACCATAATACTATCGATAGTTGCCTGCAGCGTTGCCAACCGTACTATCACGCTGCCATGTCTATAATTGTTTACATATGTATATACTATATATATGTATGGAAGATATACACAATATAGTATAAGAAATAATTGATTATTTCTCATTATCGTCATTCATTTTTGGGGGTTTCCTAGTACCCATCATACATAGATTTACTTGAGTTCATAAAGAATACTCCCTTCAAGCTGGCAATAATATTTGAGCAGATGTCTTGGCAACTCTAGAGATAAACCTTCTTCAAACTCAAACTGGCTTAACCGATAGTTTTCAATACTATCGCATTGCAGGCTGAGCAAAGCAGCAGGAACTATTTGAGTTACCTCTTCTCTCGCCTCGTCTTTCTCTTCTTCTTGGAGTCGCTCGTGCGTGCTGCCAATTTTGGGCAATGACACGCCAAATGTTGCAGTTGCTACATGTTGTTGCTGCTGCTGCAGTTGCTGTTGCTGTTGCTGTTGCAGGCAGTGCTGCCTCGTGTCTATTAAGTCAAATTAATTGTGCATTTATTTGTTTGCCATTTGCGCCAGCTGAGGCAGAGGAGGCAGCGGCAGCCATCAAAAATAATTCGACAGGCAACATGAGCTGCCGCACGTTGCACATTGCACGCTGTACGTTGCACGTGAAAACGGTAAACAGAAGCAAACGACAAACAGTAAATGTTAAATGTGCTAGAAAGGCAGCAGCAAGAGGGGCAGGAAGAGGGGCGCAGAGAGGGGCAGGAAGAGGGACAGGAGCAGGTGGAGTTAGAAGCAAAGTGAGAGGGGAGAAGTAAGGGGGAGGGGCTTGTTTAGTGGGGGTGCAGCACAGAAACCACTCGAAGGTAAATACATTTTGTTGGCTCTATTAAAAATGAATTAGGCTTCATTTAAATGCCAGCCATGGCTCATTGTTGTTGTTGTTGTTATTGTTGCTGTAAATGTTGCTGTTATTGTTGCTGCTGCCGCTGCACTTGACTGATGTGCGCCATTTTGTTTCGGTTTGACGCTAGTTTTGCATTATCGATGAGCAGCTCAAATTGATTCCAAGAGCAGTTACGTGCATGCAACACACACTGCCCCTGCCCCTGCAACGATTGACTGCAGGCAGAGGCAAAAAAAAGGAAAACAACAACAACAGCAACAACAAAGTGCATAAACATTATGAATGAGACAAGCAAAGCCTTTTTAGCGCGTCTTACTCTGCCTGCCTTCCCTTCTCCCTCACTCCCCCACCCCTTCCCCCTCTCTCCCCTTCCCCCACACACAGCGCCGCATCGCTCTCACGCAGCCTTAAGCTTGGCAACATTTCGCACACTCTCCCACTCTCTGTCTCTCTCTTTCTCTCTGTGGCTCTCTCTGTGAGAGCGCGCAACATGCAGTCGAGTGCAGCAGCAGCAGCGACGTCGACTTCGCCGTCGACAGCGACAGCGAGTGAGCGACAGCAGCTTAAGAGCAACTCGCTGCAAGCAAAGAGCGCAACAAACTAAAGTTTCACTCAGCTGAAGAGACGGAGAGAGAGAGAGAGCGCGAGAGCGAGAGCGCGAGCATGAACTGTAGTGAGCATTGTATTGGTGCAGCGGCAGCGCAGCAGCAGCGACGTCACTGCGTTCGAGTCAGTTTCGAGTGCAAATTTGCGGCGTCGCGTCGGCTCAAGCTGACCAACGCAGCCGGCATTGTGTGTGTGTGTGTGTGTCAGTGTGTGTGTGTGTGAGAGAGAGTTGCAAGTGGGTGTGGGTTGGGGTTGACCGCTGTGGCGCACGTGGCGACTTCAACTCCGACTGCGGCGCCTTGTTGTAACCCTACGCACGCAAACCGTCGCCGTCGCCGTCGCCGTCGTTGCCGTCGCTGCCTGGGCCTGGCGCCTGGCCACGCCTACGCTGCGACACCCACGCAAAGAGGCGCTAGTTAGGATTGGTTCGCCGCCACTGGACAGCGGCTGCTCATCGAGTGAGGCAGGCAGGCAGGCAGTAGAAAGGGGGAGGGGGAGCTGCTTGTGTCATGCAGTTTTTGTAGTTTGCTGCCGTCGCCGTCGACGTTGGGCAGTTTTCGTGTGTGTCCAGCGCGTAAAAAGCCGATGCCGATGCTGATGCCGCTGCCGCTGCCACTGCCAGCGTCGGCGACGGTCGACGTCGACAAAGTTTTTTTCTATTTTTTTTGTTGTTGTTGTTGTTCGTTTTGCTCGACGAATTTTTGGGGATTATTGATGGCGAATGGCAGAGGGAGAGAGGTGCAGGGGAGAAGGGGGAGGTAGAGGGGGAAGCTGCAGCTTAGGCTCTGTGGCAGGGGCTGAGTGCGTGTGCATGTGCGAATGTGTGTGTGTGTGTGTGTGTGTAGAAGGGGGAGCAAATGAAAAATAGTAAAGTCCTGCAAGGATATTGATGAAGCACATTCGAGAGCGCCCGCCCGGAAAAAAGAACCTACCCCATGTGTGTGTGTGTGTGTGTGTGTGTGTGTGTGTGTGTTAGAGCAGTGCATGTGTGTTTGTGTGTGTGTGTGCGTAGGGAATTACATGCGCTTGGGGTGTGCACTGCGCCTGCTCGTCAGTCTCTGTAAACATCAACCCCCTCCCCACGCATTCCTCATTCTCCCCTCTCTCTCTCTCTCTCTCTTCCCTCGCCCCTCTCACCTGCTCTCACAAATGAACATAACGGCATAAATGAGGCTTTAAACTTGTTAACGACAACGCCGACGCCGACTGCGCTGCCCGTGCATCGACAGCGCCATCGCCATCGCCATCGCCAGTTGTTGCAAACTTTGCTCGCCGTATTAGTTACGAGGCTGTGGCAAAAACTAATCGCCGCCGAGCCGAGCTCAGTTAATGCTCGACAATTTGTCCGAGCTCTGGCTGCCAGACAGCACACGAAGCGTATGCGTAATGAGAAGTAGGAGTGGGAGAAAAGCAGAGAGACAAAGACAGAGGCAGCTGCAGCGCAAGCAAAGTGGACAAACTTGTCGGGTGAACGCGTGATATATTGTACTTAGTCAGCTTAGGCGCTACTTTTGCCTATTGTATGCGTAAATATATGAATACATTTATATATATATATATATATCGATATATGATATATGTATATAAGTAAACTTTAATTGATGCTCATTTCATTCACAACTTTGAGTATTCTTTCGCTTCATGAACTGTCTTTTATTATTAGAAATCAGCAAGAAAGGGCATTGGGGCATATTAAAGTTGGCCTGGAGTTTGTAACGCACCTTAGGAGACATCTGCGAACCTATAAAGTATATATATTCTGTATCAGCATCAGCAAAGGAATCGAACCCTGTCCGTGTGTCCGTATATCCGTCTGTCCGTCTGTTGCAACGCAAACTACTCCCTCAGTTTTGGAGCTATCTTAATAAAACTTGGCATACATGCTTCTTATTGCTGTACGCTGTAAATAAGTCGAAACAAGCCGGATCGAATCGATATATCGTATAGCTGCCATACAAACTATCGTCTGAATTTTGTTATTTCTTAAGATATGGCAACCAAATTTACTGCATCGGACTTTTTCTATATATATATAATATGTATAAAAAATTTCATCAAAATCCGAGCACTACAACATATAGCTCCCATAGGAACAAACGACCAAAATGAAGGTTTTTTTATGAAGACCTATTCTGATTTTAGAAACAACTAAACTTATCAGGGCCAATCAAAGTGATACATAATTTTGAATATATACTATTTAATTCTGCACCATTATATATAACTAGTATTGGAACGATCGGATGATCTAAGAATCTGCCAGGATATATTGTAGAACCTTGGGCATGCCGAAGGTGACCTTTTTATGGTTTTAATAATAGCCTAATTCAATTTTATGTCAATGCATATGGTACTAAGCTGTACTTATATCTCCTAGCCACTGTTTGAACTGAGTCCAATGTGCAGTGCGTATCTGGCAGAGGTTTTTCATGGATACGCGCAACTATTCAGATTGCTTGTGTATCTTTTACTTACTTGATTTGCATTGTTGCATTTGTGTAACCGTTGTCGCTTCTAATTGCCTTAAAGATACATTTTGTATATCTGCTGATGCACTTTCTATTTATTTTTGCTTACTACACCTGCCCCTGGCCCTGATGTTTTTAAGCTAAAGCTGCTACACTGCTATCGAACTTGCCACTTTCCGTTGCAGCTGAGAGATAGAAAAGTATCTTTTACTGCATACATCGCTTATCTTTATTAAGTCAATGTGACAATCTAAGATAGCAGGGTATATTAATATGCAATTTATCTATATTAACAAACAAATCTCCCTCTACAGGGTATGCCAGGTGCGTGCCCTGCCCACGTTTGGGCTGTGAATACCTTCTCGCTTTGTTTGCTCTGCAAAACCACTTGGCAAGAAATTTCTGGCCAGCAATTTATCAACCTGCCCCTATCCCCTTGCCCCTGTGCACATTTGTTAGTTACAAAGGGCTAATGCAAATAGAGCACAACTGTACTTTTCATTTGTGACGCGTCTCCGGACATGGCAATCGTCTAAATAAACACAAAATGCAATAAATTTAGCCATCGATTATGGGCTCCAAAACGGACTCGCAGACAGAGGCGGTGGGGGGCGGAAGGGGGCGTAGCTCAACTGAATCGAAAACTAGGAAAACGTTTTCATTCCCCTTCGCACCTTTCCCCTTTTGTCGCAACCTCCTCCCCCTCCCCCTCCCCAGGGGACAGACGACATTTGCATGTGGCGTTTAGTTGGTTCGATTGGTTTGCTGCCGCTGGAGTGGGTCGTCTAGGTGCGAGAGAGAGTCGAGTACATAACCAATGGATACGCATTGATATAGCATAGATAACCTGCCGACGACGACGACGACGACTGACCCCTTTGGGGGCGATAGAGATAGCCGGCGTGCGAGTGAGACAGCGCAGGCACATACGAACCGAAAAACTGAAGCCGCAACGAGCTTCCCAGCTCGGCCTCTGCTGCTCTCGCACTGTACCATCTTCCTCTACCTGCCCCGCTCCCCACTTACCCCCCCCCCCTCCCCCTGCTGTTTCTGTTGCCTTTTGTTAATTAAGTTTCGTTTGTTTTGCGAGCGCCCTCAGACCACGCGGGTTGTTGTTATTGCGTTTTGAACTCTGCACCGGACACAGACCCAAATGGAAGCGGGTGGCAAAAAGTGAGAGGGAAGAGGGATGAAGGGGCTTAAGGGGGTTGTGGCAGCTGTGGCAAGTGCGACATATATGCAGCAGCTATCGAAGAATAACTGAAAAAGTCTTACTGAGCTAAGTCACCAATGGGATCGCATTCTCGGGCTGATCTTGGCATGAAGAGCGGGCAAGAGGGGAGCAAGTAGGAAGTATGGGGGGGGCAGGGAGGGAGCAGGAGGCATGCCTGGACAGCGCAACTTACTTTTAATTAATAACTTGTCAGAGTGCAAATGACATGGCAGACGCTGCTACCAAGTTCACGCCCCCGGGCGACCAATTCGAGGCAGTCTCAACCTGAGACGAAGTCAGGGAAGGAGCTGCAGAAGGAGCTAGAGAGGAAGCTGCAGAAGAAGCTGGAGAGGAAGCTGCAGAAAGAGCTGGAGAAGAAGCTGTAGCTGTAGCTTGTCCAACGAGTTGGCCGCGAAGTTTCGCCAACAGTTTTGCCTCCCCCCCCTTCCTTGATGCCAAATCTATGCGCTTCTTTTGCAAGCACGGACTAATTGCCTTTTTATATGCAACTTAATCAACAGTCGATTTACTCGAGAAGTTTCTTTTGTAACTACAGCAAATTTTGCACATACGTAACTGAGATTGTAAACTTGCAGTCGAAATCTTTGTATATCCCATATCATGTAATCCCGACGAAATACATGAGCATTTCAATGCGTACTGAAGCAAAGTCAAACAATTGTGACTTATGGAAACGCGTTTTGCCTTTCCCCCACGCCCTCCTCCCCCCTATGCAATTTGATGACCCTCTGCCATTATTTTGACCTAATTTACAGAACCCTCTGTACGTCCATTTGTCCTCGCTCCCTCCGCTTTCCCCCTGTTGCACTGGCAGGGTCTCCCTCTTTGTTTGTTTGTTCGCACAAAATGGGCTAAAAGTTCTGTTCCATTCGTTTCTGAAGTCGTTTTGGGGTAGCGCGTTAACTCGGGCTAAGCGCGGGTGAAAACTTGAGGCCCCCCACCTCTTCCCTCTTGACGTGTCCCCTGGCAGAGCCACGCCCCCGCACACGCTTAGCGCCCACGCGCGAAAATGTCACAACATGACGCAGCGTTGCAAAAGTGTTCGCAGCACACACCAGAAAAGAAGTATAGTAAGTTGCCCAGGTGCCCGACTGTCAAATACCCTGTACTTGGTGAAATTTGGAGCTTAGTTAAGGGTATATCTTACCTATATTTATACCTAATTTCAAAATAAAATATACAGTTTTACGCCTTTAAAAGTGAAAAACATACCTGTTCTAGTGTTGAAAAAGTTTCAAATATTTTTCAGCTTCTACAGGATATGAAATTATCAAGAACATATAAATGAAAAATGTTGTCAGTGTCTTTCAAGGATGTGAAGGGTAAAAGCTGCTCCCTGCTATCCCTCTCTTACTTCCCTCCCTTCCGAGTTCCCCCTCCATCATCACTATCTGCTGGTGCTGCCATGGTGACAAATGCACGAGGGCCAATGTGCAATGTAATAGAAAAAGTTAAATTAGATGACGCACCGACATGGGGGAACCTGTGAGAAGAGCGAGAGAGACAGAGAGAGGGAGTGGGAGAGGGAGAGGGTAGGGGGATCTGTTAACTGCCACGCCTTACGCCCAGGTGCTCGACCATGAACCGAATTGGGAACTAGGAAAATGTTTAAATGGTTAAGAACGGAACGGATTAAATACTGAAAAGACCATATTAATATCAGTATTAATTATAAATTTTTATACTAATATTAATATGTAGTATTAATACTTAAACTAACAGATTTACTACCAAATAAATGATATTAATACTTGATATATAATGGTAAAAATAATGGTAATACTACTATTTATACTAATAATACAAAAAAAAATGATGTAATAATAATACATTTATTACTAAATCAATGATTGTATTAATCATATTTATATTGTACAAATTATACATAAAATATCAATTCAACGATACATACATTACTAGTTTAAATACTAATATTAATACTAACAATAGTATAGTATATTTAATACTTACTCAATGATATTATTAATAGTAATACATTAAATACTTAATAAATGACACTAATACCAAAAATAATATTAATAAATTTAAAGCTAAATGAATGATAGTAATACAAATATAAATACTAAAAGTTATACGTTTAATACTAACTCAATTATATTAATACTAATATGAAAACTAAAAAACAAATATTACTACTAATACAAAAATTTTTGCATTTCATACCAACTGAAAAATAATACTAATACTACAGTAATAAATCTAAAACTAACTCAATGGTACAAAACTAATACTAACAACAGTGCATTTAATACTAACTCAAGAATAGGTATACCAATATTAATACTAATGTTCTTAATACTAAAAAAATGATACTAATACTAATATTAATATTTAATACATTAAATACTATCCCAATAATACTAATACTAATATCAATACTAACCAAAAACCATATATTGTAGTACTAAGAACAATACATTTAATACTAACTCAAAAATTGTAATAAAAATATTGATACTAATACATTTAATATTAAGTAAGTGATACTGATACTGTATGTATACTGACATTAATATTAATACTGCCACATTTAATACTAAAAATACCTATAATAATATCAATACATTTAATACTAACTCAATAATATTAAAACAAATATTAATACTAATACTCATACATTTAGTACAAAATAAATGATACTAATACTAATATAAATATTTAATACATTTAATACTATTCCAATGATACTAATACTAAAACTAATACTAACAAAAATACAAAAATACTAATATTAATCCATTTAATACTGATTCGCAATGTTTTTCTCGCACTTAGCCAAGCTTCGCATCGTGTTAGTTTAGGCCAACGCAATGTTTTGGTTACCAGGGCACAGGCAGCCAAGCGTGGGAGGGGAGGGGGAGTAAGACGGGGAAATGTGGGTAAAAAACACACAATTAATAACTCAATCCGAGCGGAAATCTCAAGGCAGTCAGTCAGGTCCCACACACACACACTCACACACACAAATTGAGACGAGTGTGTGCGAATTTGTTTATTTGTTTCGCTTGCTGATGAAGTGCGTGAGCTGTTGCAAGTTGCAAGTTGCAAGCGCATGCGCCACTTGTATTTCAAATGCGATTGCAACAGGCGGAAGCTTCACCTTCAGCTGCAGTCGACGTCGCCGTCGCCGTCTCAGTTGCAGCTGCAGCTGCCACAGCTTCTTGCCGCGCTTTGACGCACTGCAACCCGTGATTAACTTAATGCATATACAACAAGTTAGACACACACACACACATCGAGTGGCAGCTGTAATTAACGCCAAGTGCGTCTAACGGCCTGGCCAGCATTGTCAGGCCTCTATAGGCCTCTGGGCCGCGGGCCGTGGGCGTTGGCGGCGCAGCGTGCTGGGCGTGTTTGATTGTTCAATCATAAACGCAGCTCGGGCGGCCCGCTTTAATGACAGCCCCAGCCCCGTCGCTGTTAGCTTTGGCAATCAGCGACGGAGGCCCTCCCTGCTCCACCCTTCATTGCCCCACGTTGGGCGCCAGGCTGCTCTTAATTGGCGGGGGCAGCCGACAAGCTAAATGCCCAACGAGGAGGCCCGGTTCCATAAGGGGGAAGTTGACAAAACGGAAGATTGTAAAGAACAACAATCTGACTACACTCGTTGCACACTCATGACTCGTTCGAATGTCTTGAATGGGTTTATGAATATAACCCATGAGCATATACGTATTACATTTGTCATATTTGAATAAATTATTACTAAAATTCATTTGTTTACTCATGAAATAACAAATGAGAATTAGGTTCTTCAAATTTCAAATGAATTACAAATGAGTTTTAATGAATTAAATGAATTACAATTTAAATGAATTAAAATTTAAATTACAAATAACTTCGTTGCGAAACAAATGATCTTAAAAATACATGTGACATAGAAGTAGTTAAAGACTTGCTTAAGACAGTGGAAAGAACGTAGAAGTCTCAATAAAGTGGCTTGTTTGCAATTGGTTAAGTAACTTCAAGACGAGTGTCGTACTTTGAGGTCACAAGTAGAGCACCCACAAGTTCAAATGACTTGCTCAAACTTATGAAATTTAGAGCTAACAAATGATTTAGAAGCTCTGACCCGAGGAAATTGAAGGTAACAGGTCTCATAACAAGTTCAAATGACTTGAAAAACGAGAGGGTATATAACGTAGTGTAAATAACACAGTTTCTTACTCATTAGTCTGATAAAGATTGAAGAACTTGAAGTACTTATAAGTGGACCTCACAGAAACAAAGGAAATAGGAAGACAGTCGAAATAAGGCGAGGCTGGGCGAGTTCCGCGAAGGAGTTAAGCAGCCGAAGCTACAATATTTGTGACGAGATTGAGCCGAATCAAGGCAAAGAGGTGACTTAAAGCGAATTCAGGCTATGCAGATTGGGCAAAACGAGGCGCGAAGACGACAGAAGGTCACTTGCGGCGAATTGAGGCAAGGGAAGAAGAGCCAAGCAAAGATGAAGCTAGTTAAGGCAAAGGGAGGCGTGGCAGGATGGGAAAAAGCGAGACAAGGCAAAGCAAAGCGAGACAAGGCAACACAAGCAGAGGCGAACCGAGGCAAGGCGAGACGAGTCGAGGCGAGGAGAGTTGTGGCGAGTCAAGGCGATGCTGAACGAGGCGAGTCGCTTTAATAACTGCTCCGTCAAATTGTCCGAGATGGAGATGCCATTTCAATATGTGCGCACTGCGCAGCCCGATGAGCATTTAACGCGCTGCTCGCATGTGAAACGAACGCGAGAGAGAACGCTGCACCTGCGTGGACAGTCGGAAGAATGAACAGTGGGGAGAGGGAGAGAGAGGGGGGAACTGGCATTTAATTGCTGTTAGAACTTGGGCAGCAATAACGGAGCAATGCGGCGCTGCAACTGCGATGATGATGAATTGCTTTTTGCACACTTTAATTGGAGGAATAATTAAGTTGTGGCCCGCGTGGAACGCAACATGGAAGTGGGAACAGGGGAAGAGGGAACTGGGAACAGGGGAAGAGGGCAGGCAAATGGAAATGGAAACGGGAATGGGAATGGGAATGCAAAGGGAAATGGAAATGGAAATTGGAGCTACGAGAAGACGCAGCAGCATAAATTGGAAGGGAGAATCTGTTGAGCTGCGGTCTCCTGCCGCGTGCAGGACACGAGCAAGAGGAAGGGAGGGAGGGAAGGGGGAACAAGGGGACATGCAGCAGAGTCACAGTATTTCCCTGAAATCAGCAGATCAAACAAGACGCAACGCGTTGCGCATGCGCAGTGAGCGCAACAGACGTGGCAGACACGTTGCAGAGGCAGCTACGCAACAGAGACACGAGTGTGGCAGCAAGTGTGCTAAGGGAGGGCTAAGAAGTGGCAGCGAGGAGATGGGGGGAGGGGTAGCAATGAGTGTCCTTTGCCTGCGCTTGTTGCGATTGCAGGTCGGATTTGAAGCAAACAGAAAGAAAGAGGGAGGGAGAGCAGACGACAGAGAGAGAGAGGAAGACAGGGAAGAGAGTAGAGGTAGTTGGGAACGCCGTGGAGACTGCGAGACTGCGCGACTGCGACGACGTCGGCGTCGTCTCCTTCAATCCGATGCTGGTCGTGTTCATTAACGCTTGCCCATTAAACTTGATGCGGCAGGCAACGTTGATGGCTCGTCGAGTGCTGCCTTACCTCCCTCCCCCCTTTCCCTGTCCCCTTCATTCCCTCCCCACCTTCTTCTCTCCTGCTGCCTTGGTGCCTTGCCTCGGCGTGGCTTGGGTCTTTTAGGCAAAGCGTTTAATCGCATTTACATAGATTAGGCAGAATTTGTGTGAAATTGAAACTGCGCAAAAGCGTGCAAAGTGCGAAGATTACAGCAAACACACACACACACACACACGCGAAACACACTCACACACACAGTCGCACACCAAGTGCAACTGCCTGCTCCCCTGACTGAGTTATGCTCAAGGTGTAACCCCAAACCCCTGCCCCCCTTCAAGTCTTTGCTCGCTGCCCAAACAGTTTAAGGCTTTTCTATTAAAAGCTTAGCTAAGCTGTCTAAACACTCCGCCTAAGCTGAACAGGTATTCTCCAACACTTGCTATTAGTGTTGCTGTTGTCTTTGGGATGCCTAATAGGTACAATGAATAGGTACATGAAGTCAAGTTTGATAAACTGTATTTGAAATGTGATAGGGAAATATATAAAACGTTTTATCTTTGCTCATGAAGTGCTAACGCACATTTTAAAATATAGTTTTAGTGATAAACTAATCGTAAAAAAAAGAAATTTAATAAATTGAAAAAAAAAATTAATAATAACAAAAACAGAAAGAAAACACAAAAGAATTTTAAATACCTTCACTTCAAAATACATTCAAATGGGATGTATTGGAGTCAATCGAAGGGAAACTATCATATTCTTTGAGTATCGACCTAATTTATGATAACATAACCAAAAAAACATAACATAACCTATAAAATTACAGCTGTATATACTAAATATATACACGTAGTTAGGTGCGTTTGAAATAGGATGAATGCATCTTTTTAATGTTGCAAATTTTCAATAGATGGCGCTGTATGTTGTATGTACAATATTTTTGGGCAACACCGTGTATATTATTTATTATTAAATAATGATAAACACTATTATAACTGCTATTTAATCTATTTAGTATGCACTATAAACTATATTTATAAGTAATTGTACTGTAGACATTAAGGTTTTATTATGAAATATACATATTAATCATAAAGGTTTAAAATATAGGTTTTATTTACTTTTAAAATACTTTAAATAAATCATTTAATTGTAAATGAAATCAATACATTATTCGTGACTGTTTTTCAATGAGTTTAAGGTTTGATTTCAAGTTTATTTTTTTTTTTTTTTATTTAATTTAAAACAACCTACTAAATCACCTTACTTAATTTTTTACCGTTAACCTTTGCTCATCCAAAGTAACAGTTTAACGATTTGTCCCTCTGTAAAGCTCAATTCCATAATGTTTTCTCTTTCAACTTTGCCTGCCCTTATAGGATATCAGCTAGTCGCGCTTGCTGTTCCCTCACAACATCACATAAGCATTGACAGTTGTTTTTGCTACTCTTCCTACCCCTTCCCCCTTCGTCACTTCCCCTACCCACAGTTCGTTCTTATCGCAACCCAAATTTCTTCATCAATTAAGAACATCAACTCGTTGTCGCTGCCGCCAACAAAGAAAAGTGGAAAAACGCAGGACATGACGAAAAAGCAAAGCAAAAAGCAACTAAGAAGAAGAAGAAGAATAAGAAGAAGAAGCAGAGAAAACAAGACGTGAACGAGCAGCGGAAAAATAAACCGAAGCAGGCGCAAAAATGAAGGAAAATGTCGCTGGAAGCCCGCCACCTGCAAATGGCCTCTGCACCTCCAAGCTACACCTCTTCTACCTCCCCCCCTTCCGACCACTCTGCACTTCCTCTACCCCTCCGCCACTGGGCATGTGCTGTGCCTGTCCATACTTGTTATTATCCTTCGTCGAGGACGCTGACACTTTTTCGTCATTACTGTTAAAAGCGTTAAGGAAAGGCGGGCGAAGGGGGACGAGGTAAAGGGAAGGTGGGAAGTGGTAAGGGGGGTAAAAACGACCACGTCGCGTACAAGGACAACAAGGAAGAACAAAATGAAAAGAGTTTTATCAGGCCAAAAAAAAAGAAAGAAAGAAAGCAAGCATATATAAAAGTGGAAAGACAAGAAAGCAACAATTTGCAGGGCATATCGAAGCCTATATACCCTATAAGGACTGTAGACAGCAGATATAACATATGTAAGTGATGTTTACTGAACAGATTGGGATAAGGTTTAAGCACAAATAAAAGATATAGAAAAGAAGTAGGTAACATGAACGATGATTTAGATTTTTCATATTTTTATTTATATATAACAATATATTTATTATACAATATATATATGTATATATATATACATTATTAAAAATAAATAATAACATTTTTTAAATTATTTGTACAACTCTCTGTCAATAGTTAAGCTGTCCTACTCAATTTTCTTTATGGAGAAAATGTATAAAATAATATTCTCACTATACTGAAAATGAATATATATTGTTAAATAAATATTATTATACTCTTAATATTCTGAGCATATATAATTTAATATAAATTATAAATATACTGAACATGAATATATAATATATATAATCAAAATATATTCTCAATATACAAAATATATTATTATATATAATATAATATATAATAAATATATTTATTATCAATTTAAGTATATTCTCAATACACTTTACATACTATATATAATATAATATATTTTCTCAATATTTATAATCAATACGATTAATCGCACGCGGCACAACTTCTTTAGCAGCAAATCGAACTGGTTGCAATCCTTCAGCTTCAACTTCAACTTCGACTTAGCTAGCGTTCACGAAGTTATATACGATATATGGCGACAGTGAGTGCCGTCCAAGCAAGGTGCTTCACTGCGCGAAAGAGTATCAAAAGGAAACTGCAAGACGCTGGCATAAAATCTGTGCAGGACCAAGGCGCCAATGACAGGGGCAGCGCCAGGAGGGCGAACGAGAAGGAGGACGAGGGGAGGAGGTTATGTTGTTGGCCAGGGTGCCAAAAATTGAGGTTATCGCTAGGACGATGACGATGACGACGACGACGTCGACGGCGCAAGCAAAATAATAAGCAAGCAGAACAAGATTCCCCTTTCTTCCCCCCTCTTTCTCTTGCTTCCCCTTCAGCTTCCTACTCTTCTTGGAGACGAAGAAGGCGCATGGGGGCGTGGGGCGTGGGGTGTGGGCGTCCTTAGCCAGGCTCATCAAGCGCCGCGGCTGACTGACTAACGGTTTGGCAGGCAGTCGCAGTCGCCGTTGACTGCGCTGCATGCGTCGCTGCTCTCCGCGTTGTCGTTGTGCATTTTCCTATGCGCTTCCTTCCTCTGCACACACACACAAACACACACACACACGCAGGCACTCTGTGTTTTTTCATGCAGCCCCCCCTTGCCTGCCCCTGATGCCCCGCCCATCTTTGCCTGCCGCCCAAAAACGAAGTTTTTCACAAGTTTTTGGCAGAGATTGATGAATTTTGATGATGTTTACGCGCAAAAGGAGCATTTTTTCCACAGCTCCTCCGTCTGCTGCCTCTTGCTCTTCCCCCCCGCCCCTGCGCCTGGTCGTGCTGCAGTTGCATGCAGCACACTTGCGCTGGCAACTGGCGGCATCCTTGAAATAACCTTAATCCCATGCACAAGGGGCCAAAATGAATGATGTTTATAAGACGCGAACGTGGACGGGGCGAGGGAAGGGGCAGGGGCTGGGGGAATTGCAACGGGAAGAGGAAGTTGATGGCGTAGCTGGCGACGTTGGACCAGCGTTGGTGCCCGTTCCTGCTCCTGCTCCCCCTCTCTCTGCTGTTGCTGCTTGACTATTTTCGGGCTTGGGCTGCGCATTCCTTGGCTTGCCATTTCTCCCCTCCTCTTCCCCCGTCCTACTCCTCCTCCTCCGCCTCCTCTCTCCCAGCTCGGCCTGCAACCGCGTTTTGCGTTTCAAGGATATCGCATCCTTCTGTGTTGTTGTGTTTCTTTTTCCTTTTCCCCCTCGCCTTGCTCCCTCTTTCCGCTGTTCTCTTTTTGTTTCTCTGCGCTTCTTGCGCGAGTTTTGTTTACCCCACTTTTTCCTGCGTTAGATTTTCATTTTCACTGCAATTTCATTTGCTTGCCACACGCGACGCAAAGTGGCCATTCCGACAGTGCCCCCATTCCCCCTCCTCTCTCTCTCTCTCTCTTTCTCCCACTCAGCCTGGTTATGTGTGTTGCAATGCGTCTGTCGGTCGCCTGCAACTGCATCTGCAAGGACGCATATTAATGTCCTTACTTAGCCGCATCAGAAGCGACGCGCACGCCCCCTTCGCCTTCCCCTTACGCCTTCCCTCTACTCTCCCTCCCATTGTGTCCCATTTCCCATCTACTGCTCCCTTTACACCTCGACGCCCTTTGCGGTAACTGGGCAGAGCGAAGGCCTTAGCAGGTGATTAGCGCAGACTGTGGTGAGCCATGGACAAGGGGGGGACGGGGGGTAAGGAAGGATGAAGGAATTTGCGTATTGAAGTTCCAGTTTAAATCGGACTTTCCTATGTTTATGCTACTTTAAACAACTTACAAATTATAGTTAACTGATTAGTGGGTTGAAAGGTCCTATAACATGGGGGCAAGTGGAAATGTATGTGGCAGGTAGAAGAAGATGTCTCTGACTACACAAAGTATATAACTATATGGCAGTAATATTATATATTATTATGTTATATTTATATTATATATATATTATATAATATATTATTAGTAGGAATATATGTAGTATATATAGTAAGTACACTCTTTATTATTATTATTAGCTTCAACATTCTAGTGGATACAGTCATATCTGCCTATCCGTCCGACGGTCTGTCTGTACGTCCGTCTGTCCATCTGCCTGTTACCTTAGATGCCAGAGTCAATATGAGCTGTGACTACCAAACATGTCTTATAATTACACACAAATCAAGTAAGTTTATTGCAACGTTGCCTCTTTTCGCCTATAAAAATCAATAAAACATACTGCAAACGCACTTAGAAATATCAAATGACGTAACGTAACCTAAAAATTTCATTCAGATCGGATAATAAATTTTGAAGAATATGCAAGAAATCATTTCTGCTACTCGAACCAGATCTAAAATCGTATTTGCCTTCAGCAATAGTAGAGTGAGTATAACCTAGACGAGCATACTGGACTGTAGCTGTAGCGCTTGTCTTATATCTTTGCTTATATCTTCTTGATCACGAACTTAGTCGAGTTAACTTAACTTTTTTATTTTAAACGTTATTTTTTTTCTTTCTATCTAGTCAGCATTATGGAAATTGAAACAATGCATATGTATTATCTTGTTATAGGAAATGATATATGGGAATATATCAGATATATATCAGATAAAGTATTCATTGATGAAATAAACAGCATTTTTAAAGTTGACCTTGCATATTTCTAGATTAATGGTAGATGATGTATTATATAATGATTGTAATAATGATTATATGACGTATTCAAATTGTAATGATATTGATTGTTATATTCCTTAAAGAAGTAAAACTCTTCCTCTTTCACTGGGCATACCTAAACCAGGTTTCACTGTAGTTAAAGATTAAAGACAAATTACTACAATATAAATTTTAAGATAATAAAATGTTCTACTGATGTTGCAATAAGATTAAAAAGAGAATAAGTTACATTATATTTAGTTAGTATGATATTAGGGTATTATGATCTTAGGATGTATTTCTATATAATTTAATGATATAATGATAAATGTATCTCACTTTCCATTGCAGTAAAGAACTTTACTCTTTGTATATCTCAAGTACCTCCCTTCTTCCACCTCTTCCTCGCTGAGTGGCTTCGCTGTAATTTGACTGTGCTCATTTGCCGATTGAGTCCTCATCGAGGGAGTCCACTTGCCGTGGGGCAATTAGCCAAGTTGCTGGCTCCTACCAAGTGGCGTTGCAAGAACTTTGGCCTGCAGTGAGCAAACACACACACATACACACACACGCGCTCTATCTTTCTCTCTCTCTCTCTCTCGCTCGCATTGCTCATGCGACATGTGGGCCCAGTCGCCAATGGCAATCGACCAGCGGCCGAGGCAAGAGAAAAGAAGCGGAAGTGGAGGCAGCGCAGGAGGCTGCCACTCAAAAGGTTGCACAAAGTGCACAACGGGGCGGCAAATGAATATCAAACACACTAGCACACACACACACACACACACTGGCACACACACACATTGCAACAACAACAGAAAGGCGACGTTTATGCAACAATCATTCGCTGAAAGTGGCAGGCAGGCAAAAGACAACGGACCAAAAGGCAGATAAAGCAACAAGAAGAACAAGAGTGCAAAAAACAACAGAAAGAAAGGCAGAGAAAGAAGTGCAAAAAAATGAAAATGGAAATGGAAATGGGAAAAATGGGAAAACGCTGCTGCTGCTGCTGCATGCAACGCCAGCGCTGCGAGGGTGTGCGGGTGTGTGTTGCACTTTGATGCTCTTATTGCGTCGCACACACACACACACACACACACACAACAAACGCAAATCAAATGAAATGCCGCAGACAACAGGCCAGGGGGGGAGGGGTGAGGCGAAGAGAGGGGGAGAAGGAGAGAGTAAAAAAACTACGAAAAAAAATTGCCTTAGAGCCGCCCATGCAATTTGCAGTTATTGCGCAGCCAAACCCCCCCCCCCCACATGCCGCCGCCCCTGCATATTGCCTGCACCTCAGCTCTTGCTCTACTACTGCCTCACATGACCTGCCCACCCCCCTCTCAGCCCGCACGAGGCTTTCATTTCATCAGACGAAATGTGAATTCCTTTTTCCTTCTTTCTTTTTTTGGCCACTTTTTGCCTCGTTGTTGTTGCGCCCTTTAGCATGCTAACGACGTTTGGCCAGCAGGATGAATGCCAGCATGTTGGTCAGCCAGGGGGAAGCACAGTGGCGTAGAGGGGGGGAAAGAAGAGAGGACTCTGTGCGAGCGCATTGCCAAAAATCCGGCACGGACGCAGTTGGTCAGCTGCCACTCCACTTCACTTGTCTGTCTCTGGCTGCCCCCTCCCCACTCCCCCTTGGCAGTGTCTGGTGCTGGTGCTGCGCAGGGAAATATGCAACAAACTAGACACGAGTGCGAAAGAAAATGTAAATGAAAAGAGTTTGCGTTGCAAAGTGAAAGCGCAAAAGGAAAAACTAATTCGATTAATCATCTGGCACAGGCAAACCAACTAAACCCCCCCCCCCCACTCTACTCTTCACTCCCCTCTTCCTCCCTCCACCCTTTGCCCTGCTCTCTAACATACTCCTTTTCCTGCAGTCCTTGCAGCCTCTTTCTAGTCAAGCTGCTGCCGTTGCTGCCGCCTCTGCTGGTTGGTCAGAGCGTCAGCATTTCACGCACACACACGCATCACACACACACACACACACACACACGTGCAGTGCTGCAGTTGTTGTTTGATGCCTTGACGGCTCTGGGGCGCAGTTGGTGTTGCTGTTATTACTGCTGCTGCTGCTGCTGTTGATTGCCGAAACACTTCACCAACAACTGCAGCTGTTGCTGTGTAACGACTGCAATATACCCTGTAAATTGCGTTTGGGTGAAATGTGAATAAGACAGTGGAAAAGAGGATTATTTTGCCTCATTACACACGCTTAGAATATTCAAAAAACTCAAAGCTAATTATCATATTAGAGTGACCATATACGAGTATACTGTAAATTGCACTTGGGTAAAAAGTTAGGTAAGTAAGGCAGGCGTATTTATTATTTTATTTGCCACATTATACCCTTTTAAAATACTTAAAACACTCCAAAATAAGGGTGATATCATGCACTAGAGTGACCATAATACTAAAGGTTTTGAGATATTTTTGTAGCTCAATCAATTTTTTCATTTTCTGTTCCACAGTACATATGGCAACGAAAACAATGAATAAATTAAAAGCAAAAAACTTATTAGAGTGACCAAATTAGAAAAAAACTTATTAGAGTGACCAAAAACCATTTTAAAATTCTCATATGATAATATTTGATATGTAAAATATAGAGTGTACAAATTATTAAAAAAAAATATATTAAATAAGGTGACCATATATATTAGAGTGACCTGATTAAAGAAAAATCAATAAAAGAAAACATTTCAAATTTCAATTAAAAGAATATTTAAATTTTGAAACAAGCTGTTTGTAGATTGGTAACCGTAAATAGCTAATTAGGGTGACCATATAGCTAAGATATATATCCATACTAATTTTCATAGAATCCGCTTGAACGAAATCCGTTCCCTTCCCCCATTCAACTGTCTCTGTAGTCGTTGCTACCCGACTGTCTCTAACTGTAACTGCAGCTCACCGTACGCATAAGCCTGCAGGGATGGTAAGGTGAGAAGGGGAGTGGGGAGCGGTCAGTGTTGGGTATTTTGCCATTGCGATTGACCAATCTGCAGGCATTTTGGGCTGCAATAGGCTCAGCACAGTGCACAGTGCGTATGCGCAATGTGCAATCGACGGGCAGCAAGGGGAGGGAGACAGACAAAGGTGCCAACACACATGACCACACACAGGCAGGGAGCCAGAGTGCGAGCGAGAGAGCGAGGGAGAAGGAGTGGGGCATGTGTGTGCTGTGGTGGGGCATGGTCGACGCCTACGCTGCAACAGGGCGACTCATGCAATTAGTCTAATTGCTAAGCATGCCAGGGGCCATTTGCATTTGCAGAGCGGGGGTGAGGCATGGCAGCAGTAGAGTGGCAAAGAGAGCAAGAGGGGGGCAGACCGACAGGGGGCAAGGCCTGCTCATGGCGCTAATCGTTCAAACGAAATCAGAAACAATTCATTTGCACAACAAGCGCCCAAGTCGCAGTCGCAGTCGCAGTTGCCCCATCGCAGTTGCAGTTGCAAGTCCAATTTCCAAGTCCAAGTGCAGCTCCATGGTGGAGTTGCCACAGAGTCGCAAAGAATCCACAACCACATCCACGTTGTCGTCGCGCTGCAGATTATCTTAATTCACGTTGTGGGAGACTAATGAGTGCAAAAGCTGCCAGCGTGCTGCAGTTGGAGACGGAGTCGCTGCCTTTCTCTTGCCAAGTGGCAGAGGCGGGCGCAGTGCCAGCAAAGGAGGGGGGTAGAGTGAGGGAAGACAGCAACTCAGTCTCAGTCTCAGTCTCTGCTGGCTCGTCTTGAAGACGATCGGACTGCGCCACGTCTTCGTCTTCATCTGCGTCTGCGTCTGTGGCTTCCTTCAGTTGGGGCAGGCAACATGCGTGCGGGGACCTTAATTGAATTAGAGCGCAGCTCCTCAGCTCCTATATAGCTGCAACTCTTCCCCCCCTCCCCTTCTTTGACTTCATCTTCATCTCTGTATCCCTCCCCCCTCTGCTCCTTCTCAGCTCGTCTCGTTGTCGATCTGTGCGTTTCAAAAGCGCATTAATTGTCCACCGCATGAGCGAATCCTCTCAGCCACATTGGACACTTCTCGCAGTTCTTATCTTGTTGTGCGTCTGTCTCGCTCTCCCTCTTCTCTTCCCCTTCCTTTTTCTCTCTCTCTCTCTCTCTCTCTCTCTCTGTCCCTCTTGCTGTGTCGCTTTTAATTAAGCATAAATTTCATCACATAAGATACGAGACGCGCCAAGTGGAGGCACGCATGTTGCACAGCCTGCACAGCCTGCCTGCTCGCTTATTGATGTTGCAGCAACATGCACCAGAGAGCAGAGAGTCATCGTGCCACATACATTCCCCCCTCCCCCCTTCGTAAGACGCATTATGACAGCTTCTAATTGATTGAGCCATTTCATTGGTTCGCCGCATTCAAAACTTGAGCTCAAGTGTTGCCTTCTGCTCCCCCTCTTCCTCTGCCCCTCTCTCTCGCTGTCTCTGTCTCTGTCAGTTTTGTCGCCTGTTTGCCAAGCTGCAAATTGATTGTGCAACTTGGCGCTTTTCGGCTGCACCATCTGACGCCGTCGAAGAAAAATGAACATCCATTTTGAAGGAGCAGCCAAGGAGGAAGAATAAGAAGGATCCTTTCTGCAGCAGGCACAGGGAGCAGGAGCAGGAGACGGTGAGGCCACAACTTGAGGTCGAACCTCAGCTCAGACGTCAACTTCAACTGCAGCTTCAGCCGAGGCTTCAACTTCAGCTTGAGGTTGCCACGCGCTCTGCTAAACATCTGTGGTTCCCCTTGTCCCTTATCCCCTCCACGCCACACCTGCACCTTCAGCTCTGCACACACATAAAGTATATTCATAATGGTGATGAACTTATTAAGTTGCTCAGCGAAAGCTTTAACTGAGTCGGGCATGCACTACTGCAGCTCAGTGTAGGGTATCTTATCCCTAACTCATGGGACACTCAGTTGGAGCAATGAAATGTGCATTAACTTGACATGCTCTGAACTCTTTATAGGTATGTTTGTTATGATATAACACAATAATTAAATAAACTGACTTGAATAACTTCTTCCTATCGGATTGAAAATTGTAGGAGAGGTGGGCGTGGCCTCTAACATTTTAAATTAACTTGATCAGCGTAAGTAAGTAGGAACCATCATGGCAAATTCGGAGCCTCTAGCTTTTATAATATCTGAGATCTGTGTGTTTATGCAGACAGACAGACAGAGAGACAAACAGAGAGACAGACAGACAGACAGAGAGACACACAGAAAGACGGATAAACAAATAGAAAAATAAAAAGACAGACAGAGAAACAGACAAAGAGACAGGCAGAAAGACAGACAGAAAGACAGACAGAAAGACAGACAGAAAGACAGACAGAAAGACAGACAGAAAGACAGACAGAAAGACAGACAGAAAGACAGACACAAAGATAGACAGAAATACAGACAGAAAGACAGACAGAAAGACAGACAGAAAGACAGACAGACCAACAGAGAGACAGACAGACAGGGGACAGACAGACAGACGCACATAGTTCAATCAACTAGGCTCCTGGGCAAGAATATATGTAATTCGCGGGGTCTGCCACGCCTTCTTCTGCCTGCTACATACGTTTGCACAAAGTTAGTAGACCCTTTACTCACCATTCTAAGGAATCGAAGGGTATACAATTACAATATTTGATGCAGTCCTGCCTATACCTTATATTTTATAGTTAATCAATCAGATTTGATTTTCTTTCCTTATGCCAAATTTGTTTCACTCTTTCTTTGCCTTTTCTCTTTGTTATTCAACTTCATTTATTTATTATAATTCACATCATAATTCTCCTTGACTGCAACACCTTTTCTTAAGTATGAAATACTTAATAATATAATATATGATCTATGTAAGTGCTTACATACACCATATATACCATCTTCCATTTAATTGCTCCTCAATTATAACAAAAATGTCAATATTCTCCGCCGCATTACCCCTTTAGCTCATTATCAAGTCTCTTTTCTTTCAAATTGAGCATAAAACTATTGTTATATTACAACTAATACAAAATTCAACCTAACCTAACATTCCTAAACTTGCAGAAAACTCATTCTAACCTCAAAGTTCATGTTCTCTTTAGCAAGAATTAAAATAATTCATTCATTGCGTAACAATACTGAGCATAGTTTATATTAATATATACTGTTCTTCCACAGCAATATCTATGAATAATTTCCAACTTTCAATATCGATAAATATATCGATATCTTGCTCAAAATTGTGCCATAAAGTCGCTTGATGTGTTGCCCAATTTAATTTTTTTGGGGGCTTTTTCTGCACGTGAATTTCAACTGCGCATCGATTGAGGACGAACAATTTTCACTGCAAAATAATAATATATGTATGTGCGGAGGTGGGCAGGAGGGGGAAGGGGAGTGGGAGTCATATTTGGCCGCGCTTTAAGGCCAGGACAGGCCAAGCAACCTGCCTGACGATGACGATGACGATGACGACGCGGTCAATGACATCGCACTGTCAGAGGCAGCCTCCCTCCCTCCCCCTCTCCACCTACAGCCCTGTACACTTAGTGCCTTTGTTGTTATTGCTTTTGTTATGAGGGGGGTCACACACACACCCGCACACACACACACATGACCGTTGTGGGGCCAGTTTCGGCGATAAGCGCGACAGACGACGCTCCTCTTGGAGCTGACTAACACCTGTCTGGCCCAGGCCCTGGGTCAGCCGGCAGCTCACAGAGAGAGAGCCAGCAAGTGAGTGTGACAGAGAGACAGAGTGAGGCAGAGAGAGACAGCAAGCTTGGCTGCTGTGATTTTTTGTCATCATCGTTTGAAATTGTATCGCATTTTTTTAAGGATATTGTTTCAAATAATTCAAACTGTAGCCAGGACCAACAGGCCGATGGAACTGCCCCTGCCCCTGCCCCCCCTGCCTCTGCTTGCTCCCCCTGCTGCGCTCCTATACAGTTGGCACTTTGCAGCCCAGGCTCGCTTAATGTTTGCGCCAATATTTTGTGGCCAGGTGAGGCTGGGCAGGCAGCGTCGGTCAGCGCGTTGTTGCTTGCCAGGAGGCGCCTCCATCGGTTGCCCGTCGTCGTCGTCGTCGTCCTCGCAGAGTCCACTGAAGCGTGATGTCGTCTGACATTTACGGATATTCATGGGGGCGTGGCAGAGGGGGGAGGGGGGACATGCAGTGGGAATGAGGCGGAAGCTGTAGCTGAAGCAGAGCTCGCCCACGTAGCAGCCTCAATGCGCGCTTGCCACATGCCACATGCCGCACGCTACCTAATATACATACTGGCGCACACACACACTCGCACACACACACTCGCACACACACACTCGCACACACATGTAAAAAAAAACGCGAATGCGGATGTGGCTGCCATCGACATCGGCTCCAGCTCGTTCTCTCTCTCTCTCTCTCTCTCTCACTCTTCATGAGTAGTTCTCTCACTCATTCTCTTTCGCTCTCCCTCCCTGTCTCCCTCTCGCTTTCTCTCTCTCTCTCTCTATATACACGTACTTGCCACATTTGCCTTTGCCTTTTCTCCCCTCCCTCCCACCTTCCCTCCTTCACCCACTTCTCTTTTTGTTCTTCTTTCCCACACAGGAAATTTGGTTAACGGTGAAAAAAAGCGTCGCTTTTGTTGCGTCGCAATATGCCTAACCCGCATGGGGAATATGCTTGATGAGGAGCAGTCGGTGGCGGGGAGGGGGTGCTAGGAAAAGGGACATCAATATCGGAATGTCTAACGAATATTTTGGGGAATTTAGCAGAAGAGACGAAGGAAGGTTTTCAAAAAATCTCCCATCTCTCATTCTCTGTTTCTCTGTTTCTTGTTCTCATTGGGCTCTTCCTTCTCTATCTGCTGCTCTGTCTGTCACAATTTCCTAGCTCTTTCTCTATCTTTCTCAACTCCCTGTCTCTATCTTTCTCATTCTGTCTCTCTCTCTCTCTCTCTCTCTATTTCACTCGCTCACTCTCTTTTTCTCTCTCTCTCGCCTTTCTCTATCTTTCTCATTCTATCTCTCTCTCTCTCTCTCTCTCTCTATTTCACTCGCTCACTCTTTTTCTCTCTCTTGTCTTTCTCTATCTTTCTCAATCTTTCTCTCTCTCACTCTCTCTCTCACTCTCACTCTCACTCTCTCTCTCACTCTCACTCTCACTCTCTCTCTCTCCCACTCTCTCTCTCTCTTTCTCTCTCACTCTCTCTCCCTTTTTGCTATTTTAGCCTTTCTCTCGCTAGTTTAAAAGCAACTCTCTCTTTCTTATTCTCGTTGCTTCTCTTTTTCTTCCCACGTTTACTTGGCATACTTCTAGCGATTTCCCGCTAGATAAGCGGAAACTATTTCTCTTTCCATTTCTCCTTGCCTATCTTTCTTTCACTGACTCTCTCTCTCTCTGTCTCTGTCTCTTCTTCTCTCTATCGCTCTCACTATCCCTTTCTCTGTCACTCTCGTTCCCTTTATCTACTTCTGTATCTTCCCCTATCTCTCTCCCTTTCTTCTTTCCTTTCTCTCTCTCCTCCTTTATCTCCTCCTCTTTCTCTCTCTCCTCCTCTATCTCCTCCTCTTTCTCTCTCTCCTCCTCTATCTCCTTTTCTTTCTCTCTCTCCTCCTCTATCTCCTTTTCTTTCTCTCTCTCCTCCTCTATCTCCTCCTCTTTCGCTCTCTCCTGCTCTATCTCCCTCTCTGTCCCTATCTCCCTCTCTTTCCATCCTGTTTCGTTCCTTCTTCGCCTTACCTTGTATATTTCTAGCCTTTTTACGGCCAAACAACCGACAACATTCATCTACCACAGCCGCTCCCGCTCGCCGCCAGGTGTCGCTGCTTTAGTTTGATTGAAATTAAATTCCATTGCTGCACGTGCCCCGCTCTGTCCTTCTCTCTCTCCTCCTCTTCCTCCTCTCTCTCCTTCTCTTTCTCCATCTCTCTCTCTCCCTGTCTCTATCTCTCTCTCCTGCAGCCGCATCCATTTTTATTTAGCGCGTTTTGTTGCCTCTTTAATGCCTCAAATCGCAGCGAGCCTATCAGCGCCGGGCAGAGGCAGAGGCAGAGGCAGAGGAAGAAGCAGAGGCTGCTGCGTTGCACGGGGGGTGGCTGGCGAAGTGCAGCGCGTGCCAACCCTTGCTGCAGTTGCGCCTGCTGCTGTTCTTGTTGTGCTTGTTGTTGTTGTTGTTCTTGTTGTTGTTGTTGTTGCTGCTGCGGATGCGAAAGCATGCGGAGGAACAAAGCTGCTTGATGAATGTGCCCCTTGTCGCTGTCATTTGCCGCTGCTTTGGGTGGCGCACAACACTCGCACACACACACACACACACACAGGCACACCCGCACTCGCACCCGCATCCGCACACAGGCACACTTGCAGCAGTGGCAGTGGCAGCGGCCTCGGCTCATCGATGGCCAAAGCCGCAACCAATCGCAGGGCGAATGCAGCGTGCAAAAAAACGCAGCAGCAGCGCGGACACGCTGACCAGCCACAACAGGAGGCAGGAGCGGCAGGGGGAGGAGGAGGAGAATATACAGTTGGGGCGTTGCGAAACGTCGCGCTGCGATTTGCATGCGTCGCGTATATAGCGAGAGCCAGGGAGGGGGAGGAGGAGGAGGAGGAGGAGGAGGGTTGCATGGCGTTGCTTATGTGGCGCGTGCACGTTAATTACTGCAGCGTGTGTGAGTGTGTGAGTGTGTGAGAGAGAGTGTGATGTGTGTGTGCCTGGTGTGTGTGTGTGTGCCTGGTGTGTGTGTGTGTGCCTGGTGTGTGTGTGTGTGCCTGGTGTGTGTGTGTGCGCTGTTCATCAATTTGCCATAGATTGCAAACTGAAGTCTCAATCAGCAGCAGCAGCAGCAGCCACGTTAAAAAATGCACGAGCGAGACAGTGCACACCCCATGAGCAAGAGCAAGAGAGAGAGACAAAGAGAGAGAGAGAGAGAAGGAACGAGTGCTCCTGGTCACCGTGGACCGTGTTCGCTCGTCCATTGCTCCATATGCTTCCCTCGCATGTGCCAATGTCGCGGGCATTTACTATGTGAGTTTTTTCGCTTGCCCATTCAATTTTAGCTTTATTTTTTTTTTTTTGTTTTACAGCCAACGAACTATGCAGGCATACATGCCCAACCAACCTGCCCCTTCCCCCTCCCCTCCCCCGTCACATACAACCCCCTGCTGCAGCTGGACTTGGAACCGTCTTCATAATAATTGAATTGGAAAAAGCAAAGCAAAATGGTAACACGGCATCGCTGCAAGAGAAGCAGAGTGGGAAGAGGGGAAGCAAAGGGGAAGGGGTAAAGATACATAGGTTATAGATTCGGATAGGGATTGAGGGTAGGGGATGGTGGCTGTACTGGGTCCGCTCGGTTTAACGCTGCGCGACCACAGCAAAATTCTAATTAAACAGGATATGAATGTTGGGCGAAAGGAGACTGATGGAGATGGAGATGGAGATGGAGGTGAAGGTGTCCGTCCGATTCCAACATCAGCTCCATTGATGGTCAGCTTCAATAACCACACACACACACACACACACACACACACACACTACGAACCTTGTTGCTTCTAATTGGAATACATTCATAAGCCAACGTCATCATGATCATCATCGTTCTCATCATCGTCAACTGACAATTAAAAAGCAAAACTTTTCTTTGGTTGCATAAACCGTAAAACGTTAAGTCCGGCAAGCGTAAACCGTAAGCCACAACGAATCAGAGCAAGTCAATACGCAATATGTCAAATCTATAATTAATAAGCGCAATTTCAGCAGAAAGAGGGAGAGAGAGAAGGAGAGAAAACGGGTAGAACCTGCCAAAGTCAGGCAACAAATTCAAAGATTTCAACTTCATTAAATAAGTTTAAAAACTCAATTTTAAATAAAATACAAAATAAATAGAAAGTAATAATTCTCTCTTTTTATTAATAAACAGGGCAACGTAAGATAAAAGTAAAAAAAAAAGTAATTGTAATTGCTTCTTCCCGCAGCCGGTAGGATTCGAACCTACGCTCCCAGAGGGAATCTGATTTCGAGTCAGACGCCTTAACCACTCGGCCACGACTGCTGTGATCGTGCGCCGGCTCAAAGTGTCTAATCAACTGCAACGCACTAGAATCAAATATTCTATTTAGAGAAACTGAGTATTGATGTATTGAAAGCAGAACAAGTTAGAAATTACATTCTAAACAGAAGTTTTAAACTTGTAAGGTTGTTTCTACATAACCTCACTTTATCTTAGGAGTAATGTTCTTGATCGACTTTAACACATATGTATGTTATGTATAAGTGATTCAGCCAAAGGAAATATTAAATTAACAATTATTATTGTTATAATAATGCGGTCTACTTAATAATTATTTTATATGATATGACATATACATACAAATATATAATAAAAATTATATATTACATACTTTACTAACAATCTCTTGATTAAAATGTGATTGATCGATTATTCTCTATAGTTATCTATTTTTTACTAATTTCAGTACCTTGCCTATTCCACCCTATTGATCGTATTGTATTTCCAACAAAGCCACCAATCGGCGTCTACAGGTGCACCCAGGTTCAGGTACAGCTCAGCTTGGCCTGTAGCGGGACTCTGCTGGCAATGGGCCATGTCAAAGGGAATCTCGCTGCGATAAGAAACTTTCTGTCTGTCTGGCGTCAATCGACACCAGCGACAACAACAACGACAACAACAACGACCATCTCTATGGCACCCACGAACTACTCACAGTTCACAGGTCGCTCCACTCTCCACTCTTGCGCCGCGTGTGGCAGCAACAGACGTGCAACTGTGCCGCAAGTCGATGAAAAAGTTTCGACAGGTTTCACATTTTAGGCCGCGCGCACAAAGCAGCGAATAAAAAACACAACAAAAACACACTGACAACAACAATGAAATTACAAGACAAGAAACAACAAAAAAATGAACTAAAAAAAAAACGAAAGAAAATAAGAGAAAAATAAAAAACGATAAGCGAACGAAAGAACGAAAGAAAACTGTCGCCGTTCGCCAAAAAGTTTTCGAGGGGTTTTGCCCCGCCGCCGCGTGAAAACGGTACATGAAGGCGTTGCACAATGGGCGGCACAGGCAATTGAGCTAATTAAAATAATTATCGACCATCGACCAGAAGTAGGCCCCTCTATCACAGGGTGCTTATCAAATTTAGGTCGTGTGTGCAGGCTCCAGGAAATAAGTTGTCAGCCAGCACCTTCTCGTATTACAGGGTAAGTTGATGGCATAATAGTGGGTTAGCACAGTGGACAGTGACTGCAGGGCATCGCATCAGGTAATCGGGTGAAGGATCTATAAAGTGGATGGTACGATTACTTATTTAATTCGACTTGCGAGAACTAGTTCACTTCACTTATTTTGTGCTGTTACTTTTCTCCTCTTAACAACATTATTGATATAAATAATAATACAATAATTATCTAAAGTATGTTATTTTTTAATCGCTTCAAATATAATATGAACTTATTTGATTACTAACATCTATTCTCGAAAAATATGTAAATAATATATCATTATTTAAGTGCAGTTATTGTCTTTCACTCTCAAAATACATAAGTATATTGTACAAGGCTGTCCGCCTAAGAAAAGTGTCCGTTAAAGGAGAATACAGTAATAATAGTTAAATTATCGAAATTCCAAAAATACTATAAATGTAGAATTATAATAAATACCATATTAAATATTCTCTGATCTTGAAAGTTACTCATAAGTATATTCAACAAGGTGGTCCGCCTAAGAGAGGTGTCCGTTAAAGCGTTATACACTGTAGTCAGAAGAATAAAGGTAGCCAATTCAATATGGTACAATACTATAAATATTTTGTAGAATTATAACAAATACCATATAAATAATATTATAAATATTCTTTGGTCATCACTGCCTCCTGCTCTATGGTAAAAGTGTTATCTCACCCACTGTGCTGCAAGTGCCTTAAGACTCCTACAAAGTCAGCTACCCTGTACGCTGGGCCAAGTCAAGATGTCTCGATGTCGATGTCGATGTCGCTGTCGACTCCTCCGACATCTTTGAGGCTCATCCCACTGGCCGCAGGCGTCTCATTCCGCCTACCAGACGCCGTTATGTCTCGCAAAGTTCGCAACAAGAAGAAGAACAACAACAAGCAGAAGAAGAAAAAGAAGAAGAGGCAGCAGCAGCAAAGCGCAGCCAGCACAAACTGGTTCTGCCACATTGTGTCATATTTTCGTTAGGGTTTTTTACACTTCGCTCGCTTTGTAAAATATTTCATATAATTTATTGTTAAATTATTTCCGTTTGCTGTCGCTGCTGCTGCTCTGTCGTCGTCGTTGCCGCTGCCGCTGCCTCAGTCGCTGTAGCTGCCTTCTCCTTTTTTGTTTTCGTGGCCGTAGAACATGCCCCATCAGGCATTTAATTGGCGTCTATTTATGTCCAGATAGCACATCGTATTCGGAGATCGTGCGCCGACTGAGTGACGACAGCGCCGACTAAGACTAAGTCCAATCCCAATCCCAATCCCAATCCCAAAACCCTTTGCAGACGCAGTAGACGAACCCGGCGAAACAATGAAAATTGATATTGAAAACTGAGGGAAATCTCAAAGACGCCATCTGCCGGCGACATTCTCCTCTCCCCGTCTCTCTCTCTCTCTTGATTTTGAATACGATTTCGATTGCGTTTTGCCTTCTTGTTGTTGTTATCTATTTCAATTTCGATTGACTCCGCCTCCGACTTCATTAAAGGCGACTCGCTCATTACGCATATGAAAAGCGGCGCCCCCTCTCCCTCACCCTCTGTCTCCCTCTCTCTTTCTCTCTCTCCCTCTTGCAGTCTGCTGCGTCTTGGCTATCGCGATTTGCGGTCACATCACAAACGCATCGCCAGCGGCGAACGTTGTCACGCTTTGTTGTTGCACGTTGCACGTTGCACATTGCATGTCGCACAGTGCGCCTGCGCCTGCGCCTGCACAATCTCGTCCGCAGTCTCGTCCCCAGTCTGTCCATCATTATGTCAACGCGCTGAATGCGCATGTCAATCAAGATGAAGTGCCGCTGATATGTGGGCTGTGGTCGCCGCGTCTCCTTCTGCCGTGGACAAGCTTCAGCTTGGTCGATCTTATTGTTGTCGTTGCATGCCCCATCCCAGCGAGAACAAGTGCCTTCCTTGGCATCCTTTTGCAACAGCTTAAGCAATTCCCAAAACGACCATTTCGACCATGTTTTATAAAGCATATTTCATTTTGTGGGAAGTTTTTATAGACTGATTATATAGATTTGTATATGGTAATATATAGATTGGGATATATATCAAGTATTTGTAGTACTCTGTGGAGCTTTTTATAGACTTAGTGATTTGCATATAGTAATATATAGAAAGGGATTTATACATATCTATCAAGTATTTGTAGTACTGAAGTTTTAGATAGCTTAAAGATAAGTTATATATTGAACAGAGTCTGTTTATATAGATTATAATTTTAATATATCTAAATATATAATATAATTGGTATATGTTTATAAAGTTCCAGAGAACTATACATATGGTAACTGACTTTGAAATACATCGATTTCAATGGTCATTTTACTTTGCAATACCTGTATAGGTCAAGTAATACGTACTGTGAAGCATATCCATAGGTCAAATAATACGTACTATGAAGCATATAGGTCAAGAAATACGTGCGCAATCTCTACTTAAGTAAAAGATAACCATCTACGAGTATACTGAAGTTAGCTAAAGAATACATCGTTTCTATGGTGCCCTTCATTCCTGACTATAAAATATTATGATATAAACACTATATATATTGTAGCATAAAGTATGTAAAGTTCAGATATAAAGATTCAAACACCAACATGTACATATATAGAGTGTTACTCATGGAGGAAGAAGATATGTACAGTAAGTTATAGATGGCTACAACCAATCTGCCAATGATATACTCCGACTTTAGCTTCTGGCTCAGTTGATGCGCGATTTATGGCAGAACAAGAAAGGAGGCCATGGATAGCGTTTGCCATAGATCTCTCCACATGGGCGTACAATACGTGGTTTCAGATAACCCCGAGTTGAGCTTAAATCTTTCCCTTTTCCTGCTGCAAGTTTATCCGTATTTTTTTTAGCTTGTACTTTATTTTTTTGCCATAATTTTTTATTGTTTGCCCGTTTCCACCCACTCTCGATTGTTGTGTGTGAGTGTGTAGGTGTATTTCTTGTGTTGTGTTTTGTTATACTCGTCGCTATTATATTTCGATGTTTTCGCGACCCTCCAACAAACCCCATTCCTCTTTCCCACCTCGTACCCGGGAGCAGTATTACAACGCGATATTTATTCCTGTGTGTCAGCTATAAACGTGAAATTTACTGCGGAATGTCGTTTAAAGTGCAAACATTTTCGGCAATGCCGATTGCGAGTGTTGTCCGTATTCGTACAGGGTCTGGAAATAAATCAGAGCCCGATATACCCTGCACGGTAATCGTTCAATTTGTATAGATAGTCGCTGAAGGTATATAACGTGCTAAGATCAAAAGATGATAATAAGCAAAAGGTTTTAACTTTGAAGTGCTTAAGAGATCCTCAATAGGTTTTGACAGAGTTGCGGACTAAATTGGCTAGGGAAACAGGGCTGCCTAAGCACTTTGGGGAATCTTTTCGTTTTTATCTTTATTTTTCTTTAATTATTTTGATGATTTATTTGCAATTTGAAAGAATCCAATTGGGAAGCAGTTCACTAAATGAATCTGACACAAATAGGCGCATACTGAGCAGATTTTTTATATACTTTGAAGAGAGATTCTATGGAGAAGCAAAGATGATTCCAGGTATTTGCATTATATCATCTATCGCCTTATTATCTGCTTTATATAATCTTCTTTAAGGGCTTTTATTATTGACCGTGACATAGGTATCCCTCCATAACATAGGTATCTCTCCATAAGATAGCTATCTCTCTTTCACATAAATATCTCTCCAACCCATAGGTATCTCCATCGGCAACTCTTCAGTCGCGCATACCCCGCAACGCGCTGAGCTTGCGCTATATTCGCGAACGGGGCCCGCATTCAGACTCGCCAAACGGTTTCCATGCACGCCAAATGAAGCCGTCGATGCCGCCGCCGGGCACGACACACACAACACACACAGCCCACACACACATGCAGCACAGTCAGAGCGGCAACAGTCACAGTTTTTGCCGTATTTTATAATCCTTTTCCTTTTTGGCCTCGCACAAGGCAGGGCAAAAATAAAACAAAACCCGCAAAGCGAACACAAAGGAATAGACAAGCAGAAGAGCGCAGCGACATTACTCTCTCTCTCTGTGTGTGTGTGTGTGTTTACCTCTGTCTGTCTGTCTGGCACGCCTGGGACCCGCTCGCACCCCCACTAGCGCCCTCTACCGTGACGGAGTCTCTACGTTGCCGTCTCGGGGCTTCGCCTGTTTGTCATTATGTCCATGCTTCCGGATTATATTTTGGTAGGAATTTTGTTTATTTGCGCGTCTTAGCAGCTGTCGCCGTTGCGGCTCAAGTCCCGATACGCCCGAAGCGCCCGACTATTCCCCCTTCCACCAGCCCTGCACCACCCTACACCCCCTGGCAATCCGCAATCCCTTTAATTTCGTCAAGTGGCCTAATACCATTCCACTAAGTGAGGCTAATCAGGCAGCCACAGGATTCAAATCTCAAACGGATGTCGCCGGTCGTGTTTACAGGGCAACCAAACGCGAAAGCCCTCTCCATCTCCGCCTCCTTGTCATTCTTCTTCTTCTTTGCTTCGCCAAGGGACAGCACAGTGGAAATTAATTATTAAGGCACTCGTCGAGGTGGGGTGGGGGGGATGTGGGTGGCAAAGGAATAAGTGCTTCTCCTTGATATGAAATAAACTGTCTGGCCATAGAATTCAAGTGTCTCTTGTCCTTTCTCTGCACTTTTCTCTGTTCGCGTTTCTCCTTTCACTGTGCGACATTTCACACCTTTTGCACTGATCTCTTATCTGCTTCCTTTCCACTTTATTTACCAAATGCGCAGAAAAATAAATAACTTTATTACGTAAGCGGCGAACACAAACGTGCAGAGGTAAATTTATATATTTATATTGTATTTCCAATTATTATTAGGTATTAATTAGTGCTTATTAGGCAATTGCAGTGTTGCCAACTGCGCATAGTGTTGACTATCGCATTGCCAAGCAAGGCGTTTATCCAGAAAGAAAATAAATACTGCAAACTGGTACGCTGTTCTTGCAAAAACACATACAAACACACATACATTAGACATGTGCATGTATGAATTCATTTCAGGGCAACAATAGGTTCAGCAAGTACTGTGCTGTACTCTTTTCTTGCTGTACTCACTACTCGCTGTACAGTAAGTAGTACAGGCTCGTAGCTAGGCGTGGGCAGAGTAATTCTTTACACATGGATAAATGTAAACATAGTATATTTAAGTCAAAAAATATATTTAGTATTTAATAAAAATATGGTAAGTTAAGAAAAAAAGTATTTAATTACGTACATACTTTGTGGGTTCGGCTACGCCTCCTTAAGCCTGTATACCCTAAGAATACACTTTTGCCCTATAGGTAATGGGTATAATGATTGCGAAACACAATAGGGCAAGAATGATTGAATAGATTGGCAATGTTATCAATTAAACAAAAATAATATGGCACGAAATATAGATTCATCAACAAATAATGAAGATTTTGAAGAATATTTTATTATTCAAAAGAAAACTTGCAATTTTGGGATGACCATGATTGAGACTCTTATTAAAATGAGTACATGCATCAATACACTAACAATTACTATGATATGAGTAAAATCATGTGATCAATGATGGAAAAATAACGAAATAGAAGGAGAGAAAAACCTTTGAACTTATTCTATAAGTATTTCGCAGCCCTTATTAGTAAAGATTGTTGCACTAAGTAACTTATATTTGACAATATTATACGCTGCCAATACTGTGACTCTACACCAACATACTATACACACAACTACTGTACTCACTATCAAATGAATGAGTGAAGTAATTCACAAGGCACCACACAATACAAAAGTCACTCGCACTCATTGTAAGTGACTAAACCGAATTGTGTGCTCATTAATGATTGATTTATTTGCCGTTTTGCATGCATTCATGCAGGACTCTAGTGCATACATGTGTGCCAGTCATTTGACTGTGCTTAGCTCTCTTGATTGCGTGCCTTTAATGACAGCACTCCAATTAAAGCGGCGCCGATTGTCAAAACAGCGACCAATGAAATGAGATCCAAGGTGAGCTGCAGCAACAGCAACAACAACAACACTCCAGTGTACACACACACACACACATGCACACACACACAGCTGAAAGCTTCAATTTACCACCCATTGTGCCTTATGGCAGCGACTGCGACTGCAACAGGGAAGCAGCTGAAGCCGCGTTGGATGCGCCCCAAAACAGACGGCGAAAGCAATTTTTAATATGCAAAAGGCTCACGCGGCGATCGCGCCACCTGTTGCAAGGGGCACATCAGCGGTGAGCAGAGGCGTTGTGCACAGGGGTGTGTGGGGAGGGAAGAAAAGGAAAAGGAGAGCGACGACTGCGACGCGTGGGATAAGCAAATTTTCTTGATTTACGCTTTGTTGTTGCCCAGGCAGACAAGGCAGCCGCAAAGGGGACACCAAAGAGAGAGAGTGAGAGAGTAGGAAGGGGAAAGAGACATATAAAACGAGGGGGGCTAGTCGATTTACAAATGTACCGTTAAGCAAATCGTCGGAATTAATTGCACGCGTGGCGCTGATAAGCAGCTGCCTGTCCAACTGCAGCTTTCAATTAAGTCGTCGCTCCGCTCAGATCGGATCCTCGCTTGCGGGCACTGTGCGAACCCTCTTCACGTGCCACATGTGGCAGCGTGCACTGTGCGCAGTGCGTGTTGCGCTCCCCAACGAAAAGGTGCGAACTATTCGACGAACGGCAGCCGAAAATGCCAGAAATGCCAATCAGCTTCGGCACTGCAGCGCCCTCTGTGCGGATGTGTAAGAGTTAAATGCATTTTATTGAGATTTATTGGGCACACACTGGCACAGCAAGTATGTTCAGGTAGCAATTTATTGATATTATCGATAACATGCAGTGGGCAAGGAAAACGTTAACTTGCATTTAATTTATCGTTATTATCGATAAATGGAGTGGATAAAGAATACATTAACTTTTGATTAGGGAATATTACTGAATATGAGTGTATATATCTGCTTATATGTTTAGCTCGTACTTTATCGATATTATCGATTACATGCAGTGTGAAAATTTTACACTAATATCGATTATCGATAAATGAAGTTGATGAAGAATGCATTAACTTTTGATTAGAGAATATTACTGAATATAAGTGTATATATCTGTCTATATGTACAGCTCGTACTTTATCGGAATTATCGATAACATGCAGTGTGAAAATATTACACTAACTTTCAATTACAGATATAATATATATGTATATATGTATATATTTGGCTAGTAGCTTATCGATATTATCGATAACATGCAGTGGGCGAGATGTACGTTAACTTCCATTGAATTTATCGATATTATCGATAACACGCAGGCGCAAAGAACGAGTTACCTTTAGATTTGAGCTGCAGTTGCGGACTAGATGTGTGTATATCTGCCCATAAGCTCATATATTTGTTCATATCTGCGCCTTATTTGGCCTAGTCATCTAGCAAGATCGGCTCTAGCCATGCGATATACATATCTGCAGTAAATTGCCGGCTTCAACTGAATATTGCGTAAGCAAAATGCGGCGAATGCGAGCGTGTAAGGCGCAAATTGTATGGAAATAAAAAGTAGATTAACCGACTGACTGACTGACTGAGTGACTGACTGAGTGAGTGAGTGAGTGAGTGAGAGAGGGAACTGCTGACTGCACGCTGCTTTTGGCCGGGCCTCAAACTAATGACAACATAATTACTTTGCAAATCGGTGCATGAAATGCAGCCCGGCATCGTTTTAATTGCGGCCAAAGTCAGTCGGAGACGGAGACGGAGATGGAGTTGGAGTTGGTCTGCTTTGCAGCATTCAGCAGTCAACAGTCAACTGGCAACTTGCAACATTCAACATGTTGCCAACTGTGAATGTTGCCGCCCACGCGCAACGTGCGTACAACAGCAACAACAACAGGAACAAGTGGATGCAACAACAGCGCGGCCCAGTTAACAGTAATTGCTGGCGCGTCGTGTTTTCGGACCACCAATGGATTGATTAACTACGTGTTCGATATATCTCCAGCATAGCCACCAACTCCCCCCCCTTCCCCTCTCCTCTCTCCCCGCTCCAGCAACCCTTGCCGCTGTCTCTCTTGGTCTCTGTGTGTCACTCCAGTATTGATGATGTGGCTGGGGCAGCTCTCGAGGCTCGCGTCCAAATCAAATTTACTATAATGACCACTCAAATGGACAGCGTAATGGGCCATGCGGCGAGCGGCAAATGGAATTGGAAGCGAGAGCAGGAGGAGAAGGAAAAGGAGAAGGGGAAGAGGGCGGAGGCAGCGAAAGACCTGGAGAATTGGCGAAAGAGAAAGGCGAAACGGCGCGAGATGCCGCCAAGTGGGCGATGCCCAGCAAGGTGAGCAGTAACAGAGAGAGAGAGAAAGAGAGAGAGACAGAGAGAGAGAGAGAGAGAGAGGGAGAACGAGACACTAATGGGCTTGTCCTGTTCCTGCAGCATAGACTGTGGGTAGGCGCAACATCTCTGCGTCTGTGACGACGGCTTATGCTGTCGGAGAAATGTCATGGACGATGAGCGCGCGATATGCGCGTTGCCCGATGGCCGATAGACGATACCCGATAGACGCCGGCACTGCCGTCAGGTCAGAAAGCTCATTAGCAACTGACAGACGAGTGTGTCAATCAGGCGGCAAGCTACGTCTTCCTACAGGTGGTTCCCAGTTGGAAACAGTTTCAAGCGGGTTTCATTTGTTTGAGTTATCGATTATACTATCGATTAAAGAGTTGCTGACAGTTGGAGGCTAAGACGGAAAGCAATGAAAACTTTGTATAAGAATATTAGAAAATATATCGAATAGATTATTAATTCGAGTTGACTAAGTTATCGGTTAAGCTATCGATTTGGGATTTGTTAAACATTGGTGATGAATGCGTTGTAATTTATGTTCAAATATAGGAATATTAGGAAATATGTCGCATAACATCACATTCTTGAGCCTGGAATTTGGGTAAGTAAAGATAGAAGACTATCGATTAGGTTAGAAGACTATCGATAAGGGATTTGTTAAACATTGTTAATGAGTGGGTTGTAGTTAATGTTCGAATATAGGGATATAGGGAATTATGTCGCATAAAATCACATTCTTGAGCCTTGAATTTGGTTAAGTAAAGTTAGAAGACTATTGATTAAGTTAAATGACTATCGATAATAAGAGTACACTTTGTAGACTGATTTAAGTAGCTCCTATTGCTTCGACTAGTATACTTTATCGATAAGCTAATCGATTGAGGATTCTTGCATTTTAATGATAAATGGTAATTAAATATTTTATAATATAAATTGAACTTTGATCAAGTTCTCAAACTGTCTTTCAATTCGATCGATTTGCAAGTATTTCACAGAGGTTTGTCCAGTAAATTGTAAATGTAAGAGAGAAAGAGAGTGTAAGAGAGTGAGAAGGAGATGGTGCAGAGTGGTGAGCAGATTTATAGAGATTAGATTAGTTATGCTCGCCTAACCAGAAACTGAGGATCACTGACGACGTCGGCAGCTTGAAAAGGAAAGTGGGCGGTGATGGGAAGAGAACAAACCAGTAAGAATGGGAAGATACAAAGGCAGAGGCAGAGGAAAGAGGGAAGAGGCTGCTTGCTGTGTGCTGCAAGTGCACAGCATAATTACGCCTTAATGCGCTGTGCAGGGGAAGGGGCTGTGGGGGCGTGGCAGCGGCAGTTACTTTGCATACGTGCTGCGCGTTTCGCATAATTACGCGCAGTCTCAATTCCTAAACTTAATTAAGATTATTACAGTATTGCCGTGAGGGAGGCCACAACGAGGGAGGATCGTGGAGGGAGCCAGAGATAGAGAGAGAGAGAGAGAGAGAGAGAAAGGGGGGGAGCTGGGCAAAAATGCGTTCAGGCGGCCGTAACTAATAATCGCAACCATGCAAAGCAGCTTGAAGACCGCTCAAAAGAGCGAAGAACGCGCTGAAGAATCGCGCAGATGCCTTGCAAGCCTCGTCGAACCGGCTGCCTTTGGAGTATCGGTCAGGCAACAGGGCGGGGCAGCAGGCATTCAGTAAGGGGGAGGAGGCAGAAGGGGGCTACATAAATTTAACCTGACAATCAGCACGCAATTGCGAAATGTTTTGCCTAATAGAATTTCTCGTGCGCGTTTCGCATGCAAATTCAATTTGAGAAATTGCGCCAGGTAAATTACGAAAGAAATTCATATTTGCATGTGAGTGTGTGAGCAGGTGTGTGTGTGTGCAGGTATGTGTGTGTGTGTGTGTGCAGTCAGGCTGACAGCGAGAGAGCGCAGTTGCACTCCTTAATAGAAATAATTACAGCTGCCATCGCTTGTTGCATGAAATGTTGCACGGCAACAAGTGCGCAACATGCTGATTATCACACGCATTTAAATGGGCCGCGCTGCCTGCCACAGTCTGCCCCGGCGTGGCACAACATACTGGCAACATTTGCGTTTACGATCCCAACATGTTCGCACATCGTAATTTAGCTCGAGCTGCTGCAGCAGCAACAACAGAAACAACAGCAACAACAACAGCAGCAATGGCAACGGCAACATGTCCCATAAATTTGATGGCCAATTATCGAAATTGCGTTAGATGTGCGTAATTGCAGCCGAACTGCGGCAACTGACCACGAGAGGCTGCCACAGTGCGGGGTACACTGGCAGAAAGACCCGATGAACTTGGCACTAGCTCAAGGCTGCAGTTTCCTGCAAGTTATAGCAAATTTATAGGAACTTTATAGCAACTCCAGCTGTCATCAAGTCACACAGATATCGTAAATTAACACAAACTATAATTATGGCAACTTTATAGGAAGGGTAGTTATAGCTAATTTATAGGAACTTCATTGCCACTTTAGCTGTCAGAGATTACATAAGTAAATAAGCACAAACTAAAATTATAGCAGCTAAGACAGTTATAGCAAATTTATAGGGAATTTATAGCAACTTTAGCTGTCATATATCACACAGGTATCGCAAATTATCACAGACTATAACTATGGCAACTTTATAGGAAAGACGGTTATGGTAAATTTATAGGAACTTCTTTGTCAAAGCACAATAAATGAGCACAATCTGAAATTATGGTAACATGATAGGTAAGGCACTCCACCTGACAGAATTTATTTCATTTATAGGAAGGTAGGAGAAACTAAACCCTAAACATATTATTGCCTTTTGTTGAGTTAGAATGTGAAATATTTTATAGCATAAAAGTTAATATGGCACAGACTTTGATTATAGCAAATTTAAATTTGTTACAACAATTAAAGCTGTCGAATTTCTTAAATTTTTATGGTAGAGGGAAGTGATAGCTATTTTCACTATAAAATATCATAGAATACTTATGGCAACTTTAAGAAAGGTATAACTGGTATAACTTAGTAGATGAAAGATATTTATGACAAATTATTTGCTGGTAGAAAGTTATAGCATATCAGAGTCTAAGATAGTTGCATCAACGTGATGGCAGGAATTAGTTACAGTTGTAGTTATCATACTTATAGGATAGAGAGTAGTTATAGCATCTTTAGCTAGCATATAACGCACTTCAGAAGAAAGAAGGTCAAGAGAGAGAAGTCATAAATAAAGAAGCAACTTAAGTTGCTATAAGTTTCCGATTTGTCTGTCAGCCAGTGAATCAAATATATATATACAATATAGTACATATTCTCTTACCCAATCAGATCATAGATGACGAAGAAGAAGCTTTTAAGGATCTGTGTTCTTCGAGTGTATGCGGAGCATCCAATTTGCAGCGCATCCACTCAGCGTGTTGCAACATGTTGCTGCCACACACGTACGCAGTGCATGTTCAATTAACACTTATGTAGGCCCCGAGAGAGACGAGCGCGCAGTCCTCAGTGGCGACTCTCTTGTAGCTATTTCTGATTTCTAATTTACAGTCTGCTAATTGTACGACGCGCTCCGACTGGGAGGCCCGAGTCGCGAGTCGCGAGCCTCGACTGGCCAGTAGGGAGTCGGAAGTCGATAGTCGTCCTTAATCGTACTACGACGATTACTTTGGCAGCAGGTGAATCTGGTTTCGGGCCTCGAACGGGGGTCGAGCCAGGGTTCTAAATAAAAGCCAAGCTACTGCACTTGCATTCCATCTGAAATAACACTAACTCTGTTGAATTCTACAATACTTATATACATCACAGAGGAGCAGAGAAGATTTAAAGAGTGCTAGAGCTTGACTGGCTGATACCCTGTGCCTCTTGTGTGACTGTTTTTTAGCTTCTACAATACTTTCAGCATGTTAAATGTTGAGCTCACAATGAATGATATTGTTATTTTTAGATTATTTGTTATTATTTTAATATTATATATTTTTTAATACTATTATAATTGAATATATATGTATAATATATGTATAATCCAAAACAGTTCCTAGGATCTAGTTACTTTGTAATATTTTTAATTCTCCTTCTTGCTCTCTGTACTGCCTTATTCCTTGTCCCATATTGTCCAGTTCCAGCCCTAAGACCCACTGTCTTTATAATCTTTCTTAGTCAATCGCTGTCATTTGCCTTTACAGGATATGGTCTGGTCTATCAACACAGTTTCAGCTTAACCGCCAATCCACAAAACTTTCTTTTGTCTCCTACAGGGTATTTTGCAATCTGACAAGCCTTTTTAAACTGCCCAGCAAAGGCAGTACCCGACTAAAGATCTTCACTTGCGACACTTTCTTCTGTTCCTGCCTCTCATCTCCCCCTACAGGGTATTCGCTAGTCGTTCCCCCATGCTCTGGGGTTTGCACGTTCTTGCCAAAGCGCAGAGGCTAACATCGTCTGGCTAGTTTATTCATTAGGTTCCATGGAAAAACGTGTTTAATTTGTGACAAAACGAAACGAAATCTTTGCCAGCAGCGCAGCCTCTTCTCCTCCTCCTCCTCCTCCTTCTCCCCTTTGCCAGCCCCGTGACCTGCAATCCTTACTGCCAACCGCCATCTGTCTGTGGCACAGCTCATATCAGTGGCATCGCCGCTGTATAAGAGCCGCGTCGGGGCAACCAGTCTGTCTGCAGCTTCGTCTTCGTTCATCTCAATCCTCCAGCGGGTGCGTAATGCTGCGTTGCTCAAATTAATACAGAGAGGGGGGGAGCAGGCACGCAGAGGTGGAGGGGAGAACTGCTGCTCGACTATAACCTCGGCCTAAAACCGAAACTAACCCCGACTCCATCCAGCAGCAACTCCAGCTCCAACTGCGACCTGTTGCAGATGTCACGACGCGCATTGTCAAACAAGCTGCGACGACGACGGCGACGGCGACGACGACGGCGACTGAAGCTGGCAACATTTTTGCCTGGCAGCAGCCAAATTGTAACATAAATAGACCTCGAGTTAGTTAACCGCAGCCGCAGGCTCCAAATGCGCATGCGCAGCTCCAACAACAGCAGCAACAGCAACAACAGCAACAGCAGCAGCAACAGCAACAACAAAGATGTTGCTGTTGTCGTCGTCGTCTCGTGGCGACCATGAAAAACGTGACATTTTTATGTTGCAAACTTTAAATCTTTCATATCAGAAAATGAAATGTTGCAATGCAATTGACTGCAACAACAGCGACAACAACAACAACAACAACAAAGACAGCAACAGCAGCAGCGTTGACTTTTTGTTGCGCGTGCGCTGCGCTGTTGTTGTTGACATTTCGCTGCTGTTGCAGCAACAACAACAGCAACAACAACAACAACACAGCAGCAGCAACAAGAACAATCGGTGCACATGTGCGTTGTTGTCATTGTGGCTGTTGTTGTCGCTGTTGTCGTTGTAGTTGTCTGCGTTGTTGTTGTTGTTGTTGTTGTTATAGTTGTAGCTATTCAACTGCTCGTGGTTATATCTCTTTTACCCTGTTGCTATGGGAATGATGCAGAGAAGCGAGTGCAGACTTGTAGATACTCTATACTACAATATATACTCTATACTCTCTCAAATGTATCTATATCTATCTGATGCATATCTACTTTCATTCTTCTTCTTTTTTTCTATATCTGTACTATTATCCCCTATACATATCTATACCTACATATTCCATAATATTTATCTTTATCGTATCTCTATTGACCTTTTTTTGTCTATATCGCACTCAATCGTTATGTCTATCACTAACTTCACCTACATCTTTATTTCTACGTATCTTCATATATGTATTTGTACTATATATACATTTTCAGATACATATACGCGTGTATATCTGCGTGTATATATTTATAACTCTTTTCCACTACTGACTTTACTTCTTTAATTGTCTATCCTCATCTGAATATAGGTCTACAGGCAGAAGAAGGCGTGGCAAACGCAACATATTACAATATGTGGTATATATTCTTGCTCAGCAGCTGAGTCGATTGAATCATGTCCATCTATCTGCCTGTCTGGGTAAACATATCGATATCTGCTATTATGAAAGCTAATAAAGAATTTGGCATGAAGTTTTTTGTATCTTTTATGTATTATGTACAACATATGGTACTTATTATTCATGCAATCAGACTTAAAAAAAATAAACATTAAATAATTTTTTTTTGGAAATCAACTTTCCACCTGCAGTAGTGCTATTATTTTAACTGCAGCTGTATGTACGAGTATATTAGATCAAGTTTATATCAAATATTAGATATTACGCCCACTGCCCCCAATAATTAAATTGTTCAGGTCGATTTGTGATGTATAAAAGATACAAGTTTCTAGTTTTTATATTCTTTATATATACATACATATATATATATATATATGTATATAGCATAACCATACTTTATACTCGTACATATATCTTTAAACATGTACTCAAGTAGGGTATCCAATAATATACACATCTATAGCTGGCATATCGATTACGTTCTTATAAATCACACATCTATATCCAAATTCACATCTATATGTTTGTCTATATCAGAATCCATCTTTATCTTAATGCTTATTTATTCAGATAGTTTTAAAGTTTGCCATAAATTTGCACCTTTCTGGCTGACATCAGCATCCTGCAATCCCCAGCTGCTCTTCTTACACTCCCTTCTTTTCTTTGTCCACTTCTCTCTCCCTCCCACCTTCCCCTTCCCCTTCCCTTCTTCATCCATTTCCATCGCATTGATTAGCAATTCAAAGTGCGGCAAATTCTACCAATTTTTTTCACAAAATTCCCTTTTGCGCTGCGTTGCAAACATTGACAATGTTGTTGCAGTTGTTGTTGTTGCTGTTGTTGTTGTTGTTGTTGTTGCAGTTGTTGCTTTTGCGGGTGTGGCTTCTAATTTATGCGCGCGTTTTTGTTTATTGCGGTACACATCGCAGCATCCTCTGGCAGCCTCGTACTCCATCGCGTTTCGCCTCCATTTTGAAGTACATGCCTCCCTTCCAATCTGCCCCTTTGCTGCACGTGGCAAGCGTGGCGAGCGGTCAGCAAACTGCAAAGGCGACGCTGTTCGATTTTGGTTGGCTGCTGCTGCCCATCGATGCAGCATACACACACACACACAGATGAGGAGGGGATAAGGTGCTGGTGCTTGGAGGGCTTGGAGGGGGAGCTATGTACACACGCATGCAGATGCGCGTCGCAGGCGGCTGCCCACATATGTATGCTATGCATTCCTTCCTTCATTCTTGATTTGCCTCTCCCACACACACTCCCACACACACACACACCCACACAGACAGAGGCACACAGGCACATAGTGTGCAGGCAGCAAAGGGAAATTCTTTTTAATTACTCTCGTCCATTTTCAGTTTTTGTTTTGTTTTCCTTTTCCTTTGCTTTCCATTTGGCCAAGTTGCAGGAAATATTCGATTTTCGTGTAGGCAGCAACGGCAGCAGAAGCTGCGCTCCAGCGCGCAGGACGAGCGCCAGGACCAACGGCAACTGCTGCTGCTCCTGTTCCCCCCCTGCTCCTCTAGCTCCTGCTCCTGCCTGCCTGCCTGCTCCTCTGCAGTGGCAATAATTCGATTAGTGTCCGTGTCTATTTTCAGGCTCGTCGTGTAGGCGTTGTCGTTGTTCTCAGCCACCCCTCACCCCTTACCCCTCCTGCATCTCCCCCGCCCCCTTGCCATGCCATTGCGCCTTCATTCCCTTTTTGGGCACGCCCCCTTTGTGCACTTTAGTGCGGCGCCCCGAGTTTCTGTTTTACACTGTTTTCCCTTGTTCCTTCCCCATCCCCTTGCTGGCACTGTTGCCTTGTTCTGGTTTCGCTGTCCTTGTTGCTGTTGCATGCTGCGCTGCGCTGTGCACAGGACACAGGACACAAGCAGCAGCAGCAGCAGAAGGAGCAGCAGAAGGAGCAGCAGCAGAAGGACATCAGCCGCGCCTGGACATTGGTCATCATTCATCAAAGTGAAATGTTGATTTAGTGCGCTGCGCGCGGCTGTGTCCATGGGCTATGGTAGCAGGGCAAGGGGGGCGAGGGGGGGGTGGCGAGGCCATGTGGACGCGCAGGAAATGCCTCGCAAGGGGGTGTGGCAGGGGGAGCAGGGGTTTGGCCCAGCATGGCCTGCATTTTCGGTGGCTCTGCTCCGAGCCTTGTGGCGCCATTTTCTGCTGCTCTCGCCCCTGCCCCTAAGCCCTCCCTCCCTCTCCCGCATCTCCCCCCTCATGGGTTTCTTATCTGCTTCTGCTTTGTTGGTTCATTTTTTTGCGCTCGTGTGTGATGAATTGATGCTGTTTATTCGACTGCAAACATAACGGGCTGCAGCACCCCACCTACCCCTCCCCCTTCCACACTACCCCCTCCCATTTGCCTGCACGTCATATGCATCTTTTCTTTTCCTTTTCCGCCTTTGCCCACTATTGGTCTCTCTCTCTCTCCTGCTCTCTTGCTCTTGCTCTGCTTGTCCTTCTCTTTCTGTTGTTCCTTCTGTTGTGCTTTTTGATTAGCAAAAGGAGAAGCAGAAAAAATGGGGAAAATTAAAAAATTTCTGCTCAAATATGTGTGCAAAAAGGAAACATGCAAATACAGACATAGAGCAGTGGATTATGACCGCGAAGATATCCTAGAACTGTGCGAAAAATAATGAGACAGTATGAGTAGAAACTTATTTGCATAAACTGATGCATCAGGAATATATATATGCATATATAGCTGCACAGCTTATATCATTCGACTCTGTCATGTTCGATGTAAAAACAAGTCCCTTTAGCGCGAGAAAACGATATTGTTGCACAGTCTGATTGAACAAGAATATATATGCACTCAATAAGATATATACACGGGCTTCTCTCTGGCTAACTTTCTAAGTCCGATGAATTTGAAGATTTAAATTGCTTGTATGACAAAGTGATCTTTCTACACAACATATAAGATGGAACAAGAATACATATATACATATATGATAGAACAAGAATATATATATGTACATGCAATAAAATATGTACACTGACTTATATCTAGCTAATCTGGCATGTTGGTTAAATTTTGAGATATAGGATGACGTTTGACAGTACAATCTTGCTGCACAATATGATGGAACAAGAATATATATGTGTATATATACATATAGTAAACACTAAACTCGCTCCAGCCAATTCAAGCTAATCATCCATTGTCGACCACTCTATCTGCAGTAATCTAAACAAGCTGCCTTTGCCTGCTTGGCATACCCGCTTGCATAGCTTGATAACCAATTACAGGGTATACGGAACTGCATCTTTCTTTTTTTCGCAATGCGAAATCTTCAGTTGCTCCTTGATTTTTTGCGCTCGCTCAGCATGCGCGCGCGAGTGTTGGCCAATCAAATTGTTGGTCCTAGCGAGGCTCGCACAATCGGGGCGTGGCATGGGCGTCAATGGGACTCTTGGCTAGCTAGGGCTAACGCATGCACATGCATGTACATATGTGTCCATGTGTGTGTGTGTGTGTACAGCGTATCCAGAGCAGCCTTTGACAGCAGTCTAATGATTGAATGTCCCATCGTCGTTCCATTTTGTGATTTCAATTACGCGATGCGTATTTCCGAGAATTTACAGATAATCCCGCAACCCTTTGGCATTGGGTAATCCCCATTCAGCTTATATTTCTCTTTGACATCATCGTTAACTTTTGTGGTCACATTCTTGTTAATTAAACGCTAATTAATCAATGTCGTTTTATTTTCAGATTCAGCAAGAGATGGTAAAAAAATTGTATTTCTTTAACGTTAAAACATTTTCTGTTCAATTTACTTAAGCCAATAAATCTTATTGCTGCTATAATTCGAGGGTAACACATGCATGTTTTACTCTTTCCAGAGAAGTTAAGGTTATCATTAGTTTTATCATTAATATTTGTTGCAAAACAAAATATCAGAAATGGAGTTAAAACTTTATTAAATCAATTTGTGAGCTTAGCTAGATGATTCTTCTGTCCTCTATATGTCGACATCTATCTTCTAAACATCATCATATATCATATATCGTCATGTATAGTCATATATCTTTTATATACCGTCATCTAACTTCTACATATCGTTATATTTCATCACATATACTCCATATATCAACATACATATATCTTCTATAGAATAATCTAAGTAAAATATAAGTAAAACAGTATTCCAAATCTGGTAAACTTCGGTAATATAGACCGTGCGTATTGGTTGAAACATCTGTGGCTAATACTCTTGACTGGTTTCTCATTCCCATTTGGCCCGATCCAGATACTTTATAGCGGGGGCGCAATTCAATTTCGTTGCGGGTGCCATAAACTTGAGTTGACCGAAAAGCAAGCAATGCGAATGACATTCGTTGCACTATTTTCCATCTCACTCAATGCTGCGGCAACAGTTGCTGTTCTTCCTGTTGTTGTTGTTGTTGCTGTTGCAGTTGTTGCTGCTGCTGCTGTTGTTGTTGCTGCTGTTGTTGTTGTTGTTGTTGTTGTTGTTATGCATTCCAATGCAATGGCAATGGCAATGGCCAAAACAGATTTTCTGCAGATTCTTTGGCCGAGACAAAAAGCGCAGGCGGGTGGGCGCCGTTGGCCCCAGCGCGAAGAACGTAAAGCATAATAAAAAGTCGTGCCTTACGTGCAGCAGCGCTGCCTACACCCCACCCCCTCCATCCGTTCCCTGCCGCCGCTGCTACCCACTTGCCACCTTCCTGCGGCAAGCCACCCGTTTAACCTACCCATTCTTAGCCAATCTCTCTCTCTCTCTTTCTCTCAGTCTACGTACTCAGTTATTGCCATACCCAGCAACATTTTGCTTGGGTTATGGGCTAGGAAAGTTCAATATATTGAATCACTGCTATAGTCCTAGTTATGCATAGATCTCAGTGAATGTGAGAGCTAGAGCTCTCACTGGTATTTTCATTTTAAAGTGAAGTTTAAATTCGCTTTGTGTATCTCACAGTCATGTAACTCAGTTACTATATAAAGCAGTGCGTAAAGATTTCTTACATTTGTAGTTAAATATGTTTTCTATATGCCCGTCGAATCTGATCAAAATCGAAACAAAAACAAACGAGCTGTGAGCAAAGAAAGAAACGACCTGCACTCAGCTCGATTGCGAACTGATGCAGAGTATCTTTCAGCTCACTCTCAGTTCAATTTGATTTTAGTTGTTGTTTCTTTTTTCATTTTCTTCTCGTGTTGTTTTGTTTTTTTTTTTTTTTGGCTCCGATAGAGTAGAAAACATTTTTGTGGCCGCGGCCCCAGCGCTGCCGCCGCCGTCGCCGCCGTTTGGCTATTTTATGAGCGTCTTAAGGGCACGCACGATTTTTGCGTTGCGCGTTTTAGTTTGCGGCCTGTGCGTTATGTGGCACTGATTACCGTTGCAGTTGTTGTTGTTGTTGTTGTTGCAGCTGCTGTTGTTGTTGTTGTTGTTGCCAACTGGCAGAGGTCAAGAGCGGGTATATGAGCATCGGCAGTTGGCGAACCTCAGTGCGCTCAAAATTGAATTTAATTTATTTAAGCGGTGCGCTGCTCTGCGCTGATCTTGCAACGTTGCAACGTTTTGCGGCAAGCCAACGTCATGATGATGACGTTGCGCCACACAGTGCAACATCTTATGGTCATCATCAGCAGCCCGCGCTGCGTACCGTAATTAGGCACTTGGCGAGTCTCTTCGGAGACAGTGCTTAGATCGACCTCTTTCCCTTCCCCTTCCCGTCTGCCTACTCCTCATCTTGTTCCACCTTCACAGCGACTTTTAGTTGCCACGCTGTGGCAGCCCACGTGTGCTTCCAATAGGAATATCAAAGGATTATCCAAGTGTGAGTGTGTGTGGCATGCTTCGGCACAGCAAACGCGGCTTCTCGAGTGTGTCATATATGTATGTGTCAGACACACACACATGCCATACACACACATACACAAGTCTGTCATGGCTATAATGTGCTTCCAATAATCCCTTCCTGTACAACAAATCTGACAAAGTGCTTCACTTATGCTGACATATTGACATATCTATATGTCAACGAGACTTATTTGTGTCATACAAATATCATACTTGCCATACTGATCTAAGCTTGACATATGCTTGCCATAAATACATATACCACATATATATATATACTATATAGGTACATATTAAAGCATGTTATTGTACTGCAGCTTGCCTTATTTGTGTCATATATCTGTTGTAGACAGGGCCATATAGTTGTGGACACAGTTCCGACACACGTCATAGACAAATCCCTCTACACATCGTGTCATATGCAAGTGGTTAGTGCTTCAGTAGAGTCATATTCATTGCCATATCAAATATGTCATATAGAACATGTATGCAGTTGCCAATCAGACAGACATATGGCACAATGAAGTCATATACTTTAGCTACTTTGCAGAAACTACCACATTGCCAGTTCTCTAAGTCTTTGCCATATGTGTATATGACACATATGACAACTCGTGTAGGTAGTCTACTACTCCGACAGTGTGCAGGCTGAAGGGGGTGAAGATGAGACGAGGGGCAGGCACGGGCGGAGGCAACAAGGTGTTTGGCTCTTTGGAGTGTTCAACGGGAGCAGGAGAGGGAACAGAACAAATGTGAATTTAGTTGCCTCCGAAAACTGCAGCATGCAGCACACGAATGCGACAGAGTAAGGGGAGGGAGAGAGACAAAGAAAGAGAGAGAGGAAGAGGGAGAGAGGTGAAGTGTGCGAGGGGACAGTCATTTTGTTGCCGCTGGCTCTGGCTCTGGCCTGGCATTGTTGGTCCTTCGAGCATTCTTGTAATCCTGTCAGATGTGTCTGTGTCTCTGTGTGTGTGTCCCCCTCTCTCCCTCACGCCCCCTGTCCCTCTCCCTGCTCTTCATTCGGTGTGTGCGCCGCGTAGGAGCGAGTCCTTGCATTTTATTTTCGTTTATCATTTATTTACTACTCAATTTTTCTACTACTTTAGTCGCGCTCGGCTCCCTCGTTGGGGCCAGTTGATTTCGTATGCCAAGTAACGGCAGCTCAGCGCAGTCAGCCAGTTTGTTGTTGCTGAAGTTGCTGCTGTTGTTGCTGCAGCTGGTGCAGCAGGAGCAGCAGCAGCAGTTGCTGCTTTCTCTCACGCGACTTTATCCTTCAAATGTCCTTGCGTGCGTTACAACGCCGCCCGCACACAGCCAGGCCATTTTACGTGGCATGCCCCTTTGGCACGCCTCCTGCTTGCCTGCCTCTCACGCCTCGCTCCACGGCAGCTGTGGATTTTAATGGCTGCAGCGTCGCACGTCGAGAGTCCCAGCAGCGTTGCAGCCACACAGCCGCCGCCGCCCGCCCCCCTCCGTGCCACGCCTTGCAGCATGCATTCGTGATGGCATTGCGTCCTGCCTCCTCATCGTCGTCGTCGTCGTCGCGTTGCCTGCCTCGTCGCCATTTTAATTTCGCCTGCTGCACAACGTCGAATTTTCTAATCTTGTGCGGACTACGGCTCCCCAGTTGCCTTGCCTTGCCATGCCATGCCAGGCAGCATGCTTGTGTTCCCCCCTTCCTCCCTCCTTTGGCTGCTCGGCCGCAGCTTTTCGGCGCCAGGCAACATCGTCCAGAGGTCGTTTAAAGGACTTTTGCCGCAGGCCTCTGTGCGTTTCGGTCACCAGCAGCAACAGCAGCAGGAGCAGCAGCCTTCCACCACCTCCCTCAGTCTCTTTCTCCTTCCCCTCTCTCTCTCTTGCTCTGTTCATACTGCCATTCGCCTGCAGCAGGCTGCAACCGCCAAGATGGATGACGTGTCAGCCGGAATTGATGATGCCGAGCAAATGGCGGCCAACAAAATGGCGACTGCGAGTGCAACGGCGCCACAGCCCACACGACGTATGAGTGACGCGAACGTGTACACCGCACAACGTGCCTGCCACATGTAGCGCATCCCCCTTTGGATCCCTCTCAAATTGATGGCGCCCAAAGCAGCAACAGCATCAGCCAGCGCCACATCAAACCGTAACCGAGTCTAAGAAAAGAAGACGCACCACGGGGAAAATTCGAGTCGATTGATCCAATCAATATTAAGCTGACTATTAACAGCAAAGATAGTGGCGGGAAAACGGCTAACTACAGGGAAGGTATACTATAAAACTAAAACTACAACTTTTTTTAATTCTAAGTACTAAATATATAACTAGTAATAACAATTAGGAATACCTTAAAGTTGTTGTTATTTAGGACTTATTATTATTAAACATTTTGTGAGTTCCTAACAAGTGTACAGTAGATGAAGATGACGTTCTAATATATCTAATATTATTATAATTATTATTTTTATTTATTGTTCCTAACACGACAAGTATTGCTACTTACACATCAAAGTGTTAGTCACATCTGGCAGTACAGGTATCAACAAAAACAAGTTTTGATACTTAAAATTACTATGTAAGTAAATAAATAATAATAATAAAATCTTAATGCTTAAATTTACTAACTTATTGTAGTAACATTGACAAACATTTTCAATCGATTTTAAATTTTTGTGGAGTCGGTTCCAGTGACGAACAGTTACAATAAGAGTTACTTACTAGATATATTTCTAATACAGTGAGCATTCTTTATAAGCAACCTTTACACAAGCAACATTCTATATACTATAAGCAACTTTTTCTACATAAGAAACTTTTTTAAAAAAATTGGTTCAGATTAGTTGCTTGTATAGAATGCTCACTGTAATTAGTTTTTAGTATTACATTAGTAGATACAATTCGATTTTATTTGGGATTTAAATATATAAATTATATATTTCTACAAAATTTCTAGTACTTTGTACTTAAATAGATGACATATTTCTAGATCACCAAGTACTCTTACATAAGTACATAATATATACATTTACCTATGTATATATGTAAAGTATATATATTTATATAATAAATATTTTAAAATATAATATTTAATTAATATAATTACATACAAATTTTATGTTGAATAGCAAATAGAATTAAATTTAAATTTATTTAAATTTAAGTATTAATTAAGTAAATATAGTAAGTAAGTAAATACAATAATAATTTAAATAAATGGCTGAACGACCTATTTGCACATTTTCAGCCAACTCAAGGTCAAAATGTGCTTAGATTAGGCATTAAAGTTTATCTCAACGATCAAAGTATTCATAATACTATTCAATTTCAATTAAATTTTAAACTTCGAACATTACAGAGCACAAGTACACACTATCGAGCCGTCACTGTACTGTGCACATTGGTAAGATCGTTAGGCGAAAGAGCGCAAAAGCATCACTAAATAACAATATTATCTTCGGTTGGAATATTCGTAGAAGTCGGGAGAGTCGCAACTGATTGACAAAGTTATTATGCCCTTCACCCAGACAGAAAGAAGATGCTAGGAGGTGGAGGAGAGCAGAACAGATATAGTGAGCGAGAGAGAGAGAAGGGGGAGGAGGTGAAGGAGCAAGGATGAGGCTGAGTAACTGGGCTTGCATTTACCGCCAGAATCCAATCACAAATTGCCAACGTCGTTCAAGTCAGTTTGGTCTGTTGTTGTTGGTGTTGTTGCTGCTGTTGTCGTGGTCATGGCAGCGATAACATGCCGTAAGATTTGTTGTGCTTTGACCAGCATTCGCAGCATCGTCTTGAACTGGAGCTGAAGCCGAAGAAGAAGCTTATGCTGGACTTGCTCGCGATGTTGTTCCCCTTTCGCTTGTTACAGCTATTGTTGTTGTTGGTCTTGCTGTTGCTGTTGCTGTTTCTGTTGTTGTTGCCGTTGCTGTCGTTGTCGTTCCCGTTGTTGGCCGCACAGTGTACACTCAACTCAACATGGTGCCACATTCTGCTCAAGGCTCCGCTCGAGACTTCAACTGACTCTCGACTTGCGACTCGCGCCTTAGTGGACTCCGACTCCGACTGCGACTGCGACTGCGACAGTGACTGAGGCTCATGTTGTGCGCGCGTTTCACTCAGCTGGTGAGATTTGTGCCAGCAGACAAGTGCGACATGATGTTATGTGTCAACAGCTTAATTCGCAGCGCGAGTCGCCAGTCGCCAGTTGCGCGCCTCGCTGAGAAGACAGACAAAGCGAGTGAGAGATACAGAGAGAGAGAGAGAGCGGGACGGAGACAGAGGGCTGGTGCAACTTGCGACTTGCGGCTCGCGCGACTGGGAACTGGAACGTTGCTGGAGATGAGCTGCAATCGTTGCATGCACTATGGGCATGTGGCATGTGGCATGTGGTCGCTGTTGCTGTTGCCGTTGCTGTTACTGTCGCTGTCGCAGCGCCGTTTGTCTGATTTCAATCTAAGCCAACCCAAATGCAACAGCTCTAACAACAACAACCAGCAACAACAACAAGAATAGAGCGAACACACAACGCACAACACTTTGACCATTAAATTATTTATTATTTTGACTACACTGCGACCAACTGTGCCGCATCTCACCTATCCGACTCCGCTCGCCCCTTCCTTCATCGCGCATTCTCTCTCTCTCTCTCTCTGTAGCACTCGTTAAGGCTGCTGGCGATGATAGCGTTGGCAACATGAGAACTGACCAACCCAATGAATACCGACTTCAATTGCAATTAATGTCAACTGAATAAATCGACGCTGCAAACTGCAAACTGCACTTAACGGTGGTTACTCATCCAATTAGTAATCTTAAATATTACTAAATAAAGGAACAGTATTGATGCGATTTTTAGCACAATACCACATCACCTCTATCTTCTTTCCGGTTCCAAATATGTACTTAAACATGCTGTTCAATGGGCATAAACACTGCGCTGCAAGAAGTGGTTAGGAAATTGATGATCGCCGATGGACTGCTGCACAGCATCCACCAGTCCTGCAAGGCTCTGAAAGGAAAGACACCGTGGCAAATTTGAATTGCTTAATTGATAAAATTACATTTATAAAATACATTCCTCATATGTATAGAAATATACGCAATGTTAACCAGGCGACAATTATTACACTTGCAGCCCTGAATTTAAAATAAGGTAAGGAAAACTGCAGTTCATAATTTTGAAACAGGGCTGTATTTTCATCGATAATTGATGCGTAAATATCGCACAGATAATATAAATTTACAATTCGACAGGCGAAGCTGCTGTTCAGCATTTTGAAACAGAGCTGCATTTTAATCGATAATTAAATGTGTAGTATTGATGCGTAGAAATTAAACAGAAGTCATAAATTTACAATAGCCCGATTAAGTATTTATGCACATATGTGTGCACACGAGATTTTCGAGCTGAACGAAACTAATCGAGTCAGCAACTTTAGCCTAATTAGTCGAGTGGCTTTTTCCCACGCCCGCGCAGCCGCACTTGTCGAGTGAGACTCCCTTCCCCCACTCTCGCATTCTCTTACTCATTCGTTCTTTCTCCATGCTCCCTTCATTGGCCCAGACGGCACTGGACTGATCGAAATGATCTATGGGCCCAGGCGCAGAGCACCATGCAGAGCTGCAGTGCGGACTGCGCCACCAAATTTGGCAGTACCACAGCCACAGCCGCAGCTGCAGCCAGACTCGCAGTTGCAGTTGCAGCCACAAGGGGAGCAGAAATCAATGCACGCTACTTGAGAGCCGCACAGCAAACACACTCAGTACGCTGTAGTGAGAGTACATGGAGCGCCAGCGCGGTGCACTGGGGAGTGCAGAGAAAATGAGAGCCACAATAAAACTCATAAATCAAATAAGACAAAAGACTCGAGGCGAACGCAGGGCCCTGACTCATGCCCATGCCCATGCTCAGGACCAGGACATGGCATGGTATGGCTGCTTGTGGACCACGAAAACGAAAGCGCTGCCATGGCGTGCGTTCATGCGGGGAGTAGCCAACGAAGAAGCTCCCCAGATGCCTGTGGACACTTGGACAGTTGGAGGGAACGTTTGCAACGCAATATTGAGCACGACCGCGAACAATGGGAGCAAATAACTTGGAGGCATTCGGCATGAGCCGAAGACGAAGGCGAAGACGGAACTTGGGACCGAACAGAACTGAACTGAGCTGCAGACCAGGCCGACCTCCGACCACCGTAGCAGCCGCAGGAGCACTGCAATGATTTTCAAGGTAAGACAACCTCAGACTGAGAGAGAGAGAGAGAGAGAGACAAGTAGGAAATGCATCTAATGGATGACATGACGAACTCCTGATGCACTTGACATTCGCCAGCAAGTTCAGCCACGGCGCGGGGCTGCTATACAGCTGCTCCTGGCCAGGTAAGTCACCTGAGAAGCATTTTAACTCTGTCTCCAAAGTGCATCCAAATGTGCTTCACTAATTTCTTCTATTGCTTTTCCAGGCTCATTTGAATATCAGCGCGCTGGCGTCGCAAACTCGCTGACAATTTCGTGTTGTCCACCTCCTCCACAGACACTGGGATGGGATGCAATGGGATAGTGCGCAATGCCAGATTGAATCGCAGCAACAGTCAGCGAAATGATGCGCAAGTGTCGCCAGTGTTTGCCAACGAGTTGCCCCAGCTGAGAGCGGCAGAGACAAGATGAATTTCCAGCGTATTGCGTTGTTATTTTGGTCATGAGATCGTCCTCTCCTCATAGCCAATGTTCGTCGTTGTCGTTGCCTGTTGCTGCAGCCTCTGCTTGTTGCTGTTGTTGTCGTCATCAGCGTCAGGCGAATGGTCGCGCAAATATCTTGCGCCAGACTTAGCCAGTCAGCCAGGCAGGCAGTCAGTAAGGCAGCCAAGCTATCCAACTAGATATTTTTTGGGCGCTTCGTTACACAAAATCACGAACCAAATCGTGCACGACTATTTTGCGTGAGTTGAGCGCATGATCAGCTGCAGCGAGTCTGCGACGGCGGTCAGGTCCGCCCTGGGCTGCCTGCTGCTGTTGTTGTTGTTGTTGCCAATTGTTGTTGCAGCTGCGAAAGGTACCTGTGCCTGTGTCGCAGCCCCTGCCTCCTGCACCTATGTCTACCTCTGATCTCTCTCTGTCTCTCTGCGGGCAACTGTGGCAAGTCGATCGTCGTTTTATTAGCCCAAAAGCCTTTTGACAGTTTCAATTTCACTGACCACCAGACGAGTAATTCACTTATTCACTCAGCCACGGCTGCATTTTGATTGCCACATGTCACACACACACACACACACACACACACTACCACAGCAACAGCAACAGTTGCTAGTGTGTCTGCAACACAGCAACAATTGACGCCAGTTGAGAGTCAAAGTCACACGCTCTGACAAATTCCATGTCTGTTGTCAGACGTGTTGCTCTTGTTGTAGTTGCAGGCAGCAGAAGGTGGCAAGCACTGAACACTGCACGAAAAACTAATTTAAATTTAAATGTTAAATTCACGTTGCTAAATGCGAATCCAACAGTTTACAACCCGTGTGTGTGTGTGTGTTGTTGTTGTTTCCTATTTGTTGTTTGTTGTGTGTCGCGCTACAAAAGGTTATCGCAGGCAATTAGCATGCCAAGAGCAACAACAACAACCGCAACAACGGCTACAACAGCAGCCCAATTGACCCCAACAATGCGCGAATTGTTGCCCGATTGTGGGCGTGGCAGCTGCCCACTAGACTGTGCTACACCTGTGCTTTGCTGAGGAAACTTAAACACATTAATATATGCATACAAATGAATGTATCCTGTTGCAGTATGCCGTTGAAGGACTATGACAGGACTCTCTCTCTCCGCCTATGTATCTCTCTCAAGCAATTTACGTAGTATAAACATTATAATAAGCCCCCTTCCTATTGGATTCTTACAAACTTTTTCTTGCTTGGATGCAATTTCTGGCCGGGAGCTGCGAACTGGAAACTGCGAACAAGCTTGCGCCCGGTGCACAAGTTAGCCGCAGTGTCAGGCTAATAAAAATAGTATCATGTTGCATGCAACAACACCAGCAACAGGGAAGAATGCCTCATGGCTTGGCTGGCTGGCAACATGACAACAAAACGTTCAACACTAACACACACACACACTCAACGCTGTCAACGTTGACGCCGACGTCGGCAGCGCAGCATCGGTTAATGAACATAGGAAATTCGTTTACATTTGCCATTTGTGCGAATTAGACAAGGCTCTTTGTGCAGGCCTCGTTGTTGCTGTTGCTGTTGTTGTTGCTAGTCTTAGTAATAAAACAGCAGCAGCAGCAACACTAACAACAGCAACGACACATTGAAAAATTCGCCTGTCGACAGAAATGAAATTTTCTACTACATTTCAACGGCTTTTGTTTCCATAGTGTTTGTTTTTGGTTTCTCTGTACTCTTTTTTCTATGCCTTTTTCTATAGTTTCGCATTATTTGAGCACGCCCGTATGGGGTAGCTCAGCTGAGCGACGCCAGTTGCTGCAGTATTGAATAATTGTTGTTTTGAGCTCGATGAAGCTATTTAACTTTAGATTATACCAGCACTATATACTGTTTATACATAATTGTATTGTATTGTACATATTCTACACATATGTACAGTATATATCCTATTTTTAGTTGATATATTAAACGTCCTTTAATTTATTTATTTATGTATTTCTGTATATTAGTATTAAATTCTTTGATATAAAGATTTTGCCAAAGAAAATGTAGCCTGCAGGCTAATATTATAGATATAACCTGAATATATTCTATAGAGAGTTAGTTTACTATAGATTATACCGGTATATGTACTATATAATGCTAGTATAACATTATGATTATAAGATTAATGTTAGTATTAGATTATGCCTGTACATATCTACATATATGTAAGCAATGTATACAGAATTCGCAAACTATCGATTATACCCATATATTTTCTATATATAGTTGGTATACTATAGATTATGTTTGTATACATATACTCATACATATGTAAATATTCATAGTTAGTATAATATAGACAATACCTTAATAATATATATATACATATGTATATGCATGTATATATTCCATATAGTTAGTCCATTTAAAGCCGTCACTCAATTGGTCCTGCGGCTGCTGCTGCTCAGTCTCTTCATATGATATCGATTGCCTTACATTCAACTTTAGTTATTTATTTTTCCAGTTTCGGCAAAGTGCATTCACGCTTCGGTGTGGTATTTGAAATAAAAAGACAGCTATGCGCCCGCCTGCAAACTGCTGACTGAGCAGAAGAACAAAGCGAATTGCCAGCATGCAACAGCAGCAGCAGCAGATGGCGGAGAAGGAGCAGCAGCAGCAAATGAAGGAGAAGGAGAACGAGGAGGAGCAGCAACAGAATGAGGAGGGGGAACAGCATCAGCTTCAGCTTGAGCTTGGGTGCAGTATGGCCAAAGGTTTCCACTGCCAAGGTGCGGGTACTGCGGGGCCCACTCGTCGTTGTTGTACATGTGGAGCTAGCTGGCTATGCTGTGTGTGCAAGTGCTTTCCACTTGATGTAACATTACTTTGAAATCTCTTGCCTCACAGCGGCAGCAGCAGCAGCATCCAAATGAAAAGCAAAGAGAAGATGTTCGCCTAAAAGAAGACGACGCTCACAGAGCACGGTAGGTGCAACGAGGTCTCTCGCTCAGCTACAGCTACTCGGCTTAATTTTCGAGCCGCCTCGCATCAATAGCAGCGTGTGGTGTCGAGGAGGGGGAGGGTAAAAGGGAAGGCAGGTCACTGTTAGCTGGGGGTCGCGGTCAACTGACCAAACGCTTTGTTCGTCCAGCATGTGTGGGGATGCACGGCGAACGCTTCGCTGGACAATGAACAAGCGAAATTAGAGAATGTAAACAGCGCATTTTATCCTGCTCGTTGCCTGCAACAACTACAACAACATTGTCGTTGACATGCACAACAACGCCGTGGAAAACGTGGACCATTTTTCTTGGGCAAACGAAACGACGACGACAACACAGAAGACGACGCCGGCGCCAGCTCCCGTTCCCTGTGCCTGCCCCGCTGCTGTGGCAGCTGACACGCCTATTGGGTTTGACAAACATTTAAGCAGCCGGCAGCGACAACAATTACAACATGCAACTGCAACTTGCCACTGCCACTGTCTCGGCAACCTTTTGACACCCCAGACCCATTGCAACTTAAAGGTGTTTTCTGCTGACGTCATAACAGTAAATTAGCGCCAAGAACAAGACGAACATCGACCAGCAGCAGCAGGAGCAGCACAGCAACAACCACGTTAGCAGCGAGAGGCGGAGCAGGGGTAGCAGACAAGTAAATTGAATTTTTAAATGGAGCCCAACTCTCTTTAGACCCGAAATTACAAAAAACCTTTTCAGTGTGAATGCGATGCGCATTGAAATGAGTCTGTCTCCCACCCCGAGCCCACTCTCACTGCCACTACCTCAAGTTGGAGAGGAAGAGAGAGCAAGAGGCAAAGAGAGTGAACCATGTGCGAGAGTAGCTTAAGCAATTGTATTGAATTTGCCAGAGAATTGGATTAGACCCTTTCCCATATCGATGTGTGACAACGTTGCCAACCACAGCAGAGACAAAGCTCACGGAAAAACAAAGCTTTAATATGCTTTTGATATGAAAAGCTGAAGATAATAGTATGTGTAGTAAAGGATACGATAGATTATCTGCTTTCATCGTAAACAAAACATAAGTTTCTTGTTTAATATAAGTGGGTTCGATGAAATCTGGTATTTATTTACCTTAAAGTTTGATGATTGAAATTTTTACGTTAGATATTCATCTCGTCGAGTTCTATAAGTATTAATTGGCAGATCTTGGTACCACGAAAACAGCTTTTGTGCCGAAACTGCTTCCAAAATATATTTGTGGTCTATTTGAAAATGTTTTCAGAGTTTTCTGATTCAGGGATAACAGACAAAAGAAATGTTCAATGTTATCGGAATCTCGAGAATTAAAATGAAAAAAGTTGAATCGATATTTTTGTCAAAAAGTCCGAAAAAGACGATATTGAATATTTGAAATCGAACCTAGCTCTACTCAACGCTCCGCTGCTTGCATAACAAGTGAGGTTAGGGCAGAGAAAAATGTTGATATGGTTAGCAAATTGAACTGGCTATCCATGAAGCCTTCCTCGCTTTGATGTGGTCCTGTCTAGCGCTGCGATGGCCACTCGAGCTGTCTGCATACATATTTATATAAAGCGTTTGGTAGACATAAATCCAACAAAACATTATATACAAACAAAGCACACACTCATGTCCAAAAACCCATTTGACTAGGCAGACGAAGCTGGGAAAAGGCAAGAAGAGGTGGAGCTGATGCTGCTGCTGCTGCTACTGCTCATGGACCATTGTTGGGCCTCCTGCCCAGCCTGCGCGCATTGCAGGCAAGTGTACGTAATATGTCTAACGGTTTGTCGGTCTGCTGCCGCTTCATCAATTCAGCTAGAGTTGCCTTGCCGGCTATAGTCCTATAGTCATGTCCACATTTTGAAGCAGCCAAAAACAAAAACAGCAACTACAACGACAACGAAAACCGAGACCGGAGTCAGAGCTGGAGGAGTAGAGGATGGAGAGCGGCGACGTTTCACATTTCCATTTGAATAATTTAGACATTTTCGTTGATGAATAACCGAAAACACATTGATAGATATATTCGCTGGATAGAAATGTTCGTGCGACGCGTCGTATACGTAATGTTCGCATGCCAATCCTTTAGCTTCACACACACACACACAACGCTGGGCACCTGTATAAGAACACTAGTTGATAAACGCAATCAATGTGTGCTCTGTTGATATTCGCATGCCGTGCGTTGTCTATGACGCCGGTAGTAGCCAAGTGTGTTAGTCACATACAGTCACGTATACATGCATACCACATACATATATATGCCGATAAGTGTACATATGTATGTATTGTACTTACTACTGCGCCATTTATATGCACGTATGTACATGTGTAGAGGTAGGTTGAGTATGGCCACAAAACGCTACACTTGGTTTTCATTTGGGGAAACGACGCAATACCAAAAGCGGCTTAAAGTACTTTGGCATTGAGTTAAATATCGATTTATTGAAGGAATTAACTATGCAATGCCAAGTCGAAATGATTATCTGCATAATGTTATACATTTTAGAAAACAATACTTTAAAGTGCGTATCGGATTGCGATAATATTAATAAAAATTTAACTATATTTAACTATATACTATAAATAGTATTTTCAATCTACAGAACATTTCTTTTTCTGCCCCATTGGTTGAGTATGAGTAGAGATCGTACCTTATGTAATTAACTACTATCGATAACGGCAGCACTGGCAATGTAAGATGGCGCCAATTGATCGATTAGCCTCCTGTGCGTAGCAATGAACTTTTTTTCAGGGCTGTCAAGCACAGCTGATATTGATTAAATTGATTGCAGTGCGATCTTTAAACTACTGGCAACTCTATTTCATTTGGCAGTGCAATCAACGTTGTTGTTATTACTACGGTGCTGCCCAATCAGTCGACTGTTAAGTGGAGGACCAACTGGGCGTATCTGGAGCTATCTGAGCCTATCTGTGTTACCCTAAACACAACGACTCGGTTACAGTCTGTCTCATTAGTTAAGCGACACGCAGTAGACAACCCGCCCCCCTTTGCCGGCACTTAGAATCAGACTGGAACTGTGCAGCCGGCCTAAGGGGCCTATGAGCCGGGGCATACGCTTCCGTCTCCGGACGCCGCCGCGGACGCACTTTGCTGCTTGCTGTCCCTATTGGCCGTGGCAATAACTTAAGGCACGCCAAACTCATATTAATTTTAATGATATAATATGAAGAGACACGCTAAATTGTTTACAAGCCACGGGTTGAGTCGCAAAACTGCGTTGCAACTCTCTCTCTCTCTCTCTCGCTGTCTCTCTGGGCTTAGCTGCGCCTGTACCCGGCTCTGACTCTCATTATCATTTTTAATTTTATTTTATTTAATTATACAGATGTTTATAGCTTCCGCCGATGCGTTGCATCTTTCAGAGCGCTAAACTGCGAACCAACACACACGCATACACAGGTGCTCACACACACAAACAACGCAGTCAGGTTGGCAGGCCGTTTTTATAAATTATAAGTTAAGAGCTGATTACACGCACTATAAACGCTTTTTTTTCGCGCCACAGCCGCATCTCCCTCAACCACATGCCCCTCTCTCTGCTACCCCCTTCACTTCACAACCTGCTGCTCAGCTGTCGGGACCAGCAAGCTGTTTAATTGATTGGCCGCTAGGTGGCTCGCCTGTGCATGCCTACTTGATATTATTTACAAGCCCATTGTATGTTTACTGCTACTTATCCCCGTCTGTCCCACAGTCTCTCCATCCTGCTGTCCCGCAATTCGTCCGTCTGTCAGTTGTAGTCGGCTCAGCGTCAACAGCACATTATACAAATTAATTATCGCTCCGCTCTCCGAGTGTGAATGAGTGCTACGAACTACCTTTGCCAGTGATCGCTCTCCCACAGCACGCACACGCATACATAACCTCACACTGACATCCATACATATTTCACAATTATCTTGACAGCATTTTGCTGTAGCTAAAAAATTACTCTGCACCTCAACAGTGCGTTATTTAAGTGCTGCAACTGCATTTACTTATTTATTTATGTCCACAAGTGATGCGCGTTATTAAGCTGCCGTTAGAGATAAGCCAGCTCAGCTAGAGATGCATCAACTGCACATGCGATTAATCGCTCACGCAAGTTACGCGTGAACTGATCTGGTTACTGCTATCAATTGCAACAGTAGTTCAGCTCACGCAATTTAGCTAATTGATACGAAACATATTTAGATATTCGCAGCCATGCGAATCATGCATAAATTGACTTGTTAATTAAATTGTACTGTCTCTGTAAGGATTTTGATTAACTGATCAACTTTGCCAGAACTAAGCTCTGCCGATAATGATTGTGTTAACATTTGAGCCTAGGGGAGCGCATATAAACTGCATGCAAATGGGAGTCAAGTTCAAGTTGCAAGTTGCAACCAACGGTGGCAGGCAGGCAGTCACCGTGGCTGGCTCCGGCTCGTGTTGCTGCTGGGGGCATTGTTACTGCCTGTTGCTGCTGCTGCTGCTGCCTAACACGACACTGACAAATGTTAATCCATTAAGGCGCTGTCAATGGCCAAATACGTCACAACAGAGTCCGGCAGAGTTGCCACGGCTACCGTTTTGCCCCTACGTTGCTTTGTCTTCACTTGCTGCGGCTGCGACTGCGTATTAGCCGCGACCTGCAATTTAATTGGCCAACGGCGGCGGCGGCTTAGCCAGCGGCAGCTGGTCAAGTGCAATGACTTGGATTTGCCGGCGAGACAAATGGGAGTCCGCACTGCAAATTGCCAATCAGCTGCGTGCACTGGGGCAGGTGTTGGACAACTGGCAACTGGCAACAACTTAATAAAGTGAGCTTCTGCAGCCCAAAATTGTTTCGCTCTCCTCACTCTTTCTGTCTCTCCCTCTCTCTCTGGCTTTGCGTGGAGCGCGTGCCATGCAGCTTTTTAAGTGCCTCCTCATTAATCGTAATCGACTCGGACTGCGATTACGATAACTGCTGCCTGCGGCAGACTGCGCTGGCAGTTGACAAAAAGGCAGAGAAAGAGAGTAGAACTGGGATATTATCGATATCAAAATATTCAATACTATCGCGATAGTATCTAAAGAAGAAATCAGATATAAACTTACGGAACCACGAATCCTCTTTTATCAAAAACGATTGCACGACTCTCAATATCGAATAAGTCAGGCCTGGTTTGGCTGATTTCCCATCCTTAGATTGTTCATAACTTTTATATATAAATATATAAAAAGTACTCGTTACACAAAAAAATCAAATAGAAATAGCGATGGACAATATCGTTCACCATCGCAACAAAAAGCCGATAGTGGTCTCTCCCACAAATATTCGACATATTGAAACTATCGTGAGTGGTTGGCACAGCTCTAAAAGAGAGAGAGAGAGAGTGAGCGCTAGTGGAAGCGAGAGGGGAGATCGTTTGTCTAATTGGGAACTGGAAAAGTGCAGAGCAACTGGTTACGCCTCTTTGTCATTTGTCAGCGTTCGTTTTTAGGTGTAAATATGTTAATGAGTGTGAATGATTTCCCGGAATTTCTAGAATTTTACAGCGCCTGCAACAGTCGGCACTCGAACGGAGTCGATCGCAACGCGACAGTCCAAGTGCAAGTCGCACTTAATTGCAATTGCCAAGCACAAACACACACACACATACACACATTTACGAGCAGTACACACCTGTGTGTATGACGTATGTCGGCGATTAATTTCGCTGCTGTGCGTAATCAAGTCGAAAATTTATTGAAGTCGCAATAATTGCGCCCATGGCGTAGTGCAAGCGGCACTCAGACTCAACTGCAGCGACGCGTCGCTGCTTGGCAAATGCCTAAAATGCGCTCATTAGAAAGCCTTTCGCCTGCCTGCGTACTTGCGTGCCCCCTTCCTCCCTAACAGGCTGCGTACCTGCCTGCGTGCCTCTGATTTGCGGCCAGAGAGAGAGAGGAGCAAAGACGAAGATGCTGAATGCGGTGCCTAAGCGAACACGAAGATGCCAACAGCGACGGCGACGTCGCAGTCAGTGAGGTAGCCAGTGCACTGTGCGAAATAAAGTTTAAACAGATTTCAAAGTAATTTATTTATTCGATTATTCTTGTTTATTCATATAATATTATTGTTATATTGTTATTTATTTTATTTGTAGTTTTCAGATATGTATAGTCTTGTTTTAATTTATTTTTCAACTTTATTCTATTGATTTTTATTTATATTTATTTATTTATATCTGTTTTAATTATTTATTTTATTTGTATTTAATAATTTTTTATTTCTCTTCCTTACTTTATCTTTTTATTTTGTTATCGATTCTCTTATAACTTTCCAGGCAGTTGGCAATCTTTAAGCTCAACACTCGCCAATCAGAAGCTGGTTGATCTGCACAAAAGTAAATAAGAAATCGCACTGAAATCGATAATTTTTCTTGCTGTGCAGCATTTCGGCCTGCCTTTTCTCTCTCTCTCTCTCTCTCTGCCTCATGCGGCACTTCTGCAGCTGGCAGCGGGAGTGTATCAGCAGCGCGTCATGTTTCATGCATGAATCGCAGCATAACTTTCCGTTGTTCGTGTGCAATCGAGTCAAGTGGCGCACAGCCGCATTGAAATGTGCCGCGATTTGTGTTTAGGGCCTTCAATCAAGCCAAGCCAAGTCAAGTTAAGACATTGAGCCAAAGCTTGCAGATGGAAACGGAGATGGAGCCTGGTGCACGAGTCAACCGAAACGCACTGGGGGATTTGGAACCGCAGAAGGCTGTGTGGTGGCTGCCACTCCTGCTTCCGTCTCCTCTTGCGTCATTGTTGTTCTTCCCGCAAGACTTTAACAAGCAAATTGACTTTAAAATTATTTGTCGCCCTTTTTGGCAATTAATGAAGGTAGATTGTCAGCTATAGGTATGGTTTCTATGTATCGAACTTATCGCTAAAAGCAAATATGAGTGGAACGGAAGAGGAAGACAGAGTAGTCTTTAGAAAGGGGGTTTCTGTGTATCGAATTTATCGATTACTCGCTGAAAACAAATTTGGCTTAACTTTAATTCGATGCAAAAGAGACGGAAGAAACATAGTTTTATAAGTTAGAGGGAGTAGAGGAGGACGTTGTGGAGTGGCCCGGAAATGTTAATAACTGAAATTTTTGGGAAAAACAAGCCAGACTCGCCTCGAGCAGGTAGCGCATTTTATTTGCAATTTTATGTACAAATTTTGGGCAAACAAATTTGTTGCGAATGCGATGATAATGTTACGATAAAATTTAACGGACATTGAACAAACGGGCCGAATAAGTTTGAATCGTAGTTAAGGGAAGGGGTTGGGAGAGGGAAGGGTGTGTTCCGTCATCCCCTCGTGCATTTTACCAGTGTCTTTCGGTCAGTTAGCCAGGCAGGCAGCACACACATCGCCTCAGGGCTGACTGCAGTTGAAGGCGCTGTCTCAGTCTGAGTCTGCAACTGTATGTATATGTGTGTGTGTGTGTGCTACGACCTGGCGTTAAATTTATTACAACAAAGTGGCCGAAAAAACGACAGAGAAAACGTTGGCAAATTAAAACAATTGCATAGTTTGCATAATTTTTGTAAACAAAGCGGCAAAGAATGGCAACCAAAAGGGAAAAGAGAGAGAGAGAGAGAGATAGAGTGGGCGTGGGGAAGAAGGCGCGGGCAGGAAAAGCTGCCAAGAAACGCGCCAAAGTGCGGGTTAAGCCAAGGGCCTTGAGGCCTTAAGCTGGCTTTAAGCTTGGTTGATTCGATTAGGAGGGCGTGGACGCGTTGTGCTGAGTAGTGGGTGAGGAAGGAAGGAGAAATGGAAGGGCAAGGGGGTCTGGTAGCCGCAGCAGCTGCTTAGGCGGAAGTGCAGCAGCAACAGCAACAACTGCAACGACGTCAACATCTCAAATCGATTGCCAAATCGCACGAAATTCGTATGTGCGTGTGTGAGTGTGTGTGCTGCAGTTATTCAATTTTAGCTATTTTATCGCCAGAACATGAAAAACCTTTTAGACAACAACACACAACAAACAGTGGGTGGCTGCTGCTGGGCGGTGGGCTCGCTGCCGTCTCTTATCGGCTGTTATCGATAGGCCGCGTCGCCTGCCAGGCCTGGAACGAGAGCAAAAGAGACATATACTTGCGCGAGTGTGGGTGTGAGTGTGTGGCATACGTCATGTGAACATATAGACATGCGAACAGGCATAAATGCATCCATACACACATACATACCCTGTTACCTCGAATTTAGAGCTCGCATTTTAAATAATTATCCAACATACACACAGACTGTGGCATCTATGAAGAAATGAAATAAAGTTGAAATCCCGAAAAAAATTCATTTAATTAATGTTCATACATTTTCAAAGGTTTCTTTCGTGCTAAACAATTGTGAACTAGTTAACAATAATTGAGCGGAGTACATTTTGTGCGTAGCAATAAGCTTTCAGTTGATTACTCTATTTTGCAGTTTCTGTAAATAAAGTTTGAATTAATCAAAACTTCGCACATGCTCATCTAGCTAGCACCATTATCCTGCTGCACATGAACATTTTAGGGTTTCTTTCGTGACGAACAATTATGAACTATGATAATTGGAAATCTTTTTTTTTTTGTATGCGTAGCAATAAGCTTTCAGTTAATTACTCTACAAACTTTCAATTAATCGACAGTGGCCCACACACACATACCGATATTCCTCTTTATTCTGCTGACTGCTGTTCTTCGTTTCCAAATTGATTACCCTTTCAATGCCTTCACGCGCTGACGCCTCATCGAATCGATGGGTAACATTACACTCACCCCTTCCCTTCTCTCTCTCTCTACCCACTAAGCACAACTAACCGTTTCAATTAAATGTTAATTATGCAAAATTGACACTGGCCATTATGACAAGTTGGTTGCGGCCCGTGCAGCTCTGACTCCAACTGCGACCCCTTCCCTTTGCTCTTCTGCTGCTGTTGCCGTTCATCCTCTGCTGCCCGTTGCCCCACGAACACTTGCAACAGCAAATTTAATTTAATTGCATTTCATACGCCCATTTGGCCGCAACGCCATCGCCGCCGTCGTCGTAACACTTGACTTATTTAGGCAAAAAAGGGACAGTCAGGGGCGGGGGGAAAGGGCTATTCGCGTCGCGTCGGCTCTGCTAAGCAGCGGCTGCCTTCAGACGGCGCAAAATTTTAATTGCCTTGGCCACTGGACGTCGCTGCTGCTGCTGTTGCTGCTGCTGCTTCTGACCAGGATGATGACGGCGACGGCGACGTCGGCTTGTCTGTTTGGCAGAGGCCAACACTTTGGGTGCTGTTGCCGCTGCTGCTGCGCTTCGCTGACTTCCGACTTGGCGAAGTGGGAAATGGAGAACGGGAGATGAGAGATGCACAACAAAGTTGCCTACAACCTCATTTTGGGCAAGTGGTGAGCAAAATGGGTTGGCGGCAATTATAAAACTATTGCGATAAAAGAAGACTGAGTGAAGAGTATGTGTATGCGTGTGTGGAAGCAATGGTGAAAGGAGCATAAAGTGAAAGAGAAAAGCCATAAAAAGAACGTTTATTTTATTAGTTTGATAACATTTAAATCGCCAGCATAACAGCGACTATCGATAGTCCGATATCACTAACGATCGATGCTGCACATAAACATTGCGCATAAAACGATCAAAAGTTCCGTTTTAATTGTACCTGAACAACGAGCTGAGAGTGTTGCCACATCTGCATGCCTCGTGTGCTCAACAGGAGGAGTAGTGACGAGGAGGGGCATGAGGAGGAGGTAGAAACATAGAAACACGGGCCGCCAGCGATGGGGGCACGCATCAAGCGCGCAAATAAATTAGCAGCCGCAAAGTGTTGACATTTATTGTCAAGCCGAGCCGAGGCAAGCCCGAGAGGTGCTCAATGTGCTGGCAACAAGTTACACGCCGCATGTGGCAGCCAGTTGTAGCAGGAACAGCAGCAATGGGGGAGTGGGAGAAGGAGTAGCTGGCAAGGCAGGCCCAGTGGCTGCGCACGCTTTTGGTCAATTTCAATTTATTGCAGCAAGTGACAATGGACACTCGCACAATCGCCTCAATGGGAATGTGAATGGCAAAGGGAATGGGATTGCGTTTGCGACTGGCAGTGGGACTGAGACTGGAAATGGGCTCTCCACTGTCCCCAAATTGGGCCAGGCGCAGTCAGAAGATCGCGACAGTGCAGCAGCAATCCCCGTTTACCCTTAGCCGTGCCGAGTGTCAGCGTGTGGCGAGTGGCGGCAGCGGCGTCGGCATCGATCGACTCTTTAATTGGTTGCGTTGTCTTCTCCATCCCGCTCCCCCTGTTATACTCCTCTCAAGCAGCGGCGCAAGTGGAGTGACGTCGACAAGGCGCATCCGCGACAGCGACGACGTCTAAATTGTCGCACCTTTTATAGCCGCACCTACTTCAAGGTCTGCGCTTCTGCTTCTGCGCCGCGTCGCAGCTACCGGTCATCATGTTGTCTGCCCGCTGAGGTGACAATCCCTTTGCCACTTAGCCGTGCAACGAGCCACGGCCACCGCCGGTCACAGCACAAGAGTCTTCGGGCGGCCCCTAAATTATATATTTATATAGATTTCTTATACAAAAATACGATTTATTTAGGAAATATTTTGATATGTATTCCATTTTATTTTTTTTTGTCGATTATATGTCTTTTAACAGTAATCGTGCACGCAAGGTGCTGTTAATCAGGCCCTGCTCATTAAGCGATGTTAATCCAACTTTGCTTAATATGCGCTGTTAATCAAGCTCTGCTAATAGCATTCCTCCGTCTTTTTTACACCTGTTAAATCAGATTGGAGTCTGTTTACTTTTGTGGAATTGAATTGCAACCAAAGCAGAGCAAATTGATGTGTCAAAGTATCGATATCGACTTCGTTGTTTCTCTTTACACTTTATTTACAGCTTTGTTAATTAGGCGTAACCAAAAACAGCAGAAAGACAATGACAGAGACCAAGAGTAAGAGTGACAGAGACAGAGAGTTGTCTGCCACCCAGAGGAGACACAGACTATCCCAGGGAGTTGCAGACACACACACACACACACACACACACGAGAGCCAGTTAAACGACGACACACATTAAACCGAACTGAACCCGAGTTGGCCCTGGCACTGGGCTCAAACAAGTTGAGGTAGGTTAATTTTATTGGCCAAATAAGTGGGTATCAAATTTAATGGCCAGCACACAGCAGAGGGCAAGCCACAATACCTGAAGAACAAGATGATGGAGACGAAGACGAACACGATGGTGGAAGACAGTCGGCACAAAAAAAAAAAGGGGGAGGCAGCAAATTGCGGCACAGTGCGCAGTGCATAAAGCGTAAAAATGAGCCAAAATAAATAAAAGCCGCGGCAACAACAACAACAAGAAGAAGAACAACATTGCGAAGAACAGAAACCACAACAAAGACGTCGACGTCCGTTTGATTGATTGGCGACAGCAGCGGAAGCGTCAGCAACGTCGACAGCGGCAGCGGTCTCTGCGTCACGAGCATACAAAATGGCCTTTGCTCTTGCGTAAGGTCAGGCATTTTGCTAGCCAGAAATAGCCACAAACTGTGCGAAACCAATGCAAACTCTTGTTTCACATTACCAAGTTTCGAAATATTAAATAAATGTCTTTAAACCGATTAAATTAAATGAGAACACACTAGTTTGCTTTTAATGTAATCGGTGATTGTGTCGACAACATCGATGGTGGCCAATACAGCGAGTACGCAATGCAATTTCTTTATTATCGATAAATTAAAATATATACATAACCCTTTACATGGCAACAAGTCCGATTTCCATTATTTCTTTCTTATGATTATCTGAACAAACACAGCAAGCATTGGTGTTTCTCCGTTCATTATAAATAAAGTGTGTTTAGTTCTCTTAGTAATATCGTATGTTGTGCATACGATAAATGCCGATTGGAACTCGGTGCATAAGCGCCAGGCACTACCGCTGGGACTTTATACGCGTGTCAAAGGGCTTCTGTTTTCGTTTGCCATTGTAGTTATCGACTACCAATTCTTGTTGTTGGCGCTGGCCTATGTCATGCCGCCAATAAATAACGTTTGGGACTGGATTGAGGAGAACGAAATGCACACCAAGGTGAGACCGTTCCTGTGTGGCGTCTTCATGTCGTTCTTCTCGTGCGTTATGATCCATCTCGGCTACTATGAGCGTTTCGATGCTCGACTATTGTACCGTCGCATTCGCTATGAATGGGATTGGGATCAACACCTGGACTTTTTGGCAGCTATCCTCGCGGGAATGGCGGTCACCTTTCTTATGTGCGTGTAGATACAGGGGAACATGGAGATATAGAAATCTGGATGAGAAGCGCAGTCACAGTTCCTGTTTATTTGTTCAAAATTCAGTTAATTTAACATTTTTGTAAAGTGTTCAATGGCTTAGAATCAATTATGAATCAATTCCATATTGTACGTTTGTACTTATTACTATAATGCTTGGAAAGAGCGTTAAATAAAGTAAAAGTTCGATACTTCGTTAACATTACGCTGTTATCATCTGTAATGACGCCATGTTAACCGCGAGAGATCGATACATTTGATACGATTATGCAGTGATTTGTTGCCTGTCGTTTAGTAAGTGTATTTCAATTCACAATAAAACTAATCAATATACAATAGCTGCTTCGATTGTACTCATCCTCTCAACAGCTCAACTAACTGGACGATGTCTGTCTGTTCCATGAGATTCATACACAATTCTCACATAAACGAGTTGACTTTGATGCCAGTTGCACTGATACGACTTGGATTTTGCTACGATCCTTTGCTTTTAGTTCTGGTTCTTCTACATTTCTCCCTCTCTCTTTCTTATTTTGCGTATCAAGATCGTGTGATCTCGCTGTAGCTCGAGAGTAGCCCAACGCATGATCACGTTTAGGCCTACGCATCATTTAATGACTTCGTGAAGTCATCGGGCCGAGTTGGGGCTTGGAATCGGTATCGGTGCGGGCTCAGCTGTTGATGAAAAATGCAGACCGCTTCCTGCTAGCACCCACTGCAGTCAGGCAGGGCCAGCTAGCTAGCTAGCATCGGCAACGGCACCCACCAACTGGGCATACAACTTTATCACTTGCCCACAAAATATCTTCAATTGGTTCCATTAAACTTAAGCTCAAGACCGTGCACGTCGGACATGACCAAACCGCAGTCGCAGTCTGCAGTTGCTGTCGCCGTCACAGTTGCTTCGTGCGTTGCCATCATCATCGTCATCATTGGGCCGCGCGCGTCGTGCCCAAAATTAACCTGCCCCGGCGAGGGAGCACCAGGAGACGAGACGAAGAAGATGCGCGAGCGGGTGCGGGTGGTGGCAGCGTGATCATGACGACGCAGGCTACGCGCAGCCGCTATAAATTCTATTGGCGTATCTATCTACACTATTTCTAATTTAGCCTTTTGCCTCAGCTCGGCTCAACTTGGCTCTGCTCAGGCGTAGACTGCAGATCTGTTGGGGCTCGGTTTACTATGTTACCTTAGTCGTCGTCGCTGGCCAATTTAAGTTTAAGTGCTTTGGTAACAGTTTCGCGCTTTCGAAACTTGAGTCGTGATTTATTTTTTTCCTTTTTTTCTCTTTTTCTTTTTTTCTTGCTTTTGCCACAACTGCTGCAACGCTTTCCTCTTCCCCTTTGGCGCGTTCACGTTGAGTGCGATTCCTTCGGAAAGCGCTGTAGGAATTTTCAAGTGCCGTTTTTCACGCCACGACACGCAATCGCTGCGCTCAAGTAAATTAGGAAAATTGATCTAAATTTTCTTGGGAACCTTTCCATTTTTGTGGCTGTTGTTGTAGCTGCTTGCGCTTTTTTTGTCAAGATCGTTTGCAGTTTGGCTCGCAATGAGCCCGAAACAGAGACAGCAGAAGAAGAAGCAGAAGAGTGTAGAGTCGTCTCCCGCGAAGACCAGACGAGTGCCAGAACCGTCAAAATCAAACACATGTTGCTGCTGCGTCTGCAACAGGCTCTGGTAACTGGAGCTGCGAACTGAGTAATTGATTCTCACAGGAGAGAGATAGAAAACAAGCCGAGAAATGCGCATTAGAATCTGCGACTGTTTAGCGCTAGCGTTGCCACCTCGGAGAATGTTTTGAGAGGGTGCCAGTAAAGCTGGGAACGATGGTTTTGTTATATCGAACTTTTGTGAGTTATACAACTATCAAATGTATAGTGTGGCTGGTTATCGATAGTATCGATAGAAGATTAGCTTGTGGAATTGAATGTAACATGCAGTACAAGAAGTGACAGACACCGCAAGGATTATACTGTCTTGATTTATTCGCTGTCGAAGGTATTGGAAATTGTTTAAAATCTTAGAGAAAATCGATTACGCTAACTATCGATAGTTTTCTCTTTTTTTTGTCATAACTAGCCTCTTTTCTTCATACCAAGGTTGCTCCACTTCGTACATATCTCTAAATGATCCCTTCAAAATGAAACCCAACAATAAAAGGGGAAGAGAGAGAGAGCAACGTCGGCAATCGCTAGTAGCCCGATAGTTCGATCCGATAGTCATTATTCAGAGCGTAAACGCAATCGGCGCACAATCATCGGGCATTAATTTTCAGCTACACAACGTGGTGCTAATGCGACAAGTTCAGTTGCAGGCACTGGCGGCTTCCTGGAAAGTGGCAACAGGCCTGGCCGCCTATCGCAGCCTGTGCCTGCCTGCCTGCCTGTCTGATACCATATCCCAATCCCAGTCGCAGGCGAATGTTGATGCGATGTGTAGCTTGCGATATGGCAGAGGCAGCGCGTCGAATGGCAGCAGAAGCAATCGGGATTGGCCATCGACTAGCTGAACAACTGACTGAGTGACTGACCAGGCCGGGACTGCGACTGGGACTGGGACTGCAATTATAATATATGTATACAAAATGCAAGCAGGTTCAAAGGGCAAGCGCAGACAGGGGCAGTCAGTGGCAGCAGCGGGGGGAAGGGGGGGTGTGGGGACAGCCAGCGGCAGGTATCGGTTCATTGGCAGCTTTGCACGTCGTCGTCTTCGTCGTCGATCAATGTGCAGCCTGTAGCGCCGCGTTCGATATCAAGATGTTGGGCTTATTGCGCCCCGAACCGAACCGAGCCGAACCGAACTGCCGAGCAATCGTGATCAACTGTGCAACAGAATTCGGCAGCAATTTCGCGGGCAAACTGCGAGTGGCGATGCGGCGACAGATTCGTTTTGGATGCTCTACGCAGGCCACGGTCCAGTCCGGCTTGCCCCTCTGTTCCCCCAACAAACAAGCAGTGGCACGGGAGAGGGGAGGTGGTTGCACAGGCTGCTGCAGGCTTCTTCAGCCTCGACTCGAGCTCGCTCCACGTTTAATAAGCAATTTTGATTTGGAGCAGATTATGTGACGGGCAAACGAGGCCCGGCACCAGCACCAGCAGCGGCAGTGGCAGTGGCAGCGGCACCAGGTTGCATGCAACCTAAGTTGCCTCGGCTACCGCGGCCCAAAACGTGAGCTCCTCCAGTGCCCAAGCAGTGCTGGGGCTGCACTTGACTTTGCTGCTGACCCGCCACAAGATTTTTAACTTGCTCTCTCTCTCTCTCTCTCTCTGCCGTTCTCTCTGTCTCTCCCGCTCTCTGTGGGGATCTGGGCGAGATACTGTTTTACATGGAACTCGTACTGATTGCTTCTAGTCATGCCCCGATTTGAAGATTTCCCATTTCGCGATAAGCGCTAGTGCATCATTTTCATTGGAATTGCATGTATTTTTATTGAATTTTAATTGGCAGCCCAACGAAAGCAACAAAATAAACTAGTTTATAAAACATGGGGACGAACGAGCGTCGTGTTTCGTCCATAAATATATATATATGTATATATGTATATAATCCTAAATAGCAAGATATCACATCGAGAATATGTAACGTGTTAGTGCGTGCCTTGCCTAGACTTCAAACATCAATACTTCATCCGATTCTCCTGCTCGCCACACCACATAGTCGATTACTTAAAGGTCTCCATTTCTTTTTCACAAGTCTTATATGCCACACCCACACCGAATCCGGAGCCCAGCAATATCGGCCACATTCGTCGGCGTAGGAACAAGAGTGATATAACAGCTCCCACTATGAAACCGCCACCCCCCTTAACGATTCCATTGGCCAGACAGCGGTCGAATTTGTGGCCTGGCTTATCCTCAAAATATGGACTATCCTCCACCGGCATATTTATAAAACAAAGACACTATATAAGCAGTGTCTCGTATCCTTAATCTATTCAAAACAATTCAATTCGTTTATTGAAACGCGCGATTCTGTATATTTTTTCCAAAAGTTTTGGCATAAAAACGAAAAAGAATTTTCCTATTACTGTTTATGATTTTACACAGTTTCCCTATTCTAAAAAAAGGTAAACAACACTGACTGCGTTCATTAAATGTGACAGATGAAATCAAATCGATTTTGTTGCCCCAGGCAACTTGGATATGTTGCAACATGACAGCAAGAGCTGAGAATCAATCAACTATCGCTATTGGGATCGTATCAGAATGAATACAAATCTGTTGGCCAGTGCTGTGAAGCGCAGCGGATTGTTTATTTAACCTATTTTGCAAATATACAAATAAAATACTTAAAGTTAGAGCTAGAGAAACATCGATGTTACATCGATAAGAAATTCCGATAAGAATCGATAATTCATATGAAAAATTTCAGCAAAATCGATGCATAATAGCAGTGTCACGTGCGATTCATTGAATGCATGTTATCGATATGTTAGCATCCATAGCGCGCTGTTAATTGCCAGAGTTGCCAGCTGAGTTATGAGGACGATTCGCGATGGAGCAAAGCGGGACCAAGTGCAAAATGCTATCCGACTTTGGATCACAATAGATACATATGTACATATATATTACAAGATACAAGGGTACATATGTATGTGTGCTTGCCTTAAAGTTCGCCACTTGCCGCGCCCAAAAAAATACTTGTGGCGAATTCGTGTGCTGGCTGTGGCATGCCCCACAGCTGTTGTTGTTGCTCTTGTTGCCACATTAACAACTCTGCGGATGTGAATGAATGTGGACAAGGCAGAGGCGGGGGTACAGTCGGGAGCGGGGCGGTGTCTGCAAGTTGGTCTCGTTCACAGCACGCATGCTGCGGGCAACGGCAACTGGACAAGATTTTTGAGGCATTTTTGCCACTTAACCTTTTGCATTTGAGCGTGCAGCGTGCGTCCTCCTGGTGCAGCATCGACAGCAGCGGCAGCAGCAGAGGCTGCAACAGCCCTAAATCGATCACGATCGATTTCTGCCAAAATAGATAATAATCGATAGATGTGAAGCAGGCAGCAGCGAGCGGGCAAGTGCCTGGGCGAACCAGACGAACGAGCCAAACGGCCGCAATCATGTCCAATCTAATCGGGCAGCATCTAACCATCTGCACGTATGTTTATGTTTATGCATGGGTGTGCACACACACACACACATACACACACACACGTGCGCACACATTCGCATGCATCCAGCGGCGGCGGGTAATCATGTCAGTAAAAGGAAAATACCGCAACATTGTTTTCATTTCGATTCGCGGGTTCCCGATGCCTCAACGCCCCATTCCCGAATTCCGTATCCCGATTCTCGTTTTGGCCCGATGGGAACCGCGCACAAGACGCTGACGAGCTGTGTGTTGACGTGTTAAGTGCTAAAGGGACGCCGCCGCCGCTGCTGACGAAGCTCCCAAAAAAAGCGTCGATTTAGACAGTGCACTGAGAGAATAAATCATCATAAATTAGTGAAATTGATTATTAAAGTAACGCTTATTCTTATTTGAATTAGAAATTTTTTAATTTGATTGTTGTGTAAAGAAATTATCGATGTTTGTATGCCACTGTTAACTTACAGCACTCTGTTAGGCAAAAGAAAATGATCGGCATGTTAATTAAACTGTTTCCCACAGTAATCTGATACTGTTAACGCGCAGGAATCTGTTATATATAACTCTGTTAGGCAAAAGAAAATGATTGGCATGTTAACTGAATTGTTTCCCACAGTAATCTGTTACTGTTAACGCGCAGGAATCTGTTATATATAACAGAAAGGGAAGCAGGAGAACTATCGATATTTCTGCAGTAGTGCAGCCACTGCGCAGAATGAGTTTCCTTTTGCCTTCACAATTTGTAAATGGAGGTTTGAGAGTTTTCTTTCAGTGCACGCTGCAGCAGTCTGTTTAGCCAGCTCTATAATTTGCTCGCCCACCATTTCTGGGCCCCGGCCAAAGCGAAGCCTAACTCGAAAATTGCAAATTCGGGTGTTCAATGGAGACTCGGATCCTTTTCTATTACTGTTGCCAGTTGCACGTTGCACGTTGCCAGAGTTGTTGGATGAGCTAGCTCTGTGTTTAAGCAAATTGTTGCCTGCAATGTGCGCTGCAATTTACCCGATTCCCCCCATCCGCATCCCCATACCTATTCCCCTCTCCTTGTTGAAGGTGTCCGAAATTGGGTGTTTTGTGGGTGTTGCGCGCTTTGCACTTTGGCACAGTTATTGACGATCTACAGTGACTGCGGTAATCGTGCAAATTGAACGAATTCATCATAGCAACAGCATTATCTCCCCTGTCTCCGCCACCCCCCCCCCCACTTCCTCCTTTCCAGCCACGCAATGAGGTCAAGCAAGCGATAATGAATGAAGTGGCTGCTTAAATCGAATCGAGGCATGAAGCGCAGTTATGCAACGACGATGGGGCAACTACTTTGGCATAAGCTGCTCGCATACACGTACAACTTCATATACCAGTGATAATAATCCTCTACGATCCTTACCCTCATAGAGCTATTGAAATATTTCCTCGTCAATTTACTTGAGTTTTAAGTCAACTCGAGTGGAATTAAGCGTCATTTGTCAGTGCGAAGCGCCAAAGAGCGTTAAGAGAACAAGTGGGGCATGCAGTGAGATTGAGAGATAGATAGAGAGGGGGGAGGGGGAGATGAAAAAACAGGGAGAGGTGCAAGACAGTTGTCAGTTTCAATCAGCGGATTTAGCAGTAACTCGAGCAAATTGGCACTTGGCTCATAATAAAGACATTTATGAACCTGCGCAATTCAATTATGAGGAACAAAAGGAGGAGGTACACAAGCAGGGGGAGCAGCAGCAGCAGCAGCAGAAGTAGGAGCAGGAGCAGGTAGTAGGCAACTCTTGAGCACTGAGACTGAGCTGAAATAATGCGACTGCGATGGGGAAGTCGAGGCTGCAGTTGGGACAACGATTTCCTTGGGGCAACGCACAACGTGTTGCGTGTGTGTGACTGCCTCTCTCTGCGTGCGTGTGTGTGTGTGTCTGTTTGTGCTTTGGGTGGGTGTCCCTAGTCGGGCATCGTGCAAACAACAACAACAACAACAACTCAATATGCGCAGTAAAGCAACCACAACGAGCCGAACGAGAGCTGCACAAAAAGAGGCCCAACTTGGCCAACTTGGCCGGGGCAAGTCTCGGGCTCATTATAGATGCAGCGCCGATTTGTTTTGTTGTCCCCCCATTTGACTTTGAATTGATAGCATCAGGCAACAGGCAGCGGGAGGGGTAGTGGCAGTGGGGGCAAGCAACTGTTCGGCCACCCCTTGCGGGTGCAGCATGCCACATGCCGCAGCATGCCGCATGCAGCAGCGCCCAGTTTTGTCTGCATTTAAGATATAAATGTATCTGAACAATTGAGCTGCAGTTCATGCGCATGTGCAGCGCGCATATTTCAGATTCGCATAAACTTTGCATAGTTTTAGATGCGCCCAGTGCGAGTGCACGCACAGTGGTTGTCGTGCCATGAAAATCACACAAATTTCCACTGAAGATAAGGCAGTGAATGAGGGAGAGAAAGAACTGTAAGATGAATACATAGAAATAAAGGGTTAAAGCTAGGAAAATAAACGGAGCCAGCGATAGGTGTTGATAGTGAGAGGGAAATGAAGGAAAAGAAAATATGGTCACCTTAGAGGAGGAATAAAGATAGAGTATCAGTGTGAAGAAGATTGAACGAGATTATCAAAAACAAATAGGTAACATAAGGGAGAGTGAGGGGCATATGAAGATAAAAAAAATATACTTGAAAAAAAAAAAAAAAAAAAATACAGAAAGAGTTCAAGAGTTCAAGAGAGAGATAATCAGAGTGATTTTGGAATGAATTAAAAAGGAGCGAGGTAGATGAATAAAGACAGAACGAGACAAATACTAGATGGAGACAGTGGATTTGTAATACAAGTAGATTAAAAACGTCAATAGGTCGTGTAGATATATCACCTTGAAACTTTTTAATTGTACATTATACAAAATCAGCTCTTATTATTTACTTATATAAATTATGTTTTCGGAAAAAAGGAAAGTAAGGTTAACAAGTACTCAAATTAATGATTTCAGCTTTAATTTTTAATTGCGGAGGTTCAGGCTAACTGTTCCGAGCAGGAACTACCCTCTCGGAGGTGGGACCCATTGTTAAGGAACTATTATACTACTATATCTTCTATACTTCTACTATATCTTCCTATAGTAAATAATATTTAAATACCCTGCTCAGTGTTGTAAGCCGTTGAAATGTTGAAATAAGTTCACTATTTATATACTGCGTATTCTTTAAATACTAAACTTAACCAACACTATATTTACTGACACACACTACTACCACGCCCACTAACTAATTACCATCCATCGAAACCCTACTTCAGTGCATCTCATTGAACCACATGCGACCCACTGTGCGGCATTGCCCTCTCGCTCTCTCGCAGCGCCATCTGGCGACCGTTTGCCCGTTCACTGCGTGTTGTCCACGCATTCGTCGTCCAGGTCCGTCTTGGGTCCCTCCGTCGCCAGCGTCGGCGTCGTCGTCGTCGTCGTCGTCGTCGTCGTCGTCGTCGCGGGCCCCGTCGGCTGTTTAGCTGCGCATTTTATTTAACATATCATTTAAAATTCATGTAAAACACATGTAGCTGCAGAGCTGCAGAGCGGCAGAGCAGCGGCCGCCCTGCTTTGCATACCGTGGGCATAAAGAACATGCTGCATGAGCCGCAGCAACAAGAGGAACAAGATTCGCTTAGGCATCACACCCAAGCGCCAGGAGCAAAGCAGCCAAGGCAGCCCGAGCTGCCAGAGACTGTGTCCGTCGGGGCAGCGCGCATTCATAAGTAGACGCGACCAGGTTGGAGCTGCAACTGCAACTGCAACTGGGAGTGCAACTGGCACTCGGACTGGGGCGCGACTCGTGTGTCGCTGTATCTGTGCGCATATCTCGGCGAGCTGCGAGCTGCGGCTTGGCCAGCTCCGGATGAAGATGTCGATGTCGCTTGACGCTGTCGCTGTCGCTGCAGCGCTTACAGTTGTTGTTGCTGCTGCCGCTTGTTGCATGCTGCATTTAATTTGTAAACAAAGTCTTTAGTTTATGACTGCCGCGTTATTTTAGCATATGCACAACGAGTCGAGCCTGGTCGGAGCAGAGCAGGGCCGAGCGTTTTGTACAAAATTTGTAAACAATTCCAGGCGGGGGCAGTGGCAGAGCGGGGACGGTGGCAGATGGGGGAGGGTGGCAACGTGGCAGGGTTGGCACTTGGCAACGCATTCGCCCACGATTTACATACGCTGTACGTGGCCAGCGGCATTTCATCACTGCCTGCAGGCAAATCCATCTCCAGCTGCCTTCTCCGACTGCCCCAGCTGCCTCAGCTGCCGCAGGCTTGACCTTTGTCGCTCGACGCTCGTCCCCAGCCGAGTCGAGCCATAACAAATCACCAATGACTTGGCCCGACACTAAATGCAATTTATAACACTTCCACCTCCCCCCACCCCCAGTGGCTTGGTCCTCCTCGAGCAGATTGTCAAACAACTCGACTCGCAGAGGCAACTTAACGAGCTGCCGTCAGCTGCCCCCGCATGCAGCTCATCCGCATCCGCATCATCAGGCCGCATCAGGCCGCATCATCGTCGTCATTATGAGAACCCGCTCGCACTCTGCACTGAACGACAACTTCATCACGGCAACCGCGCGCTGTCATCAGCGGCAGCACCAGAAGCAGGAGCAGGAGAAAGAGGAGCAGACGCCCCGAAAAAGCCATCAAAGCGTTGCAGGAACGTAAAATGCAACAAGAAATTGGAAGGGATCAACGCAGCAGCAGCAGCAGGACAACAAGTCGAACTGCAAATACCCTTGTGCAAGCAGGGAAGGGGGGTAGGCTGGTGGGGTACTTGGCTACCTGGTATCTGGTGTATACCTATGGTGTATATATCCACAGACAAATATGGAGTATCTGTGAGATCTATAATGTCTTTGGCTTATGTGGTATGTATGGTATATACTTATACTTCAAATACTTGGTATACTTGGTACATGCACTTATACTTGGTATTTGTATATACGCTTGAAATATTTGGTTACAATACTTGGTATATTTTATAAATATCTTTACAATACTTTGTATATTTGGTACATATACTTACAATACTTGATATATTTGGTATATATATTTACAATATTTGGTATATTTGGTACATATACTTACAATACTTGATATATTTGGTATATATACTCACAAAACTTGGTAAATTTGTTACGTGCACTTCCAGTACTTGGTATATTTGGTTTATATATTCACAATACTTTGTATATTTGGTATATTTACTTACAATACTTGGTATATTTGGTATATATATTTACAATATTTGGTATATTTGGTACATATAATTACAATACTTGGTATATTTGGTAAATATATTCACAATACTTGGTATATTTGGTATATTTTTAATGAAGTATTTGGTATATTTGGTACATATACTTACAATACTTGGTATATTTGGTATATATACTCACAATACTTGGTTAATTTGTTACGTGCACTTCCAATACTTGGTATATTTGGTATGTATGCTTGAAATATTTGGTATATTTGCTTGGTATATTTGGTATCTGTACTCTTTATCTTCCCACTTGTTACCGTACTCAATGCTCGTAAGATACTCTATACCCCTTTATAATAGGGTATACCCCAGCACGGCCAACGCCCACCGTTCGTCGGTCCTGGCAATGCACTTGTCAGTTGGATTTTTACGAACGCGCGGGCCTTAAAATAAAACTACATCAGGCAGAAGAGTGGCGCTGTCGCAGGGGAGGGAGGCACAAGTAGGCAGGGGTGGGGTGGGGTAGAAGGGGGTCACATGAATAATGCAAATGCAGCCACCCCAGCGTGCAGTGCCCATCCCCCGCTGCTGCTGCAGCTGGGCTTAATGCGCCATAACTCACACACACACACACACACACACATACACATACTCCGGGATATATATTGTATATATGCATCGGATCTAATATGACCAGACGTCACTCATTAAGCCGCCTCAGCTCGTCGTCCGTTTTTATTGTGACAAATTTGTGTAAGCAGACAAACACACACACATATATAGACATGTTTTAATATATATATATAGATATATAGCCGGCGGATATCGAAGGAGCGCAGGAAATTGCGATTTTTCATTTCAGTTTTTCGGGGCGCACATCAAATTTTTGTCAAATTTCGTCGTTGTTGATATTTTAGCAAAATAATTAACACGAGACCGAGACCGATACCGAGACAGGGGCGTGGCACGGGGAGGGGTCGTGGGCGCAGACATCGTTGCTGTCTGCCTTGGGCGTTCGCTTGTTTATTCGTTCGAGCAGCCTCGCCCCAACCGCCACCGCCCCCGCCCCCCATGAGCAGCCGCATTATATAGGCAACATTTTGTCGCCTTGTGATTATTTTCGGGGCATTATTTTATCCTGTGACCGACAACTGCTGCTGCTGCTGCTGAGACTGCACCTCCTCATTTCGCTTGATTGCGCCGGCTTGAGGCGGCCTGAGACGACAACGACGACGATGACGCTTTTCATCATTGTCATCATCGCCAGACTTATCGGGGTCTTGGCATATGTGCACGTAATATTTTAGTGCCTTTTACTTACCTTCAAGCGCAACGCGGCGTCTTCTTCGTCGTTGTCTTCTACAGTGTTGCTCAGTGAGCGGGAAATCTAGCTTTTTTTTTTAAATGCAACTCTGCACTTGATTTGAATAGAGTTGACGCATCGGTCATTGTGTGCTGCACTTAGTAATGTGCTAGAATAGCCTATTATTGGATGTCAGCTATCTTTTTTAGACATTTTTTACATCACCTGGCTATTTTTCGGTCAGCACTATTCTTCTGCAGCCCGTCCGGCAGTTATTTCTTTGATATGCATTTAATTTTTAATGGCCGCCTGAAAGTAGGCAACGTTTTTGCTTTTACGACTGCTTGTCTTGCCACTTGTGCTAATTAAAGTGCCAAGGGGTGAACGGAGGAGGGGGGGGGGAGAACAAGGAAGACAGGAATGGACCATAGACATTCTGAGAGCATTGACAAACTCGAAGATGCCGCAAAGAAGAAAAAGAAGAGCAGCACAAGCAGTACAACAACGGATCGTTGCAGGCAGCCTAATTAGTCTGATTATTTTTGGCAGCCGAAACTGACGAAGCAGATGAGCACTGTAGGGGGGAAGAGGGGGAGAGTGTATTGCATACCATAATATAGTAAATTGTAGCAGCCTATTTACACTAATTCATTGCAAATGCGATATATATGTGAGTATGTATTCATTGTAAAATAACTTTGCCTTCCGAGCAACAGCTTCAAAATCATTGCATACTTTCGGGCTTGCTGGTAAAGCACGCAAGGCCAACACCAGTCAAAACTGTAAGGAGTGTGAGGTAAGTGTTTCTAGAACCAACCTAATTAGCAAGTGTTCATCAATTAATTCATTTAATAACATCTTTATTACAAAGAGAGAATATAACTCTGCACACTCTATCTAAAAAAAAAAAAACCAACTTAGACTCAAACAGAAGGTTTTGCTCAGTTATTTTAATTGGATTTTTTATGATATGTGTAGGTATAAAAAATAAACGTCTCTTCATGCGATTAACCGTTAGCCGACAATGAAATAATGAATTGCCAATTTTAATACTGGATTTGATACACAAAAAAAAATTAAAATTAAATAAAATCTTGAAATCTTGATTACTTAATAAAAGTTGGCGCGAATTCCACTAACGAGCTTAGAATAAATAATAAAATTATGTTCGTTGAATATTCGCTGTATTATACAATAATCATATGCAAATCAGTGAATTCTACGGAGATTCTTCAAGTGATTTGCATTATTATTGTTCGAACCGAGAATCGAACGGGATTCCCTCTGACAAATATTCTCGAAACGCGATTATAATTAGCGATGCGTGAGCGAACAAGACAGACTGTCAGACTGTGCGATTGTCAGACACAGTCTCGTCTTATCGAGCACATCGCAGAGGAATCTCGGGGTGTACTTTGCACGATTTGACAAATTGACGGCATATCTCGATTGCAGATATCAAAATGCCGCAAATTATGCCAATCGCAGTTTGTCAATTAATTTATCTGAATGCCGCAGCGGGAAACAAGTGTTATTTACACACAGATACAAACACACACACACACATACACAATCGTAATCGAAACTATCTGGAACTCGATTCTGTAATTGCCTGCAAATTACGCGCTCTCCCGACAAAAACTTAACCGACCAGTCGAGTACACGATCGATCGATCGGCTGCGTATTCATTCATCGGCTGCGAATCTGCTAAACTGGTTTCCACTGTCCGTTAATTTATCGAAGATGTCAGCGAAATTGAAGCCAACTGAGCGTGTGTATGCCATGGCATTATTATGCAAATGGGCATCGCATTATAGCCAAGTGCTTAGAACTAAATCTTCTCCACAGATCGAACCTATTAATAGGAATGTGTAACTGTTGAATGCTTGGCGGGAAAATCACAAGACTCATTTTTGCTTATGGCGTCGATATATTGCAGATCTAGCTTAATATACGACAAGCATTTACTATATTTGCAATTTATTTAAATATCTGTAGGGTATTTCGTGTGCTTACCCGTTCATGCACCTTTCGTACATTTCACAACTTCTGTACATGACAAGGAAGTCCTTAATTGATCGTTTTTAGTGCAGACAGGAATTATGTTTGCTTATAAAACTGCAGATACAGTAAGATCAAGCTCATAACTGGCATTTCCGTACTGTCAAATTTCTCGGAAACTTGAAAATAAAAATAAATTAAAACCACAATTCGTTTAATTTACTTTTGTTTTGCCGCCCTTCACCTTTTTTTTAGCTGAAACATTTTTAAAATTGAAATCAAATAGATTTTTCTGGCACGTTTTCTAGTTAAGCACATCCATCCTTACACTAAACTTAGCCATGACCTGGCAGAAATGGATTTCGTGAAGGTCTTCCGCGAAACCATTAGCAAAAAAAATAAAAAAAAAATGACTACAGGGCGATGATGATTTTGATGCCATTTGAAGTAAAGAAATATGCACTGTAATTTAAGCCTCTGAAATGGGCGAAAACAAGATCACCGAAGAGTGTTGCGTAAGTTTCCCCGTTTTCCCCGTAATCAAATCGTGTGTGGAGGCATCGATAAATACCCATACGCAAAGGTTGTCGGAAACTTATTAATTATATAAAATTAATTATCGCCGCAGCAACATCAGAGTGGATCGTTAATTGCGGAACCTTGGGACGGACAGATATCACAATAGTCTGTTTGACTGGCTTCGGGCGCCAATTGGTGCAAACAGTTGACAGACGACGGCACAAGACAAAACAGACCCAAGAGAGAGAAAGAGAGACAGAGCCGTACAGTTCTTGAGATGTTACTGCGGTGATAATTAAGCAAATAAAACTGCCTCGCCCCCTGGCCAACTTTCGGTTTCGGTTTCAATATTTGCCCCTTGAATTTAGCGACGAGAAGCAGTACGCACCGCCAGGTAGATATAATAGCTGTATTAAGCCCCATATCACCTTCCCTTCCCGACCTCTTCTTTGATCTAGGCATTTACAATGCCACTAAGCTAATGTGCAATATTGTTGTTGTAGACAGTGCTACCAACTTTTGGAAAAAAGGCTGTTCTTAACGGGAAGTTGTATAATTTAAAAAAATGCTAACACTATAATAAAAGGCAAAATATAACAAACATTGTATAATTTAGTATTTAAACTGGTTCAGTTTCGTTGTAAAAATAGATCCGATATATTTACGCAAGTTTCTTAACTGTTCAAAGCGCATTTGTGAGTTGAAAATGCATTAAACTATTACCCAAATCGATTGATTGTTGAACTGAATAATGAAATGTCAGCTGAGTATCATAGAAAATGTTTGCAATACCGAAAAAAAGCTAAATGCATGTCTAAAACAATCAAGTAATTCTATTTTTCCGCAAAATGCTGCATTGGCAACACTGGTTGTAGCTGCGTCTCTGTTTTAATAGCGCACAAAAGATGTTGATTAACACTCCCCTCTTTGCGAATCTCAGTTACAGAGGCATCAATGACACAACACGCGCTGTGCAAGTTTAGCCAGCAAATGCGACATATATGTGTGTATGTATTCATAAATATGTACATGGGTTTTAGTAATCTCATGCAAATGGTTTTTAGCTCACACATTTGCACAGTTACTGCATTCATAAATTAAAAACATATTTAATCTAATTGATTGCTAAGCTCCAGTTAATGAGTGACGATGGAAACGAAAGCAGTGGAAACATGTTAAACTATCGCAATTTGCTCGACTATCGTGTCGTTCTGTAATCGATAGGCCGAACTAGTTGAATGGAGTGAGAAGAGAACTGCGTGAACTATTCATCCCAGTTTAATTGCATTTGCATGCGTGTGTGTGTGTGTGTGCGTTAGATTGCTCAAGCAAATGCACTTTGAGGACCACACAGAAGAGGAGACTCAACTCACACACGTTTGGCAATAGGTGAGTCTGTGCCGAGTATTTGTTGTACGCGCCCGCGTTGTTTGTTGTTTACCTTAACTGCCCGCTGGCTGCCGCAGATGCAGAGTTGCCAACTTGCAGCAGGTTGCAGAGTTGCAACTGCAAACGTGACTGGGGCACCCATCGGGGGCCAACAATGTTTCGTTTTCCCGGTTCGAGAGAGTGCGACAAATCGCACGCGGCCCAAAAAGTCAAACAACAAACAAGCACAAACACGTGTGTACGAGTGTTTGTGTATGTCTGTCTGTGTGTGTGTGTGTGTGTGGGTTTGTGCATGTTTGTAATGCGTTAACAGTCGCTAAAACAGTTCGCGCATTTATCCAGTCATTGCCGGGGCACACTTGAATAATGTGAGGCTGTTCCGCAATTGTTTTACGCGCATGTTTAGCGTCGCCTTGCTTTGACCTCATCGTTTGGCAGCGTTTGCCAAAGACAAACAAGCAAAGGCAATGGGCAAATTTGGCCAAGCGACACACAGACCGCGTTTGAGCCGGCTACCAGCTGGCGATCTGCCGTTAAGCCAGCTACGCCCTCACCCCGTCCCGCCCCTCCAGCAGCAGTGAACACCGCTTTGCCACTCGCTGTCTCTCTTTGCACTCTTGTAGCCAATGCTGACAACTACTGAGAATCAAAAAAAGCTATTTTTAACGGAAAGTAAAGCGAAATAAAGTAAAAACTTTGATATCAAGCTAGAAAATAGCTAAAATTACTTTTGTTTTAAACTATTGCCGGCTTTTTCAATCATCATTAAAATTACAATATCGGAAATAATAAATAAAAAGCTAAAAATGCCTTCGAAAAGAATCTGATTCCCGCCATTTTCATGTTTATCCCGCAGTAAGCCAAATTTGACAGGGAAATAGCGGCAACACTGCGCTTGCCACACCCGCTGCTGAAACAAATTCAACAAAAATTGAAATCAGAAATTGCGATTAATATGGAATCACTGTAGAATCGCCTACGAATCGCATAAGTAATCGATTGCAATGGGAATCCTCACTTTATTTGAGTTCTATTTGATTTATTTATAACATGATACATCAGAGATATATTAGATATGTGCATTGGAATAACTATGACCATTGGTTCGATCCAAGTAGAACCACAACGGGTTTGGCAAGCAAACAAGTTGTTTTAATTGTATTCACTTTTTGCGTATAAGGTATAATCTAAGACAACAAATTCGAAGGCGATGCTACTGCACTTGGTGTCTGGGCACGTAAATATTAAGTTTGCCACTTAAATGTCAAGTGCAAATAATGCCGGGCTTATCGATATATAGAAGTATTTGGAATTAGCTCAATTGAACGAACTGAATTGTAGGCGAGTCGGAAGAATAAACAAGACACTTGGCAATGTGATATATTTTTGGCACATGTACGATAACTGCGATAACTAAATAACATAACTGGAGATTGCCTTTTTAGTCGGCAGAGGTACCAGTTCAAATGTTATTGCACTAGCTCCATTTATATATATATTGTATTTTTATTTGGCGCGCCCATCTAAAACCCGTCTTTAATTTTTGCAAGTCAAATCGAGCCTAACAATTTTGTGGCAAACAAATAAATCGATAAAATTTCATAGTTTATTCACAAAACAAATTAAATAAATACAAAAAGCAGCCTCAAAATGAATTTCAGAATTAACAAGAACTCCGATGGCTATGTTTTACATATGCTGATTAAATTACAGAAACAAGAAAATAAAAAACAAAATAGGGAAAATATTATGCAAAAAATTTCCGTGAAATAAGAATAGAAGAACCCGTTTCGCTGTCTGCGCTGCGATGCCATATTAATATCGCTGTTCAGTGCGAATAATAAAGCATGGATACCATGGTAACCCTATGGCATCGTTCGTCATGAGTCAGTCAGTCTGTTCTAGTCTGTTCTATGCCATGCCCATCCCAACTCGGACTCAGACTAATTTAATGCGGCTCTTTGTTCGACGCGCCTCTATAAATATAATACAAACAATAAATCTGAATATTTATGTAATTCGGCTCTTAAATTATGCCATAAAAACCGGTCGCGATGGGCAATAAAATGAAAAACTTTAATTAATATTCATGCCTCGAAAACAGAAACAGAAATATAGTAGAAACTGAAAAACTTACGTCGTCCCACCAACGAATAAAGGTTCGCGATGATGAGAAAGGTATTAATGACAGCTATATAATCAGCGTTATCGATCGCCTCTTTGCAAAAACGTTGTCAAAAGATTATAATCACGGACAAAAAATTATAATAATCCGATGATAGGATTCATATAATACCCAACGATTTTACAAATCTTTAAACTGATTAAATTACTAAAAGAAATGTTGCATCGCATTCGTATTGTAGCTTCTTTTGTTTTATCCTGTTTCAGAGCTAAGGAATTTTAACTACGAAAACAGCTTCTGCTTATTAGGGGATTAAGCTAATTTTAAAATACTTGAAGTATCCTAAAAAAAGGTATTGTTCAAACTATTCTTCTAATTTGTTAGTAGACCTGTTCTTGAATTGATCTTTAGCATGTTTATAAGCCAAAACAAAGTAGACAATCTAAAGCCATTTGCTGGAATGAAAAATACCCTGTTCTTCATAAACATCCGAGTTTGTTATCACATCAGACTGAAGTTAGTATAATGCATCGAATTGATACAGTATTTGCTATTGAATTATTCTTGATATCGTTTATATGCGATCGTTTCTATTGACATTTCGAACAATTTGAATGCTTTGCTCAAGACAGGGTATGTGCGACAGACAAGTTAATTTGCCGCATTGAATTGTGAATAATAACCGATTGAACATCATTCAATAAGCCATTATAATGTGTTTTCGAAGACGGTTATTGCCATTTAAGACGACAGATCTGGGCTTGCCGCGCCCCAAACAGTTGCCGGCCAACTACTCGTATGGAGTAGGGGAAACTGGTTTCCACCGAGCCGATTATGACACTACAGAAATGGAGAGCAAGAGACAGAGAGAAGGAGAGACATAGAAATAGTGAAATAACAAATAAAAATAGATGCGCTAATTTGTGATTTTAGCGACTTATTAAACAAGCAGGCAGAGCGGGGGGAAGAACAGCATAATTAGTGGAGGCCGTTCAGTTCGGAAGAGTTCTAATCAAAGTATTGGATGGATTCTGATCTGAGCGTTGTTCGAGAGACTAAGATTAAGAGTCTTGATTAGCTGTCACCTTTGTTGTGTTGTGCCTCCAGGGGTATTCTCTGAGCTTCATTAAAACAAAAGTTTCTAAATGTGAAATCAAAATAAACCACCAATTAGCATAGACAGCGCCGGTCTAGAGTCGGATTCGTTGAGTTTGTATAAAAACATGATAGCTCTGGTCAGACAACAACAGATCCGCACCACGCACAGACCCCAAACATGGTAAGTTCTAAGAACTCATCAGTCCCATAGCCCTTTGTCACTTCTCCCATCTCGCATTGCAGCAGTTCTACGTGATCGCATTGGCCCTTTTCGGCGTTGTCGCCGCCGATGTCAGCCACCTTCGGCTAGGCCAGGCTGCCGGCTACAGTTACAGTTCTGCTTCGTCTAGCCAAGCGGTGGTGCCTGGTGGCGACTCGAGCAGCTACCAGCCTGAGCATCTGATTCCACAGCACTTGAAGCAGGCTCAAGTGGAGGTCGCACCTGGTAGTGACTCCAGCAGCTATCAGCCAGAACATCTCATCCCACAGCACCTGAAGGCAGCCCAGTCCAGCGGTTATGAGGGATCCTTCAACCTGGGTGCCGACACCCAGACACCCGAGCAGTTCATTCCCGAGGCTATTGTGCCAGGTGGCGACTCGAGCAGCTATCAGCCTGAGCATCTGATTCCACAGCACCTGAAGGCAGCCCAGTCCAGCGGCTATGAGGGATCCTTCAACCTGGGTGCCGACACCCAGACACCCGAACAGTTCATTCCCGAGGCCGATCGTAATGCCCACTACAGCTACGTTCAGTCCCAGGCCAAGGCTATTGTGCCTGGTGGCGACTCGAGCAGCTACCAGCCAGAGCATCTGATTCCACAGCATCTGAAGCAGGCTCAAGTGGAGGTCGCGCCAGGAAGTGACTCCAGCAGCTACCAGCCAGAGCATCTGATCCCACAGCACCTGAAGGCAGCCCAGTCCAGCGGTTATGAGGGATCCTTCAACTTGGGTGCAGATACCCAGACCCCTGAGCAGTTCATCCCCGAGGCCGATCGTAATGCTCACTACAGCTACGTCCAATCCCAGGCTCAAACTGTTGTGCCCGGTGGCGACTCTAGCAGCTACCAGCCTGAGCACCTGATCCCACAGAACCTGCAGCCGGCTCAAGTGGAGTCCAGTGGCTATGAGGGATCATTCAATCTGGGTGCTGATACTCAGACTCCCGAGCAATTCATTCCTGAGGCCGATCGCATTGCTCACGCCAACTACGTTCAGCAGCAGACTGAATCCGAGGTGCCAGCTGCCATTGGAGCTAACACCATCACGCCCGCTCATCTGTACCAGGAGCCCGTCTCTAATGGCATCGAGGAGTTCAATGCAGAGACTCACGTGCCGGCTGCGATTGGACGTGACACGATTACACCAGCCCATCTGGCGCCCAAGTATTCAGCAGGACCAGCCATCGCCGCCTCCTACTCCTCCTCCTCCGCCTCCGCCAGCGCCTCCTCGTCGGGTCACGATACCCAGTACGGCTCTAACGGCGGCTATGTCTACTAAACTTATTATAATACTTTTTTTATTAAACCCAAATAAACATATGAAATCCGACCTCCAAACGCAATCGCCCAATTACAGGGTATTAACTTTAATTAGAATAACATTGATAATTATAAAGCTGTTAAAGCGCTCAGGTTTCGAATGTCAAGTTAATATACTTAGTATGTCGTCAAATTTCAAAACACTTGCAGCCTGAAGTGCTGAAGAACGACTGCTGAATACTCTTCAAAATAAACCGACTGTCTTTGACCTATTACGCTGTACATGTATCTCTTGCACTGCTCGACGAGCAGTTACCCTAACTCGAAGAAACTTTGACGAACGAAACGAAAATGAAACTGAAACTGTAACCCGAATCGAAAACGAACCGCAACCGCAACAAAACCGGAACGACTGTGATTAGTAAATGTTTGTAAGAGCCAACACAATATATCAAGATGTGACAACGGGCTTGTATAAACCTTTTGTGGCATCGCTTAACACTTAAGCGCAAAATTGATTGTCTTCCGAAAACTCCCTTTATCAAGTTTGTTGTTTCGAAACAAGGCGCCATCCATCTCGGCCAGGAGTTATGTGGGAAAGCCGAGAGGCTTCTCAGTTACTAGTGGAACCAATTTGTTTGCCTGTTTTTTTTTTTTTTTGACTGTATCATGTCAAGTTCATGAACATTGCGAAGTAAAAGTTGATCTTCGACTCCCGCGTTTATTATGTAAAGCTTGTCGTAGCGCTCGTAAACCCAGAGGTTCTCAAGGTCGATTCGCTTCTTCTGCTTCTTCTTTTTCTCTGGCCTTTTTTGTTTTTTAGAAAGTGCAGCGTAATGCAAACCGCAGTGAACCGTTTTGCATTCTTGGCCAGTCTGCAGTGCGTCATGAACGGGATGTGCCAGCGCATTGATTGAGTCAAGGCCCGTCTACCTAACCACTTGTTTTATCCATCCATCCATCCGTCAGTCAGTCTGCCTCTCTGCCTGTCTGTCTTTCGTTTTGACCCCTTTGCAATGCAATCAATTAATGGAAACTAAAGCCGAACAGTTCCAGCTAATCAAGCCAAACCCCAAGCCCCAAATCGCGCTCGAGCCGCAACCCATGACCTTCGCTGTAAATCGCGGGTGTTCCCCCTCCCTGAGCCCTACTGCCATCTCACTCACTCCCCTCTCAAGCTGGCGCTAATGAGTTTATGAAAATTAGCCAAGTTATCTATTGGGCTTGGACACCGATTTGGTTTCGGAACTGGGATGCTGCCGTTGCCGGCTAAAGTTGTCCACGAGTCGCGGGTTGCGGAAAAATTTGTAAATGAGTAAAACTTGTTTACGCGTGCGGTTTCTGACAACGCTTGTTTATTTATTTCTTTATTTCTCTCGCTCTCTCTCTCTCTCTCTCTCTCTCTATCTGTTCAGTTTTGGTTTCTTTTCCATTTCGTTGTGTTTTTGATGTATCTTAAGTGGAAGCTGCAGACGACGCGTCGGGGCAGCGCCGCGCCGCGCTGCAGGCCGAGTGAGTTTTTGCCGCTATAAATTGCCGGCCTGGTCTAGGGATCAGCATCAGTTCCAGCGTCTAGCTCGTCCAGTACAGTCGAAGCCGTAGCCAGCCCTCCAACATGGTTAGTTTTAGACATCCCTGGATGTCCAGGATTGTGCATCATACATTGTTCGATTGTGTGAATCGTGGAGACTGTTCTATATAGTTCTGCGATCGGACAATCCTCTAACTGAGAACACACTTTTATTTTCTTGTGCTTTTTGTTGTTGTGCTAGTGTTGTGCCGTGTCTAATCGTGTCTCCCGTCTCTCGTCCATTGCAGAAATTCCTGATTGTGTTCGCCCTGTTCGCCTGCGCGGCCGCTGATGTCAGCCACCTGAGCAAGTACCTGCCACCTGCCCAGAGCTACAGGCAGCCCAGCAACGAGTACCTGCCGCCCGTGCAGCAGAGCTACTCGGCACCATCGGTGAGCTACTCGGCTCCGGCTGTTCAGCAGACCTACTCCGCACCGGCTGCCACCTACTCTGCCCCAGCTGTCAGCTACTCGGCCCCAGCTGTCCAGCAGACGTACTCGGCTCCGGCTGTCCAGCAGACCTACTCCGCTCCCTCGGTCAGCTACAGCGCCCCCTCGGTTAGCTACAGCGCTCCAGTGGCTCCCAGCAACGAGTACCTGCCTCCTGTGCAGCAGACCTACTCCGCTCCAGCTGTCCAGCAGACCTACTCCGCCCCGGCTGTGACCTACTCCGCCCCTGCCGTCCAGCAGACCTACTCTGCCCCAGCTGCCACCTACTCCGCTCCCTCGGTCAGCTACTCTGCCCCAGCTGTGCAGACCTACTCCGCCCCAGCTGTGCAGACCTACTCCGCCCCAGCCGTGCAGACCTACTCTGCCCCTGCTGTGCAGCAAACCTACTCCGCCCCAGCTGCCACCTACTCGGCTCCCTCGGTCAGCTACTCGTCCGCCTCCTCATCGGCCTCCTCATACTCGTCCGGTGATGTCGGCACCCAGTACGCCTCCAACGGCGGCTACGTCTACAGGAAGAAGTAAGAGGCTGCAACTGGTCACCGTCTTCGACAGTTCTAATCTAATCTAACCTAAGCTAATCAGCATGCATACTTGTATCTAACATTTCACGTGCTTTAGCACAACATATTCAACCATCTGTGTGTTTTTTTTTGTGAATATTAAAAAAGAATGAGAGAAAGAGAAGGCGACAGCATTTACTATATTCTACGGGTTTGCACTGGGCTTCGAATTTCGCGCTCTGCGGCAGTTAACGGTTTTATGTGTTTTTATTTTTTCATATTTTATGTTGTTGCAAGCTTTGAAAAGCCACAAGAGCGCTCGAAAGCTTTTGTGTTGGCGCCCTAGCTTAACTGTTGTCCCAGCTTAAAAAGCATTCGCATAAAAACAGCTTTTGCTAAAGCTTTTAGCATGAATTATGCTTCTAGGACGGACATAATGGAGCTTTCACAAAGCTTCGGCTGATGGTTGCATGGCAAAGCTTTTTTCAGAAACCATATAAAGTTCAAAACTCTTATTATCTCATTGAAGCTATAAAAAAGTTTAAAGTTTGTAAAACAATTTAAAATCAATCAAGGAACACACAGACAGGTCGACAGGTTAATCGACTATGCTACGAATTCTGAACAAGAATATATAAATTGTACATTTGTTACATAATATACATAGTGTATATTCCTAACGAAAACTAGTTTAGGTTTTCCTTAGTCAATTCTTGACACGTGCTTATCAAAATTATCAAAAAAATGTCAAAGTTGTATGTTCTCTGCGTATGATATACAGAAACCTTCGTGCCAAATTTGTTGCATCTAGATTTTCTATTAGCTGAGATCGGCGCGGTCATCCGGACAGAGAGACATGACTTATATGACAGAATATATATACTTTATGGGCTCTGCTACGCTTCCATTTGCCTGTTACTTACATAGATCTGATTGTAATTATTTTAAAGTAAAACAAATTAAAAAAAAAAACAATAAACAAAACAAATAATTAAATACATAGATTAAGAATCGGATTGCTTCTGAAGATTGCATAGGTTGTTGATTATAAATCAGAATCGAAGACTCTTCTGTATTAAGTATGAATATAATTTAAATGTAATATATATATTTAAACTGAAAAGGCAGATATATAATAGGATTCACAATGTACGTATTTAGTAAACTATATAGAAAGCGCTTCTCTCAATTGCCGTGATCCAGTTCATTGTGTCGGACTGCATTGTTGCTTATCGCAAACTGGTTGTGAATAGTTTTTATATGCAAAATCGTGGGGCATTCGATTTGTGGGACAGTTTCGTGAATTTGCCTCCCTCATTAATGGTTTGGCCATACTAGCTCAGTTCATTTCGGTCTCTGGCGCCGCAAAGGCCGTTGACACGGCGGGGCATTATGATGCAAAGCGACCGAAAGTGAAATGATACGGATGCGCGAGACCCTTATGTAAGTTTCGCCAGATCCCAGCGACGCTTGCTCTGCTCTTATAAGTGGGCAACTGCAGCAGCAACGCCGAACAGTCCGCACCGCCCGCTCGAGCACGAAGTCAGCCTATCGAAGCTAAACACAATCCAAGCCAAAGATGCTAGCGAAACCAAGGGCCTCATGGCCTCAGCTGCTGCTGTTGCTACTGCTGGTCACACATGCAAGCGCAGATGTCAGCCACCTGGCGAAGGACTACTTGCCGCCAGAGGGTAAAGCTCAGAGTGCCGCAACACCTGCTCGTCCACTGGCAGATGAACCGGCGCCCGCCGAACCAATGCAGGCCAACGATGGTGCCTATTACCCCACGGCGGGGCTGATGCTGCCACCTGGCTACGCAATACCCACAGGCAGTAATGTGGCACCGCCACCAGCGTCACCACCAAACTTTCCGCTGCCCATCTACCCACCATTTTTTGGTTTTGGCGGAGGCCCTGAAGGATTTGCTGGAGCGCAGCCGCCGCCGGGTTACCCCATTGAAGCTCAATTTCCAGGAGGAGCGTTTCCCAATGGGCCACTGACAGGACAATTTCCAATTGGACCACAGGGTGCGGTATTCCCGGCTGGACCACAGGGCACACCGTTCCCCGGAGGTCCGCAGTCTGCACAGTTTACAGCTGGACCACAAGCTGGACAGTTTCCTGTAGGGCCACAGGGTGGTCCCTTACCACAAGGTCCACAAGCCGGAGTTTTCCCTGCTGTGCCACAAGGTGGACCTTTCCCAGAAGGTCCACAGGGTGGTCCCTTACCGGAAGCACCTCAAGGTGGGGCCTTCCCTGCAGGACCTCAAGGTGGACTCTTCCCAGGAGGACCACAGGGTGGACCCTTCCCAGTAGGACCACAAGGTGGACCCTTCCCTGGTGGTGCACAAGGTGGACCCTTCCCTGGGGGTGCACAAGGTGGACCCTTCCCCGTAGTCCCTCAAGCTGGACCCTTTCCACAAGGTGTACCGTTTCCACAGGGTGCTCAAGCCGGAGCCTTCCCGTTCCCACCCGATTATTTAACCACCCAGGGCCTTCCCTCGGCTGGCATAGAGCTGCCTTTCCAGCAGAATGTCGGCTTCGGCACGCCTCCCGGCTTTGCTGGCGTTCAGCCTGGTCCCACCTATCCTTACCAGCCCTTCTCACCCAGCTTCGGTATACCCGGGCAACATTATCAGCCACAGGCCCCGCCTCAGGTCTTCGCAGATGAGCCCCAGCCGGCGCCCAATGCGACAGCAAAGAGCAACCCGCCGGTGCCACCGCCATCACCTTCTCCTCCTGCAACAGTAGCAACCACAGCAGCACCCACCACAACAGCAGCTCCAAGAGCAATCACATCGACACCCAAGAGCCAAAACAGGGACACGATCTACGCGCCGAACGGCGGCTACGTCTATCAGCGGGCCAAATGAGTTACAGTTGTTTTATAGCCCGGCTAACTGGATTGGCCATGTGCGTCTGGTCGAGCAACGCGATGATACTCGACACTCGTAAATTATTAAACTTTTTTTTTATTCATCACCATCACCTTGTGTTTCATCTACTCTTTGTCTTCGTCTTCGTCTGCGAATGTGCGACCATAAACGGTAGGCAGAGACAATGTGTCTGTTTGTCTTTATGCAAATCTCCTCGCGGGTTTCGAAAAGCGGCCCAAACAAGTCCAATGGGAACAGCTTCAAGTGGCCCGCATAAGTTATGGGCTCATCTGCGGCTGTGGATCTACTCAAGACATGGGAAAATTAATTGGCCTACCCCGACGATTGCCACCTTTACGTTACGGCGACGTTTAGCATAGATTGCAGCTAATGATCTTGCGGCTGGAAATTTGCGGAAGCACAAGGACGCCCTTTTCTCTGGGAATCTCAGTTTCTATCGCACAAGTTAATATTATAAAAGCAGCATCGAAACAAATCAAACAATCGTTTATCAAGAAGAGGTTATTCTACGCATATATTATCTACCAGCTGTTATTAACATTACATAATTATGTTATATATTTTCTTCACATTGTGTTCGCCTCAAATAAGCGGCATCTCTTATCTGTTAACGTTTACCAGCACTACCGAAAAGTTAACACTTTCGCTTAAGCGAGAATACGCTCAAATTTGCATACAATGAATTTCTCAGCTTACGTGAAATTAACTGAATTCCCTGTACAAATCTGCTGGTTTATAATCACAAAAGAAATGTAAATAAAAACAAAATAATTATTATTTATGTAAATGAAACATATTTGCTTTATGGAATCTGGGTTATCGATTATTAGTCGAAGTGCCTTGAGTGTTTGTTTTCTTATGGAAGGATTAAGAAACATATACACACATATGAAACATCGGTTTTGCAAACTCGCGCCACACCCATTGCATGGAATCGCCCACTCAACGTAATGCTCCTCCGATTTTCAGTTTGTTTCTTATGTTTCTATGCAAATCTGTACACTTTTTACGATTATTTGTTTGTTTTGTTGTTTGTTTTTATTGTTTGTTTTTGGTTTTTGTTTTTCTTTTTTTAATATCGTTTGTTTTTGTAGCCCATTGTTAAACGTTATTCAAGTCGTGACTTTTGTTTGAATAAGTTTATGAATTATTAAGTTTGTTTAAATTTCGTTCCCCTCTCTCTTTCAGTTGTTGCTCCCTGTCTCGTTTCACACGGCCGATGATTAATTTTAATTTATCCATAAAACAAGTTAATTTAGCACATTGTCAGCCCACTTGGCTGTACCCATGTAATCGCATGTGCGTCCAATTGATATGCATCCATCGATTCACCTCCTTTGTGGGCCTCTAAGGTTGTTCGATCCGGTCATTAGTCATAATTAAGGCAACTGTGCCTCGGGTCCGCAAGAGACCCTCAACTTGACATTTCGCTTTGGTTATCACTTCATTTCTTATTTCTCCGCGTCACCTTCGCCACCAGCGTCAACCTTTTTAAGTTGGCGCGTGTAGGGCCCCAGGTGCGAACACTTTTGTCAATCGCTCTTTGCGGATTATTATGCCTGATAAGGCATTATCTACCATGATCTCGGTGACGAACTGCCAGACAAATGGTCGGTCCGACTAGTCTTCATTTTCATTATAATATCTATTGATATTTTCCTTAACAAACACAGACGCGCCCACAAAACATATGCATACTAAATGTAGCCTTATCCAACACTAAATTATGGCCAATTGAATTGATGCGAAGGCTGCTGCGCCTCGTGTAAAACAGAAAACGATAAAACAAACTTGTTATCCGATTTTGGCATAACGATTAGTTAATAGACTTGCGTGTGTTGAATTCGATTGAGTTTTCTTGTTTTAATTGCAAATTGTATTGTAGTTTAGCACAGTTTAACAACAGTTTAATACAAATTTATTGAATCGATAGGCCACCCCGAGTTGCCAACTACTGCAGGCAACGTTAATTGGCAGTGCTGTCGTTACAAGCAGGCTTAAATTAAATTAAATTGAAATCAAGTGAAGGCTCACTACTGTTGATATAATTATTTGACATACAAATTCGGAAATTGTTATATGGAACTTATTAAAACTGTGTTACATGCGTAGGTTAACTTATATAGAGTATTTATGTGGAGGGTGAGCAGTCCACAAGGGCCCCCCTCCTGCTATCGATAATAATTCCAAAGGTGGCCAAAGCAACAAAAGTATCATGTTAAATTGGATGTCTTAAACATAGTTTCTAAAATGACTAAGATCTTCATGTTCATACGGACATTCATGGCTAAATTGACCGCTTATAATTAATAAATATTGAACAAGATTATATATTTCTCAAAAACTGTTGATGACTTTGGGAATAAAAAATCGAGAGAAGTATTCAGTATTGAGATGCCTTATTTTATGAAATTTTTATATGAACTAACCTACATACTATATTTTAAAGCAAGACGATTACAATTGGGCGCCCAGAAAGTATTGCACAAGGGCCCCCAAGACAGTCACTACGGCACTGAGTGTATTTATTATAATTTAAATTCCTTCAGTGATATGCACCACTTTATCTAAGCATTTTTGATCGACGCGTACCGTTTTTGATGTCACATTGCGTAGACCCCGTTTTGTTATCACAGTCCCCATCAGAAAAGCTTATCAATCCATGCGCTAATGAGCTCAATGCCAGGCCTAGGCATGGTACTGAACTGGGTTGGGTTGGGTTGAGCTGTGGATTTGGGACTGTGTATATTGTAGTTACACAAGCTCAGCTGGGTGTCACTGGACTTTGCTCAATGTGCCAAGGCGTCAATTGGCGGATTGGACAAACAAAAATAACAACATCAGCGGGAGCAATAAGTGCTGTGCATGCAGTTGGCTAAAACAGCAAATAGTCAAGCACAGAGAGAAGATATATAGTCAGGGGAGGGGGGAGAGCATGAGCTGAGTTTTATGGGGTCTGTGCAGATCTCCAGCTGTGAAACTGTGGGAAATTTGCATATGTTTGGGCCTGGCTGAGACGCAAAGAAAGCAAGACTTTGTAACACCTACGGACTCCGCCCCCAATTTGAAACGGTTGTCAGTGGCGCATCAGATGCTTATCAGCATCATTTCGGCAGTGACTCGGTCGAGACGTGTCGTTATCATTTTTGGCATTTTTTGGGGCTTTCGGGCATTTATTAATCAGCTACAAGTTATGGACATGTTGCACGCATTTGTTGTTGGCCACTTGCATTTGCATATTCACGTATGCCGCAGCTGAGGCTGAACCAATTATGGAATCGCTGAGTCTGAGCCGATGACAACCGTCGCCACCACGACCAACATCTTTAACTCTCTGCAGCTCTTCGCTTTGCTCTTTGGTATAAATGCGCGTTGGATCTCTTGGACTGACATCAGTTTTACGGTTTCTTTCGTTTGGTCTACCACGCGCACCTGTAACTCCACTCAAGATGGTAAGCGAGGCACCCAAGTGGCCACCCCTCTTGCACCCACCATCCACACTGTCAACCACACTTCGTCCACCTTTGTTTGCTTATCGCGTCATCATTTTTTTTTCATATATATTTTTTTCTGTGCTTACTTTGTGGTAGAAACCTATTGCGTTTGTCGTTGTCGCCGTTGCGTTCGCCTGCGTGGGATTGGGACATGGCCGTCCGGAAGTCAGCCAACTGAACAACCGCTACCTGCCGCCGGCACCCGTCAAGGATCTGAGTAGCCAACCACTGCCCTTGCAGCAAACATACCAGCAGCAGACCTTCGCCCAGGTTGAGTCCATTAAGCCATCGATCTCCTTGGGTAGCTTCTCTATTCAAAGCGGAGGCCAAGGGTACAGTGCTCCAGCTCCGTTTGCAGTCTCTGCACCCGCACCAGCACCTGCTCCCATCACCTATGAGGCACCCCAGCCAATTGTGGCCACCCAGACGCCCGTGAAGAACACCTACCTTCCACCTGCGACGCCTACACAGCTCTTTGTGCCCAGCAAGCCGGTGGTTACTGTCCAGGAGCCTGCTCCAGTTGTTGAGCAAACACCAGTGGTTTCTACTCCAATTGTGCAGGAGAACTACTCGGCGCCCGCTCCAGTGGTGCAGCAAACCTACTCCGCTCCTGCTCCGGCTCCAGTGGTGCAGCAAACCTACTCTGCTCCCGCTCCAGTGGTTCAGCAAACCTACTCTGCTCCAGCACCTGTTGAAGTGGTTCAGCAAACCTACTCTGCTCCCGCTCCTGCTCCAGTGGTACAGCAAACCTACTCTGCTCCAGCTCCTGCTCCAGTGGTACAGCAAACCTACTCTGCCCCAGCTCCTGCTCCAGTGGTACAGCAAACTTACTCTGCTCCAGCACCTGTTGAAGTGGTTCAGCAAACCTACTCTGCTCCAGCTCCTGCTCCAGTGGTACAACAAACCTACTCTGCTCCGGCTCCAGTTGAAGTGGTTCAGCAAACCTACTCTGCTCCAGCACCCGCCCCAGTGGTTCAGCAAACCTATTCCGCACCTGCTCCAGTTGTTCAACAGGCCTACTCTTATCCCGCACCAGCTCCAGTGGCTCAGCAGATCCAATCAGCTCCAGCCCCGATTGTGCAGGAAATTAAGCAAACTTACTCTGCTCCCGCTCCAGCTCCAGTGGTGCAAGAGACTCAGGTGATCTCGGCACCTGCTCCAGTTGTGCAGGAGACTGTGGTTCAACAGGCAGCTCCAGTGATCCAGGAGACAGTCCAGACTAGCGCACCCGTTATTCAGCAGACCTACTCTGCTCCCGCTCCAGTGGTTCAGCAGACCTACTCCGCTCCTGCTCCAGTGGTTCAAGAAACTTACTCTGCTCCAGCACCCCAGATTCAAGTGCAGCAGCAGACATACTCTGCCCCCGCTCCTATTGTGCAACAGACGTATTCTGCACCAGCTCCTGCCCCCGCTCCCATTGTCCAACAGACCTACTCTGCCCCCGCTCCTGTGGTTCAAGAGACTGCCCTGATCCCTGCTCCCATCCAACAGACCGTGCAGCAGACCCAGTACTCTGGCTATAGCTACCAGGCACCCGCACCAGCTCCCATTGTACAGCAGACTACCACCACCACCTACAAGGCACCCGAGATTGTCTCTGCTCCTGCTCCCGCCTCCGTGGAGATCCAGCAGCAGACTGTGGTCCCACAACTGCAACAATCGTTCGTGCCAGCACCCCCAGCCCAGCCCATTGTGCAGTACACTAATCCCGCCCCTGCTCCCGCTCCCCAGCCAATTGTCCAGCAGTTCACCCCTAGCTACAGCTACACTCCCTCCGTTGTCCAGCAGCAGCAGCAGCAGCAGCAAGTGACCTACACGCAGCCCGCTACCACGACCATTGTGCAGCCAGCTCCAGTCCCCGTTACGGTCTCGGCCCCAGCTACCACCACACTGATCAGCAACACAGCCACCACTGGTTCTCAAATTGAGACCAGCTATGGTTCCAACGGTGGCTACGTCTACGACAAGCATTAAACCGATGGCAGATGCGTTTGAACGGGTCGCCGCCGAGACGCCCGAACTCGCACCCAGTTTGCTATCGTTATCGTTATCGCTATCGTTACCTGTTGCATTCAAATACGTTATTAGCCAAATTGTAGCCCTAGTCCTTTTAAGTAAACCAATTTTTTTTCACACAATAAACAAATTTTTTCAATTACAATTTTAGTTATTTTTACTTGTTTCCAGTTTGTCTCGCATTATGTTATTTCTAACAGCGCCGTAACAGAGTATGCTAACACAGCTGGGATTGGTTGAGATGCATTGAAAGAAAAGCAAAGAAGTTTTAAGAAACTTAAAGTTAACTGAACAATTTTAGTACCTGTTATGAAAATATATACAGTATATATATAGTATATGACGATTTAACTGGAGCGTGCTGATTACAGCTTAACTGAAGTTGATTTGATTGAGTTATACCGCATTACTCACTCGTCTGTGGGAGGACACGCTGTGTTGATTAATTAGTCGACATACATACATACATACGTGCCTGAAATTCCCAAAAATATATGATTTGCATTGTTGCCGCCTGACAAGCGTCTGGCTTGACGGATGCTTTCATTTTGATTGATCGATCCGTACGACTGACTGATTGCAGGGCATAGAACCCGCTGGCCAGTCGATGGACTCACGGACGCGGTTTGCGAAAATTACCGGAACCAAAACGTCTCGCGTCTTATGAATGGAGTTTCCATTATTATTCCCTATTAAATCATTCGATCTGTCTGGTCTGGTTGTGCGGACAGCTGCAGAAGACAAATCGAAAAACACTTAAAATGAAACCCGTTTTAAATAGAATTCGCAAGTGTGCGATCACTAATGAACGCCCTGTCAGCGGGGACGGGCGTCATCGGATCCCACCAATACAGGCTGAGGTTTTGTTCTGTTCTCTCGTGAACATTGATTTTATTAGTTATTGTTCTGTTCTGTTTTGCTTTTAATTCAGTTTTTGGTTATTTTTTTTTTTTGTCCATCTATTCAAGCATAGAAAGCTTATAATGAACGATATTTTACGATCATTGTTGAAACAGATTCAAGTTCTCGCTTCTTTTTCTTGTTGTTGTTGTTGTCTCTGACGTTATTTCCTTTTGACATTTTCAGCGGGGCTGCTGCCTATAAATATGTTAGGATGCTCCGAGATCAAATTAGTTCTATAGCCAGCTTCGTCTACATAGCACAACTTCAACATGGTTTGTACAAGCTGCATCTAGTCTCAGCTGTGATAATAACGAAATTGATCTGATTTCAGAAATTCTTCGCAATCGTCTCCTTTGCCCTGGTGGCCCTGGCCGCCGGCGATGTCAGCCACCTGAGCAAGACGTATCTGCCTCCTCGTGTGGGCGCTGCCAGCTATCAGACCTACCAGACGGCCGCAGCTCCGGTCCCGGCTGCCAGCTTTGCTAGCCAGTCCTACGTTGCTCCCGCTGCCACCTACCAGAGCTCATCGTATGTTGCTCCTGCTGCCGAGTCGTCGTACATTGCTCCTGCTGCCTCCCAACAGACTGTGTCCTACACCGCTCCAGCTGTCGTCAGCAAGACCTACTCTGCACCCGCCGCCAGCTTTGTGAGCGAGTCATCGTACGTCGCTCCTGCCGCTTCCCAGCAGACTGTCTCCTACTCGGCACCTGCTGTCAGCTCGTATGTTGCTCCTGCCGCCTCCCAGACTGTGTCCTACACCGCACCAGCAGTTGTCAGCAAGACTTACTCTGCTCCCGCTGCTCCCAGCTTTGTCAGTGAATCGTCCTACGTGGCTCCAGCTGCTTCCCAGACCGTCTCCTACTCTGCCCCCGCACCAGCTGCATCCTTTGTCAGCCAGTCATACAGCGCTCCAGTTGTGAGCGGATCCTCGTACGTGGCTCCAGCTGCCTCCCAGCAGACCGTGTCCTACTCCGCACCAGTTGAGACCTCGTATGTTGCTCCAGCTGCTTCCCAGCAGACCGTCTCCTACTCGGCACCAGCTACCTCTTTCGTCAGCAAGTCGTACACTGCTCCAGCTGCCAGCACCTACAGCGAATCCTCGTACGTGGCACCAGCTGCCTCCCAGCAGACCGTCTCCTACTCCGCCCCCGCTCCTGCTGCATCCTTCTCCTACTCCGAGCCAGCTGCTCCCGTTGCCTCCGCCAGCTACAGCTCCCCAGTTGTCAGCTCCGGCATTGACACCGTCTACGGCTCCAACGGTGGCTACGTTTACAGACGTCATTAATTCCTCAGCGACGATTTAAATTCCTTTTTTTTGTTTTTTTTCCGTAACTGCAATAAACACGAACAAAAACTTTAGTCTTTTGTGAAAATATTAATTCTGTTGCTTTCTTATTGCCAGTTAACCGTTTCTTTTTGTGTAGAGCGTTGCCACCTTGTTAGTCGAATATCGCTTACCAATATAATTCATCGCCCTATCGAATTGCGACAGTGACAACGTGATGAATCATCGATTAAAGAGACAATTAATAATAAAAATAAGTGAATTAATAATGATAATTGATGTGATTTATTCAGAATGTTATGTGCATAGATATAAATAACAAAAAAAAGTCGATAAGTTGATTAATGCAACGATGACTATTCGTTAAGCTTGGTCTTCGTGGGTGTCTCGTCTGTCTTGGGATCGGCAACGAAGAGAATGTTCAACTTGCTGCTCACAGTCCTCTTGCTATCCTCATGGTTCACGTGCAACATGCCCGAGTCCAACATGAACGTGCCCACCAGCTGGCCCGGCTTAATGTAGTAGTTCTGCCCCAGTGATGTGGGTCGATGGTCGACGATAAAGTGGTACATCATGGGCATCGGCTCATCGACACTGCTAACAATTAGCTTGGGTCTTGTTGTTGTTGCCACTGTTGTTGTTGTTGGCATCGGCAGCACATGCTCGATCAGCGAACAAGTGGCCAGCAGAGCCAGTGCCACAGACAAAGAGCAACTGTAATCCAACTGCATGACTTGCAATCCACTTGCGATCCACTTGTGACTCGTGCCAGAAGATGCTCGACGGCGCGAGAATGCGACTCGACTAAGGCACCGCTGACTGCCAGCAGTATTCTTATATGCACATATCCTGTTGCACCGATGGCCATTCCAATGGGCCTGGACCCAATCCAGGGCAACGTACTGGTCCCCAGCTGCAATTCGCGCTCTTCTATGCGCTTCTCACAATGTGATACAGCGTTTTCGGGTATAACGAGTTTTGAAAGGCGCATTAACATTAACCCGATTTCATTATTGTATCGACAGTTGCAGAAAACCAAATACAAAGGCGCACACACACACACATGCATACATACTTATATGTTTACCATATGCACATGTATGTGTGCATGTGTATCTCCTGCTTTAATGAAGATCCGATTTACATACACATTCACAAAGAGGCAGCTCTCGATTTGCCCGATTAAAGAGGAAGGCGAAAACTTAATTGAAAATACTTGATTCTTCGTGCTCGCCTTTCGGATACCCTGTACTTTTATAATGCCTTTGGGGTCCACACAGAACTCGCTCTAGAATGAAATTGAGATTAGTGTTTCTTTTGGACTACATGCGTCTAATATACCTTCTCAGAGCTTACCTACAGGGTATCAATTCGCCAAAAAACCAAGGCACTAAATAATAATTTTTGCAAATTTCGCTCGTCGCGTTTTATAAATAAATGTATTTTTTGCATTCTTTTTCGTATTTCTTTCTGTTCGACGAAAATAGTGGAATGAATAAATAATTTATATAAATATAACATAATCACATTATGTCTGTGTGTGTGTGTGTTAGTTGCGTGGTTGGGTCCATTAATTCATTTGTCAAATATTTCCTCGCAATTAAGGCAACAAATTGACTGAAATTGTTTCAAAAATGATATACTATGTTATATGTTATATCAACCGCGGGCACAACGTGTTAATTAATTTCTGTTTAAGTCTGCAGATGAAGGCGGAATTAATTTTCGTTAATTTCAAAGCTCTCAATATGTGGGCTGTCAGTGAAAATAATAAAACAGGCGATTTAGGTGCTTAAATGATTTGGAAAAAAGGTTTTAAGGCGGATCCTGAAACTTATCACGTATAGACCTTGGGTGTGGGTTTTTATAAACGGTTCAATTTTTAAGTGTGTACCGATTTAAGGGAGAATAAGGCTTAAGTTCGGTGTAAGTTTTAGAATTTAGTAGCAAGAAAGAAAGATAAGATTATAAGATATGAGAATAGGAGATATTTCTATGCCCAACTCACCCTACTTATTTTTTATACTTCAGAGTAGTTATCAAAGATTTTTTAATTAATAACTAGACTTCATTCTGGTTTTACTAAAAATATATGCGGAATTAATATATATATAACTGTCATAAGAAAATTTGTATTCGAGAAATCAATCCTGCCTTTCGTACTTATTCTCACAACACAGAAAGAGAGAGATATATTCAAATTGTACGTGTGGAGGTCCAATTATAGGCAATTCGTTAGGGTTAATCGAGCAATCGTTAGAAAGTTAACTTGATGTGCCAAACTGTTTTCTCTAAAACGCTGATCGTAAATCGTTCTTGGCTTCCTCAGCGAAACGAATCGTTTGTCTTTGTGATGAGAAATGAGAGACGAATGCAAATGATTGTTAGATACCCTGCCAACTTACCCTACTTATACCTGTACTTATACTTATACTTATGGATGGTAAACTTGCTCAGTCTCGCTGGTATACCCCACAATTAGCCATTTGTTATGGCTGTGGGGCATGAAGCGCTTAACACGGGGTAACAAGCTAAGCGGAGCCACAAAAGGGGCGCCACGAAAGCCAACTGATCGCTGTGAGATGAGATAACGATCTGCAAAGTCGAGCGCATAACTCAAGTACGCACCCGGTAAACAAATTAAACACCTTGTGGCTCCACTGTTTCCTCCTCGACGAGGCAACGACGAGCTGCGGGCTGCTAGCTTGATGGATAATTTGCTCATTTGCCATTTGGCCATTTGTTTTGTGCCATTAGGTATACGTTGATACGTATGTACATGGTCATAAGTATACTTACGTACGTACATATACTCGTATATTAATCTGTCTGCTGTGAGTAATCGTCGCTTTTAGCCAGCGCTACCAGATGCGACGCGGGTTTAAAGACAAACATTAAAAGTCACAAAACATTCCAAATCCACACGGCCCGCAGCATTAGCCGCTCATCGGATTCAATCCAATAGGGTACAATTCACAGCAATTGGAATACTTATCTCACGTTCTGTGCGTTGTGCCAGGCTGCCAAGACGAAAGACGAACGACGAAGGAAAGAGCAAAACAAAAAGCGGTTAAAAAAAAGGCCATCATTAATTAAAATTTTCGGGGTATTTTGCGTTTAGATCGCTGGGTGCTTGACTTGGCTCAGCTTGGCGACTTCCGAAATGGACATGGCTAAAAATAAACAACCAGCAAATAAATAGACTCCACGGCATCCTCCGATCTGGGCGTTCTGCGCATACACTGTGCTACCTGACAATGACATTTTTTTATACTCTGCTTGAACTAACGATAACAATTTTAGACTATTATTCATCAACGAATAGATCCAAATGGCGCTTACGTCCATATTCTATTGAAGTAAATCTCAAGCTTACAAATCTAAATTATCGAAAAAGACAACCTAGAAAAACACACGGATACTATCGATAGTAATCAATAACAAATACTAATCAACGGTTGTTTAAAATCAGACTTTAGTCATGCCTAATGACAAGTATAACTTATGTTAAGACATCGAGGTTTGCAAATCTGAACTATCGAAATAAACAACCTAGAAAAACACACAGATTACTATCGATAGTAAATACTAATTAACGATTGTTCAAGCTCAGACTTTAGTCATGCCTAATAAGTTATACTTTATGTTAAAACATCGAGGTTTGCAAATCTAAACTATCGAAAAAGACAACCTTGAAAAACATAACGATACTATTGATAGTGACTCGATAGTATCACATCACTATTAAGTATGTTTTTTGTTGTAAATACTAATCAACAGTTGTGCAAACTCAGACTTTAGTCATGCATAATGACAAGTATAATGTGTGTTAAAATATCGATACTATCGATAGTGACTCGATAGTATCACATCACTAATAAGAATGTTTAAATACTAATCAACAGTTGTTCAAATTCAGACCTTACTCATGCTTAATGACTTGGTTCGTTTCGCACTTCCGTAGTTGTGTTGGCTAGTGTAGTCAAAGCAGAATGCTGTCGCAGCAGCAGCAGTGTTGGGTTCCGTTTGTTTTTCTAGCACTTTGGTTAGATTTGTACGCGCAGATCTTTTGTCTTGCGTGCTATAAAATGCTTGCGTTGCGCCTTCAGTGGCATCAGTAACCGCTCGACCAGCACCAAAGCACCACCAGGTCTACATTTGGAACTAGAACCCGAGCTGAACTTCGACATGGTAAGTGACGATCAAGGATTCAGCATGAGAGGCGTCTCATTCTCTGCTCTTCACCAGCGTCCCTTCACCATTTGTACTGCTCTGTTGGCTCTCGCTGCACTGGGCGTGGCCAGCCCACTGGGTCAAGCCTATCTGCCACCCCAGGCGAATGCGTACAGCAGCTATAACACAGCGGCATCCAGCTCCTCATACGCATCGGCTCCGGTAACCAGTGGTGGCCATTATGCTGCTCCAGCTGCCACCTACACAAGACGCTCGCATGGATATTCAGCCCCCGCTTCTGGTTACGCCTCCGGCGGCAGCTCTGCGCACGTCTTCGCTCCAGCTGCCTCCCACAGCAGCTACAGTGCACCCATCGCCGCACCATCGCGTCAGTATCTGGCGCCAGCTTCTTCTGGCAGCAGCTACTCCAGCTACTCCGCGCCAAGGGCAACGCACGGCAGCTACTCGTCGGCTGCTTCATCTTATGCACCCGTGGCGGCTCCATCTCGTCAGTATCTGGCACCAGCTGCTTCGCACACGAGTTACTCCGCTCCTGCCTACCAGCGTAGCAGTTACTCCGCACCGGTGAGCTCGCACGGCAGCTACTCCTCCGCATCCTCATCCTCGGCTGCATCTTCATACGCACCAGTGGCGGCTCCATCGCGTCAATACCTGGTACCATCCGCTCCTCGCCCCAGCTACTCTGCCCCAGCTGTCTCCCACGCCAGCTACTCTGCCCCAGCTGTCTCCCACGCCAGCTACTCTGCCCCAGCTGTCTCCCACGCCAGCTACTCTGCCCCAGTTGTCTCCCACGCCAGCTACTCCGCTCCAGCTGCCTCCCATGGTAGTTACTCCGCCCCAGCTCGCTATGCGTCGTCCCATGGCCATGGCAACGGTGGCTACTCATCTTCTTCCTCCGCCTCTGCTCATAGCCAGGGCTATGGTTACGCAGCTCAGGCGGCTCCTTCCTATTCTCAGAGCAGCTCCGCCAGTGGCACACGCTATGCCTCGAACGGCGGCTACCAATACCGCTACAAGCATTAATCCGATCTCCAAACTGTACAATGGGCTAACGGGATAATACACAATTCAATAACTTTTTTTTTTGGCAACTTTAAGTTATAAATAAATTCCGATATCTGCAATAGAATCGAAAGTCTTTCAGTGTATCTAGATAAAATAAACGAATCTATGTCGGAGTCTAAAGTTTCCGTTTTATTACATTCACAATGTCAATGAAATTCACAATAAGCGATCCTTTAGTTCGTTTGGATCGTCAAATACATCTATAAATTTATGTCTTTTACATATATACGTTGTCTACTATTTCATTAATACATTTAGAATTCCCAAAAAAAAGTCTTACATTGTACAGATTTATACACCTATATACTTATAGTAATTTATCAGTGACATGTCAAGAACACATTGAAACATTTAGAGAAAAATCTTATCCAAAGTTAATGTTGGAAAAAGTTCCATTTCAAAAATGTAATCAGTTTAGATAAAGTAGCTCGCAGAGACTACCAAACTGAAAATGGTCGGAATCTTGATAAAACGGGCTTTCATACGTGTATGTACCAAACCTATTACGATATTATGCTAAAGAATAATTGTTAGTTTTCTTGCCTACAGAGATACATATATAGGTAGACCTAAAGTGCTTTAGTAAAGACTTTAAGTAAATAGAAACCATTTAAAATATTCATACTTAACATGATAAATAAACTATACCACATGAGTTCTTCATGCGCTGCTAGAGAGATTAATGCTAATCCGAATGATCTGTATGCATTCACAATTTTGATGAGTTGAATTTATCAGTTAGCTTATAGTGTTAGAAATCTCGACGGTTTTGTAAAGTACACCTGGTAAGCTCTTAATTATGTATTGTATATCTATGTGTATAATTTGCGTGTGGAACATTAAGAATAAAACCTTTTTTGAATTACATGGACATTTATACTTCGCATCGAAAGCACATATAGTACTTCTTTATAGTCTTTAGATTAGTTAATGTTGTCGATTGTTGAAAGTACATCTGGAAAGCCTTAATGGAACATTGAGCATTAATACTTCATTGGACATTTATGCGTTACCACTAAATGTAAAGCTTTCCAGACTATAATTTAGACTATTCGATTTTGCATAGTTTTAAAACTGTTGACATGAACATCTTTGTAGAATTTGAAATGATTTTTGAGCTGATAGTGTCATTGTATGTGTAAGCTGTTTTGCCTCTGTGTTTGTATTTGTAACTGTATTATTTTACGTATTGATTATTGATAAATACATTAATTCTTTCAATAGTTATTGACATTTATGTGTGACACCTATTAATAGCTTTCCAGTATTGTTATAGTGTGTGAAATGTTTTCGTATTCTTAAGAATATCTAGAAATTTAAACACATATATGTACGTATGTATGTATTTATCTGTATCTCAAATTGACATGAAGATTCTTGTGTGACATCTATGAAGTTTTCCAGACTCTCGTTTGGTTAAAGTTGTGAGTGGATGTGGAAATGTTGACAGGAACATCTGAAAATATATGCATATTTCTGTATTTTTTTAACGGAACATTGATTATTAACAGCTCAACTCACATGGACGTTTTCGCAGGGCATCTAAGTATGTTGTTTCCCATACTCTGGACTTGTTCAAATTGTTCTTTCTGTTGTAGATTATATGGATTGCTCTTATATAACTATGGTATATATATGTACGGAACATTTACGGAACATTGATTGTTGCTAACACATTTGTATTGTATTTATCTGTATTGTTTTACTGTAAATTATCATTTGATACTTCAACTGACTGGGTATTGGAAATTGACATTTATTCGGTGTTTTGCCAATTGTTAAACAACATCTGAAAAGCTCTTATATACCTATGATCATAAGTGTATTGTATGTCAGCACATCAATGCTTTCCAGCAAATTGATTAATTGATTAATATTAATACATTAACTCTTCAAACAAATATAGTTATATATGCTTGACATCAATATAGTTTTTCTGATTCTGTATTATTTGAAGTTAAGCAGGTTCTGTATTGTTTGTTTTGGAAATCCTTTTGAATATATAATTTTTTTTCACCAAATGAGTTCCTTAACTGACATGGATACTGTTGATTGACATTTACCAGTCGTTTTAAATTCAATCGTTTTTTTTGTAAGAGTGTATGAAGTGTTTTTATTCATCTATGAATCTGCATATCTGTATTTTCGGAGAACATTAATAACATCAATATTTCGAACAGATATGAACATTTATGCTTGACATCAATCTATTGGTTTTCTAGACTGTGAATCAGTTAAAGTTTAGCAGGTGTGGTATTGTATGTGAAATGTTGGTAGGGCTGCCTGGAAAGCTCTAATACATCTTAGTGAACATATGTTATTTTGAACAGACATTTAATACTGAATTGGATATTTATTATGGACATCTATTCGTGGTTGTTATATTATGTCGATTATTTCGAGAACATACATTAATATTAATAGATTTATATTTCAAACAGATATAGATTACATTTCTGCTTGACATCAATATATGGTATATGGCTTTCCAGACTTAGGAGTGGTTAAAGTTAGTTTTCGAAATGTTGACAGGGTTATTTGGAAAGTACTTTAATAATATACGTTTGGTTATTTATATCGGTATTTTTTCACTGCACATTGATAATTAATACTGTAACTCACATGGCCATTAATGCTTGACATCTATGGTATTAAGCTTTCCAGACTTTGGAGTGGTTGGAATTTCAAATAGAGCTCTCGAAACATCGGCGTATGTTTCATATGAAACATTGATAGTTATCGATGTAACAACGATGTTTCTCCAGCTTTAATTTAAATGATTTTTTGGATTATTTTCAAATTTTTTGCCAATTTTTAAAGAATATCTGGAGAGCTGTTAAATAACTATATTAATACATACATATATATGTTTATATATCGAACATCGAGAATTCAAAGTTGTTCAAACAGACAAAAACACACAAATTCATATAGATCTTTGCTTCACACATATATATTGTATAACTATATGCTTGATCAACACCCAATGACACTCAGTAAAACACACATTTATGAGTAACTAGTAACTTGAATCGAAACATGCAATTGTAGTTTGGTTTATCGATTGCCTTATCGATACATTCAACGACATTGAGAAAGAATTTTTTGAAAGCGATAATCGAAAGAGCTCAAAGATCGAATGGCTGATAGAACACTTAACGTCACATTTATCTTAAGCTAGATGTAGGTAGGAGCATATAGTGCCTTTTAACTAACTACTACAATTATATCGATAACTTGTGATCGATAAGCATCCATTTTCTTCTAGACTGCGGTACCATTGACCAAATCGTACTGCTCCCGGGTGAGAGCCTGTGACTGGGGAGTGGCCTGTTGCTGCAAGTGCGGTTGATACTGTGAATGTGACTGGGCAAGTGACTGTGCCTGCAACTGTGACTGAAACTGTGACTGCAGCTGTGACTGCAGCTGCGACTGCGGCATGACAAGGCCCCCGAAGAGGCTTGCATGGGAGCGTCGTCGCTCCCGTTCCATTTCGTCTAGATCGAAGGCATCGCTGACGGCGAAGCTGCCGCGACGCTGTGCATCATCGAATGCGTAGGCCCGCTGAAACTTGGGCGGATGCGCAGCGGCTGAAACGGCGGCAGCGTTGCTTGTGACTGGCGCAAAGAGCGGCTGCGGTGGAAAGACATGGCCGTAGTTCGAGGGGGAGGAGGGTATTGCGGTGGGCCACTGCATCTGTGTCTCATCGCGTCCCTGCAACTGTTGCTGCTGCTGTTGTTGTGGCTGTGGCAGCGTCATTGTAAGCGGTATGGGCAGCGTGAGCGTTGAGAGATAGCGCTGCTGCAGTTGCTGCTGCTGCTGTTGCATCATCTGGGTGAAGCGCTGCTGGTTGGCATTGGCGCTGGCGTTGCTGTAACTGTAGCTGCTCTGCAGCGAGCCGAGACTGTCCTGGCTGCCAGCTAGTGCTGCAGGCTGGCGCAGGAAGCAGCGCGGCAACGTTCGGCTCTGGCCATGCTCGGAGGCCAGACGCTGCTGCGAGGGCCAGGGCCAAATCTCCGACTGTGGCGTGTGCAGCGACAGATTCGAGTTGAGCTTGCGCAGCTGCGGGAATTGCTGCGGTGCCGACAACAGCTGCGACTGAGCTCCCAAAGAGTCGACGCACATTGAAGCACGACGGGGCATTACAAGCTCAACATGATCTATGGGGGGAGGGGCGTGTACGACGATTATCAACTGCTAGATACCCTGTAAATGCCACTTACCTCCCACTACGTAGAGATGATCCTCATCGAGCATTGCTGCTGGTGTCGGGCGTATACGACCGAATCCATTCTCGGTGTCTTCTTCGGCTTCCTCCACATGTGCATGGGGATTCTCATCGCGGCTGCTGTTGTTGTCCTTACGAATGTTGGTGCTGCTGGCGTTGTTCCTGTTGTTGTTGCTGTGGCGCCTCGGCGGCTCCTCGGGCTCCTCACCTGAGGAGATATAGTATATGTTCTTGGGCTTGTTGCGCACGCCAGCACGTTTGCAGAACTCCTGGAATAGCTCGTCCTTGGTCTTGCGCAGTCCTCGCTTCAGGCCGCACAGTCGTGCCTGGTTATCCTCGTCCTCGTCGTCCAGCGGCAGCGGCAACTGTTGCGTATTGGTCGCCATGTTGCGTTTCTGTTTGCGCTTTAGGGGAGCAGCCGACGAAGGGTTATAGATGTCGGTTGTGGTCGACACGGAACGAGTCAGTGGGAACTCTTGCGGCAGATCGGCGAACGTAAGAGGCGGCGGCAAAGGCGGCGATGGCGGAGCAACCGTTGGTGTTGGCTCCACGCACAGTTCGTTGAGGGACTTGGCGAAGCTGCGCGAGTGCAGATTGCACTTGGACACCGCTGGCTTCTCAAAGTAGAAGCTACCAAGAGATGGGTTAGTTGCCCAGTTAAGCTGGGAGTGGCATTCAGAGACTTACCGACGCTCCAGATCGTTGTGCAGATAGAGATTCAAATTGGATCCACCGTTGGGATGCTTGCGGCAGGCAAAGTCACCAGCGGGCAGTGTCTGTGTCTGTCCTGGCAGACCGCGTGCCATGTCGTGCACCCGATGCAGTCGCCCGTTGCTGAGTGCCAGTTGCAGCGACTGGGCTTGTGGCTGTTGCTGTTGTGGCTGCAACTGCATCTGCGCTCCTTGGCCGCTCAGTCGCTGCTGGTGTTGCTGCATCTGCTGATGCAGTTGCTCCGGCGTGGGCTGTGCCAGCGACTCCTCCGAGGAGACACCGGCAACAGCTGCGGCGGGCTGGGTGTAGCGCCTGTAGGAGTCCTCACGCTCATGCTCCGTGTGGCTCTCCCAGAACCTGGCGTGGATGGCGGCCAGGCTGAAGCAGGAGATGGGCTGCTGCAGTGGCAAGAGAGAGATAGAGAAAGAGAGCAAAGTCATGGAAAGAAAGAGAAAGAGAAAGGGTAGGGGAAACGGAAGTAGAGAATCAAATAGATAAAGAATATGAAAGATATAAAAAATGATAGCAACGAGAAAGAGAAAGGGCGTCACAGAGAGTGGGAGGAGTAGATGGAGAATAAGAAATGAGAATGAGGGGAAGTCAACAGAGAGGAGTGATGGAGGGAGGGTTAAGCTAGGTGAAGCGGAGGGAGAATAAAAAAAAATAAATAAATGAGTAAATAGATTAATAGGAAAGAGAGACTAAAAGAGAAAAGAAGTGGGAAAGAAATATAAGAAGAGCAATTAAGGGAACGAGCTAGAAAACGAAAGAAAGCCAAAAAACAGAGAGCAAAAGAGGCATAAGATAAAGCAAGGGGGAGTGAGTGGAAGAGTGTGTGTGCGCGCGAGAGAAAAAGATGGAATAGAAAAGGAGAAGTTAATGCAGAAGTAGAAAGAAGGGAAGCAGGATGGAAAGATGCGGGAAGAGACAGGTAGCTTACGAAACAAGAGGAAACACGGGATGATCTCTCTACTTCAACTTGGTAAATGGTATATTAATATATAAAATATATATCTATATTTATGATACTGGCTAGAGAGAGCAAAAAAAAACTCCTTTGGACGCTCTTAAACCCCCCTTCCTTGACCAGAACGTCGCGAACACCTTGTGAGATGATTAACGTAATTAGAAATCTGTCGCATCTTGCAGATTATAAAGCATATTCCACGCTTGCCTGCTTGTCTCCTTTGGTAAAGGAACACCTCAATTGCAGTCAACAGTGGAGGCAACAAGAAGGAGAAGAAGATGGAGAAGGAGAAGCAGAAGAAGGCGCAAAAAGTGCACTGCAATTGGGGACTCTGCCAAGGAGCTCATTTCATTTTGTGTTCTTTTCATCCGTGAACGGAAGTCGAGACGAAAGGAAATGTCAGAGATGAACTCTGACAATACGCCCCCTTCCCCGCCCTGGCTGCCCCTTTCCTCCCTCTGCATATTTACAGAGGCGGATGAGAGGACGCCCTGTGCTGTCCCCCTCCAATACGTACATTGTAATAATTGAACTCCTGGAGATGAATGTAGAGAAAGATGTTGAGCACCCCGACGAACTCAGTTGCAATAAACCCAAAGACGAACAGGAAGAAGCTCTGGCCGTAGGTCACCTTGAAGAGTGCCGGCTGCAGTGTGGAACGGGGTCGCAGCTTCGAACCGATCTCTGCCTTGAGTATCGATATGTAGGCAATCAAACCGATGAGCATTATTAGACCTGTGGAACGAAGATCATAGGTGGAAAATAATATTATAAAGAAGATGTGCATAATACAATAACATACATTAATCTATTCTATTAACATCTAACTTACCACTGACTATGAAGAGTATTCCAGCACTGAAGTAGTAGAGATGATTACGGCTTGAACAGGTCGGTATGAGGAAGATGATGAAACTGACTATCAAAATGAATCCAGCAAGCAGAAAGATGGGGCACGACTTGGTTACGGTATCTGCAAACGTGTTAAATAGAAATATGTGAAGTTATGGAAAGGGGCACAAACAGCAGAGACAGAGACAGAGACAGACATAGAGAGCGGGAGTTAGTCGAGAAAGTGAGAGGGCTGCGTGTTTAAGTTAAAAGTTTCTTGGGCTGTGGCGCTGTGGTTGCGTTGCGCCTGCGGCAATGCGGCAGGTTTGGTGTGAAAAAATAAAACGTAAAATAAAATAAAGCTGCAATCGTTTTGCAGACTACAAGATACCCTGTACACTGTTCCAAAAAGACTATACAATTACTAAATTTTTTTACAATAACTAAAAACATCATTCACTTTGGGGTGGGTATGAAAAATAAATTCTCAAATTTTTAATTAAGTATTTCGCAACCTAAATATAAAATAAACTAACCCTAACTCCTGTGTTGGTAGAGTTCTAGGTATTTGAAGAGGTTAAAAAGCAAAAAGAAATACTAAAGTGCAACTTAAGCATTAAGAAACTTTACAATAAAATTTAATAACTCTAACTCTTTTTATAACAGTGATCTAGGGGTTTGAAGAGACTGAAAACGATTAATTAAGTATATGGGAACCTAATCATAAAATTTGAAAGCCAAAACTCCTATTAAGAAACCTAATTATAAAATTTAAAAACTAAAATTCTTGCTATGGTAGAGATCTAGTTGTCTAAATAGGTCAAAATAAATAAATAAATAATTAAGAAACCTAATTATAAAATTTAAAAACTAAAATTCTTGCTATAGTAGAGATCTAGTTAGCTAAATAGGTCAAAATAAATAAATAAATAATTAAGAAACCTAATTATAAAATTTAAAAACTAAAATTCTTGCTATGGTAGAGATCTAGTTGTCTAAATAGGTCAAAATAAATAATTAAATAATTAAGAAACCTAATTATAAAATTTAAAAACTAAAACTCTTGTTATAACAGAGATCTCAGAGTCTTAATAGGCCAAAAACCAGAAAGTTTCAAAATTTTCAAAATTTTTTTACTATTTTGCAAGTATAAGTCGAGCATGGAATTCGCATGTACACTACAGAGTACAACGAGGCCAGGAAATGGGTAAAGTGTCGAACAATGTGTAAAAAAAAAGGGGAAGGAGGTAACAGTTGGCCAAAGTCGAATAGTTTTATTCAATTTCTTTACGCTATATATAGGAAAATTGTCACCCACGGCGATGGTGAAATTAGTTTGAACTTTGTTCCCGCTACCAATTGGCTGAGACAAATTAATCAAATTTCTGGAAATTGTTGCTGGAAATCAAGTGAAGGCGTAATCGAATTGCGAGGCCAAAGTGGAAAGCGAGAACAAAAGCGAAAGCCGAGTGGAAAATCGAAAGGGAAGAGAGAATGTTAAAGCAGTTCTAGAGAAATCAACTTTGCTATTTGCCATTTTAATGGGAAAGACAACAGCCAATACAGCAGTGCAACACACACACACACAGACACGCACAGAAACCCACACACAGACACAGAGAAATAGAATAACAGGCGCACAACTAAAATAATTGTATGTAAGCCCTTTGCTAATCCAATTATAATTTTCGTAGAACTCCCATCGATATCACAATTTCAGTGCAAAATGTATCAATTATAATTATTATTTCACTAGGTACGAAAACTATATTACATCACAATTCCAGTCAAGAGCTGCACAGGGCAATCGGTAACCAGCGTTAATTAAATTTTGCACTGACTTTGGTAATTGAAACCCTTTGAGGAGGACTCTGCCTGCTCTGATATCAGTTGTGCCAGCATTGCTTTTCCAATTTAAAGCCTGCATATTGAGAGAAGCTAAGTAAGAACTTATATACACATACACACATATACATCAATTTGATTGTGTAGTAGTGTGTGCGACCCTGTTGAATTCTATTTAGAGCTTAGCCTGCACTTTCCACAAGGCAAACTGGCACGATGAGTAAGCTAATGTATACATTAGTCAATCCCCCATTAAGCTGCCCCATTTTAAGTTTTGTTTCAACTTCTCGCCACCCCCCACCACCCCCTCTCCGTTTCTGATTTGCTGCAACTGTTTTGTAACAACGAAATAATTTTGAAGTTAATTCAAGGTAAATTGGGCACTTACAGGGTATGGCCAGCGTCGAGTCGTGCGGATCCGGTTGGTAGTTCTCAATCGGGAAGTAATCGATTTTGAAGCAGTTGTAAGGTTCCGCGGAAAAGTCTGCAAATAATACAAATAAACAGGTAGAAACAGCTCGCTTAATCTGGTCGAAATGTCTGTGTCTGCTCGACTAATGGATACCCTAGATAAAGATTTAGAAATAACCTTACACTAACTGAATTGCTTTGTCGTGTAATTGTTGTAGCCTCATTACAGTCCAAGTAACATATTCTAAGAAAACCTAATGCAAGTGCTCGCCTAGCAGATACCCTAGACATGTGTATCAACATACTAACATAGTTAATTCTGTGTTAGGTTGTTTGTGTTCTTTCGTGACCATTGCCCAGTTTCAATTAATTTAGCCGAGTTGGATTCAATTTAATTAATTTAGCCGAGTTGGATTTATAAGGAGAGTGCTCGACTAACAGATACCCTAGATATGTGTATCAACATGCTAACTTAGTTAATTTTGTGTTAGGTTGTTTGTGTTCTTTCGTGACCATTGCGTAGTTTTAATTAATTTAGCCAAGTTGAATATATAAGGAGAGTGCTCGACTAACAGATACCGTAGAACTACTAATAGAGTGGGCTTTATCTTGAATGCAGTTGCAGTTCCACAGTTACTGCTCAGTTGTAACGGCAGTGTACGACGCAAAGATACCCTAGACTGTATCAAAGTAGACAGTCTGCTTCTGCGCAGCTTTTACAGCAGTCCCTTTCAATCACATATATTTGCCAGGTCTCGCATACCTTTCGTACTCTGCTAACAGGGTATCATTGGTCTAGTTTTTTTTGGGCCACTCTGTCAGTTAAACTATGCAAATAAATTAGCGTACGGCGTACTAATTGGCGGCTCCGGTGGCAATTTATTTGTTTACCTGATTGACAGACTGACTCAGCTGACTGACGGACTAACTGTCTGTCTGACTGACTGACCGGTTGACAGACTAAGAGACTAGCTTGTGGGATGATTGACTGTGTGTGTCCTCATACGACGTGTCTCATTAGAAGCATTGCTCGTGCCACATGACGAATGCGCAATATCATCGCATTTATCTTCATTTTCCATGGCACTTTGCCTCACTCACCTGGTCCTGTGGTGCACAGTATCCAGAGACTGGACTTGGTATACTTGGTCACATAGGCTCCGTCGTCAAGGGCATTGAAATTCGCAGTGCCGTTGTAGTTCACATTGGGCAGCTTCTCCTCCGTGAAGAGCCACTGCGGACCGGCCAGGGCGGCGATAACAATTGCCACCGAAATGCTGCAATGAGTAATAAAAGCAGTGGTACAATGGACCAACGGAAGTGGTCGTCGGCTTGCAATCTATGCATGTGCTCGGCGATAGCGACACGCCAACACTCACACAAACAGGCAGAGGCATAGGCGGAGCAAGAGGGGGAGGGCGAGGGCGACTGAGAAAGGGACATGGTTTAAGGGGCAGGAATGGAGTTGGAAGCGACTGTAATGAAATGAGATGTCAACGTGTGTGCGCGCTCTGCATTTGCATGTGTGTGTGTGTGTGTGTGTGTGCGTGTGTGCCAGATCTGCAAGAGTGTCTGTATGTGCGTGTGTGTGTGTGTGCTGCGCTGTATGTGTTTCTGAATGCTGATTAAAATATCTGATGTCTACATCGTTAGCAGCAGCGAATAATACGAGAGTTGGCAAACTCAATTCGGCTGACAGACCACACAGATACCTCGTAAAATATGTGAAGAATTTTAGATTTATAAACACTACACTGCTTACTGCTTGTTTCTGCCATAATGTGACATCAAAAGAGTAACGTTGAGCAGAGACTGTTGCAGCATGTGGCTTGCAGGGTATGCGCTGTTACCACAAGGCGACCAAAGGAAGCGCTGGCAATGGCAACGCAAGGAAGCGGCAGAAGAGGCAGGTGAGCAGACGGTGCGGAGGGGTCGGGCAACTAACCGAATGCCACAGCGAGGTGAACAAAAAAGTTAATGGGCTTCTTCCAGTGTGGCATCGCTCGTTGATATGCAAATAAATGCCTCACAAATTGTTGGCTTAAAAGAAATGCGCACAAATATCAGGATGAGTAGGAACGGGGAGAAGGGGGGTAACGTGGCACAAACACGTGTGAGAATCAGACAAAACGCCTGGCGCCGAGTGGGGAAAATAACTGTTGACTAATAAAAAGATGTTTGCCAAAAAAGCTAGCAGGCACATCATTCATGAATGCACTCATGTGTGCACTCAAGCGATTCGCTTGACTCGTCCCTATCATCCCCCCACCCCTTCCCCTCATATTGCCTGTGTCCATTTCTGTGTTGACTTTGGTGACTTGGCGCCTAAAGGGCTGCAAATTGCAAATTTCTAGTTGAGTGAGTGAATAAAAATGAATAACTCTGTGAGTGAAAGCAAAAGTGCATTTATTTGCCCAGTTATGAGAATTACAATCAAGATGAATTTCTTGTGTTCGATGCTCAATTTGAAAATACCAAACTGAAATCGACACATTATTTGAGGTTAAATTGAAGCTTCATTTCATTTCATATTCATTTCTATCAAATTTGAGCTTTAGTCAGGCGTGTCATATGACTTTTTGCTTTCATGGCTAAAACAGTAATATGAAGAAATATTAAACAACTGTTTTTCTAATAGCCTTGGAACGTTTCGTCTTTCAGATTTAATTAAAGTTGGACACACATCTAGTGATCTGCACGAATGAATTCAAAAGGACAAATTCAATAGAAAAATCATTTCCATTATATGTACGTACTACTTCACTTATTTTGTTATAGTGTTTGGTAATTTTTAAGAATATTTCTCCACCCTGTGATGTTAAGATACAATATTATGATGTACGGATTTTTCACTTATATGTACGACTGTAATAAACTCTTGCATTTTGCTTGTTTTAATAGCGAATGTAATCACAGTACAAAATAAAATAAATATATATTGTATTTGGTTGTAGGTTATTTACTGCACGGAGTTTAAAGCCCATAATTGTACAGTTAGCTTTTGAAAACTCTTGCCAACTACATTGAAAAAAGATTTGTTGTCATGCTTTTGTTGGGGCGTCTTCAATCTTCCGTTGTTATACCCGCTACCCATAGGGCTAGAAGGTAGAACAACTTTGTGCCAATCGAAAACGTATGCAACAGGCAGGAGGAAGAGTGGCAAGCCCCACAAACTGTATGTGTGCTTAATCAGCATCAACAGCAGAGTCGATATAGTCAGTCTGTCAGTCTGTCTGTCTGTCAGTCTGTCTGTCTGTCAGTCTGTCAGTCTGTCAGTCTGTCAGTCTGTCAGTCTGTCAGTCTGTCAGTCTGTCAGTCTGTCAGTCTGTCAGTCTGTCAGTCTGTCAGTCTGTCAGTCTGTCAGTCTGTCAGTCTGTCAGTCTGTCTGTCTGTCTGTCTGTCTGTCTGTCTGTCTGTCTGTCTGTCTGTCAGTCTGTCTGTCAGTCTGTCAGTCTGTCAGTCTGTCAGTCTGTCAGTCTGTCTGTCTGTCAGTCTGTCTGTCAGTCTGTCTGTCAGTCTGTCTGTCAGTCTGTCTGTCAGTCTGTCTGTCTGTCTGTCTGTCAGTCTGTCAGTCTGTCAGTCTGTCAGTCTGTCTGTCTGTCTGTCAGTCTGTCAGTCTGTCTGTCTGTCAGTCTGTCAGTCTGTCAGTCTGTCAGTCTGTCAGTTTGTCAGTCTGTCAGTCTGTCAGTCTGTCAGTCTGTCAGTCTGTCAGTCTGTCAATCTGTCAGTCCGTCAGTCTGTCTGTCAGTCTGTCAGTCTGTCTGTCAGTCTGTCTGTTTGTTTGTTTATCTTTCCTTTCGTCAGTCTGTCTGTCTTTTCGTCTGTCTTTCTGTCAATCTGTTTGCCTGTCTTTTTGCCTGTTTGTCTGTCTTTCTGTCCATTTATCTGATTGTCTGTTCGTCTGTCGGTCTGTTTGTTTGTCTGTCAGACACAATTCCAAGAGTAATTTAAAGGCGGAACAGTTCACAATTTTGCACAATTACTATCAAACTCAGACAATTTTCTTTCTCTTTCTGAAAACTTGTTCGTGATAGAATAATATAGAAGTTATTCAAGAAATACATAGTTAGCGGGTATATCATAGTCGAGTACACTCAAGTTTTGAGTGTGACTCAACAAGAAAGCGCACAGTGGCTGCAAAAATATGTCCGACATTGCTGCAGGAACTAAAATAGGTTGAGCAAAATAAATCTGATAACATAATCCAGTTCTGAAGTTTTCCAGCTTGGCAGCTGCAGCAACAGTTGCTGTTTACGAAGTGAAAGCATTGTGAAGAGATCACAGTGGAGCTCGTCAGTTGACGCACGACATGCTATTGGCTCAAGGGAAGAGAAGCCTTTGGGCAACCTTGTAGCGAAATCAATGTTGCCCTTAACATTTATATTATTGTGTGTGCCACGGGGTGCGTGTGTTCGGGGGAGGGTTAAAGCGGGGGAGAGGGATGTGTCGTGGCTCCATTTGGCAAGCAGCAACGAGTCCTTACGGCTTCGCAACATCCGCTGAAGGCGCCAAAGAAAGTGCGATGTGTATTTTGCACGTTTCACGTGCGCAGGACAACAACAAGATGAAACACGACAACGAGAACGACAACAACGCGGATGAAGACTAAACAGGACATTCAAGCACCAAAGGAAGCAAAGCATAAGAGGCTGAGCTGGTAAAGGGGGAGAGGGGGAGCGGCACATGCGAGGACGTGCTTCAGGTGGCTGTCACTGGCGCTAAAGAAGTAGCAGCCACAGAAATAGACAGCAACAGGCACGAGCTGAGGAGCGTGAACGTGAACGGGAACATGAACGTGAACGGGCATGTGAAGGGGAACGCGAAGAGGGAAGAGGAGTAACGGAAAACTGACAACGGTGACACAAGCAGGCAGCCAGGCAAGCAGCAGTGGCAGCATCAGCAGCATCGCGTCGCATCGCATCCTTGCGCGTTGAGCATGTCTTGAGCTGGCTGCCTACCTCAACCTGCCTCATCCTGCCTCATCTTGCTTCATTCTACCTCATCCTGCCTCATACTGCCTCATCCTACCTCATCCTGCCTCGTGCTGCCCCTTTTGCTGCCGCTGTTTGTCTCCGCTCTGGCAAATAATTGTGTTAGCGACACAAATCACTGCAAAGTGGGCTTAATTTGTTCGCAAACTATTTGCACTGACTGTCTGCCTCATCATCATCATCATCATCTGCCGGGGAACGGCTTCAACTTTCTTCTACCTCGGCTGCTGCAGTGGAAGGTGGCCCAGCCCCAGCCTCTGCCCCTGCCCCTGCATCTGGGCTAGTGGCCTTGTCACCCCTGACATTTGCCACTTACTTCCCCCTTCCTTCCATTCCTGCCATTTTACACTTCACATTTTGGATCACAAATTTGTGCGCATAATTTGAAAAAGTTTGCAACTTAACTCGACCACGCCCCCATCCGCCTGCCATTCGCCTTTATTTTCCCACCTTTTCTTTTCTTTTCTATTCTATTCCTTTCTCTTCTTTTCTTGACTAGCATCGCAATTTACTCACAACATTCCCAGCATATTTTGCAACAACCTACTAATTTATAACGTGCAACTACCAATGTGCAACTTGCAACATGCATGTGCTTGTTGCGTTTTGTTTGTGCTTGTCCTATAGAAAGTTCATCTTGTCACCTTGTTTACAGCTCATTTTCGAACACAGTCGTGCACTCTTTTCGAGGGCATAGATGAAAATATCTTCGAACACAGAAAGGATATAATATATATATTCTTGTTCAGCTACAATAGGCAAGTCGAGCGAGCTATGTGCGCTTATCCGTCGGTATCTTAATTTCTTGCTTATTCTTAATAAATCTTAGCTTCTTTGAGCTGAATAATGTCATAAACAATTCGGAACGAACCTTATTGATTTGATATTCAGATAAATCATATAGTTGCTATAGGAAATACGCGCTGATCCTTAAAATTTGTCAAATTATAGCCATTAAATTGTTCACAACTTAATATGATTGCTTTTTTTTTTGATATGCTGTATTTAATATATTTTAAAAATCCCATTAAAATCAGACAACTATAACATATAGCTGCGATTGGAAGAATCCCAAAATATTTAAATTTTTGTACTATAATCTGTATTTGTTCTTGAAATTCAGCTAGTTTTTATTAGTATTAGAAATATTATGCCCTTTGTATACTGTTTATATTTGAAAAGAATCGGAGAATTATATCATTTAAATTTTATTGGAACCATCGGGCGAATGCTACCACTTTTACACTAACTATTCATGTTCAAATGTCCCGCAAATTCGAGTTCAAAACTAGTCAACTCTTGTTATTGATTCTGAATAATATATAATACAATTGGCGTAGGAACTATCAGAGAATTCTATGGATGTATGTAGATTTCAATGGTATTAAACCTTCGAAATGCCGAAGGTAACTTTATATTTTTAAATTAAACACAAATATGCTTGATTTTATTTTCGCCTTATTTGATAAAGTAAAGGGCAAATAATAAAACATATCTAATTATACCCTTACAGATGATAACAGTAAATTCTATTTATAGAATATATATAATATATATATAGGAGGATATAAAACCTTCGGCATGCCGAAGGTAGCCTTCGTGCTTGTTTTTATAAAATATGTACATATAGTAAGGCATGATAAAATAGGTCAAGGCATTTGAAACTATTTTAGGTTTCTGATTTGGCTCATAAAATTTCAAAAGTACATCAAAACTTTGTATATAATTCAAAATGCCAACAAAGTTTCGACAACTTTTAAAATCTTACAACAAATTTCGATGGGATGATGACGAAATAAGGAGGTATTCGAATATTTAGCACACTTTTGGACAATGATTTTAGTGTAGAACACAAATAGTAAAGGTGATTGAAGCACTTCCAAGTGTAAAAGAGAGAAAGACGAAAAATGAAAAAAAAAAATTGAAAAAAAAAAATTTTTAAAAAATAAAAATAAAAATAAATTTAAATAATAAAAAAAAAAAATTGAAAAAAAATAATGTATATTTATTTAGGGAACTATCAGTAACGCTTATAAAAACACTTTGAAATGTGAAAGCATTTTCAAAGAAACAAAAAAAAAAAAAAAACTTGAGTGTTGCACATTTATATAAGACACTTTCATGAGATGCACAAGTAGTTTAGAGTTGCATCTTTCACGAGCTGCTTTCGTTAAGTGCATTAAGTTAGTTTTCCAAGGAACAGCAGTATCTGCCAATCTCTTTGGAGTGGATCATTATTTTTCTGATTGTCGTTTCTAAGAAAAATCGGTCATGCATTCGACTTTTTAAATCTTACAAAAAATTTTGATGGGATGATGACGAAATAAGGATGTATTCGAATATTTAGCACACTTTTGGACAATGATTTTAGAGTAGAAAACAAATAGTGAAGGTGATTGAAGCACTTCCAAGTGTAAAAACAGAAAAATACAAAAAAATAAAAAAAAAAAAATTTAAAAAAAAAATTTGAAAAAAAAAATTTGAAAAAAATAAAAAAAATAAAAAAAAATAATGTATATTTGTTTAGGAAACTATCAGTAACGCTTATTGAAACACTTTGAAATGTGAAAGCATTTTCAAAGAAAAAAAAAAATAAAAAAAAACTAAAATGTTGCACATTTATATAAGACACTTTCATGAGATGCACAAGTAGTTCAGAGTTGCTTCTTTCACGAGCTGCTTTCGTTAAGTGCATTAAGTTAGTTTTCCAAGGAACAGCAATATCTGCCAATCTCTTTGGAGTGGATCATTATTTTTCTGATTGTCTTTTCTTAGAAAAATCGGTCATGCATTCGAGCTGCTATTGGCTGCACTCACCTGGCGGCAACAGGTGTCAGTAGCCACAGGTATCCTGTGCTGCCACTCGACATGTTGCTGAGACTGCTCGGTGCATCGGGGGCGTTTGAAGTAGCAACAGTTGGTGATGTTGCTGCTGTTGATGGTTGTTGATGTTGTTGTTGCTGCTGTAGTTGTAGCTGCTGTAACTGTTGCTGATGTAACTGTTGCTGCTGTAGCTGTTGCTCTTGTTGCTCTTGTTGCTGTTGCCTGTCATTATTGTTGTTGCTGATGTTGTTGAGTTGCAAGTTATTTAGCTGCAAGTTGTTTAGCTGCATATCGCTGATGCTGCCCCCAAGTGATGGCAAGCCCGGGGCCGGAATGCTGCCGGAAATAGTGTTGATAACGCCAGCCTGCAACTGTTGCTGCTGCTCGAGCTCATGCTGTTGCTGCTGCTGCTGCTGTTGCTGCGGCGGTGCATCGATTTGCTGCAGCACAAGTCTTTGCCCACCTCGGGGCAATGTTGCATATGGAGATTGATGCTGTCGCTGCTGCTGCTGCTGCTGGGTATGCTCGATGGATGCGCTCGTAGTGAGCTGATGCCTGGCCAAGTGTTGCTGCTGCTGCTGCACTTGCAACTGCTGCAGCTCGATTTGAGGTGGCTGCTGCTGCTGCTGCTCAGAGCTGCTGGTGTTGCAGTATTGCAAGTTGCTGTTGATTAGCTGCTGCTGCTGCTGTTGCTCGTAGCTGTTGCTCTTGCGGTACTGAATATTGTTGCTGCTGAGTTGCTGCTGCTGTAGCTGCGTCTGCTGTTGCTGCTGCTGCTGCAGGTTGTTGCTGAGAGGCGTGGCCATTACGCCCATGCTGTTGATGCTGTGCGAGGAGGCCACACGAAATACATTCGGCACAGTGGGATGATCGCGCATTTTGCTTGAAAAAACACTCGAAAAAAATGTGACAAAAATATTGAAAGAAATTTGTATTTTTTATTTCAAAATTTGCGAAATTGCGCGCCAAAAACAAAAATGTCAGTTGCTACTGCCACTTGCTGCTGCTGCTGTTGCTGCTAGTGTTGGTGCTGCCAGTTGCTGCTGCTGCTGCTGCTGCCGCTGTTCACATGCGACGCGCTTAAGAACTGCTGACTGACTGAAAATGAAGCCAGGCAGGATGCCTACAGGATGGCCACGGACTCGTGTCGACCCGATTCGACGTGATGCGATTCGACTCGGCTAAGGGCGCACACGAACGCGCGCCAGCAGCCGAGCCCAGCGAGCGGGCTGAGGCGACGTCGTCGCTTGCGTTGCTGGCGTCGCTTGTACGCAGCTCAAAAGCGATTATAAAACACAGTAGCAGCAGCAGCAGCAGCAGCAGTAGCAGCAGCAGCAGTAGCAGCAGCAGCAGTAGCAGCAGCAGCAGTAGCAGCAGCAGCAGTAGCAGCAGCAGCAGCAGCAGTAGCAGCATAAGCGGCAGTAACAAACAGAGAGACAGACAGACAGACAGACAGAGAGACAGACAGAGAGACAGACAGACGTTTGCAACTTCCGTTGTTAGCTGAAAGTGACTTCCGGTCTCTTTGGCATCTATTTATATATACACACACACACAAACACACACACATACAAACGTGTTGCTGTCGCCGTTGTTGTCTCTGTCGCTGACTTCACTGTCCAGTGTCCGCTGTGACTGTGCTCTGTCTATTTGTGACACCAACAACAGTTGCTGCTGCATTTATTGCTGCACTTGCCGCGCATTGCGGTCTTTAATTGAATCCACAACTGACGACGACGCACCCCAATGCAAGTGGGCGCCCACTGCAGGTGCTGTTGCTGGTGTTGCAGTTGGGGCTGCAGCTGGGGTTGCTGCTGCCAAGGCTGCAATCTGCTAAGCTAAGCCTTGTGTGGGCGTTGCCAAGGGGCAGCAAGTGAAAATGCTGAATTTCTAACTAGCTGCCTGCCTGTTTATAGCATCAATTGCTGATAAAATGCAACAGCAGCAGCAGCAACAACAGCAGCAGCAGCAACAACAGGAGCAGCAGCAACAGCAGCAGTGACTGAGAAGTCGCGTCCAGCTCAGCCAGCGCACTCGAACAAATTAACTGGGCAACCTGGAAGTGTGTGAGAGTGTGTGTGTGTGTGTGTGTGTGTGTGTGTGTGTGTGTGTGTGTGCGTCTCTAGGTGGGTGTCTATTGTCTAAAGGTGTGCCTGGTCTTAGATAAAGATCCCACGCCAATTTCCATTGTGTTTTTCACTTCCAAATTTCCATGGCAGCCAAACAAAGATGCAGTTGGGGGAGTCAATGGTCAAGAGAGTGGGCGAATGAGTATGTGTGTGTGTGTTTGTGTGTGTGTGTGTGTGTTTGTGTGTGTGTGTGTGTGTGTCTGCTTGGACTTATATTGGACTGCATTAGAGAGCAAAATATGGAAGTGTTATCACACAAACCAGTAGCAGCAGTGGCGTGCAAGATTCATAGCATACTTTTAAGGGCAACGATCGCAGGCCATCACTGCAAATACTACAAATACACACATATGCACATACACACATATGCATATATACAATCAGACTGTGCTGCACAGAGCTAGAGCCCTTTTGAGGCACTGCTAAAGTTGTCAAGTTGTTAAGTTGTGGCCTGGACACGTTGCCGCATTGTCTCCAACTGAAAGTTGTTGCCACAAACGAGTGCGCGCTCAAACAGAGCATCAAATTAGCTTAAATGGTACAACAGTGCCTCAAAAAAGACACGCCACAGCACAGGCAGAAAGAGACAGGCATATATATATATATATATACATACAAAGAGAGGCAGGAACAGTAGGGGCAGCAGTGGCACAGCCAGCGAGGGGGCAGGCGGGCAGTAAAGGGCTTAAAACTGCGAGCAAGTGCAACACGACAGCAACAGCAACAAGCGAAGTAGCTGCTGCAACAGCAACCATTGCAAACATTTGACAGCAGCAGCCAAAACAAACAACCAAAAACAAAAAATAAGTAAACAACAAAAAAAAATCTAAACAAATTCAACTGCAAAATGCGAGCAGAGAAAGTATGAGCAAATTATTAACACACGCACGCAGCTGTGCACGCACGCACAGATACCCTGTAATGTCAAATTGTGCTGGGAAATGTTTAGCAGTAGAAGGAAATATAGAGATTTGGTTTGGTCTTAAGAATATTTTCGCACCCTGTGATGTTAAGATACAATATTATGATGTACAGACTCTTCACTTAATTTTTTTTTTTTTTTTTTTTTTTTTATATAATATTATAAGTGAACTTCACTTAATAATAATAAAAAAAAAAAAAAAAATATAGAGTTTGAAGTGATACATATGTAAGAGTTTCCACTCTGAGTTTGTTCACTTTGAAGTAGTTTTAACATTGAAAGAACTTGAGATGAGGCAAGTAAGGTTGAGATTTGTTTATCTTGGAATGCGCTTGGAATGTCGTTTTGTATATTTTAGGAATGACAAATAAGGATTAATAACATTGCAGAAATATGAAAAGGCTTTTAAATGCGAGTATTCACAAAGCAGAATCGCCCAAGGGAGACAATTCAATGACTATATTTGTATTTGTATATGCAAACATATGTTTATATGTATATGTTTTAGCTATGTATACATACATGTATGTATGTATGCATTTATGCATGTATGCATGTATGTGTGTATGTATGTGTGCATGTATGTATTTTTTTTTTATTACTTTACGGTTATTTGTATGTATGTATGTTTGTATGTATGCATGTATGTTTGTATGTATGTTTGTACAATATGTATGAAAAGCATTCTATCATTAAATTTTTTTTTTTTTTTTTTTTTTTAGCAAAGATTGTTATTATTATTATGTATGTATGTATGTATGTATGTATGTATGTATGTATGTATGTATGTATGTATGTATGTATGTATGCATGTATGTATGTATGCATGTATGCATGTATGTATGTATGTATGAAAAGCATTCTATCATTAATTTTTTTTTTTTTTTTTTTTTTTTTTAGCAAAGATTGTTATTATCATTATAGTCATTGGGAATCGTTCAGTTCCTTCTGAACTTAACCTAATGTGTAGCTTAAAAATAATATTATGGATAATGTGCCTTAATAATAAAAAATAAAAAAAAAAAAAAAATTATTATTAAATTTTAGTAAAACAAATAATCCAAAAATAACAGATAAAACAGAAAAGCTGTGACAAACAAAAATCGTGCAACTGGTGCTATTATTTCAACCGCAGTTGTATGTATGTATGTATATACAGCTGTGTTCACTGAAATAGCAGTGCGACAGAAGAACAACTATAAAACGGTTTCCCGCTTATTTCTTTATGTTTTTTGATATTTTTCCACATTGTGTTTTGTAAAATAGAACATAAAGAAGAGAATAAGCGAAAGTTCCGTTAGATTTGCTCTATTTCTATGTTATGTATTTATGTGTGTATGTGAGTAAGTATATATGTATGTTACTAGTTTCGTAACTATTCATTATTATTTCTGGCCAACACTCTAAAATGATTTTCGCTTCATTTGTGTCGCCAAACTTTTGACGTTTTCACTTGCAACATTATCAACGTACATATAACTGCCTGTTTAGTCTGGCAAACTAGCTAAGCAAACTGGCCGCAGGGTATGCCATAACAACAACAACAACAACAACTGCAACAATAACAATAACAACAAGTAGCAGCAACAACAAAGTCTGTGAAAGACCCAACGCAGTTGGACAAGAACTTTTGTGAAAGTTGTTAGCTTGCAGCGCTTTCCCTCTCTCCCTCTCTCTCTCTCTCTCTCTCTCTCTCTGTGTGTCTCTCCCTGTGTGTGTGTGTGTGTGGGAGTTTGTTTGTTGTGCATTTAAATACGCACCAACACACACACACGTAGCCAGCTTTTGGTATCTGTTTTAATGTGCGCTGTGGCCAGTTGCAACATGAGCAGCGCGCGCGGCAAGCGCCACAAAATGCGAATTAAAGTTGCACTTCAAAAAAAAAAAAAAAAAAAATTGTTGCACAGCCGCAGGCGCTGCAGAAGTAGGCGGTATCTCCATGCATGTCTCCATGGCAGTCTGTCCATGTATGTGAATGTATGTGTGTAGGTGTGTGTGTGTGTTTGTCGATTTTGTAACATGAAACACTTTTGACACTTTGGCAACTTCAATTAAAATGGCTGCTGTTGTTGTTGTGGTTGCCACACAAAATATTGATTAAAAGGGATGCCCAAAGCCAATGAACGCTGCTGCTAACACACTGACACACATAGCTCACTCACTCACACACACCCCTACACACACACACCGACACACACACTCTCACACACACACACACACTCTCACACACACCTACATGGAAACACAGCCAGGACATGCAGTGATTTCCATGTGTGCTTAGCCTGATTAGCGCTCAATGTGTCTGTGTGAATGCTCCCCCTCCCCCCGCTAACCACTCACCCTAGTGTGTGTGTGTGTAAATTGATGAGCAATTAAGGTTATTGACCAAAGCGTCGAACTGTTTGGTGCTACACGGGGCACTCGGCGGGGGCAGGCAAGTGTGCAGCGCACGGTGGCACACGGCACGCTTCAATGCCTCCACAACTGACCCACTAAGTGCTGTTCGACAGGCAGCGAAGCGCTAACAATGCGACGACCACACTACCAGACAGCCAGACAAACAAAGTTGCCCTCTACAACTCGCTAACTCCACCAACCCCCCCCTCCACCCTCCCCCCTCTCCATGCTCCACCAATTCACCATCGCAGCTGCCAATCTCCCCTCATCAAAATCGCGGCGCACCTGTCGAACCAAACGAAAGCGGAAGCAATTGATTGCCTCAACTGACAGCCAAAGTGTTATACAAAAAACTGTGCTACTGTGCTACTACTATTCTGCGCGACTAATTTCCACTTAGCTTGAGGCGTTCAACAACAGCCTCGAGCTGCTGCCAAGCCAAATTATGTTGCAGCAAGCAGGCCGAGGCAAGAAATTGGTACAGTTGCAGGGGCAAGAAGAGAGGCGGTCACTTGGCGTGCCGCTGCTTCAGTTCGAAGTGGAGCGGAAGCTGTGCAAGTGTCAACAGCAGCGCCGCGAGCCAAGTGAGCTGCCACGGTTATTGCTGCAGTGCTGGCTCCATGGTAACCTGCCACCAGAGAACACCAGGGGGGGCCAGCAAGAGAACAAGCAAAGCCGGAATGCAATAATGTGAAACAAACGTGCAAAAACATGCAAAAATATACAAATTATAACGTTGAGTTTTGAGCGAATAAAAGCGATTTAATTGCAAAGCAAATTCAATTAAATCACAGCTTTCTACAACCTCTCATATGGCTAAATATGCGAACGCACACATGGCCGTGCGACCACACACTCGTACGCACACACACACACACACACACACAGGCACACACACAGGCACACACACAAGCGACCACACTGACGTACGCGACCACATTTTTTCATAAGTTTGCTACACCCTTGTATCAGCTTACCTTCAATTAAGCAAAAATGCTCTATAAAAGCGCAAGCATTCTTTATCTATTAGAGAAAATAGCATGGCACAGCTGAGTGATAGACTAGCAGTTACCAGTACAGCAGGCAGGGCACTCAGGCAACCTTTGCTGCAGTTCGTAAATGAAAATAAAATATATATTGTGACTCAAAAATAATAATAAAAAAAAAAAAAAACTATATATTGTATATATATTCATGTTCTGTAAGACGATCTTGTTGTTTTTAGTATTCTTTCTTTGTGTTTCTTTAAAGAACTATAATGATTTAAGCTTTCAAAACTCTCTCCTGTATTACATAGACTGACATATACATTGTCATATGAATTCATTATATATTTTCATGTTCTGTGAGACGATCTTGTTGTTTTAGTGCTTCTGTAAAGAACTAAAATGATTTAAGCTTTCTAAACTGTGTCATGTATTATATTATATATATATTCATGTTCCTACAGACGATTTACGCTATTAATAGCCTTTCTATGGTATCTAGGTTTCTTTACTTCAATTGCAGAAAAGTTAATGTAATATATATACATATATCTACTGTCTGTATTTTGAGATGCGCGTGGAATAGTTTTCATTGACCGTTTGAAGGGCGAAATCGGCAAGAAACGGAGCATTTGAAAAAAAAAGAAATTCTTGTTTCACCAACACAATGCACCGTGTAACAAGTCAGTGAAAACGATGTCAAAAACCCATGAATTGGGCTTCAAATTGCTTTCGCATCCACCGTATTCTCCGGGTTTGGCATCCAGCGACTATTTCCAGTTCTCAAAAGAATGCTCGCTGGGAAAAAATGTTCGTCGAATGAACAGATAACCGCCGAACCTGAGGTCTATTTTGATGCAAAGGATAAATCGTACGACAAAAATGGTATAGAAAATATGGAGGGTCGCTATACCCAATGTATTACCCTTGAAGGGAACTGTGCTGAATAAAGAAAAACCAATTTTACCAAAAAAAATATTTTTCACTATGGTAGACCGGGGACTTTTCAATTGACCTAGAACATAGTACATATTTCGTTGATAATATATGCCGGAGCTATATATATTCATGTTCCATATGGAGATCTAGATAATTAATTATATTTTTATGGGTTTAGCTGACAGATAACACAGAACTCTAAACCGTAGATAAAGATCTTCAAATAGTAGTTTTCATTCTAGAGTATCCCAACTGGCAGATTATAACTTTCTTAACATCAAAGCTGAGCAATTCTTGGCTTTCATTTTATAATACGAATCTGTTCATCTCGTCCCTTTAATTAACATTTTCAGCAACTCCTTGAACTGCCCTCGCATATTGCCATTGCTTTATGGGCGTGCTACAGCAATAATCCGGTAAAAGCAACATTCCCCAGCCAATCAACAGGAACTTTCTAAAGCTGCATGGCATATTTTGGAAGCATTATGGACGATATGAAGGACATACCACATGTGGGCGAAAGACAAAGCCAGAGACAAAGAAAGAGGCAGAGACAAAGACAGAGACAAAGAACCAAAATCAAGCCGCAGTTAGGGCTAAAGTTTATTGTGATTTCGTATTTCGCATCTACCTTTAATCGGATTCGATTGGTTTAGTTTTCTGGTTTTGAGAGCGTTTATGCTGCTACTTTTGTTCTTGTTGTACTCAGTGGGGGGGAGGAGAAGGAGAAGGAGAAGGAGGAGAGAAGAATGTTGTGGGCCTGCAAGTGAGCGAGCTATGCAAGACTCGTGGCCACAATACGAATGCAATTTGCAATAATGCACTCACAAACACTTGTATGCACTCACTCGCACATTCACACACACTCATATACACACACACACACACACACACACACACACACACACCGACAGACACTCACTGTGCGCCCTTTTGTTCTTTACTCTGGCTTTGTGCGTCAAAATATTGAACAACTGCAATCTCACATGCCTCTCAACGGGGAAGCGGGGCAGTGGGCACTAACCTGACATGTTGATGATGAAGTTGACGGTAAAGTAAAGGCAAAAGAGTGCACGGAAAAGGGACAGGAAGGGGGTGGCGCACGGAGGAGGGGGGTCACTATATAGACAACGTTGTTGGTCAGACACAGTTGGCAGCGCTTTGATGTTTTGCCATTGCAATCGAAGCTGCCACAACAGTTGCTATCCCTCTCCCTTCCGCTCCACCTCCCACGCCTCCCCCGCCTCCAGCACTGTGGTGCACCTAGCGAGCCACGGGTCAACTTTACTGTCTGACATTTTTAATATTTGATACGGTCCGTTCAGTGTTTTACGGGTAACCACAGGTCTATCTATATGCACAGCCAGAGTTGCCACAGTTCCCATTGTCGCCGACTGTCAGCTGACAACTAAGAGTTGAAAACTGACAACTGCAACTGATGATACACTGCGCAAAATGATCGACAAATTAATTGCGAATATTGTTGAGGTGCAAAAGTTTCCCTTTTTTTTGCATAGATTGATTGTAAGGCTTAAACGAGCTTTAAAGCTTTGGAGTGCAACGAAGAGAGTTACTTCTCTGAGTTCATAATACACTGGAAAGTGTTTCGTTTAATGTTCTGTAAAATAACTCAGCCTTCAAGCTTTAAGTGTGCTTTAAAGCTCATTAAAGCCAACAAATATAATCAATACGCTAGGGGTGGCAGTTAGCCCTCAAAAAAAGAGGATAGTTGAAGATTAAAAAATGGAGAGAAAAGAGGAAAGAAGACAAAAAATAGCAGAATAGGTCATTTATTAAGCAAAAATAGGTTAAAATTGAATTTGTATAATTATATAACTTGTAATTATATGTAAGTATAAAATTAATATTTCTGAGTTAGTTGTGCCTTAGAAACTTCCTTTTTATGGTTGAATACCAAATCCAAGAACCTAGAAAACGAGTTACCATATATACAAATTATGGGGCTATAGGTCGATTTCATGCACAATTTTAATACAACTAAATAAAAAATAAGTTTTCTTTGAGCAATAAAACCAGAACAGATTTCCGAACAATAAGATTTAGTGACTTGACAAAAAAAAAAAGAATAGATCTGTCCGGAAAAAGGCTAACTTGCCAGCACTGTCACTGAGTTAATAATACACTAAAAAGGTTTTTCGATAAACAACGTGCACGTGAATTCAAGCATTGGAACTTTAAACTGTTCTGAAGTACATGTAGTTGAGATTTTCAGCTTTAAACTTCACCGTCTTGCTTGCTTTATATGTATAATAAATAAAATATATATAGAGCTGACTGTTTTTATTAGTTTTTATTTTATATTGTACAGTTCACAGAACTCTTTCCACCCTCTCATATTTTTTACAAGCTCATCCTTGCATGCATCCTTACCTTGTCGGTGGATTTTATTATATATTCAAATTGTGTTTGCGCCAATTTTGTTATTACTTTTGCCCCACCCTAACAGGGTTTACTCCCAGTGCTTCCTAGATGTATCAGTTGAGCAGAATAATATCATATATCTCATAAATGTATACTATATATATCAAGCTTTTATATTCCATTTATATACGATATGCTACCTGTAGCCACAGCTGCCAACTGCACTAATTGTTAGGGTATTCACTTGTCAGCCTCGCGCAATTTCTTCTTCTACTGGTTGCTCTCTGCTCTTTTTTTTTTGCTGTTTGTTGGAACTTTGTTGAATGCCGCAAAACTTTTCGCTCCCCTTTCTTTTTCGCTGTGATTTTTTGGTTTATTTTCTGCTTTTTCGTTTGTTTTTTTTTTTTTTTTGCAATTTTTGTTTATTGTCTTGGACGCTCCTTGCATGGGATTTGCAATCGTGGCAGGGGAGCCGGCGCTGCAAGAGCTCCCGCTTTAATTACTTGCTGCAGTGGCAGGCACAGAGAGGGTGAGAGACAGGTGAACAAGTCGAAAGACAGATAGATAGCGGGGCACTTGTATTGAGTTGGCCCCCAAAACTAAAAACTATTGCATACTTTTTGGCTTGCCTAATTTTGTGGGCCCCCTTTGATTAATCGACTCCAACTTCAAAGCAACTTCGTGGCTGCTCTGGTGTCTAATGGTCTGTGTATGAGTATTACACACACACCCACACACACACACTCACACACATACACAGACAAAGACACACACACACACTCACATACACCCGCACACACCCGTGTGGTGGCGGGTCCTAGAATACCACCTCAGCAAGTTACCGCTGGTCGTACGAGGCGACTAAAGGGACACAACGGGGATGGCCTCTCCCCGAAAGGCGCCGGGGAGGTGGAAAGGCCCTGTTTGCCACTACCTCTAGTAGTGGACGGGACGATTCCTTTACGGGGAAAGGCAAGTAGCTCGCAACCGCCGGCCAATGACCAGGTATCCCCTGGACAGTCCGCGAACACCTGTTCAAAGACTGGCTAACGCGAGAAGACGAGTCTTTTGCGGGTAGACTGTAACAACCGCATGGGTGATTCCATCAAAATCAAAATGGTAGGTCCTTTAAGGAATACTCTTACGGTGCAGGGGGTCGGATCCCCAGTGCCGGCGACAGGAAGGGGCGAGCAAGCGGGCCCCTCGTCGTCGATATACAGCGACCGCAATGCCTCGGTGGTGGGAAACTTGGCCACCGTTGCAGATAATATCGCAAGAAACACCCCTACCAGAGACAGGGAAAAAAACGTGGAGGAACTTCCCTCCACTATAAATAAGAATGGAGAAGATGAAAGTGCCTTCTTCAGGAAGAGCACAAAAATGGCTAGATCCCCTGTGGGATCAATAGCTCAGCCGGCAGTCCCCAAAAAGCCACCCCCAATGGCCGAAAAGGAGACAGAAGCGCCAGCAAGGTCCCCACCTATGGATAGCAGCCAGGTGGAAGACGTCACCGAGCTCAGCCAGCTATCAAGCATAATTGACCAAGTGCTTGAGATGGTGATCGTCAAAGGTGTCCGTCATATCAACCAGGGTATGAAGGATACCTTTGCAGAAATGAAAGCACTGTGTAGCAGTGCACTTGAGAAGGCTAAAGGGGTATCTGAAGGACATAAGGTCCCTCAGGTATTATCTACGTCAGCCAATACCCCGAAAAGACCTAGGGAGAGTGTCGCTGGAACAAGGCCCACTCCCCCAAAAAGAGTCGCCACCTGGAGCCAGCTGGGGCAAACAGGACGACTTTTAAAAAGGTCAGCCCGACTGCAGCAAAAATGCCAGTTAAGGCCAAAAAAGCTGAGCAGGCCAAACCGGTGAGAGAGATCACCCGGGGAAAGCCAGCAGAACTGACGGGCAGGCCCAAGGTTGCTAAACCAAACAAAGAAGGGAGCCCAATAAAGCAACCAAGGAAGGAAGGGTGGACCAAGGTCACAAAGAAGGTCACAAAACCCAGAAAGGTCGCCGCCAGACCCGATGCTATCATCGTGTCTACAAAAGGCGACATGTCCTATGCAGACATTCTCCGCACAATAAAGGGGAATGATGCGCTCAAGGGCCTAGGTGACAATGTCACAAAAATTAGAAGGACGCAAAGTGGTGACTTGCTCCTTCAACTTAAGAAGAAGCCTAGTGAGGTGCCGCAGAGCTACGAGGTAGCTGTGCAGCAAGTCCTAGGAGATAAGGCAACCGCAAGAACACTTACAAAAGAAGTGTTCTTGGAGGTCAGGGACATTGACGAGGTCACCAATAGGGATGACATTGTAGAGGCGGTCCAGCACCAGTTAGGAGAAGGTAGAAAGCTGGGCGGGATTGTGAAGAGTCTGCGTAAGTCTTTTGGGGAGACACAAACAGCTCTTCTCAAAGTACCGGTAGAAGTGGCCAATAGGGCCATAGAAAAGGGGCACCTTAAGATAGGGTGGGTTAGATGCAGGGTTAGGGTGAAAACCAACACCCTGAAGTGTTTTAAATGCTGGCACTACGGGCATACGGCTCGCACATGTACCAGCACCGTAAACAGAACGGAGTGCTGCATAAAGTGCGGTCAGGAGGGGCACAAAATAAAAATGTGCAAGGCTACGGCTTGCTGTGCGGTCTGCAAAGACCAAAAGCGTCGAGACGTAGATCATATTGTGGGCAGCAAAAACTGCCTAGCTTTCCAGGACGCAGTCAAGAAGACTCACAATTAAGGTCCTGCAGATAAACCTTAATCATTGTGAGGCAGCGCAAGATCTCTTGACGCAAACCTGCTTTGAGGAAGGCATAGACGTTGTTCTAATCAGTGAACAATACAAGAACCTAGCTACAACCAACTGGGTTAGTGATAAAACTGGTAAAGCGGCGATTTGGGCATGTGGAAGCAAGCCCATTGACGACAAGCCGCTGACCACTGAAGTTCATTTCGCTAGGGCAAAAATAGCCGGTGTACATTTTTATAGCTGCTACCTACCACCGAGCTTAGAAATGTACGACTACGATAGGACTTTAGACAATATAGGGACCCATGCTAGAAGTAGTCACCCAAACATCATAGGCGGGGACTTCAATGCCTGGGCTGCCGAATGGGGCAGTCGCCTCACAAATGTAAGAGGCCATGCAGTTATTACAGCCTTCTCCTTATTAGACGCAGTGCTGCTTAACACAGGCAATAAAAGCACTTTTGAGCGAAATGGCAGGACATCAATCGTTGATATATCCTTCGCCAGCTCCAATATAAGTAGAACGATCTCGTGGCAGTGAGCGATATCTACACTCATAGTGACCATAGAGCCATATTAATGAGTGTAGATAGACACAGCAGTAGAAGCACCCAGGAACGAGTAATCAATGGTTGGAAAGAAGACACTCTGGATGAGGACGTCCTTAGATACCTCATCACAGAGCAGAACAATGCTGTCCTTCTGCATGGTAATACCTCTGACGCGAAGGCAACATCCCTTTCCAATCTATTGACTTCTGCCTGCGACGCCTCTATGGCGAGAAAATCCAAAGGTGGCTCAAGATGGAAGCCAGCCTTTTGGTGGAGTCACGAGATCGCGGATTCTAGACGTAAATGCATACGAGCTAGAAGAACCCTATGCCGATGTAGAGATGAGGAGCAACGGGAAACCCTCAGATCGCACTTCAAGGACGCAAAAAGGGAGCTAAAGAAAGCGATAAAGCTAAGCAAAGCATCGCACTTTAACACCCTGCGTGATGGTATGAATACCAACCCTTGGGGCGGGGCATATAAGGCTGTAATGAGCAAGATAAGAGGACAGCGAGCAACCGCTCCGGCTTGTCCCCAACTCTTGCGCACAATAGTTGAGACCCTTTTCCCAACACAGGTGAATCGACATAACGAACCTGCAGATGCTTGGACTGAGGGGATGAGTAGACACCAGGAGGAAGTAGAGATAGGGGAGGTATTAGAAATTGCTAAGACCTTCGCGAACAGCAAAGCGCCGGGACTAGACGCAGTACCCAACAAGGTACTGAAGATAGCGGTAGACGCGAACCCCTCCATATTTGCAGAAGTATACACAGACTGCATACAGACAGGGACTTTTCCGGAAATCTGGAAAAGACAAAGACTGGTACTAATACCAAAAGGTAACAAACCGCCAGGTGAGCCTAGTTCATACAGACCGCTCTGTATGATAGATACAATGGGGAAAATGCTAGAAAAGGTAGTAGCTAGCAAGCTTAGCACCTTCATTGAAGAAATAGGTGGTCTATCGGATGACCAATACGGATTTAGGAGAAATAGGTCGACAGTAGACGCGATCAGTAGGGTTAAGCAGATTGCTGAAGAAGCAATAGCGGGAGTTAGGTGGCGAGGAGGCCAGAAGAAGTACTGCGCTATAATTACCCTTGATATAAAAAATGCCTTTAACTCAGTGAGTTGGCATCATATCATGCAGGCGCTGCGTAACCTCAACACGCCTCAATACTTGTTAAGAATTGTTGGTAGCTACCTGAGTGACCGTACACTTGTGTACGACACTGAGGAAGGGCGAAAACAATACCAAGTTACAGGCGGCGTTCCGCAAGGATCGGTTCTTGGACCGCTCCTGTGGAACATAGTATATGATGGGGTATTACGCCTTCCACTCAGGGATGAGGTCAAGATCATCGGATATGCTGATGATATTGCCGTCATCATAGTTGGAAAGCACCTGGCGGAGGTGAAAGACAATAGCACCGATGCCACGCAAAGGATAAAGCAGTGGCTGACAGAGCACGATTTGAGACTAGCCGGGGAAAAAACTGAGGCGGTCCTTATTTCAAGTAGAAAGAAACTTGAAGATGTGACGCTCAGTATTGACGGATTCAATATCCGCACGGGCTCAGCAATAAAGTACCTAGGCGTACTTATAGACGCCAGGCTGAGCTTTAAAAGCAATATCATTGCAATGAGCGAAAAAGCAGCCAGAGTACAAATGGCACTCGCAAGAGTAATGCCAAACATCGGGGGTCCAAGACAAGCTATACGATCACTCGTATCGCGTGTTACCCTATCGGTGTTAATGTATGCAGCCCCTATATGGGCATCAGCGCTAAAAAGGCAACCTACGCCCAACACTATAACGCTGTAGTGAGACGTAGCTGCCAAAGAGTCTGTAGCGCCTTCCGGACGGTATCCGGTGATGCTATCCAAGTTCTAGCCGGCATTATGCCGGCTGACTTGATCGCGCTAGATTACCAAGCGCAATATAATAAGAGGCACAGCCTAACCCCTGTTACCTACGATGAAGGTAAATCCATTAGGGATTGGCAACAAAGGTGGGATGCAACCAGCTGCGGGAGGTGGACACACCGTCTGGTGCCGCATATAGAATCATGGGTCAGAAGAAGCCACGGACAAGTGGACTTCTATATGACCCAGTTTCTTACAGGACATGGCTGTTTCAGGCGCTACCTGAATAAGTACGGTCATGACCCTGAGGTGGTTTGCTACCTTTGCAACGAAGACGATGAGACTGTGGAACATATTTTCTTCCACTGCCCTTATTACGCAGACAAACGGGAAATCGTCAATAGACGCTTAGGAGTAGATGTAAGCCCAGAGAATGTTGTAGGGCTTATGTTAGAGACCCCAGAAAACTGGGACCTTATAAAGGAAATGTGTGTGTGCATTATGGTAGAGCAGCGTAGGCTAGAAAGACTGCGAAACTCTTCCGTGCAGCAACCATCAACCAGGTAGAGCCACCACAGGGCTAAGCTCGGCCCCTTGCGAAGATTTATACTTTAGGAGTGGTTCCGCAAGGGGTACTACAAACGAGCCGTAGGGAGGAGTGTTCCTGAGCGGGTTTTTAGTGGGGGCAGATCCCACACTACCGTCACTAGGACGGTGTCTCTCAAGATTTTTTTCCCATGAACACTCTTATAAAAAAAAAAAAAAAAAACATACACCCGCACACACACACTCACACACACAAAGACACACACACACAGCGCACACCGTCTTTTTATTTTGTATTTATTTTTAGCTGCCCAACGGTCGCGGGTTACCCTTTGCAATCGAAAGGGTGCTTGCTTCCCGCTGAGCGGTGCTGAGCGACAAAAGATGACGGGGATGGTACAGAGTTCCTAGGGGGTATGGCCTTGTTTGACTGGTGTAAATTGTGCACATGATATCTGTATATACATATATACGATATGTATAAAGGAATTGTCAATAATTTCCAACTCAACCTTCCGTCGTGTTTGTTCGATGCGCTTTGACTCCTGTTCCGACTGAACGATTCGTTCGTTCGAGTACCCACCTTTCAGCTGCTACGAATATTTGCGAAGTTTTTACTGCTTACCTGTCCTGTCAAGGATGCAAAGGATCCAAAGGCTTGAAAGATACGTACATTAGAAACATCAATTGCAGGCCAAGTGCTTGAAGAGATAAATACTCTATGTGCATTTTTTTAATACACGTATGCCTTGTTTGTCATTTGTTGATGCATATAAAATAAAACAACAAACACCCCTGGCAACGGCCAAAGCGTTTTTTGCATACAGGGTATTCCGTCAATGCTTACACAGAGAGCTGTTGGCTTTTATGGAAATACCTGATGAATGCACCCCTTTTTCTTACTAATTTCACAGAATTCAATAAAGTGCGCAATGAATAAATTCTCTTGACCATCCTTTATTCCCTTTGTGCAAACTATTGTTTATACAGTGAAGAGAAGCGACATGATACCCCTCACTGAGTGTGTGATACGTGTATGTGCTTGGTCCACAACAATTCAGTGAGTTGAAGCTTAAGTTGCATTGATGGTTACGATAGTATTGTAATCTTCAAGATCAAGAATGTATATTTACTAAACTATATTAAGAGCATCCTTCCCAGACCTATCTTTATTATATAAGAGGTTAATTGGTTGAAACTTTAGATGGCAAAAAACAATAATAGTGAAAACATTCTATTTTCTTATTTGGAACAAGAATATATAGTATATAGAATATATATATATATATATATATATATATACATGAATATATATATTACAGATTCTGTAATTCTTGCATAAATCTTTCTATTTCTATTGGCTTCTGTTTGGCTATGCTACATAGAAGATTATGATATGTAATGTAATGTCTGTATGAACGCGGTCAACTCAGCAATTTTAGGTGCTAAAAATACCAAATGTTGTATGCAGATTTGTGTAAATCATATGCAATATAATTGTATTTTATTTCTTAATTTTTCTTCACTTATAATAAAATATACAAAAAAAAAAAAAAAATTCTTCATTGCCACGCCCATTTTCCCCTAAATGGAGAATTTGTTGTCACTTTATTCATATTTCAATTGTGGCTACACCCGTAATTATGTGTTTGCCAGGGTAAAGGGTATGTCACTGTCGAGCTCAACTTTCTTCATTATATTTACATATCCCTTTGATTGTGCACGCTATTGTTCTGAAAAACAATATACATGTGTGTGTGCGTGTGTTCCCGTTACTGAATTGATCACCTGGGGACTGCGAATAAAATTAAATTTTCAATCAGATTTAAAGAGATATAAACTGAAGTGATTTATCGCAGCAATCAACCTACAGTTCAACCAATTTGTAACCCATAACATATGCAGATTTATATTTGTATATGAATACATACTATATATATATAAATATATATCTTTTCAGCCATCGAAGTGGAATTTCTCCCCAATCTCTTTAACTAATTCAGGTTAGTCGATTAGTTCTATAAATATCGCGACTTTATTATTTTCCTTGTTTCTGCTTTAGCAAAGGGTCTGCAGCTGCTATAGGACACATTGGGGATGTTCCAGCAACAATTTGTCAACATTTGTGTTTTGCATTGTTTTGATTTGTTTTCTAATTTATTTAAATTTTATTTTGTTGCTTAGTTTCATAAATACTTCATAGTTTGTGGTTTCTCTTTAGCAATTCTTGAATGCCCTTGCAGAGCAAGTGATTCTATTTTTAACTCGACTTAAGCTTCTGCAAGGACATCGCATCGTCGACCGCAGCCGAAGGTCTTTTTAGTCGTTTTTTTGTTTTGTTATTTCATATGCCTAGCTAAACATTCAATTAACAAACAATTGTTTTCAATATAATTACTCATATATGTTATATATATACACATATAGGTGTACATATACATATACACATAGATATAACATAATTATCTTTCGTTCGCATTGTTTTTGTCAATTTTCAATTTTGTCTTTGGTTTTGCAATTTGCTAGGCTAATTTTGATTGACAAAAATCCATGCGCCGTGTGTGCCAACAATAATAAATATACATCGATCTCTTTTGCTACGGGGTTCGTCTTAGATACATACATAGATTGCAATTATATAATAATACTTCAATTTCAGACAATGTCGTATGCGTTCGGGTGTGTTTTTTCATTACATTTTTTTGTTGGGTGGGCTGGGGATGGCTTTCTGTTCGAGGGTCATGGAGGGAGGAGCGCATTCGTCGTCATCTTGTCATCATTATCGCTCTCTCACTCTGCCTCTCTATCGCTGTCTTCCACACTGAGCATTTTCATGCAGCACCAAGAAGTATGCAATGGAGTCTGGGGGCATTTGTACAGTGGCGTCTCAAATAATACACACGCTCCAATATACGCTCTCAATATCATCTTTGCGCTTGTAGTTCTCCTAGTTTCTCAGCATTCTCGTAGGCGTGGCCATGCGCCCAGTTACTGTTGTTGTTATCATTGTTGATTTCGGCTGGCTCCATTCACAATTTCTCGCAGCTCAATTATAACAATTTATCGTTGCCTACTTTCGGGCTTAATTTTAATAACCAACACAAAGTTTCGAACATAAATAACTCTATACCCTATATTTGGCAAATCGGATGAATTTCAATTAGATTTTCTAATACTTTTCCATATAAAACAATAAACAAAACAATTTCAGAGTGAATTCGAGCTGGAAAATGATGAAAATGCCATAGTATCGTGATTGGAGCCAGCACTGTGTCAACTTCAACGTACTTAATGCTAGAGTTACCAACTAATGCACTAAATATAGACTATATAGTATCTATATGTTGTATATAATACTAGTATACATTTCATATCTGTATAGTTTGTGTGTGTTTTGTTTTTTTTCTCTTTCTTAACGGTAGGTAATAAAAAAATACATTTCCTCCTCGTCGATCACGCAATGCGTAAATAGCACAAAAAATTGCTTGAAACACGAACTCGATGTTGCCCGATCCACACACACACATACACACACACACACAGGCATGGACACACAGACACACACACACACACAGGGTTACGGACAAGGACACAGACATTGCATATTCCGTATTGCATATTTAACTAGAGGGTATCGGTATTCGTATAGTACATCTAATAATACTCAAAAACACAAGTCTAAACAATGCTGCCAGCTCGCTCTCTTTCAGTGCATGCTGTCTCGCTTTCACACGGCCGTCTCATGATCAGTCTCATCGATCCGTCCCAGTCGCCATGAGTTGGGATCGCCGGCTGAAAAGATAAAAAAGTGAAAGAGAAAGAGAGAGACGAGGAGACACAGAGGAAACTCCGCTTGTTGTAGTTACAGTTCTTTTTTGGTTCATTATGCTGGATGAGTTTTGAGTTACGTCTAAAAATAACAAACAGTGCCTCACACAACGGTTCGCACACACCCCATGGCAGAGGATGTGCCTCAGAGTGTGTGTATATACATGTGTGTGTGTGTGTGTATGTGTGGGGGATGTGAGTGTATTAGAAAAGGGTCGCTACTTTCAAGTGCAAATTCCTGGCAATGTGAATATCGTAAGTCGTAGATCGGCACACGGCTAGACTCAGGTGCACACAAGGACACAGACAGGCAGACAGACAGACGAGAGACGGACAGACAAGACAGTTAGATAGAAAGAGATAACTATGTTGACAGTGAGAAAGAGATAGTTGCCGATTTGTTGCAGTTGATATCGCGCCATGGGGTTAACTCTCTCTACGTGGACGAGGGTGGGCTGGGGCCAAGACGAAGGCGCGGGCGCGGGTGGTACTGTGTTAAGATTATAGTAGAGGGGCGTGGCAGGGAGGAGGTCTAGGCTAGGCTAGGCTGGTGTGGGTTAACTCTTAAATGCAACTTACCGCAATCGTAATACTTCGATATCCTTGGCAGAGCTGTTGCCATTTGTTGTTGTTGTTGTTGTAGGTTGTTGTACGTGGAGGGTGGTTGTTGTGGTTGTAGTGGTGTTGTTGTTGTTGTTGTTGTAGTTGATGCATATATATAAATATATGGTGTATACAGATTCATACATATACATATATATATTGTGTACACATATGTATGTATGTATTTGCATAGGGCGACAAAATACAACCCGATAAAGTACATGGAAAATGCATAAATTTCAATTTCACACATTATTAAAAATCAAAGTGAATATCGAGAAATTAAGAAATCAACAACAACTATCGATAAATAATGCTAAGGAAAGAGTTAAACAAAGGTGTGAAACACAGAGTAACAAACTAACTAGTTTAGAGGGCGGGGGGCCGGCACAAGGAGACAGAGAGATAGAGAGACAGAGAGAAGGGAGAGAGAGAGCGAGAAGAATCATCAAGAAATTATCAACGATTATATACACACATATCTATAATATATGATTTGTTTTATTTACGATCATCGATACGATAAGTGTCAGTCGCGAGTTCAAGTATCTGTCTAAACAAATCATTCGCAGCTTAAATAATCATTCACTTAGTTATATTTGCAGCTCGTTTGCTAAGTGTGTCATGGGAAGCGGCGCCGCCTGCAATTCATACACTGCAACAAAAATAGATCGCATTGCCAGCTAAATTTAAAATGTGCGAATTGCCAAAGTAAATACACAATGCGATTCCACCTTCGTCATTTCCTACTATCTGTCTAACTATTTTTATCAGTTCTTTTTTTTCAAGAACTTTCGTTTTTAGTTGAACGCAATTGAAATACGAAAAGTGAAACAATTTTTGTTGTATTTTTCTAATCATCATTTTACGTCAAATGTTTCCTACTATCTATTCAATTATTTTTATCAGTTTTCCTAGTCTTTATTCAACTGCAAAGCTGCAGACAATTGAAACGCTGAAAATGCAACAATATTTCAAGTATTCGTTTTGCCTGCGAATATTGTTTCTATCTCACTGTACCTCTCTCTTTTCTCAACTGTTTTTATCACTTTTCTAAGTTACCTACATTAACAACTACATATTTTCTATCAGTTCTACTAGTCTGTATTCAACTGCAAAGCAATTGAGTAGCTGAAAATAAAACATTATTTCAGGAAAACGTTTTGCCTACAAATTTTGTTTCTATTTCATTGTTCCTAACCAACTATTTTCCATTAGTTCTTCTAGTCTGTAGTCAACTGCAAGGCAATTGAAACGCTGAAAATGAAACAATATTTCAAGTATTCGTTTTGTTTGTAAATTTTGTTTCTATTTCACTGTTTCTCTCTAATTCCTCAACTGTTTTTATCACTTTTCTTAGTTACCCACTATCTAACCAACTAATTTCTATCAGTTTTCCTAGTCTGTATTCAACTGCTAAGCAATTGAAACGCTGAAAATGAAACAATATTTCAAGTATCCGTTTTGTCTGCAAATTTTGTTTCTATTTCACTATTCCGCTCTATTTCCTCAACTGTTTTTAGCACTTTTCTAAGTTACCTACTTTCTAAACAACTATTTTTATCAGTTCTTTCAATAACTTTAATTTTCACTTGAACTGCAATTGGAATGCTGAAACTGAAACATTATTGGAAGCATTTGTGTGATAATCAAGCTTTATTTCATTCCATTGTTGCGTAAATGAAACATAGAAGTTGTCTTCAGTTCAATCAAGATATGAAACAGCGAGTAACAAGTATGGAGACGAAGGAATTGAAACATTTTATTCGGCTTGCAGCTTCTATTACGAAAAGAAACGTTGGAAACGAAACACGCAGCAACAAATTGCACGACGTAGTCAGGAAATTCTTGCACGATTCCATTACTGAGCCCAGCTCAGGCAGAGGAACATTGGAAACATGCGCAGAACACGTACTCTGCCGTAGGGTCGCAGAGAGGGCGGCTGGGGCTGGGGGACGCAGCGAGGAAGGAACGCGTGGAGCGGCAGGTCGTGCATGATAAGCGCATCCGATGCAGCGTGCGGGGTGCAGAGAAGCGTGTTCGAAGATTGGCAACAGCAACGACGACGACGACGTTGCTGCACTGCGTCACAAAGATGACCATGCGATAGACGAAAATGAAACGGAAAAACAAAAACAAAAACGAAAACAAAAAACACATAACAAAATGATAAATTGGCACAAATTGTTTGCACACACTCAACTACAAAACCTCTTCGCATTGCACGTGCCCCCTCCACATGAATAGAGCGGGTGCTACGAGGGGGGCAGGAGGGGCAACTGCATTGGCGGTTGCACTTTATGTGTAAGTTTATGGGCATCTCCAAAGTGTTAACAGGCAGTTTGCAAGCTGATTATCGCTGCAGCAGCAGGCCTAGAAAGGGGCGGAGTAGGGGGCAAAGGGCGTGGTTGGGAACTGCCATCGATGGCAAAACAAAAACAAGTTTTGATCGATCGATTGGGATCGCAACAACAGCAAAATTATTTAATTAAATAAAAAATATTTTCGCCGAGATTTTGCATTGCTGATAACAATATTTATTATTTGCAGCTATGTACGGATATACCCTGTGATAGTCCAACGAGGAGTGGGTAGACGGTGCTACTAACGGAAAAGTACCCGTAGTTGGCTAAAGCATGGGATGATGGCAAATATCGATAAATATAGAGAACTCTTAGCCAGATATTGAGTTCGATTATTGGTTAACAGAACATACAGATATCATATGGAAGATTCACGACAATGAAGTACAAACTTCAATTTATTTATATAGCATAAAATTAATTGAAACTACACAGATATCATAGAGAAGACTCTCAGCAAGATTTTAGCTGCGATAATCGGTTAGTAGATCTTACAAATATCATATGAAAGATCCACAACAATGAAGTACAAATTTCTTTTTATATCGTAAAGTTCATTGAAATCACACAGATATCATAGAGAAAACTCTCAGCAAGACATTGTGTTCGATAATCATACAGAAGATTCACAACAATAAAGTAAAAATTTCATTTTTCTCTTTCGAGTTTTCTCCAACTTTCTATGATATTTTGTGGCCTATCAATTTGTAGTTGCTGCAATGTAATTAAAATAAAAAACAAATCATTGCCATTTGCGCAAAATTAATGTTAATGATGCCCAACACGCCTGCCCGCCAAGTATCGCGCGCCCCAAAAAGGCTCCCGCATTGTTCCGTTTAGTCTTGGTTCGTGCACGTGCTCAGCATGCAGGCACGCGCGCGCCTTCATTAGCCAGGACACGAACCAGCAGTGAGCAAGACGAAGTTGAATTGGGTCTGTGGAGCTGTGCGCAAGGAGCTCAAGAGAGAGACAGAGAGAGAGGGAATGAGAGCCAGTGCGAGAGAGAGAGGGTGAGAGAGCAAAGCAACAATTCGCAAAGGTGCTAAAAGAAAACATCGATAGATGGCACACTTAATCGATAAGACAAGTCAATCAAACATTGTTAATTGGGTTATACGTTCATTATTTTGTTTGTTTTTTTTTTTTTTTTTGTTTTTTCTCTCTTGTTATTCTGGTATTTTTCTTTCTTTTGGCTTGTTTACATTCACATTGATATTCCACATTTCACTTTTGCTACATGGTTAAGTTAATTATGTTAGGTGTAGTTTATGATACAGTTTCGTATTGTATGTACAACGATTGCTATGCCAGCTTAAGCTACGTAACGTAATAATAATTATCATTATTATTTATATATATGCTCGATTGTGTGTGTGTGTGTGTGTGTGTGTGAGTAAGAGTGTACTCTTTGTGTGTGTGTGTATTGGTATTAATTACAATTAATTTACGCTTTTGTTTACCGTTTGCTCTCGCATCAAATTTATATGCAAATCAATCAAAGTTCTTGATAGAAAGAAATGAAAAAGAAAAAAAGAAATACAAAAAAAAACAAAATCATTAACAAAATCGCAAACAAACAAAGCAAAAGAAAAGGCAAATCAAATAAGAGAATGTGATAATGATAGGTAGGCAGATGTACATATAGATATATAACTAAAATTGCTAATGTGCCCGCACAGTAAAAATTTTCCATTATTAAATGTGGAACGGAAGTCAGAATAGTCAGTATATAATTATATATATACCCTAAATTGTTATTTTATTTAAATAATCAATAAAAAATAAAAAAAAATACGTAACTCGATGCGTACACCGGACAAAAAAGGTATCGAAAACAATGATCGACTATCGTTGATACATGATCGGGATGATCACAGTGTTTACTGTGGTATGGCTCTGTAGACTTTGATCAGCAATACGCTATGCAAACCTCTTGCGCAGTAAGCAGTGTATAAGGTATGTTTATGGATTATGTAATACAGAGCTAAAGAACACTAGAACACACAACTGCAAGTGGTATCACTATGATTGGAATTACATACATATATGGTAAGCTGCAGATGCTAAACAATACTCAAGCAACCTGTTGATCACTTGATCCAAGCTAGTTCTAATTTGCAATCTTCATCAGATCTTCAGCAGTTCGTATCGTGAGTGAACGCAAGAGCTCAAAGTGATCGCTTTGATCAACTGGCCAATAAGATTGAGACCCAAAGTGGATCCATTCAATTATTATGTAATTCTTTATTCTCTTAGTCAAGATCACTTAACGGTCCATGACTGAGCATAACATTAATCACGATCAACTGTTGAGCATGCGAATGTGTGGGAAAGGCTGAATGACTTTCAATCAAGACTCAACTGAACTGCAGCCGATATTGCGTGATCTGTTGACCTGTTAACCTTAACTCTTGTACAATATTTGCTTAGGTTATTGTGTACATATCCGACAAATGAAAATGGAAATTTTCTGTTTTCTAAGGCCCTGAAAATCGTTTGCAGTTTCCCTCTCTTTCCCCTTGTTTGTTTATATAACTACATATAGTATTATGCTCTTATTGTTTAGAGTTAGCGTTGAGTTAGATGATCATTCAGGTGCGTGTGTGCGTGCGATGAGATGATGACGATTGATGAATGGTGAATGGTGATTGGTCGATTGATGAAAGTTGATTGATGACCACGTTTGACATGACGTTGATTGCGCTGCCGATGAGTGGATGCTCCTGGCCTTCTGCTAACTTTAAAGTTCTTCTGGTTCTTGTTATTGTGTGTGCATGTGTATGTGTATGTGTGTGAGTGTGAGTGTGATTAGATGTGTGTGTGTGTTTGTTATTGTTGTAATTGCTGTTGTTGTTGCTGGTTTAGTTGTTGTGTCATTTTTCATTCAGGATACAAGAGTCTATTGAGTGCCGTCGTAAGCAGCAGCAGCAGCAGAAGCAGCAGCGGCAGCGGCGGCAGTGGCAGCAGCAGCAGCGGCAGCATTCACGGAGTGATCAACATTGGTGTCCGCCAGAGCGACACCTGGCGGCGGCTGCTTAGTGTGATTGTACGTGCGACCGAGTAAAGGAACATGCTCTTCTAAAATTAGACAGCGAATTGTAAAAAACGAACATAAACATCAACGCTTTGTACAGTTTTTTTTTTTTCAAATGCATTAACATAACAAAAATAGACAGAAAACTAATCGAAAATGCAATTGAAAATAGAATTTATTAAAGTTAATTGAAAAGAGAATTTATTAAAGTTAAAGTTAGAAACGGAAAGCGATACAAAAACAAATTACAAAATCAAATGCGAAACTTGTTTTTTAGGCTAGTTTAGTCGAGTTTAGTTTAGTGTTATTATCTCTTATGAACATGCAACAAGCGCCCCCCCTTCCAGGCCAACCCACAGCCTCGCCTCCTCCCCACTCGCCCCGCCCTCCGTAAGAGCCGCCACCAAGCTGGGACCCGCCCCTGCGCAAGCGTGCAACAAAGCATTGAGGCGCATTTGGATTGATGATTGAGGAATCGAAAGAGCGAGACAGAAAGAGAGAGTGGATTGTGTGTGTTGTTATATGAGAGTGTGTGTTGGTGTGTGTGTGTGTGTGTGTGAAAGAGAGACAGTTAGAGAAAGTAAAAGACGCAACAAGTTATGCAGTTGCTGCATAAGAGCGAGTGAGAGAGACAGGAAGAAAACACAGAGAGAGAGAGACAGAGACAGACAAAGAGAGAAAGAGAGAGAGAGAGAGGAGAGAAGAAGAGACAACTATCGATTTATCGACCGGCCGATCGATCAATCACTCACCCTGCAGCTGACGATTAATCAAGGCCGTCAGTCCGTGGCCCACATCGACGCTCTTCTTCAGAATGAGCATCGGTTTGTCCTCGGCATCCTCCGCATAGCCGCCCGAGGGCAGGAAACCATTGCTGGCTATCGATTCGCTGACCTACAGTAGGGTAGAGCGTGAGATAAGTAACAGCTCCAACATAATTACAATCGGCATCAAGCGCAATCGATCACCTGTGTCACCTGCATTAGCTTTTTCACCACATCACGGCCGAGAATGTGATCGAATACGGTCTGCAGAAACGGTTCGGCCATTATCGATAGCTTGAGCTTATCCCGATGCCAGATGAGCACACGTGACTCCTCCATGGCCATGATGGAGACCTGCAATAGAGAAGGCAATCGGTTAACAAATGACTGATAACATTTATCGATATTTTTGCTACTTACCTGAAAATAGTCATCGGTCGAGACACCAAACCATTCGGGCGAGTCTAGGAACTGATGCGGAAACACAATATGCAAGGCACGTTGATGCTGCGAGACAACCAATCTGCAGAGTAAACAACACACACAAACAAACAGACAAATGTTATCGATAGGCACAAGAGCATATATCGTTCGATTGATTGCCACGCTCATACTCACTTGCCGCTCAGCACCAGCGACAGACTATCCACCTTGGTGACCTTCTCCTGTGCATAGACCTCCTGGTACTTTAGCGACCGTATGACCTTCATGCAGTTGAGCACCTTGCGGAACTGGTGTCGAGTCACACGCAGCGGCTGAAACAGCGCCACATACACCTGCAAGGGTAAAGTAGAAGCAACTTAGATATGACACAATTATCGATAAATATTAAATTTTAATATCCTTAAATATAAACATAACCAAAAAGAAAGACTAACTTCGGTATGCAAGGTGCTTAACCCCCGTAGGTTCTTATATACTCCGATCCTTCCTATACTAGTCATATATAATGGTGGAACATTTTATGGTATTGTGTATATTCAATATTATGTCTAACTTGAATTAGCAAAACTGGTCTTCATATAAAAACCTTCATTTCGGTCGATTATTCCTATGGCAACTACATATGTTACAGTGTAGTAAATTTGCTTGCAATACCTTGGCACATTAAGCCTTACGATATATTAGTCCGATCTAACTTATAATACAAACTCATTTATCTCCATCACAAAGTCGCAGCTTTGATATATTATAAATATCGATTGATTTAAATAATATATTCGATTGGCCACTAAAACTGAAGAGCTCAGAGATTAATCATCCGTCTACAGCAACAATATAACATATTTCTATAGTTTCTTCCTGAATGGATTGTTTACAGTATGCCAGGCCTTCTTATCAAGCTATAGTGCATCCGTAAACATGCTCATGCTGATTGGAATATTACCAGAGTTAGTATAATTAATATGTGATTTACAATGAAAATCACATTTCTATATAGGGTAGACTGCGAGTCGAGCTGATGTAAGTATTCTTTCTCCCTCCCTCCAGTTCTTTCCCTTTCTCTTCCATTTGCATAATAACACACACAGTTCTGTGATTGATGCCTGCCTTGTGGCTATCTGCACCCGATAAAAAGGAAGTCGTAAATCTCATTGCACGTCCACTTCAGCTCTATCAAAGGTGACCCAAGTGAGGATCATAAAATACAAAGATAAGATATATATATTATATGTACGTTTTTCCTTTCATTTACGATCAACACAAGGCAACTTGATGATGATCTGTTTTCGCCTTTGCCTTTGCCTTCTTCTTCTTCTTCTTCTTGTTTACAGGGTGTGCAAATATTTTGTACACCGCCGCAGCGTGTGTGAGATCTGCTGAGAGTTCTCATTGTTAAGTTGTGAACTGGCTGGCGTCGGTGATCGGCTCGTTAATCACTTGATTCAATAAGCCGCTGTTGCTGTGCCGACTTCGAATTGAATCGAATCGAATCGAATCATGTGCTGCCTCCCCCACCCCCCCAACTCAAATCACACTCAACGTCATCGTTTACCGCGTTGTGGCTGCAAAAAATGTGGCCCAAAAGCTCCGCGCCAGCAAACATGATCAACCACATGGTCAAATTGCAAGACGACCGACTGTGGGGACGGATCCATGACATACAGACAGACAGACAGACGGACGGACGGACGGACGTACGACCAAAGCAATCGCTTGTCGCATTTTTCGGCTGGCAATTTGTTTTTATTGGTTGCCATGCAAAAAATGTGTACAAACGTTTTACGCTTTTTGTTCTGCTGACGCGACACCCAACGCTATACGAGACACCGCCTCCTCTGAAACACACACCTCAGACCGCCCCCCCCTCAGACCAAACTCGGAGGCCTCAAGCAGCGACAGTTTTCCAATGCCCTCACGACAATTGGACAAACTGGCGAATCGAGTGTAGTTTGTGCAACATTTTGCGGAAATCGATTGGGAAATGCAACGAAAATATGTTGAACAGTTCGGTCAATATGATATATGATTGAAGAAATTTCATTTGAAGCGAAAGCATGAGATACTATATAGAATTACTTATAATAATTATATAGTGAGTAGGTAGGAAATACACTTAAAGCAATTATTCAGACAATATTTTGAAGGGATATTGAAGACATTTCGCTTGAACAGAAAGCATAAGATACTGCATAGAATTTCTAATGAAATAATGAATAGAATATCTGATAATAACCAACAGTTAGTAAGTAGGAAATAAAAAAAAAAAAATAAATAAAAAAAAAAAAAAAAAAAAATTAATAAAAAAAAAGTAAAACAAAAAGTAAGCAGGAAATACATTTAAAGGTTACCTATACTACAACCTTAGAATCACATTAAAATCAAATGATAAATGCATTAATTTTGATGATCAAATCGACAAATCTAAGTCTACTTAAAGTTTTAAAAGTTATAAAGGTTTTTATAAACAAAATCTTAGTGTAATATAGCAAAGACTTACGTAGATTACCTATTGTTGTTACGTTAGGCGTATAAAATGAGTTAAACAAAGTCTTCAGTTACTGAAGAACTGTTTAGCTCGTGCAGTAACACCTTGGCAAGCCCCATAAAATGATCATAGACCCTTGTTGAATTCTACACATATGTTACTCAATAGAACACAAACAGGGAACCCTAGCAGGCGTAATGATACATAGATATATACCCAGATATATATATATATATACGTACATACATACATATATAATTGGAGGTAGCAGTTGATTCGTATTATAGCTTTGATAGATTAGGGTAATCAACTGTCAACGTGTTGATTGCAACTTTCGTTTCAGCGGGCTCGCTTTGCTTTGCGCGCTGCGCGTGTCGAATTCCGCTTTCGATACCCTTTATGACTTGTGCAATACGTACAGCAAACTGGATATACTTAGATGTGTACTATATATTTATATGTACAGGGCTTGATCAGCTGAACGTAATGCTACATATGGAGCAACGTTTAGTAACCCAGTCGAGTTCCTTCTGCGTATTCTTACAGTTTGTCGGGGGTTTTCCCACACTCTACTACAGACTTAGGGTATCTGCTAGTCGTGCATGCCCACACACACACGTGTACATATGTTTTGTGCATATATAAATAACATAAATAAAATAATCAAAAGTTTAGACTCAACGACGGACAAATTGTAATCCGGGCAGGTTTAATGTTTGTTGCTGTTGTTGTTGGTGTTGTTGTGACCGGCTTGGTTGCCGCATGTGGCGCGAGATTTGCAACAGCGGTTGCAGCAGCGACGCCGCGCGTCGTCGTCGGACATCGCGGCTGATGCTAAAGTCACGTACGCCACCAGCAACAAGCGAGGTGTCTGCACTGCGCTCCCACTGCCTCTGCCACTGCCTCTGCCTCCACCTCTGCCGCTACTGTTGCTGCCCCCGCCGGCACAAGCCCAGCGACGCTCTCCAAAGAGTCGCACGCGTACACAGCGCAAGAGACGAGAGCAAAGCGAACCGGAACGGAACGGAACACAGCAAAGCCAAGCGCATCTCTCAGTGTATGTATGTGTGTGCGTGTGTGTGTGTGTTTGTGTGTGTGTGCGTGTATCCAATCAGATTAGCTCTGCTGAAGCGGATGAACTGTGGCCGGCAACAGGCTGTGGCGGCTGCGGGGGCAGCAACGCACAATTTGCAATTGAATTCAATGAAGCAAAAAACGTAGAAACAATAAAGAGAAAAGGGGGGAAAAGAGGAGAAAAAGAGGGGGAGAAAAGAGAAGAAAAAGAGGGGGAAAAAAGCAGAATAAACGAGAACAAAAACAAAGCCGAAAAATAAAAGCGGCCAATGAGCAATTGGCTGAAAGACGAGAGAGAGAATTCAACATGTGAGGCAAGTGAACTGTGCAATTAGAGGGGGAGAAAGATAGAAGAGAAAAAAAGAGAGAAGAGAGAGAAAAAGAAATAGATAGAAAGGGAGAAAGAGCCAAAGATGAAGAGCAAACCTACATCAGGATATTAACTATCTCTGATTGAGCTGATCGAGCTGATTGAGTTCATTGATCTAGACAGAAAGTTGATTTGCATCGATCGCCTCAATTGATCTCCAAAGTGATCGCTGCTTTATAGTTAACTGATCGGACAGGATCATGCCTGATTGGCTACAATAACAACAAGCTGATCACTGATCTGGGCATGTACGAAAGTCGTTGCGATCTTTATACTCTGCCCAGGCTGCTAAAGATCTCGCGCAACTGATCTGGCATGCAACAGATGCCTGTTGATAAGTTCAGACTGATCTCAGTTGATTGTCTTGTTACAGATCACATCAGTTAGCTACTTATTATTCAATTTAGTTTATGGCCTCAGTTAGATGCCAATCTCAGAGCGGAATAGAGAGGGAGAGAGGCAGAGAGAGAGAGTGAAGAATTGCTCTAGCTCGCACTTTATCTGCGATGATCTGCGCACTGATGATCGTGGCATAGTTTCTCTTGCTTAACTGACCTGCCTGAATTGCTTACCCACACACACCCACCTGCTCTCGCACACACACACACGCACAAACGCACATACTCAAGCATCGCATAGACTTAAAGTACAGATAAACGCGACTGATCGTGCCATGGGAAAAGTTTTGCAGCAGCCCAACAAAGTGAACTGTGCCAAAAGCCATTGAACCGAACCTGTTGCTATTCCCGTATTGATAAGCTGGCAACAAAGAGAGTCCACTCTTCTCCCACTCTCCCACTCTCTCTCTCTCTCCCTCTCTTTCTCTATCTGTGTCTTAAGAGCAACGATCAACTAATTTTGCACACAACACGAGGCAACACTGCGCCATCTTTCACTGCACAATCAGCCGTATTTACGACCAGATAAGGCAGCAAATGCGCCGGTGGGGAGGGGGATGAGGCGCTACAGGGGTCCAAAAAGGAGCAGACGGTCAAGTGATCGCACATTATGCAGCCACTTATCGATAAACAGGCATAAACAACCTTTAAAGCAACGTCAGCAAGAACAAACAGTAGCTCTGCCCAATAACGCTGAAGCGGCATAAAATACAATAGATAAAAACGCAAAGAGAGCAGAAGAAAGAGAGTAAGAGAAAGAGAAAGAGAAAAAGAGGGGAAGATAGCGAACAAGACATTGACCATAATCGGAATTATTTGATTTCATGAATTCTATCAAAAAGCCGCTAATCAAATACACCAACAATTGCGGCGAATTTTTCCATGTGATTCAACGAACGCCTCACGTGGGTCCCTCCACCTCGGTGATTGATTGAGCGAAAGCTCGCGCGAGACCCCACATAGACCTTCCCCCCACTCCCATGGTGCTTCTGGGGCGGTTACTTTGGTAGATTATATTGTTGGATCAATGCCAGAGGAGAAGACAGGCAAGTGATGCGCCTTGACGGCAGCTGACAACAAGCAGCCTCATGCTGAGAGATGCTGACGCAAGACGCAGACGGGGCATAGTCATAAGACAGTCTGAAAGGGGGGGGGTGTACACATAGGGAGGCCTGGCGTCAGGTGTATGAAAAAAAACAAAGTCAACTGACTGCTTTGAATTATTTCCAAGAATCCCAGGCACCCTGTGACTGTGAAATGAGTCCATCATAATCATATACTATAGTACTATAGGTATAGTCCTCCGATATGTGTGTGTGTGCGTCATCAATCGATGCGACAAAGAGTTAGCCCTACCACACGAATTTCACCATTCAAGCTACACTGACAGCTCAGTTTGCGTAGTTGGTTAAATGTAAACAAATCGCAACGTATCAACTGCCCAATCGATAAGGCCCAAACCCCCCGCCTCTCTCTCTGCCCCCCCTTGCTACCCAGCAGTGCATAACAAGCAGAGCTACCTCGGCGACAACAAACGCAAGACAATCGTTGTGACGTTATATGCGAACGCGGCACGTCCGCACCTCAAAGACATCTTTCACGTGGCTGGTGGATTAGTTGCCAGACTTGATCGCATCCACGTATGCCCAAAATATAAGATATTAAACCAATGACTAATACAAATTTCGGGTAAAATAGACCGCACACAACTAATCGATCTGTATAAGATGTCGACAGTAGGGCGGGAAATATCGTCAGACATTGAAGTTCAAAGTCAGTTCGATTGGGTTATTCGAATTTTGAATAGATTAGATTGAATTTGCAATCTTTTGCTTACATTTGAATCGATTGATAACGCTAATTACTGACGCTATCACTGATTATCAATGTCTCATTGGTTGTTCGCCAAAAACACCCCATTGAGTCACGCGAGGCCTTTAAGGATCAGTCCTATCGAAACAGCTCGATGGAATTAGAAAATCTGACGAAATAAAAGTTTTTGGTCACTTCGATATGAAAGTCAGTTCTGTGAACTGATAAATACAAGATTATCATTATTGTATCATTATTCAGATATTCGAATATTATCTATAAGGTAACCTTGCTCTACTGCCCGAGTAATAAGCTAAAAATAGCCAAAAACCTTCAAGCCAATTCCTGTTTCTCAAGTAGCTCGTCTAATTTAAGATCACTCAGTCAGTTGTTGCTATTTTCCCAGCACAGTCCCACGTCACAGAGTCCCCCTGAATTTTGACCTTCACACTAAACATACTCATAACGCTGATGGTCCATTTCTTGGGCTATACGTGCGATTCGGCACTCGTGCTGTGCGAATTTGCCTCGGGCCCCCACCAAAAGCGAGTCATGCAAAAAGACTCATAAAAAGGGGCCCGAGCGAGGGAGGTTGATGGCGAAAAAAACAAACTGATTAGTTGATTAAAGGTCAGATCGTGTTGTGGGCATTTCACAAACGTTTGATTAAATTTAATAATCATGGACAATGCGCCATTGTTGAAGCCAATTCAGTTGCACTGCGCTGTAGGTTGGCAGAGAGTACCTTCGCTGGCTGAGAGAAAAGTTTTCCAAGTTTCAAAAACGTGAAAAACGAATAAATCTTCACTTGCACGATGAGTGTGCAAGAAATTCAAGTGAAATTCTAATGAATACCAAACAAGAAAGCACAAAAAAATTCCGATTCCCCAAACATGTACAAGGAATCAAGCGACAAGTCAATATGTCTATACTATATATATGTGTATATATATAAATATATATATATTGATTGATAGAATCCATAACAGTGCGCTAATCACGCGTTTGTATGCTAAATAACAACTCTCTGGGGGCTATAAACGCCACGCTAAACGTCTGTCAAACGTTGTTGTTGTTGTTGCTTTTGGGGACTCACGAGATTGGTAGCTTTGTGTGTGATAGGTCCATCAGTTAATCAACAACTTGACAGATCGACGACACAACGTCCGGAGCGGAACTTGCCGTAATTTAATAATGAGCACTTTAACTGACAATTTCCATTCATCAAATTATTGAGCGCGCAGATCGCAGATCATAGATCGTAGATCGATGATTGTGCTCTGCCCCCCCACACACACCCCCTACCTCTGGCCAACAAATCCTTTAAAGCTTCGATACCAAAAAAAGATGAGCACAATTTGATTGTTTTGTTTTTTTGTTGGTCTCTGCCATAGATTGTAGTAGACACATATAGAAAGCGATCCGTGCTCATAAATCGTCCTCTTGGCATGTGGCGCACGTTCGCCATTTGCAGATCTAATCGACTGATCACATGGCTGCCGTGTGCTCAGAACAAATACAATGAATGAAAGATCCAAGACGAGTTGCATTACGAAAATCAGAGGAACTGCGATCGGCAAGATCTAAGACAAATTCCATTTAGACTTAGCAGTGATCACAAATGATCAACATTCTGGTGCATCACAGATAATCAGTTATGGATCAGCTGTGGATATACCTCAACTTACCTGTAAATCAATTGCAATTATAGGTATTTCAAAAAAACGATCATCATGATATAAGCGATCAGGTAAGGAACTAAGTTCACTTACGGCTGTGACAGATAATCAGTTATGCATTAGCTATAAGTCCGTAATCATATAAACCATTTATACTTCTTCAAATCAAAGATCATCATGATATCAGCGATCAGTTATCAAATGACCAACGATCAATCAGTTAACAATCGTTTAGCTTATTTAAAGACCCAATATATATATAATATATATATATAACTATAGTTAGCTAAATATGAAGCTGACTGATCGTCACTCGATATAACTTATATTTAAACACTATTCCATCTTTATGATCGTTAATAATAGAGCTTAGTGCCCAACTAGTGTCTCTCAAACAGGCGATCGCTGCATTCATCATTCATTCAGAAAGTAATAAACAATATGTGATTTTGGAAATATACGTAAGAAGTGGGCAAACAAAAACTTTGAACTGCTTGATGACGTCTGATGTTATACCCAATCACCCGCAGATCGCTTACTCATCCAGGTGACTTTCAAATTCCATAAATAATTTTCGGAATTTTGGAATTCAAAGACGTCAAGGCAGGGGAATACAGAAAGATATAGGAAAGTGATACCCTGTGTATGTGTAATGTGTCTGTTTATGAATTCTCTTGTACTTTTCTTACTGATGTAAGCGACACCCTCTCCTCCCCCCCGTCGCTGGGCCTGCTCCTCCGGCACGCGGCTGGAAGTGTGCACATGTGGCGCACATTAACTGTGGAAACGGGCAAAAACACTCAGACACACACACACACACACACACGGTCCATTTGGTCAGACACTTACGCTGGCACCTCCGCCTGCCCCCTGTCTGTACTGGGAGGGAGTCCATAAAGAAACTAACGATCGCAGCGTGACAAGGAGCAACTAATGTAGGAGCACGCCTGCTCTCTTTGGTGGCCATTTAAGAGCGCGCTCAAAGAGAGCAAGACGCGCCCGCTCAGCCAGTCTGCGTCTTTCGTGCTCTACCCGCCTCCCTTTGCCTCTCGCTCTCTTTCTCTCTCTCTCACTCTTTCTCTCTCTCTGAGACTGTTTCCGCCTCTTGATCGGGTTTAAGTACATAATTTTTTATAGCACAGACTGGCACGGCCAACAGCTGCCTCTGTCTGCTGCCCGACCAACCCTAATTGCAGCAACCCCCCGTTACCTCCCAATCCCCCCTCCCCACCCTACGGCCCTGTGCTCCCGTTACACGCCCAACTGCACCTGCGCCTCTGCCTTTGCTTATGTGGATCAAGTGCAAGTTGCGTGGGAGCGTCGCAGCGTCACATTGTCGTCGTGTGTCGCCCGAAGCCCGAAGAGAGCGCGCGCCGCTCATTCAACGACGACAGCGACAGCGACGACAGCGACGACGACGTCCAAGAACTGAGGCTCACTCACACATGCGCAGGCGCTATATAAAAGCGGACGCCGTCGCAGTGCGCCCATTCAATCGCACGTATTAACTCGTCGCGTAGACGTCGCAGTCGCAGTAGCAGTAGAAGCAGCAGCAGCAGCAGCCGCCTTAGCAGCAGCAGCAGCTAGCACCAGTACCTAACCCTAACCCAAACCGATCCGAAATACCCTATCCGGCAACAACAACAACAAGAACACACACTGCAAAGTCGAGAGCGCGCGCAACAATAACAACAATTTGTTTCAAATAACTAACCCAACAATAAGAACAACAACAACAAGAAACGAAATTCTAAAGTCGCAAAGAATTTTTTTGAGTGCAGCAAAACGAGAACGAATAAAAAATTAAACAAAAACGAAATAAGCAGCAGAAGAACAGTGCTAAACAAGAAGAAGCAGAAGCAGAAGCAGAAGCAGCAGCAGAAGAAACAGTGCAAAAGTAGTAGAAGCAGAAAGAGAGGGAAGTAGGCGTACCGTTATCTCCGCAGTTACAAATACAAATACAAATGCAAACATGTGCCATAATTCGGGCATCGAAAGTGAACAGATCGAACGGTACATGGCCTTCGGTCTGCCCCAGAAGGCGGTCAGGAGCGTGAAGTATACGATGCGCAAGCGCGAACAGCAGCAGCGCAAGGAGCAGAGGTCACAAAACAACAACAACAACAGCAGTAGCAGTGGCAGTGGCAGCAGCAGAGGCAACAGCAGCGACAGTGACAGCGGCAGTGGCAGCGACATGGAGCCAACAACACGCACAATGCAGCAGCAGCAGCAAAAGCAGCAGCAACAGCAGCAGCAAGAGCTTGTGCAGCTAACAGAGACAGCAACAGCAGCAGCAGCAACTGCAGCAACAGAGGAGGCAACAGACAGTGTAAAAGAGTTGCAGGCGCACAGCAGCAGCAGCATGAACAACAACAACAGCAGCAACAGCAGCAGCAACAGCAGCAACAGCAACAGCAGCAATGGCATTTTGAACATTCCCAAATTCTGCGGACGCTTTCGCAAGCAACAGCAGCAGCAGCAGCAAGAAATGCAAACAGCAGCAATCACAAGCGAAGCAACAACAACAACAACAATAACAGAAGCTTTAACAGCACAACAACAGCGCAAACTGAGCTCCATGGAGCCATCAATGGACGACGCACTCGCAATTGGCACCCAAATGACACGCAAAGTTGCTGAGCGCCTTCACTGCCTGATCGCACAGCTGCAGGGCAGTCGCCTCTACACGTGAGTCTCTTATATAGTCTTACACATATATATATATATATATTAGTATATATAGTTATATTAGATCGATCACATGATTAGCTTTACTTTACGCATTAAAAATAGACAAGACAAATTGATGGAATTCGCCAGGTGCGCTTATCAATTCGAATAATCACGATGCGCGCCCATGTCAATCACGCGAAAAATGATTTAACGTCGCAATCGCATTCGATTATTTCGCTATCGATTATCATTATCGGAGGTGAGGGCACTTTGACACAGACACACACGCCTCCCTTTTTGCTTTTGCACTTTGACGTCGTCGTGTGTCTGTGCAAATATTTTTGTTTTCGTTTTCATTTTGGCTGCCGTTATGCAAACAGTGAGAGCGAGTGAGAAAGGGAAAATGAGTGAGAGGGAGTGAGAGAGAGCGTGACAGTTAGAGCTGCATAACTCTGTCCAAGCAATTCTGATGCAATTCTGCAGCGAATTCAATGTGCCCTCAACAGAGCATGTTAACTGATTATAGCACTATTTATAGCACATGCTATACAATGTTATATGTGTGTTATGGCTATTTCTGGCTAGCTACCCTCCCCCACTGTCGAGCTGTTTAAATACTTTTATCACACACTGTGTAGGCCATTGCCCGATCAACAGGCTGACTCAAGATCGGGTGACCCATCCATGGGGGAACTTTCCTAGTCTGCTTATCAGCGACGTCGACAGAGCGTTCCCCCTCCCACACAAGTACAAAGTGCGAATCGCAGGCGACGTCACAGCGACGCTGACAGCGTCGTCGGCAGCAAAGTGTTAACGTCGTAATCGACGCGCGTCTCTGTTAATGTCAGCGCCTGAGTCAGCTGCTGCTGTTCTCGCTCTCGCCGTCTCTGCGCCTACGTCTCTGCCGTGGCCTCTGCCACTGTCTCTCGCTCTCTCTCGCTCTTCTTGGCCTTTGTCTGTGCCAGTCTCTTCCTCAGTCTCCACCTCTGCCTCTGTCCCTGTCTCTTCCCTTGCCTCTAGTTCTGTCTAGCCCTGCACCTCTCTCTCTCTCTCTCTCTGCCTTCGCCTCTGTTCTGGCATTATCTTGCTCGGCAACGCATTGTCAGCTTGCTGAGCAGCTGTTCAATTGAACAGCTGATTCTGGAATTCGCCGTCGCCGTCGATTGAACTTGTACGCAGCAGCCCCTCAAAGCAACGCTAGCAGCAACAGCCACCAGGCAGCAGGCAGCAGCGTCGCTGCGCAGCGACAAGTGCTAAATTATCTAGATAACGTTGCTGCTGCTGATTGCGCTTTCAGTTGTTTGTTGTTGCTATTGCTTTTGTGATTGTTGTTCTATTTCATTTGGTGGCCATTCTCGATCCATTTTACTACTGTGCAAATGGCAACACACTAAAATATACATATGCAAGCAGGTGTGTGTGTGTGTGTGTGTCTGTGTGTGTATGTAGAATATTTGGTTGCATGCTTTTTTGCACGTACGCCACTTTCGTCGCTACTGCGAGCATTCGCCGCAAAGTCTACGGCAACAGCAATACATAATACACGAACAGGGCCCCCCTCCCCCATTTCCCTCCCTCCCTTACTCACTCCTCTCTTCCACTCGCTAGCTCCCCCAGTGTGTCGTAAAACATCACATGAACAAGATCTATGCGAATATGCAAACACACACAGCATGCGCAAAAAAACGAAACCAGACACACACGCACACACACACACACGCAGTCGTCACACGACGATGCGTAAGAGAGCAGCAAAGTTCGGCAGCGACGCGTCGGCAGTGCAAAGCACTTGACGTTTGGTTAGATAAGCGCGTCGGCATGGCTCGGCTACGCTCGTTTGCAGTTGCTAAAGTTCGCAGTGAATTCGAACGCGAAAAAAAAGGGGGGGGAACAGAGGGCAACAGTAGGAGGGAAAGCAATGCGCACGTGCTGGCGTAACATGCTGAGCGCGCAATAATAGACTAGCATAAATTAAGCAAACGACAATAACGATAACGATAACGATAACATGCGTTTCTAATTCACCTTCTCTCTCTCTTTCTATCTGCAGTATTCTGACGCGCACTACGCAGCCGGCACATCTGATCGCCATTTGCATTTTATCCTTTGTGCTGCTCACCGTTGGACCTGATCTCACCACAACAACAACAACAGAAACAACAACGCTGCACAGCAGCCAATTGCATGCAGCAACAACAACAACACCAACAACAGCAACGCCCACAACACGCAATGGCGTTGCTGCTGCCTCAGTTGGTGGCAGCACACTGGCAACGCTGGCATATCTAGGTGCATTTGCCACACACTTTGGCTCACAAATCTGGATGACCTTTGTATCCGGTAAGTGTTATACAAGGGAACCAACTGCAACAGCAACAACAAACAACATCTCAACATCACAACTTAATTCACTGTCAACTTTTTGCTGCCGCTGTCGTCGTCAACGCTGACTTCGCTGCCCGCCCCCCACCCCTCAACGTCACCAATCACATGAACTGTGTGTCAATGTCAATGTCAGAAAGTCTCATTCAAAAAATCGTAGGCATTATCATAATTTGTTGCACTTGACATTTCTCCCATCTTAATAATCATTCAACTAATCGTTTCTCTCACTCTCTCTCCATTGACAGGCCTTTCGCTGTATTTCTCGCTGCCGCGTCACACGTTCGGCCAATGCCAGCAGATACTGTTCCCCAAGTATTTTGCATTGAACGCAATGTTAAGCATCAGTATGTTGATCATCTATGTTAAATACTTTCTGAGTGGCTGGACAACAGCAGCGGGCGTACAATTGGGCACACTTACACTGACGGCCGCCATTGAGGTGGTGGTGCGTTTGTATTTGGCACCACCAATGCTGCGTCTGATGCATGAAAAGTATCGCATCGAAGATGCCATCGGTAGTGGCAAGGAAGTCGGTAGCCTGGTGCAGGGTGATCTGGTTGAATGTCCACACTATCAGCGCATACATAAGGCATTCCGTCGCATTCATATGACCATTGCCATTGGCAATATGATTGTCCTGATGGCAACATGTCTGCAATTGTATTTTCTGGCATTGAAAATACGAATTAGCTAAGACACAAACCAGTTGTGTGCGCGCGCGCTTTTGGGGGGCAGCACCTAAAAGGCTGCAATGGTTTTTTTATTCATCACCCCCGCTAAAAATGAATTTATAAATTTACAAATTTTGTAGCTAAATTAAGTTAACATACCACACCCCCCCCCCAACCCCTCTCACTATTTCCCACTCGAAGATGCATCACTCACACCAACACACACACACACACATACAGAGATACAAACACACCCAACCATGCTCATATAAAAGTTGATATTGTATTCTACTGTCAATGATTGTCTCAAATTAAATTATTAATAATTATAATAATAATAATCGCGTAATTTATTAGACAATATATTTATAATATAATCGCAACAACTCATTAAACGCAGAGAAACCAGTTTTAACCATAGTTGGGCAACAATTTCGCTTTGAGTTCTGAAGAAAAAGAAAACAACACACACCTGTGATAAGCGCGCCTCGCCCAGCCCCCGCCCCGCCCTCAACACATACACTCCCTTTTCACACATATACACACACTTTTAAAAACACAGCCCATTTTAGTTTAGCCACATAGCCAATAATATCACACACAATTGTTAATTAATAGCATTTAATGATTTTCTTGTGAACCCATTTTTTTTTTGTCTGCTAATTATAAACTATCGAAATTATTTATTTGTCTAAGTTGAGTTTTGGGCGCATTTGTTGCAACAACAAGCGCTAATAGAAAAAGATATAAACAAAAAAACAACAGAAATAAACCCAAATTGTATTTGAAAATAGCCTGAATGTCTTTTGATTTATCGATAAATGTAATTTAAGAATTTTGGGGAGCACAATGGAAGGCCTTAGGTGACCTCTGTGTAAGACTTATACTTCATATCACAAGTCAGAAGCATACAAAGCTGAGACGAAGTTCGTTACTACGGAAAACAACAATATTGAGCTCACTGAATTGAAATTCAACTTAACCCGTCAAATATTTGCCAAATTTACTCTATTGTAACAAACAAACGATAACACTATCGGTAATTGTCACTTTGCATACAACTACAATGTTTTTTCTTATTTGACATACGATAGTATCCCCTGCCTCGATTAATATGCATATGTAGCCAGCGGTGGTCTCGATAGTACTATCGCTGAAGCTATTTTGCTTACATCTGCTACGTATTCTTTAACGTAACATACGATAGTATGCCCTGCGCTATCGATAAACCAATAAATATACATATTTTATAATATAACAAACGTTAGTATCCCCTGCGCTATCGATTTACCGATTGATATACATATTCTTCAATAAAACACACATTTGTATCCCCTGCGCTATCGATAAACCGATTAATGTGCATATTTTCCACTTACCGCTTCGATTTCCTTATCAAATCGCACCGGACGCAGCCGACATAGCACCACAAACAGGTAGACAAAGTTAATGCCGATGCCCAGGCCCGACCAGAAGACCACGTCCATGGTGCACTCGACCAGGTAACCATACATGCCCATCATAATGCAACCGATGAGCAGCGTGGCACGCATCCACAACGAACCGAAGGGCCCATGCGGCGCCAGGAAGGCCAAAAAGAGGAAGGCCCAGCCTAGCTGAAAGTAAAGATGATGCGGCTGCTGCCAGGCGAGGCACTGTTCGATTGACCAATCTCCGGGGTAGGTGGAGCGCAGGGTGCCGTTGTTGTCATACAATATGGTATCCCTGGCGGCGCTAGTGCCCGCCGTGCTCTGCGCGATGAGCGTGTTCGCCGATGCGGCGTCCATGGCGTTGCCCATTGCACCCCCGCCGCCGCCACCGCCAGCGCTGACACCAAGACCCATGCTGGCGCTGCTGCCGGCGCTGTTGATTAGTGCGCCAACGCCGACGCCGGCTGCGCTGCCCGCTGTGCTGGGCATAGCCGGTTGGGGTTGCGTGCTAGCTCTCGTTACTTGTTCCGAGTGCTCGTTCTTCTCAACTAGTTCCCGTACTCGTTATCACACACTGGTTACTCCACTACTCGTTATTATTTCCTTGTCCTTTGTACTTCTCAACTAGTTCTTGTAATCGTTCTCTTACTCGCTGTTCGCCTACTCCGTCTCGTTGTTCTCGAGCTCGTCACTTAAATTTCTTTCTCTCGTTATATCTTGAACTCGCTACTTCAGGTGCTCCAAACTCTTCTCGCTTCTCGCTCTCTCTTTCTCTTGTTTTCGCACTGTTGTTGCTCAGTCTACTCGCTCTCGGCGTGTTTAGGTGATTCTTCAGCAATTGTAAAATTGTTTGGTGTCCTCTCAAATGAAAATTCGATGCATTCGTTGCACGTTTCTTATTGTTGTTTTTGGTATTGCAATAACATGTGTTGTCTGCACTACTGCTTCTGCTTCTGCGGACTTCGCTGTCACTTTCTTCAGCTTTGGGTCACATTGTTCCATTATATTTCATTCACTCTCGAGGCACTTCAGCTGCAATTAAACGTACAACCACAAGGGCCATCATTAAAAATCGATTGAAAATAATTTAGCTCGTTAAACGATAATCTGCAATGCCTGGGAATACGCTCAGCTGGCAGCGATTGTTTTATAACCAAAACGCTCCCAGCGATGCAGTTCGAACAACGATATCCACCACTATATATATACTACATATGATAATTGCCGGGCTTAGCCGACTTTTACAAATTTCGTATTCCTTTGTTGCAACAATGGGAAAATATACATTTATACAAATATCAAGACATACGAGTATATATCTGCTCAATGATTAATGCAATGCAAGTAAACAAAAACACCTTGAGGTTTATCATGCTATCATACGATATTATATTACCAGTTGGAAATAAGTTTATGGTAAACAGAATTGTCATCTCTACAGGAATTCACAGGAATCGATTACACAAAAATGCAAAATATGCTTGAATCAATAAGTTCTGTGTTTACAAGAACGATCAAATTCAAACTATGCAACATTAAGGACGGAAAACTTTATAAATTTCATATAAAGTTACCAAATGATAAGTTCTTAAAGTCCCAACAAACAGACATCAGACAAACCGACTGCAAATCTTAATGCGTACTAAATGTACCCTTCAAGCGCTTTCGATAAACAATACTCATATCATAATCTATCTGCATATCACGTTGAAAACGAATTCGAGAGACCTTTTCGCTCTTTACACCATGACGAGCCTTAAAAAAAAACTCACTTGTCATTCGCAATTAATAAATGAAAAACCCTATAGGAAAAACGAGTTTTCAGCCAATTTTTGCTTTCACTTGAATATTTTTTTAAATATGCGTGAAAGTTATGAATATTATAATTTTTATTATCATGATGATATAACACGCAATAGTAATTCGTTTTTTTTCTCAGTGCTTAAGCCCATCAACGTCTATCAACGTTATTTATTTCACTTGCTTTCAATTGATTCGTGCTTCTAATGCCCAAATTTAGCTCACTTCATTATATACCCTGTACGGCAAGGACAGATCAATGGGTATATATTTTAAAGCACGTACATAATAGAATTCTTAACTAGATTTCATCTTGCAAAACATGTTTAAATCGTAAAAACCACAACATTATTCCGAGTTCATTGAAATTATATTCATAACTTTGAATAGGGTATCTGAGCTGAGTCATTGTGCCTCGTTTAGAGCTTAACAATCTGAACAATCATAAATCATTTATGATCTCTTGTATCTCTTGTTCAGCTGCCTCTCATGGCTTTAGACGTTCCACATTCATTTTATTTTTTTTTTTCCTTTTTTTTCAGGCAATGACGTCATGCGCTAACCCGAAACTGGTTCCCCAAATAAAGTTCCTGTCTTGCGAGGGGTATATTAAAATCTATTGGTCCCCTTTGGAACGTGATCGGAAATCGAGGTGAACAAATTGCCTGCCCTCGAGACGATGTCGCGCTATAATTACAGTGCAGTCGGAACTGTTGGGAAGCCATTAAAGGCAACGCCCCGGAAAGGGGCAGGCAGACAGACAGACGTGCAGACAGGGAGACAGGCAGACGGCAGGCGCAGACAAGTTGGCCAAAACAAACAGGCTTTGCGTTCTGACCCACATTAAGAGGGTCAATTGGAAGGGGGGAGGGAGGGGGGTAGGAGTTGAAGTCGAAGTCGGAGTTGCCTCGCCCTAACTCGACCTGCCTCGTAAGAGTTGACCAAATAACCAAATAAACATTTCCGGCATTAGCATATTGCCCCCAGTGAAAGGGAGATGCGCAACAGAGACAGACACAAAGAGAGAGAAAGAAACAGAAAGAGAGTGGTAGAGGTAGAGGGAGAAAGGGAGGCACAGTGTGTGAGAGAGTGGGAAGAATAATCAATTTATGGCAGAGTTTGTGGCCATATTCTGGCCATATAAAAGCGGTCAGAGTTGTTGTAGGTGTTGTTAGTGTTGTTATTGTAGGTGTTACTCAACACTAAACTGCCATTGTTGTTGTTGTTGTTGTTGTCATTCGGCTGGTTGATTGAACCTAGCGCCAAGTGACAGAGCGACAACGCCAACGCCGCAGCCAAAGCCAGCGCCAGCAATAGTTGCTTCTTTCTTGGCATGGGGGTGTGTAGTCGACACACTCACACACGCACAACAAATACCCGCATCTGTGTGTGAAACAAGAAAATGGTCAAAGCAGATGAAGTCATCGCAATTTGTTGCCTTGAAACGCAGCCAAGAGCCAAAGTTGCGATGGCTTAGCTCCAATAGCAACACACACACATACACACACAAACACACGCATACAACGACAGCTGTTTAGTCTGCTGCCAAACACACACACACACAACAGTCTAAAATTTGCGCATTACGAGTTAATAATCGCACAAGAGACTCAACGTGTCGCTTCGCAACTCCAAAGTCCGCGTCGACTTTGGCTTGGCAAATGCATTTCCCAGTTCTGTCTATTTGGTACCGTGAATAAAGTCACAGTGAATTCCCTGTAAGATGACTCTATATTCTTTGTGTCTTCCAATACATCTGCAAAGTTAATTTTTAGCTGAAAGAGAATGGGGGTACTCTATAAGCCTATAAGCCCCATCTGTGCACGCCAGGTGGCCAAATCGTCTCTATCTTGCGAAATATTCATATTTTTATACCCTTGGACCATTGAAAATGGTCAAAAGAGGGTATACTAACTTTGTTAATCATGAATACATTCGAAAATACCATTAGTCATTCAAGAAGTTCTCAGTGAACTCATAAATTAGATAGCTCAGATATGCTATGAACTTGAACTGGAACCAGAAACGCCTATTTAAAGTAACTTCTCATTGGAGCTGGAGAAACATCGATGTTTCATATGAAAAACCTCAGCAAATATCGATGTTTCTCCAGCTCTACTTCCCATGGCCCTAACAATCAGAATCTAGACAACAACTCTTAATAAAGTGCGTTTCCACTTCGGTGCTGGAAATGGGGGAACTTTCAAATTTGCTTTAATTAGTATTTTTTGGTTGAAACGAATTATGGAACAGACGCGTCGTTTGAAATTGTCTAATTAGAAATTGTGCTGTTGCCTTTATTGGTGATGGATGACGACGGCAATCAAACCGAAAATGGAGGAAGCGACTGTTTAGCAAAAAAGAAAGAAACCAATAACGAAGAGTGCGTACAGTGAATACCCTATTAATGTTTGATTAAGTGGAGATTTGTACAAAGTTTGGTAACCTTTTTGAAGTGTGTAAATATAACCGAAGTGGGGTTGTGTTAGGTCGGTTTAAAGTTGAGATCAATACTACGTCAGTTTGATTTATAATTATACCTACTTCAAAGCCCGTAGCAAGCTTCTATAATTATACCGTAGTCCAACCCTACTTGTCCAGTTCAAAGTGACAACCCCACTGATATACCCCGCATAGCCAACGTTGGGCGCCCGGCGAGCACTTGCAGACAATGGCAACAACTGGCGCGCACCATAAACGTTTAATTATATGACGGTTTTTGTTCAAACTCTTGACAGCATTTTTGATGTCTCTGCTTTATGTTGCTTCTTCTGTCTACTTCGCCTTCACTTCTGCGCTTCTCCTTCCTTCTCTTCTTCTGTTTTTATTGTTACTCGTATTGGACAATGTGTTGACATGCAGCAGACGCGTTACCGGCAGAGCTAATGCCACAGCTAATGCCAATGCCAATGACGATTGCCATGTCGATTGCCGATGACGATAGTGATGGCGATGACGATTGCGAGCAATAGCGACCACTCGGGCGAACCGAAAGTGAAACGTTGAATATATTTTTGTATTTTTGCAATTTCCGTTTCCCACGAATAAACAAAAGAGACACAAGCAAACAGCATTAATAACAACAATAATGACAGTAATAACAAACAATGTTTTACGACAGCAAAATGCAAAGTTTCTTCTTCCTCTTCTTCTTCTTCTTTCTCGCAGCGAAAGCGAAATGCAGCAGAGCAATATAATAAAAAAAGAAAGAATCGCCGCGACATCATCAATCGCAAAAGATCACAGAATTCGCTTTCTTTATAAATAAAGACGATCGTTTTTATTTTTTAATTTTCATTTCTCCCATGTTTCAGAAGAAAGTCAGGAAGTGGAAGCACTAAAATTGTATAGCACGTTCAGAACAATTGCAAAGTTATTGTCGACTAGGGCAGAGATATAGTTCCTTTATCGGCCATATTAACTTGTTAACATCAGTAGTTACTGATAAGATATTAACAGTCGATGGGAATATTTAGATTTGACACTATGAGGTGGTATAATGATGTATAGTATATAAATCATACAATATACAATGAAAATATGGTAACATTTACATCATTTTTCCGATAAACACATGATTTATCATCTATATAATTGTTTCTATGATGAATGCGATGGCATATAAATGTCTACTTTATATTCCCTCATGCCCTGCACAATGAAACTAGTTGTTGTTGTTTCGCGTAAATCGAGTTCACTTCAGATACGAAATCTCAATTCCGCTTAGTATTCCATACAAATATCGCCAATCAGAGACTTACATAGTGTGTGTAGCCTGAACAAAGCCGGTCTTTGCTTCACTATTTCATGCACACAGACATGCAATATGAAATATGTGCACACACACACACACTCACACGCACACAGGCACACAAGGTATTTGTTTACGTAGAAACTTGCATTGCAGCATGGTACGTTGCTGATACATTGCCGGAGCTGCATACTATGCAAATGCAGACACCCACATGGGGCACAGTTAGTGCAACTTGCTCGAGGGCTGGTGGAATTGTTGATATACCACTTTCAGTGCTATCTACAGCATCTGACTTAACAATACGAGCTTTCTCATTGTTATTATTTATATTATTAAGGTATTTAATGTATAGTCTGAATGCTATAAAGAATATGGACTAGAAGACATCTGAGTACTATATATTATATATATATATATTATATTTATAGTGTGTATATGACTTTATCTTCGGTTTCTTAACCATCTCTTTCAACATAATAATTCATTATCCCTTTCTACAAAACATCTTAGAGCATTTCTTATTATATTCCCTTTCCTTATTTATATTTATTTCAGTTCCTTAATAGTTCTCTCATTTCTTAGTGTTTATATTATAATTATACTTAAATCTTTCATTCTTCATTTTGTTAACCATCCCTTCTAATAGCCATTCTTCTTATATAGTCATTCTGCCTTTATACGGATATCTTAAGCCGTCGAAATCATTCACTTTAATTTAGTAACTAAAAGCTTTTCTCTTGCCATTGATTAACGATTGATGCTTCAAAATGAATTGACTGGCCTCAGCTTAATTGATTGCATAATTGATAATGAGTTTTCCATGTTCACTTTATTTCTCTTTCCCTGTCTCCTATTCCTTTCTCGCGCGCAAAGCGAACGCGTTGAAAGCATTTTCAATTGAATTGCACTTTGTCAGTTTGCTACCTTCTGTTGCTGCAGCCCTGGAGTATTTCTACGCACACAGATGAACAACATGAAGAAGGAGAACAGCAATAGCAACAACAAGAACAACAACAACAACAACAACTAAAACGGCAGCGACAACGACAACACAACAACAGAACGCCACATCAATTGCCTGCACAACAAATGCAATTGGCTCGCGTGGGGCACATGCGAGCGACGTGGTGCAGTGCGGGAAGTGGGGGAGAACTGAAAGCAGAGCGAAGAGTGCTAGAGGCAGGCGACGAGCTAATAGCCTCGGAGTTGTTGCTGCTTCTTCTATGGCACATATTATAGCACACATTTTTATTGTATACCCTGCAAAGCCAGAGCATGTCTTATGCAGGGTTGTATGTGCTAATGCAATTACTTCACTATTTTCATCAGTTTCTCTTGTATTCGCTTTACGTATCTAGTTTATTTACCACTTTGCATTTTCTACACCCTACCGGGCATTTGCTCGTCTAGCATACCCTGTCGGCGCATTCTTAGTTGTTTTCTATTTGCGTGTGCGTGTGCATGCAACTGCCACCACCAGCGGCAACAGCAGCAGCAACTGAAGCACCGCCTCTGCCTCTGCTGCTGCCGCCGCCAACGGCACCACCCGCTTTGCCATGCGTTGATTTTCGATTTTTCACCATTCTTGAAAATTGTTGGCCTGCATATGCAGCCCCCTCTCACTTTCTTTTTATGTTTGTGTGTGTGTGTGTGTGTGTATCGTAATCAATTTGATTTTGGGCATACACTGCAGTAAAGCCAACTATTCCCCTTTCCCTCTTTCCTACGGCAATCCTTTGCCAACCCTATCCCACCATCCTTTTTTACCACCCACTAACTCACCACATTCAGGCGCTTACTGCAGTTCCTATTGTTGTTGTTATTGTTATTGTTGTTTTTCTTCCTGTTGTTGGTGTTGTTGTTGCTCCTTCAATTGTAGGCGGTGTCCCTGCGCTGCATAACGGTTAATATAGATGCTTGAGCCTTAGATAAAGTTAATAATTGATCAAAGCGCGACACACACACACACCCACACATGCACACACACATTCAGCACGTACGCACTCGTATTTGCGTGTGGAAGACAAAAAAAAAACAATAAAAAAAAGTTATACATATCACGAGAGCAACAACAATGATACTGCTGCTGCTACTTCGGCGGCGGCTGCTGCCCTTCGCTTAGGTTATGTACACACAGTTTGACATATTAACTAGTTTTCGCGTCTTTATATGTGTGTGTGTGCGAATGTGTTGTGCGAAAAGTTTGAAATTTCTAGTTAGTATATAATTTTAAAAACCAATTTGGTATTGTTTATAGCTCACACCGTAAGACGCATAACTTACACACACACGCACCTATATACAAAGACTCCAACGGCCGCACGTACCCAAGCAGCGACACACGTGAGCGAACTTTGTTGTTGTCAAATGTAAATAATTAACAAAAAAAAAAAACTTTACCAGCAGGCGCAAATGCGTGTCTTGTGCTGCCAAATAAAAAAAACACTAGTTCTTCAAAAGTAAAAACAATAACAATAAGTCGGCAGAGCAGCGACGAAGACGACGTCCGCGCGAGAGCAACGACAGCGACGACCAGACCGACGGCAATTCAATGAATCGCAGGCATTGTAGTGCGCAGGTCTCTCTGTCGGCTTGCCGCCAAGAGAGCGCAGCCGGAAGAGTGTGACGTCACAAACTTCAGGCATTGCAAAGCAATTCGAAACTCACTTGATTCCAATTGATTCCCATGTCATGCAACACCTTAAGCATGTGCAGTGCACTTCTAGTAGGCAAAAAACTAATAATACAATAGTTATGTAATATAAAATGTATAAAAATATTTTACATTACATCAACACGGGCCTTATTTACTTGCCTGCATAACAATCACAAACTAGCGTGAAGTTGTGACGACACAGCGAGAGAGCGTGCAAAAACGAGAGAGAGGCACAAAACAACATTGTTATCGCGGCAACGTCAAAGACATATCGTTATCGGAGTCAGAGTAGGGCAGAGCCGAACTTGAACAGCTGATAAGCAGTCGTGCAACTAAAACTGTTTTTCAACAGCTGCAATAACAAAACCGCGCCATAACCTTTAAATCCTATTTTAAAAAAGAAGGTATTTACCTTTTTTTGTTCATAAATGAAGCTGGTTTCTGAACTCCTTGCGTGGTGGCTCAGCTTGAATCATCGATGAATGTAGCATGTAGAACAGCTCAAGATGCTGGCGCCGCGATAAAGCGCAAATTGACAACAAAGAACAGCAGCGGAATGAGCAAACAACGACCGCAGGCAATCAATGCAGGCGCAGATAAGCGCAGAACTGTCTCACTCAGCGATGTGTTGTACACTAATTAATTAAATGCATAAAGTAGGCTTAGCGCTGTCAGTTCGTTTACAAGGTCGAAATCAAGAAATGGAAATAAATTCAACAGAACCTATTTCTGACAACGGTCGCGTTTGTTTTTATTTTCCTTTCCCACGGTGCAGTGATTGTTGTTGCTATAGTCAATACAACATGGGTTCATGTCATGACTGCATGCACTTCAGTGCAATCATATAAGCAGTTAACTGCTTACTTAACTGGTCAATCCGTTGTACATGCAAAATTGCACTCCAAACTGCAAATTTTTATCGATGACCCCGTGCGTAATCGAATTGTCGATTGTACTGCGCACTGCACAATTCACTGACACATCGATAACAATTTGCAAAAATCGGGCGTCTAGTGAATTTTCTATTGGCTGCCACGAAGCTGCGCCGCATTTATTTTCATATATTTAATTTTGGTTTTTAACTTGTTCTACACAAAAGAATCAAAGATACGCAGCACATGTGATGTGCACAACTGCGGCGTATTCAACTGTGAATGGAATTGCGTGTAGTTCGGCATCCCAATAAGAAACGTCCATCCCAAAAGCCGCACCGGCATTTTGCGAGAGAGCCAACAGTAAAACCAATACACCGGCCATGTCTGTCGATAGTGGAAAGGCGAAGGGTCTCCTAACCTGGGAGAAACAGGAGCATCTGGTTAAATTGTCCATACTCCTGCTAGCTGCTGTTTTGTGTGAGTATTTTTGCATAGCAACATGTATGAATTCCATTTTTGCGGAGGCGGAGACGCCAGTCTATGTGGTGTGTGGATGTGTGTGTGTGTGCGAGTGGATGTGAGAGCGTGAATGAGGATGGGCACAAGCGGTAGTTAATATCGATAGTATCGAATATCCGATATCGATTGCAACCGAACTGTTTGCACATCTCTAAGCACGAAACTGAAACTCGTTCATTTCGTTGCCTCTTGCAGCATTCGCCACACGTTTATTTTCTGTGCTGCGCTTCGAAAGCGTCATCCATGAATTCGATCCGTACTTTAATTACCGCACCACGCGGTTCCTTGCCGAGCAGGGCTTCTACAAGTTCCACAATTGGTTCGATGATCGTGCCTGGTATCCGCTGGGCCGCATCATCGGTGGCACCATCTACCCCGGCCTGATGCTCACCTCGGCGGCCCTGTACAGGCTAATGTGGATGCTGAACATAACCATCGATATAAGAAATGTGTGCGTGTTCCTGGCACCGTTCTTCTCATCCCTGACCACACTGGTCACCTATGCCTTGACCAAGGAGATACACGTGAGTACATAAACTTATTAGAGGTTAAGGCCGAACATACGGAGGAAGATGAAGCACGTGTTTAATGATATTTTCTTGTCCCCTTGCAGAGCACCGGCGCTGGCCTAGTTGCTGCAGCACTAATCTCTATTGTGCCCGGCTACATATCACGATCGGTTGCCGGTTCCTACGACAATGAGGGCATTGCCATCTTCTGCATGCTCTTCACCTACTATCTGTGGATCAAGGCTGTCAAGTCTGGCACCATTTTCTGGTCGGCCTGTTCAGCCCTGGCCTACTTTTACATGGTATCCTCATGGGGTGGTTACGTATTCCTCATCAATCTGATACCCCTGCACGTGCTGGCTCTGATGATAACGGGCCGCTTCTCGCATCGCATCTACATAGCCTACAGCACACTCTACTGCGTCGGCACAATACTCTCCATGCAGATATCATTTGTGGGCTTCCAGCCCATTCAGAGCTCGGAGCACATGCTGGTAAGTTTTATAGCTGCCTTGACGGATTGGATTGGGTTGGGTTGCATTCAATGATGATTACTTTTGTAATTCTTGATAGGAAGAGTATGAAACATACATGAGTACACTTAAAAAAACTAGCTGATGCAAATCGTACTCATAAGTCTCCTTCCTCCATGATGTGATGCCTGACTAATCATCTCTTTTTCTGTCATCCTCAGGCACTTGGCGTCTTTGGTCTTTGCCAGATACATGCCTTTGTTGACTACCTGCGCTCCAGAATGTCCAAGGAGCACTTTGATGTGCTCTTCAAGACACTGGTCACCAGTGTCCTTGGCGTGGTGGCAGTTGTGGGCACCCTGCTGACACTGACGGGCAAAGTGTCGCCGTGGACAGGACGCTTCTACTCGTTGCTGGATCCGTCGTATGCCAAGAATCACATTCCAATAATTGCATCCGTTTCGGAGCATCAGCCCACGTCGTGGTCATCGTTCTACTTTGATCTGCAGGTAAGAGTTGCGAGAGAGATTTACCAATTTACCTGTTGCTTCGATTATGATGATAGGCAAAAACGATGTGATGAGTTGCACCTTAAGGCACCCAGTGATTACATGCACTTTGATCGCTGAATCCCATGCAAATAACTCGATCTTGGATGTGGAATAGTTGACTTACCACTTTGCCATTTGCAGATACTTGTGTTCCTCTTTCCTGCCGGCCTCTACTTCTGCTTCTCGCGTCTCACGGACTCGAACATCTTTATCATCTTGTATGGAGTGACTAGCATCTATTTTGCCGGAGTTATGGTGCGTCTAATGCTTGTGCTGGCACCAGTAATGTGTGTGCTTTCGGGCATTGCCATTTCTCATCTGTTGGCCAAGTATATCCGGAGTGTCGATGCTGGTGGACTCAAGCCGGCGACGGAGAGCAAGCGACAGCATAAGAAACTGGAACAGCAGAGTGGAGGAGTTAAGAGCGAAGTGGCCATCGGATTTGTGGGCATCATAACACTGATGCTCATCGTGTATACCTTTCATTGTACCTGGGTTACCTCTGAGGCGTATTCCTCGCCAAGCATTGTGCTCAGTGCACGCTCCCACGACGGCGGTCGTATCATCTTTGATGACTTTCGCGAGGCCTACTATTGGCTTCAGATGAACACGCCCGAGGTGAGTTGACATTCGGTGAGGAAGGAAGGGGGGAGAAGATCCAAGAAGTGTCGCAGCAAGTGATGAATGCAATTGTAAATTCTTGATAGGAAGAGTATGAAACATAATGAGTACTAACAACATTTTGCTGACTCTGTGACAACTTCAACTTTGGACTCTTTTTGTTTTCTGACTCTTCGTTCCCAAAATGAACTGAGCCTTAATTGAGATTTCTTCTTCTTTTTACCCTGCAGAATGCTCGCATTATGTCTTGGTGGGATTATGGCTATCAGATAACGGCCATGGCCAATCGGACAATATTGGTGGACAACAATACGTGGAACAATACGCACATATCGCGTGTGGGTCAGGCCATGGCCTCGTCCGAGGAGAAGGCATACGAGATAATGCGTGAACTGGATGTGGATTATGTGTTGGTTATATTCGGTGGCCTCACGGGTTACTCATCTGACGACATCAACAAGTTCCTGTGGATGGTGCGCATTGGTGGCAGCACCGATCGTGGTGCACACATTAAGGAGAAGGATTACTATGCGCCCAACGGGGAGTTCCGTGTGGACAAAGAGGGTTCCCCGACATTGCTCAATTGCCTCATGTACAAGATGTGCTACTATCGCTTCGGTCAGATGTACACAGAGGGTGGCAAGGCGCAGGGATATGATCGTGTGCGTGCTGCTGAGATTGGCAACAAGGATTTCGAGCTAGATGTCCTCGAGGAGGCCTACACCACCGAGCATTGGCTGGTGCGCATCTATAAGGTCAAGGATTTACCAAATCGAGGAGTCTAAGAAGAGTCTCGCTCTCTCTCTTTCAATCTTCATCCATTTCGCTCTCTCCCCTATCTTTCTGTCTGTGTCTATCTATTACATTCGTTGGCATTTTATGCTCGACAACTCTGTAATTTGTACATTCGTAGCTTAGCTCTAAGTGTAGGCTTTATACATTATATGTTTTTTTATTTCGAATTTTAACCAAGAAATCTCATTCGAGTATTATCTCTCTCTGTCACACATACACACACACACATGCTGTCTCTTTCGAACAAGTGCATAATCCTAGAGTGTAAGCGAGTAAGCAAACAAACAAAAGAAAAGGAATAAACACGAGTATAACGGAAATGGAAACAGAATTCATCCAAAATGAAAGAGAAAAATGCATTTTTATTTCTATTTTATAAATGATTTATGTTCGATTATGTTTTGTGATATAGAATGAATTTTTTCGGTTACATATACTAAAAAGTTCATGGCGGGATTTCGTTTTTAATCAAATGTTAAATTTCATAGGTTTCGATCTTGTTTGCTATAAATATGTTATATAATGTGCAACCTTTGATATGATATGGATAAGTAAACTGAACCCTATTAAAAAGATGTCTGAAATTGCTAAAAAATAAGATTTACGAGCATAATGTTTTCTTTATGAAGAATTTTCATTGAATCCAAACATACCGAGCTCATGATACGGTATAATATAGACTGGTACCCAGAAGCTGACTAAAACTATATAAGAGATATCTGGAAATCCCTTTTAAACAAATTATCTTAACTTTTCTTTTTGAACAATCTGGAATGTAGATAGAATTCTATAGACTTATAACATTCTTGTAATAAAACAATTGTGTGCACCTTATATAATATTATGTTTTAGACTGGTAACCTAGATCTGACTGAAAGTATTATATTTATAATTTTCTTTATTAGGAATCCGGACTTGGATCATAGATTTGATATCTATATTCTTTTGTTTATAAAAACATTTATGTGCGCCATATGATATGATATGATATGGCAGACTTTTAACCTGAAATAACTTTGAAGTTGTTTTTTTATACCCTTACAAGGGGTATATTAATTTTGAGTTTAATCAAGAGTTTGCAATGCACCTTCGAGACATCTTCGAACCCATGAAGAATAAATATACTGAATACAAAAAACACCATTTAATTCCGCACAAATTATCTATCGGAGTATATACTCCTTATATAAGAACGTGCAAGGGTATGGAACCGTCGACGTGCCGAGGGTAGCCTTTCATTCCAATTGATGTTTTCTTTCTTTTCTTCCTTTCTATATATTGTGATTGGCAGAATGTTCATCCGTCTCGCTGTCATGACTATGATATTGAACCTGCACCACATCCTCCTCGTCGGCCCGCTCCATGCGGGCAAAGAACTCGTCCAGTCCGTCCAGCGATGCGAGCACCTCGTGCGGCACCTCGTCCATTATATCGACTCTAGCCGGATGCATGGCCATGGCGTGTTCCCCGTGCTGTTCATCCCCAGCTTGACCTTGGGCATCATTCGAGTTGTAGAGTTCACGCAGTGTGCGACGCGTCAAATTGAACTCACGCATGCCGAATCCAATGCGCTGATTAGCCTCCTCGGCTGCATGTCGACGCGCCGCCTTGCGTGTGTCGTGCTGCTGCTGTTCCTCCACGGTGCGTACAATGGCAGAGTTGTGACGCGATGACCAATTGCTTGAGGCGGACTTGCGAGATCTCTTGATGATCTGACGACACTTGTTGGTTATGCCACCAACAATCTCGGAGAGCAGCGCCAAGCCGCCCATTAGGTAACCAATGGCCATGAGAAGGAACATGCCCTCTGTGTCGGCGGTGGTCAGTTGACGCTCCTCCTGGATGATCTCACGCAGTGAACTGGAGGCACTGGCCTGCAGCAGGCGGCCCGTTGCGGAGCGCTGCATGGCCCAGCTGACCTCGTGTCCCAGCTTGATCATCAGGCCACTTTCTTGGGCAATCATAATCATTGCATCGATTTTGCGCTTGTAGACGGAGTTGCGCGGAAAGAGATAACCGATCTGGAAGAGGGCAAAGCATTCTTCACTCAGATGCAGGGCGGAGCGGCGTGAGAGGTTTCTGTGGAGTAAGAGAGGATCTTACTGGCTGACACTTCCCCCTGCGGTTGCCCTAACTCACTCAGTGGAATAGTTGGACTGCACCAAGTACTCGAGACGCGCCTTGGAGCCAAGGAAGGCATAGTTCCAGAAGAAGCTCTGCGTCACGTTGCCGATGCCCTCCTCCAGCGAGCCGACAAACTCCATTTTCTTGTACAGCTTCGAGGTGGACTCGTGCGTCGAGTTCTGGAACCAAGACTCCCAGCCGCCGTTATCTAAGATGGACAAGTAAGAAAGCTTTAGTTGAGTATGCTCGACTGTTCTATACCCCTTATGTATGTGATCTTTAATGTCTTAGCACTATTTTGTATTGCTTATCTACAGGGTATCTATAATCTGTTCGCCCACTTAAAGTATTTTTTAAATAACTTTGATGTTTATTATTATCATTTAGATTATGTTCACGAGTATTGTCATAATAATTAGTGGCTCTTGCTCTTATAGTCTCAGAAATCTAGGCGTTCATACAGACGGACAGGGTCATATCAAGTTGACTGTTAATAAAGTACATACAGTACATCAATATTGATAGTTCACACCAAAAATGAACCTTCTAGCTTCAAAACTACACTTGCAATTCGATGTAGAGGGATTTCCGGAGGCGGTAGGGGGCGTGGCTAAGTTCTAAAACAATATTATTCTGCTTGCAATAAAAAGACATATAATCACCAAATTTAATAGCCCTAGCTCTTATAGTCTCTGACAACTACGTGGTCATACAGACAGACAAACAGATGGATATGGTTACATACACTCCGATATTGACTGAACAGGAATATATATATGTGTAAGTATTGAGCAATAATATTTTTGTTTTGTATATTATACAGTATTATATCTTATATAGATGATCCCGATCCTTACCCAACGTGCAGACACGAAAGAAAAGTCCCAACAAATCCAGCACTGAATCAACGGTGTCTGGGAACGCAGGCAGTGTGACAAAGGCAATGATGGAGCCCGTGTAGCAGGAGGTGATGATGATAGTGAAGAGCCAATAGGAGCCAATCAGCAGACGAGTCGATGTCTTCTGTGTGCTGCTCCACGAGTATTTGCCCGTGAAGGTGAAGGCATTGGTGAACATGCCGAACACGTACCAGAACATGTTCTCGATCTCCCCCCAGTTGCCCATGAGATGCGACAGCGTTAGGCGATCGGTGAAGACAATGGGAAAGACGCCGCCCAGATAGACACAGATCAGGGCCACCCAGACGGGCCACTGGAAGGGACCCATAATGGCACGATATTTGGGCAATGCCTTCGAGGCAAGCGTAATGAAGGCGGCACAATCGCGCGAATGACCCACCGACATATCCGTCTCCCGCAAACGATCTTCAGTTATGTAGACCCCTGACATGCCGATATCGACGCCACCCTGTAGGATTTCCTGTTGAATATTATCGACCACGCTGCGTATCTCCGGCATCATGTGCGTCTCCGATATGTCCACGGAGAAGTTCAAACGTTTCGCTATCATATTGAGCAGTCTCAACTCGATGCCATCCCAGCGCAGCATTCCCATGCCGGTCGAATCGATGGTCCTGATGCGAAAGATATACGGCGGTTGATTCGCTGCCGACACCTGGAAGCGATGGCCGGCGAATCCGCTCTGGAATTTTGTGGGAAACAGATTGATGTGTGGCCGCGAGAGCCCACCACGTATCCAACTGGTCAGCACCAGGCCGTAGTTAGAGCCCAGTCCATCTGCGTAGAGCTTGTGCGTGTACAGCACATAGGGACGTTCCTGCGTGGAGATTAAACGATAAGGTGATGAATGATAATTACATGAGGTGCATTAACCAACACTGTAAACCAGTGCTAGAGCACTTGATCGGGTTATATTTAAGTAGAAAACGAAGAGAAGAGAGTTATGCTCTTACACTTACCCGTCGTGGACTGGCCATTAGAGACTCGCCGATGACCAGCAGGTTTACCATATTCGAAGATATATCAGAGCTAAGAAAATCGCGTAGCTTCCATTGTGATGAGCTGGAAACAAGCACTACGCGACTCTCTGTCTGGGGACCCAAGATTTTGCGTGCCATCAATGGATCAGACAGAAAGAGTATATAACTCTTGCAGTTATTGTCAATGTGATTGTTAAAGTTGCGATTCTGTGGCTCGTAATGCTCGTTAATACTGCCATGATAGAATGTAATCGGAATTGTCTGCGAAATATATCATATTTATATTATATATATTTATTATATTTACATTTAACAGTACTTAGTAATTCAAAATACAGGCATGTACATACAACCCTCTTTCTCGTGAAGATAGGCGTGGCATGTAATTCAAATAAACTTATTATATTGCGGTTGTTAAAGGGGAAGCTTCATGGCAAGTTTGGTGTCTCTAGCACTTATAGTTCCTTAGATTAACGCGCTCATACCGACAGAAGTGGCTTATTTGGCTCGCTTGTTGTTGCTTAACTAGAAAATACTTTGTAGAATCTGTGACGCCTTCTTCTAGATGCTACTACAACTTTTAAACTTACTTATATTTCTATTTTCTTTCTATTAGTTGTTAGGGTAAGGGTACCTATAACTACATTTGTAGGAAAAGTTCTTTCTTTCTTGATACTCCTTAATGCTTTATATAGCTACTGTCATCGATGTCCTTAGAAGTTTTACATTCCTTTACGTTCTGCCTCATCAAAATTTCTACTTTATTTGCTTTTCCGTTTACTCACCTTGAAGAGATTCTCCAGGAGTTGACCATTTGCCTTGGCCACCAGATGATCGTAGTAGATGACGGGCGGGCACTTGTCCAGGTATTCCTGTGCTATCTTATTGACCAGATTGACTAGCGAATTGGCCTGTTCGAAATTGTACGAGCTGAGAAATTTACTGGCCAGCAGATCGGCGCGTGGCTTGGGATTGCCACGGAATGTGGCATCAATGCGTCGCTTGTGGCGCAACCCAGAGCAGTCGCCATAGAGCTGCGGATTCAGTCGATGCCGTTGGATCAGGCGCGGACTGACACAACTCGTATCGTAGGCTCTGCTGACCTGCAGCAGTAGCGGCAGTAGCAACACACTCAGGCACGACCAGCGCAGCCACATGCTGTCGCAGCATGAGTAAACATGCCGCCACATGTTGCAAGCGCTTTTTAAGCACCACGCGCGCGCAAGGGACGAGCCTCCCGAATTGGGGGATCCACTCACGCGATGGGTCGTCACCTGGCCGGAATTACACTATGCATTTATGAGTTGATTATTGTTTTGCCACCGCAAAGCAGTGAACACCTGGCTCAGGGTGCTTACCTGCTTATTAGTGTGTGGGAGCACAGGGGCGTAGTCGAAAGTGGGTACGGGAGCTGGACTGGGAAGAAGGCAGAGCAACTAGTGCTAACAGGTTTTTTTTTTATATAAACAAGTATTCTGACATCGTATCCTTTTAACTACACCCATGAAGGGGGTCTCTATATATCTCATGTTGTTTATACTATAAACAGAATCCCAAACAAAAAGGTGTTGCCACAAAATTTGTACGTTTTTTCCATTATCTATTAATGTGTTTTCGTGCCTGAGAATTTCTCTTCGCTTCCATATATGGTATATATACTTCATATTACATATATACAATATAGCACCTTCATTCGTGTACATTCACCTCTGCTTAATTGCTGTGCTATCTCGCTTTCTCTGCGCTTATCTCATTTCGATAAGAAACTGAAGAATCATATGAAATACAAAGTACATATATATTAACTTAAGATGGAATGAGATTATACCTCATCAAATGAAATCAATAAAGTTAGTCATCAGCAGCAAAGGAGTATTTCTGATTCATTTACCATACAATAAACAATAAACTCTTTGAATTATTATATGTTCAAGAAAACAATTAAAAAACGTATCAAAAATTGATGAAAATGATTGTTATGATAATAAAAATTAATCCTGCGCCAGCACCTATATAATCTTTTGTTTAATAAGGGATGCATTAAATGTGTAGACATATATTTATAGCATATATGTTATAGGTATATAACTAATGTAAATACATTAGATTAAAGTATTGTAAATCCAAGAAATAATCAGGTATATTTCTCCCATTAATAGAAAATAAACCAAATTTTACGATACAAAAGGTATATGTATTATAATAAATGCCAGGCAATTCTATTCGCAGTTCAACAAACTGCCAATGTGCCTGCTCGAATTACAGTTCTAATTGTTTGATTACATGCTATAAATGCTATTGGAATAGCAGGAAATGAGCGATAGATGAAAGTAATATAATTCGTAGAGAAAGATATAAGGCACGTGCTGTTCGTATGCGCCCTTCAACTACGTTCTACAACTGGACAGCTTAGTGCACATCGATTCCATGTTCGGAGTCTTCTTCTTGCATCAATGTTCTGGGATGATGTTCATCTTGAGCACAGCGTATAATCCTTGCTCTGCCCAAGCGGATCCTGCATTATTACTTCTCCTTTCATAGAGTAGCAGCGCTGATAGTGCCGGGATCCATCTTCAAGATGATCATCGGATTGTGTCACAAATATTTGCTAAGCTATAAGCTAATATTGTTGTTGTAATTGCGATTATTTAAATGTGTGTGCGGATGATGTCGATGTTTAAGGCTAATTTCGTTTGTAGTGGGCGTGGCAACTGTTAGCGCTTGATACAGACTATCTGCACAGCGGCAGTGGAATCTCTACAGAAGTGACTGGCGCAGGTGGAGACATTGGCACAGGGCGTCACTTGATATTGATGTTGCTCTGGAAGAAGAGAGAAGGAAGCAGGATTAGTCTGACTGTACATGGTGTGTGGTGTCTGTGTATATGTATATGGAGTTTGTATAGTCACCCAGTTGCTGCATAAACTCTTGCAACGTGTCCACATTGCGCACGGTGCTGGCGAGCAGCATTTGACAGCGATTGCCGCTCAGCTCGAAGATGAAGTCAAGCGCCCGCAGTAGCGGACCAAACTGTGAATCATCGTAGATAACATCCGCGGCAAGCAGCAGCTCTGGCGTTGAATACTGCGTCCAGGGGAACATGTCCACTTCGTGCCAGCGCAATTGCGCACACTGTGGCTGCTCCTCTTGGGGCGTCTCCTTAAAGTTGAGTGCAATATTGTCGCGCATCAGCTGCACACAGGCAGCGCTGCCATCGGTGAGCAGCACTTGACCCGTCGAGAGTTGCAAGGCACGCTGCTTGAGCAATATGCCAATGAGGCCAGCACCTGCGCCCAGCTCCAGTATGTTCTTGCCCTGCAACAGGCTGTCCGCATGCTCGAGCAGATAGTCGGCGAGTGCCAGTGCCGCCTCCCAGGTGCACAGGCCGGTGGTGCCCTCGCTGACGAAGCTGGTGGATTCACGTAGAGTTATTTGAGTGGCTGGCTGCAGTAGATAATGCTTGTAGGCGTAGCTCGAGGGTGTCGGCGATGTCGGGGATTTTGGGTCTGCGGGACTAACGCTGTCTGCTGCTGCTATGTTGCCTGCTGACGTCGCATTGCTGACGCTCACCTTGGCTAATTGACCGCACAGACTGTCGTAGATGTCGTCGTGCAGCTCCTCGTGATCCTTGAGCACCTGCATCAGACGCTTGACGAATGCCTCTTGGTAACTACGACGCACGGGGTAGCGCTGATTGAGCGCATGGCCGCAGGTGGCAGCGATCAGAGCACGTTGCTCATCCAGTGCCAGTGGCAATTGCAGCGTCTTCAGAAAGTATGCCATATAGTATATTTATATATATCCTTATTAACTGGTGATCTACGTACCGACCAGGCCATCTTGTTGACCGGGTAGCAGCAGAGAAATTGCTGCTGCAGTTTTGCGAACTTGTTGCTCTTGCTCTGTTCCATTGCACGAGCTTTCTCTGAATGAAAAATGCACTGTATGGCGAGTGAGTGGCAACGATCTGGCAACGCTGCGCGCGCTATCAACGTCAACAGCTGGCAATATCGATCAGCTGTGCTCTCCATACGCTGCACAGGCCAGTGCGACCACACATAATACTCATGCAATTGGTGACACTGCGCATACATCCTTACATATTGGGTATATAATATATACTATCTCGAGCTACTGCGCTGATTTTTGAATGGGATTAACAAGTACTTGATTCAACTGTACTCACGCTTAATTCATTTGCATATTTAATTAGTAAACATGCAAATTCAAAATACCCTTTCATAAATAAGTCTGAGAGAGAGAAGGAGAGCGCATTGCTGCGTCTGTGTGTCCCCCTTAAGCTGCCCATAATAATCATAAACGGGGTCTTATCTCGAGAACTATGCTAACACACTTACGTCAAGATTGAATTTGTTTGTGTGGAGTGGAGGCGTTACCCGGCCTCCTTTTGTTATCTGAGGCACAAACACGTGCAAGATTCGTGCACAGATCACCAGAGTCCAGCTTACAATGTAATTGCAGATGTCTCCAGGTTCGTGTGTGTGTGCACACACACATATTTACATAAACCAGTCTTGGTCCATGCACGATAGATGTCGCCACTTGACCTTTAATAACTGCGCACGAAAGCTCCACAAAACCAAAACAATACGCACACACATTCATACATAGACAGGTATAGAGATACAATCATCCATCGAGCACTCACACACACATGTGCACAGGCACCCACAAGCAAAGCAGTTGATACGCCAAGCAATGTTCGACGCTTTGACGCAACTGTACCCTGCGTCGCAATCTATTGAATAAAAAGTCATTTGAGGTTTTTTTTTTGGTTTTTTCTCTAGAAAAAACCGTTTATTTTTTTTTTATATTTGTTGGGATTTTTTGTTTTGCATGTTCTATTGAATTGTTTGTAATTAAAAACAGCAATGATTTTTTTTCCATCTTTTTTTGTTTTTGGGTTGAATGCAACAAACTATGCAACTTCCTCACTCTCTTTTTGCAGATCTATGGAAGTGTGTGTATTTTGGAGGGTTGATTATTTCTGTTTAATATTTAGCTTGTATGTATATTTAATAATATGTCGTATGTATATCTTGTGATTGTGTTTGTTAAGTTAATCGAGTTTACATATAAAGAGAATAGATCATATTTGCTGTAATACATTAATTACATTTAGAGTTTAAGTTTATACGAATGTACTACGTTAATTTCATGTTTTTCTGACATTTGAGAAGTTTTTCTTTGCACTTATTGGACTTTATGTTGTTCTGCATCAATTGGATGGTTTTTTTTTTTGTTTTTTTTTATATTTCCTTATTGTTGTCGGGTCATCTTTTTGCCTAAACGTATAAAATGCATTTAAATCTATAACTTATTTAATCAACTATCGCACGCATCCCATTGGGGGTTGTTTCCCCAATGGGTTCACATTCTCTCCTCGTGCCAAATGATTCCATACATATCATGTCATTATTATGTTTGTATGCACGTATAAATATTATAATATGATTAAGTTGTTTGTATTTTCGTGTGGGGGTTTTCCTCGCAAATTATGTGTAATATTAAGTGAAAAAAAAAGAATAAACATATTTAATAATAATAATAATAGATGCAGCATTATGTGTACTCATTTCTTCTCATTTGTTTTATACGGTTTGTGCTGGCCGAATGACTCCGAGTTGGAGATCTTGTTGTTCGGTTCGAATCGGCCACGGCCGCCCGCTTTCCACGTTGCGTCTTTTGCGGCAAACGCGATGCGGCTGCATCGACCATTGGTGCCACAGCGTCCCCTTGTTGCCGCGCATGCAACGCGTCACGTTGCCAGTGGAAGCGTTGCACTCACTCACCGAAAAAAGGATCTTGGTTGGCGGCCTGCAAGCGCACAGAGGCTTCTTTCGGTTCTGTTTGTTTCTTCGACTGTCTGTCGTTTTTGTACCACTGTGCACATCACAGATTAGAGTGCAACACTTTCGCTGGCAACACGTTGCACACGAACTCTAAGTTGGTATGGCGAGTTGGGGGCGAGTGGCGACGACATCGCACCAACGGCAAAAGACGAATGCAGCCACACCTCATCCGAAGGATGTTCGTGGGGATGGCGATTGCCAACGCAGCGCGAAGAGCGGGCGACGCACACAAACCTTATGAACTAATATACATTTATAGTAGCAATAATAATAATAAGAATTACAGTTATTAATTAAAGTACTCAATAGATTATGTTTGTAAATACATGTACCACCATCTTCTTCAGTTAAGTGTGTTTGTAGTTCTATAATATAAACTTTATATTTGTGTGTGCGTGTGTTTACGAAGAAAATGAATGTGATCTTTGTGTTGTGTTTTTTGTGTTGTTGTTGTTGTTGGTGTTGCTGGACAGATAAGTAATCCGCTTAAGCACGCTCGCCACGAATGCGACGGGCCAACTGGATGTCCTTGGGCATAATAGTGACACGCTTGGCGTGAATGGCGCACAAGTTGGTGTCCTCAAACAGACCGACCAAGTAGGCCTCAGAGGCTTCCTGTGATTAGATACACGTGGGTTAATTACAACTGAGATTGTTACATTTAATTGCACATCTACGAACTCACCTGAAGGGCACCAATGGCTGCCGACTGGAAACGCAAATCGGTCTTGAAATCCTGAGCAATTTCACGCACCAAACGCTGGAACGGCAACTTGCGGATGAGCAACTCGGTCGACTTCTGGTAACGACGGATCTCACGCAGAGCGACAGTTCCGGGACGATAACGATGGGGCTTCTTCACGCCACCGGTGGATGGCGCAGATTTACGGGCTGCCTTGGTGGCCAACTGCTTGCGAGGAGCTTTGCCTCCAGTGGATTTACGAGCGGTCTGCTTGGTACGTGCCATCTTTGCTTACTTCGAATTCGAAATGCTGCAAGCAGAGAAAGGAGAAAAAAATCAACTTCACTTTCAAGCTGCAACAACACACACAAGATGCGACGCACAGCGTTGCGACGCTGGCGCGCGACTGATGCGAATGTGGCAACTGTGGCCCAAATGAAGCAAGCCACAGTCGCAGTCGGTGACGCTGCAGCAGTAGCGCCAAAAAGCGAGGGTTGAAAAATCTTCAATTTCAGCTTTGGGCTTCCAACACAGCACAGCTGCAGAAATTTTCCTATTGTGCGCTTTCCTTGGCTGCTGCTGTTTACTGGGAACACTTCATAACTTCCACTTCAATGGCGACGCCGACGTCTGCTGCTGCAGCCCACAGTGCTCGAGAGCCCACTTAGCCCATTGTGTATGCATAAGTTTTTTCCTTTTCTTTGTATTTTTTCTTTGAGCTCGGCATGAATCGCTTCTTTTTTCTTTCTTTTCTTTTCCCCCCACTATGAAAACTGCCTGCTGCTGCCTTTGCCTTTCTCTTTGTGCTGTGCCTACTTGAGGCCTCGTGAATTTCGCGCTTTGCTTAGTTTTTATGTGCACGGAATCAATCATGTTGAAGTAATGAGTTGTAGTTTTAGATCTACACACATACACACACGCGATCAATGCAGTCGCCTGGAAAATGTGCACTAGAAAGCAGAGAACCAGACGAACAACAACAACAAGAAGACCAACTGCAAGCGGCAAACGTGAGCGCCACTCAAGCAAACACAAACAAGAGGAGGAAATGAGAGGGAGCATAAACATTGGCAGAAAAAAAGCTCTCAGTGCACCGCAAGCTTGCATACCCTTTTACGCATTTCGGTATTTGCAAATGTATAGATATTCATAGCAGAAATCCTGTTATAATATAGATTCTATTAATTGCGACGCAATAAATATGCACATATTATACATGGGAATGTAAAATATATATAAAAATGGTCTAGGTTAAACAGATCTCGTGTGAAATCTGTAGTTTCTTCACAAAATCGGTAAACAGACTCGAGATCAGTAGATTTACTGATAAATCATTAAAAAAGCAACACTAAATATAAGTTGGAATTATTGTTTTTGCAGTTTGCTTTGCGTATGCACACCTACACATACACATAAATATATATAGAAACGATACCTCCTGTGTTGGATTCGCAAATATTTCACAATAATATTAGTAAGAGATATGAAGAAAAATAAACAATCATCTTGGCGATTCATTTAAATGCCTCTTGTGCAAGCAGGCTGGCAATATTGCATCCTAAGGCGCAACCATTGTCGCAATAACAATAGATAGTTAGAGCGACAGAGAGAGATAGCTTAGCACAGCAGGGAGCGAAAGGCGGCCGCGCTCAACCAAAAATTGCGTCGTTCACATTTAACGCGCGCCAAGTATATATGTATGCGTGTGTGTGTGTGTGTGAGGAACAGCTGCACATCTTTCTACAAAATTTAGACATGCATAAATGCGTGTGTGTCTATACGAATTTCAGCAACTGTCGCAAGATAATAACGCAGCAACAACTGCAGCGCCTTCGCTTTGCGCGGCGTGGAGAACAAACTAGAAAAAAAAAGACAACAATACACACACACACACATAAACGAGCACTCGCTCTAAACTTGATGCGCATGTGTCACGCTACTACCAATCTGCATGCGTGTCTGTGTGTGTTGAGGTGAGCGCCAGTATACACACACACACACACACTGGCAGAAGGCAAAACGAAAACAACATTTATTTGACAGAATAAGAATATGATAGCTACATAAATAATTAAACAAAACAAAAGCACAACATTTGCCCGCTCTTTTTACTTTGTTTTGTTAAACACACTAACTACATTTTTTCCATTGCAACAATTAAAATCTTAGCAATTGTTATAAACATTTTACTTCAACTTGTCTGCAATGGCCGCCATTTTGAAAAACGCAACAAAAAGTACACCACACTAAAGTGTGCCCATGCATCCGTCGTGCAAACGAAGTCACCATCAACCGACGTCGTCGTTGCTGTCGTTGTCGCGCATTGTGTGTATCCACTAAAAGAAAAGCTAAGCCAGCACGAAAAGAGGTGCTCCGCCGGCCGTCCAGCGGAGCCCCCTAGCTCACAAAACAAAAACAATTAACTACTTGGGCACTAACCAAGATAAAACAGCTCAATTGGCCAAACCACTTTCACAACTAAAGGTAACACAAATACAAACAATGTATTTAAAAAAAAACTAATTATAAGGCACACTCACCGTTAAGTTTTTTGCAAAATGAACTTTAGTTTTTATTTTTCACTGAGACTTGAACTGCTTCCGACGAGAAACGATTCTACAATGAGGTAGAGATGTTAAAAACAACAGATTTATCGATGGTTATTGATGTCGTCGGTCGATACCTACTCGATGTTTGTGAAACTATTTATTTCACGTTATGGGAACACTGTTAGCACTTTTCCTAACATCCTAATGTATAAATAATTTAATGGAAAACTTTCTCGATGTATTTTTTATCACTTGTGCAAATTACAGATACAGTACAGTATTAATGCCTTAAGCAAAAATATTTCCCTAAAATTGGCCTAGAAAAAATAAGCCAATTATAAAACAACAAATTAAATGTTGGCGCCAAGCGCGTTACTTCAAACCAACATGCCGATAACTATCGCGACGGAATACCATTCGTTAATTACAGTAGCGCTGCTAGATAGAACAGTGCTGCCAATGCAGCGCTTAAGCAACAGTGCCAATTTGAGTATAACAGTGCTTTGCCAAATGTACGGGCACACTCGTACAGCTTGTTCATTAATCCTCAATAGTCGGTTACACTGGCCGCGGGTCGGTTGTGTTGTGTTCTATCGCTCTACTGTCCAAAGGTATTTGAATATAATGTGCAACGGACACACTTAGTTAAATTCTGTTGTGTAGCCAAATCGTGTGCGAACGATATCAATTTTTTTATTTATAATTTTTTTCCCCTATGTGGGCTCGTGTGTAAGTGGCACTTGTTAAGTGCTTGTTTAGTAAATTTAGCCTGTGGACTCATTTGTTTTTGTATTTGTGTAGGTCAAGGTGAAGCCGCCGTTGCAGCGCAGCAGCAGCAGCCAAGCAGAGCAGCAGCAGCAGCAGTGATTGTAAGAAGCACCGTTAGTTCTTGCTGTTGTTAGTTCTATTCTGTGCCCTCTTCTCTTCTCTCTTTGCTTGTTGCTGTTCTGTTCGTTCTGCAGAGTGTGTTCATTCATTGCACGAAATTTGTTTGCAATTAGTGGCATAAAACGGTGTCAGCAGGACATAAAAACACACACACACACACACATACCTACATATATGTGAACTAGGGCTTGGGAGTGTGCATGTGTGTGCTTGAAGCCTTAAAAGGCAATACATGTGCAGCTTATGCAGCCCCCTGTCACTCTCGCCAATTTGCCAATCTCTTTTGCAAAGCAGTTCTCTCTATCTATTACACACACACACACACACACACGCGCATTTCCACCTTTGTTTATCTCGGTCTTTTGATAAGCCTTAAAAACCAACAATAAACATAAACATTTAACTATTGCCGCACCAAGTGAATGGCTCGCAGCGCTTAGAGGGCAACAACAACAAAAGCAACAACAACAGCAACAACAAGAAACATAAGGAGCAGCAAAAAGCAGACAAAACGGCGTTTCTACAGCAGCGCCGTCTAATCAGCGGCGGCGGCTTTGGCATCTTGGGCGGTTGCGGTCCACAGCAACAGCAGCCGCCGCCGTTGCCGCAAACACAGCCGCCGTCACTGACGCAGTCAGCCAACACAGGAGGAGGAGGAGGAGCAGGAGGAGTGACGCAAGTTGAAAGCACTCTCAATGGCAGCAGCAGCAACAACAATAGCACCAATATGGAACCGATAAAGTGTCGTCCACCCCTATATCCAAAACGTGAGTATATCCGTGAATTTATTCACTTCTATTGTGAACAGAGCTCTGCATGAATGCCTCCAAGAAATGTCAAAAACTTTTCAAGTCTTGAGTTTGACACTCGAAATGCTTTTTAGTTTGATGATCTCAGTTCCATCAGGTCAAGCCCGTAGCTAGGCGTGTGCAGGGTGTGCGGTGCACAAGGGGCGCCTTGTAAAAAAATACATATGTATATACGAGTATTCTTTGTTAAATACAATTGCTGCTGGCATAAAACCCTTTAACCATATGGGAAACAAAGCACACTGGGGCAAGAACAATTGAATAGAGTGTCAATATTATCAATTGAGAATAAGAGCAAAAACTATTGATGATTTTACTAATATACCAGGTTGGGGAATTAGTTCTTTCGGCCTTTTATATAGTATACTGTACTACTATATATACTCTTTATACATATAGTATTATAAAGCAAGGCATTTACACCAGGGGCCGAGTATATACATATATAAAGTTTGTATGATATAATGATGCTCTTCTAACATAATCCATAAGCGACTTTCAGTTGCTTTCTTTCATTGCCTGCTTCCTTAATGTACACATGTACAAAGTAAGCGTAGATTTCTCTCAGTGCAGTTGCCACACTTGAAAGTTAAACCGCATTAAAAGCGCGTCTCGAGAGCGCTTTGCACTAACTTTTGTTCCCTTCCTTTTTCATTCCCATTTCCATTTGCCTCTCGCTCTCTCTCCGCCTCTCTTTTCCCCTTGCCATACTTCTGTTTCTATTTCTTTTTCTACTTTGCTGTTGTTGTGCTCATTTTGGACAAAACCAACAACAACAACAACAACCACAGTTGCGGTCTCTGTCGCTTTCGCTCTGGCTCTGGCTTCGGCTTCAGCTTCAGCTTCAGCTTGTGGTTTCTGTTTGCCTGCCCATTTTGGGTGGGTGTCAGTACCTGCCCCCCCTCCCCCTCCCCCTTCCAACCAGGCAATTCGCGACTCTCTCGAGTCCGCTGATCACAGCCCAAGGGGGCCACAATAGCAACGTGACCGCAGCTAACAGTAGTTGACATGTACCTCCCTCCCCCCAGGCCCCCCCCTAGTCAGATCACCTTAAAGGGTCGCACAGCTTACCGAACCGGACCAGAGAGTACAGCTCGCAGCCATTTGATACGCTTTGGAGCCCATGCCAAAACGGCAGTCAGGCAGTAAATACCGATACAAATATGCATATAGTATAGATATAGACTGCAACTACAATAAATAGTATAAACATACGCACAACGGGGCCGAAGACCTGATAAGATAAACAACAATGCTTTGAGTTCCAGAGAGAAAGAGGGAGGGATAGAGAGCTGTGCATTAGATCACCTTCCATTACATATGTTCATTCAGCTCGTACTACGCATACCTTTATTTTGGTTTATTCCATTCGTATAGATTAAATAATTCTCTATAATTAAGAAACGATAAGTTAGTCAGCTAGTGACGTCAGCGAGCGCATGATTCAAATGCTAAGTTTGTTGAGAAGATGGAGCTACATATGTACATAGCTTGCTAAGGGTTCTTCGGGTATCCGCTTAAGTTAACATTAAGAAATTTCAGTTTTTGTCAAGCGTTTTTTGAGAATTCTCTATGCTTATCATTAACAAATTTTATATATAGTCAGCTTATAATCTAACTGAACTGTGCTGAGAATTCCAGCATAATCGCATAAATGAAAGAACTATTTTTTTTGGAACTACTTTGTTCACTCAACTTCAAATACCCTCCATGTTTTTGGTAGTATTTTTTAAAGAAACATTTAGTTTAAATTCAAGATAAATAAAACAGTTTTATATATGCAGAAATTCCAGGGTATTTAATTGTTGTTGCTCACATGCAAGTGAAAGCCTTAGTAAATTGTTTTATATTTTTTTGCTTTTTTCGCTCAATTTGCGATTAAAAACGCACATTTAAATAACTGCGAAATATTTTGTACTTTTCCTCCTCTTTCTCTCTTGCACTCTTTATCTTTTTCTCTCTCAGTTAATCTGACTAATTGCCCAAGCTGTACAGTCTCCCCTTAGCCTATTCCCCCCCTTGGTCTGCGCAGCATTTGAGAAGTCATTAAAAATGCTTCATTACTGTTTGTTACTAGTTGTTGATGTTGTTGTTGTTGTTGGCAAATGATTACACATGTTATTGTTGCTGTTTTGCATTGTCCGAACTAGGGGGCGTCTCTGGCCGTGTGGGCGTGTGTTCTGCGATGGATAAGGGGTAGACTAGACGGGGGTAAATATGAAAAAAATGCCACTGCAATTGGAGCGTAAATCAGCACAGAAATCTGTCAACTATTTTGTTGTTCCTTTTGTAAATTGTAAACAGCGTGTAAAGCGGTAATCAAGCTGGGGGGAAATGAGAAAAATATTAAGGAAAAATCTCATAAAAAGCAGTGGAAATTAAAATTGCAAGAGTTTAAAACAGTTTGCATATTTTCAATTCGAAATTTACTTGTAATATTCTTGCACTTTTCTTGAATGAAAATAATATTGTAGTTATATATAACTGATATTTCATTCCAGTTTGTCTATGAACAAAAGATCTCTATAGATCTTTCTTGCATGTGTGATTTCAAATTGATTAAGTGGAATTTCATATTGGGTTCAAGGCAAAATTTACGAATACTTTAAGATCTAGAAGATGGTATTGTATAACATGATTGGATGGGTAAATAACAGAAGTACAAAGATAGAAAGAAATGTAGAAACCATTTGCCTATTTTCTTTTAAAAATTTCCCAACTTAATCTAGAAATGAAATCGAATTCGAAATCAAGAATGGAATCTCTGATCCGATGAAATGTGTAGAAAAATGTACGTGAAGAATTCACATGAAATTTTCAGACGATAGAGATGGAGCTGTGTCCGCATGGAGTTGGCATTGAAGAGTAAAAGAGGCAGAGGGGGGGGGGATGGCGAGGTGGACGAGTGGGAGGGCAGCAACGGGGGGCAGAACTGTTGGAAGATGTCGTGGAGCTACTTGAAACGTGCGCGTCAATTGTTTGAAAATCGAACGATTGGAATTCAACGTGCCACAGTAAGCTGCAACTCTATTTATGGAACATGGCGAGCCAGCAAGCATTGCTGCTGCTGCCGTTGGCGTTGCTGTTGCTGCGGTGCTTGCTGCTGCTGCAGTTGCTGCTCAGTTGCTGCTGTTGCTGCTGCTTCAGCCTTTTGTTTGTTTACGCGATGTCTTTGCAAGCAAAAAAGAAACCCAACCCGAAACCAAACTCGAACTACTCCTCCATGTCGAACCCGATGCCGTTTCACTGTGATCAATGGCAAAGGTAGTGTAGTGGAGAGGGGGAAGGGAAGAGAAGAGAGGAGAGGAGGGTAAGGTGAAGGCGTAGGAACTCGTGCGTTTCACTCGAATAACAGTTGCAAGTTGTATGTCGTCAGTTGCAAGTTACAGCGACTCAGAACCAGCTCGAATTGAACTTAATTGCATGAAATTGAGACACGAGACATGGATACATGATACATGAGACGAGGCAAGGAGGCAGAGAGTGGGTCGAGGCAGAGGAGGGTTAAGAGACTACGAAAAGCGCACTGAGATTCATTCGTCGTCTTCAATTTGGAGCTGTGTGTGCTAAGTGTGGCATCAAATGAGCTGTCATAATGATGACATCGTTGCAGTTAAGGGGCAACCTCTGGCGATAGGCCCAAAATCACGCTATGTATCGCAAGAGTGAGAGATAGAAAGAGAGCGTGAAAGTGATCGTAGTTTATAGGTTTATAGTATCTTATTGCCATTGCCTTATATTATTAGATTTAGTGTCAAGTTTTAGTACCATAAAATACAATATTTAGTTTGAGTATAAAGTTAAAAGTTAGTCAAATAATATATAATATAATTTTTAATAATCTTGATGTATCGTATACTACTCTGTTTCTTTAAATGAGATAATATTCGTTAGACTTTCCCATTCTTAGTTATCTCAGATCGTTTAGCAGTTCCTTTATTCCCTTCATTCAATTTATTTTCTATTTCTAACACTTCTCTTGCTGCTTTCGTGCTTGTGCTCGTGTCACGCGCTCCGCTCTAAGACACTGCAGTACGCAGTGAAGAGAAGATGCTGTTGAGTTATGCAGCCCCATTTGGGGGCCACAATGTTCAAGTGGTTGCCCATAAACTCCGGCAAATGTCTGTGTCTAACAGTAAAAATGTAACGCTGCCATTAGCGATGGGCATGAGAACCAAACTGGGCGTCTTTATATCATTCCTTACCCCACTTACTCCCTCCCTTTCTCTCTCTCTCTCTCTCTCTCTCTCTACTCTGCTGCAGTACAGTAAATGGGTTGTGCATGCATTGGGAGGCCACATAAACATGTCAAATGGGGGTAAGGAACGGAACACAAAGCACAAAGCACAAAGATAAAGATCGAAGACTGTGAGTTGATTTTTGAATTAAGGTTGAGATTTGTATGCCATTGCCCTCCCCCTCTCTCTCCCACTCTCTTTCTCTTCCTCTGTCACCCTGCCTATCAGTTCTTAATTTACGTCCCGGGGTAGCTGATCTTGCCGTATATTTATTTATATAATTCCGCTTTTGCATATTTAACTGCAGATACAGACAGACTGTCTCAAAGCTTATCACGATCCAGTTGTGATCTTTAATAAACAACTCTCGTCTCTCTCTCTCATTCTCTCTCTGTCCCTCTGTGGTTCTGTTCTGTTTTGTTTTGATTTATTTCTTCGTTTGTTTACACGCGAATATTTGCAGCAATTGAGTAAATTTCATGCGAAGGAGGCGAACAAGGCAATGATCGGTAGATTGCTTGTAGAATCCATTGAAGTCTTACTTATGAGAAGGAAAAACATATGTTATCTGTTATTATATAAAGGTAGTTTAAACCTTTATATATTCATAGGTAGCAGTATAAGTAGTAGTATAAGTAGTAGTATAAGTAGTAGTATAAGTAGTAGTATAAGTAGCAGTATAAGTAGCAGTATAAGTAGTAGTATAAGTAGCAGTATAAGTAGTAGTATAAGTAGTAGTATAAGTAGTAGTATAAGTAGAAGTATAAGTAGTAGAATAAGTAGTAGTATAAGCAGTAGTATAAGTAGTAGTATAAGTTTTATTATAATTTTATATATATTTCTCAGACTTCTTGTCTTATTGATAATCGATATTAATAATATTGAGAAAAGAATATAAAATTGTACTTACCCAAGATGCCTTTATATATTCACACTATATATACTACAGAAATACCCTACAAAGAAAGAACCTTCCAGCTTAGTTCTGTATATTATATATAATATATTTCTTACCATGTATTCGTTATGTCGATTCAGACAGTCTTTTCTACTATTCCTGGCAAACTTCCAACTAGGTTACCCTCTTTGCCAAAAAATAAAGGGTGTTCCCCGCACCCATTAAGCTTTCTCCTTGGTGTTGATTTCCGGTTTGCCGTTGCAATTCTTGTTATCGATAAGTGCAGTGCATAGTGTTTACATTAGTATTGAGGGTTGCACAACGAGGGCTGCTCACACGCACGCGCTGCCTGCTGTTACTTGTTAAGCAGTGTGCAAGTATGTGTGTGTGTGTGTGTGGCTTTGCCAAGGGGATTTGCCTACTTAACGTGTCTAAACACGATTAAATGCTTGGCGCAAAAGACAAACGACAGGCGCGACAGGATGAGGGTTGGGATGAGCGCATCGTGTGAGGACATTGCAGTGCGGCAATCACGCACCCTCAGTCTGCAATGCGGGGGTGGGTGTTGTGCCAGAACAGAGTTGCCAGCTGTGCGCACTACCTTAAACGATAGTTTTGCAAACTATCGATAGTATATGCAGCTATAACAAACATCAGTAGGTGGGTTTGATTAGAAAGTTATCTGGTTATCGATATTTGTACAAGGTAAAAAATATGCAATTTCTAGTCCGACTTGTCAATCATTGTCGAAACTTAATTGAAGTGTTCTATCGATGTATTGTATCGATTTATTGTATCGATATATTAACAAATTGAAGTGCTTTCAATTGTTGAATACCTGAACTATGTACGTTCCATATGAATATGTTGACGTTTTATTGGAAAGTTATCATGTTATCGATATATATTTTTTTTTAATTATATTTATAAATTTGTATAATTTATAGTTGCAGTTGACAGTCGTTAACTAGTACAAGTGGGTACGCATATATAATTGTTGTATTGATCTTGCTGAAAACTATCGATACAAATGTATCGATTATAAAACAAACCAATTTGCAATTAAATTATACCTAAATTGTATAACGTTAAAAAAACCGTTAAATATGAAGAGTTACACAATCATTCACTGATCTGGCAACGCTGTGTGCCGTACGCAACCCCCAATCGAATATGGCATAGATTCGTTAGGTCGCACTTCTCTCTAACGCCCACCCACCCCTCTCCCCCTGCGCAGCACGTGCAGTCGAGGTTGAGCGCAGGCGCAGAGAGCGCAGCTAGCGGGTGTGTTGCTCATGTCCTGTCCAGAGAGAGAGAGAGAGAGAGATTGGCCAAGGGAGAGAGTGGGAGAGAGAGAGAGAGAGAGAAGTGGCTCATTAAAGTTTCACGGGCTGTTCATTTTTTCGGCTCCTTTACGGCATTTTTGGCATGTTTTGCTTAGATACTCGGCCAGTGCGCGGCTCTGGCTTGAATCGTGCTGAGGCTGTTCCACTCGCTGTGTTCGCATAAACACATAATAACACCAACAACAACAACACCAAGCACACCAACAACATCAACATCAACAACGATAACAATAAAGTGTTCAATAAACTCGGGGATTTTCCAAAGGATATCAATGTTCTTAATATTATAAACAAATCGATATGAACTAAGGAAAAATAACAACAACAACAACAACAATTATAAGTGGAGAGAAGAAAATTTGTGTCTGAAAAACGTCGCAGCTTGGCCCATTAGATACTGAAGTAGGCGGTGTTGGGTGTATACACACGCACACACACTCCCGGAGAGAACGAAGAAGAAAGCCCTAAGAAAACACACACACACACACCCACACAGTCGTCATGTGTAAGTAGCCTTGAGTATTCCCACAACTGCAGGTGGGCTAAAGAAGAAAGAGAAAAGGGTTGGGGGGAGGGGGAGGGGGTTAGGATGAGGCTTCTTGGGACTCTTCGCTGAAGTGCCCCTGTTTGTAGGCACTCGAGCTAAGCGGGCCAACAATTTGTTTGTTTTGCGCTAATGAGCAAATGGAGCTGCCACTCAAAGCGAACTCAACTCTGCGGGTTAGCTAGAAAGGAGTGTTTTGTGAGGTAGAAGGGATGCAGCATGCCGCATGCTGCATGCTGCACGTGCCAAACCAAACTCAAGTCTAAATGCATTTTCCAACTCATTTCCCCTTTTTTCTTTTTATTTGTTTGCAGCAAAAACACCTTCGTTCGACAAGGATCGGGATTACATTGGCTTTGCCACGCTGCCGGAGCAAGTGCATCGTAAATCGGTGAAGCGTGGCTTTGAGTTCACTCTGATGGTGGTGGGCGAGTCAGGCTTGGGCAAATCAACGCTCATCAATAGCCTCTTTCTTGGCGATCTCTACAAGAATCGCCAGATGCCCAATGTAGAGGAGCGCATCGAGAAGACGACGCGTGTCGAGAAGAAGACCATGGACATTGAGGAGCGTGGCGTGCGTTTGCGTCTCACCGTTGTCGATACGCCCGGATTCGGTGAGGCAATCAATTGTGAGGACAGCTGGCGCGTCTGTACGCAGTATATCGATGAACAGTTTCGTCAGTACTTCACCGACGAAAGCGGCCTCAATCGCCGCAACATTCAGGACAATCGTGTGCACTGTTGCCTCTACTTTGTGCCTCCATGGGGGCACAGGTAAGTTGTGGCATTAAAACTTAAGAGATCTGTAATCTTTAATCTGTAATGTTTCATTAGCTTGCGTCAAATGGATTTGGATCTAATACGAAGACTACATCGCAAGGTGAACATTGTGCTGGTTATTGGAAAGGCGGATTGCCTAAACAAGACGGAGGTGCGCAAACTGAAGGAGCGCATACTGCAGGATCTCGAGGACAATCACATTCAGTTGTATCAGTTTCCCGAATGCGATTCTGATGAGGATGATGATTTCAAGCAGCAGGATCGCGAGCTAAAGGCATCGATACCGTTCGCTGTGGTTGGCAGCAATACAATACTTGAGGTTGCCGGCAAGAAGGTGCGAGGACGTCAGTATCCCTGGGGCGTTGTCAATGTGGAGGATGCTGAGCATAGCGATTTCATCAAGTTGCGCACATTCCTCATATCCACGCACATGCAAGATTTGAAGGACACCACACAGGTAAGTTGTGTTAATCAGAGGAAGCCAGCCTTAAGTAACTATGTTCGCTTGCTTGTAGGATGTGCACTATGAGAACTTCAGGGCTCAGTGCATCTCACAGATATCACAACATGCGCTGCGTGAACGTGGCAAGTTGAAGCGCGACTCGATTAGCTCGACAAACGGATTCGATGCGGCCATTTCGGAAACGGATCGCCTGCTATTGCAGAAGGATGAGGAGATTCGACGCATGCAGGACATGCTCACGCAAATGCAGGAGAAACTCAAACAGACGCATCTCATGGAGATGAAGAAGAACGACAGCGTCATCGATGTCTAAAACAGCGACTGCAGCTCGCGTGTTCAATTTTGCACCTTGATATATATATATATATACATAATTATATATATATTAATACGGATATATATATGAAATACTTATATAGACTTTCCCCAGTACACACACACACACACATACACAGATATACCTGCAGACATTAGAACTGCAGACAACCACCAAAAATTGTATGTTTTTAAGATAGCACAGTTTCCAGTTATTTAAAAATTTTGTTCTTAAGAATTTTTGTAGTCTCCCAACTAAAAAAGAAGAATGTATTTACGCCTCTTTATTCCCCCTTTCTAGTTTTAAACAAAAGAATACACACAACACACATACATACATACGTACAATTTGTAAAAGCTCCTCTAAGCGAGCAAATGACCAAGTTGTTTTTGTATTTGCCTACAATCTAATCGAAAAGCTATAGGGACTACTACGTAAAAGTATGCTGCAGTTTACAAAGATTTTTTGCAGTGTAGCATTGCAATTTCATAGTCGAATTCGAGTTTTGCTTTTGCCTCCAATTCGCCAATTGTAGTTCATATAAATAAGAACCCAATTCAGAATTCAATTGTTAAACATTAGTAGATTTTAACATAATATTTGATTCGATAATATTGCATAAAACACATAAAGAAACACAGCGGAGATATTTGGCTTTATCCCGAGCATACGACGCAATACGCGTAACAATTATACCAAAGTAAAACAAGTTTAAAGGGAACTTAAAAAAAAGAACTGCAAAACAGCTTTTAACGGCATCAGACTAAAGGGAAGCAGAGGCAAACACAGATCGAAACCTTAATTGTAACGAGTATCGACAACCCTTGTTTAATACTTTATCTTTTTTTTCTTCTTCTCTTTAATTATCGCCCTTACTTTTTGCCGAGCGCACAGAAAGATAATAATAATGCGCATTATATGAAATTCTAATTTGTTAAAGCGAATTGTTATTGAATTTATTTTAAATTATCATATTAGTTAAGCGACAAACAACAAAATAACATTTTAATGAAAATTATAGTGGAAAAATTATATACACATGATAATGATAAAAACAAACGAACTATTTAAAATAAACTTTATTGCAAGAGTTTACCATTCATCTTATGGTAGCATTAAATGAATGCCTTGACTTTTAAATACTATAATTAATGGGGGCCTGGGGGTCGGGAAGAACGAGCAAGTATATACAACCCTCAACATGAGGAATGTAAACTTACACTCTTGTTATGGTTATAGACTATATATAGCATTCTTTAGAGTTATTGAAAAAGTTTTGCTTATTGTTGCCCCGCCCAACCAAAAAAAAGGTTCTCAAATTGTAATTTTTTTTTTCATTTAGATTTATTAATTTCTCATTTCATTTGTTCACGTTTTCATTTTGGTTTTTGTTTTTATCTTTTATGTCTGCATATAATCTCTTTTCATACAATATACGTGGTATTCCAATTACTTGGCTTACAATTTGCCATAGGATTTTCATTTTTTTAGGTTATGTACGCTTTTCGAATTGGTTACCAACTGAATAGAGGTTTTCATTCCTATCGCTTTTCATGCGCATATGGGAGAGTTAATTTCGCAAAAGGTTCTGTTTATTTCACACACATAGCTACATATACAAACTCGTATATATTGTATATACATTACAGGGCATATACTTGTACGTATTAATACATATATTACCATACATATTGAGTACATGTACACACATGTCTTACCGAGAATAACAGAAACAAAAAAAAAAAAAAAATATAATTATTAAATAAATCTATATCAGAAATAAATTAGATAACTTCTAAATTTTCTTTATCCGTTTAGATTTATAAATACTTTCATCTTACATATTATATATACGCCCTAATACGCCTGATGTGATTCAGTGGTAAATTTATCCGCTTTTTAACATTTACTTGCATCTATATAAACTTGCTTTCGTTTTGACTTTTACTTTTTACTCTTACTTGGCATTGTAACGGTTCAATTCGTTTCTCTAGCACTTCCTCGCGTTTTCTCGTATTTGCATTCGCATTCGTTTTCGATATCGATATCTCATTTCATCTCATCTCATCTGTTCTCAGTTGTGTGTTGTGGAATCTAACTTTGCATGTCTTTATGTGTGCGTGTGTGTTCACGTATGCATGTATGTATGTATGTGTGTGAGTGTATGTGCGTGTCTGCTTTGAGTTTGTATTCTGTTTTCTCTGTCTTCTTGTATATAATTGTATAAATTTCCAAAAAAAAATGTCTAACTGCATCCATGTAACGCCAGCGTTACAATTTGTTATATATATATATTTATATATAGTATAATATACATATATCTCATATCTCTGCTCATTTTTTGTATTTACTTCTCAAATTTCAACTCAACTTTGCCACATTTCTTCAAGCGTTTTTCCTTTACAACCGTCGCCAGCGCACATTTTCATGTTCATTATCAGTTGCATTTTCAATTTCAGTTTCTTGTTTTATATATACTTTTTTTTTTTTTATTTCTCAGTTTTGTTTTTCTTTTCATTTGGTGTTTTACATTTCATTTAAGTACAAAACTTGTCTCTGTGATTTTTTTGTTCGCATTCGTATTTCTTTTTCCACGCCTTTTTTGATGCTTCTTCCACGTTTTGTTCTGCCCTCATTCAATGCAGGATTTCTCTATTATCTGTTATGGTTTCTCCATTATATTATCATTTCGTACATTTATCTATTTATATGCATGTATGTATATGTGTTTATCTTATAATGTTTATGTATTTGCAGTTTCACAAAAAATTTCTCATTTACAACTACCGGCACAACAATGAAACAGAATGTCCTCTATAACAGACAGATCCCAATAATGCTGCGACTCGATTCAAAAAATTTGGCCAACCTGTGCTAAGTACAATGCTGCCCTATCATATATATCATAAAGTTTGTATGTATATATATTATATATCATTACGGGACGTAGTTTACTAGCAAAAAAAAAATATAGGTTCATATTTGTATATCGTAGTTTGTTTGTTAATTCTATATGCATATGTATGTATGTATGTATAGCAGCACGATATATGTAGTATGTATATACCCAATAAATATATAGGGTTATATACATTGATATATACTTGATGGCACGCCGCTAATCGTGTGAAATTGGGCGAAAGTAAAGGTGAGATACATGGCGTGCCTCCTAACTATACGAACTACTAAACGATGCTGTCGATCTCAGTCAAAACTGGGCAACCCATGGGCCACAGTCATCGAAATTGAGATTGATATATAAGTATATCGAAATACAGGAAAAGAGAGAGAGAAAGGGGACAGAGATAGAGATAGACAGTTAGTTAGTTAGTTGGTTAGAGATGAAAAAGTGTGGCCAACTCATGTCGAATTTCTAACGATTAATTACGATTAGTTGATGTTACTGTTAGTTGTCGTTAAGTAAAAGTTATCTTTATATGTACTATGTAAATTGCTTTTGGTTTACCAATGCGAGAATCAATGTCAATGCTGTTTTCGGGTTATGTCTAACGGTACATACACATAGTAAATTCATCGATTACAGTGACACATACAATACACGTACAACGTAATTCATATGGTTAAATACTTGTACACACACATAGGTATAGTTAACGTACACATACATGGGTTCTCTATAGTAATATATGTACATGAACACACATCTGTATGTGTGCATGTACATATGTATGTATGTGTATTGTGTGTAAATAGGTTAACTACGTACTACTTTCGACGTACACATACGTAAATATCTAAGTAATTGTGTATCTGTATCTGTATCTGTATCTGTATCTGTATCTGTATCTGTATCTGTATCTGTATCTGTATCTGTATCTGTATCTGTATCTGTATCTGTATCTGTATCTGTATCTGTATCTGTATCTGTATCTGTATCTGTATCTGTATCTGTATCTGTATCTGTATCTGTATCTGTATCTGTATCTGTATCTGTATCTGTATCTGTATCTGTATCTGTATCTGTATCTGTATCTGTATCTGTATCTGTATCTGTATCTGTATCTGAATCTGTATCTGTATCTGTATCTGTATCTGTATCTGTATCTGTATCTGTATCTGTATCTGTATCTGTATCTGTATCTGTATCTGTATCTGTATCTGTATCTGTATCTGTATCTGTATCTGTATCTGTATCTGTATCTGTATCTGTATCTGTATCTGTATCTGTATCTGTATCTGTATCTGTATCTGTATCTGTATCTGTATCTGTATCTGTATCTGTATCTGTATCTGTATCTGTATCTGTATCTGTATCTGTATCTGTATCTGTATCTGTATCTGTATCTGTATCTGTATCTGTATCTGTATCTGTATCTGTATCTGTATCTGTATCTGTATCTGTATCTGTATCTGTATCTGTATCTGTATCTGTATCTGTATCTGTATCTGTATCTGTATCTGTATCTGTATCTGTATCTGTATCTGTATCTGTATCTGTATCTGTAAGAGATTTTAACTTGACTGTGACTTCACTAACTACCTAGTAAACGATCGTTTACGATAGTCATCGTGCTGTTGATGTTCTTGTTGTTGTTGTTACAGATCTCTAACGTGGATATTCTCGGTGTTTCGACGTAGCGTAGTTAGTAACCAATTACAATTACAATAAATTACTTAGTAAGTCTACTATATGTTAGTATACACATACAAATTTCCGTACTTATCTATGTATGTATGTATGCATCTCGTATGTATCTGTATATAATAGGTTTGCACATATGTATATTTATTTGTTATCTCTTGTATAACTAGGCTGCGTTTCGTATTTAAGAATTCGTAGAGAAAAAGTCATTTGGTTTTTTGTTGGTTTCATTTATTTGTAATTTCATTTCACTCAATTGTTAAAGTAGCTTTCAGTTTGCCATGGACTGCGCCCTGCTTCCAACTATTGTATTTACTCGCATACGTATGTATACACAAATGTATATAGATATATGTATAGTATAGTTTTAGTGGCTTATTTTCCGATTTGCATATTATCCTTTTACGTTTACGTTTACTTTACGTTTTCTTTGCAATTGTCAATTAGTTAAGTTAAAAAGTAAATCTGAAGCGCACATTTACAATGCTGCTTAAATTGCTATAAAGTAGTATTAATTGTAACGCAACATGCAATCCGATCTCGGCTCTATATAATTCCTGACTTCCAGTTACAACAACTTTCTTTTCTCTATTCGCTTTGCTGCTTAAACAATACTTTCTAAATTTGTTTTTCATCTCCATCATTTGCTTTATGTATAATATAGTGTATATATATGTATGTATTTTTTGCATATATATGTATATATATCGATTTCTTTAATAGTGCATAATAATTTTAATGATATTTTTGACCATCAAGGTTTATTTCATTCCATTTTATATATATGTATATGTATGTATATAATTATGTAAATATTTAAAAAAAAAAACACAATTTCACGGATCCTGCCCGCTTTAACACAAAATAAGAATAGATAGCATACAATGTGTGTCTGTGTGTGTGTGTGTGTATGTATGTTGGTGTCTGTGTGGGTTAAATATCTGTATATATACCTATTTTTGTATATATAGTTAGAAAAAAATCAATAAATTAATAACAATAATAAACATAATAAATTATGCGCTTTCATTTGGCCTGCCAGTCGAATCGATCTGATCGCGCACCAGCGCGAGAATAAGTGGCGCTCTCTTACTACTCATAAATATCTGTAAGTGTCTGTGTGTGAGTGTGTTTGTGTGTATGCTTAAATGTTTATGGTATACTCTAAGTAGCCAATGACTTTTTGCTTTTGTTTTTGGTTTCGAATAATTTGCCAGTGCTTGTGCTTGAAAAGTCTTTTTGTCAGTTGTGACTAAAGGAGCAGCTCGAATTGAGTCGAATCATTCAAATGACTTGAGTCAGAATTGTTAACTCGGATAAAACGTGTCATTTAATTCATTCAAGTCATTTGAGTAACTCAAAGCGATACAAATCACTTTCGGAGAATCGATGTCTTCAAATATGAAATCGAAACAATCGAGTGACTTGATGCAATTTTCTAAAGCAGTTGAATCACTCAAATCTAATTGAAATATTTGAATGAATGCGAAACAACCAAATTAGTTGCAGCATTCTAGGTGTGTCAAGTAACTTTTATCGCATCGAGTCATTCGAATTACCGCTTATAGCGAATCGACGTCTTTGAAGATGAAATCGAATCAATCGAGTCACTCAATGCAAAATTCAAAGCAGTTGAATCACTCAAATCTAATTGAAATATTTGAATGAATGCGAAACAACCAAATTAGTTGCAGCATTCTAAGTGTGTCAAGTTGCCTGCATTGCATCGAGTCAATCGATCTATTCGGATCATTCGAAATATTAAAATTCAATACTCTCAGCTCTTCGACTCTTCGACTTGTCCCTTCTACAACTTAAATTTTCTGCGAAGACAGCGTTTTTACTTGGAAGCAACAAAAAATCAAGAAATTTCTTTAGCTAATTATTACAATAATTCTTCTCGTTCCTCAATTTCTTATTTTCTTTGTTTTTGTTCTAAATATTAAGCAAATGAAAAGGGATTTTTTTTCTTTTTGGCTTATTTGGTTTTCATTTGTTTTGTTTTTGTTTTCGTTTTTTTTTGTTTTTCATTTCATTAAGTTTTAGCTGCAACATGTTCGCTGCTTGTTTTAAATTCGAGTCCAACATTTAAATTATGTACAAATAATTAAAAAAAAAACAACATATATTTATACACATACACTCATACGTGCGTATATACATATGTATGTGTATATTTATGTATTGGTTGCATATGCAGTGTGTATATAGACTGTACATATGTATTTTTGTTGTAGGTTTCTTTGAGTTTTACTTCAATTAGGTTTAGCTTAATTTGTGTGTGTTTTCTTCACGTTTCTTCTTTTTCCTTTTTTTGTTTTCATTCACTGGGCCGGTGGTGGAGGAAGAGTTCTAGGGAGTGGGTATGGGCTGGTCTTACAGTAAGTATATATGTAAGTTTGTATATAGACATATGTAGACATAATTGCAGTTAGTTTGTGTGTGTGTGTTCGTCGTGTTCTTGTTGTAGAGAAATTTAAAAAAAAAAAAGAAATGTTCCTAATCTTTTCGAACAACAATCGATCAACGCAATTGTCAGCAAGGTTAGAAACTTTTAAATTAATACAAAATCAATAATTTATAACTAAATTTAAGCATGCAAAACATTTTCATCTTATTCTTTTTTCTCGTGAATCTTTTTCCGTTTGGTTTAAAACTTGAAGCGTTCTGTTCAATTTGTTTTTGTTTTTTTTTTTAGAATTAGCTTACAAAACTTAATCATATTAAATTATTAACGGCTTTAGTTTTAGTTGTAGTTATTATTGTTGCTGTTTTTGTTGTAGTTGTTGTTTTTTCTAATTGCCTTCCTGGCCTTGAGTTTGGTTTTTGTCAATACAATAAAAGTAAAAGTGTAAATTGTAACAGAAATGTAGCTTAAAATGGTTTGGTTGCTCTAAAAATTAAAGTTCATTCTCTTAAAAAATTAATTAAAAAGCGAACAGAAAATGATCGTCATCTATCTGCTTGTTCTTATGTTTTCTGCTCTACATCCTTATCATCTTCTGCTCCATTAGCTGCATCTACTTTTCTTCTGTTTTCTCTTTGGGTTTTTGGGTATTTGCTTTCTGCAGTGCTCTTTGTCTTGTCTTGGATTTTATGGGGGGGAAGGGGTGTCGCTTAAGATTAATCATATATATATATATTATTCTGTGTGTTTTTCCTTTCTTTTTGGTTTTGGTTTTTCTTGTTTGCTTGTGCTTAGCTCTTTTTGTTTTCAGTGTACATCCACATCAATCTCATTTTCCACGAAGTAAATTTCTAATTTCTTTTGTTTTTTATGTTTGGTTTTTGTTGTTTTTTTTTTGTTGAGCTTTTTCTATACTTTTTCTCAATTTTCGTATTCTTCTTTCACTATAAGTTTAACGGTACTTTTGCTACTGCTGTTTGGTTTTACGCTTTAAACATTTGTTTAATTCTTTATTTTTTATATTTTTTCTTTTTCGTTTTGTTTATGTTTTTTTTTTTTTTTGGTTTTTCTTTGTTTTGTTTGTTCTCTGTTAATGTTGTTTTTGTATTTGTTTTTTTGTGTGTTTCTTTTGTTGTTGTTGTTGTTGTTGTTGTTTGTAAATGGTAGTCACTAACGTAGTAGGAAGAAGCTGTGCGCCTTTTCCGTTAATTTGCGATAAATTCCCACGACTCTCCGTCACATTCCACCGTGTTGAGCTTGATTTTGACTCCCTGACGGCTTTGGGCCGCCGCCACCGCTGGCCGCTGTTGTGCCGGTGGCTGTGCTGGAGCCGGCATCCGCTCGACTATCGCTCTCGTCGCACTCCTCAAGCTCAGCCAAATTCTCCTGATCGGATTCCTCCAGTGTGACCTGCAAGACAGCAAGTGTGTGTGTGTGTGAGAATGAGATGGCATTATGTGTGTGTGGTGTGTGTGATGCTCACCTGGAAGCGTATCTTTTCATCTTGCGGCATATCATCGGCCGCCGATGGGGGCGGCGATGGCGGTATCATGCTCTGATAGTAGTCTCTGTTCTCTTCAAGCGTATCGAGTATATCCTGCGCATCCGGATGCACCAGATCGGCCCAGGTCTCCCACAATGGATGCACAATGTAATCGATGAAGCCCACCTGTGACTTCTCGATGGTCGCATTATGACGATCACACATGGGACTTATATCCATGCCCGATTCGCGCTCCTTGTCGCCCTGCAGGAAGAACTCCTCCATAAGCAGAGCCACCCAGCGCTTGTAGAGCGGTAATGGTTTGGTGGGATTGCTCAGATCAGCACAGTGCACCAGATTCTCAAGCACCTGCGAATAATTCAAGTTAGTCAAATAGAAAGAGACCGGGAGAGAGGGAATGCTTGCCTGTATGCGATCTGTATAGTTGTCCAGTAGTAGAACTCCCGAGCCGGCGACCTTCTTTGTCTCGACCATAGTCTTCAGATCGGCCAGCAGGCTCATGTGCTTGGACATGTCCGTGGAGAGCACAATATCAATAACCATCTTTCTCAATGTTTGGCGTTGTTTCCTGCAAACATATAGATATATATACCATATATAGTTTCCCATTCCAAATCAAATTAATGCTCTACTTACTTTTGCATATTACAGAATATATCACATCCTTGATTTTGCAACAATTTGAAGGCAACAGCTAAATGATGATTTTCCAAAACAGATTCGTCATTGTACATTAATGCTAGTTCGGAACCTACAACAAGATACGATATGGTATTATATGATATATAGTATAGGTGTTATCCTTCTTCTTCTCCTTCTCGTTCTCTTCTCTTTGACTTACTTGAGTTAACCAAAAATTGATTGGTTAAGCCGGGATGATCAACATCGTGTATACAAGCGGCGAATAGTGCCCCGCCCACCTCGAGGGGCGTAAATACACCCTCTAATGCCGGTGTATTGAGTAGCACATTGGTGCTCTGTGTCACGTCAGCGGCATGAAGCGAGTTGTGAAACGGATTGTCTTTGACGTAGTGGTCCTCCAGAGTAGTCATAAAGTTAAGAAAAGTTTTCGGTGGTATCATAAGACTGGTCAGTAATTCTCTACTCTGTAAGTCCAAAAGATATCGAAAAAAAAAAATATTAGTAAGTTCTTCATAATTGTATTATAATTTGCAGCCCATTTAAACTATTTTGTGAATGATTTTCTGCGCATAACAAATGGCCCGATAGATTATACGATATATATTAAATATGTTATCTAATTTTATTTGTATTTCTAGTTCTATTTTGAAGTCTATATTCTTAGCTATATTGACACCAAATTTGATAGTCCTAGCGCTTATAATCCCTGAGATCTAGGTGTTCATACGAACAAACAGACTGATATCGACTCGGCTATTGACGCCTTTCCAGAATATATATCCTTTGCGGGGTGGGACATATCTCCTACAGTCTGTTAATGCAATTTTAGGTTTGCTAAAAGTTATAATACCCTTCTTAATTATGAGAAAGGGGTATATAAAGCCTTTTTTTACTCGCAGCTTAGCAGAATTGATACTCTATACATGATATGTGTGTTGTCTCTGTCTCTCTTACCTGAAATATGGTATATGCCACACAGGTGAGCGGACGATTGCAGCTTAGTTCGCCAATTTTGAATATCTCAATGCCCCAAGTATCCAGTTCGCCGAGCAGGGTGCCCAGCTCGTTCTCGCGAGGCGTCTCCACGCCAAATGTGGGCAAGCGCTCGCCGGTGAAGCTGTTGGTGTGCGAGAGAGGCCGCTTGACGCCGCTGATCTGTGACATGGGCGGACCGCGTGGCGATCGACTGCGCGGATATTGCTGTCCTCCGGGGCCGCTCTGTGCGGTTGAGTGATCCGGATTCTCCTCCACGCGTAGCGAGGGTAAATCGAACTCTTGTTGTTTGTCTGCAAAGGGAAACGATGTTCAAGCATCAGTCGGTTATCTATCTTATAAGTATATATATTATCTTATGACTTATTAATAATTCTAGCTCACTCACTCTCTCTCTCTCTCTCTCTCTGTCTCCCTCTTTTCTGTCTGTTTAAATATTCAAACTGCAAAAAACATTTGAGCAGTTTGCCCTGCGCCCATTTGAGTAACCCAATCCCAACATACTCGTATCTAGTCTACTTTCTATCACAATTTGCTATTTTGCTGCCTCATCTGGTGCTCTCTCTCTCTCTGTCTCTCTCTCTCCCCCCCCCCCTTTTTGAGTGGCAAAAACAACGCAAATTGTCTGTGCATAAATTAATATTTATTCGAATTGCGTTGAATTTGAGTTGCCACTTTCCAGAATGCCAACAGCAGCAACAACATGACAAGACAACAACAAAAGGGTCCACTCTGAAACATAAATATTCGAAATGTGCGCACTGCGAAAGGCCCGACAAGTGTGTGTTGCTCTCTCTGTGTGTGTGTGTGCTACACACGCGTATCAAATATTACAAGTTCATGTATATTTTAAAATGCCAAATGTATCCGTCTCTATGACTGTATTTGTATGTGAATGCTGTATCTAGAACTCCGCCTGTATCTCTATCTGTATCTGTATCTACTGGATGCGCTCTATTTGCGACTCGCTTTAATCGCAAATTGAACGAGTTTAAGTAATGTTTAAAATGGGAATTTCTAGTTTTCAGAGTTTTTCAGACTTTTGCAGTCTCTCGAAAGTAAAGGGGAAAACATTTTTTGCACTCTATCTGAAGCATCAAAGTTGGCAAATGTTTGTTATACATATGCATATGTATGCATGTATATATTTTGTATGTATCTATGCAACATGAGATTCCTGCTGAGAGTTGGCAGTTGTGATATTTGCTTTAAATCTGCAAATATCACAAATGATTAAAGAGAACTTCAACTTTCTGCATACGTTTTGGACCATTGAAAATGGTCAAGAAAGGGTATACTAACTGTGTTAGAATTGAATCTGTACGATTGGAATAGATGAAATACAACTTTGTTAACTGATTGCATATTAAACATAACATAAAATGCAGTTTAGCATGTATATTATGAATACAAGTAAGTCATATATGTATATATAAATTTATATATATATTTTATAAATTTCCTCTTACATTCGTTTAGCTTTAAAAGATCTTCGCAGAGAGTATCTTCAGTTCGTGTAATTTACAATAGTGACGCACTGAGTTGCCCCTGCTAGTGATGCTCTTTAAGGCACACACACACACACACACACACATACTCACACACTCTTTTGCATGCAGAGGGCACATTATACAGTCGAGTACATATGGTATCCATGGCTGGCTCGACAGCACGCCCCACGGCACAGACTCGACTCGACGCAGAGTTGTCTCAGCGCTGCTTGTTGGGTGTGTGTGTGTGTTTTTTTTGTCTTTTACTCTCATTCGCATTCGCATTTCTTTTCTAACGGTGCACACACACACACACACACGCATGTGCATGACTGCGTTCAGGCATATGTACGTATTTTGCATACGATTTGGTTTTGGTTTTGAGTTTTGAATCTGAAATCGGTGTCAGAGTTTCGACGGGTTTCTTTTTTTCTTCTTCTTCTTCTTCGTCTTTTTTGCAATGCACAACGATTTGCCTGATTAACATACGCCACAGCCGGCAGCGATGTGGATGCCACCACTTCTCTCTTCCCTTTCTCTCTTCTCTTTCTCTCTTCCCTTTCTCTTTCCCTTTCTCTGTCCCTGGTCTGTTGCTCTTGCTTACTCCATTTCATGCCAGTTAAGTCGTTTCAATTAAGCCGTAGTCACCATCGCTATTGCAATCGCATTCGCAGTGGCAAACGAAAAAGCAAACGCAAACGCATTTATCGCTTGTGGACATCACGTATACGCAGTGTATGGCCGCAGAGAATTTATTGCTGCGCTGCGTTACGTTCTACAGCTGTTTTTAAAGCTTGAGGCGGTGCCGTGGGGGGTGAGGGGGTGGCCTTGCATTCTGAAGCGACTTATCGACTCTGCACGCGTGTGTGTGTGTGTGTGTGTGTGACTTTTTGGCCGCCCCAGCGGCAATGGCGAAGGCAATGGCGAAGGCGGCTTCTGTTTCAAATGAAGTGTTACAAATGGACATTAGGCTACGTGTGTGTGTGTGTGTGTGTGTGTGTGTGTGTGTGTGGGTGTGTATGTTTGTGTGTGAAGGTGCTGGCTTGGCTTGGCTTAGCTTGGCCCAAATGCGATTTTATGCTTGATAAACTACAACAACAACGACAACAATGAAGGCAACTAGGCCCAAAAAAAAAAGAAGGGAATTGGTGAAGGAAACTTAACTCAACCCGCCCGCAAGGTAGGCGCACTTGGGGCCAAACCGGTTTAGGCCTGGCCAAGCGCACCGTTGGCAACTGAAGTCGCTACAGCTCCAGCTGCACCTCCGCCTCCGCCTTCGTCTGGCTTTGCTTTTGGCTCAGCTCAGCGAAGCAGAAATATGGACAAATGTGCAAATATGTTGCCCGACCACACCCACACACTTTTGGCCAGGGTAGGTGCGTTTGCGTGTGTGTGTGTGTGTGTGGCTTGTTTTTTTTTGCGCCTTTGCTTTCTTTCACATTTTTGTTTTATTCCATTCCACTTTGTTTTGTGTGTAACTCTTTCGCTCTGCTCTGCCTCCGCTCAGCAGAGCTCAGCTCGGCTCTACGCGCCTTTGTTTGTGCACGTCCCCGGGCAACGTCAAACGTGGTTGAACGTGAACGACGCCAGGTGGGGCAAGTGTGGTTGCTATAGCAGGTGGTATTTTCTATAGCGTACGGCTGAATTGGGCAAGGGGGGTGCAGGGGGTGTTAGCGTAGTCCTGCCATTGGATTCGTAGGTTAAACAATGAAATTTCCACTTCATCTGTTTTTATGCTGCTCTGCATAATTTAATTCTGCACTTTCAATTCGACGGCTTTAGCTTTGGCTTAAGTTTTATTTCCTTTACCTTCCCCCCTCCTCGTTTTGCTCTGCTTACGCGTAGTTTATATTATCGTCTAACTGTATTTGCTTTGTTTTGTTCTCTTTCTCTTTTTGCAATGCACAAAAGTTTCGAGTTTGCTTTTGTTTCGACTGTGATTATAATTGCAGTTGCGCGGGAGAAGTATTGTATAAGAGAGAGATGGAGAGACAGAGTGAAAGAGAGAGTACTATTGCATACTTTTGCGCGTCTTCGAGGCAGCAACATCAATAGCAGAGCCTGCTTTGAGCATGTCATCAACTGTAGACAAAGTTGAAAGTTCTTGAATAATTTTTCAACATATTTGCATTTGCGATCGACTTGAGGCACAGCTTACTGTTGCTAATGCTAATGCTCTCGTTGTTGTTGTTGTTGTTTGCCCTATACTCGATAACAAATTGATTTGACAATTTAATGCTGATAGATTCTGAATAGTTTGCGTCTTGACGGGGACAGGGAATGAAGGCGAACGAAAGAAGTTTTTGCATAGTTTACAAAGTTTCCCTCGAACGAAAGATAAGTGAAATGTTTGTTTGTTTACGAATTTTCCCACAGCCCAAGAGCAAACAAGATAACAGATCTATTCGACTGTAAGATACCCCGCACAGTTTGCAATTCCTATATATAATGCTGGCATAAATATTCCCCATAATTGTGCTAATTGTATAGTATAATATAGTAAACAGAGTGAGGTCGTATATACTCGTACGTTCATCTTTTCATCAAATATTACTTATATGTTAACATATGTCTCTTAATTTATGCTTACCCAAAAACGTTGAACATATATATTCGGAAATTTGATTTCCCGATCGGCTGGACTCGCTGAAGTGTGAGAGTTCCTTGTTGAGCATGCGCTTGAACTAAGTTGGGGAAGAAAGAGAAAAACATTAACGGATTAATACAGTTTCACACACAAAGAGAGCGAAAGATTATCGATAGTTTAGAGATTTAGATTTAAAGTTAGAGATTTACAAAAGATCAGTGATTATTATCGCAGAATACAATAGTACAATAGTATCGATTATAAACGATTAATATTCATGAAAAACAATTCTTTATCGATATGTGATTTGAAATTGCATTTCTTATCGTTATCGTTAATCGTTTATAATTTATTACTGATTTTTAAACAGAAAATCTACAAGTAATTATTACCTATCACTTATCGAAAAAGAATAAAGACTTCTTTCAATTAACGATCACTATATAGTGAGAATAATCGATAACAATGCATAGTTCATGATCGATAAATTCTTAATGACAATATTTTACTTAATAGTTGCAATCAATAATAATTGATTATCAAATAAATAAATAAATTATATATCGATAACTGGTTATCGTTTGAATGAATCGATGAATGCTAATGTTTAATGGTCATTGATATAGTTGCGATCAATAATAACTGATTTTAATATTCTATATCGATATCGTTTAAATAGTTGCAATCACTAATAAGTGATTATCACATTGTGAATCGATAACTGGTTATCATTAGTATAGTTGTAATCAACAATATCTTATTATCATATTGTGTATCGATAAATGCAAGTAAAGGTCATTTATGTATTGATTTTCATGTAGTGTATCGATAACTTGCTATCGTTTGAATAGTTGCGATCACTTATAATTGATTATCATGTAGTGTATCGATAACTGGTTATCGTTTGAATAGTTGCAATCAATAACTAATTATTATGTTATGCGTCGATAACTGGTTATCGTTTAAATAGTTGCAATCTCTAATAATTGATTATTATGTTATGTATCGATAACTGATTATCGTTCTCTCACCTTTAGCGATGCCATGTCGGAGACACTGCGATGTGTTTGTATGGTCTCCAGCTGATCCAAGCACCAGTCCAACTCCTCGATGGTATCAGTGGCCAGGCGTGTGTAGGCCTCATCGCCCTGTGCCAATTGGACGCCGCCAAGGTTGCCGGCTCGTCCGGATGATGATTGAGCTGGCCGCCTGGATCTTGTTTGATTAATAAATGATTTCCACACAGAATCACACGCACACACACACACACACACATACACACGCGCACAAGTAAGACATAGGGTGAGACAGAGAGTGGGGAAGAGAGAGAGAGAGACAGAGCGAGAGGGAGATGGAAAAGTGAAAACATAGCGTGGAAATACGTAGAACAAGAACAACAACAAACAAGAAATACAACGACAGAAAAGAGACGGACACAGAGACAAAGAGAAAAACAAAAGAAAGAAAAAGAAAGAAAACAAAAGACACAGAGAGAATGGAAAACGATCACAGAACAAAGCAAAGAAACATCGAAAAGTGAACACAAAGAAACATAGAAGAGATGCGATTGGTATAAACAGGCAGTGAGTAAATGATATAGTAGGGATCGATAGTTAATGGATTATTGGGGAAGGGTGGATTAGAAACGTTATTCACAACAACACACACAACGAGGAAGGGACACGTGTTTACAACATCGAGAATCGATAATGAAGAATCGGGGGGTAATACATATCCAATTCATACATGTATGTATACACAATTATATATACGATCATATATATGTACACAAAGAGCATTAGAAAGAGAGCCGAGCAGAGTGAGAGAGTGAGAAAGAGAGAGAGAGAGAGAAATAGAGAAAAAAAATATATGAACAAAATTGAATTGAAGAGTCTGTGGTTTCTGTACAACAGTTAAATAATCGGTTATCGGTTATCGGTTATCGGTTTCTGGTTATCGGTTGGCTTAACATTAGATTGCAATAATACTTAGTTTGGTGGTGGAGGGGGAGCTCTGTGGTTTTGGAAGGGGGGCGGGGTGTTTGTTTTTTGGGGTTTTCATTCGAATGCAAACTTAACACACACATAGATACGTACTTCACTTATGCATATGCATGTATATGTATGTGTATATAGATCCAGATCATGTAGACATATATTGTACACACATATAACACATATAGGAACAGTTTCAGGTGCCACAAAACCAACAGCAATAACAACAACAACAACAACAACGAGAGATAGGGATTAACAATGAAATGTGTATGGTAAACTGGAGTTTCCCCAAAAAATCTGACAGAAAATAAACCACACACAGTTGTTGCTTCCCATCCCTCTATTCCCCCCACACACTCATTCCACACTCTTTAGTTCAACAGAACTGACAATGTTCTAAATTTGAGTTCCGTCATATTCGATGGAAAAAATTATAAATAAAATGTACGATATGGTTTTTGTTTGCGGTATTTTTGGCACGTCAACACGGTCCGTTGTCCCGTTGCCCCCTTTCGGCCTACCCCTCTGGGCTACCCCCCTCGCCGTACCCCTAAAAATGTTCTATGCGCCGTTTCTCGGCATTTCTCGTTGTCGTCATTTCTCTTCAAGTGGGTCTTTACTCTTTCAGTTCATCTGTCCGCCAGTCCCCAAACTGTGTGTGTGTTGTGTAGGGGGCGGGATATAATAAATACACACACAAACACACACACATAGATAGGCAATGCACACACACACACACACACACACACTCATATGTGGGACAAAATTATTGTTAGTCGGAAAGGAAGATGAATGCTTTATGCTGTTTCTGTTGTAGTTATTGTTGCTGTTGTTATTGTTCTTATTGTTGTTGTTGTTGCCGGTTGATTAATTAAAGTGTGAGATGACAAAGAGACATTCAGAGAAAGAGAAAGAGGGAGAGGTTACACAGAGAGCGAGCGGGATAGAGACACAGGCAGCAAGACAAAAGAGGGAGCGAGCGCGCGCGAGAGAGAGAGAGAGAGAAGGAGCTGTATATGGCAGAGATTGGTAAAGGTGAAAGAGACAGAGGAAGAGAGGCCTACAGTGAAAAAGGGGGGATGATAGAGCCAGAGGGAATGAAAGGGGAAAGAGGGGGGGTGCGGAAGGGGGGCGGGGGGAGGGAGAGGGCTGCACAAACGAGTGCGAAAAGTGGAAGGTCGCCTCGAGCGTCAAGTACAACACTTGCCTATCGGGTCGCTTGTGTCTTGTCGTATATCGAAATGGGGCACGATGGCACTGCTGGTGGTTGGCTGTGGGTCTTTGTGGGTCTTTGTGGGCGTGTCAAGGTCACTGTGAACTTACTTGTTTGATGCTGGTACATTTGTCAGACTTAGAAGGTTGTTGCGCACTGAACGTAAACTGGCTAAAATTTGGGCAAACGGCGTTACAATGAGATCCTCGCCATGGCTGTAAAGAGAGTGAGGGCGACATGGATAAGTAAAGTGCTATCAAAGTAGTTAAGATAAATACATAAATATATAAATGTATATAGTGAAAACAGGCGAAAGCAGGCAATAGTGATGAATTGCGTGTGTGATAGACTGAGTCGTACAGAGTTTAAGCTACAATAAACCAGAAAGAAAATCTACGCTCGGCATGCCGAAGGTTCTATACACTTGCAGCTACTTTTATTCTCCGATCGTTCCAATACTAGTTATATATAATTGTGCAGAATGGAATGTGTATTGTATGTATTCAATATTATTTCTCATTTTGATTGGCACTGATAAGTTTGGTTACTTCTACAATTAGAATAGGTCTTCATACAAAAACCTGCATTGCGGCCGAGTGTTCCTATGGCAGCTATATGTTATAGTGGTCGGATTTTTATGAAATTTTATATGCATTTTATATACATAAAAAAACTCCGATATAGTTATTTTGGTTGCAATATCTGAGCAAATAACAAAAATCGGCCGATAGTTGGTATGGCAACTATACGATATATCGGTCATTCCGACTTATTTACAGCGTACAACTATAAGCAGCATGTGTGCTAAGTTTCATTAAGTTAGCTTCAAAACTGAGAGACTAGTTTGCGTTGCAACAGACGGACACACGGACAGACGGACACAGACAGACGGACAAAGTTAGTTGGATTCCTCAGCTGATGCTGATTTACAATATATATACTTTGTGTGGTCAGAGCTGTCTCCTAAAGTGCATTGCCAACTCCTGTCCAAAATTAATATGCCCTCTGCAAGGGTATAGAAAGTAAACTCCTTTCTCTATTGAACTCTCCTTTAACGTTCCGTTTTCTTTGCCACCTTAGAGGGAGAGTTTTCAATACATATTATTAGAAAACCGACTCTTATAGACCACCTGCACTTGTGTAATGACCTTTCAGCATTCAACGTGACCATGAAATCGTACAGAGAATTTTGTTTGCAACCCTTTCACTGCAATTTATGCGGTTTTCATCTTTCGAAACTACTTCTGTTCAACTATTTTTTTGTATCCCAAAAAATTTTTGACTAAAATGGAAAATTGAAATTTCCAGCTGAGCAAAAGTGCCCGGAGTGCTCGACCACATTGGTCACGGGGCAATCAGCTGGAATATTGTCCTCAACGCCGAGTGGCACAACGAACCGCAAAAGGTCAGCGAATGCACCCTCAAAAAGACGCACAAAAATATTCAAAAAATCTACAAAAAAAAAAAAAAAAAAAATAAAAGAAAAGAAAAAAAGAAAATAAAACGCGCAAAATTAAACCAGGCATCATGATGGTGTATCTGCGGGGAGCTACGTGAGTTATGAGGTAAAGGTCGTTTAGGTTTTTCTATTTTATTTTATTTTATTTGATTATTTTTTTGCAGGCTGCTTGAAAATTCCATCGGAAAATCGGAACGAGAAGCGTCGCGAAAATTTTATGGAAAAACGCGTCTCGTTTGGTTGCGAGGGCGGCGCACGAGCTACTTGGCTTGAAATACTTTTTGTGCCGAAAATAAAACATTAAAAGGGAAAGAAAGAGAGGGAATGATAAAAGAGACGAGCACACGAAGACGTCGCCGTACGCATTGACAAACAAAAAATGGCATAAATTAATATTAATAAAAAAGAAAAATATGAAAAAATTAAAAAAGAAAAAACAGGAATCCTGAAAAATAGATTCCTAATGTCGCTTCGTGGCATAGATACCCTGTAAGGGTACCAAATATACACGTATGTCCACAATATAGTAAGATTAACTGCTGGTATTATAATTATACTCAAGAAACAAAAGCTCAGTTGAGAAAATTATGGCTAAGCTGTTGCCATAAAAGTTATATTATATATTTACTAGATCGTGATTAAATTCGGTTGATATATACAGAATTACAAGTTATACAATAACGTTGAATGTTAGCTTCTAATCTACAGCTCTGACTAATTTGCAGTAATTTTTTCTAACGATTAATAGTTTCAAGTCCCCGAGACAGAGTTCATTCAGCAAAAGTCAACTCGGCTCAACGTACCGTTCAAGAACATATAAAATTTATAGCAGCTGTCACGTCACGACTTTTTAGTGTTATAAATTTTCTCTGACACTGCATATAAGGTATACCCTGTACAGGGCAATAAAGTGACATATCTACTATACATAAGTGACGTCACAAGGCGACGTTGGTGGCGACAATGAGAAACAAAACTCATTAATTTATAGTATATTTATAGTTATTCACGGTAGCTATAAAAATCATTAAAACGAGTATAATTAAGTGCACAACAAAATCTCTAGACACACAGACATATGAATGTATATATATAGACATATATATATATATGAGTATATATGATTTTATGAACTGACAAATTGTGCATGTTAAATGCTTTTCTAGCAGTCCCCAATCGGATTAGTGTAGCTTAGAGAGATTATTCAATATGAAATACAATCTGAAGTGGGGTATAAATTATGCACTATAAACTGCCATCGTTTATATGCATTTCTATCATCAGCATTAACAACATAAAGACAATCGATATAAGCAGAAGGAATGTGAGACAATCTCACATTATGTTTGCAATCATTTACAGCATATCTGCCAGTCGTGCAGGCTCCATGTCGTCATTCTTTTTATAAATATTTTGTGTGTTCTGTGGTTTTTTTTATAGATCTCCATACATGCGATATGTATTCATTTGCCATTCAACTTTATAGCCAATTGGCTGGCAATCAAAATGCTTGGAAAAGCTGAAAATTTCTTTTTCTTTTTCTTCTTTTTTGAGATTCTGCGAATGTTTTTCAAGAATTTCCGATCCTTTCAACGACGACAAAAACTATATGCGATTTATGTGTGTATGCTCAGGGGGGAGGGGGGTGGTGTGGGCTCATTTACAGCTCGATGTTGGCCTCTCTCTGCGCTTCTCATGTCTTTCGTTGTTGATGTTTTCTGTTGTTTGCCTGATTTTTGGCACGTATGCGTTCGCACACACACACACACTGATACACCTGTCTCACTGTGTGTATGTGTGTAGAAGACAATCCATCTATCCATTTGCCTAACCAAAGTCATAAACAACAACATAAATAATAATAACAAGAAGGGTCAGACGCAAACCGCGCAAATGCAGCCACCAACCCCAACCCCATTGGCAATACAGCCCCTGCTCTATATGCGGGCCCCTCTTTTACACATTTTCCACATACATTTCATATACCCCCCTTTACCCCCTTTCTCTTCCGTGCCTTCTCGCGTACACCGGCAACTTTTGCAGCCAGACGAAATGTGTTTTCGTCGCTGATTTGTCATCTCACATCGCCACATCTCGTTTATTTCATTTGCTTTCGTTTTGTTCCCTTTTCTGTTTTGTACCTCTTCTACTATTCGCTTTCATTTTGTTATTCGATTATGAATACTGCGACGCATTTCACCGCAAGAGTCAAAAACATTGTCCATGACTCACTCACTCACAGCGCCTGGCGCGAAGTTCCTACCAGGGCTGCTATAAGGGGGTGCTATACGGCATTTCCATTGAATTTTTCATTTTCACAGAATTCCTCTAATGTCAAATGGCACATATAGTATAGTATAGTGTAGTGTCTATAGCATAAGGAGACCATTTTTTTTGGTATACCAGATTCTATTGCTTGGCTTTGAGTCGACATAGAGTTGCCTTTGGGCTCAACATTGTTTATATATATGTATGTATATACAGTGAAGCATCAGTTTCTTTATTTACTTTTATGTTATTCAAATCGAAATATTCTATTTAATTGTGAAATAGTACGAGTCTGTTAAACTTGCAGAGAGGAAGAGAAACTTCAATGAAATGAAATGTTGCGCACTCTCTCGCCCTCAGACAAATTGCATTTTTCAACAGCTCAAACCAAATTGTTCTTGGCTTAAATGTTTGCCCTCAAATTGGAATTGCATTGGCAAGGCAAGAGCTGAGAGCTGAGAGAGAGAGGGAGAGAGAGAGAGAGAGAGAGAATTTCAACAAATCGAAGACCTGTTTCACAGTCATAGCCACAGATAGTAAATTGAACTTGTCGACTAATCAAAACTAAAGCAAATATTCTCTATTTGAGTTTGCATAGGGCTTCTGCTGCTGCTGCTGCCTGTGCGTGCGTGTTTGTACGTGTCTTTGCACGCACACACAACCACCAACACACACACTCTGCTTGTGTATACACAAACATGGATCATAATTAATAGAAATATGCAAAAATACAGCACCGAAACTGGCAGAGACGAAACAGTTTTCTCTGTTTTCGCTGTCATTAAATTGGAAAATATACTACACACGATACAGTTATATATATAGTATATAGCATATATATATATATATATAGTATATGTATAACTATGCGGCCACTGGCTGTGCTGCCTTAAATGGACTGCTAAGACGTGGGAGAGGAGGGGGGGGGATTAGTTGGTTACCTGCGCTGTGACTTGATCGAGAACATATTATCCCGATCGGCCAATATTGTGACAGCCAGATCGTCCTGCATTATCGATGGTATCATATTGAAGAAGCTGTGCACACGCGGCAGCGACTGCGACGAGGCTGAGTTCTTGTTCAGCATGTTGCAAACACACACACACACACACGCACGCACAGAGGAAAACAATTGAAAACTGTTCAAGAGTCGAGGAGCATGAGAGCTGCTCGCTCCGCTAAAAAAGGGGGTGTTCGATTGCAAATTCAATTTCAGCAAACTTTCAATTTTCAACTTTCGATATTAAATTTTCGATTTCGAATTTTTCAATTTGATTTTCTTTTATTTTACGCGCACTTTTCGCACTTTCTTTTTGCTCCGAACTCCCGCGCTTTGCTGTCGTTAATTTCAGCTGACAATCAAGCAGTAGAAAAAACAACAAAAAAAATAATAAATATATATGTATGTATATACAACAAGTTGATGAAGGAAAAGCCGAAAAACGCTTTTCGAATTTTCCACGAGTGCGCGCTGGCCGAGAATGAGCGCGTCCCGCGGCGTGGCCAGCGAAAATACGAAACTCAAAACACAACTCACACGCTCAGGAACGTGGCAGCGACAACGGCAACAGCAGCAGCAACAACAACAACAACAACAACTACAACAACAGCAGCAGCAGCAAAAAGAAAGAAAAATTATCGTACAGTAGCAGCAGCAGCAGCAGCAACGACGTCGCCAGCAGCAGCAGAGGCGGCACAGCTGGCGACGTGCGGACGGACGCGGGCATCAGCTGAGCAACGTAACGTAAGAAACAAATTATATTCAACTTAAAAAAACTACAACAACGATGGCAGCAGCAGCAACAACAACAACAAAAATATAAATAAATAAAATTAAATTTGTCTGTGTGTTGTCTGTGTGTTGTCTGTGTGTGTGTGTGCGGGTGTGTGTGTGTGTCATTTCATTTTCATCATTTGTGCTTGGGCTTTTTTTTGCGCGCGCGTAAGATTTTTGCTTGCTTTTCATCTTCAACAACAGCAACAACAACAACAACAACAACAACACCAACAACAACAACAGCAACAACAACAACACCAACAGCAACAACAAAAACAACGACAGCAGCGAACTGACACAACATGAACAACATTTGCTCAATTATTGAATCATACAGGGTGCTGCATTGACACACATTCCGCATGCCAAGATACAGGGTGTTGCCTGAGTGCAATAGCACAACGTGAGCTTGATTGCATTATCCATTAATCGTTATCGATTGAAAGTGAAATTGAAAGTGCAGCGTGGAGTTTGCAGGCATGTACAGCAGGCACCCTGTATGCGACAAACACACACACACACACCAACATGTCCGGCAAGGCAAGTTGGCGTCCTTGCCAGCTACAACAACAACAACAACAAGAGAGAGAGAGCTTCATCTTCTGCTGCTGCTGTTTCTTCATCATCATCATCATCATCAGCATCTTCATCATCATTATCATCATCATCATCATCATCATCATCATCATCATCAGCTGCTTCTATCTCTTTCCTTTTCAACAAGCTTTCAATTTGCCTGACGCAAAATTAATTTCATGCTCTCGCTCGCTTGCTCACTCTCCCTCTCCCTCTCCATCTCTCTCTTTCTCTCTCTGTCTCTCGCCTTCACTTACCTACGCTAATGTTTAATAAATTCTCTGCTCAAATTGCCTTCAGCGCGATCTTCGCGCTCATTACATAAGTCTACTAGAGTGTGTGAGAGAGGGAGAGAGAGAGGGGTGGGGTGAGGGGGTGAGGGGGATGCAAATATGTATGCACATGTAGTATTTTAAGTGCGGCCGATTATTTTTAATAAGTATCTCTCTGGCCAGGTTACAGCGCAAATGAGTGCACACACGTAATTCTAATTCTAATAATAATTTCGAGAGATTTTTTCATTTAGCTCATCCACTTGAGGCCAAACATTGTTGTTGTTGTTGTTGTTAATCACTTTGTTGTTGTTATTGTTATTGTTACTGCGCTTGTGCTTAGCTACTTAAGCGTCGCACAGTCCGTTTGAGCTGCGCCACATTACTCATACGCAGAGTGAGCTCGTTTTTGATTTTAATTCTGATTTCAATTTCAATTTCCACTGCGATTGCGATAATCATTCTTTGCTTTGCCCCGCCCACTGCGCCAACAGCCCACTTGAGCCCACTTGAGGCCATCGACGACGATGACGATGACGATGATGATGATGATGATGATGATGAGCTGAGCAAAGCGAACGATGCGCTGCATTCAACATAAACAAAGTCGAATGTATTCACCCGCACATAACGTATGCCACGCCCACTCGAAGAAGCAACACAGGCGCAGCAGGAAAAGGAGGAGGTAGAGGAGGAGGAGGAGGAGGCGATGAAGGTGGAAAACATTTCAAGCAACTGTTGGCGCGTGACGGGGCATCGGGTCAGTTGAGACGAGTCGATTGGCAAAGACATCTCGTGACTGACGGCAACGTGAGTGAGTGAGTGAGTGAATGAATGAATGAATGAATGGGTAAACGAATGCTTCAATGTGTGACTGGGTGACTGGGTGAACGGGCGAAAGTCAAGTGACTGATGAAATTGTTCATAAACATTTACAATATGCTCTCGAGAGCATTATGCGGGCTTATGCAGTGAAGCCAATGCGGAATTTATGTTGATTATTCCAAAAAAGGAATGGATGAAACAATTATAGAACATAAATAGTAATGCACACTATGGTTGAGTGTAGAAAGAGAAGAAAGAGAGAGAGAGAGGGAGGGAGAGAGAGACAGAAAGGGAGAGAGAGTAGGTAAGAGTAGGTAGGAGTAGGTCAGACTAGGGACTGAGTTCTAGAGAGTTGATTGGGGTACCTAGTTAGTAGTGAGGAGATTCAAATGGTTAGGCAAGTCAGGAGAAAAAGGCAATGTCAAGAAGTCTACAAAAAGTCTGGAGTTGCCTGAAGTTGCCAACCAACTTAAGCAAATCAGTAGAAGGCAATGTCAAAGAAGTCTAGAGTTGCCTGGAAGTGCCAAACCTTTTAAAGTGAGTAGGCGTTCAAAGGTGCCTAGTTGACATGAGCATTGACCCCCTCAGCGAGACGACTGAACTACGTTGGGCTCAAGAGAGTAGAACATAAGACTGAAGTTACCTAAATAGTGTGGGATAAAGAACTAGCACTATAGTGACCCCGATAGTGACTAGTGTAAGCCTTAACGCTGGACTTGGCGGGTAAAGAGTGCCACCCAAGAGAACTAGGCGTCTATCTATTGAAGACCTAATCAACAGTGTAGATTAAAATTCAAGATGCCTGCCTCAAGCAAAGAAAGTCGTGGGGAACGTTATCAGTTCAGTAGATTGAAAGCCAGCGGAGAGTGCGAGTAACACTATCAATACAATATCAGAAGATCAAGCAGCTCGCACTTCATTCAACTGTCATAAGAAACGAATACATCGAATGCAAAAGCAAATCATTCATTTACTTAGAAACTCATTCAGCAAATAACTAAATGAATCAAAAGTATATTACAAGGTAAACTTGTTCATTTTTTATACCCTTGCAGTGGGTATATTATTTTGGACAGGAGTTGGCAATGCACCTTAGCAGACAGCACTGGCCACATAAAGTATATATTATATATTCTGAATCAGCATCAGCAGAGGAATCGATTCATCCATGTCCGTTTGTTCATGTGTCCGTCTCTCAGTTTTGGAGCTATCTGAATGAAACTTGGCACACATGTTTCTTATAGCTGTAAATAAGTCGGAACGAGCCGTATCGGACCAATATATCGTATAGCTGCCGAAGAAACTATCGGCCGATTTTTGTTATTTGTTCAGATATTATAACCAAATTTACTATATTGGACTTTTTCTATGTATATAATATGCATATAAAATTTCATAAGAATCAGACCACCATAACATATAGCTGCCATAGGAACACTCGGCAGCAATGCAGGTTATTGTATGAGGACCTATTCTGATTGCAGAAATAACCAAACTTATCAGTGCCCATCAAAATGAGACATAATATTGAATACACACAATACACATTCCATGCTGCACTATTATATACAACTATTATTGGAACAATCGGAGTATATAATAACCTGCAAGGGCATAGAACCTTCAATATGCCGTGTATATCGTTTCTTTCTGGTTTTTCAATTTTGTTTGAGAATGAAATCAATTTGCTGCGAAATATAAAGGCAATATAAAGAGCAGGTGTCAAAGGGAGGAAGTTGAAAAGGCAGAGGGAAGCGAAGGGGGAGAGTAGGGGAGGGAATAGAGATGAGTTCATTTTGGGTTTGCCTGCATGTCAAAATTTGTGTGAAATGCATTTTTATTAAAAGCACAAGAGGCAACTCAAAACCATATATACACACACTCAAACACACACACACATATATACGCTGACTGGCTGGCAAGTGGCGCACACCCACACACACACACACACATAGAGAGAGAGAGAGAGAGAGATTTGGGTGTGATTTGCATTGGGCGCCTGGGCGGAATTTGTTCGTTTGGCAGCGACAACGGCAATTGAGGCGGCAAATTTAATGCGCGCAAAGAGCGTATTTCATTTGGTTTGACTTTTTCGGTGTCACGCTGCGTATGAATAATGTGTACTCAGCGTTACGTATACGCCGCGTTGCGCTGCATGTGGCAACTTGTGTGCACAAGGGACAAGCTCTGTGCGGTGCACACTCAGCGTGAGAGAGCAAGAGGGGCGAACATGTTGTGGGATGGAAGGGGTGCCGGCTTTGGGTTTGGGTAACTGTGCGGTTCGCCGCTCGCTTTTGCGCTTGTGATTGAATCTACCCGACAGCAACAGCAACAGCAACAGCGACAGCATTCTATGCGGTCAGCAGCAGCGCGGCATCTTTCTCACTGACCGAATATTTTCACATATTTGGATGGCACAGGAAATAGGAAATGTTTTTCATATTTAAATTAGCTGCGCTGTCGCCGTTGCGTTGCGCCTTTTGTTTTGCATCGCCATCATGCTGCCCATTTGCCGTTGATTTCACATCTTTGGCAGCTTTCATTCACCAGCCGCCCCTTCACCCCCAACTGTCCTCTCCACCTTTTGCTCATCCTCAGCCTCACCTGGCACGCCTCTTTCGCCATTAATTGGACGACTGTGACGGCGGCGACGACGATGATGACTGCGAATAAATTCGGTGAATTGAGTGACACGCGGTATATCATGTGAGTTTATCCCCCTTAGCCAAAAAAAAGAAAAAAAACCAAAACAACAACAACAACAGCGGCAGCAAAAAGGCAACGTGACGTGACTCACGAGTTGTGCACACTCATCTCATGTATGGACGCTGGGGGGCTTTATATGGCTCAAATCGAAGTTACTTGAATTAGCAGCAACTAATGCTCTTTTTAGGGCAGGATGTGCTGACTTTGACAAGCACTCGGGCTGAGAATATGATTTATATAGAACATAGGTATATATACTTTAGAATATTCTTGTTCCCTATATCGCATTGCCAGGGAGCAATGTAAAGTACTTTCTGAGTTTAATTGTAAAACTATGAAGACTACATAAGAAGTATATACAGTTTTGTATTTTGCAAATATATTGTAACTATATATACATATTCTTGTTCTTTATGACCCAAAACAACTTTATATGCAGTATAAGTTTTACTTTAATTATTGAAGACTGCATAATCATTGCACATATTAAGCTTAGTATTTTGCAAAGAGATCCTAACTTTATATATATATAATAAATATATATATATATATATATATATATATATATATATATATTCTTGTTCCCTATGACGAACAGCACATTTGTACACAGTGAATATTTTATTTCAATTATCAATTGAAGAATAAGTGTTAGTAAGTTCCCTTCGAAGAAACCAAAGAAGACTACATGATGATTATATATATATATAATATATATAAATATATATTCCTGTTCCCTATGACCATAAAGCACATTATATATGCAAATAATCTCAACCAGACTCACTATTTATTTATAAATTGAATATGATGATTTGTCAATTTATCGATAACTATATATATTCTTGTTCCCCATGACAAACTTAACAAGCCGTTGTGGCTTGAAGTAAATATCAATTATCGATTGAAGAACAATTCCCAGTTATAAATTGTTCATGAAATTTCCACATAAACCACATTATATATATCAATACATATCAATTATCCCAACCAGACTCACCAGTTATACATTTCAATATGTTGAATATAATAATTTTGAAATTTATCGATAACTATATTACATTTAACTTAAGCTAAAGTACTTAAAACATATAAAACTTGGATCTAGTTAGATTTAATTATGCAAAGCATTGCGTTGAATGTGCTCAAGTCTGAAATTATTAATTGATACTATGCAGTTGAAAGCAGCATTAGCTTTATACACTATATACAATATTTGCGATTAATTACAAATAAATCGAAATGGTAATCGAAAGAGAAATGTGGAAAAACAAGTAAAAATGAGATAAATATATATATTTATATATATTCATAAGTATAAGACGATTATGCAGATAAAATAGCGTCAAATTATTATTATTATACTTTTATTGCCTTTAGTTATTATAGAACAATTTGCCAAAAGCGACGATTGTAAAACTGAAGAGGAATTTCAATAGAAATTAAGAGAAAAAAAAAGAATATACAACAACACAAACATGCATGGTGGGGAGTAAGAGATTGGTAAGTACTCTATAGAGGATGATACTACTTGAGTGCGAGCAGGCAGGCATGCAAAGACAACACTTTGGGTGGGTTAGATAGATAGTCAAGAGTGCTGTGTGTGAGAGAAGGTGTGTAAGAGAGTGAGAGAGAGAGAGAGATAGAACTTGGGCATACGTACGATCTGTCAATGAGTATAGAGGCCTCCTGTTCTTTAAACCTGCAAAGGGTTACAATAATAAACAACGATAATAGTACAAATAACAATAATAAGAAGTAAGGCTAAGTAGATAGAGTTGGAACGAGTACAGAACACAAATATCGATTAGCAGGTATATCGAGTATCGATTAAAAAAAAAAAAAAAACAAAAAACTGAGAACAGGATACAGATCAGAGAACGCAAACGATAACGAAACACACACAACATAAAACGTATAACAAGATTTCAGATTTCAGATTTACGAACTTTATTCAATGTTTTTTTTGTATTTTTTTTTTCTTTTATTGTGAAATTATCATTAATAATTTGCTGTTTTCTTTTGCTTTTTGCACAAATAATTGACGCTTATTTTATTGTTGATCTGAATGCAAATTCGAACAGAAAACGCGCGTGATATGAATGGAACAAAGAGAGACAGGGAGATGAAGTATGAATGGGTGTGGGTGTGTGCAAGTAAGTGTGCGTGTGTGTGGGTTTGTGTGTGTGTATGTGTGTGTGTGACGCCCTATGGTATGCAAGCAGCAACGAGTCGGCAACGAGGCGATTGTGACTTGACCAGCTTAATTGAGACATCACGTGCGACAGTTAAGTACCGCTTGACAGAGAGAGAGAGAGAGAGAGAGATAGAGAGAGAAAGAGAGAGAAAGAGTAGGTGCAGGACGAGCAAGAGATAGAGGGAAGTGGGGTCACGGGTTAGCCGGAAAAGTTAAGCTGCTGGTTGCGTTCTTTCTGCGCCGTGCTGCTCTGCTGACGCAGACAATGCGACGGCAATGACCCTCGGCAATTGATAGAGATAAGCTCAAGGGTGGCGGGAGGTATCGGGAGTAGAGGGGGGGGGGGAGGGTGTGTGTATTGTTGCTGCCAGCTGGGGCACGAGGAGCTGCGCTTGTGACGTCATTGCGCAATGCGAACGTCACAACAAGCAATGACGATGGGGAACGACGACGAGAATGACGACGGTGGCGACGGTGGCGCTTAGCGGCTGCAGAAAAGTCGAAGTTGAAGTGTTGACATTTAAACACATACACAAAAAACACACTCACACACACACACACGCACACGCACATACAAGTTGGGAAACATGTCTGCATTGTCTCGCTGAACTTTTTTGCAAATGCCAAAAGCAAACCACACATTTACACAGGGCACACACACACACAAGGCACAAACACACACACACACAGGGCACATACATACACAGGGCACACACACAGGGCACACACACAGGGCTTATACTGTGGGCAGACTATGTCGAAATGTTGTTTGCAGCAACTTTTTAAGTTGGGCTTTAAAACTGATAGCGATACGTAGCACGTTGCAAGTTGAACGTTGCACGTTGACTGCTGCCTGCTGCCTGCTGCCGGGCTACATTTTAATGGCACTTGCAGCTGTGTGTTGCGAGTGTCCTTGTTGCTGTCGTTGTTGTTCTTGTTGTTGCGGTACTTGTTTGCATGTCCAGCAATTGACCCGGCACCTGATTCACTCGCACCTGACGACGCAATTAACGCCTGAGCTGCTTTTGAGTTTTGCATGTTCAGTTCTCGGTAATGAATCCGCCTCCCGCTTTGCAAGCTTGCCACCTTAACTTCACTCACAGACACACACGCACGTCAATCCTGCTCTTCTCCCCTTCTCCGTGCTGTTGCCCTACAGGCGTGCTCTTCTTTAATTCAGCCACTTAATCGGACTTCTTTCGGCTTAAAACTTTGACAACTGAAGCGCTTCCCCTGCAACCACCCTCCGCATCACTTTCATAACTTTCGGTTCGGTTTTTGACCGTTTTCATCTTCAGAAACTTCTCATAGAGAAAGAGAGAGAGAGAGAGAGATAGGAATGGGAAACAAGTTGCAGGCTTAACATAGTTTAAGCCTGCTCGAATATCTCAATTTAATCGCATTGAGAACGAACCAATCGGTCTCTGTTCGCACCGAGGAAACTTCAGTTTGAGCGGTGCAGACGGAGGGGAGTTAGGGGGGGATAGCACAACTGCACAATGGGTGCTTAGCAAACACTTGATTGAATTTACTTGACAGTTTTTTCGGCAACTTCGCTAAAATTAGTGCACATTTTTAAAGCTATTTTGGGCATTATATAAGCAAAGTTTGTCTGTATGACCACTTATATCTCAGAGTTTATCAAAGATTGGGCTACCAATTTGTGTATATATATTAAATATTATTGAACGTAACTAAATATAGTTTTACTGGTCAGCCACGCCCACTTTTGAACGTGTAAATTGAAGGAAATTGAATGTTGAAGCCAAAGTATGATCAACAAATGTTTTCTAATATCGACGTATTTCTCTATATATTTGTTTGTATGTATGTGGAGCAATCTTTCGTGTATATTCGTAGCCGCATACCGAATAACTGTTCATTCTGGCAATTGCCAATCAATTTGAACTTCTCAACTCTAACCCTATTAACTGAACTGTCATATGCAGCAACTCATTAGCGGTAGCATGCCTCAAGGTGATGCCACATTGCCTGCCAGACATTCCATTGTTTTGAACGACCTCTGAAATCTATTTATTTGCCGGTCTTATGGACGTCACTATCAACATCATCATAAATTGAATTGTTATGTCTGTTGCTGTTGCTGCTGTTGCTGCGGTTGCTGTTGCCCTTGACATTTGCCAGCCGCAGTCAGTCAGCTAATTATTTGTTATTAGTGTTGAAATCTTTATGAAATTTTCACTTGAGTTTCTTGTTGTCGTGACAGCTAAGCTGCCCCAGCCTGCAGCAGGTACTATATGTGTATGTGTGTGTTTGTGTGTGTGTGTGTGTGTGTGTATGCAATTGACAGGCTCATCTAGAACATTGTCTGAAAGTGGCCGACGAGCGCACAGCGAGGGCGACTGCGATATGTCTCGGCGAGCAGATTCAAATTGATTGAAAGCAAACGCAAAACATACCCGGAATACGGATAAAAGACTGACAGAATTGACGCTATTCCTCCACCATCTCCGCATCCGCCTTCGCTACTTCTTCTTCTTCTTCTTCTTGTTTTGTAGAGGCCTGCCAAACTTTAAGGCAAACCCAAAACTTTTCGCCTGGCTCAGTCAGGCCGAAAAATAGAGAAAAGACGAAGAAAGGCAAAGAAAAAGAAATGCAAATTGCGTTGCTGTCGCTGCCAAATGGCCGCAAAAGGGAGCCAAAAAATGCCGAAAAATACCAAAAATATTTATTTCAACTATGTATAATTAAATCGTTTTATGTTCTATACACACACACACACACAAAGAAAGCACATACTGTGCCAGAGGCCACTAAACTTGGGCTCATCCAACTTTGGCCAACAGTTTGCGACACAAGGACATGCTCGATATCCTCCTCATCTACATATACTGACAGTATATACCAGTACGTGCACACTATATAAATGGTCATATATCTGACACATTAAGTAGGCTAAGCACTTGACTGCATAGCTGAAGGTCTCAGGGTTTGCATACTTGAGTAAGTACAATTTTATGGCACAACAGAGAAGGCCGCAAGGGCTCAACATCGACTCATTTATGGGAATGTAAAGGTTATAATTTCCTTGAATTAGGATAGGTTAGTTTTCTGATTGAGCCTAAGAAGGATTGGTAGGGCAATTCTATTACATAAATATAAAATTGCAATTTTCTTTTGTCTTTCTTAATGGCTCAACATCAACTCATTTATGGAAAAGTTTAGGTTATAATTTTTTGGAAATAGTATAGGTTAGTTTCTGATTCAGTTTCAATTATAATAGGTTAGTTTTTTAATGAGAAGTGGAATTCTATTAAATGAATATTAAATTGCAATTTCCTTTTGACTTTCCTAATGGCTTAACATCGACTCATTCATGGAAATGTAAAGCTTAGAATTTTCTTGAATTAGGATAGGTTAGTTTTAGATTTAGTTTCAATTACGATAAGTTTATTTTGGATTGAGTAGGGGAATTCTATATAAAATTGAAATTACGTTTTTACTTTTTTAAGGATATCAATATACTATACTTTCATACATGGAAAAGTTTAGGTTATAAATTCCTTGAATTAGGATAGGTTAGTTTTCTGATTGACCTTGAAATGTTTTTTCATAGAGAAGGATTTCTTGTGGAACCCCTATTAAATATATGTATATAAAATAGCAACTTCCTTTTGACTTTCTCAATTGCTCAAAATTGAATCCCTCATGGGAAAGTTAAGGTTATAAATTCCTTAAATTAGGATAGGTTAGTTTCTGATTCAGTTTCAGTTAGGATAGGTTAGTTTTTGATTAAGCAAGGGAATTCTATATTAAATTACAAATTCCCTTTGACTTTCTTAAGGATATCATCAATGTACTTTATGTTAAAACTCAAATTCAATACGAGGTGATTAACATTTTATTTTGTCTATCCAAAAGTAAATGATGTTGGCAAAGACGGGAACTACGATTGATCTATTGCTAAGCGAAGCGTATCAAGTTTTCGGTGAATCTTTCTCATCTTTCTCTTGTTAGCTTTGCTTGAATTTAGATAAGTATGTTTTGGGTTATTGTTGCTGTTGCTGTTGCTGTTGTTGTTGTTCTTGTAGTTGTTGCTATAATTGTTGTTTTTATTTGGGGTTTTTAAGTGTTTTGCGGTCCAAATATTTTTGCAATTTTTCATCTACGATTTGCGCGATATTTTAGCGTTTTGGCCTTTGAGCGATGAGCGAACGAATAACGAGAATGAATATGAATCTATGCGGTTGTTGTTATTGTTGTTGTTGTTGTGGTTGTTGCTGATATTGGTGTTGTTATTGTGGGGGCGCGCGATGAGCGGCGAGCGTCCGATTTGCCGTGAGCCAAAAGTCGTGTAAAAATAGCTGTAAAATGCTTCTGTGCCCAAGGTTGCACTGGGCGTGATCATATGCCCGCCCAGTTCCATATGGTGTGTGTGTGTGTGTGTGTGTGTGTGTGTGTGTGTGTGGGAGAGCGATATGTATGTATGTATTTTAACGTAGCTGCTACCTGATGCTTTGGTATTTATGGATGCACATAGATACCCAGTGAGGAAAGTGTTCCCACAGCAAGAGGGGCATGACAGACTATGTTCAAATAAGATATAGGTATATATCTGAGCAGCATCAAGTGGCAACTTAAACGAGCTCACTATATGCTGTGTGGAATATTTATTCTTGATCTAGAATAGTTGAAAAGCAATCTGTTTGGGGCAATCTTTTGCTATCATTGCCTTTAACTTTAATTGAACGGTCTGTGATATTATTGCTGCAGCTTCACTTCAATCGATGTTGCTGTTCAATATAATCAGTTAATATTGCTGTGTAATGCAATACGATTCGCTTGCACAACAAAAGCATAAGAGCGTCTCGCCGGCTGCACACAACATGGTGGCAGTCAGAAAGCCAGAAAGCATTTCCGGTCTCCAGTTGCATGTTCAACTAATGCGGCATCCTATGGTTATGCATACAAAGATATACAGAAAGGCTGAATGGCAGAAAGAGGGAGAGAGAGAGAGGGACATAGAGCAGTAGATAGCGCAGCTAGAGAGGGAAACAGTCGAGCTTGACTAAACTAATTGAAGTCTGAATAACGCAACAGGATTGAGGCAGAATGCTTTTGCCCGGCTTTGCATATTTCGCAAAAAGTTGCCTTTTACTCGCTGCTCCCTCTTCTACAATGTATTCTCTCTAACATCGTTTCAGAACCTCAGGCCCTCCGGCGTTGTCATAACAATGGTCGGGCAGTCCAAGCAGCTTACAGGCTGGAGAAAAGAGCAGCTGACATCGAACCGCACACCGACTTCGCACAGATTCGCCCTCACTCTGTTTTCTGAGAACTTGAGGAATTTATGCCACAGAGATGGAGGTGCTCCAGCTGGGGGTTTGGGTGCGTTGTAAGCGGCTCTGTGGCAGCCGAATGTGGCAAATGCTTGCTATGAATTCAACGAATGATAGCCGGGGGCAGCAACAGCAGTAGCAGCAGTGGCAGCAGCATCATCAAATGATGATATTTTCCCAAGACTTCTACTGAAAGGCGTCACTGCGATACCATTGAAATGTGGCCAAAGTGCCTGAAATACCGCAAAAGGATGTGCCACACACAAACACACACACACACACACGCACACATTCATCCACACTCACAGAGACTGTCATCTAGCAAAGGTGTGGCATTACGAACATTTTCCCAATGAGCACAAAAAGTACTCGCACAATTGCAACAGATGCTGCAAACTACAACAACGAACGACAACGACGCATACTACTATTACCACTACTACTTATGTACCCAGCACTAATACTACTATTACTACTACTCCATGTGGTAGATGTTCGCTTCGCAGTTGCCGGTGGAAATGCTAAAGGGATTAGTCTCGTCCCCTGTGTCCTTATGACAGTCAATCCGAGAAATTGCTTTCGAGCGCGTCGCAGCTGAAGCTGACTAAGTACGCGTAGTTGCTTTGTGATATATGTACGAGTATCAGTAGCCATGGCTACGAAGGGAGTTCGAGAGATGGAGTTGGAAAGGACGAGGGAGTACTAGTAAGAGCTAAAGAAAGGTGAGATAGTTGCAGGGGTATTTGCATTACCTTTGGGTACAAGCAGACGCCGTAAAGTGGAATAGTGGAGCAAGAGATGAGGGAAATAAAGTGACAGACAAATTCAAGTGATAGTCCAAGTAGAAGTAGTAAGTGTGGCAGAAGTACAATGAAGTAAAGATATTAGTAACATTGAGTAAGAAGAGATGAAGTGCAGAATAAGAGGTTTGTAAGAAAATTGCAGAAGTTTTAAGAAGATTGCAGAAGAAAAGGTAGTTGATTGAAAAAAGGAGTAGAATTGATAGTATAAGTAAATGTAGAAATTGGTAAAAGGGACAGTAAAGTAGTACTAAACGTCGGTGAAGTAGGAGTAGTGGTAAAAATGAAAGTATATGTAGAAGTGAAAAAAAGTAATTGAAGGGAAAGGTGAAGTAGAAGGAATAGAACTAGTAATAGTTATAGTAATAGTAGTAGCAGTAGTAGTAGTAGAAGTAGGAGAAGTAGTAGAAGTAGTAGAAGTAGTAGAAGTAATAGAAGTAGTAGAAGTAGTAGAAGTAGTAGAAGTAGTAGAAGTAGTAGAAGTAGTAGAAGTAGTAGTCGTAGTAGTAGTGGTAGAAGTAGTAGTAGTAGTAGTAAAAGTAGTAGTAGTAGTAGTAGTAAAAGTAATAGTAGTAATAGGAGTAGTAGTAGAAGTGAAACTTGAAGAAGTAGTAGTAGTAGAAGTAGTAGTAGTAGTAGTAAAAGTAGTAGTAGTAGTAGTAAAAGTAGTAGTAGTAATTGTAGAAGTAGTAGAAGTAAAAATTGAAGAAGTAGAAATAGTACAAGTAAACGAAGTAGAAGAAGTCGTCGATGTAATAATATAAGATATGGTAGAAGTGGTAAATAAAATTTCTAGAAGTAGTAGAAGTCGTCAATGTAATTATATAAGAAGTGGTAGAAGTCATAAATGTATTAGAATTCGTTGAAGTAGAAGTTGTACAAGTAATGTAAGTAGTAGTATTAGAAGTTAAAGTAGAAGTAGAAATAGTAGAAGTTGTTGAAGTCTAATAACGTGGTAGAAGTAGAAGAAGAATTATTGAAAAAAGTAGTGGAAGAAGTGGTGGAGTTCAAAGTAGTTAGGGTTGCTGTCGCCCAACAATCGATGAATCTGCGAATACAACATTGACATTCATCCAGTCTACCATTCATACTCAAACAACTCGATATTGTGTACAATGCTGAATGTGCGTGAATGAAAGAATTGTGAATTGTGTGAAGTGTTCGTGGGTTGCGTGTCGCCTGCGAGGCGTGTCAACTGTGAACTGAGAATGAAATGAAAATAACTGAAATCACATGAAAACCAAAGAGGATTGAAATCGAAATCGAAACAGCGATATGCGGCCAATTGGCGATAACAATCGATAAATATATGCGTGTGTGTAGTTGTTGTAGTGGAACCGAAGCAGTAATAAGATACGATATACGATATGTGCCTTAACTTAGATAGGTATCGATAGACTTACCTTTCGCTAGCAATGCTCGAGTTCCTGGACATCGACTTTGGTGACATCTCAAAGTCCGAATCGGAGCGATATAGAAAGGATTCGCGACGTTGCGGTAAATTCTGTAGAACCAAACCAGCGCTGGGTGAACCGCCTTCAAGCGGTGATCGGGCGCCCTGGCCATTTTCTACATCGAAACTGTAAGACGGACATAGAAAGGGAGACACAGAGAGAGAGAGAGAGAGAAAGAGAGAATGAAAATCATGTTGTTAATTGGTTCAATTGGTTAGTTAGTTCTTAATTTAGTTGGGCAGGAGATAATTGAATGCCGTGACACGGACGTCGAAACGATAGTCGCGGCAGACGAGGCAGATGATGCTTTAGGGACGTAACTCTTGAGCCTTGTTATAAATGGCTGACGTCCAAGTTGACTTGACACATGCCGCGCAAAACTTTTCGCTTCGAAAGACAGAACTGAAGAAGGAATCGAAAGGAGGGAGGTGGAGCAAGGAGTGTGGGCACCACAACAGCACAACAGTCGCCTACAGGAAACGGAAGTGCGCCTAACAAGGCGCTTTTAAAGTTTTTCAATTCGTTAGACATTTTCGCCTTTCGCTCGGTCGACGTCGACGTCGCCATCGCTTATGAAAAACATTTCGCCAACTCTCTCCTTGTTCACACAACTGTAACTGTAGTCAAAGCCAATCTCCTTTCCCTTTCCTCCATTCCTTTTCATTCCTTCACTCCTCCATTTCTCTTCCGCAGCAGGCAACCACGAAACGAATGTTGCCAAGTTTATTGGGAACTTGCTACAAGAAAGTTGACTCCGTGCGCGCATTTTCTCTTGGGGTCGTCGGCGTGTTAAGGTCGCGCCAAAGTTCAGCCACTGATCAAGTTCCAGTGGTTCCAAGGATCAACTTGTTAAGCAAACCCCAACCGCTAGATGGCGCACTAACCAAGTTCATATATGTAGATGTGTAGCTACACTCTATTGTTCTCATTTGAATATATAATTTCTATTTATAATTATTAATTTAATCAATTTTATTTAATTTTTTTTAATTTCAAATCAATTTTAGTATAGCTTTATTTTATAATTTAAAGAGTAGGTGGAATAGATGAAACTATATACGATATATAATATATAATATCAATAGCCTAGAGTAGTCCTGTCCAATGCTATTTTTCGCTATTTTTCTCTCTTTTACGACCGCCTAGCAGGCTTGGAAACCATGAATATGTGATTATATATATATACCTACATATATATATACCTTTACTACAAACATACAGATAAATATATTTAAGTCTAAAGTTCGCTTAATGGCCAGTAGATGGCGCCAGCTTAAAAGTTTGATTGAGTTTCGTTCGTGCCAAAATGCAGTGTAGGGTGAGATGACCGATTGCCCCCCTGGGAGGCAACGACGGTAGCTGCAAAGTCAGCAGCAAAAGCAATAGAAGAGCAAAAACAAGAAGAAGAAGAAGTAAAAGAAAAGGCAGAGGAAGGAACGGCCACAGTGACAGGCATCAATCTGCGCGCGTTGTCATAATTAAAGAAAATACTTTTGCATAAGCAAAACGCAGCTGCCGCGTCCGGCAATTTGGTTGCCACTTTGCCACCGTCGCCCAAGGTGGTGTGGCACCATTGCTGCTCGTCACGGTAACTGTGGCTGTAGCTATAGCTGTGACTGTGGCTGCTGCTCTGGCACGGACTCTGGATCTGTCGCAGTTTCTGTTTGCTTAGTGACTTTCCCACTTTTTTTTTTTATTCGACACGGACCTCCTGCTTGGAGGCAGCTGCGTCCTCGCTCGGCTCGACCTTGTCGAGCCTCTGGCACAGGGAATGTTCCATCCACTATATATGTATATTGTATATATATGTATATGGCTTTTGTTTCCATTACCGACACCAGCAGCAGTAGCAGCAGCAGCGGCAGCAGCAGCAGCGACACCATCGTCTAGAAGGCCACCCGCTTTTGGCAGCGAAAGTCGTAAAGAAAAATGATGTTTTAAGTAAAATTTATATCGGGGTCATTAAGTAAACTTGGCACAAAGTTGACGCTGCCTTGTTATTTGTTGCTCATTGTTGTTGTTCTTGTTGTTGCTGCTGCTCATCTCATTGTTGTTGTTGTGCGCAACAATGTCGCCATTTGCCATGGCATACTTTGTGGCACTTTTCGAAGTTATGAGGCGGCAGCCACCGCTCACAGTCTTCCGTATTCCGTATACAGTTTAGGTTCGGCTTTCAGTTTCGTTTACACTTTTATTGTTGTTCAATGGTATTACCAGGAATGAGGAATAAAGAGTGTCGGAGGTGGGAAGAGAGCAGCAGGGGCATGCCAGACTTTTGCGCAAACAACATGTTGCAAGCAAGTTTTCAGTTTCAATTCTTATTTGCTGCCAAAGGGGGAAAAACTCGACGTGCGGCATGCGGCACGAGGCGACTGATTAATGCCACTCGACTAGAGTGACTAGCGACGACATGCGACACAAAGTTTGCTCAGGCATTTGCATTGTCTGGCACACTCACACACATACACACATACTAACTCACTCACCCACTCACTTGCTGTCAGAATCATTTGAGAGATCCAGCTACTTCCTTCTTAACAAACTAATTAAGTTGGGCGTTTGCTGAGCTTAGCGCCCTCTTCTTTTGCCCCGCGGCAGCAGTTGAATCTATGCCACAAACAATAATCACACACACACAATACACACTCACACACATACACACATACTTTCACACACACACTAGTATATACACTTATCACAATCAACTCGGGTCGTTCATTTATTTGCACATATAATTAGGCGCATGAGGAGAGCGAGCGAGCGAGCAACTGCCGTGGGGCACATTTCCTGCCCCTTCCCCTCCTCCCTCTCTGTCACTCGCACAACAATGCCAATTTCTCTCTTTCTCTCTCCTTTGCTCACTCTCCCGCTTTGTCTATCGCACTGTAGGTGTTGGCATTAAGCGGCGTCTCTGTCGGCTTAAAGCAACAACTGAGCAACTGATTTGGCAGCGCCTGCAAATATGCAACACGCATAAGTCGCACTGATGAGGCGCCACAGCACCAACCCCAATACCAGCACCAAACCTAACCCCAACCCTAACACCAACCCTAACCCCTACTCCAACCAGGCATAGGCCAATCTAGCTTAAAGTGTCTTAGATTTCACCAGAAACTGACTTCAACTTTAAGTTGGGTTAGGAAAAGTATGATTCTATGATTCTATGATTCTATGATTCTATGATTCTATGATTCTATGATTCTATGATTCTATGATTCTATGATTCTATGATTCTATGATTCTATGATTCTATGATTCTATGATTCTATGATTCTATGATTCTATGATTCTATGATTCTATGATTCTATGATTCTATGATTCTATGATTCTATGATTCTATGGTTCTATGATTCTATGATTCTATGATTCTATGATTCTATGATTCTATGATTCTATGATTCTATGATTCTATGATTCTATGATTCTATGATTCTATGATTCTATGATTCTATGATTCTATGATTCTATGATTCTATGATTCTATGATTCTATGATTCTATGATTCTATGATTCTATGATTCTATGATTCTATGATTCTATGATTCTATGATTCTATGATTCTATGATTCTATGATTCTATGATTCTATGATTCTATGATTCTATGATTCTATGATTCTATGATTCTATGATTCTATGATTCTATGATTCTATGATTCTATGATTCTATGATTCTATGATTCTATGATTCTATGATTCTATGATTCTATGATTCTATGATTCTATGATTCTATGATTCTATGATTCTATGATTCTATGATTCTATGATTCTATGATTCTATGATTCAATGATTCTATGACTTATGATTCTATGATTCTATGATTCTAAGATTCTATGATTCTATGATTCTATGATTCTATGATTCTACGATTCTACGATTCTATGATTCTATGATTCTATGATTCTATGATTCTATGATTCTATGATTCTATGATTCTATGATTCTATGATTCTATGATTCTATGATTCTATGATTCTATGATTCTATGATTCTATGATTCTATGATTCTATGATTCTATGATTCTATGATTCTATGATTCTATGATTCTATGATTCTATGATTCTATGATTCTATGATTCTATGATTCTATGATTCTATGATTCTATGATTCTATGATTCTATGATTCTATGATTCTATGATTCTATGATTCTATGATTCTATGATTCTATGATTCTATGATTCTATGATTCTATGATTCTATGATTCTATGATTCTATGATTCTATGATTCTATGATTCTATGATTCTATGATTCTATGATTCTATGATTCTATGATTCTATGATTCTATGATTCTATGATTCTATGATTCTATGATTCTATGATTCTATGATTCTATGATTCTATGATTCTATGATTCTATGATTCTATGATTCTATGATTCTATGATTCTATGATTCTATGATTCTATGATTCTATGATTCTATGATTCTATGATTCTATGATTCTATGATTCTATGATTCTATGATTCTATGATTCTATGATTCTATGATTCTATGATTCTACATGTATGTTCAGTTTTGCCAGTCTTCGAGGACATATAACTTTAAGAATATTTAACCATACGGCTTCTCTATGCGATACAAAAATACTTATCTATATCTAATCCACCTGGCAAACCAAATTCAAAGCAATTCTAGCTAAATCCGTATACAGTCAGGTAGGTCATACACACAGATACACACACAAACATTCGTACATTCGTGAATGGCTGCACTCACTCTTGACTAACTCAAAGTCCAATGAATGCACTTAAAGACTCGTATGTGCCACATCGACTAAGACCTTGGCCACGCAGCATGCCCGGCTGAAGCGTCTGCGAGTGAAAAACTGAAACTGAAACCGAAACTGAAACAGAATCTTAATATGAATCTCAATGTGAATGTGAATGTGAATGCGAATGAGACTGTGAGCCCAAAAACCAATCCAACGACATATGCAGCACTCGCTGATGGCGATGGTGATGATGATGGCGATGATGATGAGGCTGGCGATGATGATGATGAGTGAGTGTGGGAACACAAACAAATATGTCGAGAGAAAAAGAGAAAAACTGTCACAAGGCCATTAACAAAAGCCTGAGTCTGACTGCCAGCAGGCGAAATGCAGAAGGAGGCGAAGACGTGGCGCGGCTCGGGCTCGAGACCCGGTTTGGGGCATCCAAAAGATTGGGGGCTGTGTGAAAACCAAATTAAAAGTGCGAGCGAGCAATGTGCGATATGAAATGAGCACAGTACAGCACAGCACAGAGCACACAGTACGAAGGCTCATTCGGAGCACAGCAGAACAGACATGCCACATGTCGCCACATGCCGCATTCCACATGCCACGCCCTGGCACCAGCCACCTTCGAGCTACCTTGGCTGTTGATGTTTTTTAAAAAGGCTGCCGAGGGGCAAAGTGGAGGTTGCAGGCGGGGGAGTGGGAAAAGGAGGGGCCTGGCAGCTACACGGCCTGCTGCAACGGCATGTTGCATAATTTGGCAAGGCAGATACGGCCATATGGCAGAGGTGGCAGCGTGACGGAGGAGAGTGAAGTGCAGAAAGGGGGCGGCAACTGCATCTGACCCGTTGATTTTCATTACATTGCGTCGCACATTTGATTAACCGTCGCAGCAGCTGTCGCCCGGCGGCAGGGAGCAAATTGAGCATGCAGCCTCTTGGCAACATTGGACACTGGCCGCCAAAACGGATTCAATTCATTGCGACTCATCGTGACTCACTGAGTGCAGTGTGCTCATACACTTGCATCAGGCACAGTGCCCCGAGACATTCGATGCGATTGCTGCACTGGCGCAGCTGTTGGAAACTGGTCATACATGGTATGGCAGCATATGACAGTGTGCAGAAAAGTAAATTCATCTATTAGGTTGTTCAGGTTTCTTCTGTTATCTTTGATCGCAATATATATGTTATGATACGGTATGATATGGTGCGATATGGCAGAGTGCAGCTAGGCTTTTCATAGCTCAGGCTTCTTCAATTATAATTGATCGTCATATTTATGCCACTATATATAATAATAATTGATCGACATATATGGCACGATATGGTGCGATAAGGCAGTATCTGGCAAAGTGCAACCATATTTTTCTTTGTCTTATTTTATTATCGTTGACAGTCATAAATATGGCACAATATGGTCCGCAATGTCACGATATAACAGCGTATGTCAGTGTAATAACATAGTTGCATACCTATGTATCGAAGACCTATGACATATGTCCAGTGTGCTCATATGCAGTTGTCATATATACACAATTATATGGCAAGATATGCCAAAAAAGCCAAGCTAATTGCAGAGTCAAAATTACATCTGAACTTGTTGTGTCATATAGGTGGTCATACATTGTATCTGACCTAACTTAAAATATATGACACAATAAACAAAATTCCCATTGATATCTGCTCGCTCTTTAAATAGAACCTTCCTTCTCAGGCAGTTATGCTGCATCAACAGCCTGTCGTCAGTGTTGTTTACAGGGTATTACGCATGGCCGATTTAATGAATGTCTTTACGCCCTCTGCCCATTTTTAATTAGCACACACAGCGATTTGACGCACGAACCACGAGGCAGCTGCCGCTGACGTTGCCACTGACGCTGCCTTCTAATCAGCCGCTGCGCAGCGCTTCGCTTGCCACATTTCCTTTGACTTGTTATGCTCGTTGGCGAAACGCATATAAAGCAGTGGGCGTGGCAGATCTCACACACAAGACACACACGCATAGGAAGATATATCTTTTGCATATCTAATAAACTCTATACACGATCAAAATGACGCACTAAGTAGATTGAGCAATGTGCGATGAGTGAACTTTCAGGCATTATAAATCGGTGGGAATGGGTTTGTTTAAAGAGATAATATAGGTATATGTGAATATATATGGATAAGTATATATATTATATATGATTTATAGATATATATCAGACATATAGATTTATAGATATATATCTGTTAGCAAATTACTATATTATATATACTATATTATTTACATATATATTAATTATAACTCTGTAAGTTATTGAAGAGTTTCTACTTTCACTGCATTTGAAACTCAGCAGTGATTGAAGTAGCTATGTATGTGTTATATATTCTAATTCATATCGGCTAACTTTAGTTTGTTATGTTCATTCTCTAAGTATATAAATTATATATGTATATATATTTGATCCATTTCAGAATCTCCTTTCCAGGGTATTCAAGCTGTGACTCCCGCGATTTGCACAGTTGATTCGTTGCTGCGGCTTGTTTGCAGTTGCCTGTGAACGGCAGCTAATGGCAACCGGGTTGCAACCCTGCCCCGCCCACATCGACATCCACACTCACGCCTACTGTGTCTGTGTTTGTTATGACAACTGGCAACCCTGTTTGAGTGTGGCAAACAATGCCAATGTTGTCAGAGTTGCTCGACTTCAATTTTGTTTCGATTGTTGGAGTTTGTGCAGCAAAACCAAGTTTGTCGTATTGCCCAGCATAGATACGCTTGCATACCGGCTACATCTACACATACACACACACACACATACACACACAGACAGACATCATCATCTCTCTGTTTACACACACGGACAGTGGATACACAGATGAAGCCGCAGACCAAGTACGGCGTTGCTGCCTCAGCTGCCTCAACAATTCTGTGCGAGGATGTGCGCAACTTTACCACACGGCGCCGCAATCTGTTGTATCTAATGCATCGTTACCTGCTCGAGAATGGATACTACAACAGCGCCGAGGCACTCAAGGGCGAGGGACGTCTGTCCGAGGAGTTTGAGCTGTGCGACAATGTTGACCTCGATGCAATATATCTGGAGTACGCAAGTTTCTTCAACATGAAGTTCGGTAAGTATCCGCGCATTCTCAAGAAAATGGGACCCAAACTGAAGCTGGAGTTGAACAGCTCGACGGGCAAGACGACGGCAAAGAGTCAAGCTGCAGCAGCAGGAGAGCCCTCATCATCGCCTTCGCCATCGCTGTCGCAGTTGCCCTCGCGTCCTGGTGATGCACAGGCCTGTTGGCATGCCGGCATTGGAGCTGCCACAGCAGCAGCTGCAGCCAGTTTGGCCAGTAACGACCCATCGCAGCAGCAGCAACAGCAGCCGGCGGCAGCGACTGGTGCACCCGGTCAGCTGCAGGCCAATCGCCTGCCACTGCATATCAAGAAAATGGAAACGACCGACTCGATGAAAGCAAACCAGGAGGCACGCATGGGTGCACTGAGCGAAATCGAGCATGGACATGCGGCAGACGATGCGCTCTTTGCCTCACTGGAGTGGCAGGTACTGGCTGAGCTGGTGAAGACGAGCATCTTGAGCGAAGATCTCAAGCTGCGCTGGTCGGATGTGTGCGGCAATCAGGCGGCCATCGAGCTGGTCAAGGAGGCTGTGCTGACGCCCATCGAGTATCCGCAGCTGTTTGCCCATGGCCTCAAGCCGTGGCGTTCACTGCTGCTGCACGGACCCCCTGGCAGTGGCAAGACCTTTCTGGCCAAGGCACTGTATGCGGAGACGCGCGACAAGGTCACGTTCTTCAACATCACGGCCAGCATTATGGTGTCCAAGTGGCGTGGCGAATCGGAGAAAATATTGCGTGTACTCTTTCACATGGCAGCACGGCGTGCTCCATCGATCATATTCTTCGATGAGATCGAGAGCTTGACCTCGAAGCGTGACAGATCGACAGATCACGAGTCATCGAAACGCTTCAAGAACGAACTGCTGCAGCTGCTCGACGGCATGGAGCACTCGCTGAGCGGTGTCTTTGTGCTGGCCAGCACCAATCTACCTTGGGACATTGACGAGGCATTTCTGCGACGCTTCGAGAAGAAGCTGCTCGTCCAGCTGCCCAGCCCGGCAGAGCGTTCCAGTCTCATTACACGTCTGATCGGTTCGACGATCAGTTTGACGCCACGACTGTTGGAGCAGTTGGTGAAGCTGTCGGAGCATTTTACTGGCGATGAGATTCGACTGGCCTGCAAGGAGATCAGTATGCAACGTGTGCGCTGTGCCACAAGTGCTGCGTGCCGCGACAGAGAGGCCAGCAATGCGAAGGAGTCGCAGGTGCAGCTGGAGGCGCAGGTGGAGAAGGCGTTCAAACAGATACGACCGCAGGGGAATAAGTTGCTTGCCAGACATGAGCAGTGGCAGCAGGAGCATGGATCGTGAATGGAGCACCAGGTGCAGCAAAGACTTCCACTCCCATTTGAGCTCCATGGCGAACTATATATAATATATATATTCTTGTGCTGGTAGAATCGGTCAATAAAGATCAGAAGCAGAAGATGTTAAACAGAGTTCGTTTTTGAGAGGGAGATTATGTTGACGGGAAAAGGTGGGAAGAGACAGTTCAAGTGAGAGAAGGACGGGGAGAGAGAGGGAGAGATAGATCTTTGTCAAAGTGAAGAGAGGGAATGAAAAAGGATTTCCATTGGAGAGGAAGGTGGGCAATAAATAAAAGAGAGAAGTATAAACAGGCGAAAAGAAAACTCTTCACCTTTATGTATCCAGGGAACTAAAGAACATTTCTAGAGAGAGAGAGAGAGAGAAAACGAAAACCATAAGAGAATTGTATAAAGTACAACAAATTGTTCCTATATACACAATGTCTAAGCCCATCTTGAAATAATACCATTAGTACACGGAGAGTGGGTACAATAGGTACAGAGTACATTGCATAGTAGCTGCAATAGGTACTCTATATAAGGTATTGTACATTGTCAGACAAATAGCTTACTCTTTAATACTATAATTAGAACATAGTTAGTGTTCACAATAGGTAAAGGGTAAATTGAATTGTTGGTACAATGGATACAATATGTACAATAGGTACACTGTATCACGTAAACTGTCAAACCAATAGCTTACTCTCTAATACTATAATTAGTATATAGTTAGTGTCCACAGTAGGTGTCCACAGTAGGTAAAGGGTACATTAAATAGTTGGTAAAATAGGTACACTGTATCAAGTAAACTGTCAGACCTTTAGCTTACTCTCTAATATTATAATTAGTATTTAGTTAGTGTCCACAATAGGTAAAGGGTGTATTGAATAGTTGGTACAATAGGTACACTGTATCAAGTAAATGGTCAGACCTATCGCTAACTCTCTCATACATAATTAGTACATAACTAGTGTGTAGAATAGGTATGCTTAGTAGGTACAATAGGTACATGGTACATTGCATATAAAGACCAATAGGTACACTATATCAAGTACATTGCCAGACCTAGAGCTAACTCTCTCTAAAGTGCAAAGAAAGAGACAGTTAGATATGTATAGAGTGAGAGAGAGAGAGAAACAGGGAACAGGGACAGAGCATTACCTTCCCGTTGTGCGGCGTCTTGCTCCCGCGATGGTCATGCGCGACACATAGCGCCGTATCCGACCGCTTGATCGGCGCTGTGTATTAATGGGCGCCGAGCCCGCCGTCGATCGAACACTGTACTCGGTGGCCGTCGAGCTGCGTCGATCGCTGCCGCCCATCATCATGTCGGAGCCCATCGACGAGGATATTATCGATGCTGCCGATCGTCGCTTGCCACCGCCACCAGTGAATGTGCCGCCTCCACTCGACGAGGTCGTTGTCGCCGAACTGTCCGAGCGGGAGAAGAGCGACGAACGCTTGCGATGGCCCGATGTGCCAGCAGCATCTTGTATATTGCTATAGAATTCCTCCGTTTCACGATCGTAGCTCTCATCCTCATCATCGTCCAGTGGCGGTCGTTCCTCATCCTCGAACTCCTCCGCTTCGGTGGCCATCGTATCGCTGCGCTGTGTCAGTGCAATGCGTCCGTTGTTCGTTGACGTCGACATCGATGCCGAGGGCGAGACGGACGCATGCAGTTGGTAATACTCATGTTGACCAAAGTCGCGTGAGCCACGTGATCTTGTTGTGCCACCACTGCTGATGCTGCCACTGCCACTGCCACTGCCGCCTCCGCTGCCGCTGAGTGTGCGATAGGGTGCCGATATAATCGAACCCGAATTACTTGTACTTGTTGCGCTCAGCGAGTGCCTTTTCCCCGCCTGCGATCCCCCCATCGTCACACTCAGTCCAGCTGACCCCACTCCCGCTCCCGTTGCTGTTTCCGCTGCCGTCTCGCCATCGCTGTCGCCGCCACCGACGCTGCCGCTGAAGGTAACCTCATGAAACTTGGAGGACTTACGGCGAGGGCGCGACATAGGCAGTCCGCCCCCCTCGTGGGCGTGTCCATGGCCATTACCCATGTGACTGATCGAGGGACGTGCACGATCATTGTTGTTGTTGCACGGCTCCTCGTCCCTGCTCCGCTGCAGCCGTTGGTGATGATGCTGATCGCCTTCATCTGCCGGCGCCGTCGTGGTCAATGTGAGCGCGAGCTGGGTACGCTCTCGAGCAGCGGCATAGGCGCGTCTGCGGCTCCAGGGGAAGGCGCGTATAAATGCAAAGATGATGAACAAGGTGGCAATCATGTTGCAGCCGTCGGTGGAACATCCAGTGGGGCTCGATTTATTTGGCCACTGGCATCGCTGATGGGATTTCGTAGTTAGTTCGTTCGAATTTTGTGATTTTCTTGCACTTTATATTGGATTTGTTTGTTCGTTTTTACTGATAATTTCTGGTTCTTATTGCACTTCGAATTTAATTGGCATAGAGAACTCTGCAGAGCGAGAGCGGCGATAAGTGGAGGAGACAGAGAGAGAGAGAGAGATAGAGAGCTAAAGGATTTGAAAACCAAACCAAAACCAAATCAAAGTTCGAGAGCGATAGAGCGAGCGAGATATGGTGAGCAAAGAGGGCATGGACTTAATCTCTGCTGCTGGCACAATCCTCTTTTCCGGGAAATACTGTTCATTTTCCCGTGTAAATTCTGGCAACCAGCACAAATTATTCATAATTGGCAAAGACAAGTTGAACTGCGAACTGCGTCGCAATTTGCGACGCAAAATTCCCTCGAATTGTTAATAAGATAAACTCTAATGAACATTTCTACATATTCAATTCATGGAAATGCATAACAAACTGCCACAAATTTCCACGAAATTCACAATGAGTTTGCTGCAATGCAAATGTTGCAAGCTGTGGCAAAATGTAGCTTATTAGCAGCTTAAACCCTTGAATTCTTAGAGGCACTGATTGGATTCCGTGAATACAATTGACTTGTCTCTTGAAAGGCAACACATATAAATTCCACTTATTAGATCAAGGCATAGATTCCTTTTCAGTTTCAAATTGTGGATTAGCACTGGCTTATAATGCACAGTAAGATTTGAGTAGAAGAGTGCGTCAAATTCCTTTTGCATTCTCTTCTTTTGGCTTCATTATAATAGTGAGGTTAAATCGAATTTATGAACTCCTGCTTGTGTTTTCCCTGCACATACGAGGTGTGTTCAAAAAGTAAGGTGACTTTCGATTATCGATTATTTTGTTTTGTTATGTTGGTAAACTCTTCCCAACATCTTTTCCAAGATTCAATTGAATGGCATTTTTTGTTTGGTTTTGAGACGCGTAAAGGTTATAAGTGTTTTGCGTGCTCGGCGATTTTTTGCTAAATTTTGACCAAAAGAACTGTCGCATGATCATCGCTCTAGAGCTGTTGAATGACGTCAACGGTAACCCAGATTTACCCAAAAGGGTCATAACTGGTGACGAATCATGGGTATATGGTTATGATATCGAAATCAAACCAAAACCCAATCGTCCCAATGGAAGAGCCCAGGTGAGCCAAGAGCGAAAAAAGCACGCCAAGTTCGATCAAATGTCAAAGTTTTGCTCACTGTTTTCTTCGATTACCATGGCGTGGTGCATCAGGAGCTCTTACCACATGGTCGTACGGTCAATAGACAGTATTGTCTTGAATTGTTACGAAGACAACAATTCATGGCTTTTGCATCACGATAATGCCCCTGCTCACTCATCTTTGCTTGTGAGAGATTTTTTGGCCAAAAACAACACCACAATCATGCCTCAGCCACCATATTCACCGGATTTGGTCCTATGTGACTTTTTCTTGTTCCCAAAACCAAAAAGGGCCCTATGAAAGGACGGAGATTTGCAACGATTGAGGAGATAAAGACTGCATCGCTGGAAGAGCTCAAGGCTACACCGAGGATTGAAAAAACCGTTGGCATAAGTATTGTATCTGAGAGGGATCACTTTGAAGGGGTCAACATAAATATTGATAAATAAATAAATATTTTTTCTTCAAAATACAAAGTCACCTTACTTTTTGAACACACCTCGTACATCTTTATTATACATATCATTTGATCCCGAAAACAGAACGATGGAGCCCACCAACTTTTCTTATATTTGCAGGCAATCGACATGAGGCCATTGTGTGAATGCGATTTGTTTGCTCGTATGCTTCAACTGTTTGCCCGACTGACTGAATGAATGACTGCATGTATGACTGACTGACTGACTGACTGACTGATTGAATGACTGATTCACTGACTCTTGAGTGCGTCGCAAGAAACATGCGCAATTTCGATGATAATCAATGCACAATTATTGCCGATACCTGCACAACGGGATGCAGCACATGGCTACATGGCTTGGTATGAAATGAAACGTAATCGAGGCTTTGTGCTGGACACCTTTGGCCCCCTTTACACACACACACACGCGCGCACACAGACACACGTAGAGAGGCAAACAATTGGGCGCAGCTTGCGAGCCTTGGAGCCAGCTGCCACATGGGAGTCTTTTGTGAATAATTCGATAATAATACACAAGGCACACTGTGAGAAAGGCCAAAGTGCTTTCGGCTTCAGCTCATATTTGCAATGGGGTATATATAGTACACGTATTAAGGCCAGCAGAAGACGTAGATGAAGCCATAACATGTATATAATGCTGATCTGCTTGTTTGTCTGTCTTCAAATCACATTTTACTGTATTTTCTGTTCGTATGAACGCGCTAAACTCAGTAACTGTATGTGCTGGAGATATAAGATTTGTCATCAAGGTTTCTGCATACCATGCGTACATATTGCATATTTTTAATTTGAAGTGATACACCCCTTGCTTCCGAAATACCTATACTTCCTCTAGGAAAGCGATTTTGAAGAAAAGTCTTAATAGTTTTCTAGCTAAAAACAATTTTATAGCTAAATACACAATGAACATAATCTGCGAATTTGAGTCCAATCGAACTGTAATGGCAACAGTAATAGTTTCCAGCGAACTGAGCGTGAGAGCAAGAAAGGGATAAACGGTGATGGTAACGTGTCTTATAACTTGTTACTCGTGTCATTTGAGTTGCTTACACAGACCTAGAAATCATGTTTGCTCACACTTTAGTCGTCAATATTACGAAATGCTTTGCACAACACGCGAACTAGAGAAGGACACTGCAAATGTTCGACTAATTGGTAAACGAATTGCGACAGCGACTGCGACTGCGACGGGGGGATTGAAAGTGATTGAAATTCAACACCAGTCAAAAGGAGGGCAACCAAAGTCGCCAGGGGGTTTGTCGCTTGGGTCGTCCAGGGGTTGTGCCTGGCTGTGGCGCCTTATTGAGGGACAATTGATGGCCGTTCGTGCTGGACATTTCAATTAGATTGCGGCTTGATTGAGCGATTAGTTGGCATCATTAACGTGTATTATATATTTAATTATGGTCAAATTGGCAACGTTGCCGTTGTCGACTCATGCAATCGCTGCCACCTGCAATTTGCCACCTGCCCCACGACGAGGACGGGCGACACCTGGTGGCAGGCAGTAAAATTACCACGCAATACTTTTTAATTTGTTGAGAATTGCATTACGATAGCACAGTAGCTCACAGTGGCCAGAAGACAGCAAGGTAAGAGAGAGAGAGAGAGAGACAGAGAGAGGGAGAGCGGGCGGGCAATTGAGTGGTGCAAGTGGTGCGCTTCTGTTGCCGCATCTGCAGCGAGAAAATTAAAGTGAATTAAGCGCAGCAAAGGCGCATTTCCTTTATGTGCACCTGCTTATATCTTTCTTCCCCCGCACATATATCTTTCTTACTCATTCTTTCGCCATCTTTCATGCTCTGTGTGTCTGTGTGTGTGTGTGTGTGCGTTAGCAATAACAAAGCCAAAGCCGTCATGCCCTTGAAATAACTGCAGCTGGGCAGCTAAAGAGCAAGCCAGGAATAGCTCAGGGAGAATTATAAATAAATTGCCCGCAAATAGGCAGGCAGTAATACAATTATTCTCTCAGAAAGGACTTAAGAGCGCAAATTATGATAGCAAGCAGGAGAAGTGGCAAGTATGCCAAGTTGAGATAAAACAAACCAAGTAAGCTCAGGATAACTCAGATTGTAGGTAGATTGTAGAGAAAAATACAACTACCAAGAGAGAGAGAGAGAGAGAGAGATCTATCAACAAAGAGGGATAATGAAGGGAGATTGTAAGTAGAATAACTACTTAAAAATATGGGTGTATAGACAGAGAGAGATAGATGGATTAAGCAAGAGAGAGACCTCTACTTTTTTTTTTTATTTTATTTTTTTTTTTTTATTTTAATTTTTTTTTTTTTTTTTTTTTTTTTAGAACTATTAAGTGAATAATCCGTACACCAGGATGGAGAAATATTCTTAAGAATTACCAAACACTATAACAAAATAAGTGAAGTAGGAACATAAGTAGAGACCTCAATTGAAACAACCAAATTTAAATTTTTTTTATATATTATTATGAAACAACTAAATAAAACTATTACCAGGCAGATGCATTGAACTTTCACAGTGAAACAAGAGAGTAAACTGAAGATATGTACTATATATGCCATATACAAGTATATATACATGCGTATATATATATCTTATGTGTATAAAGTGAAGTAGCTTCAAGCTAATCCTTTTCTTTATGATATAATTGAAGCTTAAACTTGTGAATTCCAACTCAGCTCAATTTATGTCTGCGTTGCCATGTTTATTCTGAGTCGAGGTCGCTCCAGCTGAGTTTCAGTTCGACTTTGCCGAGTGCACACACACACAAAGGCACACACACACACACACACACAGACACACACACACACACACACACACAGACACACACACACAGGCATACACACTCTGACACACACTGGCACACACATGTAGAGAGGTGTATCGCAATGAGCAGCCACAGGTACGAGAGCATCAATTGCTGCAGTCAAGCTTCTTTAGAGGCCAAACTCATCGTCCCACCCCCTCCCCTCCTTCTCCTCTTGCCCTGCTCAACTCTTGAGGCTCCTGTGGCTTGTTTATCGCGCCCAGCAGGCAGTCAGGCAGTTAGGCGGTCCGTCTGGTGGGCGGGCAGGCAGTCTGTCAGGCAGTTTGCCAACAAGCTGCCGTCCCCCCCGCCCCCTTGTCCTGCTGCTAGTGCCATGTTGGCTGCTTTAAGTGTTGGTAAACAAGCTAGAAACAGGCTGCCAACACAGCAGCCTCTTTGACCCCTCCCCCCCTGCCCCCACTCTTCACACGCTGTTGTGCCGCCCCTTTTTTTGACCGCCGTGGGCGCTGTTTGCTACTTTTACAGCGACTGCGCCTCGACAACGACTACGCCTGACTACGGCGTACATATTTCCTTTCAATTTTTCCTTTCCTTTTGCTTTTCTTTAGCAACTAATTCCAGTTTCTCTACGCACGCACACACACACACACACACACACACACACAGGCACAGCAAGGGCGTGCAAAGTAGAGCACGGCTAAGGCGAAAGAAAAAAAAGAACGTAAAATAAATAAATAAAGCAAGAAAAAAAATGCGAAAGCAAAAAGATTTCTTCAAGTTGCAGCATCAGCTAAGCGAAGCAAAGGCAGCCAAGCAAACCAAGCAGACCAAGCAGGCAACAACAACAGTAACAGCAGCAGCAGCAGCTAAGCTACTGCCCCCCTCTTGTCGCTCTTCCCCTCTTGCCGTCCACTATTCAATCTCAATTCAATCGTTGTTGTTGTTGTTGTCGCACTCTCGGGGGCTAAATTTAAGTAGCAACAAATCACTTCATTGTTTGTGTGTTTACATAATATTTATACATTGTCTGTCCCTGCTCTACTCCCCTCCCCCTCGCCGTGTTGACACGCTGCGCGCCATGTTCATTAATAAAGCGCAACGACAAGAATCCCCAAAAAGTATGCTACGATTATTTTTTGTCTCGCCACACACAGCAAAAAGCAACAATGAGAGAGGTGGAGAGAGAGAGAGAGAGAGTGACAGGCAGGGGGATAGAGAGTGATGGAGAGACAGAGAGAGAAACAACGCTCAGACAATCAGCAAAAAGGACTTCAGACTGCGCGTCGCCAGACGCAGCCAAACTGGCCAAGCCGAGCGATAGATAAAGCAGGGCAAGCACACACACACACACACACGCACAACAACTGCAAGTATTTTGCAGTATTTTAGAGTATTTTTTTGATAAATGTGGCGCGACGTGGTGATTTCAATTGAGAGTAAGAGGGAAAGAGGCAGAGAGGGAGAGAAGAAGAAAGGGAGAGAAGGAGTTGGCTAAACTACTGTGTGATGGCATGTGCCAGTGTGTGTGAGTGCCTGTGTGTGTGTGTGTATGTGTGTGTGTGTATATATGAGTGTATCTGTGTGTGTGTCTGTATGTGTGTCTGTGTGTGTCTGTGTATGTGTCTGTACGTGTGTCTGTGTGTGTGTTGCTGACGTCAAGCAGATCGGCGCAGCAAGAACCTTTGCAGCTTTAACAGTGTGTGTGTGTGTGTGCGTGTGCACTTTAATCTTGCTGCAGCAGCAGTAACCCCTCCCTCTGCCCTGCCACATCATCATCATCGTCATTATCGTCAGCGTCGGCATTATGTTTATGATTTGCTGCAATCATTTGAAACATCATCAGGTCGTCATAGTTGACGTCCTTCGCTCATAAATAATGTAACACGAAATATGTGCAAAATACAAAATCCCAAATACGAAATACGCTTAATGCAGACCATGTTTTATACATGAACGAAACAGCAACAGCGTGCGGCAGCAAGGGGGCAAGCGAGAACGAGTGCCCCAAACTGCATTAACAGCAAAATGCATTGCATAATGCAAACATATTTCGCCGGCGACGACCTCAACGTTTCGTATTGAGTATTCCATTTGCAACCCATTCAATAAATAAATACATACACACACACACACACACGCGAGTACACATGTACACGCACGCACACAGAGAGACTCTTATGCTAATGGAGCTGCAAGCGCCGAGATAAGCAAATTCAATTATCGTCAACGAATCAGGTAAACGCTTAACGCATTTATTAATTCATGAAAACTCGCTGGGGAAACTGTGAGAGGGTTGGGTATCGGTTATCGATAAAATTTATTCAATTTGAAATGTAGCAAAGATGGAAAGTTCAAAATTTAAGTGTTTATTTGTTCACAGATTGAACAGATTATTCAAACTTTAGAAAATGACAATTATCGGTTATCGATAAATTAAATAAAATGTAGTATAAGGTAGAAAACTTCAAATAAATAGATCTTAGCATGGTGAATAGGCGAATAAGAAAGACAGAAATATCGGCTATCGATAAACTTATGGGATGGGTATCGGTTATCGATAAAATGTATGAAATGTAGCAAAAGATAGAAAATTCAAAATTGAAATGTTTATTTTTTTACATTATTTGTTCAGTCTCTAGAAAATTACAATTATCGGTTATCGATAAATTTAAGAATAAGGTAGAAAACTTCAAATTAATCGAACAGATTTATACATAGGCTTTTGACGAATTTGATGTTATATGGCATACGATAGGAAACTGCCAAGAAAATTAGTCTTGGCGTGCTGGATAAGCAATATAGATCTACTGGTTATCGATAAATTTTAATACTATGCGGCACAAGAAAGAAAACTGCGCACAAGTCAAACTAAGCATGCCGAAAAAGAAAGTGAGAACTATCGGTTATCGATAAATTTGATATAATGTGCCAAAGGGTAGAAAACTTCCAAGAAAATTAATCAAGGTGTGCTAAATACAATAGAGAGAATTATGGGTTATCGATTAATTTGATATAACGTGCCAAAACTTATAAAACTGTCGAATAATCAATCTAAGCATGCTGGATAAGCAATGTATAACTATCGGTTATCGATAATTTGATATAATGTGGCACAGGAAATAAAACTCTGAAGATATGAGTATAGATATATATATATATGTCATAATTTCTAGGTATAACTAATACGTATTGAGTGAATTCTATCAAGTTCAGTAATCGATAATAGATTTATCATTTGGTGTGCTTAAAAGTCTCATGTTGGTTTCCATTAAGTAATTGAGCATCGTAGTCTGTTTCTCACTCCATCTCTCTTTCTTACTCCTTCTCTCTTCTATCTCACTCTAGTGCTCCATCTTCCCGTGGAGTATTCATCAAATGCTTTTCATATCTTGACAAATGATTTGCACAGCTTTTGTGGGCCAGAAATATCCCCAATAATCCACAGTGGGACAATCTTCTACTCTCTCATTCTCCCCACAGTTCCATTAATATGACAATGGCTAGTGTCTGGGAGTAGGACGAAAGGTGGTGGTGGTGGGAGTAGGGAGGAGGGAGGAGGGAGGCAGGAGTGCTCTTCTGGCTGGCCACAACATACCGCAAGCTGGCCAGGATTTTACTCTCTCTCTCTCTCTGTCTCTCAGTCTCTCTACCCCTATCAGTCGATTCCCTTGTGACTCGGTCGGGTCTGTTGCTGCTTTGCACTTTATCTCCCCCTACTCCGTTCCCTCCCATGCCACTGTGGCACACTCTGCTGTCAGTTTGTTGGCCCAGCTGCAATTTGAGGCTTTTGTGCTCGTGTTTTCGGTCGAGCCTTCAACAACAATAAAGATGATGATGATGATGCCGGGACCCATAATAATGTGCCAGCTGCAACATGATGAACATGTTGTTGTTGTCTCCCACTCTCTCTCTCCCAACCTCTCTCACGCTGTTTCTTTCACCCTCACTGTTGTTGTTGCAGCTGCAGTTGTTGTTGTTGCTCTTGGGCAACGACAATGCCATTTTCAATGAATCTCAATGCAAATGCTGCCCAAATTAGTGTCAAACGTATTGATTCACACACAGACACACACACACACACACACGCAGGCACAAAAGCTACAAAAGTTGCTGCTGCTTCTACTGATGTTGCTGTTGTTGTTGTTGTTGTTAATGGCGCTGCAATTTGCATATGTGTGTCAACGTTGTCGTCATCTCCCTCTGGGCGCCTGGGCGTATGCAATGAATTTGCTGCTAACACACTTAACCCACTTGGCGCACACCCCCCCCACCCCCGCCCCACACTGGTCACATCATTGCAGCGTGCAGCGTGTGTGGCACGTGCAAAGTGCAGCGCGTGTTGCATAATACACAAAATGTTTTGCACTTTAAATTCGTTGTCCGAAAATTGCAATTAAATTAAGGGACAACATAATTAAAAGCGAACGAGAGGCGGGTTAAGGGATGGGGGGGGGAGAGAGCTAGTGTGGCATGAGAGTGAGTGTGGCAGAGTGTATGTGTGTGTGCTTGTGTGTCTGTGTGTGCTTGTGTGTGTGCCTGTGCTTGTGTGTGTGCATGTTTTTGTCTGTTCAAAAAGTCAATTGGTGTCAAGTGGGCAAAGTTGACACTCGGCTGCAAACATCTTCATAACATGGCGCCCCCGAGTATGTGTGTCTGTGTGTGTGTGCGAGTCTGTGTGTGTGTGCATGTTCATGCTTGTCACTCTTGTCTCGCTGTGTCCGACACTTGGCTGCGGTTCAAAAACTTGTGCAACAAAAAGAACTTTGAAAAAATCTTGACAAAATTCTCAGCTGTAAAATCGCTTTCGCTGCAATTTCGCCAATTATTTAGCGGAATTTCCCAAACTAAAATATGCAGTCCAAATAGTTCAACTATAGATGTACAGATTCTTCACATAATAATAATTAAAAAAAAAAAAAAAAAAAAAAATAAAAAAAAAAAAAAACCTTATAGGCAACTATACATATAGAACTGTTCTATGTAAAACAATAACTCACTATATGCTTCCTAATCAGTTGGCGAAATCGTGGAGAAACTGTTTCTCAGTTGGCACTTGCAGCTGAAATGGAACTGCCTGCCACGCCCACTTGTGTGTAGCTGCCAAAATGTAATCAAGACAACCCACCAAAAAAAAAAAAAAAAAAAAAAAAGAATGGAAAATGCAATCAAAATAATCAAAGAGCGCCAGAGAAGGAAAGAAAAGAGAGACACACGAAGGAAATATTTGATTTCTTTGCCAATGGATGCTTTAAAATGCCACTTACTATCCTCCCCCTCCCCCTCCCCCTGCTGCTCCTTCTCCTTTCCTGCTGCCCCTTTCTGCTGCTGCTGCTGCCCCTTTCTGCTTCTGCTGCTACTGCTGCCTGTTATACTTTGCTACCTTTCTGCTGGCTACCTTTTGTTATGCCCCGCCCCGCCCCCTCCCACTACCATGCGTCGTTTTGTGTCGTCTTTCATCTCTTTATGAGTTGTAATTTCTTTTGTGACTGCAAATTGAGCGGCAAAATTGAACGGACGTCGAAAATGGCGGCCAATGACGTCAGAGAGAACATAGCGAGAAGAAGTGACAGGCGGCAGCCAGAGAGAGAGAGGAAGGTAAAGAAGCTAGAATTTAGAGGGGACAAACAACAGTTTTGGATAGGGCCATAAAAATAGCTTGGCTTGCAACAAATGTCACGTCAGGGCAGACAGCGCCAGACTCAGAAGCAGACACACACACACACACACAGAGACAGCTCCAACCCGAGACCCACCTCAGTCCCAGCCACATTCCCCTTCACAGCTCCAGTAACTGCTCTGTCCTATCCTCGATCCTCTTGCCCCCCCGCACCGACTCCTTCGTCGAGTCCTTGCCAGAAACCATTTGACAATTAAATGCTGCGCTCGCCGGGCAAAACAATAAGTGGACGAGCAGGAGCAGGAGCTGAGGCAGGAGAGGGGGAGGCAAGCAGAAGAAGGCGAACTGGTTTCGCTTTTGGCATGGCTCGACTTGGCTTGGCTTGGCTTGGGTTGGGCTGGGCTATGGCTCTGCGAAAGGCATCTTAAAAATGACGCTGCCTGAGGGCAGGACAGGAAAGGGGGTGCGAGGTAAGGTGTAGGTAATGACGTCGCTTTTAGCGCGCCAGCCGAGGCAAACTCAATTAAATGTGACAGTGAAAATGGCTGCCTAAAAGTATGCTTTATATTTTAGCACAAGCAGAAGGAGCAGCAGGAGCAGGAGCAGGAGTGAGAAGAAGAAGGATAGTAAGAGGAAGACAAGAAGCAGCGGCAGGCGATACAAGTGCCAAGGAAATACTTCCTTGCCGCGCCAGAAGGCAGGTGTGACAAATAATAGCCAACAAAAGGCAACGTACGCAGATAAAGGGAGTGATAGAGGAAGGGAGAGAGGAAGGTGAGGGGTGGAAAGGAGACAGAAAGAAAGACAGGGGAGACAGGAGGAGTTAGCTAACAAGGGTGTTCCTACATGTAAAAACGAAGCGAATGCGAACAACATTGGACGCCAAAATGTTGGCTTTTTTCAAGCCAAAAATAATACAATTTTATTATCTGCATTCAGAGTATATATTCCCAAAGAACTTCTGTGCTTGTTGTTGAAGGAAAGATAGACATTATAGTTTTTTTTTTTTTTTTTTTTTTTTTATTATTATTATTAAGTGAAGACTCTACTTAAAAATAATAAAAAAAAAAAAAAAATGTGAAGAATCCGTACATCATAATATTGTATCTTAAGATATTATAGTCAACACCGGAAAGTTCTATCTTTTATCGGACAGACGGATAGACAGACAGACAGACTGATATACTGACAGAATGACAGACTGACAGACTGACAGAACGACAGAATGACAGACTGACAGACTGACAGACTGACAGACTGACAGACTGACAGACTGACAGACTGACAGACTGACAGACTGACAGACTGACAGACTGACAGACTGACAGACTGACAGACTGACAGACTGACAGACTGACAGACTGACAGACTGACAGACTGGCAGACTGACAGACTGACAGACTGACAGACTCACAGACTCACAGACTGACAGAATGACAGACTCACAGACTGACAGACGGACAGACTGACAGACTGACAGACTGACAGACTGACAGACTGACAGACTGACAGACTGACAGACTGACAGACTGACAGACTGACAGACTGACAGACTGACAGACTGACAGACTGACAGACTGACTGACTGACAGACTGACAGACTGACAGACTGACAGACTGACAGACTGACTGACTGACAGACTGACAGACTGACAGACTGACTGACTGACAGACTGACTGACTGACTGACTGACTGACTGACAGACTGACTGACTGACAGACTGACTGACAGACTGACTGACAGACAGACAGACAGACTGACAGACTGACAGACTGAAAGACTGACAGACTTTATTGGTCCAAAACAGAAGCTAAAAATTGGCGGTTTCTAGGCGAAATTGCTGCTGGGAGTTACCTCTCATTGCGCCATCAGCGTTTTCATTTTTATCGTTTAAGAAAGGCAAAAGAAAAAGCAAAGCAAGAAGACGAAAAAGAAGAAGTAGTAGCAGCAGCAGCAGCAGTTGCCAATAAGCAACGATTATGCTTGTAGCAACAATCGACTGACTCCCAGTCCCGTCTGTACCTCCCTCTCCCTTCTCTCTCTCTCTCTCTCTCTCTGTCTGTCCGACTGTCTGTGCGAATTGCTTGTGCTGTTGTTGTTGTTGTTGCTGTTGCTGTCGTATAATGTGCGCTATTTGCTGACGCTCTTGTTGTCTGTGTGCTAATGTCCTACAAAAATGCATGCGGCACTCGGGAGAGCAACGGCTGCTGTGTGTACTCAGCTGTGTGTGTGTGTGTGTGCGTGCGTGCGTGTGTGTGTGTGTGTGTGTGTGCTGCCACATTGATAGCACTTGTGAGGCGCTATAAACTGCAAGCAGTTGCCAAAGCAAAATGGAATGGAAAACTGCCTCAGCAAAGACTCGACTCGACTCTCCTCGACTCGCCTCGAGCCCCCTTGCCCTGCCTTGCTTTGCCTTGCCTTGACTGGCAACGCATGGCCTTAAATTGCGCATACGTCATGTGCGCACACACACAATATATATACTCTACATGTGTCGAAGCTTTAAATTGACTGTCAGCCACACAGCGCAAGCCATTTCAATTCGAAGCTGAGTCGCTTTAAGCTGTCAAACTTGAAACTCCCGTTATGCCACACCCCACACCCCACACCAAGAGAGTGAGGGAGATGGCATGCATTACTGTGCGATTAGTTGCCATGCGAGCTGATGCTGCTGCTGCTGCTGCCAGTGACAGTGCACGTTGCAACATGCTACGCAATTGCAGACAAAACAAGTCAAGTTAATGCTCAGCGAAGAGCGAAAGAGACAGAGCGAGCAATATAACGAATGAGCGCGAGGGAGAGAGAGAGAGACAAACAGTAGCAAAATGATGCGAAATTGTGCAGCACTCCAGCTCAAGCTCGAGCAGAAATTGTCAAATCGCTGGAATCGAAAAACAATTTGCACGGAAATATATTGATTTGCTTCACAGGTGAGTGGAGAGACAGAGAAACAGCGAAGCAGAGAAAGAGCGAGAGGGAAGACGGAGCAAAAGCGAGCGCAGATAATGGCAATATAAGTAATAAGTAAAGATGAAACGAAACGAAACCCATCATTACTGCCAAGTGCTGCGAAGTCGCATATATATATATCACGCCATGATACTCGTCTAGTATATCGAATTATGAATCCAAGTGAAATTGACTGATTGGCGAAGGAGAATTTAACAGCAGATGAAGAGCGAAAAAACGTTTTATCACTTTAATATTTCATAGAAATGTGATAAGTATAGAGACTGATTTGCAGTCAGCCGGGCAAATGATTGTCTTTATATCAGAAATTTAAATTGAAACAAAATAAATAAAATCTTCATATTTTTAGCTGAATTATTTCTTGGGTATGCTAGTATACTATGAGTATTACTTTGCAATACTAAACCTATTTTAGTAACCTATTAAAAAAAACCTATATAGTATTACCCATGCAGAGGAAAGTATTTGAATATATTCTGAACCAACATCAATACGGGAGCCGATTTAGCCAGGTTTAAATATTCGCCTGTCCATATGTTACGTCTGTCCGTCCGTCTAACCTTCTGTCCGTCTGTCGGTCTGTCTGTTTGTCTATTGCAACGCAAACTAGTCCCTCAGTTGTGCAACTATCTTTATGAAACTTGGCGTACATACTCCTTATTGCTGCACAATGCAACACGGGCTGGATTGGACCGATATATCGTATAGCTGTCATACAAACTATCGGTCGGTTTTGGTTATTTGTTAAGATATTGTAACCAAATTTACTACAACGGTCTTTTTATATATACACAATATATGCCCATAAAATTTCCTTAAAATCTGACAGATTCTTCACTTAATAATAATAAAAAAAAAAAAAAAAAAAACTGACCACTATACCATATAGCTGTCATAGGAACCGGAAGGTTTTTGTATAAAGAACAGCATTGATTATTGAAATAACTTAATTTATCAGTCCCAATCACAGTCGACATATTATTGTATAATGCAATTCTGCAGCATTATATATAACTAGCTTTTCTTTTATTTTATAATACCAAATCTACTTTTCTACTCTTAAGGCTTCCATAGAAACTTAAGATACAAATTGCAGATATTTCATTTTCTATTTTATGCTTTTTCGCATTTCCCTCTTGAGTGCGAAGAGCACGCTTAATTCAATTTGCAATGTGCTTTCATTAAACAATTACAATAATGTATAAAATTATTAACAAAAGCAACAATTCAATTTTCGCTTCCCTTTCTCTCTCTCTCTCTTTCTTTCAGTCTCCTTTTCTTGCTCTAAGCTGACTTTAAGGACGCACTGAAAATGTGGAAAAAACAAGAGCCGCAAATTAGTTTATAATCATTTAATGCACTGCAAATTGTCGGTTGCAAATACCGTCGACTAGGGCGTGGCACCATGGCACGGGTGCGGGGGGATGACTACATCAACTGGGGCAGCAGCTGTGGCAGCAGCTGTGTGTGCATAAATTAAATTAAAATTAAACGTTTCACTGCTTAAATGATGAGCTTTAAATAGCGACAGGCGATAAACTGCGTGAGCCAGATGAGATACGCACGATAATGATAATTATAATGATAATGATGATAATGATTGCAAAGATAAGTATAAAACGTGATAATGATGATTACAGCGAGTGCGCTGCCGTCGTCATCAGGTTGATAATTCTGTGCACGGGCCTCACGTCCACGTCCTGCGCCCACACACACACACACACAGACCTCACACACCCAGTTGACTTGTGGGCGTGGCAGCCACACACACACAGCGCACTCCCACATAGACCTTGCGAAAATTACTTAAGCTTTTAATTGATCATTTGCTGGGCAGCAAGTTGTAAAGCGCGAGCCAGTCCCAGCGCCGGAAAGTAGGCAACAGAACGTGGGCGCAACATAAGGCGATTTTCACAGAGGCAACAAGAAGAGAGAAGACAGAGAGAGGGATGTATTCCCAGCATGCCGAAGGCTTTATACCCTTGCATTTCTGATAAAGGTTGTTATGACTTTTGGGTAGTTGAAGAGATGAATGAGAGAGATTGGGTTGCTGATAAAGCTGTCACCATAGGTATATCTTATTTAAAATAAATAGGAAAATATATATTCACTAGTTAAATAGCTAGATAATAGCTAGATATTGATTAAGTTTTGATGAGCTTGAAATATATTCCATATATTGAGGGAGCTAAAGAACAAGACTGAGTGTTAGAAGGTTTAGTTGCAATACATTGTTCAATATTATGATGAACAGATTCTTCACTTAATAATAATAAAAAAAAAAGAAAAAAAAAGTACATTGTTTGTACCTTATGTGAAATAGCCCTAAATATCTGTGTCTATCTGACATATGTGTATTATATGCATATATATAACTTCAATATATTGAAAACTAGCCACTACTAGTTGGCCATTAAATCAGATTTAATAATTTAAATCACTCAATAATAATAATAAGAAAAAAAAAAAAAAAAAAATTATTAAATCATAAAGCAGCTATGTCATATATCTCTCTGTATCTATACGATTTAGCTTGTTTGACTGATGTGATCTTTATACAGCATGCAGTACCAAGTAGTAGGAGTTTGATCGACCTACTGCGCTCTTGATCAAGAATATATATATTATATATAGAGGGTGCTATTCTCTGATTCTCTTTCTCTCTTTCTTTGGTGTTTATTCATAGTAAAAAGCCACAAAACCTTAATTCAAAAAGCTTCATATATCAGAAAATATATATAATTATGTGTGTACGCATTGATATCTTAATATATGTATACACATATTGTACAGTGAGGATATAACAGCATAATACAAGCTTATTGGGCCTATCTGACTGGCAACTCGCATCATAATCGAATGTTTAATTTCGCTCTCCATTCAATTCAATTTCAATCAATAGCACGAGCCTCAAAGCTATAGTTCCCATACAAGAGTGCATGTATGTGTGTGTGTATGTGTCTGTGTGTGTGAAATGTATATATCTTTTGTGTGGCTCAACAAAATCGACAATAATTTTCAAACCATTGAGGAGCATAAGCATGTTGATATTATTCTCTCTCCTCTTCCTCTCTCCCTCCCTCTCCCTCTCTCTATCTCTCTCTCTCTCTCTCGCTATGTGTACCTTCTTCCTTTTCGTTTTCTTGAAGAGGCTGTCTGGCATTGTTATTGCCCCGCTGTTGTTGTTGTTGTTGGGCGATATAAAAATACCACATAAAAATATTTGGCTCATATGTACTTACAGGAATGTTCAGCCCAAAATGAAAGTAAATGCGTATGAAAATGGCATTAGTAATACACAAAAGAGACAAGGCAAGAGAGGTGGTGAGAGGAGGGACAAGAGAAGAGACGCCTTTGAATGATAAGCGAGGGAGTTGCAAAGGGGCGTGGCAAGAAAATCGAGTGCGGGAGCTGGTAACAGAAACAGGAAATAAAAATCCACTTTAAGCGTTTTGAATACAAATGCAAATACACACACAAACACAGACAGAATGAGGGACAGACTAGAGATGGAGATAGACATAGATAGAGTGAGTAAGAACGAGAGAGAGGGAGAGAGTCGGTGTGGGAGACAGCGGATGAGTCTGACAAGTGAGTGAGTGATGAGCAAAGCGGAGACACAGACAGGCAGACAGACTGACAGACAGAGACGTTAAGGAAGTGAAAGAGAGAGAGAGAGAATGAGAGAGCGAGGGAGAAAGAGAGAGAGAGAGAGGGAGAGAGGGAGAGATGGAGATGGAGACAAATGCAGTCACATTGAGGTACATTAATATATACTCGTATTGCTCTGAAAGGCAATGGCGCCTGAAAGGGTTTTCTCTACTCTTTTTGCCAACAAATAAAGATAAGTGTGTGTGTGTGTGTGTATGCGTGTGTGTGCGTGTGCGGCACGATGCCAAAAGCTGTCATATAAACTGCAAGCAACTTGGCAGCGTTGAGCCGAGCACAAAGCAGACGCCAAAGGCGGTCATGCGTCAGGCAGACAAAAAGATAGAGACGCAAAGTGAGGAGGTGTAAAGGGAGATAGAAATGGGAGGGGAGGGGGGGAGGGCTGCCGTTGAGTGTAGCATGCCGCAAATGAAGTGGCAGCGACTTACAGTGACATGTGAAGAAATTGTAGCAGCGTTTTAGGCGCCACAAGGCGACAAAAGTCGCACAGGTATCGCGCCAAAATCGTGATAGATAAAATGAAGACAGACAAAGACACAGAAAGAGAGAGAGAGAGAGGGAGGGAGGGCGGCAGTGAGAGAGAGATAGGCAGTTGCACAATCAGATAGAAACTGATAGACAGCAAGTCAAACGGAATGTGAGAATGGAGAATGGAAATGGAAACGGAGCCTGGCGAAATGAAGAAGTCAAATTGAAGAAAATTGTAAAAGCGGAAGCGCAATAGAGTGCAAGCAATACAGCAAGAGGAACAGATAAAAGAGAAATGGCGAAATAACAAGCAGGACACACTGACAAAGCTGGAATGTGAGTTGAAAATGCGACAAAGGCTGAACGGCAAGAGGGAGAAGGAGATACAGTGAGACAGAAAGAGTACTTTCCTTTATAAGTGAAAGTCTTGATGCACTGCCGGCATATATACATTTTTTTTTTTTTTTTTTTTTTTGAGTTATTCTTATTAAGTGAAGAATCCGTACATCATAATATTGTATCTTAACATCACAGGGCGAACCCGGCATAAATAATATATGTTTTCGATCTGTGTATAGCATATATGCTGTCCCATCTCTAACTTTATTTCATTTTTTTTTTTTTTGTTATTATTATTAAGTGAAGAATCCGTACATCGTAATATTGTATCTTAACATCAAAGGGTGAACCCGGCATATATAATATATGTTTCCGATCTGTGTATAGCATAAATGGTATGCTGTCCCATCTCTAGCTTTATTTTTTTTTTTTTTTATTATTTATTAAGTGAAGAATCCGTATCTAACTTTATTGCTTTCCAATTTACCTCCAACATACGATCGCCTTCAAAAAGGAACTATTAAAAAGTGATAAAAACTCAACTGGAACGAAATATTCAATAAACTTTTGAGCAAGTTTTGAGAACTTTTTGTGTGGAGAAGAACGTGAAAGGCAAGTTGACAGGACATTAAAGACCAGCACAGCTTGTTGGCCTTTAAAAAACTTGCACAGCAGCGAGACAGAAGAGCGAGGAACGTGGGGTACAAGGCATATTCAAATGGCAAGCAAAAGTGGTGGAAGGCGTAGTGGGGAAGGGAACAGAACGAAGTGCAAAAGTAGAATGAACGGAAACGTTACTAGCACAAGGACCTCAAAAGTATGCAACATTAAGTGTGTGCGACGTCATCAGCATTTGCCGTCTCGCTCTCTTGCATTCACTCGCACTTGCTCGCTCGCTGGCCAGCAGACTGGCCGACTGTCTGACTTGCTCTTATGTGCCATTTTGGCACAAGTTTCGTTTGCACTGTCTGCTGCTACTGCTGGGTGTGATACCCTGTAATAGTGTAATGCGGGTATGATAGAGCAGAGAAGAACAACATGTATTCTCTATCATATTTATGCCTTATTAGTCCCTCATCAAGTTTGTTCATGTTTTTTACAGGGTATTCAATTGGGCGACTCTGGTGTTGAGTCTCTTATTATTATTGTTGCACTCGTCGCGCGGCAAAGTCTCATTAACAAAATGCACAAAAACAAAAAACAAAGCAACAACATGAGTGAAAGTGAAAGGCACTAAAGAGAAAGCACAAAAAAAAAACAACAAAAACACTACGACAACAACAACAACAACAGCAGCAGCAAAGCAGAAAAGAAAGCACAAACAGCAAGGTGGAAAAGCAACTGCTTGGCGCACAGAGAGGATCCTTGAGTCTCCTTCAAGCAGTTGTTGTTCTTGTTGTTCCTGTTGCTGCAGTTGATGCTGTTCTTGTTGTCGTTGTCGTCGTAGTTGTTGTTGTTGTTGATGATGCTAAATGAATCAGTGACAAAAAGTGTGCAGTGTAGTGTTGTAGGGTGACGAATTTGTAGTGTAGAGTTTTGTATGTAGAGTTAAAGAGTTGGTAAGCTGTAGAATTTTGAGTGTAGACATTCTGAGTGTAAAGGTTTGGAGTGTAGAGTATGAGAGTGTACAGATGCAGAGTGTAGAGTTTCAAATGTGTAGAGTTTCAGACTATAGAGTGTAGAATTACAGAGTATAGAGTATGATAGAGTAGAGATTCAGACTAAAGAGTGTAGAGTTTCTGAGTGTAAAGTATGAGAGTGTATAGATTCAGAGTGTAGAGTTTCACAGTGTAGAGTTTCAGACAATAGAGTGTAGAGTTACAGAGTGTAGAGTATGATAGTGTAAAGATGCAGAGTTTCAGAGTGCAGAATTGCAGAGTGAAGAGTTACAGACTGCAGAGTGCAGAGTTGTAAAGTGTAAAGTTAAATAGTGTAGAGTTGATAAGTGTAGAGATTTTAAATATAGAGCTCGTAAATTTAGAGTTGTAGAGTTCTGAAATTGCTAGGTGTAGAGTCAAATATGTCAGAAGTTTTTAAGTTTAACGTGTAGAGTTACATAAATGTAAATTTCTCGGCTTATACACTAAAAGTGTAGAGTTCCCACTACACTAAAAGTGTAGAGTTCCCGAACACCATAAGGCAGCGCGTTTGGACTGAAGAGCGAAGAATGCAAATTAAAGGCAAATAAGTATAAGGTATAATACGTGTAGAGTGCATTTGGAGAATGTCAAATTTAGTATAGAGAATTCGCAAGAAATCAACTTGCCCCACTGTGCAAAGTAAACCAAATCGAACTGCTCCGCGGATTTTCGGCTCAGCGCAAAAGTTTCGAAAGTCAAATTATGAAAATGCCAACACAATGTGAGCAAGAAGGAAGTGGGAAGTGAGAAGGAGAGAGCGAAAGTGGAGAGGTGAATGAGAGGGAGAGAGAGAGAGACTAATACACACACGCTCACATGCATGTATATGGTAAATGAATAAATGCCAAAACAATTTACATAAAAATATTTGTACTAAAAAGTTTTACGTTTCCCATTTTGTTGTTGCTGTGGACAACAAGCAATTTCCATATGAAAAGCAACGTGTGGGCGTGGCTCGCTGGCTGACTGGCTGCCGCGCTGGCTTTTGTGGTTGCCAGCGAGTTTATCAACTGAAGCGACGCCTAATCAACATCAAGCCGAACGCCATTAGGCGACCGCACAATTTACAGCTGTTTGTCAGCCACTCCCCCCCGCCCACCGCACTCTCTCTCCATCTCTTTCTCTCACTCTGCAGCCTTTTGCCCTTTGTCCTCTGTCCCATGGCATTGCCCCGCCCCCAATTCAGTCACTTAACCCAAGCAAACTTTTTGCATACGTGTATGTACGTGTGTCTTTGTGAGTGTGTGCGTGAGTGCTGCGTTTTGGTTTTATTCAAAAGTTGAAATTGAATTTTAACATATTTTTGTTTGCATTTCATTTGCGCAACTCATTAAGCCAAAGAACACCACGCCCCCCGCCTCCTAAACTTCTTCACACACCTCACTTAAGCGGAGCTTACAAAGATTCAACGATCGTGTGTGCTTGCTTAGGTCTTGCTCGTGTCACGACTTACAATACATTCTTTTTACTACATCTAATAACTCTCTTGGAGAGAAGAAAATAATAATCTTATTTTATAGTGAATTCAGAAGTTGTATTGTATGTGATTATATTGTACATACTATATAGTAAATATAATAAACCCAACTATCGCAATCGATTACGATATTTTGTTTTGTCTTAACTCACGCTCTCATCTCCACTCTCCTCTCTATCTTTTTCTGCATTGTGCCAACACATTCGTTTCCCTCTACATGCCAACAATTAACAATTTCCCTTTCACATGAGTGATTGCTTTACACGCGTGACTCACGCGCTCATCGCTAGGCAGCGCGTAGAGCGAAGCACGTAGCTCATGCTCTTGCGAACTAATCAATTCTTGATGTCTTTATTAATATGCGTGTGCGTGTGTGTATGCGTAATACTAAAAAAGTCGGCAATCACTTGCTCGCACTCTCATTGTGTGCGTGTGTGCGGGTGTGTGCCTACGTCATAACGCGCCCGAATGTATGCAATGAAAATTTTTAAGTGCTTTAATTTTATTTCATGGCTTTTTGCATGCGCCCTTCCCTTTTGCCCGGGGCAAAGCCCACGCCCCGCCCCTCCCTCTTGACAGTAATAATTTGATTGTGTTTGTGCAATAAGCGAGCCTTCACACCCCACACCACCCCACGCCTCCCGCAACCCTCATCACAGCCTGCGTGTGACCCGCTGAATGTTATTTATTTTGTTGTTCCTCTTGTTGTTCTTACTTCTTTTTTTTTCTTTCTCTGGCATTTCAAATGGCATTAAAAATGCTCTTTGGCTTAAATACATGCAAACGAAGAGACGCACACACACACACACACACACACGCACACGCACAGTAGTATGTAGATGTGTTAGCTCCTGCTCACCGCAAGGCCGTCAGCGCGACGCTTGTTGGCTAATCCGCTTTGTAGCCATTAACAGCCGCGCTGTCCGCCCCAGTCTTTCTCCATCTGCCGTTCCCGCCACGCCCCTCTGCCTACTGTGCCTACTGGCTGTTTGGACATAAATAAAGGGACCGTTGGACAGTCAACTCACGTAGGCGGTCATTAGATCAACTTTAATGCGATGCAGCTCACGTTTTTATTTACTTGGATCTGTCTCTTACTCTCTCTCTCACTCTCGAGCTCTCTCTCTCTTTGAGACAAAGGGCGGTCGCACTGTGGTCACGCCCCCCGAAATGTTTGTATTCAATAAGTTCACACATCGTTAAACCAGGCGAGAGAGCCACAAAGGGTCCAACTCAGTTAGCCCCAGCTAGTTTAGTCAGTTTAGGCCTAATCCTAACAGAAGTCGCCATCATTTTGTCTACAGCACGAATATATATGTATGTGAAAGTAGTTACATATGTATAAAATATGAGGTATGTGGGTATTGCTAGTACAATTAGCTAAAGAGAGAGCGAAAAAGAGAGAGAAACTGGACGCGGAATTTCAATTGACAATTGGGATCTTGTAATGACGAGTTGTATACCCAGAGGGAGAGAGAAAAAGAGAAAGAGGGAAGAGAGAGAGAGAGAGAGAGAGAGAGAGAGAGAGAGAGAGAGAGAGAGAGAGAGAGAGAGAGGGAGGGAGAGAGAGTTAAAGTTTAATCAACTTAAAGATATACAATAAAGCACAGGATCGCAGTTCAGTATTTACATAAAAAAAAAAAAAAAAAATATTTACATCTATCAAATGAACAAATTTCTATTGCGGAAAGGGTTCATATAAAAAACTTCGTTTCAGCCGATTTAATAAAAAAAAAAAAAAAAAAATTTCAGCCGATTGTTCCTATGACAGCTATACGTTATAGTGGTCCAATTTTGTTTAAATTTTATATGCATATTATATATATTAAAAACGTCAGATGTAGTAAATTTGGTTACAATATCTTAACAAATAACAGAAATCGACCGATAGTATGTATGGCAGCTATACGATATATCGGCTCGCGTCGACCTATTTACAGCAGGCTCAATTCCTCTGCTGATGCTGATTCAGAATATATATACTATACTTTATATTTTTATTTTCTTCTTATAAATATGAGAGTATTAATATAGCTTCTCCTTCAGTACAAACAGTATTTCTTATCAAATATAGTAATTCAAGATTCAAGATCAATACTTCTACGAACCAATTCTTCAACTACTTATTAAAAAGAGTGAATTTCAGAAGCTACACAGAATAGTAGGAGACCTTATAGAAAATACATTTATACCTATACGGGTTTCCTTTTCATTCCCCCAAGCCCTCAAGCTACCAACACAAATAATCGACTTATAATGTGCCATGCAATTCCATCAATATGTCCTGCTGGCAATTTATATAGAACGTTTATACTGTGGAAAGCGTCTTTGCAGCACGCGCTAAAGTCGTTGCTATGTCAATGCTGATGTTTTGAACAATTTGCTGACATTTGTTAATGCAACAACCCACAGAGAAGGAAAACATTTCCCGGGAAATGACAACTTACAAGTGGAAAGTGAAAGATCTTTGCATATTCAGGCAGTTTAAACTGTTTTTGATGCTAGTCGCTTCTGATTTTCCCTTTGATTATTTGCACTGCATGTCATAACGATGTGTGCGCTGTGTGTGTGTGTGCTGTGTACTGTGTGTGTGTGTGTGTGAGCGTGTGTGGCAACCACAACTCTGTTTGCCTCAGTCGCTTTGGCAGTTTCCACTTTCGGATGCTTCATCATTGCATGTCGCTGTCATTACGATTTCTTTTGACGAACGTCGAGTGCGAGAGAGAGAAAAGAAAAGGAAAATAGAACGAGACGAGGTAATGGGGATGGTAGATGGTAAATGGTGGAATGGTGGATAGGGGTATGGGTGCAGATGGGAGCGTAGCTGGTGTGTCTGGCACAACTTTAATTGAAATCTTTTTGAGCACAAACAGGCAAAGCGACTTTATGCAATTTCAAATACTTCCTGACCCTCTGCCGGGGCAGATGTGGTGCCTGTGACGCCTCAGCGCCTCAAAGCGCCTCAGTGCGCTTGGCAAAAGTTTGTGCGCCGCCCCCCCAGTCCTCCTGCTACTGCTTCCACATTCCCTCCCCCTCCCCCTTCCCTTCCCCCGGCAAACAACTTTGGGCTCAAAGACAAAGCTGCTGTTGCAGAAATGGCAGAAATGGCACAAATGGAAAATGGGAAATGGTAATGGAAATTTGTTTAGCTCTCGGCCAAAGCTCTCTTCCGGTCTTGCTCCTGCTGCTCCTGCTTCGCTATGTCTACCACACTCTCAGCTGTTCACTTCGCTCTACGCCCCCTTTCCCCTGCTTGCTCTGCCCTCTGCGAAAAAGGGCAACTGCTGCCAGCTGCGAAATGGTCAACTGTCACAGTGTTTCCATTGCTGACAGATTGATGACAAACTGCCTTCATGTATGTAAGCGTGCGTGTGTGTTTGTGTGTGTGTGTATGCCACAGTGTGACTCGCCTACACTCGCCTAGTGCGACTACAAGTTCTAACGATTGCCACTAGTCACGCGATCGTCACAATCCTCTCCTCGGCGATCATACACAATAATTGTTTATTGTTATTGCATTTTTATTGTTATTTTGTTTTGTTGTCCGACTTGATATTGTTGCAAAACAGAATACAAAATAATACTATGTAATTATTTACAACTTGCTGCACACGAGAGAGAGTGAGAGAGAGAGAGACCGAGAAGGCATGCTAATTGCAGTGTTCCACGTACATCTGCCCCTCCTTAGGAACCCCCACAGAGAGCAATATCGCCATATAAGGCTTGCGATCATTTGCCAACCCCAAGTGAACGATCATGATTTATGTCATGGAGTATTATGGTTGGCGTATGTCAGTGTGACAGGGCCATTAGTTACAGATCGTATTACATGTCGTCTAGGTCAGGTTTATGGTGTACTAGACTAAGGCATATTGTAGTGTACTTTGACATTCTACTGACTCTTCAATATAGCCTAGGCATGCTTATATATCTCGCGAAAGCGCTAATAAACACTATAGAAAATGATAATTTCAGAGTCGAGTTGGGGTTTCGTATAACATGTTGACGTCATTCAACAGCTCTTGAGCGATGCTCATGCGACGGTTCTTTTGGTCAAAATTTAGCAAAAAATCGCCGAGCACGCAAAACACTTATAACCTTTACGCCTCTCCCAACCAAACAAAAAATGCCATTCACTTGAATCTTGGAACAGATGTTCGGGAAGAGTGTACCAACATAACAAGACAAAAAAATCGATAATCGAAAGTACATTGCTCGCGAAATTTGAAAAGTCACCTTACTTTTTGAACACACCTCGTATAATATTGTACTATATGTATATGTGATAAATAATTTGTATGTTTCTATTCTATTTATTCCTTTATTTTCATATTAATATTCAAATTTTATCAGCTCAAACAGTCTTGATGGACTCTACTGTGAACAACAACAACTTAATACACCTAGTTTAAACTTCCTTTTCAATTGAATATTCCCATATAGTTCTATATAATTTGGTCGTTTGACCATTTTGATGTGTCTAAAGAGACAAACTCATAACTAAAGACTAAATTGAAGTGGAATTTGCAGTTGGCAGACAGATTTACAGCAAAATCATTGCGCATTATAATCGAATCGAATGTGGAAACGTGTGTTGAGCTGCTGGTGAAAGATGAAGCTGCAGCTGAATCTGCGTTGACAACGAAAGCGACAAAGGACAAAGGATAAAGGACACAGGAAACGGGGATACAAGACACGGGACATGGGGCACAGGACACGACGACAACGGCAACGACAAGAAGAACGACAACGGGAACGATGACGATGACGATAACGATGACAGTGGCATGTAACGGAAAACGGAAATTAAAATTCACATGCTGACAGCCAATGTGCCAAGACGAATCTACATACACTCACACAATACACACACGGAAATACAGATATATGCGTGTGAGAAGAGATATATGACAACACCTTAGCTCTCCACACCTCGCACTCTCCATTCCACACGCTTTCTGCCCATCTTCCTTATGCCTTCATCAAGATACAGATACTACATATATTAAAGTAGATTCTCGAGCACAAAAGAAGGCGAATGTACAAATATACTTAGATATATAGTCCATACTTATAAGTGGCACTTATTTCTAGATGTTTTACTGCCTTGTGTGTAACGTCAACTTGAAAAATAATTTAAATGAAAAGCCAAATTGCCATGGCAGACAAAGAGACAACGCCAGAGACAGTGGCACAGAATGTGTGTGCATTGTAGAGAGACAGAGCGAGAGGGGGGGTACAGTGTGTGCAATATTTAATGAAATATCTCAAGTGCTCAAGCTCTCCAACGGTCACCGGCCACGCTCGAAGGCCGCGCGCGGTCCATTCATAATCATTTAGCACACACATTTCCTTCAACGTTGCCAGTGGCAACAGAGGCAAAACTTTCACCTGAAAGCCTAACAACGTAACACACACTCCTCCCTCTACCCTCCTCCCCTCCCCCCTATCATGCTGTCTTTCTAGCTGCCCCATTGCTGTGTTTACCATCGCATTCCCTGCTGACCACTTCACATGCTGGAGCAAACTGAAGTTGGAACATCATTCAGTCATCCCCCCCTCCCCCTACCCAGTGCTCAGTGCTCCCTGCTCCCTGTTGACCTCTTACAGCATCTCAGAGGATTTTTAGCTATTTTTTAATTTAATTTTTCAATTATGTACTTATTATATAATGCGATACCTATGCCACATCCTCGCACACACGCGAACAGGAGAAACGAGCAAATACCCAAAGCTCTTTGGAATTTCGCAATTATTGCTGGGGGAATGCTAGGCTACTAGGACAGGAATTTTTTACCGTAATACGATAAAAGTGAAAAGAGCAACGAGACAAAATCAACAACGCAAAAAAACAACAACAACAACAAAAACACATCACAAATAATAACAAAAATATTTTTTTTGCATTATTCAAGTGAAGTATTTAATAAAGTTCTTCACATACGCAAAAGCCACAAAGTGAAAGAGAGAGAGATAGAGAGGAGGGTAGGGGTTTGAGGTTGGGGGGTAATTGAGGCGAAACTATGCGAAAGCTTTTTGCTTAATTATTATAAAGTTCGCCTAATAAGCTGGGGAAAAAATGCGGTAAAAACGTTGAATATTTTTGAGAGTTCAGTTTTATTTAATGTGAGGCAAAAATTTAAGGACACTCTAGTGTTTGCTCGCAATTAAGTTAGGTTGTTTAGGGTACATTATACTTAAAAAGTGAACAATCGGCAAGAGTAATCTGTTCTTGAGTACATAAAAATGGAGGAACTTATTAAGCATAAATAAAGAAAAGATCTAACAAGTTTTAAGTGTTGATCATGAATATATAACTTTTATGTTTAAGTTTTAAATACAAGTTTGATAAAATATAAAGTCTTTTTATGTATTATATAATATAGAAGACTAAGAAACTCAACGTACAACTTGATTTACAGGTAAGTATGAATGTTTAGACAAAAGTCGAAAAAGTAAGTTGTATTGAACACGAATATATATGAATATATAAATGACTCTTTTTAGATATATAAAAGTTGTAGATATATATAAGAGATATAGAATACTTTCGAGCTCTTTTAACTTTCGGTACCTAGAGATTTCTACAGGCAACGCTTTTTATATATTAGATTCGAGTAAATCTATTAAGATTTTTCTACAGTTCACGAATATATACATAAATACTTCATATATATGTCGCTTTTGATGATTAAGCATGAAAATCTCTACTTCCTATTCTCAAACATCTTTCAACTGATGTATTAAGGAAACGTCTATATATAAGACATATTTATTATACTAGTGCCCGCAAGCCGCAAACTAAACGAAATATTAATAGATTTTCAACATTTCGCCGAACATTTTCCACTTTTCAATGCAAGCGGAGGCCATAAAATGTGCTTTTAGTGGGGCAACACATGTAATTGCTCAGTTGCTGGAAGCTGTGTGCGGCACTCTGAAGTGAGGTGGGATGTGGGGGAGAGCAAGGGTGGTTGGACCGGTTGGCAGGCGCCACATAAAGTGTAGCAGCTGTTTAGTGGGCGGGACACACCACATGGAAAGCATAAATGAAAATCAATAAATAAAAATTTTATCGCCAAAGTCCTCTCACCTCCCGCTCCACCATCCTCCCCTCATCTCTCACCCACAGCGCAGCCAGTCAAGCCGAAGTTGGCTACCCAAAATCGACCCCAGCCTAAAAGAGATGTTAGCTCTGCGTGTGTGTGTGTGTGCGAGTGTGTGTGTGTGTCATGGGCTCACTTTTAGTGCAAATGGCAAACAGGCATAAAAAGAAAATGTGTAGAAAAAAAGCCAAACTAAAAATGGAAGCTAATGTTAGCAAAAAACCGCGAAAACAAAATCAATAAATTTCTATGTTCAGCTCTCTAGTTGTACTTGTAGGCGGAAACGGGAAACTGGGCGGGCCGAGGTGCGGCAAAGGGGGTATGGGGGTCTGAACGGTTGGCATGCTAATGCAATTGGCCAATAAATCAGGGCATAAAACTGCATCAAGATGCAGAGAGAGAGAGAGACAGGGAATCGGGGGAGTTACTGAAAGTGCGCTGACAACGAGGACATTGAGTCAATCAAAGCGATTTGAATGCTAACCAAGTGATTCAGTCAATCAATCATACGCTTTGCGTTACATCAGTCAATCAATCAGTTAAATAGTTAAGCGATGTCAATTTATAAAATGCAATAACGACAAATAGATAAAAAGAAACGTACAACGAAGGGCATGACAGTGAACATGAGGCACAAAGGAACGAAGGAAACTGATGGATTTGAAGATAGAATAGAAGATACCAAGAAGTACCTTAATATAAGTGAAATTATAACAGAAAGTTATATGATATTTTAGAGAGCTCCGAAGATAGTACGAAGCTTGAAGTCCTATTCATTAATATTTCTCAAATTTGTTTATATATTTCGAATTTGTTTATTTACCCCAACATATTCAGTAGATTCTCATGAACAGCTGTTTCCACTTTACTGTTTACCGCTGCCTTTTCAAGATTAGATAATACTTTATAGTAAACAATTTTCGATATTCGCAGCGCTTTAAAATATATTAATCAAATCATTTGCAATCGATCATTAGTTGACATACCAAGTTTGCTATATGCAGGCCTTATAATTGCAGAGATCGACGTTAAACAGAATCAGAAACAGAATCAGAATCAGAACCAGAACCAGAACCTGAACCGTTCGCAATTGAATTCACAGCGCAACTGTTTGTTTATATTCTAGCTCTTCCCCAATGTTTTTGGGGCACAACTTGAACTTTGACCGCAGCGATAGGAAAACTTGCAGATTTCTACCGCCGACTCTCGAGTGTTGAGTCGAGTGTCGAGTCTTTTGAGTGATTTACGAGTCCGCCTGGCCGTGCGGATATGATGAAAATACTAGTGGAACATACGTATTGGGTACGTATTAAAACACTCGTATTAGCCAATTGATAAATCTGAATACAAGCGACATCGTAAATCAATTGGGGCGGAAAAAAACGCTACTAAAAAACTTGAGCATTACGATAATGATGGCGCCTCCATGAGCTACGAGTGTGTGTGTGTGTGTGCTAAGCAAAGAGCGTACCTCATCTCTCTGTCTCTCTCTCTCTCTCTCTCTCTCTCTTTCTCTCTCTCTCTCTCTCTGTCTCTCTCTTTCAGTCACTGCTGTCGTAGTCGTAAATCGTACGTGACAAGTGATAGGTAAGCGTTCATTTGTGGGGAAACCTACCTGGTCAAACGATCATAAAAATATATGTACATATTACAAATTATTCAAAGTGCCGATAAGCCCCAGAAGACACGTACGAATGCTTTCTTCCCGCTCTGTACAGTTTACTCTATAGACATGTCAATGCGAGACATTAAAATCTACTACATTTTTGCATAATTTATTGGGATATAGTCGAAAATTGTATACCCTGCATGATATACTCAGAAGAAGGTTGCGAAGGTCTTGAGTTGAAGCTTTTTTCTTCTATATAAAGATTGTATTGTAATTGTATTTCCACTGATGTTTTCGGATCATTCACAATCTGCACTATATTGTATATATTTTATTATATGTATATATTCTTGTTCTTAAGCATTCTTCTCACTATTTCGTTAATCTACTAAAAGTTCTTCTATATAAAGATTGTATTGTAATTGTATTTTTACTTTTTTAAACAAAATTTATGATCTTAATTATCTTGTACACATTATATAAAAATATATATTCTTGTTCTTCAAGGAGATTTATTAGTATTATATGTACATAAGATTGATATAACTTATAGTTGCCTAAAACAGTGACATATAAAACAGATTTGTGGGTTTTTTGTACAAAGAACCTTGGTTATTGTATTGTTCCCGTATAATTAATATTTATAGAACCCTGTTTGAAGTCTGTTAAACGCATCCAAATGAAGATAAACGAGTCTGTGTGCTTAACTTTGTCTGCATATCTTCATATTCATAATAAAGGTATATTATATGTAAACGTCCTAATCAGACATTTAGGCTGATTTCCAAATTAACTTTGCCTTCTTTTCTACATTTCTTGCTCTGCTCTGCCAGTAACTTGGCAACATTTTGCTTGCCAGCAACTTTTGTGTAACTCTTCCTCCTCCTCTCCCCCTTCTGTGTGCTAGATTCCCTTCGAAATGCCTGACTGCCTGCACGCTTGTCTGTCTGTCTCTTTGTCTGTCTGTCTCTCTGCCTGTCTGTCGCTTGCTTCTAAATCAAATTACGTTTGCCTTAATTGTTGCTCAAAAATATTGGCCCAAAGTTGCAGTTGGCAGCGCTGGCAGTTGGCAGTTGGCAACGTTGCCACACTTCATCAACGCGCCCTTCTCCCAAGACGATAAACAAGCCGAAGAAAAGCTAAGAAGAACAAGAATAGAAGAAGATTCGAAGACAAAGTTGAAGCTGCAGCTTTACACACGCACACACACACACGCAGAGAAACAAAGTGTTGTCCTTTCATGTCCCTTGGCGTGGGCCCCAAAAACTTTTTGATTTGTTTAGGTAAAAAGTTGTTGCGTTTGGTTTATGCAAAGCACCAAAGTCGACGTCAATGTGAACGCTGACTGCGACGTCGACGCCGTAGCTGACAGTAGCCGCACTGACAATGGCAGGCAGCGCCGTTCGTTGTTGCTGGCACTTGTGCGCATCACTCTTGCGCTACCTTCCTCCATTTCTCTCTCTCTCTCTCTCTCTGTATTTCTCCCTCCCTTTCTTCCTCTGTTTGTTTACTATTATTTGGGCCTCCGCTTTTAATTTACGCGTCGCGCCGCCAAGCCAAGCAGCAAATAGAATTTCGCTGGGCAAATAAATAGAATGTAAATGCTGACCAGGGGCTTAGGCAAAAGGGGTCGGAGAGGGGGTGGCCAGATAAAGAGAGAGGGGAGGACACCGGGGGAAGAGAGAGATAGTGGAGGCAGCAGCTGCTGGCCGGTAAATTACATTTTTGAAATCAACGCCGGCAGCGCTGCTGATGGAGTTAAAACAGCCGCTGCTGCTGTTGCCGCTGCTGCTGAAGAAGTGCGGCAACAACGCGCCGCATTAGATGACGCTCAATGAGCAGCGACAGCGGCAGTGGGCAGAGGCAGCAACTGATTCACTGATCCATTCCACTGATGTAAGTACATTGAGCAGAGGGGTGGGGCTGAGGGGGGAGGGGGAGACGTAGGTGGCTAGCACACACATACATATGTACGTATGTCCCTGTCTGTATGGTGGGCGGACGGTGGGCGTGGCTGGGTTTGTCGCTAACGTTTTACTGTGCAGAAAATTCAATTTGATTTGATTTGATTTTCGTTCTCGTTTTCGTTTGAATGCACAGCAGCAACTGAAGAAAAAGACCAAGAAGGAACAGAAGAAGAAGGCAATGGAAAAACAGGTAGGGGGACGAGGGGAGGCGAGTGAGTGCCAGAAGTGGAAACCGGCAAGAGGGAGAAAGAAGTAGAGCCGAAGAAATGATATCAAATTAGTTGAAATAGAAGTGAAAAGTCAGTCTCTCCCCTTTTCCCCCACTTCCTCCCCACAACATCATTCAACTAAATTTTTTGTTGTTGTATGTGTAGTCTGGTGGGCGTTGGGGGCGTGATTAGAAGTGTGGGCGTTGAGTCTGAAAAGCGATTCACGCAAAAAGTTGAAGAAAAACATCAGAAGATCACAAAAGAACGTAGCTGGGTACGAAATGGAATTGAAACGCAGTCAATTTCTCACCAGGCTTCAAATAAGACAAGGGGACATCTCAAAATATCGACGACTTTCTTATGCCCTATAACAGTTTACAATATGCTTACAGTTTTCTTTAATTTAATAAAGAATTTTATTTTTTTTTTAGTTTTCTACATTTTTCATATTCTTTCCTTTTACGTGTTCCATTGATACTGTATTTTAACACGCAAGTCCAGTCAGACCTAACTGTTTCTTTATCAAAAAGATAAGTTAAGGTTGAAAGAACAGACATTTACTACAATTTCAGTTGATAAATTTACAAAAAAAAGAATAAAAGAAAATGTGTAGAGAGATTAATGTTGAAGTACTTTACAGTCAATGAAATTGGTAGAATAAAAACAATAAAACACATATAAAAATACTAGAAATATATAAATACTTGAAGCTTATGAATATTCCCAATATTACAGCACTTTACTAAGGTTTATAGATTAATTAATTCATATCTATTAAAAAACAGCTATTTCTTTCTAAATTTTTATGATTTATTTTGAAGCTATGTCCATTGGTGTGGTTATCCGGAGTGAAATAATAAGAAAATACTGCAAATGTGCAGGAATAGTAGGTATTTAAAGGAATAATCCCACAACAAGAAATAAATTAAAACTTTACAAGGGAATAATCGGTTTAACCAACAAATTTTCACTGTGAAACTAAACCTTAACCTCTTTTAATACTTTTTTGTAGATTTGTATGTTTTCTTTTAAACCTATGGCAATAAGTACAATTATCCAAGGAAGTAAATACAGCAAAAATGCAGGAATAATTAGTATTTATTCCTATAATCCCACAACAAGAAATAAATTAAAACTTTACAAGGGAATAATCAGTTTAACTACCAAATTTCCACTGTGAAAATAAACCTATACCACTTCGATTAGGTCTCACATTTCGCGCTACAGGGTATACATGATTCGGTGTTTGCTGCCCCCTCCCTGGAATCTCTGTCTCATTCCACTGTGTGTGTGTCTCTTCGTGCTTTTTCAAGTGCAAATACAAATTTGAAGCAAACAGCCACGCGACAATTTGGGAAGCCCGATGTCAATTTAGCGCCGTTTTATAAGGCGGCTGTGCACACACGCACACTCGCACACACACACATGAGTACTCACTCTCCCTCGCACACACACACACACACACACACATGCGTATTCTACTTGTACTTGGGTGCTAGCAAAGATTTTCATTGAGTTGCGTTTTGCCTGCTGTTCTTGTTGTTGTTGTTGTTGCTGTTGTTGTTGCTGTTGTTGTTGTTGCTATTGCTGTTGTTGTTGTTGCTTTTTATTTTACGTTTTTCGCATTTACGGTGTGCGATAAAAATCAACAGTTTTTTTTTTGGCTTTTGTCAACGTGCGTTATACTGTGCGGCTCTTCTTGCTGCCGCCGTTGCTGTTGCTGTTCTTGCCTGTTGTTGTTGTTGTTTTATTTTTTTTGGTTGCCTTTTTTTTATCGCCTCTCGGCCGCAATTAATTGAAAACATTAAAATTTTTGCCATGAGGTCGTTTCGTTTGCTGCTTTATTTTTGTTTTTCTAATTAATTTCGCTGCCAACGTCGCGACTGTGCTGCCCGGCTGCCCGGTTGCCCGACTGCGCTGCCTGCCTGTCTGCCCATGGCGTAGTTGTTTTTATTGTTCTTGTTGTTGTTGTTGCTCTGTCTTAGGCTAGTTTGCACTTTTAGTCGTTGCTCACGCGTTCGCCGCCTCTCCTCCTTCTTCTCCACTACCTTTGCTTGCTCTCATCATGCTTCGTCTTTGCTGCGCTCCGCTCTCATTTCCATGCGCTCCCTCTCACACTCGCACTCGCACTCACACACACACACACACATACACGGACCCTCTCTCTTGCTTAGCGCTGCTGCGTTTTGTTTATTTGTCTGTTTCACTTGTTTTTGCCTTTCGCCTTTTGCACTTGTGCATTGCAATTTTGTTTTATTACTGCCTATGTGTGCGTGCACCTGTCTCTGTATGTGTGTGTGTGTGTGTGTTGTGTACGCGAATTAGTTGCTTGATTGAGGGACCTTAGCTGTTGCTTGTGTTGTTCTTGTTGTTGTTGCTGTTGCTGTTGCTGCTGTTGTTGTCCCACTGTCGCCGCCTCCGTCAACGTCTCCGCTGCAGCAGCCGCTCTCTCCCTGTCGCTCACTCTCTCTCTCTCCTTGTCTCTGTCTTTCTCTGTCTCTCCCTCACCCGCACACACAAATTTATAGCACGCACAAACAACAATTATAAAATTTGATTTTGTGGGAACGTAAAAAAAAATAGACGAAAAGAAACAACAAAAAAGGCGCGAGCGCGTCAAGAAGTGCGGAATTTGTTAAACTTTTCGCGTGCTGCAGACGCAGCTGAGGTACGAGGCAGAGCGCGACGACGTTAACTGCAATTATTATTATTTATTTTCAAACAAAATACAATTTTTTCAAAAGAAAACTCGCACGAACTGCCGCACGAGCGAAGTTGCTTATACGTTATATGATGAAAACGAAACGGCGACGACGAGCGAACAACGCGACGCTCGAAACGGCGCACAGACAGAGACCAGCAGCAGCAGCACCAGCGCCAGCAGCAGCAGCAGCGGCAGCAACAGCGGCAGAACCAACAGCAGCAGCAACGGCAACGAAAGCGGCAGCAGTACCATAGACAACAGCAGCAACAGCAACAGCAATAACAACAACAACGGCGACAGTCGCAGCAGCGTAACGAAACGAAATGAAACGAAACATAACGAAACGAGGCGAACGAGTGCACGACGACGACGACGTACCGTGTGTGTGTGTGTGTGTGTGCGAGTGAGTGAGAGTGTGAGTGGGAGAGTGTGCTTGCTTGCTCTCAGCACTCTCCCGGCGCCATGCGTGAGAGCTTTGCTTTGTGTCGCGTGTTCTGCTGGCTGGGAGGCAGTGACGGAGGCAGAGGCAATGCCGTTGTTGTTACTGTTGTTGCTGTTGGGTGGGTGGCCCAGCTGCTGCTGCTGCTGCTACTGCTGCCTCTGCCACTGCTACGTGCTCAGGCATAATGAGTGTGGAGAGCATTGGCAATTGAAATTGAAAGTTGTAATGCGGCGACAGCGACGCAAACGCCGGCAGCGGCTTTAGCATCGGCATCGGCATCGGCATCGATATCGGCGTCTTACGTCTGCCTTGGGTTGTTGGGAAGGGGGAGGGAATTCATCATTAAACAGTTAGCCGCATATGCAGAACACAGAACGCAGCACGCGCTCTATCTATCAATCTCTCTCGCTCTTACTCACACTTGCACTCACATATTCACTCTCCCTCTCTCTTTCTCTATCTCATTCTCCCTCTCTTACTCTCTTTGCATTTTTTTGGTAAACAGCGGAAATCCAATTACAAGCAGAGACGCCAGCGACAAATGCAAAGGCAGACACGGCGACGACGACGACGGCGTCGCGTGCAGCTTAGTCAGGGTACAATGACACGACGCCGACTGCAGACAGACAGTCAGACATGACACATGTCATATTTACAGGATATCAGTGCGGATCCTATTACATTGTTATATTGTTATATTTACAGGGTATTAGTATGTGTCATATTTACAGGGTATCAGAGCGGCTCCTATTAGATTGTTTTATTGTTATATTTACAGGGTATTAGTGTGTATCATATTTACAGTGTTTTAGTATGGGTAATATTTACAGGGTATTAGTGTTTGTCATATTTACAGTGTTTTAGTATGGGTCATATTTACAGGGTATTAGTGTGTATCATATTTACAGGGTAAGAGAGTGTTTCATATTTACAGGGTATCAGGGTGGGTCATATTATTTACAGGGTATCAGTCTATTTCATATTTACAGGGTATATGTAAGTGTGTTTCATATATACAGGGTATTAGAGAGGGTCATAGTATCATATCTACAGGAAATCAGAGGGGGTCATATTATTTACAGGGTATTAGTTTGTGTCATATTTACAGGGTATCAGAGTGAGTCATATTTACAGGGGATCAATGCGCGTCTTGATCAGTGTTGATCATATTTACAGGGCATCAGTGCGGCATGCATCGCTCACTAATCCAGCTCTGCTGCTGCGCTGCTACTGCGCTGCGGCGACGTCTTCGTTCTGTGAATTTTATCGCCTGTGATAAATACGCGCAGCAGCAGCAGCAACAACAACAACAACAATAATAAAGCGTGTATTTTATTTGCAGTTTGTCCGGCAGCGTTCAAAGAATGCCGACGATTCTTATCAGCAACAGCAACAACAATAGCAACAATAACAACAACAACAAAAGCTTAGCCAGGCGCTTATCACAGACTGAGGCGCAGCACAGCGGCGGCACAACGGCACCTGCCCAGACCGGCCTCCCTCAGCAGAAAACAACAACAAAACGCCGACGAAATGAAACGAAACACACACACACACAGACGCACGCACACACAGACGCACAGGCGAAACGACGAAAACGGCACAGCAGACAGCCGCAACGCCGACTGCGCTGCTTTGAAGTGTGTGAAGCTTTTACAGCCTATTTTCTTATTGGGATTTGTGACGCCTGCTGCTGCGCCTGCAGAGGCTGAGGCTGAGGCTGAGGCTGCTGCTGCCTCTGCTTAGGCTGCTGCTGCTGTTTTCCTTTGATGCGATTGACAATTTTCAAACGGATTTTGCATTTTCGCTCGAGTCGAAAATTAAAAGCAGCTCCAAAGTGCCGTTAATTGCCGCAGCTGCCGACGCAGACGTTGCCGGCTCACGTGTGTCTGTCTGTCTCTCTCTCTGTGTGTGTGTGTGTGTGACTGGCAACCTTGAACTTTGACCTCGTGCAGGCAGATTCATGCTTATCCTGCGCCTTAACATTTTGATTGACCTGTCTCTATGACTGTCCGCCCCGTACCCCGTTCCCCTAAGTCCTTCCCTCTGCCTTTCTCCCACCCACTGCCTTACTCCGCTTCACACTCTGTCTCTCTCTCTCTCCCTCCCTCTTTCCTCGTCCCCTCTTCGTCACTTGACGATATGTGATGACAGTTATTTGCCCTCTCACTCAGAGATGAGGGAGAGAGAAGGGGCTGAGGGATATACTGGCATGCGAGAGGGAGAGAGAGAGAGGCAGCGAGGCTGAAGGGACTCCCCCTAACGGGAACTGGAACTGGAACTCGATGGCAAACTAATAATTAGTCCCAAGCGGGTTTCCTTGGCAACGAGCCTCGCTCGACCATTAGGCAGCATCTCTGACTGCTGCGAGAGGGGGCGGGGCAGTGGGCGTTGGGGACGGTGGCTAAGGGTGATTGCGGTTAATGGTCATCTTGAGTTTTGCGCTGATTACAAATCAAAAGTACAAAAAAAAAGGGAAGTAGAAGTAGGAGAAGAGCAAGAAGAAGTAAGAGAAGAGCAAGAAGAAATAGGAGCAGGGGAAGTAGAGGAAGAAGAAGCAGCAATGAAACAAGCAAAATGAAACCAAAGACGAAACATGAACTAATCAATGATTATTGTACCTTCGCATAGAATACTCATATTCCCACACTCACACCCACACTCAGACCTACTCGCACGCACTCACCTAGTCACAGTCACTCAAACACTCACTCGCACTCGCTGACCAACTGAAGTAAATCAACAGAGGCTCGCGTCAATTATTCACACTGTTTATTCATCTGAACTCACATGGAAATCATTCATTCATTCATTCGAGCGCGTGTCGTGTGAGTATACGCACTCATGAGTGCGCCATGCTCAGGTGCTGCTGCTCTCGGGTACTCATTCAATCTGATAAGCAGCTGCTGCCTGCGATTTCCAACTGAATTCACATGCCGTGAAACAGTTCGTTACCTTTCTCTCTCTCTCTCTCTCTCTCTCTCTCTGTGCCTGTACCCCTCCTCTCACTCTGTCTTTCTTTCATTCTGTATTTTTCTCTTTTTACGCCTATTCACTTTTATTATAGATCAAAAACATACCCGATATATAGTGGAAGTTTTATTTTAAAACAAATGAACCTTTAAAACCTTTTGAAATTGTGAATTTTCCCTCAGATGTTTCTTTTTCCTCTCGACGGGCTTTTCCCTTCGATTGCAGCATTATACAGTCTCGCATTTATCGTATATAGTCACCCGACCCAAACGTGCCGCCATGACTTGGCATCTTTTCCATGAATTACGCCTGAGAGTTCCCCCGAGATGGAGAATTCCCCAAACGCAAATAAAAAAGCGATTACTCTCGTGTTTATTCATCAATTACCTCTGTGTAGGTGCGAAGGTATATGTTTCTGTGTGTATGGATTGGTAATCTTATTCTTTATACAGTTATACTTCGATAAATGGAATATGGCCTCTTACATAAATTAAAGTAATTAATTATGATTTAATCTTCTCTTGAATTTCACAAAACTTGTGCAGCTGAAACGCGAAATACGCTTAAAACTAGAAGTATCCTATATCATATCTACAATATATATATCATATCGGTATTTTGATAAAATATATTAAGTTTTTATAAAACTTCACAATGATAAAGGACAAAGGATAGTTTCACGGAGGAAATATAAGTGAATAATATTAAGAGATTTAGGGTATAGCTACTTCAGGGAAGGCTTACGAAAGGGAAGCTTGTAGACTAGAGCATTATAAAAGAGTGGGAATATACGGACAGTTTAAGAAACTTGGGAATGTCTGCATTGGATGTGAGATACTTGAGTTAAAAAGGATTTCTCTTTGACACTTTGGTGTTCAATCTATAGGAAGTTATGTATTCGTATAGTTTTCATATATTGTGTTTTGTAAGCTAGATAACTTACAATAATTCCCTCCAAGAACAACTCAAGAACTCTAAGGAACATTTTACATTTGACTTTCAATCAAAACTTCACTCTATGGTTGCCTATTTAAAGTGAATTGTAAGAGGAAACAAATTTTAAGTAGAAACAAGTCTCTAAAATCGAAAAAAAGAACGAATAAATTTCCATAAATCAAAACGTTGGAATCAGAATGAATTTGCTAGGAGCCTAAGGTTAAGGAAGATTAGGGCTCTTAAAGTGGAAAGCCAGAGAATTTGTTCCTATTTGTGTTTAAGATTAGAGTAAATCAAGTAAAGTAAATCAATATTAAATAAGGTTTTCATTTATCGATTACATTTAATTCTAAAGATAGTTAGGGCATTGTAAGAAATTAAGAGCTGGGATAGGCTAGCGCTTTTTTGGTGACAAGATTTTGTATAGGTGACCAATTTCCTATTGGAGAATTGCTGTTTCGGGTTAGCAAAGTGTTTCTATTTGAATTAAGAAAGGCACTTCGAATGGAAATCTAAGGCATATTTTAATTTTAGAATTCCATTTGAAAAGTAAGTTACGAATGGCTGAAATATTTTGAAAATATGTATATATATATTTGTATGAAGGTTTTTTTTTCTATTTAGAAACTGCAGTGTGTTAGGTTAGGTTAAGATTCTTCACATGGATGACCTAAAAAGGTTTCCCTAATCAAACTTAATTTACAATGTGAGGAATCTTTAAGTATGTATTATGGATTCTATTTGAGTTAACTTAAATTTTATAATGGCTGATTGGACTGAAGTATCTGGAATAAAAATATGTTATATATGTATATACCATGTATGCAGAACCTATTTTCTAATTAGAAACTGCAAAGTGTTAGGTTAGGTTAATGTTCATCACATGGAAGACCTAAAGGGGTTTCAATTCACAATTGATTGTAGGGAATTGGAATAGATTCTATTGTATTTGGCAGGGCATGAAAGAGTTAAGGTCGGTTGGTGGGGGGATGGGGGGGGAGTGTAGGTAACTTGCCCACTAACCTTGTTGGCGAGTTGCGAAAGTTGTAGCAGCAACAGCAGAAGGAGCACACCATATACACCAGAAAGTTGATGCTGCCACACCACGTCGAGGTGGTTGCAGTCGCCGATGCAGTAGCAGATGCGGATGCAGTTGCGGATGCGGATATCGATGCGGATGTTGTTGTTGTTGTTGTCTGATTAGTTGTTGTATTCCCGTTGCTGCCCTCCTCGGTGCCTGCCGTGCCCACTGTGCCCACAGTGCCCACTGTACCCGCTGTGGCGCTGCTACTGTGTCGCCTGCCAAAGTTAGCAGCGCAGTCCGCTGCCTCTGCCGCTGCCTCCTTCTCTGATCGTCCGCCGGCACAACGTCCGGCGGCAGCGTTCAGTGCCGTCTCGACAATGATCGATGCTGCCGATGATTTGCGTCGCTGCGCTGCCGGCGCTCTTGCGTCGCTGCTTGTCTTCTGCGCCGTTTGCCTTAAGAACTTGCTCAGTCGACTCGCTGCCGTTGATCGTGTCTGCGTATGCGACTGCGCTGCTGCTGACGCTGCTAGCGTCGAGCCTAGCGCTGGCGGTGCGCTGCAGGTGGAACGTTTGCGCTGCTGTGACGCTGCCGATGTGGGCTGCTGCTGCACTAGCAGCGACGTTGACTGCAGCTGCAACGTCTCATCGACAAAGCTGATCTGCTTCCACTTCTTCTTCTTCTTCACTTTCGCCGTGGCCTTGAGCAAGTGCCGGCTGCGAACTGTCGGCGTCTGTGTGGAGGCAGCGGCTGTTGCACTCTTTGCTGCAACTGCGACGCTGACTGTAGTTGCTGCAGCTGCTGCTGTTGTTGTTGTTGTTGCCGTTAGACTTTGGCTGCGCCGTTGACGCGCTGCTCCTCCAGCTCCTCCGGCTGCGGCGGCGGCGGCGGCGTTGTCGCCTTTGGCCGCCAGTTCAATAGCTTGCCGCACACTCACGCACAGACATGCACAAACATGCACGCGCACACACACGCACACGCACACGCACACACTGATGCACAACTCACGCACGCGGCGCGCGTCGTCGGCGTCGCGGCATTTGATAAGCGGCTTTTATTGTTATTGTCGTTGTTGTTGTTGTTGTTGTCGCTGCCTCAGCTGACTGTGATGCTGCTGCTGCTGCTGCCTCAGCTGCTGCTGCTGCCGCCGTGTGATTTGCTTTGATTTACGATTTTAATTTAGATTCGCTTTTTGGCTCTCGCTGCCCCTGCCCTCTGCCGCTGCTGACCGCGTCGTTTGCTGCTTCTGTTGTTTTATGTAATTTTTGTTTGCTTTGTGCGCCTCTTTCTTTGTTGGCGTCGCAGCAGCGCCGCCGCAAGCACTTGAAAAAAAGTTGCCAAAAAAATAGTAAAAAAAAACAAACGCAGAATCTCGAATCAGATTTACAATGTTTATATTCTTTAGCATTTGTTGTTGTTGTTTCTATTGCTGCTGTTGTTGTTGTTGTATTTAAAGCGCGTTGTCAGTTGTCACACGAGGAGAACATACACAGACAGACAGACGCACACACATACAGAGAGAGAAGAAGACGCACGCAGAGGAGACACACATGTGAAATGCGACGCGGCGCGCTCTCGCGATGCTCACAGCTGCAGCGACCGCACAACACTGGCCTCAGTCAAGCCAGCGACGCGCGACGCCAACGTTATTGCGGGAGAGCAGCCGCACGACGACGCAGCCGACCGAGCGACCGAACGTGCGAGCAACCGACGAGACGAGACGATACGACGACACGACAAGACGACCGACTGGACGACACGACAGACACGACCACGCACGCCGCCAAAAGCAAAGCCAGCGCCAAAGCCAAAGCCAGCGACTGAGCCACCGACTGAGCACGCCAACGGAAGCTGTGTGGAGACTGAGACTTAGCGGCGCTGTCGCTGTTGCTGTTGCTGTCGTGTTTCGTGCTGCCTCGTCTAGGCGGCCGCTGGAGCTGAATGAAGTGCGCGCTAAATAGTAGTAGACGACGCTGTCAGCGTAAACGACGTTGACGTTGACGTCGGCGTCGAATGCAGCTGAAGTTTAATGCGGCTGCTTAAGCTTAATTTTTTTTTGTTGCGATTGACTGTCAATGTTTGTTGTTATTGCTCTCCTTGTTGTTGTGCTTTATTGTTGTTGCTATTCTCCAGGTTGTGCTGCTGTTAATTTGCTGTCAGCGGAAGGCTGCATGCGCAGAGAGCAGCGCCCTCTGCTCGGCGACTGCATCATTTGCACTGTTCAATTTCATGTGCACATTTGTTTTTGTTTTCCTTTTTCGCACGTTCATTTGCAAGTGCTGTTGTTGTTCTTGTTGTTGTTGCTTCTTATCTGAGTTGTAATTGCTTTTCGTTAGCTGTGCGTGTGTGTGCGAGGGAGACGGAGATAACCGGCGAGAGCGGCCAGCCTCAGCCCGGCATCTGCTCTCATCGCATTACCATTTGCTCTCTCTCTCCCTCTCTCGCTCTCCCACTTTGCGCAATGCGCGCTCTCTCGTGCTGCTGCTGCCGCTGCTGCCAACGTTGGCGCTACGCGCTGCTGCTGCTGCTATCATAGCTGATTTGCTGTTCTTGTTGTTGTTGCGCACTGCACTTGAAAACTTCATTTACGCATCGCTGCCGCTGTCGCTGCTGCTGCTGCTGCTGCTGCTATCGCTGCCAGCGCATTGAGCTTAGTTGAATTTGCATTCGTTATGGATCCTCCGGTAAGCTGGGTCAAGTGTTGGGCGCTGCCGCCGTCGCTGCTGCAACTGCGGCTGCTGCTGCTCTGCTGCAACTGCGCTGCCTCTGGCATTGGTTCGTGTCTTAACTAACACTATGGAACAAAGAACTGAGTACCAAGTACCACTTGATCAATCACTTGCGAGGCGCGTTCGAGGGGTCTCTGTTACGAACGTAGTATGACAGCCCTGTTTGGGGTCATCAGGTCAAAAAGCTTTGCATACTTTTAGGATGCACGCAAAGTCACCCTCAAACAAGGGAGAAATCTTTGGGAAAACTACATGGAAATTGTAATTATGCTACGTTTAATGACATATGAAAGGGGAAAGCTTTACTCGATTATAATATCAACTCTCAGAGTATTGAAAAATCTTTTGCAATCATATAAAATTTACTTCGTTAGGAATTTGGTTATGCACTGTTTTTAATCACCACGATTTAGTATAGCTTTAGCTTTTTAGCTTTTCCCTTAATACTCCAAAGTTTTTTAAAGTTTAAACAACCTTATCTATTTGATTGTTAAAATATCAATATCAATTAAAGTTATTCAGTTACAAGTTTGTTATACACTTCAACCATTTAAAGTGTTTAAAAGGAGTATATTAACTTTCTGCAAATGTGTATATAAAAGGCAGAAGTAGGCGTGGCAGACCCAATACCAATGAATTCTTGCTCATGATCACTAGCCGAGATGATTAAACCTTGTCCGTCTGTCTGTCTGTCTGTCTGTCCGTCTGTATGAACGCGTCGATCTCAGCTATTAGAAAAGCTAGAGAGACCAAATTTTGCATTAAGACTTCTGTATACCATACGCAGATAAAGTTTACTTAAAATTTCAGGTGCCACGCCCACTTTGCCCGGAAAATATTGCCCATTACATTTTTCTATACGATTTGTAAGAGACAAATAGAAGATGCAGCTTTCTGAATTTATCCTGTACTTAGCTAGTTAGGAAAGAGAAAGAACCTATCCTTGAAATTGTTAATTTACAATATATTTGTAACGGTTTAAAGGGTTTCAAACAGGTCGAAGAGTATCTTACAGCCGGATTGTAGTGTTCGTCTGGTAATAAAATAATAATTTAATATATTTCCTTGCCTGTCGAACATTTCTTGAATCTCTATTAATTTATAAATTTCATTAAAATATTCCAAAGTCGATAGGCATTCAAACTATCAATCAAACTTTCTTGAGTTCCGATTAACCTATCAACGCTCGATATATTGAATTTGCTTTGATAATTTCAAATTATTCAATTCAATTTGCATGTATACCCTGAATTACGATATATTTATCGATTATGCAGGCATGTTTTTTGTCGATGACTTTGCCAATTACTCGTTTCTGTTGTGCAGTGTAATTAGTCGCATCGCATTGCGGCACAAGACAATTTTACCTATGGGGATTATTGGGACTTGGCCATGCCACGCCCCCGGGCAAGCGCCCACTTTGACAGCTGCTGCCATTCACAGCTAAGTGTGGGCCGACAGTTTCGTGTGACCTGAGAGGGAGGAGGCGAGGAGGAGGAGGAGGAGGGGCCTTAGGCGTGTCACGTTAGCCAGGCACTTTGCCAGCCAAGTTAAGCTCGGCATTTTGTTATTGGCATCGCTCGCCTACTCCGCTCTCCCCCCCGTGCACCTTGTCCCGCCCCCTTCCCACGCGAGTTGGCTCAGTTGGCCGACTGCGAGTCCAATTTCTGCGTGACCCCAGCAGCATTACCTGCCTTTTGCATTGCCACGCCCCCTGCTTATTGCAATTATCGCCCGCTTGTTGCTCAAGGCCAGCTGCGGCTCGAGAGTTATCCATCAGCAGCAGCGTGGAGCGTTAGGCAAGTGGCAACTTGAGTGAAATGAGAGTAGAAGCAACAACAACAACTCGATGCGTTGATATTTTAGCTGTTTTCTGGCTAATTTGTACAGCAACACAGGCTGCCACTGCTGCTTAGAGTAGTCGCCCCTCCCGCTTCTCCTCCTCCTCCGCCATTCTTCGTTTACCGTTTATGGCTTCCAGCTGCGGGCCCTGTCACTTTGCGCCGCTTCTGCATTTGCCCTTTGATATCATTTGCATAAGCCCAATGGCATAGATCCGCTCGCCGGATGGACCTGCCACGGGTGCAGGTACCTAGCCAACCTCCTGGATGACCCCTGCCCCGTCCCCTTCTTTCTCTCTCACTCCCTCTTCTGAAGCTACAGCTCGTTATGGCATAGCTCAGCCAACACTTTCAGCTTAGCCTGAGGTTGCCTGAGGTAGCGCAGAAAAAAAGAAGGAAATGGAAAATAAAACGACATAATACGCCAGTGAGTTGGTATCCCCTGCTGCCCCTGGTCGCCCCGGGAAACTCTCGAGAGAATCCGAGAGAAAGAGAGACAAATGAAATAAGTCGCGGATCAGGTGAATCCAATTTAATTATATGCCAAGAGCCAAGCACAAGTACAAGAAGAGGAAGAACGAGAGGAACAAGAGAAAAGTTGTTCACTATTTCTTGGTATCGCCTTAGTCTGCTGGGGTTGAGCTAAGTCTTAAGGCGTTTGCACAGTGTACTACATAACTAAATGAGCCCGAAGCATGTGCCATATGCCTTTTGAAAGTGTTCTTTTTTCAGGTTGTTTATTTAATCAATAGAATTTAATATTCAAAGATATTAAATACTCATATGAAGAAAAGTTTTGTTAAATATCATATTAAAATTTCTTATGTGAAATTTTATATGAAAATTTTATATGAAATAAAGTTAAGTCAAATATCATATGAACATTTCTTATATCATACAAATTTAAATTTGAAAACATTCGAATAGAAAAAGGCCAAGGAATCTATTGATAATCTTTATATATGTTGTTCCTTCTTTTCATGGAAATATGATATTCCGAAATATGAGGAAATTGTATTTATAATAAAGTTTTATGCCATGTTACCATAGTACAAAAAGCTATCAATGGCTTTTCAAAAAACATCCATTGTATTCACTTTAAAGTCTTTTAATTTCTTTCCGAGTTTACTATATATACAGTTTAGTTAAGTTAAGTGAGATCAATTGATCTTCAGTTAGGTCTAAATTGCTAGTGAGATATATGTTCGAGATATGATATTGAAATATTGAAAAATCTATGCCAAACTGAATTTAATTGCATCTCATAGGAAAATGAACCTAAAAGATTTCTACCCTGTCACATTGAGATCTCAACTCTGCTCCAATTTGACTTTGTGTTGAGGTTGATAGTACTACACACAACATTATATGATATAGCATATAATAATAGAACCAACTACAAAGATAAACAAGCAGAAAATGTTCTACGGCAAACACTGTGCTACAAAAACTGATGCGATATATTATAGCGCAGCTGCTTTTGCTCTATGCTTCCCCATTGCGCTTTTATTAGAAACTTTCTGCTGCTGCTGCTGCTGCCGCTGCTTTATGCTTTATGCTTCATGCTGTGCAACAACAACATAGAACAGTAACAACAACAAAAGGAACAACGGGAACAGAAAGCGCAGCAAGTGAATAATGAATGGAAAATGGCACCCAGGAGGCGCTTGTTTTGCAACTACTCAAAACGCACAACGCTCACAGCAACAACAACAAGTCTGACAACAACTTCAACAGCAACAACAACAAGTCGAACAACAACAATAATAACAACAGATTGAGCCAACAACAACAGGAACATTTAAAACAATCGCATTGCAAGCAAACATAAAGCGTCGTTTCACTCTTGTCACTGTTTAAGTTATTGTTATTGTTGTTGTTATTGCCGTGTTTACAGTTAATCAGAAATTCCCGGAATTAAGCTCGCTGATCATAAAGTCAGAGAAGATAGAGCATAATTGCTTTGGATACTAAAAAACTTGCAGATTGTCAAAGGAAAAATGCCAAAAATTCTCAGAAACTTGATTTCCTTTTTCTTCTTGGCTACGCAAAATTTTGCAAAGTTCTTGGGCAACTATTTCAAAGAAATATATAGAATTTCAGTTTGTTAAATTTTCAATAGAATTGCCCTTATTGCTTGACCTTCCTCTCCAGGGTATCGTGTAGCCAAACTGATTTTCGTTTATTTTAATGCTTTCAATTTCCTGCGCTTTGAACTCTGTTTTCGTTTGAGATTTGCTTGCCCGCTGTGCGTCTGTCTGTCTCTCTCACTCGCAAACACACACACGTGCACACACACACATACGTCAATGCAGTTGCCGCTTGTCTGCCCAGCGGGTGGGCAACAAATTGCACTCGCTCTTCATGTGTGTTTTTCCTCTCCTCTGTTGCTTTTGTTTTCCTTTCTGCTTTACTGTTGTATTTGTGAGCTGCACTTGATAATGCAAAATACAGCTAGCTGCTAGTCAGCCTGGGGGCGGGCTCGGCCACTGCCGGCCACGCCTTCACGCCTCCCTGCTGGCATAGGGAACAAGCAGCTGCAACTTCATGCAAAGTTTATCATGGGCACAAAAAATGCCAAAGGTTCAACGTGTTGCTGTTGATTGTCTTTCCGGCTTCCGCTAGGAGGCGTGGCCACGCCCCACAATCGACTAGCTTCAAAACAAACAAACAAACAAACGAGCTGCCTCAACTAGTTGCAGCTCTGCGGCGTATGCGTAACATTTTGCATATAAAGTTTACATAAAGTTGGTTGAACCTTATATAGTACATACATATACATATATATATATATATATATCTATATAATCAGAGTAAGATCTAAAGAGGTTGACAATTGTCAGCTTACCCAGAGAAGTCAAAAGTTAACGGGAGTACGATGTATTCGACTTACCTGGAATGAGAAAGAAATAAAGAAAGTTAGTTAAAAGTACTGAAAAGCTTTAAATGTGAATAGGATAATAGTGAAAGCTTTAGCAGAGCTTTACATGTATTGTACATATTATAATATATTCTTTAAAGCTTGTATGTATGTATTCTACATATTATTATATCATATGCAAAGCTCTCAATTTATCTGAAAGAAGTTTTTCAAAGTGTAAAAGCTTTTGCCAAAAAGCATAGAAAGTTCAGTGTGGGAAAGCTACTGCAAAACACTTAGAACTTTTGCTTACAGAGCTTTCCACCCCACAGTTGTATCTGCTTTTCACCTCACAAGCTTTGTGTCTTCACTAAGTTCAGTAGCGTGTGTTGAAAAGCTCTCCATGGTGAGAAAGTGAACCCACCACTGCAAAAACTGTTACCCTTCTTGGCTGAGTTTACCTTGACGTTGACTTTGCTTGAAATCTGCAGGGCTCTTCAAATTGATGGAAGTTTGCCCCAATGCGCCTTGTGTAATTAGGTTTGCCGATATTGAAAGGGGGTGGTGATGGGTTGGAGGGTGATAGTGAGCTCCAAGCAAAAGCGCAACTCGATACCCACATGCTGCCTTATTCCCTATTTTGCGGATATTGCAGACCACGAGCTGTGCAAGAGTTTTTGCCGGGTGGAAACTTGCTTGAGTTTTTGCTGATTTATGCTGCTTTTTTTCCAGATACTCACAGGAAAATGAAGAACGCGATAAATAAGTTGAAGGCAAAGTTGCGATGCCTTTAACTCATTAAAGAGGATGAACTATTGTCTGGATACTTATTACGTAGAAAACACGTAGAGCTTAGTGAATTGTAACTTGTTAAGGGCTTAGAATATACAAAATATCATGATATAACAAGGAATTTACGCTAGGCTCCTTTCAACTAACGAAAATTGTTTGATTTTTGGAAATTGAAGTGCATCAAATATGAAATAGACACTCGTCTAATGACAAGAAAGCTGAAATTTGATAGCATAAGATACTTGTAATTGGTATAAACTTGTAAAATGCAATGCTATAAGTTACCCATTTCGGTTAGCAGACAAGTATAGTATCAATAAAGATAAAGTTTATTGTTTAAAGTTCATAACATATGCCAAAAACGACTTATTTCAACCTATTTCAATCTATTTCGATCTATTTCAACCTATTTCAACCAATTTAAACCTATTTCAACCTATTTCAAACTATTTCAACCTATTTCAACCTATTTTGATCTATTTCAACCTACTTATGTCACGGAAAGTTAATATTGCATTAAGTTATTTGCATTAACTGTCGTTTGCATAAGATTTGATCACAAACAAAACTGTGACTTGTTGAGTTGTGCGTGCTCAGCAACGCTGGCCACTAAGCAGTTGCACAGTCTACAGTTACCTAAGTGAAGTGCACTCGCCAGTTTCTTTCAGTCGCTTTTTCGCCAAGCCGCACTTTCAGCGACTTTACTGCAGCTCTTCAGTGCGGTTATTCTTCTTGTTGCACGTGCCGCAAAATGTTGCAACCAAACGTAGCATACTTTGTTGCAGCCATAGCAGTAACTGCCCCTTGAGCGAGCAAATCCACCCACAGCCATTCGCTATTCACCATTCTCTCTGGCATTCTCCAGCTCGATTTAGACCGAGAATTTCTCATAAGCCAACCACAAGCCTCTGTCCGGCAGTCTGTCCGATTTTCTGCTTAAATCCCTTTCCTGTGCGTCCTTGATTTTATTCCCTGTTGGCTTATCTTCCCGTCTCCGTCTCCGTCTCCATCTCCATCTCCTTCACTACCTACGCTCCCCTTTGCCGTTGGCCAATGCAACATGTATCGAGAATGCACACTATTATAATTTCAAGTATTTTTCCATCAATTCTTAGGAATTTTTTTTTTTTTTTCTCATCTCAACTTTCGACGAGGAATTCAGTAAGCACCCGAGCATAATGGGTGTGGGCCCTTGTTATTAGCTAATTAAGAGTTTCGTTTTGTGGACATTTTTCAACAATTTCCATGGATTCCTTTCTGCTCTTTTCTCAAATTTGTTTTAATTAGTTTCCAAGAGGGATTTAACTTTATGCTCACTTTGTGTGGGCGAATCAAGTTTCGTTTCGTTTCGTTTTTTGTGAATGTTTAAAGGAATTCGTTTATAATAATGCAAATTGGAGCCAATTATTGCAACTGTCCATGCTAAACTTGTGTGTGAGCGTGTGTGTGTGTGTCTCTCTTAACATAACTTAAAAGTTTGACCAGCGAGAACTTTTGTGTTTCTCTTCAGATCGCAAAACTTTCAAGTCAAGCACACGCAAAAACTTTATTTTCATTGTGTTGGGGGGGCGAGAAGTAAGAAATGTTAGAAAAAGTCTACACATGATATAGGTACATATCGTATGTTAGGGCTACCTTAGAAGATACCAAACACTTTGAGTTTAAACGAGTAATAAATTGGCGCATAGATTGGCGCTCAATAAAGTAATCTTCTTGTCAAAATACAATCTTTAAATAGCAAATGCAGTATTTGCTTAAAGACCTAACTTATTTTCAATTACTTTGCGCCTATTTATTTTCTCTTCCTTCTTAACTTGCCAGGCAACAGTTGAGAGAAAGCAATAAACATATTTGTTTATGTAAATAAACAGCACAGATTACTTTATATACGGGGACAAGTCGTAAATCTATTAAGTCCTGAGATTATATTTCATTTGCAGCTCATGCAAATTTAAATTTATTTCACTCTTTACGAGGTGGAAATCTGTCAGCTTGCAACATGTTGTGCAATGTGCTGCTAAATGTATTTCACGTACTATTTTATGCAGACATAACAAAATATACAAAAATACCAAAAACTACTTAGGCATATTGAAAACAAAGTAAAATATTGAACAAAAACGTCAAATAACTTTGTACTTGGTTGACGGCTCAACAAAGCTAGGTTAGGGTAATTTGATTTTATCAGTAGATGTGTTAGAGTCTTTATAAAGTGCAGTTTCAGTTTTTTCTATTTTTTAAAGGGTTTCTTTCAAGATATTTATATTTGTATTAAGTGAGAGAATTTATTATGTTTCTTTAAAACATCTTAAATTTTTTTTTTTTTTTTTTTTTTTGAAACATCTTGAATGAACGTGAAATGTGTTTTTGTTTAAGAATTGTTCATAGAACTTTCTTTATTCTCTTTATATCACAAATATCTCGACATTTCATACATTATCAACATTATTACTATATAGATATATAGCGACAATTCCATAGAGTAAATCGTAGAGCATCAAGCTATATACGACAATGTTGAGTGAAATTTCTTTTTTCGACTTTTTCGCTCTCGTAGTAAAATGTAAAATTGAAAACATTTCACTGTCGACTATATATAAATACATTTTAGACCAGAGATATATAGTATATATATATAAACATTTACATGTAGATGAACACCTCACGGCACAATTGATAAATGCGCTCAGTGCGAGAAAATATTCACAATTTGCTGGCGCGTTTCGCAGTTAATTGGAGAGACACGAAGAGAACTCGTGGAGGTTTTTGGTGGGCAAGGGCTGCGAGATATTTGTGTGACCTTTTCAGCTCGTTCTCTTGCTATGTCGCCTTAGCAGGGCTGCGTAGTCAGTCGCGCACAAATGCCGTCATTATCGCCCTGAAAAGTATGCAACGCGTATTTAATATGCAAACAAAAGGCATCTAAACAAATTTCCCGGGCCTACAAATGTCTTAAAAGGGTTCCGTAAGTTACACCACCCCCTCCCTCCTCTCTCCCTGCACAGTGTGTGTCTCTGTGTGTGTGTGTATTTACTTTGTTTTCACTGTTGTGTTGCGCCAGCTTTGTCATTGGAACTGGCTGAAACTGAAACTGAACTTGAAGAGGGACGAGGAGAAGGAAGAGGGCACGGGGGCGTCGCTTCCGTTTGGCCTCTAATCGGACTCCCAAAACGCCTTTAGCTGCTCAGTTTAATTTAGCATTAGCAGCGAGTGCGATGCATGGGTGAGGAGGGGGGTGGGGGGTCTATCGAAAAATACTTGGATACAAAGTATAAATGGTGTCCAAGTCAAAGTGGAAGTCGACGGTTTTCTACCCCAAGGGCGCTCGACTCCCTCGAGCTGTAGTTGGCCTGCTGTTTATTCCTTCCTCCTCTCTCTCTCTTTCTCTCACTTTCTCCTCTTACTCTCTATCTTTCTCACTGTGCCACTGCTCTCCCTCTCACTTTCTTTCTCTCCCTCTTCGGCCCCAGTCAAATATAATTTTTATCTTTGTTTTGCTGGGCAAGAACAACACTCGGCCCATTTGTCTGTTCCTCTCTCTCTCTGTGTATGTGTGTGTGTGTGTATTTTAAATAATAAATAAACTGTAAACATAAGTCACGCATACGGAAAGCGCAAAAGTTGAGCCCGCCGGCTTTAGGAGATTTATGTACACTCGCCTGAGAGTTGAGCCTATATCGCAGCAAGGCACAGTCGAGTCGAGTCCAGTGGCGGCTTTTAAGGCGCAGAGGCAGTGGCCGGCGGGGGGCTTGGGAATTTTAAAGCCGGCCGCATAGTAAGGGGCCACATTCCATTTAACAAATCCGCCATAATATATACCTATGAGTGTGTGTGTGTGTGTGTGTGAACTTTGACAATGGAATGCGGCCAGAAATTTATGTGACAATGGTGCGGGTAAAAAACAAGTTGTAACGTGGGGAGGGGAGGTACTTAGAGTTAGGGGGGGGCGTGGCGTGTTAGGTTTGTTATTAATGAAGCAATGTGCACTTGTAAACGCGTTGAAATTGATATTCTTTGTTAATTGTCAGCGGGTGGGCGCTGCTACGTCGAGTGCGCTGTCAAGTTGACAGCTTCATTAGGAGAAACGGCGAAAAAAGTTTCGACAGGCAATTAATGCAAAGATATACGCAAAGTGAGGTTAGCTTTGAAGGCCCTCAGAAGTAGAAGTACTCAATGTATTTTGGCAAAAAGAAAAACACAAGTGCAAATTAAAGGTAAACAGAATATACGTGCGTATACTCTACATTCTAGATGCTGAGGACATAAGATAAGTTCTTCTTAATACGTATTCTATAAAACAAAGTAACATTGTAAGTAGTCTTTAACTTTTCAGGTAGTTCTCACATTAAATAAAGCAAAAAAAAAAAAAAAAAAAAAAAAATATAGCAAGTATTATCTGTTTAAAGTCCTCATAGATTGCTGCATGTGGCACTACGTGGAGTAATCGATGTCTCTTTAAAAGGAAAGTATCATGGCACGCAGTTGTTCTCGTAAAGCCATTGAATACTCATTTAAGTCCGTCAACGAGTTTGCCTGCTTTCCACAGGTCACGTTCGCATTTAATTTATTTATACCCTGTGCGAATCGGCAGAGTGGGGTGGTTTCACATACATGCATTCAACCTCGGCAACCCTGTGAGATTAAGCTTTAAAATTGGGTTTGTTGCTTTTATGTTTTGCATGTGGATTGGAAATATAACCAATTTTGTGACCATTTAAACCAATTTTTGGCAATTTTGATAAACATAAGTAACAATACATAGAAATCCCTTGTTGACTTCTAATAGTTGAATATCAGATAGATTTTTATTGGATATCCCTATCATAATCTACAGGGTACCTGCTAGAACAACTTATTCCCTATCAACGCTGCCATTCCCATTCAACGCACACAAAATAAAAGTGAAAAGATTTCAATTGAATACAACCTATTTGCCAGTTGCAATACTTTTATGCTAATAAACTGACTTCGCGTCCGGCAATAAGCGACATATATAGATTATATATAGCGTATATGTATACGACTAAACGAGTATTCCAATCTGCAGGCAACTTTTAATGGGATAAACGGATCAATGTGTGCAAATTCGTGTATTATGTGCGAATTGCGGTCCCCCATGAATGAGTTATACGTAGTGTATATGTAGAGATATGATATATACATGTGTATGTATAGTATCCAGGCTGAGTTAATGAATAATTGCGCAAGCAAGCAGAATGCCAATTGGCAATCGATAATCGCCACTCGACAATCGGCAATCGGCAATCGCACTAATTGCCCATGTAAGCTGAACTCGCTCGAGCTGAGCCACAACTGACTGACGGGATATCAGTTACCGGAAAGTGGCAAGAGGAAGCCGGATAGCGGACAGTCGACAACGGACAGCGGACAGCGGAAAGAGGAAAACGGATAACTGACAGATGTTTAATTATAAGAACGAGCACATTACCAAAGACCTTGTCGGTCGACTTGTGTTTTTCGATTTGCCATTTCGATTGGGACTAAGCGAATTTTAACACACGTTGTATACCCTGTAGTGGGTATATTTGGTATGTGGAGTGTAAATGATTATACATAAGTATACACTGCATTTATAATGTGATGTAAAAATTTTTAATTTTTTTTTTTTTTTTTTTTTTTTTAAGTGAAGAGTCTGTACATTCTTATCTTAACATCACAGGGTGGAGAAATATTCTTAAGAAAAAATGTTTAGTAAAATCTATTTTAAATCAAACTTTGATTTAGATTTTAAATTTTATTTTCAGGTTTGTTTTCAATTGAAATAGATATTTGCATTATAGCATAGCGTAAACCCCTTCATCATCGAGCGCTGTACGTAGTAGCTGCTGGACGTTGCAGTTATTCATTTTTTTCTGTGTGCAGTTTTCTTTTTGGACTTTTCAATTATGATAAGTACGAGAATTAATCAGATAAATTGTTGTCGTTGATTTCAATAATTGTTCACAGTTCCGATGATTTTCCTGCACGTTTTGCCGCACGTTTTTCCCCACACTACGTTGCTCGCTCTCCCTTTTTCCTTCTCTCCCTTTGCATGTAGATTTCTCTCTCTTTCTCTGCTTCGTTTTCCTTCCCTTCTTGTTGTTGGTTCATTAAAAATTTAACAGCCTGACTGTTGTTATTAATATAGATGTCGCTACAAGCCGCCATAGCCCCTGCTCATGCCCACCTACCTGACCCACTGCCCCTTCCTTTTCCCCCTCCCCAGCTGCCATCAGCCTCTGGCTTTTCGCATCTTTCAGTTGTCGCTGTCGTTGCCAGGCCTCGAAACGAAAACATTTAAATTTAATTATACGACTATGACAAAGAATTTTGGCATTTTGACAACGAAAAGCGACACGATGAGGTTGAGGGGCGGGGGGAAGATTCAGTGGTTGGACTGAGCAGCACTGACAACTGGCAAACTGGCAGACTGGCAACTGTCGAATAACACTCGGAGCGCACACGGAGCGTATGCGCGATTTGTCGCACAGCCAAAATAACAATTAACACTGGGATAAACAACTGGTCCACACAAATGCAGACCCAGATGCCAACACGAGCACGCACAGGGACACGCTCAGAATTGGGCAGCCAGGCAGGCCAAAAGGGGCACATGACAAGGAGAGGGGGGGAGACAATTGAGAGGCATGCGGATATAAACAAGCTCATTAGCCGTAGGCGGAAAAGCAGCTCCCTCGCCATGTTGTTAATCAAAGAATTGTATTAGCTCTTCAGTGCTTCCCTCTGCTGCTCTTTCTCTCCCTTCCCCTCTCTCTCTCTCTCTCCTGTCTCTCCCCCAAATCTGCCTCCTGCTGGCAGACAAACAATACGAATTTGTTAAGCGAACTCGTGTCACAACTGACAAACTAGTCGAAATTTTGTAAACCCTTTTCGCAGATTCCCCCGGATACCGAATATTAGCTGAGTAGCTCGCTTAGATAAGCTAACTTAATCCTCGTGTCTTGTGATATACTGATCGTTATAATTGCCTGCTAGATAAGTGCGGAGAAAACATACTCTTTGCAGCTGATAGACAGCGAGAGGGAGAGAGAGTGGGGGGTAGAGAGCTCATGCTCAATGCTTTTGCTATATCTCTTTAATTTATTGTTGTTTTATCTTAAATTCAGCTGGAATTTTATCTACACTTTGCCACCGATTCCAGCTTAGCTTATCTGTTAAACTCGAGAAATTAAAATCTTAATTCGTGATTATCATAAAGATTTAAGATGCCGTTTGGGGCTTTCAATGTTAGGTAAGATCTTCTGTGACTCTGCGAGTTTTGATGGATATGCTCTGTAGAGTTTCATAAGACTTCAATATTAAAATTAGCAGTGATAGAAAACACTGTAAAGGACTTTAGAAATGGTCTACCACAGTGTGTATAATATAATATCATGTATACCATATTGTTTAAACTCTGCAGATTTGTTCAGTTTCTCAGTCTTAACCTATGCAGATGGTGGCCCCAAAAAACTGGGAACTCCTTTTCCTACTGTTCGCGCTGTTTGAAATTACTCAACACTTACCCAAAGAGATCCGCCTCGCTGCCAGGGAAGCTGATGCGCGGCGAAAGAGGGGAGCGCCCGGCACGCTTGAGCATGTCGTGCAGTCCGGGCGGAGCGTGTATGGGGCTCAATATGGTAATCTTGCGATTGGGCGGGGCCAGAAAGCCGCCGCTCAGTGTCAACTGGGTGCGCATGCCCTGCGACGAGGAGCTGCTCTTCATCTCAATAGTCTCGGCCGACTTGGAGATGAGTATCGATGACGATTGCTGCAGTCCCAGCTTGGACATCGATAGCTGCATGCTGCCCTCGCCCATTGGCCCATCGCCACTGGCGGCAGTTGCGTCATCGATCTGTGTGGATGCACTGCGTATGCACTTCTCTGGCCGTGCTCCACTCACCGGTGTAATGCTGGCAGCCGCCTCCGAGTGGGCCGAAGTGGAGCGCACAAATTGCCGCACATGTTTCTGGTGGGCGGTGAGGAAACCATGCGCCTCTGGCTGCTGCAAGAAGCTTTGAAATTTGGACTTGCTCGAAGTGCCAGCACCGCCGGAGATGGTTGTTGCACCCTGAGCACTGCTGGAGCTCAACTGGTAACGGGTGGTGGTGCTGCTGGTGCTGCTGCTGCTGCGCTGCTCGCTGGTAATGATCGATGTGGAGGACTGTGCCTTCAGCTGCTGGGCCAGAGCAGCGGCTGTGCTCAGCATGTGACTGCCGCTCTGCTCGCCCACAATTGCACTCGACTGCAGACTCTGGCTGCGTGTGCTGCTCGACATGATCTTCTGCTGCTGTTGCAGTTGCTGCTGCTGTTGCGGCTGCTGTGTAGAGCCTGTCAGACCGACTGCACCGAGGGCGGCGGCAGCGCTGCTGCTGCTGCTGCTGGTGACCGAATAGGAGCGTGTGGCCAGTTTGCTGCTGGTGCTGCTCGAGCTCGATGTCTGGCTGTACTTCTGGGTGTGGCTTAGCTTTGTCTGCTGCTGCTGCAGCTGCTGGTACTGCACCTGCTGTACCTGCTGCAGCTGCTGCTGCTCCGAGATCGAGCCAAAGACACTGTCGTCGCCGGGTGAGCTCAGCTCCAGGTCGGCCATGGAGCGCACCTCGTCGGCGTCCACCTCGCTGGGTGTGGTGATTATATACTGCGGCGGCGGGTTGCTGCTGCTGCCGTTGCTTCCGTTGCTGTCGGCCATTGCTCTGGTTATGCTTTAGTTCAGGTGGTACAGTGGATTGAGTTGCTCAAGTGGCTTAAGTTGATCAAGTTGCTGTTCTGCTGATATGGTGGTTCAATTTGGTGGTTCTGCTGCGGTTGTTGCTGTGGGTTGGGTTACCTTTTTGGGCTGAGATGGAACACAAAAACACAGTTACTCACACAAGTGTTACATACACTGCAACCTGACGCTGAAAACGCGACTGAAACTCGAACTCGAACTCGTACGCGGCTCATAGTCTACTCGAAATTGTTGCCTACCTCGAGGCGCACTTGAAGTGGAAGAAAGTTTCAACACAAATGGAAAGTGGAGACCAAAATGACCGTATCGGTCACAGACTTATTGTCCACCCGAAGACGTTGGCGAATGATCTCGTCGACCCCATTTCCCTCCGACGTCTGAAGAGAGTACATCCCCATGAACTCCTGAGCCGTAAGATAGCATAGTCCCTCAATTTGTACATTTGTATATATTATTATTTAGGCACATTATCCATATTATTTTTAACCTACACATTAGGTTAAGTTCAGAAGGAACTGAACAATTCCTAGTGATCAACAAAAAAAAAAAAAAAAAATTCCTTACAGTCGTGAGCTTCATGGACATAGCAGTCTTCTTGCAAGACGTCTTATCCCCGCACGACCTCTGAGACGACCCAAACGGCAAGGTTTTGCCAAGACATTTGAACAACAGTAAAAACTTTTCACTTATGAATTATGTATTTTTTTATAGTGTTTAGTAATTCTTAAAAATATTTCTCCACCCTGTTACGATACAATATTATGATGTACGGATTCTTCACTTAATAATAATAAAAAAAAATTATCTTCATCATCTCTGAGAAGTCTTGAAAAGGAGTAAGCATGCTTTGCTTAGAGATTCCCGTTACCTTTATGCATACCTCACTCTTATGATTTTTAAGCTACACACTAGGTTAAGTTCAGAAGGAACTGAACGATTCCTAGTGACTATAATAATAAAAAAAAACCATACAACACAAAAAAAAAAAAAAAAAAAAAAAACTCACTCTTCTAATGCTCTACTTGAGTGTTGATTAGAACACTGTTTGCTTTATCTCATGCCACGACTTGCAGGCAATTTGTAAAATCACCAAATAAAATCCAATGCGAGCACTAGGCGAACTCTGTGGGGCGCCGCGCGTGTCGCATATTTGAGTGACAGTGCAACCCCCGCTGTCAAGCCGCGCCCATGGCCCACGCGGCATGTCACAAGCTGCCTCCGATGCTCGAGTGCAACATGTAGCACAGTTGCATTTCGCAAAACTTCGCCCAAAACTCACAAGAGACAAGCTCCCCGATAGCAGCTACCCCTGTCTCTGGCCCCCCCTCCCAGCTGGGCAGCTGTTGGCCTTGGGCAGAGTTCGTGGCAGCCAAAAAAAGGCCAAAAAAAAAATATATATATTTTTGGCTACCAGCTGTGGCTGCTGTGATTTTCTGCGCTTTTCTCTCTGTTTTTCTCGCTTTTCATGGTGTTTTTTTTTTATCCCTGCATTCGCAGCACTAACAAGCCGCATAATTAAGTGCACACATTTGAAGTGGAAAACTATGAAGTGTGAACTATGACCCTGACTAAATGAAAAGGAGAGAGCCAGCCGGCGCGTGGCCCGGGGCAGTGGCAGTGTAGGTAAACGGTAGAAAGAGCATCACAGAGGGAAATGCTAATTGATTTCGCAGTTGCCCGTGCCAACCACGAAACTTCTCGCCCACTCTCCGTATTCCCTTTTATTTTGCTCACTCATTTACTCTCTCATTCCTTCTTCACCCCATCTGCCCACTTGCGGCTCATTTACCCTCAGTGGGTTGAGATTTCTGATAACTACTAAGTGTGAAATGCGAAACCACGCCATGATGTTGATGATGATGATGAAGATGAAGATGACTAATCACTCAAGCGAACTGGCTTAATTAGTTTGATTGAGGTGCACAAGGCTGGCAGCAAATGCTGTTGCTGTGGGGGGGGAGGGGCTGCAAAATATATTTATAATTGCAAAGTCATCGAAAGGCAAACAAGTCGGGGAAAAGGCTCGTTGCAATCGATTGCAGCAGCGAGGTGTGTTCAATGGGTTAACAATAGTTTGTTTTTTAAGTATTTGAACTGTTGACTGTCTTTTTTTATGAGTGTTTGTCTATCGATATCGATTAAGAATAAACCCTAATGCAAGCAATTTATCGATGTTACTTTACATTTCTTTCTACTTCCCTGTTCAAAGAAAGCAAGCCGTTTCATAAGTAATGCGCATTCTCTGCACCAGAATAAACTATCGATAACATTGTTATCGATACTCATAAAAATAAATCTGTTTGTAAAGCCCTTTCTAGACATCTTCTAACACTTTGCATAGATATTCTTCGTTTCCTGGACATTTTCCAACACTGTGTATAATATTCTTCGTTCCCTAGACAATTTCTAACACTCAACACACTATTCTCCCTTTCCTGGACATCTTCCAACACTTGGCAATAGTATTCTTAGTTTTCTAGAAATTTTCCAACACTGTGTACAATATTCTTCGCTCTCTAGAAAATTTCTAACACTTTACACTCTATTCTTCCCTTCCTGGACATCTTCTAACACTTTGCAATAGTGTTCTTCCCCCTCCGGACAGTTTCCAACACTTTTTTCGCTATTCATAAACACAGCTGATCGATTAGTTATCGATTCAAATATAATTCACATCCCCATTACTTGTCACTAACCTCGTTACAATAACCTCATGCACAACAACTAATTTCTCTTGTTGATAAAAACAAACTCTGAGTGCTTCACCTGAACTGTTGTTTGTGGCACGTTGCAAGAAATCGTTGCATAATTTCCAAGCAAATGCAAATGAAAATCAATTTAATTTCATTTGCAACACAACGAAAGGACGAGTTGCTGGCAAAGAACAATCATTCGAGTGGGGTGTCCCCTCCCCACAGCCCCACTCCAACGGAAGGCGTCGCCCGTCACCGGCTTCGTCTTCAATTACGCATCGGGCTCTTTATTTGATAGCGGGTGAGACTGGGAGCATGGGTCAGGGGGCACATTTGATTTGCTTACTTTGTCCGCCACTCTGGGCTTCCACAAAGGTCGGGAGGGAGGGGAGAAGGCACAACAAAGCAATTTGCATACTCAGCGCAAACATTGCACAAGTTGCAACAACAACGACAGCAACAGCTACGGCAATTCCCTCAAATTGATTGACTGCCTGGGATTCAACCCCTTAGATACCCGTAGGTTCTGTTATAGCTCCGAAATAAGTTGGGCAATACTAATCACGACACTCGTCCCCAACACATTGATTTGGTAAGTCATAAAGAAAGTAGGTCTGTCAATATCCTTTTCGAAATGGTTATACTCTTTCATACTTTCTATATTTAACATGGTATCATAGCTACCACGTTAAGTCGCTTTTTTAATCCCACGCAAAGCAAACACTTTCCCACTGATCTCTGTTTCACATGCTAATGAGGAACGAAGCGGGCTGGCGATACACACAAAAGTAATGACATTTTTCCCTCTACATGTTAAACAAATCGAGCCTTAAGCGATTAACTATCAATATCGATATCGATACTAATTTAACTCATTGTGCTGAGTGTTCTTTAGGAATGAATCTAAAATTCACTTTTTCTCGTATCCATAACTTAATGGGCTGAAAATGGGACATCATCAACGATTAACTATCGATATCCAGTGCTGAGTATTCCTTTCTTTTTATTTCAGAATGGAAAACGATCTAAAGTTCATTTTACTGTCGTATCGACACTTTTATTGGCAGAAAATGGGAAATACTTTCTCCATACCATTATAACAAATCGATCCCTTAACGATATACTATCGATATAGATATCGATACTAAATAAATTTATTTATGATTATTTGGGAATTTAATAATCATTTGCTTTAACTTTCGATACCCTTAAAGCAATTATCGTGAAGAGTCCTTTGTGCTTTCTTATTTTTCCCCTTCACATCGATAATTTAATCATCGTGAGACTATCGCGTGCCGCATATAATGTGCTTTAATTTCTATAAAATACTTATTTTTGCAGTGCGAAGGTGTTCAATGAGCGTGCTGCAATAAGCTCATGTATAAGCATGTGTTGATTACCACGCCCACCGACCACCGCCATCCATTGTGTTGATTGTCTCTCCCCTTCTTTTCTGCTCTCTGTCTCTCGCATTGGTTCAGTTCCCACCTAACTTTCGCCCACTCTCGCGCTGTCAACATCATTAGCCATATATCAAGTCAACTCTCGGTTGAAAAGAGTCTGAAGGCCGGGAATCCCAAAGGGTGTCGCCATCGCCGCCACAGCCGCAAAGCGTTCGACCTCATTTTGCAAACACTTGATGCGAGCGCAAGCTGCTTTAAAGGGCATCAAAATGAATTGAATGAGAATTGAAATTGAAAATGAAAATACATGCGAAAAGGAGCGAAAATCAAGGCAGAATACAGAAAATAATACACATAATACGAAATCAAAAGGGAATCCTCTACACATTAAACGCACTCGAATGAATCTGGGCAGGCATTGAGAGAATGAGGTCTTTAAACAGCCGACAGCGTTTATCGAATACGAATGAGAATAAGAGAACATGAGAATATGAATTCGTATTCGATGAGTGGCATGTCTATTTACTGATGTGTGTGCACAGATTTATTAAAAACCTAATTGGCTTTTACCGACGGCTCACTGCGTACGCTACCAAGAAAGCATAACGAAAACCCAAAAGAGAGAAAAAACCGGGAAAAAGGAAAAAGTAATTTAATAATATTATGAAAAACATTCCACAAATTAAATTTAATAAAGTCGAGAGCGCATAATACGCTGGCTAACAGGCTATGACACATGTCAATTCATCTCTTTATCACAAATATGAAAGCAATTTCATATGAATTCATATTTACAATGATAGTTTTTATCAAGCAGATATAATTAAATTTCAGACTGAAAGAGGGAGAGAGAGAGAGAAGTGAGAAATAGCATTCAAATGGACAAACTGTTCAGTGTGCAATTTAACAAGCAATCATTACAAAGAGGTATCGCTGACAGATATAAAAAAACTATGTATGTATGATTTATTTCGCAATTTGATAGATATACCATATAATATAAATATTCTTTGACTGTATGTATGAAAGCATTCAATTAAAGCGTCTGTCTGAATTCAATGGTCCAGGTAAGTGGATCAATAAAGTTTAAAGACTTGAGAGCTGGCGAAATCTTTATCTTTATTTGTATCTACTTGCTCTCGGTCTCTCTCCCTCTGGCTATTCATCTTCGGCGGCTGTTCGACATGGCCAGGCCCAGGCATAGCCACGCCCAGGTACAGTCACGGGCTGAAGGTCAACATTATAAATCCTCAAGTAAATTTAAATATGCTCTGAAGGCAACAAAAACCAAATGACTAAAACAAATAGCCGCAATAAGTGCAATACAATTTGAGCGAGGACGACTGGGGTCAGCCTAGGGCAGGTGGATGGAAAACGGACAGATATAAAACAGAATATATATTGCAGAAATTTGATGTCATGTGACATTTGTTGACCTTGACATTAAATTAACGTTGCACATTATGCAAATGTTGTGGGTACAGTTCTCGAACAGAACTCTTCCTTACTCTCAGTCCATTGCAGTGATAAAACTGTCAAATTAGTCTACCAATCTAAAATTAAAAGGGTAAGCGAAAGGCACAAGAAAACAAAGGAAAAAGCAAAGATATATTCTACTTAAATGCTTATGACTCTGTTAACTTTGGTTATCGCTGGAAAATATTGCATAATAAATATATTGAAGACATCGTAGATGCAGCATTTAAAGTACTTGAGGTATTTGCTTTGAACTTTGGCTGCTTCCGAATTCCGATTTGAACTCTTTACTTACTGCTGGTTCAATGAACCAATTAAGATATTATCTGACCAACAAAATGGTCTAATTGGTTGATACGTGAATTTTTCATGTTTTTGAGAGCCTCAGACACGCTATATTATCGTTATGGCCCAACCGATTTCAAATTCAGCCCTAAGGGCGTTATAATTCTATCACGAAATGTGCAGGGGCCTGGGCTGCCTTCCAGGAACCACTCTCTGACCATATTTAATAATAATCCGAGCCAGCTATAATTCTATTTATATCTTTTAGTTCTTTCCACAAAAGCGAAGCCTGCTGGCAAAAAATTCACTTTGAGTCCGAACGAGGCAATGTAAATAATCCGCGGAACGAGTTGGACACCAAACGAGGCGGATGCGAAAGCGAATGCGAGTGCGGATGCGAATACTTCGTCTAATTTGTGTAAATTTGTCATCGTAAATTTTTTATATGGCCACCACGGGGGTCTGGCCTGGCAATTTAATCAAAGTTCCATTAATAATGAAATACCTCCGCGTGCTGCTAAATGAAATGAGTCAACGAAGTGAACTTCTAGACGGTTGTTCCCGCTACCCCTGCCTACCCTACAGTCCCCCCTCCCCTTTCTCTTCCCCTTCCCCTGACACTGAAAGCAGTGCACATTACTTAAGCTTATTTAAGCCGTACGTGCAGATGGAGTTGCTTGCGGCGGGGACAAGGGCTTAGCCCCGAGCACCTGAGAGTGAGGACAGAGGTCAGAGGGAACCGTTGCGACGGTTCGTTGACTGCCTCTTAAAGGTAACACGACAATCAAAGACATAAAAGCCAGACCAGCGTCAAAGCCGAAGTGAAAGCCAGCGACATAGACAGAGACAGAGACAGAATGAGAACCAGTAACAGGAGCAGGAACAGGAGCAGTACCAGAATGAAGACCAAAGCCAAAGTCAATGGCGAAGTGAAAGCGAAATTGAAGTGCGTCAAGCGACAGGCCCAGCAGAACAATAACAACAACAACAAGAAGAAGAAGTATTTAATATAATCGCCTGGGAAACTGCACAACAAAGTTTTTCCAAGTAGTTGGCAATATAAAAATTCCAATCTTAACTAGTATCAGGCCAGGCGGCAAAAAGCGAATGCGTTCTATGCAATATGCAGTTATCTTTGATATGCAGCCTGATTTCAAAGGGGGTGCAGGCAGGAGCGGGAGGTAGTTTAATGTAGCAGACAGTTTGGAGTAAATTGCTGGCGAAAAGTATCAGCAGAATCAACTTTTTGAACTGTTTTGAAGATAAAAAAAAATCTATCTATATATTCAATATATGTAAATAACAATTCAAAGTGCTTTAAATGTATCAAGTAAAGGTCATTCAACAGTTTCTTTACACATAGTTTTTTTTTTAATTTTTTTTTTTTTTTTTTTGGATTCCTTTAGGGATTAGATATACAATTTTTTCTATAACCCTCGCACAGTTGCCTCTAAGTAGTCGTAGTTATGTATACTAAATTAATAGCTCTTTCATGAAAACTAAACATTCAAAATTCTTTGATTTCTCTTTACTGGAATGCAACAACTTGATTAAAGGCCCACGAGATATTGACATGGGAGATTTATTCATTAAGAAGTCCCAAAACACATGTAAGAACGAGCTCAGCTCATTAAACTGACTCTTACAGTACAAATAAGAAATAATAAGAGCTTATCAGACATCTGTGTAAACAATGATGGTAGTGGCAGCGTGATAGCACGGGTGGCAACGCTGCAGATAACTATCGATAGAATGAGGGTTGCAGTTAACAGGAATAATCGAGTAGTAAAGGCAGTCGTTAAGTTGAAATCAATGACTGAAGTTTAGTTGGAGTTAACAATCAAAGTATATATTGATAAAGACTCGACGAAGATAAAGTTGTCGCAAAGAAGTTGTCGAAGAAGTGGTTCAAAAGGCGCAGAGATCGGTCAGCCTTTTCAAGTTATCGATCGGTCAAGTCGGACTGTCGTGTCGGTTTTTGTTCCTAGCCACTGAGATTTATTGTCTTTAATACTAAAGTTAACTTATTTTTGTACTCTTCACTAATGTTTATTAATAATTAAACTAATATTTTAATAAATATTACGTTTATCATATAAAATTAATTTGTACCCTCCGAGTTGTACATACTTTATAGGAAAGACCAGGCAGTTTAGACAAGCACTATACCTTTGACATACACCTTTCTATTTGCTCTATTGCCTTGAGGTATTTTTCAACTTTTACTTTCACTTTCAAGTTCCGCTAGTTCAGTTCTCGTATCATGTTGTGCAGTGTGTGTGTGTGTGTGTTGTTGCCCACAGGCAAAGCCAATGAATTCAATTCAAAGCCATTGGCACGCGAAAGTGGTAAGCAATGAATTCCAAATTCCACGTGCAGGGGGTGTGGCAAGACGAAAGTAGAAGACGGAAACAACAAAAGCTGCGACAAGGGAGTAGAACGTCGATGGCAGGAGGCGGAGCGGGGGAATTATCGTGGAGCCAGCCATAAATTTGCTTAATTTATTGTGCGTGCTGTGTGGGTTTTTGGCTTTAAAGCCAACGTTGTAGCACACAAATAACCAATCGCAATTAAAGTTAACAGCTCAAAGACGACAACAACAACAACAACAATAACAATAACAAGGGCAGATACAGCAACAAGAACAATGCGACCCCGGCACGATGACAGCGACGTTGCCACAAAGCCGCAAAACCAATTTGGTGATGGGGTTGAGGTTGAAGGTTCGCTACACTTTCAGGCAACACTGTCGCCCCTGGTCGAGCTGACAGAGGTTTGACCTTTTGATGGGCAGCTCGTTAGCTAGTGCAGGAGCAGGACCAGGAAGGCGTGAGAGAGTGGGAGAAGATGTTGCTGATTAAGGTAACAGTCAATGCGGCAACAGCTGCTGACTAAACTGACTCGCTCGTACTCTCGCCAGCCTGTCTGCCTGCCTGCCTGTCTGCTTATCTCTCTGTCTGCCTGCCTGTCTGTCTCTTTCCCCTTTTGTATTGTAGATATCATTTACCTATTGAGAAACTCATTAAGTTTGATACAAGTTCATTTGCACAATGAGTTATCCATGCCTATTGCACGCCCTAGTGAATATCTGCAGCATCTTTATACCCTTGCAGGTGGTATATTAACTTTAACCAGGAGTTTGCAACAGACCTGAGGAGACATCTACGAACCCATAAAGTATATATCAGCATCAGGAGAGGAATAGAACTAGCACTGTCCGTCTGTCCTTAATGAAACTTAGCACACATGCTTCTTATTGATGCACGCTATAAATAATTCAGAACGAGCCGGATTGGACTGATATATCGTATAGCTGCCATACAAACTATCGGCCGAATTTTGTTATTTGTTAAGATATTGTAACCAAATTTACTACATCGGACTTTTTCTCTAGATATAATATGCATACACAATTTCATAAGAATCTGACCACTATAACATATAGCTGCCATAGGAACAATCAGCCGGTATGCAAATTTTTGTATGAAGACCTGTTCAAATTTAGGCAATAACTTAACTTAACAGTGTCAGTCAAAGTGAGACATAATATACACATTCAATTTTGCATCATTATATACAACTAGTGTTCGAACGATCGGAGTATATAAACACCTGCAAGGGTATAGCACCTTCGACATGCACCTTCGTAGCCTGCGTTCTCGTTTTATTATTAAAGTTTGCATCGAAATTAACTTTGGGAATTCGTAAGCAGGCAAAGTTGGCTATAAAATGGCCAAAAATGCAGGTGAAACTCTTGAAAAGATTTTCGCTGCTACTCTTTTAATGAAAGTTGCAAAAGTTTATCGCTTTTGCAGCGCATGAAAGCAGCTTATTAATTTCCCCAAATAAGCTAGCTGAAAATAGAAACTTAATCGCGAGATTTGTGTAAGCAGCCAATGAAGTACATTTACCGTAGAGCAAAGATTATCGCAGGTGAATTATTAAAGCACAAACAGCAAGTTTAAACAGCTTTAAAGCTCTCCCCGCGATTAGTTACTTTAGCCTCATTCTTTTGGCTTCTAAAACTGAGGAATTTTCGACTCGCCCGCTGAGTTATTTGTAGTACTTCTGCTCCCGCCCCTGTGACGTAATCGGCAATCATTCCATCAGTCAATCAGTTCGTTGGGCCTGAGTTGGGTCGCCAAAAAGAAATGGACAGGCAGCAAAAGAACAAAAAACAAAAAAAAAAAAAATACATATTGAGAAGAATTACGTGGCATTTGAATGGCCAGAGAGCTGAGAATGGAGTGTAAAAGGTAGCAAAGCACGCGGGTGGGGGTGTGGGATGGGGGGGAGCGGAAACGTAACACGAAAATGCAAAATCGATGTGAACGGAAAAAACTTGAGGAATTTTTAGCATTTGGTCGGCTTCAGCGGCTTTAAAAACGAAACCTGGCAGGAAGCTGGCGAGCTGGCAGCCCCATTCAGCTGAGGGCAGGCAGGCAGGCCCATGAAAGCATTAAGCATGGGCAGGTGTGTATGTGTGTTTGGGTGTGTGTGGGTGTGTCTCTGTATCTGTGACATACAATGCAAACAGTGGAAGCGCCTTATTTCAAACGCATGCCATGTGCTACGCTGTTTGTGTGTGTGCTGTAGAGATTTTGTAGCAAATTGTTTTGTACACACACACGGACACGTACATATATACATATATACCATAGACAGCTTTACACCCGCACACACCCGCAGCTGGCTTATCATGGGCCGCTGCGATGAGCAGACATCACATCAACCTGGACAGATGCTCAGCTCATTCGTCCAAAAATGTTGCTGACACTGCGCTCTGCCCCCTCCCGCACTGCCGCCACTTTATGTCGTTTTTTCGCCTGTCAAAATATTTATGGGCTCTTACACAACCACACACACACACACACACAGAGGAAAGGCAGAGCGAGCAGGCAATACTGTGTCACTTTGCGGCGCTTTTGGCTTTTTTCGTTGCATACATTTCGGGGCAGGCAATTACATAACATAATAATTCAATGAATAACAAACGTATAGGCATACGACCACAGCCACGCCCACCTTGCCGCCCCGAGGGCTGTGCTAGGTCATGTACGGCCTGCAGAGACTGTGCATAATTTGTCACTTGCACAAACTACATAAGTAAAAACAACAAAATTATCGAGTGAAATTGCTACAGCTGCCTCGAAAGTAAGCACCGAAACAATGTCAACTGTGCACACTGTGCAAAAGAGACAGATAGTGGAAGGCACATAGAGACAGAGAGAGAGGGAGAGAGAAAGGGAAAGCGGAAGAGAAAGGAATGTTTCGGCAAAGGATGGCGATGGCAGCCATGGAGCAAGGCAAGCAAAAGTTTCAGGTCAGCAGCTGCTTAGTGTCACACAAGGAGAGTAGGAGAGAAGTATAGAGATGGAGAGAGAGGGAGAGAGAGAGAGGGTGACCGGGCATACCCGTGCTAGTAGGAGGCAGTTAAATGCGCGCTTTAGTCGCCAAAGTTTCGACTGGCATCTGGTTTCAATCAGAGCATCACCGACGGATACACGGCTTTCAGTTTGAGGCACTGCCACATGTTGCAGGGTATACGCTGTGCGTGGTGGTCGCATGTGCGCCTTATGGCTTCCTGTTAGTTTGGCATTTTTGGCTGCGCGACAGACACGTGCCACGATTATTGTCTTTCTGCGGTTTCCCCAGCAATTCGCCGCTTTAACAACCTCAATAAATCAAATATCTTTTGAGTGCGCACTGCTTTACGTGTGTGTGTGTAAGGTAGGGAGACTGACAGAGAGAGGGAGAGAGGGCCTGCTTCTCATATGTTTGCGCGACAAGCTGGCAACGCTGCCATTTGCGACTGCCTAATGTATTTCTATGCATAAAACATGTTCGCGAACTGTGCAAACAGCTATTTGTCTTCAACAGCGCCGCCAACTGGTTTGCAACACTCACACCCACACACACACACACACAGACACACGGAACTAAAAGCAAGTTGGCAGCAATGACTATGATAAATGTGCGTTGAAAGCAGGTTGAGCATGCAAGGTGAACGAGTTAGATAGAACATCATTCACACTGTGTTGGCAGCCCCATTTCGATGCGCCAAGTTGGCAGCACTAACTAGTTGTCACTTGTATTGTGAACACATAGTCTTCGAACTGATTGGCAGAATTATTGAAGTGTTGGCAGACCCTTTTGTTCTGCCTCTTGAGTGTTAAAGTGACTATGAAAAGTGTTACTTAACATAATTTTTGTTGACAAGTGGACAGCCCCGATCCATTTAATGATCCACAATGTTTATTTGCACTAAACACACTTCAGAAAAAAACAAATTGACCAATAGAACTGCCAACTCTGTTTGTTCTAAGCTTAAACTTAAGTACGTTGGCAATACCTTCCAACACTAGTGATTATTTTGAGGCTAATACATAATTAGCCTGTCTATCACAATGTGAACAAGTTGGCAGCACTGCAAAGAGCATATATCAACAACAAGTTGACAGCCCCAATCCACTTAATGTTCCTCAATACTCATTTGTAATTTACACATAATAAAAATGAACAAACTGGTCATTTTAAACGACTAAACTGCCAACTCTGTTTGTTTTGAGCTCAAATTTAAGCACGTTGGCAGTACCTTCCAACATTTGTGATTATTTTGAGGCCAATACATAATTTGCTTGTCTATCACAATGTGAACAAGTTGGCAGCACTGCAAAGAACATATATCAACAACAAGTTGACAGCCCCGATCCACTTAGTCTTCCACAATTCTCATTTGTAATTTACACATAATAAAAAGGAAGAAATTGGTCATTTTAAATGACTAAACACGGCTGAACTGCCAACTCTGTTTGTTCTGAGCTCGAAGTTAAGCACATTCGGAGTACCTTCCAACACTAGCGACTTCTTTGAGGAGTACTGTAAAGCGCATATTTCAATAACAAGTTGACAGTCCTGTTGCTGTTTTTTTCCTTCACTAAGCTTGCCGCTTAAGTGACTTGCTCATTTCAACAAATTGGCTTCGTTCCGCTTGCACCAGGAAAGAATATTACTCCTGACAGTGCTGCAAAACGCAGAAAGAAGAAGTTCTCTGACTCCCCCCCCCCCCACAAGATATTTTGCGCTTGGTTCGACTCGAAAAGTTTATGAAAATCATTTCGCCATTATTTCAGTTGAATCACTTCACGACACGCATAAATCACGCATTTCCTTTGCCCCTTGTCAGTGCAGCATTACCAACTCCATTTCCATTGCCTGCTTTCTTTCTGCCCCCAACTTTTACCATTGTTTCGCCTCCCCTGTCTCCTCTGCCTCTCTCTTCCTGTTTATTCTTTAGTCAGCTGCTTGTTCCCCAGTCGCCTGTCTAAATATTTTGTTTATTTTCATTTGCTTGAGAACATTTTCTGCGCTTCACTTTTCACTTTTCAGTTACAGTTTCAGTTTCAGTTTGTATTTGCTTTGCTTTCGCTCTATTTGCTGGCTCGCTCGCGCCGCTGTTCGCCTGAGAGCGTGCCACACGCGTTTTCTGTTTCATATTTCTCACATTCATTTCCAGCATGCATATTTCATTTGTTTTTCATTTATTTGTCGGCCTCTAAGAGGTCCTGCTCCTTATTAGTAACAGGATATTCGCAACTGTCGCAAACTCCTCTCGCCTCGCTGTCCCCTCCCTCTGCCCGCCGTCGCTGGCCCCCCCTCAGCGCAGTCTCTTTGCTCTCTTGAGCTTTCACCTGCCATCTGCAAGGACAGCTCAGCTGATGTCTCTGCACTGCGTTGCTGCCTTTGTATACCCTGCAGTGGTTTAAGCTGCGAGGTTGCTATGCACTTCAATACGTATTTAATTCTCTCTCTCTTCCCCCCCCCTTTCTCACTCTCCTTCTCCCTCTGCCTCTTTAAAGCTGCTTGTAAACTTATCTTTTGATTTCGTTTGCACACAAACTATTCTCAACCACAGCCACCCTACCACCTCCCAGGCCGCCCCCTTGCCACACCTGCCACTTGAGTCTCGCCTCAAGTCGCGACTTTGCTGTTGCTTTTGTTGTTGTGTTTGTTATGCTAGTTGCTATAGCAACGTGCGTCAAATTGTTTATTATAATTATTAATGATGTTTTTTCTTGCCCTCACCTGCACACACACACACACACACTCGCATACACACACACTCACGCGTCAAACTGTCTAACGGGCTGCAGCACTAATTAAATTATGAAGTGTTTTCTGCTACATTTACCCCACAACACAGATGCGTCGCTGCCCCACGCCCCCACACACACATCACGCCTCCAGCCTCCACTTACCCTTGCCCACAAACCCCCAACCCACAACCCCCCTCTCGGCCTGCCCGCCGGCCGCTTTAAGCATCCCATTCCGCATGTAACTAGCAGCCGCACATTAGTTGTGACTGTTGTTGTTGCTGTTGTTGTTGCTGTTGTTGTTGCTGTTGCTGCTCAAGTGTTCAGCGAGGCGGCAACCCTTGCGTCAGGATTGTCAGGACCCCTGGCGGCGGGTCTGTGTCCGTGTCCGCGTCCGCGTCCGCGTCCGGGTCCGGGACGCGTCTCTTCCAGTTGCAGAGCCCGCAAAAGCTGCCACCACCAGCAAAGGGAAACGGAAACGGAAGCTGTTTGAGCTGCTTGGGCTGCTTGAGAGAACTCGACACGATACGACAGGGCACGACATGCCGCGCTGCCTGTTTGCCATATAGTACAAAAGCTTGCGTCTGAGTGCTGTCTGTGTGCGTGTGGGTCTCGATGTGTGTGTGTCTATGTGTGTGTGTGTGTCTATGTGTGTGTGTGTGTGTGTGTGTGTGTGTGTGGCGCTGCTTAAGTTGGTTTTTGTTAGTGGCGACGTCGGCTACTTTGCAACTTTTGTATACAAATTAGTAGGCAAATAAATATGAGGGTCAACAGCAGCAACAACAACAGCAACAGTAACAACAACTTGACTGCAACAACAACATGGCGAACTATAATGTCGACTAGGGCATTATTGGCAGGTGCCAGGCATTTGTAGAGCAAACTGTGCGGAATTGCAGCAGAGCCCTCGTTATGAAACCCAAGAGAGTACCCAAGGAATTAACGCCCTCCCCCCTTACAGTCTCCTGTCTCGCTTGGCGCTGTCCCTAGCATAAGCCTTTACCATGTAATACCCAATAGAATTACAAGTTTATATAAAAGTTTGCACTCTACTAAAATGTTTGTTACATATAAATCGCATTGAGGTCTCATTAAATTGAACAAATTAGTCGAAACTTTTGAATCAAGTTAAAAAGTTACTAATGAGTTTTGTGCGCTGTGAGTGTTATTCATCATTTTACTTGAACATAGCATAGTATATATTACGAGTACGACCACAACGGAACTCAGTAAACCATTTCTTAACCATTGAAATTGATGGTGCAGAGTCCCCATAATATTTATCAAGTCTTTCCTTGGTTTCGGTGATGGATTTTTTACGCAAAAAATAATGCTTAATTAGCGCACGAAATTCACTTTTTTCCATTTTCGTTAAAATTCACGAGATCGTCTGCTTTCAATGCCTATAAAACGCAAACTAAGAAACGCAGCTTTCTCAAAATTTTACAGTCAGCTGTTAATCGATAACTGCTGACAGGAGCAGTGTTGTATTTAGAGCAGGTGCGCGGCAAATACAAAAAGTCACGGACTTATCAAACGACCCTCGTATATAAGTATATAAAATAATAATGATTTGCATACTCCATGCAAATGTCAGGCAACTCATGCTGGTTTATTGTTTCTGGTCTAGAAATGGTGAGGCTTCTTCTGCGTAGTCTTACAGCATGAAGATATAAGTTGTTTTTTTTTTTTTTTTTTTTTTGATAGACTTTTTGCGACCTCGGTTTTTTATTATTTGTTTTTTTTTTGTGATATGAATATATAGTGAAAAGATATATATACATACAATATATAATAGGTATACAATATATAATAGGTATTATAATAAAATTTATTCATCTTTTTTCAATCTTGTTCAATTATAAGTCAATATTAAGTCTTTTCTTCATAAATAAAATATTTTGTTATTCATTTCTGCATAATTTCCTGACACTTTGCCATGTTTATGAATACAAAAAAACCCACAAACATAGTTGCCTCATCTCTTTGTACATTTATTATTATTCTTCAAGTGTTCACCCATTTTTGTTCACATTTTCTCGCGCTTTAATCCCAATTTCAGCTCAAGTTATTGCTCATTTCTCGTGTCTATAATATCATCATTGTGTTTTATTTGTTTTTCCTCTTTGAGTCGGATTTATTGAGGCTCCTCTTCTTCTGCCTCGTGTTTGCTGTTCTTATTATTATTGTTGTTGCTGTTGCTTGTGTTGCTGCTGTTGTTTGTTGTTGTGTCTTGTGTCATTTCTCGGTCTTTACTTAACTTTACATAATTTAACGTTGTTACCAGTCATGTTTGGCATAATTAGGCGAAGCTTTCTTTTTCATTGTTATGCAAAAGGAAATTTGATGTGCTGCCATCAGCTACAGTTACCTTCCCCTATCCTCTCAATACCCTGTAACCCACCCCCCCTTACCACACCAAAACGACCACCTGCTGCTGTTTTCCCACTCACATTGAAATTTTACGCTCTTAACATTATTCATAACGTTTCGTGGGATCGCCCAAAGAAGTCAGTCAGTATATTGTCAGTCAGTGTATTGTATGCCAGCGTGTGTACGAGTATATTGTATATATGCCTATAGTATATGGCCCCAAGATGCTCCAGATGCTGCTGCTGTTACTGCCACAATGTTTATAATGGGTTTGCTTCGATACACAGTGTCAGCCCGTGGCATCTTGGGACTTGCTTTCAGCGATGGCGAGAGGGGGGAAGAAGACGGGGGAATGAGTAGCATAATATTTTATTCAGTATTCATTGGCAAATTAGTATTTCTTGGCATTGTTTGGTATTTTTTAAATTTCACTTGTCTTTAATTTATTTAAATAAGTGTGAAAAAATATTTTGCTATAATTATAATTTTTTTATTTTATTGAAGTATTTTTTATTATATTTTTAGGTTTTTAAATTGTAAGTTTTTATTTAATTTTGTATTTTAATTATTTTAATATATAATATATATAATATATTTTTTTAATTTTAAATTTTTTTTAATTTTGTCTTTTTGTACTACATTAATTTTAAGTTTTTAAGTGAATAACTTGCACAACATGTTTCTGCTCGGCTTTAACAATTTAAATGACAAATCTGACAATTATTACTGGAGATATCTATCAAAAATTCGGATAATGTCTTGAGGATTTTTCGAAATTCTCTCCCCAGTCAACAAAAAGAGTGTGCAACGTGCGTTGCTTTTGCGTTCGCCTTTGTTTCGCTTTTTATACCCTTTACACATACGATAGAAAGGGTATAATAACCTTGTGCCAACTGAAGTGTATGTAACAGGCAGAAGGAGGCGTGGCAGACCCCGCAACAGCCCTGTCGATATAGCCAAATCCGTCTGTTCGTCTGTCTCTCTGCCTGTCTGTCTGTCTATCTATCATTCTATCCATCCGTATGAATACTTAAATCTCAGAGACTATAAGACCTAGGGCTACCAAGGCTAATAAACATTAGCAAATGATTTGTGAAAATTTGGTTGCTATCGGACAATTAAAATAGAAGTTATTTAATAAATTCTAAGTATGTACTGATTCCCAAGATTCTCCCTGAAAGTATGCAACAGAAAAACGCTTAAAATAAAAGTTGCATATTGAAGAAATCGTTTCGATCAGGTGTGTATCGGGTATATCACAGTCGAGCACACTCAACTGTAGCTTTCATGCTTGTTCTTTTTTTTTGTTTGTATTCGTTTTTGCTTTTTAATTTGCTTCTGGCTAAATTTGCCCTCACGTGTGTGTAGGTGTGTGTGTGTTTGTGTGTGTGTGCTTGTGTTTATGTTGGTTGTGTGCTGCCCTGTTGGCACTGCTGCTGCTGTTTGGGGCTCATTTCATACCGACTTTATCGATTTTCGTTGTGGGCCACGATGCGAATTGTCAGAGCAGACAAGATAAACGACAATAAAAGCGCAGGAAACAAGCTCAAACCAAATAAAAAGAGCCAACAACCAAATACAGCCAGAAACAAGCTGATGCTTTTGCCTCTACTGCTGCCACAGTTGCCGTTGTTGTTGCATGCCACTGATTCAGTCAACAGGTTGCTGCTAACTTAGTTGGCCCTCAGGATTGTGGCTCGTGTCGCTTGTTTTTTCCCGTTGTTAAACAGCAACAACAACAAAAACAACAACAAGAACAACAAGCACATTCAGCCAACATTTGTGGCATTACGACATTATGCTTGTGGCAGCCACTCTTCCGTCTCTCTGCTCTATCTTAGCATCGAATGGACACAAAGAATGGCTTGAAACAGTTGTTGTTGTTGAAGTGTTCCATAAATGTTCCCCAGAATCTGAGATACTCAAATAAGAAGCGCAGAAGAAGTGTGGGATATACAAATAAAATGAGCAAGGAAAAATATCGAATCCAAACAGTTGAAGAGATCATAAAGTTCTAGAAGTTTGAAGCTGGATTGATTTTCACAAGAGTTACGATAGTTGAGAAAGTGTTATTTGGTTCGTTTTACGATGCCAATGGGTTGCACATAAGAAAAGAATCTCAAAATGTGAACAGACTTTGAATCGCTTATAGTATAAGCATGAAGTGGTTCAGGAAGGCAGCTTGGCATCGTTTCATTTATGGGATATTTTTAAATCTCTATGAATTGTTTTGTTTTGGTATCAGAATCTGAATGGAAATGCGCAGGGCAAACAATAGTCGATTGACAGGGGCAGTGGGAGTGGCAGCTCATATTTTAAATAAGCTTTATCTGCGTAGAATATAGAGAAACCCTAATGCCAAATTTGATATCTCTAACCTTTAAGACAGTGGAGATTAGCGCGCTCATACAGACAGGCGAATGGTTAATAAGCATATATAAGCTTGCTGGCATCTGTTACGGCTTGCCTGCCGTACACATTCGCACAAAGTCAGTATACCCTTCCCAATAATTAAAGGGTAAACACAGTGTGTATCGCATTTATTATTTTCAATTGAAATTTCCAAAAAATACTAAAATAATCCATGTACAGTTGGAGTCGACTGAAAGAGCAGGAGAGCAAATAGAACTGGATAAGCGAAGCATTGTTTGAAGTTGGCGAGAGAGAGAGAGAGAGAAAGTTGGAGAGAGAGAGAGTGAGAGAGAGAGGGGAGAGAGAGAGGTGAGGGAGCCCACGTCACTGTGGCTACAATGCAAGCCATGCAGCTTGCCCCTGTGTCTGTGCTTACACACAGCATGAGGCATGCCCCACGAAAATCAATTCGGGAAATTCGAAATTCGATTTACCCAGGCTGGCGTGCAATTTTGAACGACGCCTCTGGGCAACGCTGGCACAAACCGTGCGGAAGGTTCATTTTTAATTTGCCATGATTTCAGACAGGTAGCTGCCACAGCGTGGAGCGAGTGGCCTGGTGAAAGTAACCCCGTCGGCAAGGCGGCAACTTGCAGCCCTGCACCTGCTGCACATTGTGTTGTTGCTCCGCCTGCTGCTGCTGCACTGCAACAAATTTGTTGCGTGTGTGTGCACGCGGGTTTGCAACGCTGTAGGGTGCCCCAAAAAATTTGATTGCCACAACGGAGTGGGAGTGGGAGTTGAAGTGCTGCTGCGACCGTGCAACGCGACTCGTTAGCGACTTTAATGCATTTACCTTGCCTTTTTGCGGCTCAGTCTCAAGTTGCAGCCTAATCGCCAGATTGAGCGACAGCAGTTGCAACTGCGACAGCGAGTGCAACTGCAACTGTTGCAAATTTAAGTGGCCAAGGCAGCTCGGCTAAATAAACAGGGAAATGCTCTCAAGCGTAAAAATGCCTGTCTGCCTGCGCCGCAATTGTTCAGAGAGTGTCAAAGCTGACTAGCAGAAGGCTTTAGCGGCAATCCTTGCTGACATTTGACCTTCAGTGTCAATCTACAGTTAGCTGCGGAAAGTTCAAATTGAAATTGACTGCGCATTTCCGTATTTTTAAACCAGAAAGAAAGGTTACCCTCGACATGTCGAAGGCTCTATACACTTGCAGGTTCTTATATACTTCGATTGTTCCGATACTAGTTATATATAATGCTGCAGAATTTAATGTTAATATTCAATATTATGTCAAACTGTGATTGGCACTGATAAGTGCAGTTATTTCTAAAATCAGAATAGGTCTTCATACAAAAATCTGCATTACGGTTGATTGTTCCTATGGCAGCTATAGTGGTCCGATTTTGATGAAAATTTATATGCATATTATATCTATAGAAAATGTTGTGAATTTGGTTGCAATATCTTAACAAATAACAAAAATCGGCCGATAGTTTGTATGACAGTTATACGATAAATTGGTCCAATGTGACCTTTTGCGACCTATTTACAGCGCGCAGTAATAAGAAGCATGTATGACAAGTTTCATTAAGATAGCTCACACACAGGCACGCGGACAGGGCTAGTTGGAATCCTCTGCTGATGTTGAATCAGAATATATATACTTTAAGGGGTCGGAGATGTCTCCTAAGTTGCCTGACCAAAGCCTGACCCTCTGCAAGGCTATAAGAAGAGTGCCAGTACTGTCATAGTATGTTTTCTATAGCTTGAAAAGTTTGCATAGATATAAAAGGAAATAATCATTAAATATTCAGCAATATATTGTACAAAAAGACCCTCCACACCTCCTTCAATGCCTTCGTTAAATAATAAATATAAATAAACATAAATAAATTATACATAAATAAATTACACAAATTCAACAAGAATTGAAAAGGGGAAAACCTTTTGTAATTGCAATCCCAGAGTCCTAGTCAATACTTGGCTCGAAGCTTATTATAGCTAAGTCTTTTATAGTTTGATATATTAATTTGGCAGGATCTCAATCGATTGATGCTTCAAGATGCAAATTTCACGTCAATATGTAAATTGAGTGTCTTCTACTTCATTTGTGCTCGCACATTCTCTGTGAGGGAATCACTTCAGTTACCCTGATTAATTTGAGGCTTAGCGTGCTCAATTTGAACAATAGCTTGAACAATTCGGCATGTTCCCTTAGCTCCTCCCTGCACTAAGTAGTCCCCAGTGCGGCATTGTAATGCCAAGAAGCTTGCAGAGAGGCAGAGAGAGAGAGAGAGAGAGAGAGAGGGAGAGAGAGAGTCCCATCTGATTTGCAGTGGGCCTATGCTCGGCGGGCTCTAATCAAAAGAAGGCTGTGGAGTAAAGCGGCTTAAAGTCGTTCGGTCATTTGCCATTCCCTACACTACACCCCCCCACCCCCCAACCCAGGCAGCTTAAGTACATATGGCATGTACATTTACGGATATATATATGGCATACACTGGCTGTCGGATCTGTCGCTCGACCAAGACCATAAACGTTGATGTGCTTAAGGCTCATCGAGCGTGCCATATGTGCTACAGCCGCCCCAATCCTTTTGCCAGCTATCGCTGCCTGTATCTGCATGGCATGTGCCAGGAAGGGAATGTTGAGAGGGGGAGGGGGAGGGGGAGGGGTGTAGCAAGTGATTGGTGGTGTGATGCGTGTGTGTGCCTATTATTCTTGACGCATATTTTCGTCATATCTAGAAGCAGGCGAAGAACGCATCCCGTTAGCAACTCCATTGTGGAGCCTCAGTTTGCCCCCTTCCCACTGTTGCCACACACGTTCCCCCCCCGTTCGTACTGTTGCCTGCTGTTCTTCCATCTTCGTCTGCGACTCAGGCTTGTCAGTGCTTGGCATAAAGTTGACAGCATTGATGCTCTCGATGTTTGATGGCTGTTGCTGCTCCTGTTCCCGGTTGTTCCTCCTCCCTTCCCTCCTCCTTCTTGCCTCGTCCTGCTCTCGGCTGACACTTGTAGTTTATGCAAAATATTTGCATTGCCCGACAAGCGACAAGGCATTGTCGTAACCCAGCACCCCTCTCCCTCCCCCCCTTGCGACCCTCTCTTCAACTGGGCAACTGCATTGTCTGCATTTTATGGCTGACAACTTGATGCCCGGAAAAGCGGAAAAGCAGGAAAGCGATGTCGCGCAATTGAAAGCATGTGCAAAACGGCAATGGCAGTGCCACGCTAACTTGATCGGATTACGAGCATATATACACACACAGACACACACACACAGAGACAGACGAGCAAACGCACACAGACAACTTTATTTGTTTATCTTGGCTGCTGACTGTTGACGTCACAACTTAAAGAGTTCGCCACGATGCTCAAGATTTAATGCTCGAAGTGGGCAGTGGCTGAGGGGGGGCCGTGAGGAGAAGGAGGGAGGCGTGAAAGTGGCCTGGTCAACGTGGTTGATTAGCGACATAAAACAAGCTAATGACAGGCCTCATCATGGTGAGCCGCAGCCGCTGTGCACAAGATGCGCGAGCAGCAGCAGCAGAGAAAACTTTTGGGGTCATCATTTATCGGTTACCAAGCCGAGGGAGGGGGGTGCCATGCCCACTCTGCTACACCCTGCTCCCCTGGCAGACAAACACACGCGCAATTAATCATGTGCGATGTGTGAAAAAGGCAGCAGGGGAGGGCGTCACATAGGGGATTTGTACTTTAAAGCAGCTGCGGGTGCGCGGAATTAATAAATTTTGAATACAAACAGTAGCGCGCAACACACGAACGAAGAGAGGGAGAGAGAGAGAGAGGGGGAGAGAGATAAGAGCAGGAATGGGGGGTGGCAGGAAAAACCAATAAAAATGATGAAAGACTTACGAGGCGACGACGCCGGCAGCATTGGCAATCGGAAGGGCAGCGAAGAGTACAACAAACCGTGAAAAACAGTAAAATGAAATAAAAATGAAAAGCCACGAAAAGGTGGATGAGAGAACATGCTGCCAGGCTGCCACGTTGTGACGCTACTGTGGGCACACGCTGCGTATACGTGACGAACGAAGGCCCAACACAATACGCCAATAAAATGTCGACGCATAAAAATTGCACAAACAAACAAAAGCGAGACGAAACCGCACACACACACACACACACATAGTGTGGTCGCCGGTTGAGCGACTAATGAGGCACCTTATAAAGAGATATCGAGAAAGAGAGAGAGGGAGAGTGGGAGAACCACCTGCAGTGCGTCAAAAGGGGCCAAGAAAAAGTCAAAAACAGAATTCAAATTGGGCATTCAAATGCCTGTCATTGCACATAGTTTGTGACTAGCAGATACCACGTGAATTCAGGGTGTGCAGGTTGTCGCTGAAAGCATAAGTATACCCGCTACTCATAGGGTAGCAGGTATATATATAAAGGGTATATCTATTATAATCTAGATCTCAGAGAGTATAAGAACTAGAGCTATAGTACATCAATGCGGCATAGAAGTTACTGTTGAATGTTGAATGCAATAAGTTGTTTTGGTCTGTTAGGTCGAATTGGTCAAAAACAAGTCATAATTTGATAACTATTAAAGTAACTGAATGTTTGCTAAAGGGAGACATGAATAAGAGATTGCTTCCATTAGTTGCTATCTAAGTAATTCTACAGAGAATCCTTAACCTTCTTATAAAGTAAATGCATTTGTATATGCAAGCATAGAACAGTTTAATCTGTATCTCAAATCAAACAACATTGTATAGTTGCCAAAAATATTGAACAGAATGTTCCTAGCACAATTCGATGTGCTCTGCAGCGCATCTGCTAGTCGCCACTGCCCAGTGCAGACCCTACTGTTTAGCTGATTAGCTCTGGCTGCAAGTGGATAAGGTGGAAAAGAAATACTGAGAGCTGTCCAGCTGGGAGTGTGCTGCCAGTGGGTGTGGGCAAGGGGAGACTGAGTCGCTGGAAAGTTTCGACCATTTGTTGCAAATGCCACTCATTATTAAATCAAATTGACACGCATTCGACATGGTCTGCTTCGCGTTTGCAGGTTCGATTCGTTTGCCAATTCGCTGTAGAGCGAATGCGGAACGTGAAAAGAACGTGTCAAAGGGTCAGGTGAGTAGTTACATGACTTCCCTGCCCCCACCCTCTCTCTCTCTCTCTCACTCAGTCTCAAGACTTGTAGATGGTTGTGGAGCATTGCACGTTGCACGTTGCAGTCGACAGTCGTTGCACAATTCAATGTGGCGTGCACACCTTTTGTGCATTTTTAATGTGCACTCCCCTCGCTCTGCAGCCCCCTTCTCGCCCACTGACAGCTAAGGATAACATTGCGAAAGAGCAACAGCAGCAGCAGCAGCAGAGCGAGACACAAGTTGAGCTTGCTGGAAAAGTTCCCTCCAGACATCCACCAGGAAGTCTGCTCTTTAAGTTGTACAAGTTGCAGCGAGTTTCGATTACAATGCTGTCTTTCGCTCGTGTTGCAGTATCCTATTCTATTCTACTCTACTCTATTTGGAATCGATACCCGATTGCAAAGCAATCATAACATAATGAAACATGCGATGCGAGTCGATCAAAACGGAGCTCAGCTTAACTGGGACACTCTGCACTGGGGTCGCCCTCAAATTGCTTTGCCAGCCAACAGCAATTACAACAGCAACAGCAACAGCAACAGCAACAGTCAAAGGTACAGACACACACAGTGCCTGCAAGAAGAGCATGTACACACACGGTGAACAGGGGTGTTTAGTGGTAATTGGCTTTGGCTTTGCTGTCTGCATTATGAGTGGGCCGCATATTTCAAATATAATCAGAGTTCAGTCTAAAGAGAGATGGAATGGCGGGGAGGGGGGGAGGAGAGGAGAATGGATTGTCCACTAACTGCCGGGGCTGCACTGCACTTAAGTGCGGCCAGCCCAGGCCGGGCCGGACAGGTCCCGTCTCTAATTGCAGGCACAGCGTGTAATTTAGTTCGCACGGCAACTTTGTAAAACGCCACCAAAGTTAACCTGACCCCCCCCCCCCTCCCACCAGTGGTGGGAGGCCTGCTTTCACTATTCTATTCTAGTCACTCGATAATGCAGAACTTTCACCTGATTCAATTAGAGCGAAAATTTAGCAGCGACTTTGTTGCTGTCGGACATTTTGCATTTGACGTGCCACACGGCGCTGGAGATGGTCAGCTGGTAATTGAGTTTGTGTCTCTATTAAAATACCAATTTTGTATATCGATAACATTGTTTGTGCAAAGTCAATTTGGTTTTTCCCCGCGACTCACGCTGAAAATGCGCAACTAACCTAATTATTTGCTTCGCTGCTTCCGAAAACACGGGTGAATATTTTAACCTATCGATAGTTTGAACATCAATTTCAGCGTCGTAGCTTATCTAGTCGACATTCTATCGATAATAAAATATTATATTGCATGGAAATCGATTTATTTGTAAAAAGGCAGTATAAACTGATAATTAACTAAAATCAATATTCGATATTCAGTTTCGATTATTCGATTATAACAATTCACTAAGCTTTGACATACTTGTATTTTGATTGTTTTGCAATATATATCTTGAGCAAGTTAGAAGCTCTTAATCGATTATCGGTTTTAGCAATATATATTTGAAAGTTATCGATACTACATTTTTTAAACTTAACACAATTTTCACTACAAATTTAAATTATACTTTTTACGATTACATGTAAACATGGCATATTCGATTAATCGAAAAATAATTGATCGTATGATAAATCACAAAATAATTAGTTATCAGCTTAAGTTGCTTTTCCCAGCGTAATCAGTGTATACACATGCACACACACACAGACATGCACACACACACACACACACACACACACATGCACATGGCAATGTAGTTTTGGTAAATCATTAGAATCGATAGACCCGTGGGGTGCCAGCAGTTGTTATCGAGTGTGTGACATGTGTTTGCCGACCCGTTTACACGATGTCCCACACACACACACACACACACACACACACGCACACACGCACACGCCACTCGACCGGGCAGCTGCGATAAGCTGTAGTAACTGTAAATCAAAGTCGCAATCAAAGCGATATACAAAAGTGAACAACTTATTTGTGCTCGTTGATTGCTTTGCAGCAGTTATCACTCTGCCTCTCTCTCTCTGTCTCTGTCTCTCCCACTCTGTTGCTGTTTAAACGCCAATAACATTCACATTAACCCGACTATCGTTCAGCCAAGCAGACTGTCCAAGGGCGATAATTGTGCAATATATATTAATATATATATACAATATATATATTTGACAGTGCGTCGGCTTTTGGGGGTGGGATCAGCCTGTCGCTATCTCAAAGCGAACAAGTTTCGACAAGATTGATTGAAATCGAAATCGAAATTGAAATCCCTTGAGAATATCGGTTACAAAGTAATTAGCTGCGATTCCGCAAAACTTTCAAGCAAGTCAAATGGATGCACAAGGAGCATCAAGGGGGAAACTTTCCATTGTCATTGTAAGGCATGATAAGGTGTCCTTCAGGGTGCATACCCCGTAATTTTTCTAAATGATTTGATCAGGTAAATAAAAAGAATCACTTAAGAATCAGAAAAGAACAAGGTGTCGTTGCTGGCTCTGTCTTTCTCTGTCACTCCCTCTCACTGTCTCTATTATTCCGTTTAAGGCACTGTTTCCCTAGTTCTTTCTCTCTCACTTTACTCGCCTCTTCATTTTGCGCAAAAGTTCAGCTTAATTAATTATTATCTACACTTTCTCAACTTGCCACACACAGACACACACACACACACTCGAAAAAAGTGTTCAGCGCAGAACTTCAAAAATGGCCACACAAACTTTCGTATTTTATCAGAGTTGCCAGAGAAGCAGCAGATTATTCTGCCCCCAATCCGTTGCGACGGGGCTGTTGCTTACGTATGTCAAAAGCTAATCAAAAACTCATTGCAAATTCATACACAACAGGTAGCTCAGCCTCTGCCAGCAGGTAGCCAGCAGACAGAGCGACAGCAAAATGGCTGCCGTGTGAGGTAGACGAAATTTGGGTGCACGAAAACGAAAGAGGAAGGCAAAATAAAAAGGAATTCGAAATGAGTAGAAGGCTTGGATTTAAATGTTTGCCCAAACTTTATGCCAGGCACAACAACAACAACAACAGCAACAACAGCAACACTAACGACAAGGAGAAGAGCAACAAATGAGAGCGACGGCAACACATTAAAACATTGTTAAATTTCTGGCATCCGAATTGAGTTTGAGCCTCTAGAGTATGAGCAAATTTATGAACTAAATAAAGCATCAGCATTGGTTGCATACACTAACCAAACTTGAAGCAAGTCGAACATGCAGTATCTTATAACCAATTAGACTGCATTATATTAAGTTACTCTTCGAACTAGTTTGACTATCATTAATTTATAATATTTACCTCATTATCAAATACATTTGGCAACTAGTTTATAGTTGAAAATCGTATTGACCCTATGCTGCAATATTTATTTACATCATTATAAAATGAAGAACTCTGCCGTTGTCCAAAAATGATTTTAGGTTCACCAAAAAAAAAAAAAAAAAAGAATTCTGTTCGCATCGATTTCAATTCAATGCGAAGCTGAATTTTTTGCGGCTCTACTTCTTAGAGCGACGGCAACACATTAAAACATTGTTAAGTTTCTGGCATCCGAATTGAGTTTGAGCCTCTCGAGTATGAACAAATTTATGAACTAAATAAAGCATCAGCATTGGTACACTAACCAAACTCGAAACAAGTCGAACATGCAGTATCTTATAACCAATTAGACTGCATTATATTCAGTTACTCTTCGAACTAGTTTGACCATCATTAATCTATCATATTAACCTCATTATTAAATACGTGTACATTTGCCAACTAGTTTATAGTTGAAATTCGAATTGACCCTATGCTGCAATATTTATTTACATCATTATAAAATGAAGAACTCTGCCGTTGTACGAGTACACAAATGAATTTAGGTGCACCAAAAAAAAAAGAAAAGAAAAAAAAGTTCTGTTCGCATCAATTTCAATTCAATGCGAAGCTGAATTTTTTGCGGCTCTACTTCTTAGAGCGACGGCAACACATTAAAACATTGTTAAGTTTCTGGCATCCGAATTGAGTTTGAGCCTCTCGAGTATGAACAAATTTATGAACTAAATAAAGCATCAGCATTGGTACACTAACCAAACTCGAAACAAGTCGAACATGCAGTATCTTATAACCAATTAGACTGCATTATATTCAGTTACTCTTCGAACTAGTTTGACCATCATTAATCTATCATATTAACCTCATTATTAAATACGTGTACATTTGCCAACTAGTTTATAGTTGAAATTCGAATTGACCCTATGCTGCAATATTTATTTACATCATTATAAAATGAAGAACTCTGCCGTTGTACGAGTACACAAATGAATTTAGGTGCACCAAAAAAAAAAGAAAAGAAAAAAAAGTTCTGTTCGCATCAATTTCAATTCAATGCGAAGCTGAATTTTTTGCGGCTCTTCTGATTTTTATTTTCATTTTCCATTTTCCAAGAGAAATAAAGCAAAAAAAATAAAGCGAATATTCGGCTGGCAAAAAAAGGCTACCCCTAATTTGTTTACAAAGTGTGCGTTCACTTTGATTCGATTATTTGATTAGCGCGTAATTCGTTTTGGAGTGAAAACAGATTTCCGAATCGATAAAGATATAAGTATGTTATGTTATGTAGAAAAACTAATGAATTAATTTGCTCTTAAATAAATATTCGCACATGCGATTGGTTTATGAATTGCCGACACTGTTGTTGTTGTTGTTGTTGTTTTTTTTGGTGTTTAATTAAAGGGCGATTCTGTTATGAATTCAAATTCCAAAATGATATAATGGCAATTAAGGCGCTTGATTGATGTGCTTATGACTTGCCAGCATTCTCTATCTCTCTCTCTTTTTCTCTCTCGCTCTCTTTTTCTATCTCTTTCTAATTGTGCGTTATGCTTACGTTAATAAATGTTTCTAAATCGAGCGTCAAATGGCACGAAACAGCTGCCAGCTGCAGAGTTTGACTGGCATTGAAACTGGGCGTGGCCAGCCGAGAGCGGGCGGTATAAATTTCAGGTAAAGTGGCTGGCGAACTACAAGTAAGAAGAGGAGTGAGAAAGTGGAGAAAAAACAAAACGCTTTGAAGTCCACGCCCGGCAGGACACGACACAAAGACGGCACAAAGGACCGCAAGCACGGGATGTGGCAACACGAGCAGAAAGCTCAACATTCCGATGATGCTGATGCTGCTGCTGATGATGATGATGCTGCTAATGATGATGAGTACAACGATGATGTGGACTATGATAATGGTACGGCTGTTCGGATGTTCTCCGCACACATCCGATATGACATCCCTTCGGCACCTGGGCAAGATTACTTAGTTGCATTGCCCGGCACGGCATGACCTTAATGAAAGCATTTCGCCTTTGTCCTCTCTGCACAATGAGCCGTAAACCAGCAGCAGCAGCAGCAGCAACAGCAGCAGCAGCAGCAACGGACCAGCGCGAGCATTTCCAGCAATTTTCCGCCCCATTCCCGATTTCAGTGCTGATGAAAAAGCGAATTAACTGAAAATCGATTGATAACAGTTTTCAATTACTTTCATCGATCGTCTTCTATCGATTTGGCTGCGGCATTACTCGATTTAATTGAATTGTATTGTTTGGCTACGGCATTCTATTCATAGAGCAGGCAATCTGTTCCAGCCTCACACACACACATACACACACACGCACGTAGTCCCGGGCTGGCTATAAAAATAATGCCGAGCATTGTCTCCGTGCCTGGCATCGATTTTCGATATACAGAACTTGTTGCTGCCTGCTGCTCTTGTGATACGGTCTCCTGCTTCCCCTTCTTCATCTCCCCCTCCTCTAACCTCTCCTCTTTCCGTACACTTTTGTCAGCTGCTGCTCGCAAGCGAATCGATTAAATTGCCCAAGACAAAATAATCAAATGCAAATGGCAAATCATCAAAATTGCAAAGCCAAAATGCAAATTTATTTTGTATTTGCTGCGTCTCATTTGCTGACCCCGTTGCCACCAACAGCCACGCCCCCCTCCCCACCATACCTCTACGCCCCTTAGGCACACCAGCACTCTCGTTGCCGATGACAATTCAGATGCTGATTGGCGATTCCGATTTCCTAGCGGCAACATTAATGCAAAAATGTGGTCAGAATTTCATCATTGTTCCCCCAATCCCCCAATGACATAGCTTTAGCGGGGAGTAGGCGGGGAGGGGTTGGTAAATGGAGACGCACCCGGAGTGAATCAGTTCATATGCTCATTAGTTTTGACGTATTCAAACATGTGCGGTTGACAGCCAAGTTAATAGCAGAGTCGAGTCCGGGCCAATATGGTGAAAGGCAACGTGAGTAGTTTGCGGCGACGGGAGGACAGCGGGACAGAGGAGGGACCGACGGATCGATTGACTGACAATTTGCATATGCAATGGCAATCGCACACACACACACACACACACGCACAGTAGGGAGGTGGGGGGGGAGGTAAAAACAATAGATGTTCGACCAATCAATGACAGGCGAAGCTGGCAGGAGCTGAGCAGGCCAGAGCAGAGCAGAGCAAAGACATCGCAGCTGCCGGCGACAACGTCAACGAATTCAATTTGCATGCGATTCACAAATGCCGAAACGCGGCAACAGAAAGGAAGCTGACACAAGGCACAACATACAAGATACAAGATACAAAATACAAGATACGAGCAGCTTCTAAGCTGCCTGATCTGCCGGCAGAACTGAATTGAGCAACGTAATTGACATGCAGACTCCGCCCCCATTTGCCGCGCTCCTCTCAATGTGTGGCCACTGTGCACCTGCTGTGTTTTTTGCTATACCCTGGCAGTGGGTATATTAGACAGTAGATATAGAAGATATATTCTTGATCTGCAGCAGGGTATCAAGCTAGCACAGCGTGCCGACGTTAACATTTCTTGTTTGTTTTTACATTAAGATACAAAACATGCTACAAGATACAGAAACACAGCGACAAGTCACAGCTGCTGTTGCTGTTGCTGTTGCTGTTGCTGTTGCTGCTGTTGCTGCTGCTGTTGCTGATGCAAGGCTGGTCATGTGCTTCGATTTATCGACGGCTTCTCTATTTGCACTTTTGGCACAAAATATTTACACAATTGGCAGCTGCTCGCCGAGAGAGAGCAAGCAAGAGCACCAACAACAACAACACTTACACTGCCCTTATATAATTTTCGGCTGCCTCACACACACACACACACTCTCACGTGTATATTATCTTCGCTTATTGTCACATAATCTCTGTCAACATAAAGCGGGCCACAACTCGCTGCGCGATGCCATTACAACTTTCTAATGTCCTTTGTATACTCCCCCCCCTCTGCTGATTCTTCCCCTCCCTCTCTCCACACACAACTTCCCATTGTGAGTGTCGCGCAAACAGTGTCGCGCAAAAGTGCTTACTCACTTTGCCTTTTGGCCGGAAATCAATGAGAGAACTCAAGCTAAAATTCAAATTCCAGCTAAGTTTTTTCCTTTATCACTTTACTTTTTCTATTTGAACTCGCAAAATTCCTGCAGAGCGCAATTTAATTTCGTTATTTAAATAAAGTTTGTGTTACTTTGTGGGAACTTCTAGATATAATCTGAACTCATTTCAAGCAGTAATTGCCTATTCAAAAATTAAAATTTTAGTTGATTTTTAGGAAAAGAAATAAATTACTATTTCTATTATTAACTATATATTAATATTATACATATATACCATGTTTAAGATATAATTATATATAATATTATAATTTTATATTAAATACAAACAGGTCAACACAAACAGGGGGAAACGTACACAGAGAACAACAAAATAAGTCTTCTTTCTCGAATGTTGCTACCAAAAAATCCAGAAAGAAAGTTTTTCTTCGTCATACTTAAGGTTTTATACCCTTGAAGCTTCGTTTAACCTCTGATTGTTGCAATACTAGTTAAGTATAATAATTGATTTAAGACAATTGAATGGTATTATGTACATTCAATATAATGTCTCTAAGTTAAGTTATTTCAAAAATCATAAACCTTCGTTTCGGCCGATTGTTCCTATGGTAGTTATATGTTATAATGCTCAGATTTTGATGAAATGTTATCTGTCTACTATATATACAGAAAAAGTTTGATGCAGTAATTTTGGTTGTTATATCTTCAAAACTAACAGAAATCGGCCGATAGTTTGTATGACAGCTATACGATATATTGGTCAGATCCAACTCGTCCCGACTCATTTACAGCGTGCAGCAATAAAAATCTTGTGTGCCAAGTTATATCAAGATAGCTATAAAACTGAGACAGTTGGTTGCATTAAAACAGAAGGACAGACAAACAGACAGACAAACAGACAGACAGACAGACAGACAGACAAACAGCCTTAGCCAGTTCGACTCCCCTCCTATTGCTGATTCAGAAAATACATGTATATTTTATAGTATATAAATAACCGGCCTTAATGAATATACCCTCTGTAAGGGTATAAAAATGTGTATTAATATTTTGGAAAAGCCCCTGTAAACACCTTAAAGCAGTCTATTTATATCTTTCGCTGGTTTCGCAGACTCTCAAGTGTATTCGTTCCTCAGTTCGTTGTCGCTTGAACCCGCTCAACGTGTAGTACGTTCAATTCTGTTTTGTGGCAAAGTCTTGCGGTGCAATTGTGCGTATACGGAATATATTTCATTTCTCACTTAGTGTAGAGCTCACATAAAGGGCATGTGACTGCGAGAGTGTGAGGGTGCAGATGTGTGGTTGAGTAGGTGTGTGAGTGCGAGTGTGTGTGTGAGGATTTTCTTTTGAGCCATCTTAGTTGCCCCGCAAACACACGGCAAACAGGGACGAGGCTAAGCCGCCTTCCGCACATTTTGCGGTTGCTGCTTTGAGTTGTGTTTGGCTTAAAAAGTGCGTTAAAAACACACACACCCACACAGGCACACCCACACAGGCAGTACACACAATTTATTATGGCTAATATGAGTTGAAAAGTTTAGTAATTAAATGGACGTGTCAGGCAGCGAATAACGAATAGATTTCGGCTTCCCTTCCCCTTCGCAGTCTGGCAACTCTCTCACTGATAAGGCCAGTTTGGTTATGGGGCTGTGGTACTGCCCTGTCGCAATCAATCAATATGCGAGTCTCATGTTTTGGCATGTTGTACAAACTCGCTCAATATAAAATGGCAGCCATAAATGTTACAACACCCGCACACACACACACACACACACACACACAGCTATATCGATTATTTATGTGTGGCCAAGCAATTTGCATAAAAAACATGCCGCATCGAGAGGCAAATCGAAGCTGCCAACCTGTCGACAGTCATTTGTTGAACGCCACTCGATCGTTGTTGTTGTTGTTGCTGTAGTTGTTGTTGTTGTTGTAGCGTGCTAATGGCAAATTAACGCCTGCAATTTATGTCAAGTTGAAGTTCAAATGGTGCCCGGGCCACAGTACGATCCAATCGACCTGCGAGTCAACTCATTTATTTGCGGAGACAGCGTGCAACCAGATTCAGGTTGACACTCACACTCACACGCACACTCAGATTCTGATTCAGATTGGCAGTATAAAATATGATGAATTGAATTTCTAATTAGTTTTCCTGCAGCAGCCAAGCACAAGAGCTAAACGACAATAATTGAATATGGCAGGAGAGCAAGAGCAAGAGCAAGAACAAGAACAAGAACAAGAGCACAAGCACAAGAGGAAGTGCAAGAGGAAGAGCAAGAAGAAAGGCAAAAGCGAAGGCGAGAGAGAGAGAGAGAGAGAGAGAGAGTGTGAGAGGGGAATAGATAAATTGTTTTGTATTGGCAACTTGAGTGACAAATTAGATGGAAATGCTTTCGACTCTTCGCAAGTGCCCTGGCTGGCGAATGAATGGCCGAGTGGGTGGTTGTGAGTGGGTAAATGGGTAAATGGGTGAATGAGTAGTCTAAAGTAATTGTTGGGCTATTCAGGCGTTTGTCGGATGGAGAAACAATTTCAGAAATTTGCTTACATTCGCAGTTCTTAAGGCTATTGAATGCGCAGCGGAGCAGAGCAGAGACTCATGAATACGAATCTATTGAATGATTTAAATAGAAGTGAATTAAATGCGTGTGTATTCACAGAACAAGTTAAAATCTTAAAGATTGTGGGGCATTTAATATTGCCAAGTGAATGAACGAATATATGCATGAATTCATTCACTGAGCAATATGAATAGAATGAATATATGCCAAAATATGCTTATTATTAGCCATCATATTATTCACATGCACAGTTTACATGCAGATCACTTTGAGTGTATTCATGAATAATGAGTGTATTCAGAATGGATTCATAATAATATAGAATACTTTAAAACATATGCTCAGTATTAGCACTCATATTATAAGCATACAGAGTATACATTCATATCACTTTGAGTGTATTCATGAATAGTGAGGGTATTCAGAATGGATTCATAAATGAATATAGAATACTTTCCAAAATATGCTCAGTATAAGCCATCATATTATAAGCTTACTGAGTATACACTCAGATCACTTTGAGTGTATTCATGAATAGTGAGTGTATTGAGAATAAATTCAAATATGGTCAGTATTAGACATCATATCATTAACATGCACAGTTTACTTGCTTTACTTTGTATATTCATGAATAATGAGTGTATTCAGTATGAATTCATAAACGAATATTGAAGTTTTTCCCCAAAATTCTCGTGACTCAGTGCTTGCGTGCCCTACTGACTTATAGAAAAGCAAATCTACTGAGTGGAATTGCACTCATAAATAAATGAGTGCAATCATAAAATGAATAAGCGTAAATTCGCTTCAATTCAGTCTGCGAGAGAAAGAGGGCACTCACTTATTTTAATAGCAGGCCAAATCATGCGATCATTCTGCATGAGAGTGTGCACAATTGAATCAAGTGAATATGTTGTACACTTATTCACCACGAGTCATTCACTGCCATTGCAAAGTATTTGTCAACTGGGAGACCGGAGACCGTTGGCCAAGCACCACTTACGCAAATGAATACGATATTTTTGCAAGTGAATGGATTCACGTGTAGCCACAAGTCAACTGCCATTCCCTTTGGCCATTGCGCAACGAATGCATATGAATAGCTTCATGTTCACATTTCAAATTAGCCCATAAAGCCAATGTGGCCAACGCATCCAACTTTGCCAGCAGCAGCAGCAGCAGCTGCAACCTCAGCAGAAGGAAGATACCCAAAGATAGAGAGAGGGAGAGACAGAGAGGGAGACACTCGAATAAATGTTTACTTTTTGCATTTGTATGTGACTTGTCCCCCGGGCAGCATGTCTCCGTCTCTTTCTCAGTCTCCCTTTCCGTCTCCCTCTCCATGTCCCACTCCTTCTCCGTCTCCCACTCCTTCTCCATCTCCCTCTCCCTGTCACTCGCACTCACTCTCTGTGTCTCCCATTCTAGTGTATCTCTGTGAATCTCGACTCCCGACTGAGGCAGGCGTTTGCTATGCGAACAAATTTGATTAAATTTGTCTTAATTTGCCAATACATTCAAAAAGAGAATCAGGCGAATACAGCGTCAAAAGGAGACACACAGTCAGAGAGATAGAGAGCGAGAGAGGGAGCGAGAGGAGGCGGGCATTGGATGACAGTAATTGGCACAGTGTAAATGCAAATCCTTTAAGTGACGCCAGAGTGGGAGCCACTCGAGGCGAGTGCAGGGTATCAGGCTCAGACTGTGCAGCCGTTGCCAGCTGCCTGTCTATGTGTGTACGTGTGGGTGTGTGTGTGTGTGTGCGACACAGTCACATCGAAAAATAGACACACCTCGACTATATTTAGCAATGTTGAAAGGCAACACTTTATCTCAATCTTATCACACACATCGTATCGACACACACACATCAACACACACATCCACACACTACTTATCTGAGCATTTGAATCTGTGAGGGGCAGAGAAATAGCAAAGGAAGTGGTGGGGGGAGGAAGAGAGTTAGCTGATTTGAGGAATGAGAGACGCTAGTTTCTTAGCCGCCATGTCGCCCATTAATTGTGACTATGCGTCAATCACAGACTCGCGATACCAATCAATAGCTGCATGTGTTAGTGCGTGTGTGTGTGAGCACTTGTACACACAAAACTTGTACTCGCATTGTATATTTTTTTCGGGGCCCAGACATACGTAAAACAATCGGGGAAACAATCGAGCGACCACTACGACCAGGCACATCAACTACTTGAGACTTAAGTCGCTGCTGGCTCTACGTAGTATAGACGGTATCAGCCCAGTGGGCCCCGGGGTGCTTATCTTATCAGGGCCCGCTCGGCTGCTTGGCCGCTTAGCCTGTGTAAGACCCACTGCTCAAACGGAGTCTAACGGGGTCTCTCAACAGCCCCAACTGGCCGCGCAGCGATATGCGATTATGAAACGTGTCGCCTTAACTCCAGCGTGATTAGTTTTAGGCAAAGCAGCAGCACTTCGGGCGAACCACTCGAGTACCTGCGATTTAAAAATAAACCCACTGCCATAAAAAACACTCGGACAAGTGAATTTCGAGTATGTGTGGATATATTCCAATTGATTGATTGATTGTATTGTGCGAATACGAGATCGATTGCATGTTCATTTCGGCTCTGTTGCAATGGGAGAGAAGTTCCTTTCGATCAGCCTGTCAGCTAGTCTAAGCTATCAATTCTATAAATTATTATACAGTATTTTATATTTATCTACATAATAATTATCTGTTGTCCAACTTTTAATAGCTATCTTACTCAACAGCCCTTCAATCTGAACCAACAGTCAATTTGTCAATTTCTGTTTTTTATGATGTCTTTCGAACAATCTATCTGCCTTATCTACCATAACACATACATGGTATCCACCCTGTCCATTTGGTTATCTGCTTATAAATGTAGCTACTCATTCTATTATTATTACGGTTTTACTTCACGAGCCTGTCTAGTAATTATTAATCCATCTATTAATCTATTTCCCTTTCGGCGAAGTTAGTTATTTATTTTATTATTAGAATATTGTCTTTATTTGTGAGTACAACATGTCGTTTATCTGCGTATCTATCAAAAGATATACATTTATTTATCTGTGAATGTAATCAATCTAACAATATATCCATCCATCTAGATATATATATCAATGTATAACTACCTTCCTATATATCAATCAATATTCCATTAAATCTATCTATACAGCAATCTATCATTCTATATAAATATCTATATATCAATCCATCTGTTTATCTATTTATCTATTTATCTATTTAACTATTTAACTATTTATCTATTTATCTATTTATCTATTTATCTATTTATCTATTTATCTATTTATCTATTTATCTATTTATCTATTTATCTATTTATCTATTTATCTATTTATCTATTTATCTATTTATCTATTTATCTATTTATCTATTTATCTATTTATCTATTTATCTATTTATCTATTTATCTATTTATCTATTTATCTATTTATCTATTTATCTATTTATCTATTTATCTATTTATCTATTTATCTATTTATCTATTTATCTATTTATCTATTTATCTATTTATCTATTTATCTATTTATCTATTTATCTATTTATCTATTTATCTATTTATCTATTTATCTATTTATCTATTTATCTATTTATCTATTTATCTATTTATCTATTTATCTACTTATCTATTTATCTATTTATCTATTTATCTATTTATCTATTTATCTATTTATCTATTTATCTATTTATCTATTTATCTATTTATCTATTTATCTATTTATCTATTTATCTATTTATCTATTTATCTATTTATCTATTTATCTATTTATCTATTTATCTATTTATCTATTTATCTATTTATCTATTTATCTATTTATCTATTTATCTATTTATCTATTTATCTATTTATCTATTTATCTATTTATCTATTTATCTATTTATCTATTTATCTATTTATCTATTTATCTATTTATCTATTTATCTATTTATCTATTTATCTATTTATCTATTTATCTATTTATCTATTTATCTATTTATCTATTTATCTATTTATCTATTTATTTATTTATTTATTTATTCAACCAATGATTTTTCTTTCCAGCCACCGTCCGACGTCTATATAGTATAGTATATATAGTATCTATCAAGTATCTACCCATTCATTCATCTAGATATCTGTTCATCTCACCTTTTACTAAGCTGTCTATCAATCTGGGGTTCTATCAATCCCCCAGTCTTCCATCAGATAAGGCCACATCCAGCCCCGTCTGTATCTTAATCATCTTGCCACTTATCGAAAATGAAGCACTCTGAGCCTGATGAGCGTGCAATAAATCGGAAATGAAACTTCTTGGAAATCGGCCCATTAATCGATGCACTCATTTCACAGACAGTTGCACACTTTCGTGCGGCACTGTGCTGCTGCTACTGCTATTGCCGCCGGAGCAGATAATTGCTGCTCGATTGGCAGCAGCGGCAACAACAAGCACAGTTGGTGTTGCAACTGCAACTGCCGCAACAGGAATTTCAGTTATGCGCCATGCGTGGACATTCAAGTGGCCCTCGGACTCGCAATGAGTGCTTGTGAATGCATTCCGAGTGGGCGCTGCGCCTGGCAAAGGTCAAGCAGAGCTCGATATAATTTCCTAGACAAATTGAAGTTGACAGGAAAAGAGAGTGAGATGGAGAGAGAGAAAGAGCACGCACTTAATTGCTTAATAATAGACTCATCTTTTGAATCATTAGCAAGCTGGGTGGTGAGTGTATTCATGAATCCAGTAGCAGATATCAAGCACATTTATCGTACAATTATATCGATTCAATTGTCTAGTTTCTGCATCGATAACTTTGCAATGTATTCATAGATAATGCGTACAGGTGGAGATGAATGAAGGATGGTCATTCATGCGGCAATTGCAGCCCCCCAAACCTACCCCTTAACAGTTCCATTCAATTCGGTCAGATGTCAGTTGTCAGTTGCATTCGTGAATCATTTAAAGTTAACCCAAGTTGAACAATTTTGAATAACTTTCCCAGCAGCTTGTGCAACGAATGTTTCTACGAATAATTTCACCGCAAATCGAATTAAATGCAACCGAGTGCGAATGCGTTGCGCAAACATGTCTGGCCCAGAGGGGGATCGCCCAGCGGCGACGGCCGACGCGGCGTATGCGCAACGCAGCAACGCCTGCAGTTAGCGAACGCGAATGCGAATGCGACTTTCCATTTCGAGTTCGAGTGTTGCGTATTTAACTTTCGACCTTCAAGTTCGAGTTTCAGTTACAATTTTCAATCGTTCAGTGTTAATAATTAATAATTAAAAATTTATCAAATTTTGAATAGTTTGTTTTCCATTATCGAGTTACCTTTTGGGCTGCTGTTGCTCCTGTTGCTGCGGTTGCTGTTGCTGCTGCGGATGCTGCTGCTCTTGCTGCTGTCGCTGTTTCTGTTGTTGCTGGGGAGTTGGGCAAACGCCCCCAACTTGACTTACGGCACAATTTGTTACGTTTTTAATTGCTTTTTAGCTTTTCGTTTTGTTTTTACATTCGCTTATGCGTGCGTTGCGCTTGCGTTTGTTGTAATTGTTGTTGTTGTAGTTGTTGTTGTTGTCGGTTTTTTGTGTTATTCTGTTTTTTTTTTTAAGTTGTTTTTTCTTTTGGTGTTTCTGTGTGTTCTTTCTTCTTCTTTTTTGCGATTCTGTGGAATTCTGTAAGCGTCCGCTTTAAAGGGAACAAGTATCCGCACTGTTGGCTGAGGTGAAAGACAAAGCATGAGTACGCAATGCAAACACACACACACACACACGCAGTGAGAGAGACAGCAATGCGTGTGTCTGTATGGCCTTTGCCTGCTGTTGTTACTTTTATTTATTATTATTATTTGTTTAATTTTCTCCAGTTTTTTATTTACGTTGAAACGTTTTTTATTTTTATTTTTTTCGAATAATTTCTAATTTCTCTTGTCCTTGTTTTGCACCTTTTCGGCCCGTTCGCTTGGGTTTGATTTATTTTTATTATATTTTCAGCGTCCAAATTTGTCGCCCGCTGCCCGCTGCCCCTCGCCCTTCGCCTCCCTTCAGCTGCTGCAGAGCACAGCGAGAATTCTCACAGTCGACTGCGCGTTGTGTGTTGTGTTTTATAAATATAAATAAGTTTCACATCAAATGGCCACCGAAATGAGTTGCCCAGCTAAGCTCAGTTGCACACACTCAGACACACACACACGCACACTCACAGAGATTCACTCAGACATTGCGTACACGTACTTATGTAGCGTACTGTGGCGTTTGTTAATTATGCGACACATGAGTACTTATCTATCATAGAAGTAAAGCTCTTCGAACTTTGCTAGTCGCGCATACCCACCTCGGCCTGCCTGTTGTGGGACACTGTGACAGTGTGTGCTATAAATATGCAGCTCAAAATCCACTTGATGAATTTTGTTAAGCGAATTTTTCATTAAGGAATACCTTGGCACAACAACAAGTGTCGCTCTGACTTTGTTACATGCTATAAATTATGAGATTTACATGTTTATTACAGGGTATTCCTGGGAAGAGCACAGTTTGAGCTTATCTTTGTAATTATTTGCATATCTTATCGTGGGCCATAAAAGAGTCAAATCATAAAGTTTATATGTAGATATTCGGCTTGCTATACACTTTTATAGCGCATTCTTATCTGTCAAATTCGCAAGTTTTCTCAAATAGAGGAAACTGTAACATTTATGTACATATACTCTTGCTATATATATTTATAGCAACATCTTATCAGCAGATTTCTACAATTTAAGTTACTACGATCTGGTAATTTATATGTATCTTGCTATACACTTTTATGGCGCGTTCTTATCTATTAAATTTACAAGTCTTCTCGCCTAGATGAAACTTCAACTTTCCATATTGTATATATATACTTACTATACACATTTATAGCAACATATTGATATCAAAAATCTCTTGAGAATGTGCTCTACAATTTAAGTTATAACGATCTGCTAGCTTTTATGTACATAAATCTTGCTATACAGTTTTATAGCACTTTTATAGCAAGTATTTAAAAATCTGCTGACTTTACAAAAGTTACTATACTAGCATATATATACATATGTTATCTGCTTTTCATCTACAATATCCCCTTCTCTTCATTTACAGGGTATTTCAATTACGATATTAATGATGCAAATCTGTCATTTGTCGTTTTACATTTTCCGCTAGTCGCTTGACGAATGTTTTTAAATTGTTTCGACTGCCCCAAAAAAAAAAAAACAACAACAACAAAATAACACAAAAATGTGTTAATTTTCCTAGACATTGCCGTGCGTATTGTTGTTGTTGTTGTTGTTGTAGTTGCTGCTGCTGCCTCCACTTTTATTGCTCTTTTTCTTCTTTTGTTCTGTTGTTTTCTGTTGCTCTTCTGCCTTTCTGCTTTCTGTCTGCTGTCTGCTGTCTTTCCTTCTCTTTCCCACACAATTTTGATAGCTGCCAAAAATTCTTAGACAATTCGGCCGCATTTCGCTGCCAGGGCCCAAAAGTGGACGTTGTCCAACGCATTCTCTGGTTTCCGTTTACCTGCCCTCCCCTGCCCACCTGAGTCAGCGCCAAGAACATGTGTCGTCTATCGCGTAGCTAATTGATAGCAACTGATAGGGGAATATAAAATGACAATATAATAATAATAATGATGATGATGAATATGAAAATTCTTAGAGCTCGATGGATTTTCGATTTGCAATGTTGCTTTTGAGTCATCTACGGCAGCGTGTGCTGACAAATTGTTGCTGTCAAGTGAGCGTAAATAGTGAAAAGGCAGGGGGGTAGACAGGGAAGGGGGGGGGGTTTGTCTAAAAGAGGCTGCGGCCTAAACACTTTCATGGCTTACATTAATCTTGCCACGATACACTTGGCGCTTTTGTTTGCGTTGCGCTTATCGCTGTCGCAACACCTGCCTGACTGCCTGCCTCTGCCTCTGCAGATCATAGAGATAGTGCTATAACCCCCGCACGCACTCCCCTTGCCTTCCAGCCGTCTCTAGCTAGCTACTGTGTTAACCTTCTTGGTACGAAGTCGCGACGCGGCTTAAAATTTATGCAAAGCAAACAACAACAATCAATAAAAGCGATTAATTTAGCGCAATAAATTGGGGAATCGCATGAAATGAGAAACACCCACACACACACACACACGCACACACACAGAGGGCTGCCTGTTTTGGGCCGTAAACATGAACTATATCGACCATATATGGGTCACAAATGTGCACAGTTTCAGGCCAACTATAGTCAGCTTGGATCGTGTTGGAGCAGCGCCAAGGGGGTAGGGCGAGGGGGGGAGGAGCTGGCGCTGTGCTGTGGCTCTGCAACAAGTTCGGGTCGCTGCCACAGTGCACTGATCTATGCGCAGCCCTAATTGCTGCCAAAGTCTTCTCTGTTTGTTTGTTTTCTTCTCTTGTACTTGTTCTTTTCCTTTTTGTGTGTTGTTTTTTGTTTTTTTTTTGCTTGTTTTCAGAGCGTTCTTTCTCTTTCACTTTATTCGCACTTGTTTTTTACACTTTACTGTGCACTTTGATTTGCCTTTTTGAAGCACCTTCGGCACTCAACACGCGACAAACGCACACACACGCATACGCACACTGGCACACACACTGTCAAAAAATAGGCGAAAAACGTAACGAGTCAAGAAGTCGCACCGTTGTTGTGGTTGTTGTTGTTGTGTTGTTGCTGCTGTTCTTGTTGCGAATATTTTGCTGCAATTTGTTGCTGTGTTGCTGGGCACGTGCTGCCGCTGCTGCTGCGCTGCTTATGCTGCTGCTGCTGCTGGCTGTGGCTGTGCCGCCGGTTCGCTGCTTCGGTTGCGTCGAATCGCTGCTGTCAAACCTTCACGCTAGACGTTTGCTTCGCAACTGACAAGCGGCAACGGTTCGCGACCAGCGACGAGGCCGCTCGGCTGCGGTTCGTTTACATTGTTCGTTCGTGCGCTGCTGGTTCCGTTCGTTCGTTCGTTCGTTGGTTCGTTCGTTCGTTGGTTCGCTCGTTCGTTTGGCGTTCGCATTGAACATGTTGCGAGCGCAGACACGAGCTGCGAGTGAAAGTGCAGCAGCTGCAACGCCGTAAGCTCGGACTGAACTCGGCCACGGCTTCGCTCAGCTCGGCGCTGCTCGGCTTTGGCTCGGACTTGACTCGGCTTGGCTCAGCCTCAGCCTTAGTCCTGCTCAGCCGCAGCGGCAGCTTCATCTCCAGCTTGGTTTGGATCAGCGCCGGACCAGCGATGCCTGGCAGCATGCACCACACGCGCGTGCCTCACATGGTAGGCAACAGTGCAAACAGTGCAAACAAAACAAACAAATGGCACAAGGAGCAAACAAATAAACTGCAACAACAACGACGACATCGCAGCCTCAGCAACACACGCACCTTGCAGGGCGCACCGTATGCACAGTGGGACAAAACTTTGCGTACGACTTAAGTTTAAGGAACCCCAAACACAATTTGAACACAATTATCTTAAAAATAACTTTAAGTTGCATTTACTTTAATGTTATTGCATAAATTACATGTTTATACCCCTGCAGAGGGTTTATTAATTTTGGGCAGGAGTTTCTCCGACCCCATTAAGTATATATAATATAATCTTCATCAGCATCAACAGAGGAATCGAATTCGTCTGTCCGTTTGTCCGTGTGTCCGTCTGTCCGTGTGTCCGTCTGTTGTAACGCTAACTAGTCTCTCAGTTTTGAAGCTATCTCAATGAAACTTGGCAGACATGCTTCTTATTGCCGCACGCTGTAAATAAGTCGGAACGAGCCGTATTGGACCAATATATCGTATAGTTGCCATACAAACTATCGGCCAATTTTTGTTATTTGTATAGATATTGTAACCAAATTCACTACATGAGATTTCAACTTTATATATAATATGTATACAAAATTTCATAAGAATCAGATGACTATAACATATAGCTGCCATAGGAACAATCGACCGAAACTTATCAGTGTCACTCAAAGTGAGAAATATTATTGAATATACACATTCAATTGTATATATAACATTATATATAACTAGTATTGCAACGATCGGAGGATATAAGAACTTGCAAGGATATAGAGCCTTCGGCATGGCTTTCTTTCAGTTTTTATTATATTTTTTTATGAACAATATTTGTAGTAATCAGTAAATTAGTTCAACTATAATAGAGAAACAGCGCACTAAACTCCAAGACAGATAATGTTGGATATGGCCACAGCATGTAATGTAATGTTTGCCCCTCTCCACACTCTCATGCCACTGTGCAACTCCCAGCGACGGGAGTGAAGGGCCGGGCGCAACCAACATGTTGCTAGGCGCGCGCTATGCTGGCCAACATGTTGGCTGAGTTGTTGTTGCTGCTGCTGGTGCTACTGTTGTTGTTGTTGCTGTTATTATTGCTGTTGTTGTTGCTGTTGTCGTTGCTGTTGTTGTTGTTGCTGCTGTTGTTGTATGCCCTCGAGGCGGCATTAATGATGTTACCGTGCGGCAACCGTCGCAGCAGCGTTGGCAACCGCATCCAAATCCAAATCCAAATCCCAGACACGCATTGGCTGACAACAATGGTTGATGAGGTGGTGCCGAATGCAGCTTGCCACGAGTTGCTGTTCGCATTGGTGTTGGCATTGCTGTGTTATTGCGATTTGTGCAACGCGGCGTATGATTAACGAAATTAGCAAACATTTATCAACAGCTGCAGTGCTAAACTCCCGCAGGAGCAAAGTGAAAAACTTTTCGTGTCAAGAGGAAAACTAGCTTGAAGTTTTTTAGCTACTCTTCTGCGCCGACTGCAGCGAAGGTGGCCAAGGGGGAGAGGGAGGAACGGAGAGACGGAGGCCTCATCATCATTATTATTGGAACAGCAATATTTGAAGTTCTATCAGAGTCTGGTCGGCGTTTGAGCAAGTGTTTTCTGTGTGTCTTGCCTGACTTCACATGCAATCCAATTGCAGCAAAAGGCAACAGAAAGAGGGGAGGGGGGGGAGTACCAACACAATCCGATTACCTAATTAAACCAATAATGCTGCCGCACACACCCGCACCTGCACAGCGAAGCACACAGAGAGAGAGAAGAACAATCGCTAGAGAACTGTTACACTTGTGAGTATTCACGAAGCGGATCATGGCTGCCAACCTTGAGCTCGCTTCGAATTCAATTTGCACTTGCTCTCAGTTCTTGGTAAAGCTACAAGGCTTTCCACAATTTTCCAGGAACACAGTCCAATCTAAAGTAACATTGTGGCTTTCAGCAGAACCTACGCAATACTTACTAATCAATGCAACAATGTTACCTTAATTCTGGTTCAATTTGCAACTAACCAAAGAGACTTTGGTAAAAGATAATAATGAACTGCTTCACATTTGACGTTTGTCTTAGGATATGTTGAATGAAAGTGAAGAGGATACTGGGCTTACTTAAGATACTTACTTCAAGTTAATGAAAAGAAAGTCATTTGTAGTTTCTATCTCGAAAACCCTCATTTAATGTTTATACATAGTTTTATGGATCACACAGAAGACTTATTTAATTATATACAAAGACTTACTAAAGGAAAGAACTTAATTTGTACAAACACTAAATAAAGACGAGGTAAATAAAAAAAAAAAAAGAAATAAAAATAAAAAAAAAAAATAAAAAAATAAATAAAAAAAAAGGAGTATGTTATAGACAGCTTCAAAGCACATTTATATAGCTTCAGTATTTGTCTATGTCTATATCAATATTTTAAACTATATTCTACTAATAAATATATTCTAAAGTTTATACTACGAGTACTATATATTTAAGAATACATGTTCCCAGTACTTATTCCTTTTCCTTTACATTCAAATTCTAGAGTCATTCAATTAAGGTTATTCCTGGTTATTCCTGATATCTACTTATGTCTAGCTGCCATATCTTGTACCTTTTTTCACAGTATGTCACACCAGTAAAGATAACCACAGTAACAAACAGACAATACTCCACTGAGAATGCTCATTTCAAGAAATAAAACTAAATGCCCACATTCATTTACATCCTTATAGCATATACGAGTATATCTGTACTTCAGGTCAAACATTAAGATAATTTCGGTCGGTCGTTTGGTCGTTCTCCTTTGGCAGTGCCCACAGTTATGGCTAGTTAAAGCTTATGGGATTAAACTTTACTTAAGCGTAATTTGTGTAAATGTTTCAAAGCTCTTTTCAATTAATTTACCTAAAGATAATTGCGTTTGCCGTAAGTTCATTATAATTTCAGCCCGAGCTTGTGGAGCGAAACTTTTGCCAGGTTTCTCTTGGGTTATTATTATCTGTTGACTGTCCGTTTAGCCGGCGCTGGTTCGTTTTATGGCCCCATTTAGCAAGTGAATGAGGCAAGAAACTTTCAAGTTTCAAGCTGCACGAATGCCTTAAAGGATAACCCTGTCGTTCTGCTCCATCCCGCATTCCCTCCCTCCTCCCCTCGCTCTTTTGCTACCAGTGACGGCAAGACGCAGACGCAGTCGAGTCATAATTGCAACGCCAAAGACGTCAGTCAAATTGATTGAACATGTTGCCAGTCGCCCTGTGGCCCATAAAATGCGCACACAAATTGCACACAGACGTGGCCGAAACGTTGATCGGCCCTTCGATGTAGACGCCTTGTCTATAACGAACTTACCCCGCCTATTAGGCCCCTTCCCTGGCGTGACTCGGTTTCACTCGGACGCGTGCCAAGTTCATTAAAATTGTTTTATGCTCCGCTCGCATTTGGTCTTAAAGGTATTCTTCCCCGACCACCACCATCCGCGCCCCATCGAAATGATAATTAGCTGTGCCTCCGCTGGCAACGAACATGTGTGTGCAAGTCGCAGCAATGTTTACTGTGTGCACGGTAATTAAAACTTGTCACATGCCACCCCCCTTGACCCCCCCGCGCTCTTTTTGTGGCCAACTTGCGCCGAGTCAGCATTTATAGGTCTCCTGCAATTCGCGTGAATCCCGCTCGGGATTGCACTACTTACCTCACTTATTAAACAGCTTCGCCAGTTTCGTAACCGGCGAAGAAGGAGAACGAAAAGAAGCAGAAGGAGCAAACTTACCTGCAAGTAAAAAGAGAAGGTAAACAGAATATTTTATTAGTCACAAGTCAGGTTGCTATAAGGAATATAGGTTGCATTACGTGTACTATAGTTCTGTTTATGGTTTATGCTAAGAATTTATCGATAACATAAGAGAACTGAAAGTTCCTGTCTTTACTTTACTTAGGTCACCTTTCCTTAAAGAATTCTATACAAGACTGAGAATTTGTGTTTAGTAATGAATGGAGTTTGCATATATATTGGGATACCCTTTGCTCAAAACGAATTGAGTTGAGTTTACTAACCTCTGACTTACTACTAAGTCAACTAAGTTTATACTAGTGTTAGAGTGAGAAAAAAGATGGTTAAATAAATCGGAAAATGAGTATTTGATTAAATGAATTCAACTGAAAAAAAGAATTACAAGAAAAGGAAAGCAAATTATTTTTTTTTTTTTTTTTTTAGGAAAGCAAATAAAAAAGTAAATTATTAACTGAACAATTCCTAGTTAAGTGAAGAATCCGTACATCATAATATTGTATCTTAACATCACAGGGTGATATTCTTAAGAATTACACACTATTACAAAATAAGTGAAGTAGGAACATAAGTGAACATTTTTTTTTTTTTTTTTTTTACTGTTTAAATGCAAAGCCTTGCCGTTTGAGTCGTCTCAGAGGAGATAATTAAATAAATCGGAAAATGAGTACTCGATTAAATGAATTTAACTGCCAAAATGAGTGTCAAGAAAAGGAAAACAAATAAAAAAGTAAATTGCATTTATGAATAATAAGTTAAAACGTTCTTCCTGTAAATTTAAACAGAGTTAAGCACATTTTATGGAAGAACATATCCAGCAATTCTACTCCTACTTCACTTTTTATCTTAAAGAACAAGTTATAAACTTCACTTAAGCCTCAGTATACATGCAACTGCGCTCTTAAAAACCTTTATATTCAAAAAACAATTAATAAAACTTGCTACAATTTGCAAACACATGCGTGGTACACTAAATCTACTTGGTTGGTACACCACTGTCCACTTTTATATAGCAATTATTACAAAATGAATATTTTATTTATGCACTCAGAAAAGCTTAGGTTAATTCGAATGCAATCGACTGTGTCACAAATTTCAAAGCGCCTTTTTGTCTTATTTATTCAAGCACATTTCATAGCGTTTTGTATGAATAGAATACGGTATTTTGTATTTATTTGTTTGCTTGCTATTAATATTCCATAAGGAATCAGGTACGCAATTTTATCTATAAAATAAGGAGTATCTCGTGCCGTTGCTTCTCCATGAATGCTTAAAAATAAGTGTATTGTTTTCTATTCTAACTTGTGTGTGTTTCAATGATGCATAAAGTATATTTACAGGGTGCTTTTATGTGATTAGATTCTGAAAGTGTCCTTTTTTTATACTACAAAATGCGGCAGACAACAACTTGAATTGGTACACATAATGTTCATAGTGCAGCAATTTGTTGGTTTAGTGCGATATATCACTGTTTCTTCGCCAAATTAAAGCCTGGTGCTTGTACATTAAAGTCAATTCAATGCGAAATGAGCTTAATTTCAATTTAATTACAATTGGTATTTACTATTTTAAACAGCACAGTATTTCATAGTATTAATTTCAGTTCTTGGAAATGGGATCTGACAAAGCGAATTAATATGTAAAGTTTTCTGTAAATTAAATTTCAATCAAAGTTCCTGGAAAACAGAAGTTGCAGAGCATACGTGTATGCGTTGACAAGTTTGACAGCCAATGAAATCATTTGTCTGTCTCTCTCTCTCTCTCTCTCTCTCTCTCTCTCTCTCTCTCTCTCTCAGTTTGGCTTAAAAGTATTTATCCGTTTGCCGTCCAATAACATATATTGCCCGAAGAGTTATGCTTTGAGAGAGGAACCCAAATGCCAGGAATTGTGAATACCGAATGGAATTTCGAAAATTCTCGTGTAATTATGATATCGTAAAATCATTTTTCCTGGTATTTGCTCAAGGAGGTGCCGACACTGGCTGCTGCTCGGTAATTTGTGTGTGCCGCAATGATTCCGAATATTTTTATTCTAATTGGATTGCGAGTGCAATTGATGGCAAAGATAAACCAAATCTGCATAGTTTGATGTGGCAAGGAGGGAAGGAGGGATGGAGGGAGGGAGGGAGGGTTGTGCACTGCGGTCATGTGGCATATGACATTCATTTGAGCAGCAAATGAACATTTCTGGTTTCATTTGCCTCGGGGGTGACCCTCGCCGAGGAACCGCACCCGATCCCGAGCCCAACTCCGCACACCGACCCCCCCGCCTCCGCGTCCGCTGCCTTTGTTATTTGAGAAACGCAATTTCCTGCAGAGGCAGATACATTCACTCTGCGTGTGTGTGTGTGTGTGTGTGTGTTGTCTACCCTCTTGCAACAGTCAGTTGACAACCAAATTTCCAAGTAGAGCAGAACAGCAAAAGAGCGCTGCAAGCGTTACAGCAAAAGTAACTGTAAAACATGTTTCCCCAGAAGTCTGCCAGCTGAGGCAGCTGCCAAGCGCAGGTCGAGCAGTGCCAGCTTGTGGCAAATGCTCCACTGTTCCGCTGACTTCCTGAACCTTCCTGGAATAGGCACCAACCTGGATATAACTCGGCAATATTCAGCTAGTTATTGATGATTAATTAAGGCAGGAAGTAGTTGCATTCAAGTCAATCAGGCAAAATCACTCATACGCAGCGTGTGCGGGCTCTAAATCTGAATAATTCATGTGTGGTGAAAGCTGCACAAGCTTAAAGCTTTCTCGCAAGGGGTTCTACAAATGGATATGCCAGATGAGTTGGGGTAGTTACAGGGTGAAGAAGAGTGGGAGCTTTAAAAGCTCGACAACCAGCAGCTTGCAGTGCTTAAAGCTTCAGGGGTGAAATCTTTAGCTAAATTGGCGTGAGCTTTTGGTAAGCTTTGTGCTTGTTTAACAGTTAGATTTCAAGTTATGTGAGTTAGCTTAAATGAATTATGTCTTGCTAAGCACTGAATTTGGGGTTGAGATATATGAAGAATGGAAGTAGCGGAGACAGAAGAAGCTTTTGAAACACATTTCATATCTTATATGAGCAACAGGTTGAAGTAGTTCAAGTCCTGTAAGATATCATTATGTTTCATCTGCATTAGTATAAACCTCTTTCTGTGTTTCGCTGCTCTGGCAGAAGATTAACATACCCTGAAATAAGTTCATATATTATGCAATCCACTTGAAGATTGCATGCGAATAAAATGTTTCTTTATGTCTGACTATAAATGGAAAATGGCGACGCGAAATTGCTTTGCGAGGCAAGCGAATAAATTTCCTTTGTTGGCACTGTCCCTTTAATCATTTCGACTGCATATCGATGTCCTTATCCCCCATCGTAAGTGTGTGTGTGTGTGTGTGTGTGTGTGTGAGTGTATTTATTTCCTTTCGTCCTTCTCGACTGACTTTCTTTTGTTTTTTTTCTTTGGCTTTACTTAAAATGAATTTATAGCTGCTTCAATATCCGCTTGGCCAGTTACTTTTCCTTCCCGAAAAATTGATACAATGTGCGTTTTTATTGATTAAGCGCAAGTTATTTTTGGGTCTTGGCGAGAGCGAGACAGCAGATCGGACACTCAGAAGGTGCAGCTATAAATAAGAGGCGAATTCTCTTTCGCTCGCAACGGATTAAGCCGCGGCTGCCTGTCGTCCAGCAACAATACACACCCAAGAACAAGCACACACACACACGCACGCACAGACGTAGCTCACACGCCCACTAGCGACACACGCCCACATTTGCTGAAGTTCAATGACTAGCAATAACGAAGCGTCATTCAAGCGTGAATTATTGTCGAGCAACCCAAATGGTCGAGAGCGAGAGCAGGCACTAGTGCGAAAGGGAGAGAGAAGGTGAGGGAGAAAGCGATAGACAGGCATGTGGGGGGAGGCCTGCTGAGCAGCTTAGCGGAAATGTGACAAAAGTGTGTGTGTGTGCCCGAAAGGGTTTTGGCTTGAAGGCAGCTGCGGCCAGGCTGAAATGGGATTGAGATTGTTGCAGAGGGATTGGGAAGTGCGGCGTGTGGCATGCGGCATGCGGCATGTGGAGCGAGCGCAACAGTTGATTGCCATTAATGGAAATTATGTAAATCAAATTGTCCACGCATTATTCAGAGTGCATATTGTTCGCGTGACGGCTTCAATTGGGCGTGAAAATGATTATGTATCGCATACCCCACCCACCTTGCACGCTGCTACAGGCCACAAGCCGGAAACTTGTGCAAGAGATCTGAAGTGTACTATAATTATAGCGCATTGAATCAAGAAGAGATGCTAAATAGATGAAGCGACACTTAATATATTTAGAGTTTTATGGGAAGCCACTTGGATTGCCTGCTTAACAATATTTATGGAAAAAATGTATAGGAAATTTTCTGAAAGTAGTTATTAAACTGTGCTGAGTGCGATTGATAGTCTTTAAACTCATACATATAGGGTATGAAGGGTGTTTTAGCTTTGTGCCTACCCTAAAATGAAAGGAACAGGCAGAAGTAGGCATGGCATAACCCGCAAAGTATATATATTCTTAATCAGCATGAACTGCTGTCTCGATATACCCATGACGGTCTTACTGTTTGTCCGTTCTTAAGAAAATCTAGAACTCAGAGACTATGGGAGCAAAAAAAAACAACCAGAAAGTAGGGCTTCCTTTGACATGCCGAAGGTTCTATACCCTTGCAGTGTCATACTATATATCCTCTGATCGTTCCACTACTAGTGCTATATAATGCTATATAATACTAGTTATATATAATACTAGTTATATATAGTTGAATTGAATGTTCTTTAAATATTATGTCTTATTTTGATTGACACTGATAAGTTCAGTTATATCTAAAATCAGAACAGGCCTTCTACAAAAAACTGCATTCCAGCCGATTGTTTCTATGGCAGCTATATGTTATAGAAATCTAATTCTGAGGAAATTTCATATGCATATTATATATATAGAAAAACCCCGATATAGTAAATTTGTTTACAATATCTTAACAAATAACAAAAATCGGCCGATAGTTTGTATGGCAGCTATACGATATATCTGTCCGATCCGGCTGGTTCCAACTTGTTTACAGCGTGCAGCAATAAGAATCATGTATGCCAAATTTCATTAAGATAGCTCCAACACTAAGAGACTAGTTTGTGTTGCAACAGACAGACAGACGGACAGACAGTTCGATTTCTCTGTTGATACTGATTCGGAATATATATACTTTATGGGGTCGAAGTTGCGTTGCAAACTTCTGTCCAAAATTAATATACCTGCTGCAAGGGTATAGTAATTTTTTTTTTTTTTTTTTTGTATCGCTAGGTTTATTTTTTTTTTTTTTATTATTAGGTATAGTAATTTTTTTTATTTTTTTATTAGGAATAGTAATGAAAAGATATCTTAAGAAAGCACACAGATCATGTTTTGTTTAAATTTAGGCCACGCTCCCTTTTGTATCCGTAAATCCATCAAAACCTAATTCCAAGCATAAGTTCATTGCAGGACAGTTTAATTTTGGTTAATTAATTGGTTATTTAAGTAAGTTATTCAAGAAATCATTTTAAAAGGGTACCGATTTCCAAGCCACTCCCTGCTAAGTATGCAACACAAAATACCATTATATCACAGTCGAGCACCCTCAACTGTAACTTTCTTGCTTGTTGTTTTGTACTTTCTGTATAAAGTCCTTATACAGAAATAAAGTACAATAACTATAGTAGTTTGGCGATTTCAGCGAAAATCCTTAAGACATGACTATAATATGCTATAAATTTATTCAACAGACATTTAACAAGCTAAAAAACAATATTATTAACAATTCAATAACAGAAATCGGGGGATCAATGTTGCTTAACATCTCGAACGAGGTCGGTTCGGTTGGCGGCGTGGTGTGGGACGAGGTGGAGGAGGCGGCGCGGGGCGACGAGGTGGAGGCGGTGGTGCAGGGCGTCGAGGTGGAGGAGGCGGTGCGGGGCGACGAGGTGGAGGAGGCGGTGCGGGGCGTCGGGGAGGAGGAGGTGGTTTGCCACACGATCTTGGCGTAGTCCTTTTAGTTGGCTGTGGTCTCGGTGGTGGTGGGGGGAGCCTTCTTGTAGTGTGACACGATTTTCTTGTCGTCGATGGTTTGTGGGGACATTTTGGCGGACTTGTAGGGCAGGTTCTGGGTGTTGTCGTTGGTCGGGGGGTGGTTGTCGTTGTTGGCGGTGTTGTGGGACGAGTTGTTGTTGTTGGTTGAGTTGTTGGTGGTCGAGTTGTTGTTGTTGCACAAGTTGTTGTTGTCGGGCAAGGCGTTGTTGAAGAACAACCACATTTTCGGGGTGTTGTTGTTGTTGGACAGGGTGTTGTTGTTGTCAGACAGGGTGTTGTCGTGGTCGGGCAAGTTGTTGTTGAAGAACAACCACATGTACGACGAGTAGTTGTTGTCGGGCAAGGTGTTGTTGTTGTTGTTGTTGGACGAGGGGTTGTCGTAGTAGTTGTTGTTGTCGTAGTTGTTGTTGTTGTCGTAGTTGTTGTCGTTGTCGTTGGACAGGTTGTTGTTGTCGGACAAGGTGTAGTTGTTGTTGGACAAGATGGTGTTGTTGAAGAACAACCACAGATACGAGGTGTTGTCGTCGTCGGACAAGGTGTTGTTGTCGTCGGACAAGGTGTTGTTGTCGTCGTTGGCCGTGATGTTGTCGTTCTGCGGGTTGTTGTTGTTTCCCGATTGGCATCGCCAACACCAGGACCCAGGAGTAGCACCAAACTCAGTGCCAACAAGCCGCTCAACCGAGGAAACTTCATCGCGGAGCTCTCGAGTTAGCTCTAGCTGACGATTCACAGTGCCGAGCTAGCCTTATATAGTGAGATTACTACGCAAGGAATGCGAGCATAGCGGAAAGGGTGTATCGATTCTCAGATCTTCAGCTGAACTCTAGGACACTGCAACATGTGCAGCACTTGCTGCAGGGTGTGCTTGAGTGCGTGGCGAACCGACGCACAAATATTTGTCTCCCCAGACACTGACCTATGCAAGTCTGTTTCTATTTTGGACAGTTTGCTTAATGCCATCTGCTGATCAGATACAGATATAAACATACGCATATAGTATAGAGTTAGTACTATATTTATCTGCAATTCACTGGAGTTCTTTACCACAATGTTATCAATCTGAGAGGGGAGCGAAGAGAGATGATTAGGGTTAGGGTTAGGTTTCTTCCCTGCCAGGAGTAGCTTAGCTAAGACTTTCCAATCAAAAGAAGGAAGGAGGAAGGATCTCATGATGCAATAATAATATCTTATATATATCCACAAATCCAAAAGGTACAAACTGTTGCAAAAACATATGATATTTGTTGCTGTAGAGTAAACAGAAGTCATAAACAGTAGCTGCGTCTAATTCGTCCGACATTGTTCAGCTGATCTTCTTCTTTGGTGAATTAAAGAGTTCTCTTTTTGCGATTTCTGAAGTTGAACAAATATTGATGTAGTCTTCTTTTGATAGGCCACCCTCCAACGAGTATATCCTCTATTTGCACTTTGCTTTTCAGCAACAATTCGCGCAGCTGAAATTTTCAATATTTGCTCAGTCTTTTGGATTTCGTGTGTCTATGGCGTCTATGCTGCTATCGCTGCTATTGTTAGCGTTGTCGGCAACATACTCGGTATATTTTGATATCCACAAGTTGAACAAACAGCGTGTGTTTGCCTCAGATTTGCTCGACTATAAAACCAACTGCGGGCGTTGACAACATTGACAAATTCCCAGTGAAATTTGACAGCACAACAATTGACGATGAAGTTCAGTTCACGCTTTCTGCTCCTCGCCTGCCTCTGCCTGGTGGCCAGCGTTGCCCTGGCAGCCGATGAGACTAGCGACGATGACTATGAGGATTCCACTGATGCTGCTGACTCCAGCTCTGATGCAGCCACCAGCACGGACACAGAGGAAAGCTCATCGGACTCCACGGACACGGATACGTACGACGATACAACTGACGAAGTGGTGACTCAGGCGGCAGCAACAACAGCACCCGCTGCTGTGCGTCGTACGACACGCAGAGCCACACGTCGCGCTGCCACTCGCCGTGCAGCCACAAGACGCAACAACAACAGCAGCAGCAACAGCAACAGCAACAGGCGTAACAGTGGCAGCAGCAGCAGCAGCAGCAGCAATAGGCGCAACACTAGCAACAACAGGCGCACCAGTAGCAACAACAGGCGCAGGTCTCAGAACACGAGGCGCAACAGCAGCAACACCAGGACAAGGAACAACAACCGTAGAAGGAGCAACCGATCAAGACGCGGTTAGATCCAAGAGCCATCAGATGGGGGCAAAACGGACCCCATTTGAGGCAGGTGCGACCGTTTCGAGACTTTTGTTTTGGAGAATACACACATATAGAATGCTTTAAATGAAGCCACAAGTGTTTTTACTATCTATTCTACTATTTGGAAACCCAAAAGCAACAAATATTTGAACATTATTGTGAGTGGAAGCTGTTCCACTTAGCATGATTCATTGTCGATAAAAGATGCAGAACAAGTCGAGCGAAACTTTCCATTGTGAAAGAGACAGAGAGAGAGCGAGAGACAAGCTAATTTCCGTATTTGTTTGCTGCTTTTATTTATGGTGGTAAAGGGAAAATCCCTTGAGACACGGTTAAGTTCTTATCCACTTTAAGTTACTTTCAGTTCGTGCCGAAGAAAGGAATCAATTAAATCGCGCTGATGATAATGGGATAAGAGCAATAATGAGCTGTCGAAGATGAAAGACTCTTGTGCACTGAGCCCATGGCTGTTTAAGATGCTGCACAAGGGAAGGGAGGAAGTGAAGCAAAGGAAAGAGAAAGAGAAAGAACGCAAGGGACAGATGCTCCGAATCGCATGGCAGAAGAAAGTGAAATTAATTTAATTAAACTATGAAACGTCCCTCGTTTGCTTGGACTCCAGTTCTCCTCCCTTTGACTTCCTTCCTGCTGCTTCCTTTTACTTCCTTCTACTACTCTCCTTATCTTCCTTCTGCTATGTCTGGCTAGGCTATATGCCAATCTTTTAGATTCCTTCTTCTTGTCCATATCTTGGGTTATCTTTCACTTTCTCTCTCTCTCTCAATCTCTCTTACATTACATCTTCACCTTCGTGGGACAATAAGCATAGTTAGGTTGGTACTCTATTTTATCTTATTCCTTTTGGTGTTTCAGATACAGGTATATCTTTAAGATAGTTTTTGTCTGTTGGATATTTTTATATCTCTAAGATTTTCATGCATCTATAAGATACTCTTATACCTCAAAGATAGTGTCTATGAGATACTCTTATATCTGTAAGGTACTCTTATATCTCTAAGATACTTTCGTATCTGTGGCATACTATTGTATCTGTGGGATACCTTTATAATTCTAAGATATTTTTGTATCTGTGGGATACTCTTATACCTCATAAATATTCTTACACTTATAAGATACTCCTATATCGCTAAGATAGCCTTGTGTCTATAAGATACTCATGTATCTCTAAGATATTCTTGCATCTTTAAGTTTCTTCTATATCTCTTAGATACTCTTGTATGTGTGGGATACTCTTGTATCTCAAAAATACTCTTGTATCTGTAGGATAACCTTATACTTTAAAGGTATTTTTGCATCTTTAAGATACTCTTATATTTCTAAGATAGGCTTGTGGTTATGAAGTACTCATATATCTCTAAGATGTTTTTGCATCTATAAGATACTCCTATATCTGTGGAATACTCTTGTATCTCTAAGATACTCTTGTATCTCTAAGATACTCTTGTATCTCTAAGATACTCTTGTATCTCTAAGATACTCTTGTATCTCTAAGATACTCTTGTATCTCTAAGATACTTTTATATCTATAAGATACTACCGGCAGCCCAAGTCTCAAAGGCAGTAATCTAGTGATAAATTTTTATCCTAAAGATACTTTTGTATCTGCTCAAGGTGACTTTGTAATAAATTTTCATCGTTAATGTACTTTTAAGGCCGTGAGATACTTTTGTATCCATAAAGCGCTTTTCTATCTGTTACCAAACATTCAAAAGAGCATAATCATCTTTGGGCATGGGTAGGCAACCCTTCTTCTGATGCTAAATAACCACAATACAGATAAGTGAATTGAACTGTAAAACCGGAAAAGTTTTCCCAAAACTTTCCATCGCCCACTTTCCCGATTTACCAATGTCATCTTCCCTCGCACTCGGCCCACTGCAGGCCAGTATTCAATTACGCACAGGGTGTAGGCCATTAATTGTGCTGCAGCCCGCTGGGACTGTGGTGAGGAGGAGGAGACGGAGTGGAGGGAGAAGAGGTCTATGAACGGCTCTGGCTGCAGACCTGAGCCGGCAAAGTTTTGTCACTTAACTTTTCTGATTTGATTAAGTCGACTAACTGCAAATTGATTTCATTGTGAGTCGCTAATTGCCTGCTTGGTCTAACTAACTTGTGAGGCAGGCCAGTGAGAGCGTACTTGTTGCAGGCACAGCAGACAAAGCAGAGACTGCGTAACGCAAATAGCGCATACGCCACGTGCTCCGCGGGCAACAGACGTAATTGAGAGAGAGCAAGTAGTTGCCGACTTGCCCGCCATCAGTCAGTCAGTTAGCCAAGCTGACGGGCTTTGGCTTTGGCTTTAAGCAGTCGGGCATTTGTATAAATATTGGTAAATAGAAGAATAATATTGCCGCGTTTGTTTGTCTTTGCGTTCGCTCTGCGTTTGTTTGCTTTCATTTTGCTTGATGTTTTTTGTTGTCTTTCTCTTTGGTGTTGCTGTTTCTATTTCAATTTCTGTTTTTGTTTCGGCTTCGCTTTGTTGCGTTTCAGCTTCTGTTTCTGTTTCTGTTTTTGTTTTGGTTTTTATTTCATTTTTTCTCTCAACCCCATTTTCTATAATTTTCCATTGTATTCTTCGGTTAGAGTCTTTCAGAGTCAACAGTGCGTTATGCACGTAAGCCAAAAAAAAAAAAAAAAAAAAAAAAAAAGCAGTTAAGAGCGAAAACGTTAGAACGCATGTAGCATAACCACAGGCGCCACGTAGATTCAATCAGCAAGGAATTTACGCTAAACGGGAATGATTTACCATATATAGTGTGTATGGCAAGCAGCTTATTGTTCGTGACATATATACACATATGGTATATCTTATTATCTTATACTCTAGCTTTACCTATTAAGATAGAGTATATATAATATATATATTATAATATTGTAGTATATTATGGTAGTATATTATGATGTACGAATTCTTCACTTATTACCAATAAAAAAAAAAAAAAAAAATAATAATAATATTCAAGTAATAAGTAAAGACTTGACAACCCTAAAGCTATAACTATTGTTAACTTAATATATAATCGAAGCTAAGCTCAAACATTCTTGAATCATTTCAAATTGTTCAGCTTAATTATTCCAATTTTCTTTCCTTCCAATTTCATATTTAGTTCATTGAGTTAAGCTGACTAAAGTGTAAACTTCTGAGTTAGCATGTAGCTATATTAAGTAATAAATATATGCTATGTCATATCTGATTATTTTCATAACTATTATTAGTAGAATAGAGTCTTCCACGGAAGAAAAAGGTGCAAAAGTGGTCTTTTCTACTTCCCTCCATAGTCTGACAGAGGTTGTTCTGCTTTCCTAATAAAACAGAGCAGACCTTCGACGAGTAGTTAGCAAGATGCTGCAGATGCTTCCTCTTCGTCCATAACAAGGTTGGGCAGACACAGAGTATGTGCTAGATAGTTTCGTCCTCCTCTTTGCAGAGTCTGCACTCTGCATCCGAAGATGGACGCACTTCAACTAGGTGATAATTCACCGTGTGCTAGTCACTGAGGTAGACAAGAAGCAGACACTGTTCCCTACTAGAGAGCAGACTGGTTATTTTATTTTGACCAGAGAGTCTGTAAGACCCTTAGCCTACTGTATGCCTGGTCTGGAAAGCTGGTAGTCGGTCATTCTATCAGCGTCATATCTCATATTTACACATATAAAAACAATATTGCAATATAAAATTACTGCTTTTATTGCAGAATTGCCTATGATATTCAAGTATTGTTTGAAGTATTTTTCAGGATACTATTTTACATATGATATACGTATATGTGTGTCAGATCTGTTTCGACTGTAGCTAACTTCCACTTACCGGACATTGGCCAAGGTGTGACGACGATTCTTCAGATAGCGACTGTGGTACTTCTGCAGGTCCCCAATGGATCCCTGTTCGGCCTGCATTTTGCTGGTGGGCAGCAGCTGCGAGTTGCTGGGATGCGAGGCAAGTGCGGAGGCCGACGAGGAGGCGAGACGATGATGGGCAGCGACGCTGACGCTGCTGCTGTTGTTGGTATTGGTATTGCCGGTGCTGCCTCCACTGGAGGCGAGTGTCTCGTTCGAGTTGCTGCCAATGACCGTGGCCGAGGATGAGCCACCACCACCGCCGATGCTGCTGCTGCCGATGGGCGCAAGGACAATGCGGGACCAGCAGGATTTGTGTGGCTTACGGAACTTGAGCTTGATGCGTGGCGAGGGTGTCGATGCGCCCACGTATTCTGACTGCGCTGTGCCACCGCCACCGGCTGTGACCGATGACGAGGTGGTGCCCGACGAGTGATGGACGCTCTCGCAACTGCCACAATAGCCTCCGCCGGCTATTGTAATCGGTGGCAGAGGTTCGTCAACTGCCTGTTGCGCCTGACTGGACTCGGCCGAATGGCGATTGTTCGCCTGCTGATGCTGCTCGGACTCCTCCTCCTCCTTGATGTGCGGCAAGGGCGAGGTCTGTGGCTGACAACTGCAGCGTTGCGCTGCACTGGCTCCAGCTGTTCCTCCTGGAGCAGCTCCGCCGCCGCCGCCGCTTGGCTGCTGCTGCTGTTGCTGCTGCTGATTGGCACCGTAAACGCCGCTGGGCGACGGCGACGTTGAGCTGGAGATGCCGGTGCTGGTCACGCTGCTGCTGGCAGTCGTGGAGAGCAGGGTCGCTGTTGTGGTCGTTGCCTGCGTTAAGCTGGTTGCCTCCGACAGGATCAGGCTGGGCGCAGTGCTGGCTGTCACTGTGCCGGACAGCTGCAGTACCACGACGGTGGGTGAGACGCTGGCGTCGCTGAGGGTCTCCGGTTCGGCGCGTCGTGCTACCAAACCGCTGGCTAAACTAGCGGCTGCAATATCCGCTGCACTCAGCTGCTGTTCGAGTTCCTCGTCAACGTCGTTGATGAGTGTCTTCAGGGAGATGGGCGTCGTCACCGATGTGCCAATCGTGTCGGCCAACGAGTGCTTCTTCTCTCCGGCGCCGCAGGCCTCTAGCTCCGCCTGCAGTTGTAGTTGTTGCTCTTGTTCCTGTGCCTGCTGCAGCTGCTGCTGCTGCTTCTCGCTCGATTGTTGCAGCTCACCCACTTCAGTTGCTCCTTTTGCTCCCCCTGCTGCTGCTGCTGCTGCTGCTCCTGCTCCTGCTGCTGTTGACTGCGTCTTAGGCTTCAGTTCGTCCGGTGTCTGCGCGGGTGTTTGGGGCGGACTTGTGGCGGGGGCTGCGGAGCCGCCCCCGCGACAAGGTAGGCAACAGCGAAACACTGTGCCACCGAAACACTTTGTTCGTGGCTTCGATTTCCGCTTGCTGCCGCTGCCGCTGCTGCTGCTGCTGGTGTTGTTGCTGTTGCTATTGCTGTTGCTGTTGCTGTTGCTGCTGCTACTGCCAGTGCCGCCTCCGCCTCCGCTGCTGCTACTGCTGCTGCCGTTCCTCGTCGCAGTTGCCGCTGTAGCCGCCAGGCCGTTGGAGTTGGCGCCGCTGCCAATGCTCTGCCCCGCACCGTTGCTGCTGCTGCTGCCGTGACGCTGCCACAAAGCGAGAAAGGGAAATAAAGCAAAGAAAGAGAAAGAGAGAGAGAGAACATTGTTGAAACAAATGCAGCGCAAAAAAGATTTAACTCAAATATTGATTCGTTCTGAGAGTTGAGTCGCCAAGGCCCTGTCGGCCCCACATTCCCCCACCACCACCATCACCCCCCTGCCCTTGCACCCTCTTCAACCTTGGCATGCGGCTGATCCGTGCACTTCTGCGCGGCATTTCGGAGTGTGAAGCTCTGCGTCAACTTGGCCAGTCGCATGGTGAATGCGGCCACGCCCACTTAAGCAACAGCTACAATTCGCGCCCTTGGCAACGGCATTGGCATCGGCAACAGTCGCTCTTGCATTCAGTTCACTGCAACGAGAAGAACAAATGGAAAATGCCAGGTAAATAAATTATTTACAAATCTGTATATAAATAAACACTGAGCGCGGCTGGTTCTCAGTCGACAATCCCGTTTAAAATACCCTGTACAAATTTAAAGAGCTCACAAGCACGACCTAGTCGTAAATGTATGTCTGTTTGTCAGTATGTCTGTATGTCTGTATGTCTGTATGTCTGTATGTCTGTATGTCTGCATGTCTGTATGTCTGTATGTCTGTATGTCTGTATGTCTGTATGTCTGTATGTCTGTATGTCTGTATGTCTGTATGTCTGTATGTCTGTATGTCTGTATGTCTGCATGTCTGCATGTCTGCATGTCAGCATGTCTGTATGTCTGTATGTCTGTATGTCTGTATGTCTGTATGTCTGTATGTCTGTATGTCTGTATGTCTGTATGTCTGTATGTCTGTATGTCTGTATGTCTGTATGTCTGTATGTCTGTATGTCTGTATGTCTGTATGTTTGTATGTCTGTATGTCTGTATGTCTGTATGTCTGTCTGTCTAACTGTCTGTCTTTTAGTCTGCCAGTCTGTTAGTCTGTCAGTCAGTTATATTATATGTGGAGTATCTTTATCCCTATCTATCTCTGAAACTCATTGTTAGTTTATTTAGCATTTCGCTAATTTAATCAACTTCAAGGAAGGATATTCTTCACATACTTAAGTAGCAATGAGCAACTGAGTAAGTTCAATCAAACTACAGGGTTTCTCTATGCCCTGTACACTTCAAACTGCACTTGGCAGTTATAAATTCAATTTCAAGAGGTGCCCAAATACTTCACATGGTTCATAAGCGGAAATAAATAAATATTTCCTATAATCAAATACATAATGCAGGGGAAGGAGGAGGTCAGGGAGGATACAGGGTCATGTCAGATGCTTTCAATCACAGCTTTTTAACAATGAGCTCCGTTTTAAGGGCTAAAAAAAAATTCCAATGTCGCCTAAGAGGAATGCTACAAAGGAAAGTGGGTTGGGCAGACAGACAGACAGAGACAGACAGAGACAATACTTCGCTGCGTACGTGAGCATGTGTGTACATATATATGTGTGTGTGATGACAGCTGCACAAGCCGATCCACATGTGGGTCATGCGTCGCCCCATGCTGAGCCCGCTCTTGATTATTGGACCAACTCGACCCGGTCTCATTGACAGCTCGTTTGTGCCAGAGAAATGTGGGCATTGGGCAGCTTAAATCATCTCTGCTCGCCAAGGGGATTCACCTGTTTGGCACACAGTTGCCATGGCTGCTCTTGACTCAACTCCAACAGTTCCAGCAGTTCCCAAGGCAGTCCCTGCTCCCTCTCCAACTCCCTCTGGCACTTTATCGGGCTGCTAACTGGATCAGAGTATGGCGCATAATTCTGCGCCTCAACAACAATGTCAGAGATTACATTGATTCATTCGCAGGACTACAGCAAGCGGATTATTTCAAGCAAAGCTGCTCTCAGTCGATTGAGTAAGCCGAAAATCATAAATCTCATTCAAATCTAATGAAATTAGTAGAATAATGCGAGACCAAATGAAATCCAAAGCAGCTCAGCAAATCACATACTTTTACTCATAGTAACATAGTCAAGCTAACTATTCCAACGGGAATATCTATCTAATTATACCTTGTAGCGGGTATATTGACTTTGGCCAGGAATTTGCAACGCACCTGAGCAGACAGCTCTGGCCACATAAAGTATATATATTCTGAATCAGTATCAATTGAGGAATAAAAATAGCTCTGTCCGTCTGTCTGTCCATCCGTGTGTCCATGTGTCCGTCTGTTCGAGTGTCCGTCTGTTGCAACGCAAAAAAGTCTCTCAGCTTTAGAGCTATCTTAACGAAACTTGGCACACTTGCTTCCTATTGCTGAGTGCTTTAAATAAGTTAGAACGAGTCGGATCGCACCCATATATCGTATAGGTGCCATACAAACTATCGGCCGATTTTAGTTATTTGTTAAGATATTGCAACCAAATTTACTACATGGGACTTTTCCTATATATATAATATGCATATAAAATTTCATCAAAATCAGACCACTATAACATATAGCTGCCATTGGAAAAATCGGTCGGAATGCAGGTTTTTTTTATCAATGCCAATTAAAATGAGACCTAATATTGAATATACACAAAAGCATTTAATTTTGCAAAATTATATATAACTAGTAATGGATAAATCAGAGAATATAAGAACCTGGAAGGGCATTAAACCTTTGGCATGCCAAGAGTAGCCCTTCTTTCTGGTTTCTATTACTTAATGAGGAATTTTGCAATAAGGCAGCCATGGCTTGTACCGGTCTCTCCTGTCTTCACATGAAGCTGACTTTAAGTGCTGTACTTAATATTTTGAATTAAACCCCCAACTTGTAAGAACTTCATTTAAAATAAATCCAATATGCATTAAGTCTGTTGTATCAAAGAATATATGAAAATGTATGTTTGTTGAAGACGGCAAAAGCTTTGCTTTAAGCCCAATAATGCTTGAGTACCTTAAGCAGTTTCTTTGGCTTTAAGCTCTGTGCGGAATGGGCCATTACTGAAAACACGTAACGGTACTAGAAACGGTTCAAGCAAACGAACCGTCAGCAGAGCCAAAAAGCAAACTCGACGCTACTTCAGCCACAATCGAGACAAGGCGAGGGGCAAAAGGTGAATGGTGGAACGTGGCAAGGCGGACAAGGACGCAGAGCGACGCGATGCGGTGAGACGAAAGTTTTGTGAAAAAGCCAAAAACTTGTTGGCAGGCAACAAGCAACAGCAACAGCAATAGAAACAACAACGAGGAGCAGAATGAACTGTCTGAGTTCCCATAGATACGGCAAACGATGTGTTAGCCGAAAAAAACAATTGCAGTGCCAACAACAACACGGTGAATGGGTTCAACAACTTGCCAGAGACAACAGACAAGAGCAGAGAGCAACCAACAACAAGCACAGTGACTGCAACGACAACAACAACAAGAACAACACTCCCTCACTTGCCACTCAAAGTCAATTTGCGCAACATAGTCGAATTTCGCTTTAGCTAATGAATTATTAAACTTATGAAGCAGGCCCAATGAGGTAGAGCTGTCTCTGTCGCACCGTAAAGTATGCAAAACTATTTTGCAACTAACTGAAGAGCCTTACAACGTGCTGTCCAAAAGCTAAAAATAACGACAACAACAACAACATCAGCAAAGCCAAACGACAACAAACAACAACATTGTGAAACGACACTTGGCCATTGTTGTTGGTCGTGGCAAAAGAGTCTTTAGTCTTGAAAATTGAAAGCAGCTTAACAACGAGTCGAGTGTCATGTTTGCCTCTTCGAGATTTTCACATATTATTTTAGAGGGAAACCGAAGGGAGGGGGAATAATATTAAAGAAGCTGAAGCTTTTGTTTGCTGAAAAGCAGATTGTAAAGTGAACTAAGAGAACTAAGAGTTCAATTGAGTTATAGCCTAAACAAAGGCATACTTTATCCGATATCTACTTAAGCTTGTGCTCTGTGCATTGTTTTCAATTGTAATGTGCTTAGAATTTAATCTTATTTTAGGATTTCAATTAATAATATAAGCGAACAAGTTTTCTACACACAATCTGCTGTGACGTTGCAGTTTGCCGTTGCCACTTCTGCTTTCATGCTACAAAATACTTTGGAAATTTGCACATCAACGTGAAACACTTTGATGCCCAAAACGCGAAACAGTTGTGAGCGATAAATATATCGTATAAATTCGTTATAATGTGTACAAGTTGGCAATCTTTTGACTGGCATCGACAAAAAACGCCGATGCGCTGCGCCTTAATAAAGCCATAAAGCGCAAAATATATTTGATATTGATTTTTATTGAGACATTTTCGAAAATTAATGTGTGCGTTGCGTTGGGCTGTACCGACTCAATCCGCCACCCTCTGTTGCCACTGCGAGAATATCGTTGGCAACTTTATAGCAACTGTCGAATGATGAGCGGCATTAATAAATCAATAGAATTTGATGGCAAATAAGTCGAGAGCTTTGCTGCAATTCACAGCGCATTGATGGCAGTTCCTTAAGTGTGCACACACACACAGAGATGTGGCTACAGATACTCTCATACTCAAACTCATACTCATTTCTGATACTCATACTGTTACAGATACAGCTACAGATATGGTCCTATCTGTTTGGCAGCCAACGCTGCGTATGCTTGATAACGCACTTGCGCTGCGTTTCTTTCCATCATTTTGCTCAACTCATCTTGACTTGCCTCGAGATATTTTCTTATTGATTAATGCGCTCATATCCCGAGGGCACAAAAACTCTCATTAATTTTATGAACTCTCTCTCTCTCTCTGTCTCACTCTCACTCTCACTCTCTCTCTCTTTCTCTCTCTATCTCTCTCGACATGACTGCGTGTCAAATCAATCGAAATGTGAAGATATTCTGCATAAAATGTTATAACTGTAATTAGAAATTGTCCATAAAAGTTGATCGAAATGAAAGTGAATGTTGTCTGTAAGCTCTTCACCAGGATTTATTAAATCAAAAAGATTTATTGACGCTCAATTTTAATTTTTTAAATTGTCATTGTCAAGTTGAAGAACATTTTTTGCAAACATTGAAAACTTAACTAAATAAGTAATTGAAGTATATTTCTTGCACAAATAAAGAATCAGTTAAAAGAAATAATAAACTGCTAGTATATAGTACCTTCTTTCTAGTTTTCCTTCTTCGTCTTAATTGCTGTATATTTTGATGATTCTTTAGTTAAAGCTAACAAATGTTATCAGTTTTCTACTGCAAGAACAAATTCAACTAACATAACTTTGCTTTCCGCTATTGACCATATTCGATGAACCAAAAACGATGAAAAATTGCTATTTTCGGCATGCCGAAGGTTTAATACCCAATCTATACCCATCCAATACTAGTTATACATAATTTTGCAACATTGAATGGTATTGTGTATATTCAATATTAGGTCTTATTTTGATTGACACTGATAAGTAAAGTTATTTCAAAAATCAAATAGGTCTTCATACAAAAACCTGCATTCCGACCGATTGTTCCTATGACAGCTATATGTTATAGTGGTCAGATTCTTATGAAATTTTATATGCATATTATATATATAAGGAAAGTCCGATATAGTAAATTTGGTTGCAATATCTTTACAAATAACAAAAATCGACCGATAGTTTGTATGGCAGCTATACGATATATCGGTCCGATACGGCTCGTTCCGACTTATTTATAGCGTGTAGCAATAAGAAGCATGTATGCTAAGTTTCATTAAGATAGCTCTAAAAGGAAGAGACTAGTTTGCGTTGCAACAGATGGAGAGACGGACAGTCGGAGAGACGGGCAGACGGAGAGACGGACAGAGGGACAGAGACACAGGCCTAGTTTGTATCCTCTGTTGATGCTGATGCATAATTATGAATATATGGTATATTATAATATATATACCTTATATACCCAGAGCTGTCTGCTAAGGTGCGTTGCAAACTCCAGGCCAAAATGAATATACCCTCTGCAAGGGTATAAATATGAAATTCATGCATTAAATGACCAACAACAGAAAGCGATGACTTCACAGTGTGTGAAGTGAAGAGCTTTTGCTCAAATATCTCTGTCAGCATTGACCCAAAACTGACAAAAGTTTTGAGTTCCATTAGCTCCTATGGACGTACCGCAGCAGCTGCTTCTCTACCCTCCCTTACGGGGTTCATCATATGAGCCACGTCTGTCTGACGCTCAGATTAAACATATGCCAAAGCGACATAAAATGTCAAAAAAAAAAAAAAGAAAAAAGAAGAAGAAGAAGCAGCAATAGAAGAGAAGCTGATAGAAGGCAACCAAGCAGAGCGATTCGTTTTTGCGCAATTTGCCACAGATTATGCAAGTTGCAAGTTCACAACTGTGTGTGTGTGTGTGTGGTCTGGCATAATTGAATTCGGCACTTTAGCATTATCATCGCTGGCATAAGGACGAGTGCTTATATGGTCCATATAGCCATAGCTATGGCAACATGGCGGCTCCAGTCGTCTGCTGCGTATGCCCGGACGAGCCACAATGGCACTTTAAATGTGCCTCCATTGAGCGACGCCCCGGGGAGCTTTAAGGTATTTAGGCACAAGGCAGCAGACGTCGCAGGGGGAGGGGGCACAGGTCGAGGTCGAGGTCGAGGTCGAGACGTGCCTCGGGCTGTGGCAGGTAAATAAAGTGCGCTAAGGTGCCGTGAAATGCACAACTTGAGGCCGCATAAAGGGCCTGCGCAAGTGCGTCAACTTCACAGACATTTAATTGACCTACAGGGTATACGCAAGTCGAGCAGTTGCTCGTTGCACTAATTGTTTTTATTTAAGTTTGAGACAGAGAGAAGGAGAGAGAAAGAGAGAGAAGGAGAGAGAAAGAGAGAGAAAGAGAGAGGAGGAGAGAGAAGGAGAGAGAAAGAGAGAGAAGGAGAGAGAAGGAGAGAGAAGGAGGGAGAAAGAGAGAGAAGGAGAGAGAAGGAGAGAGAAGGAGAGAGAAGGAGAGAGAAGGAGAGAGAAGGAGAGAGAAGGAGAGAGAAGGAGAGAGAAAGAGAGAGAAGGAGAGGGAAGGAGAAGAGCACAAAAAACAATGAGGAAATGAGGGGAATACGGCATGAATCAATCAGAGAGAGAGAGAGGCAGCAATTAATGGGCAACTGTGAATGTAAACACACATGCGGCACATGCAACATTGTGTGTGGCGTGGGCGCAAATCTGTCAAAGGCAACTGAAATTGGTACTGAGTCTGTAGCTATGCATGTAAGCACGCTTGTGGGCGACGAAACAGAGAGAGAGAGAGAGAGAGAGAGAGAGAGAGAGAGAGAGAGAGGGAGGCAGATGGGGAACGACTCTTTCTTTCCCTGAAGAAGGGGAGAGCAAGATACAGAAACTGAAAGAACTCTTAAAGATGCTGCCTGTGGCTTTGCTTTGTTATTCGACTCTTTGATTGTTGTTCTTGTGGTTGCTGTTGTTGTTTTTATTGGTGCTGCTGCTGTCGCTGCTGCTGCTGCTGTCGCTGCTGCTGCTGTCGTTGTTATTGCTGCCCCTGTTCTTGTCACTGCTCTTGTTTTGTGTTGTTCTGCACGCCTAATGAGCAATTTAATTATGCACGCTAATTGATTGATTCTAATTGAAGCTACACTCACTCAGACTCCCACACATACCCTCCCACACATACCCTTCCACACACACCCTCCCACACACACCCACATCCTCTCTCCCACACACGCCTGAGAACACTCGAAGTTGACTTCGGCACTCGCAGTGGCAAAGAACAAGCAGCAGCAACAGCAGCAAGGAGAAGTGCCGTTGCACAGTTTTCATTTTCACTTCTCATCATTCGTTTGCCACTTGCCACTTCCACAGCAATAATTTAATCGTTTCCCACCCATTCAATCATTCGTAGAGTGGAAATGACCATTACCGCTGTACTCGCAATAGTTTTCAATTTGATTTTCATTCATTTTGTTGTTTATTCTACACCCCGCGACAGTTGCATAGAAGCGGGTGTGCAGTCTACACCAGAAAGTGACGGGGTTATCTCTCTTTTACTCTATGTAGTTATTTGTCTTACTCTATTTTTGTCTCTGTCTCTGTCTCTCTCTCCCTCTCTCTATCTCACTCTCTCTCTCTCTCTTTCTTTCTCTTTCTCTCTCTCTAACTTATATCTCTCTCTTCACTAGCACTATAAACTTCTCACCTCCATTTCTTTCTCTCCCTCACTGTCTTATTCTGTTTGTTTCTCTCTTACTTTCACTACCAAATTCTTTTCACTTTAAGCTTTCACTTTATCTCTCTCTTACTCTCTGTGGTTTTCTGTCTTACTCTACTTTTCTCTCTCTCTTTCTCTCTCTCTCTTGCTCTAAGATTAATCTTATACCCCTCTCTTCACTAGCACCATATATTTCTCACCTCTATCTCTCTCTCTCTCTCTTCCTGTCTTATTCTGTTTGTTTCTCTCTCACTTTCACTAGCAAATTATTTTCACTTTATTCCTTTTAATTTGTAAATCTCCCTCTCTTTCTCTCTCTCTCTCTCTCTCTCTCTCTTTATACATCCTTAATCCTTCGCCCTATCTCCTTCCATCTGACCCTCCCACAATGTCTCTCCTATTCCTGTGCTAGTTATCAATCATTCTCCTTGTGCACTCTCACATATCTCTTGCTATATTAATCTATAATACGCTTGCCTTTTTTACAGGGTATTTGCCGGCATTATACCCAAAGACTAGCTCGTTTCTGCAGCTCGTCATGTAGTTTAAACAATTAGCCCACGTAATTCCATTATGAGAACTGTTCAACTGCAATTTGAATAGTTTTGTGCGCGATTCACATTCACAGAGCTATGAATATGAATTAAACAAGTTCATTTGGTTAAAACAATTGAGTTCATTGAGTGCATTACATTGTTATCATAATCGTTTTAGTTTTAAATGAATGGAAAAGTCAAATAAATGAATTCAAGTTGCGCAAATTGAAAAACATCATTTGCAATACCAATTTTCATATTTTCACAGAACTTTAAGTATTGCCGAGAAAAGTTTCTCCCATCGTGCCACGTACGATGTGGAAGGTATTCAAAGTTGCGGGCGGAAGACATTTCCCAACACTTACCCGCCACGAGAACGAACCTTACCTCCCCGCACCCACAGTTCGGTCTGGCTTCATCCGCATTTGGGGTACCTTCTGCCGCTTTTCTTATAGTTTTCTACTCCTTTTCCGTCAGTTTCATAAACTTTGCAATCTACTTAATGAGTTGAAATGAGCAAATCAGTTTCAGGCAGCACGCGAGAGGTGCGCGGTAGGGGGGGGATGCAACTATGTATAGTTTGGGGTAGAAATTTTCGTTGAAAAATTGATCAAAGTGAAGCGAAACTTGTTCCATTTGCCATGTTCCGCAGCGCAGCGACCCCAAGGAATTGCCGCACGTTCCCCAGCGACATTATTCAGCAAATTTGCACAATTTCCATTTCGTTTCCGTTTTTTTGTTTCTCTTCTTTTGGCTTCTTGTTGTTCTGTTCATTCTGTTCTTGTGTCAATCAAAGGGAATTCACAATTTACAATTCACAATTTTCGTACAAGTTGCAAATTGAATTGGGCAAAGGCATAGTCCGAATATGAGTTTCAGTTACAGTATCGGTCACAGGGACTGCTACAATTACAGCAAGGCAGCAGTCACTGTTATGGGCGAAGGTGGGCATGGGCGTGGCATTTAAAATGCACATAAACGGGGTCGCTTTGATTACGCGACCGCGCTTCACTTTGTTGCACAAGGACGAAAGGTTGCAAAGGTTGTGTGGTTGGCCCGGGCCAAATGCCACAAGAGTTCAGCACGAGCAACAAGTAGGATATATTGTGGTTACGTGTGGGTATCTCTCTCTCCCCTCTCTCTCTTGCTGTCTTTCTCTGAGTGTGTCTGAGGGACATCAAGACCCAAAGCCCATCAGCAATTCCAGCACATAAAAATGGTTGTAAAAATGGAAAACAATAACAACTCGAACAACAGTAGAAGCACAATGCCAGCAACTGTTGCTGGTGTTGCTGGTGTTGCTGTTGTTGCTGTTGTTGCCACTGCCAAGTAATGACAAGCGAGCGAAACGGGTAAAGCAGCCTGAAAGCAGGCTATAGAAAAAGTAACGCGCTGCAGCCGCAGCTGAATGGAAAGACGGAGCCAAGTTGTTGCCAGCGGAAGTCGCGTGGAAATGACATTCGTCTTCAACACGCCCACAAATACACACAGGGCGACCATGTGAATGCGAAAGCACACACAAAGCACACACACACACGCAGAGATACACTCAATAATACAGGGGGCTCTTGGAAATATAAAATATTTGCAGCGAGTTTGAGCTTCAGTTTCAATTCAACAATTTGCTGCGGCTTAGAGTGTTTGGCAAATACGAAATATATGCTACTTGGCTATTGGTTTGTGCTGCAACACCCTGTATTATTTGCACACAATACACGACCCTGATGTTGATATGCTCGACGTGACGGTGCGTGGCACATTGTAATGCTTTCTTATGATACAATATGCTGCACGGGCACAGGCATACAAACATAATTACGCATATCACAAGCAAGCACATACACACACACACATACACTCACACACACACACACACACACACAGACGGGCTGCACAACAAGAGCCATACAATTACGCTGGCTGTGCGCCTTGTTTGTCTTGTCTTGTCTTGTCTTGTCTTGCCTCTCTCTCTCTCTTGTTTCTCTTCTTGTTATTGTTGTTATTGTTGCTGTTGCTGTTGCCGTTGCTGTTGAAGCCGCCAAATTGTATGGAAATTTGCTTGAACTTATTCGCAAATACTTGAAGCGAAGAGTCCGCAACACGAGCAACAGCTGCCGCATCCACCAGCTCCACACCCAAAGCCCATAAAATGCCACTGAGAAGTGCGTCGCCATAAACTGAAAGTATTTGCCATAATCAGATAAATCATCAGCCACGAGTAGCACTCTTCATACCGAACTGCAACTGTAAAGTGTGCGAACACTTGAAAAGCAACTGAAAGACACCAGTTCCCAAAACACATGAAGACATTTTCGAATAATAACTGAGTCCAATTTCACTATCAGTATTGATGTCATATAAAATGCAAGGTTAGTATTATAACAAGTATTTATAGTATTAGTATTAGTATTATAACAAGTATTTATTATAAATAAAAGAACTAATGCTAGTTGATAATGTAAGCTTTCTCTGTTCAAGTCTCTGTTCAAAAAAAAAAAAAAAAAAAAAAAGTGTAGCCTCGAACACTTGAAAGTATTTACTTGACATGACAAAAGAAAGTTGCAACTGTAAAGTGTTTGGTAATTCTTAAGTATATTTCTTCACCCTGTGATGTTAAAAAAAAGAAGCATAGTTGCTTACCAACAAAAAAAAAAAAAAAAAAAAAAAAAGTATTTATAGTAACATTATTATAGCATAGTAAAGTATTATAATTATTATAAATAAAAGTACTAATGCTAGTTGATAATGTATGCTTTCTCTGTTCAAGTCTCTAGTCAAAAAAAAAAAAAAAAAAAAAAAAAAACTATTTTCTTGAAAGTATATAACCTAGTCAAATCAAAAGAAAGTTGATAATGTAAGCATACAATGTTGAGGTCTTATTCGCTTATTATTAGCTTATAACAGATATATACACGATACACGATAAGCTCATCTATATAGTTGACTCTTTATGCATATTACATTCTATATAATGTAGAGAAGGTTAGACATGCTCAACTCAGTTGCAAGACTTGTTCCCTGCACTCCTGCACATCTCATTAGTTTTGTGCACCATAAAACTTGATTCCTTTATGGCACATCAAAGTCGTGTTCGTGATTAGCGTAACAAGCACAAGATTGAGGTTATGTACGGGTTTCATTACCCACTGAGGTATCTACAGCTCGAGCATCCTTCTTTAAAAACAAAAAAAAAGAGGAAATTGTGATTTCTTTTGTTAGTTGCCTCGTGGTTGTAACCAGCACAAACAACAAGGTTTTGCTTCAAGGAAAACGCAACAAGTGTGCACCCACACACACAGTTACACCCACACAAACGCACACACACTCAATTGTAGTTTATGGCATAGGTCAAGTCTTGTTATAAACAAATGCCAACATGAACGCGCCGTCATTACGCAGCTCTGGAGCCATTGAGTACCTGAATAAGCTCTTTGAATAGGGGGAGCGAAAGAAACAACAAAGCGAAGCCAAGAAAGAGAGAGATAGAGGGAGAGAGCTGGGGAGATATGTATGTAATTATAGAAGGGACTACAAAAGAGCTTTATTGTGAAATCAAGTTAAGAAAAGGAACAACGACTTGGTCTTCACTTCTATATAAATAACACGATAGAGTGAACAGAGCGTTTATACCCTTGAAGAGGGTGTATTAATTTATTATATGTATGTATTTGGCCAGGAGTCTGCAACGCACCTTAGGAGACATCCCCGACCCTACAGGGTATATATATTCAGAATCAGAATCAGAAGAGGAATCGAACTGGCCCTAACCGTCTGTCCGTGTGTCCGTCTGTCCTTGTGTCCGTCTGTTGTAACGCTAACTAGTCTCTTTGTTTTGGTGCTATCTTAATGAAACTTGGCAAATGTGTTCCTTATTGCTACACGCTGTAAATAAGTCGGAACGAGCCGTATTGGACCGAAATATCGCATAGGTGCCAAACAAACTATAGACCTATTTTCATTATTTGTTAAGATATTGTAACTAAATTTACTGCATCGGACTTTATATAATAATATAAATATAATATATTCTTAAAATTTCATCGAAATCGAACGACTATAACATATAGCTTCCATAGGAACAATCGGACGGAATGCAGGTTTTTTTATGAAGACCTATTCTAATTTTAAAAATAACTGTACTTATCAGTGCCAAGCAAAGTGAGTCACAATATTGAATAAACACAATACCATTAAATTTTGCACCATTGTATATCACTTGTATTGGAACGATCGAAGGATATAAGCATCTGCAAGAGTATAGAACCATCGGCATGCTTAAGGTAGTCTTTCTTTATGTTTTTTGATACAGTTCAATAAGGTCACTTTTGACTCTAGAAAGAGTCTTATACCTTAGATTGGCATCACAATTTGAGGCATTAATCTTATAGTCAGACGTCTAATTACGAGTTCATTTCAATACACGACTCTCTTGCTTTCTCTCTCTTTCGTTCTCACCTCTCTCAGTCTGTCTCATCTTAGCTTTGTATTCTTTTCTTTGGAAAATAAATGTTGCTATAAATTTGATATGCAAAGAGCGAATAAATTTAATCAGTTAGTTTTGTCTACGTTGGTGGGGGAGAAGGGAATGGGGGGACGCTGTCATTGTTGTGGGTGTGAACACACAGATACATGTGTACATGCGTATGAGTGTGAGTGTGTGTGTGTGTATGTACGTGTGTTTACTGAGGGCGCTCTGTGCGTGTCTGACAACTATCTCAGTCAGTTTACAGCCCGCATATTCAACATGCGTTTTGCCATATCAATTTGCACAGTGTATGTGTGTGTGTTGGTATATGTGTGTGTGTGTATTAGTACACGTATGTATGTGTATGTGTGTGTGTGTGTGGGCAGCTGAACAGACAGCACGGGCAGGAGCTGCTAGGGAAAGGCAGAGCCAAGGCAGAGTAGAAAGTAGATAAAGAGGAGGCGAAAGACAGGGAGAGAGAGAGAGAGTCAGAGGGAGAGAGAGACACGCCAAGAGCGTGTGAAGATGGAGGAAAGGGGGTGTAAGAAAGAGTGAAATTTCCATTCGTCCTGGCATTGCCATCATTGATTTTCACGTCTTCTCTTTGCCACTTGCCTTTTGCCAGTTGCCTTTTGCCAGTTGCCAGTTGCCCGTGGCCCGTCGCCATTTGCCATTTCCGGTGTGTGCTAAACCAATAAAGCAACTTTTGACATGTCTGTCGGCTGTTCGAATGGTCCAGTAATTGTATATATGTATTGTATATGTGTCTGTCTATCTCAAACTGTAGCAGGTACAACAAGCCAAGAAGGTGTTGCCATGCAGCCAAGATGTCTCTTCCGCTCGAGGTTTCGCCGACTTTTCAACTACTTTGCAGAGCTGTGGCAAGAATGTGCTGAACGGTAATTGGGATTTTTGCATAGTGATAGACAGTGTCGCATTTACTTGTCAACAAAATGGAATTTGAAGAATTCAAATGGAAAATTTTGAGCAACAAACTGCGAAGTTTCACTTGCAATCGCAGTTCAGGGAGCTCACGGGGCAATGAGGCGAGACTTCTTGACGAGGGCACACCTAACTCCCACACCACCCCCCCCCCCGTCAAGGTGGCAGTCTAATTGATTCGAAATCTGTTGGGCATATTGAGGTAGGCTCAATCAGCTCGTCAATCACTCAAAGTGACTGAAGCATCAATCAAATTCAACTGATTTTCATTTAATGCCAATTTATTGATATAGATTATTTTATGACGTGCATTGACTTTGCCTTCACTAACCCAGTTAATGTTGTTGTTCTTGCTAATGTGTATGATTGCTGTTGCTGTTGTTGCCCTTGTTGTTGCCATTGATAACTGTCGCCGCCCACACAGCTGGACGCCAAAACAGCGATAATTAACGTCACTTAGATGCGCCGTCTCCCTCGCACAATACATTTATTTTCCTCTCACACTGACTCACTAGCTCTCTCTGTCTGCTCTCTCTATCTGTCTCTAGTTATCTTCCTTTCTCTTTCTCTCCCACTCTCTTTCTCTATCTCTCTCTCTCCCTCTCTCTTTCTCTCCCTGTCTCTCTCTCTCCCTTTAGCCGGCATCATTATCATCATCATCAATCACGTTGCCCGTCGTCGCGGCAGTTTGACAGCAATTGCGACATTTACAGCTGTTCAGCGTGCGGGCTCGGTCAGCTAAGACTGCCCACCGTCCAGACCCACTTCCAGACCCACTCCCAGACCCTCTCCCAGTGCAGCTAGAGAGACAGAGCAGCATGGAGAGGTAGCATAGCTGGACTACGCATAATGATCTCGGCATAATAATCTTGTCACATTTCCATACGATTTTAGTCGAGATCTCGTTGGCTTGGTCTGCTTGCCACAGCCAGTTGGATTTCAACTTATCCTCGCACATATTTTTAATGATATGTGGGCAACACTGGAAGCACCCTTGATGCTCTTTTTCAAGAAATTTTCCCTTTAAGCGGCAGTTAAAGTTCTCAACAAGCGGTTTCTTATGTTGTTGCCACACACAACTTTATCAAATATTGAAATCAACATTAGCCAGTTGCCTCACTTAAGAAAAAAAAAAAAAAAAAAAAAAAGCCAGCTGCCCCTGCCTGTCTCCCTCTCCCAAGCTCTCTCTCTCTGCCTCCCTCTCCCAAGCTCTCTCTCTGCCTCTCTCTCAGCCTCACCTCATTCGCCTTTGGACGTATGTGTGCAATTTGCTGCGCATGTAGGGAAAGCACTAAAAGGAACGTTGAGCGGGGCAGGCGTGTGTGCCATTTTTTGCTGCGCTCTTCGCAGTTGCAAGCCAAAAGAGAGGGAGAGAGAGAGAGAGAGAGAGGGGAAGAGGGGGCTTCGTCCTTGCCGTTGCTTTTAGTGTCACATCATTATGTGGTCGTGTCTGCGGCGTTGCGTGCATTAAATTCTGACCCAAAATTCAAACCAGACTTGGAGCTTTGCTGGCACGCCTGCGTGTGGCCAGGCGCTGTGGGCGTGGCAAACAAGCTGTCAACGCATTTAATGCATAAAATTAATGCTCCACCATGTCGCAAGCCAAAAACACACTCACACACACACAGATGCCTCCTCCCTCCATTCCAACCAAAAAAAAAAAAATGCCAAAACAAACAAAGCGAAAACGAAAACGAAAACTACAAAGAACATTTTGCCCGGGGGCGTGACTAGGCCCCGAAATGCTTATAGAATTTATTTTGATTTAAGCTTAAATTATGGCATTATATGTTTTCGACTCTCAGTGGTTATAGCTGCAGTATTATCAGATTATAAAAATGGTCAAACCTATTGTAGAACCGAAATACTTTGGAAATATTTCACTGTCAACTCTTGAAATTGAATTGAATTAAATTTGAATTGTGTTTAACTTAAAAGCAGCTTCTCATAAGTTTTTCACCTTCTCTCTTTACTATTCACAGCTAATTATTTGTATGTATATCATGGGTTACCCCTTAAGGTCCAATTAGTGCCTGCATTTCCAACGAGAGTATTTTGCTAAGGCAATTTTGCATTATTCTCTTTCAAATTGTTGTTTAATAATTCAATGCGCTTAATATGTAATTAAATTTAACGACCATTAAGAATGTATCACTTACACGCACACACGCACACACACGCACAGTGGCTTTAAGGCTGCGTGGCGCCCCAAAAAGTATGCTACGAATTCAAACTAATTGACATATGGACTCAAGTGGCAACAAAAACTCAACCAAATTGGTCAATAATTTAAAATTAACACACTGCCGTGTGCATACTCACACTCGCACACACACTCACACACACACAGACACAGGTTTACACACGCACACACTGAAGACTATTTCCGTTGCCGTTGGCGCCTTTTGCATGCAACGTAAACGTATGCTGAAAATCGATAGCTGCCTCCGCTTCCACCTGATCCGCAGCTATTAATAGACCAACAGCAGCACTAACACAGGCAGCAGCAGCAACAGCAACAACAACAGCAACAGCATAAGGCAGCAGGTGCTGCCTTCGCTCTTGACCAGGTGAGAAAATTTCTATAGCAATTTCATTTGCATAACAACAATTAAAGCGGCTTATGCATTTAATTGTGAAAATTTCATTAGACGCACACCAGCGTTGCCACAGTGTTGTATTTGTCTGCCACGCACAGTGGGCTGAGGTGTGCAAATAGAGTGCAAAACAAAAGCAACTGCTGCTTGACTTGTAAAGAATATTCAAAATTGAAAACAATTAAATGAATTCATTGCAATTCTTTGTCACCTGCGCAACATTGAAATACCTTTCAATGGAAATATTTGATATATTCGTTCATTGTTCTCAGCTGTTGCAAGTGCAAATGAACTGCAGTTTATTCAACTGGAATGCCTCAGGCATGCAACACCTTTTTAATGAATAAATACTTCAAAGTGTTTAACATTAATTAACTGAACGAACACTCTGGCAAGTGCACATATGCCATAGAGCATAAACACACACACACATACATCGATGGCATCCACACTTGAAGCTGCAACATTTTGCGTCAACTGCAGCGACTGTGTGTGTGTGTGTTCAAGAAGTTGTTGCCAAGTTTTGTGCTGCAGACAATTTCCTCGGGTTTTTCGATCTTGCCAGTCAGTCTCAACTTGATGAAAAGTTCGCTATGGCTCGAGCGCCCGCCGCGTTCGCATTTAAAAACTTGTCTTCAACTTAGAAACAATGAGCCAGTTGAGCCCGAGCCAGAGCCAGAGCCCGTGCCAGAGCCCATGCCATAGCCCGTGCCAGAGCCCGTGCCAGAGCCCGTGCCAGAGCCCGCGCCCAGTTCCAATGCCAGCCCCAATGAACGTTCGCTTGGGTCGTTGAAATTTCACAAACTTTTCACAGAGTGCCATGCGCCATGTCCCCCCCCGTGGGCATGTTTTGTGCAGCTCCCTTTTCCTCTCCTCCTCTCCCTCCCTCTCTCTCTGTCCCTTTCACGACTCCTTGCGTCGCTGTTGCCCAGCCAAATTGGCCATTTTCATGAGGCAAATTACTTATGGCCAAGTTAGGTTTGAACAACTATGGATGAGCGCTGTCTCTATCCCACTCTCCCTCTCTCTACCTCTCTGCCTCTTTGTTACTCTCTTCTGCTCGTGCTGCCTGTGACTGCCACTAGTTCGCCAGTTAGTCCGCTCCAGTCTGTCCGTCCGTCCATCCGCCTTATTGCCTTTATGACGCTGTCAACATAACAAAGCGGGCAACATTCTTCGCTCTGGCCATACAAATGGCTTCATTTGAAGAGTGAGTCTATCCGTCTCGCTCTTCACCGGTGGCCATTTGCATGCGTGGCTAACAGTGTACAAATTTTTTTGATTGCCCCTTGACAGTAGACAGACAAATGTTGGCAACTTTGTTCGCTTCTCTAACTCTCCAACTTTGTCTGTCTTTCTGTCTGGCGGTCTGCCTGGCGGTCTGTCTGTCTGCTTCTCTGTCTGTCTGCTTCTCTGTCTGTCTGTCTCTCTTTCCGTCTTGCTTGCTGTTCCTCAATCTGTTTGTCTGCCCCTCTGTCCGCCTGCCCCTCTGTCTGTCCGCCCCTCTGTCTGTCTATCATTCCATCCATCTTTCTTGTTGGCCCTTCACGTATTTTGTTTGTTTGGCTCGCAAGCATTTCCAACTGGCTTTGGCTTCATAAAAATAGTTGTAAATTCCAGGCGAGCTGCATAAATTGCACGCCTAGATGACACGCCCCTCGCCCCTCTCGCCCCCCCGTTCCTTTCTTTTCATCTATCTTCGCGGCGCGTCAAGGGCTTCACACATCGTTTGCTTGCCGCGTACTAAAAAGTGACGTAACTTTTGTGCACATTGTCAACAGTCGTAAATTCCTTATTCTTGACTCAACTGAATTATCTTTGAACTCTCGCATTTCCCTGTCATGTCCGCCCCTCCTCCCCCTCCCCATCCTTTTCCTTTTGCTTCTCTCTGCTTTACGCATGACTTCGCTGCAATCAATTCCTCTAGCATTTCGTCTTCTTCAAATTCTTCAATGCATTTTCCCTTTTATTGGATTCGGTTTGGATTGAATTTTATCCGAATACTATATAATTTATTTGGATTTAGATTTGGTGCAGAAATATTGCTGAGTTGTAACCATGGAACTGCTCGGCATGTTCTATCATGAGTTGCTGGAAATATTCCCTTTTCCCAGAATTTGTATATCCAATTGCATTTCCCATGAATTGATTATACTTTGTGGTCTCTTGGCGAAGCTAAAGAAATCGTTAAGATATCATTGCAGAATATGAGAAATAGTGATCACTATCACGATAATGTAGATATAATTGGAACATTTTTATTTCAAGTAATTAAATTTGTTTATGGTTCCACAGAGTCCAAAAGAATAGTCCTATATCTATAGACACAAATGTTATAGTAACTGTAGAATATGTATTAAAACTCACACTTTATTTGATCTATTGGAAAGAATATTTGTGAAGAAACCTTGGTAACATATACAACCAGAAAAGAGAGGCTACTTTCGGCATGCCGAAGGTTCTATGCCCTTGCAGGTTCTTATATCCTTCGATCGGTCTAAAACTTGTTATATATAATGGTGTGTATATATTCAATAATATGTTTCACTTTGTTTGGCACTGATAATTACAGTTATTTCAACAATCGGAATAGGTCTTCATACAAAAACCTGCATTCCGTCCGATCGTTCCTATGGCAGCTATATGTTATAGTGGTACGATTTTTAAGAAATTTTATATGCATACTATATACATAAAAAAAGTTCGATTTAGTAAATTTGGTTACAATATCTCAACAAATCACAAAAATAGGCCGATAGTTTGTATGGCAGCTTTGCGATATATCGGTCCCATCCGGCTCGTTTCAACTTATATAAAGCGTGCAGCAATAAGAAATATGTATGTCAAGTTTCATTACGATAGCTGCAAAACTGAGAGACTAGTTTGAGCTGCAACAGACGGACACACAGATATACGGACACACGGATAGACAGACACACGAATAAACGGACATCCGGACAGAGCTAGTTCGATTCCTCTGCTGATGCTGATACAGAGTATATACACTTTATGTGGTCGGAGATGTTTGCTTAAGTGAGTTGCAAACTCCTGCCCTAAACGAATATGCCCTCTGCAAGGGTATAGATATCAACAGCTATTTGGAGGGAGCATAAAAGGAATGCACTCAGCTTGGCCTCGCTATATACATTGTGCATATTGCAAATCGATTTATCGTTATCGCAACCAGGGTCGCTGTTCAATTCAAAGAAGTCGTAAATCTCTAACAGTTTCCCCTTAAATCGAGCGCATAAGCGAACGGTACTTCTCCTCGCTCGACTACTGTCGGCCATAACTATCCTGGCTACGTATCCATGTGGCATAAACGGAACTAAATGTGGGTGGTGGCATATTGAAGTTGAAGTTTTTAATTTGCCAAGTGGTAGCAGGGTAGCAATGACAGGCAGCCGTAAATTTCAGCTGTGCGGCAAGTGCAATTGGCCAACTGTTGCTGCTGCTACATGCAACATGCAGAAGGCAGGCAGCAGGCGGCAGTGGGTGATGAAGTGGGCTGCCGCAGGGGCTGCTGCTGCTGTTGTTGCTGCTGCTGCTGTCTCTGCTGTTGGCCAGAGCAATCTCACTTTGTAATGTCATTTATGATTTGGTTAGCAGCAGCAACGGCGTGTGGCAGCGGCGTGTGGCGCCTCCAGCTGCTGCCAGCATTTGACAGCTGTCACTGAGTCCAGCGCTTTATGTGGCCTCTGGCAGTGGCCACATCAAAAAAACAAACCAAGAGGGGAGGGAGGAAAAAGCCAAAAAAAGGAAGAGAAAGGCAGTAGCTGAATGAGAAGGGCACAGGAGCTGGGCAGGGGGATGAAATGATATGGCATGAGGGGGCATGGGCGCCGTCTCCATGGGAATCCGCTTTTTGCCTTGTGCCAATTTCGTTTCATTTCGCCTTTTCGCATGTGCACAGCCAAATTAAATTACAAACGGCGCAAATGTGCGTTAAAACACACACACACACACACAAGTGAAGGGAGCAGGGCAGCGGAAGAAGGGAGTGGGAAGATAGCACTCACTCACTCACACACGCACCCACAGACACCCACACGCATGTGTTTAGCCAAAATTAAAATCATATGCATGAAATGAGCGCGAAATTGAAATGGAATGAAATAAATAAGCAACAGCAACAACAACAGTGGCAACAACAACAACAGTAGCAACAACAACAACAAGAGCAGAAATTGCTTTCGTCTCTGGGTTTTGCTTTCGCTTTTAGGTTAAATTTCAGTTTGCCACTTTGCCACATGGCAGGCAATTTGATGCCCCTCTCCTTTACCGCCTCTCACTTGCCTTTCATTTGCTTTGGCTTTGGCTTCCGCCTCGATACAAAACATAAACGACAAAAGTTTAAAGAAACCAAACAACAACAACAACAACAGGGACAGCAATGGGAAGATTTTATTGTTGCCAAGACTGAGTTTTTGCCGGGCTAAGCTTGTTGTGAGCACTTTAGCTCCAAGTCGATTCAACTTGCTACAAGTCTAGGCACTGTCTAATCGTATAGTAGCAGGGGAAGAGGAGTAGATGGGGGGGGGAGAGGGGACAGTTGAGAGTTATGTAGTCGTAATTAAAGGTGTCGTTTATTTAAAGAAAAAATATAACTGAATGTTCGTAGAACATAAAGAAAACTAAGCCATAAGTTTAAATTAGGTCATACTCATTTAATATAAAAAAAAAGTATACAATAAAATATCTTTAATCTTTTCTGTAAATCACTTATTTTGTTATAGTGTTTGGTAATTCTTAAGAATATTTCTCACTCTGTGATGTTTAGATACAATATAATGATGTACGGATTCTTCACTTAATAATAATAATACAAAAAAAAATAAAAATAAATCTTTTCTATAACTCACTTTAAAGTCTACATCTATTTATTTTATAATCCTAAAGATATGCGAAGTTGTATATTTAGTTCAATATCATATAGAACCTATTCAAGTTTGTAAGCTATTAATTGACCTTTATTCTAACTGATTTATTTTATTAATTGTAACGAATTTATTTATTATGTTCACGATATATATTTATTACCAATATATTTAGTTCACTTGTTTATAGCCGATCTTCGTATATTGTTCAACACTTATTGTTGAATTTGATCAATAATTTATCGAGCTCGATATAATTAAGCCGAGAAGAATTAATCAAAGCGAAGACGCCAAAGCGCAAACACGTAAATAAAGAAAAGATTTTTAAAATACTGCAAACAAATAAACATTAAAACATATTTAATAAACACCAAATAAGCACTAACATGTCAGAGATGTATGTAAACAATGATGAAAGTGGCAACGCTGCAGACAACTACCGATAGGATCAGGGTTGCAGTTGACAGAAATAATCGAGTAGTGCAGGCAGTCCATAAGTTGAAGTCAATGAATGAGGTTTAGTTGAAGTTTATAGGAGTATATTATTGAGATTAGATCGTCGAAGATTTAGTTATCACAAAGAAGTCGTCGTAGAAGTGGTTCAAAAGGCGGACAAGTCGTTCAGCTTTTTCAGGTTATCGATCGGTCAAGTCGTAATAAATATTTCAATAAATATTATAAGTCTGTGATGTTAACATACAATATTATGATGTACGGATTCTTCACTTAATAATAATAATACAAAAAAAAAAAAAATAAAATATTATAAGCGTGAGGTTTGGTGCTATTATTTATTTGTGTAATTGTGTTGTTATGTTACTGTTATGTTATATTGTATGGATTGATCGCTGCTACTTAATAAAAAAAAAAAAAAATAATAAAAATAATATATATATACATATATATTGCAATATAGCAACTTTCATCTGTACTTTAAGATGGATATCAGCTGGAAAATATAGCTGTAAGTGTTGCCACTCAATTTAATTCTCATGCCACAGGAATCTCGTGTAAAGAAAAGAAGAAAAGAGAAGAGAAAAGAAGACAAGGCGACGCGTCCTAAGAGCTTCGCCTTCTTGTCATCACTTCGTATGCAATGCACGTTTTAAAAGCTTCAGCTGCGTGCGGGCCAAGAGAAAGAGAGAAAGGCGTAGGCGTGCAGGCGTGGAGGGATAAGGGAGATGGGAAACAGGACGTGGAGCGTGTCTCGGAAATGTGCGTTCCACATGCGGCGGATGTGGCGCAACTTTGCACTGATGGTCATTGTCACATTCTCGGCACGCCATGTCAATCTTTCTCTCGCCTCGCCAAGCCATGCTCACTATCTTTATCTCTTTTTCTCTCTATCTCTCTGTCTCTGCCTTTCTCACTTGCCTGCGCCTATTTGTATGCAATTAATTTTGTTCACTGGCTGTGAGGACTTTAAGCAAATCAACTAAATTGCCAGCATAATAACAGTATTTCCCCTGCCTGTCCTGCCACCATCCGCCTACGCGCGGCCACCCCTTAGAGAAGGAACATAGTGACCGACCCTAAAATGACCAGCCCCTGTCAGCCACCTAATGAAAATTGATGTTGTATGATTTACACTTTCATTTCGCTGTTGACTTTGCACCAGAAATAAATGAACATTTCTGCCACATAAACACAGCAGGCGGGGAACAGCACAAGATCGAGTAGAAGAAGGAGACGGAGACAGTGTCAGAGTGGAGAAAGCGAGAGAAAAAAGCAAATTAATTACATTTTTTTATGCGCACAACAACAACGACGATGAGGCGCACATTAGCAGAGGCCCCAGCTATACAGGGGGACTAGCTTTGCATTTTTATCAAAATTAATATTAAATTCTATTCACTTGCCGAGCCAGCAATAATCTGTGCAGGAAGAGGGGGCAGGGAGAAGAGGCTACCCAGCCAGACACTTAAATTGTAAATAATTAATGAATTTATGAATTTATGAAAGTAAAATATGAAAAGAATTCTGCAAGATCAGAGAGCCACTCATGATACGCTGTAATCTACGAATAGAGAGGAATTTCTATTTATTTTGTGAACTACAGACAAAAAATATCATCTTCTATATACTATAGCTATAGTTACTTTAGCATGAAGAGCAAGAGGTAACTGTCAAATGAATGCTGCAGGAGCAAGAGAGCTTCTCTACCAGTTACAAGTTTAACAAGATCTGCATTTAGTTCAAGAATTAAAGCCTAAGATATAATCTACAAGATTTGATTATTGCTCATGAATCAGCAAACTATAGCTTATTCTGAAACTGCATTTAGATATGTCAATTAGAAGAAATGCGAAGGAAAAGTACTAAGGTTGAAAGACTATCGGCTTGTAGACGAGAAAAATGATTTATGAAGAACATGTTGAAAGGTCCTTGTTAGGAAAAAAATTACCGATATGTTTTAAAAACACTTATATAATGAACAATATATATATTAGGGAGATACTACTTTATTAAGTGTCTTGTTTTCTTTTAATTTAAAATGTAATTTCTGCACAATAATGAACTGAACTCTTAGTTTTCTGCTCTGACGCTGTCGCTCTTTCCGCGTTGTACAACACTCTGTTAACTTAAGGTATATCGACAGGGTTATCGTTAACTAATTCGACTTACATTGGTATATTTACTATGGTCACACTTAAATAATATAAAACATAACATATCGTATAACTTAACAATATATCTCCATTTAATTCAAATGATATTCTAATAGGAAAAAGGCAAAGACTGAGAGAGACCTAAAAACCACTTGAGCATTCCCCAGAATCGAGTCAACTCATTGCACACTATATTTAATTTAAAAAAACAAAGTTTTTTACTCATTCATCCACTCAGTGACTGAACACTTTTTTCACAAAATGCATTACCATGAATACTTAAGGATCGTTTAATAGGATATTAGCATGACATCCCAACTTTTTGGCTCCTCCTTTAGCTTATAAATATTAAAAAACTCACAAATTTCAGGCCCCATTGAAGTGTGTCCAACCAAATGAAATTGCTGAAGCTCAGTGTCGGTCAAGCTTACCTAGAAACAGAGAGAGAGGAAGAGAGAAAGAGAGTGGAAAAATGAGCATGAGAAACGTATTTAACGAGCACGAGTGATTTGTGTCTGCTGGATGGGCACTTAAATAATTTTCGGGGCACTTTTTGTAATGCGACTAATTGCCAAATTGATTTACTTTTTGCTCGTTTTACGAGCTCAACGCCGAGCAGAAGCTGTCAGGCCTCGTAATGGGTACGTTAACAATAAAAACAGTGTATAAAGCAGACATAAAACCTTTAAGCGATAAAACCCTCTTTGTCGGACTGTATCTCAGGTGTTATAAGAGTTGGAGCTTTCAAATTTTATATTTACTCCCTTAAAGAGGGTATATTCATTTTGGGCAGGAGTTTGCAACGCACCTTAGGAGATATCTCCGACACATATGACACATATAACCCATATGACAAATATGACACATATGACACATATGACACAAATGATACATATGACAAATATTACAAGTATGACACATATGACACATGACACATATGACACATATGACACATATGATACATATGACACATATGACACATATGACACATATGACACATATGACACAAATAATACATATGACAAATATGACAAGTATGACACATATGACACAAGACACATATGACACATATGACACATATGACACATATGACACATATGATACATATGACACATATGACACATATGACACATATGACACATATGACACATATGACACATATGACACACATGACACATATGACGTATAGCTGCCATACAAACTATCGGCCGATTTTCGTTATTTGTTAAGATAGTGTTACCAAAGTTTCTACAATGGTTTTTTTTTATATATAATATGCATATAAAATTTCATAAGAATCTGACCACTATAACATATAGCTACAATAGGAATAATCGGCCGAAATGCAAGTTTTTGTATGAAAACTGAATTTAGATATAACTTATATTAACAGTGCCAAACAAAGTGAGACATAATATTGAATATACACAACATCATTAAATTCTGCACCATTATATATGTCTAGTATTGGAAAGATCGGGTGACTTAAGAACCTGCAAGGGTATAGAAGCTTCGGCATGCCAAAGGCAGCATTTCTTTCTTGTTGTGCACTTGAAGTGACAGCAAAGATTGCTCTTGTTTTAAATATGAGGTATGCACTCCACAGCCTTATACAATATATAAATATATGTACATTTGCTTGACTGTATTTAACTAGCTCTGCAATTTGGAATTGTGAATTTTTGTATCTATGAAGCTGTTGATATTGTTTATCACTTTGGCAAATTTCAGCAAAATAGAGACATAAATGCATCGTTTATGCATATTTAAGTGCAGCTGCAGCTGCTTGTCTTTGTGGTCTTTGTGGAGTATCTTCCGGTCGCCTGCACTCGACACTCTTCTTGATTCCTTTTAATTCGTACATTTGCATTTAAGTTGCTATTAAGTTACAGGCGTTTTTCTGCCTTTGTGTGCGGTCTTTTGTGTGTGGTGTGTGTGTGTGTGTGTGTGTGTGTGTCTTTTTGTGTGTTTGTCTGTCTGTGTGTCGTGGGGAAAATGTTGCATAGCTGCGGTCAGTCCGAGGGCTATTAACTGTCAGTGGCAGCTGCACGTGGGCCAACACAGACGCAGCTTGCGGTCAGACTTAGCCACAGATACCCGCATACTCACACTCACACACACACACACACACACACACACTCACACTCACACACATACACACATACTGAGCGTAAGGGGGAGCGCTTTTGCTTGGCTGCTGTGAGTGTGCGGTTGACCTGACCCTCGGGCTGCACGGCATTTGTCGTGTTGCCCTTTGCATATTACTTATTTATGATACGAGTGCTCCCTGCGTATACGTAATATTATTATAATGCTTTTAAGAGCACGTCACAGGAGGCGGGACTGAGGCTGGGGCCAGCAACGGATGTCTGCCCCAAATACTTTCCCTGATTAAGCCATGCAGTTTACCAAGAGTGCCAACGGTGCCGACAGCAGCAGCAGCAGCAACAGCAGGAAACAGTGTAAAGAGTCACAGTGCCTCGCAGATGTATGCGCACACACATGCGTTTCTCATTGCCCTACTGAGAAGTGTCACAAAGACGTCAGACGGCGCTGGACGCTGGCTGTGAAAAGCGAAAGCAGCAGCAGAAGGCGCCATTCATCGACTGCCAGGGGGGGGAGGGCAGGCGGAGGGGGAACCCGTGGCGCACTGCAAGCGGCTTTAAGAAGTTCTTAGTGCGCTTCACAAAAGCAGGGATTTACAAAGAAAGAAACAGCAGCAGCAGCAGCAGCTTGTTGAGCAGATCAAAAGTAAAAGCGGATGACAATTTGCGGCAAAGTCGAACTGCAAAGACCCTACGGAATGCGATTGTCAGAGCTGTGAAGTAAATAATTTTCATGTCACTCGAGTTGCAAAGGTTTTTCCTCCGAGTGCGATAAGGAGGAAGAGGAAGAAGGCACGCAACAAGGAAATGCTACGTTACAAGGCAAACTACCATTGGGAAAATGGAGAAAACCGAAAATGAAAAGTAAAACGAAGCGAAGCGAATGAAGGCAAAGTGCGCCAGCAAAAAGATTAGTGCGAATGGCATTTTGGCAATGAAAGAAAAAACTCAGCTTAGAGCAAACACTCGCCCTACCCCAGCCTCCCCTCCTTCCCCTAAAGCCAAAAAAAACAACACCAAAAAACCACAAATAAAGCAGAGAAAGCCGAGGACGGCAGAGAAAGCAAAGAAGGCAGAGAAAACAGAGCTGAAGACTCGAGTAAACAGTGCGGATTATGCCTTCGTCTGTCTTAACATTTTTAATACGCTTTATCAGTTTGCTCCATACGATTATTATACTGGTATCTCTCATGTCTATATTTAGATATCGATTGATTTGCCAGGCATCTAAGCATACTGCTAATGCCTTCAGTTTTAATGTCTCCTCTTTGACTTATTTGCTGACAGTTTTTTTTTTCGTTCTTGTTGTTTTGCCTTGCGCTGCTCTGCGATAATCCAAGTTTGTTTGCTTTGTCAGCTTCTTTGCATTTTTCGGTTTAGTCTAGCTCCGTTTCCCGTATGCTAAGGCGCCTAACAAGCAGCACCCTGCCTCCAGCCTCAGTTAGCTGTCGATCTGTTCGGCACGTTTCGACATCTTCATTTGCGTCACGTCGAGGCAGAAAGCCACAGAGTCGAAGCCGAAGCCGAAGCCAAGGCTGGAGTAGAAGAGGAAGCTCAACCACAGGCGCAGTAGCAGCGCTGTCTCAATAGCAAAACCCCATCCACAGCCCCCCCCATCCTTTCCCCTCTTGGCTTTTGCAACTTGCGGGCCACAGAACTCTTCATTGAATTAACTAAATGTAATTTGAACGTGTCTGGCTGACTAAATGCCAAGATGAGTGATTAAACGACTGACAGAGGCTGCTTATGGAAATTTCACAGTATACATAACCTACCTCCCCCCCCCCTCTCCCTTGACTACCCAATTTCTATTGCATATTGCGCTGGTTAATTTTCATTTAATTGAAGCTTCGTTGCATTGATTTATGATGAATGAGCTGACCGGAAATTGAAGAGAGAGAAAGAGAGAGGGAGCGAGTGGGGGGGAGGGGAAACATATGGGGTTTCCATAACTAATTAATGCACTCAATTATGCATAAACACTGCATCAACAGAAACCAGCGGGCAAATGTCAAATACACACTTTAATTTTGACTTGAAAGCAACCCGAAAGGAAACTCAGAAGCCACAGAGACCACACGCAGCTCTCGTGTTTGCCCAACTATTTTCATTAAATTGCAATTAAAGGGCGATGTAAAGAGAGTTTTCTTCTAACATTCCCAAAGGCAACTTAACCAATTCCCACTCCCACCCCCCCTCACATATTTCAGTTCATTCCGCGCTTGCTGCAGTGGCCGGATAAGGAATCCATCAAAGTTGAGACATTGTTTCCTTTATGCAACAATTAAATGCGTGTAATAACACTAAGAGAAAGATAGAAAGAGAGAGAGAGGGGAGGAAGAAAGGGAGGGGCATAAGCTAAAAGCTGGTAATTGCAGTGGGAAAGCATTTGCCGAGAAACTGAACAAAGTTTCGCTTCAGCAGCGAAGGCAGAAGAAGTGAGAGAGAGAAAGAGAGTTTGCTTCGTTCGCTTAGCGACTTTCACTTTCAGCCCATTAGCCAAGGTCAAGGAACAACGTGACGTATACGCGATATTCGAAGCGCAAACAGAAGGTATTTACACACACACACACGCACACAGACACACACACGCATATAAATAGACGAAAACAGGAAAAGCTAAAGAAGAAACAACAGAAAGTTGTTTACAAAACAGGCCGCTTGCTCACAACTTTCATAGGGCTTCGTATACCCTGTAAAATGGGGCAGTATTAAAGTATTAAGTGTGTAAGTTGCCCTACAGGGTAGTCACATATGCTGTTAACAATATTCAAGGTGAACTGTGTTTACACATACTCTGTAAAGTGTCCTGTCATCCACAACTTTTACAGTTATGTGAGAGCTTAGTTTAATTTATTACAGGGTATTTGCACTTGCTATCCCTCTCTCTATCTCTCTTGCTCTATCTTGTAATTGCCCTTCCCTCTGTGACGTCATGCCGATAGCATTAGCAATAGCAACAACAATAACAACAACATTAACCACACAATGTAAATGAAAAACTTTTGGTTATATTAGTTTGCGCTTCCTGTCGTTAAAATGGCGGCTTGTCATGCGATTTTGCCAGCACTCGATGACGTTGCTGACAACGACGACGTCAACGTTGAGTCAAGAGTTGCCCCAAGCAGCTTAGAGTTGCCACGCCCTGCTGCCAAATTGAAGCGAACCCAAAACCAAACTGGGAATGAACCGCAAACGGACGTGGAAATGGAGAAGGAGACGGAGCTGAGCCCCAGAGCCTGAACCCTTTTGCATAAGCTGTAAGTCAACTCATGAGTGTATTCATTGTATTCATGGCGTTCCCTTTCAATTAAAAAACCTTGGCCCAAAGAGAGTTCATAAAGCGCCGTGTCGAGTTTCCTTTTCGCAGCAAATTCCATATATTCTTTTTGTTCCGAAGATTTTTGGTGTTTTCGCCAGAGTTTGTGAGTCTCAGAACTCGCTTAATGAATTCAATCTGCGGCTTTCTTTCGTTTACTTAATTCCTTTTCCCCAAAATTTTCCATTTTCCATTTTTTATACTCTTGCAGTGGGTATATTAATGTTGGCCAAGAGTTTGCACAGTACGTAAGGATACACCTCCGTCCCTTTAAGGTGAGTGTATCATGAATCAGTATCAACAGATGATTCGACCTATTCCTGTCCGTCTGTCCGTACGTCTGTCCGTTCGTTGCAACGAAACTCTCTTTAGTCTCTTAGTTTCAAAGCTATCTTGATAAAACTTGACACACATGCTTCTTATTCTTGCACGCTGTAAATAAGTCAATATAAGCCAGATCGGACCGATATATCGTATAGTTGCCATACAAACTATCGGCCGATTTTTGTTATTTGTTAAGATATTGTAACCAAATTTACTAAATCGGACTTTTACTATATATATAATATGCATATAAAATTTCATCAAAATCTGACCACTATAACATATAGCTGCCATAGGAACACTCGGCCGCAATGCAGGTTTTTGTATGAAGACCTATTCTGGTTTTAGAAGTAACTTAACAGTGCCAAACAAACTGAGACAAAATATTGAATACACTCAATACCATTCAATTCTTCACCATTATATATAACTAGTATAGGAACAATTGAAGTATAGTATATAGGAACCTGCAAGGGCATAGAACCTTCTTCATACCTAGAGTAGTCTTTCTTTCTGGTTTTCTTTGCTTTACTGCGTTGCTTTTTTCGTTTTCTTGTTATGCTTGAAATTCAGTTTTATTCTTTTTATTATTTCAACCATTTTCCATTTTCATTTTTGCATTTTCATTTTCACTTCTGGTACTTTCTCAGTTTGTCCTGCTGTTGCTGCTGTCAGCGGCACGCGCAGCAGTCGCTGCTTCTAATGGATCCTGCGGCATATCCTTTTAATTGAAATACACGCACAGCGAGGCGTGGCCACGCCCACGACGAGCTGACTTTATATGGAAATAATAACAATAACAATTTAAATGAAGTGCAACAAAGCAACAGCAAATTTGAGTAAGTAATCGTTTTTAATTTAACAAGTACGTGACAGACGGCGCGACTTGCCAACACTCCCGCTGCCTCTTCCCTCCCCCCGGGTAAACATGTTAAAGTCATTTTGGTTACAGTATTTGGCGTGTGTGTGTGTGTGTGTGTGTGTGGAACATTAAACGCTTTGTTTGGAAAATCAAAAACAAGTGAAATGGAAACTTAAATCTCATGGTTAATGTTTCGTTCAGCTACGTGTCCCCGCCGACTTTCACATCATATCAAATATACAAAAGCAAAATGTGCGAAAGTGAGTGAGGCAATTGAGTTCTGTGACAACGAAATGTATATCTAATGAACAAAGATATACCTTATGTAAAGTCAAGCTTCCTTTGTGGAGGCAGATCAAACTGCTTGGGTTACTTCAACTAAGAAAGTCTTTAAGAGTATAGAAATCCCTTAGAAAGACAGTCGAATATATAGACAAGATGGCAAAGACCCTCTCCTTCCCTCTCTCGCTCTTCTTCTTTATGCATTTATGTATTTATGTATTGTACTTTATACTCTATAGGGTCCTAGTTCAAATATAGAAGCACTCCAGCAAGAACCCCACACAAAATTGCACTTGGCGGCCTCAATGAGTCGATTAATTGCGTTTTAATTTTTTTATAGCAGCAATATTATACAATATTATTTATACATATATATTAATATGTTTATTTATTGAGAATGAGAAAACATAACAAAGTAACGACCTATGTGCTGCACAGAACCTATACCCTACCGAACTCGTTTATCTTTACTGCTTGCAAAGAACTTTCACTTCACTTGCTTGAATGACAAATAAATATGCCATAAAAAAGCCAAGCATAAATACATACATAATTATATTGTTAAGCAGTGCCATAAACTTGCCATAATATGCCATAAATTTAAAAATAAAATCACCAAAGAAAAGCAAAAGCTGAATTTGATCGATAACAAAATTACCCAAATATGACAAAAAGCGAAAACAATAAAAGAGTTTTCCTGTGTGTGTGTGTGTGTGTATCTGTGGCTAAACATGTATGTGTGCATGTATCTCTCTATATGGTTATGGCTTATGGTTATTTCTTCTCACTTAATTTATTGTAAAATGTTAAATTTCACGAAGCGGAAATGTTTATTAGAGCGGAAATTGTTATTTTTAGTGTTAGCAGCGTTTTGTTCTTCTTGTCGTATGCGCTGACGCTGCTCCTGTTGCTGGCTTGTCTCTCTATCCATTCCACACGCTCTCCCTCTCACTCCCGCTCCCTCTCTCTCTCTCTGCCTCTCTCTGCCTGCGCCTTGTTGTCTCGACGTCAGCTCTTTGTGCTGCCAACAATTAGTTTATTCATATTAAATTCTTTCTGCCAGCCAAATTCGCTGGCCAACGCCGTCGGCTTTGTCGGCACTGTCTCAGTCTCAATCGCAGGCACAACAACCCCCCCCCCCCTGTGCACCCTCCTCTGGCTGCCAGTTGCGCTGTCAGTTAATTAGCAAGTGTTGCTGTATCGTCGCCACAGTCAGTAATTAAAAGTACAAAATTAAAATATGCCTCCCCCCCCTATCTTGCGCCTCCTCAGCTCCTCGTTACGCCCCCGTAAACGTTGTCTTGCCGGCAAATCCGAGCAGAGAAGTCAGCTTAAGGCTTCATCGCAGCCAAGCTGATGAAAGGATTGCGAGGAATTTCTGAATTTAAGCATGTTTTGCGAATGCAAAGCTTCAAATGGAAATTCTCGCCAGGTCGCTTAAAGTGGTGCAAGCGCGAGTGAGAGAGAGCGAGAGAGAGAGAGAGAGACAGGAAAAGACGTCTGCAGGAAGCGCTTAACCCAAGGTTAGCCAGGGCAGCCACTTACCGGCAAAGCAGCGTATCCGTTTCCGTTCCGTTCCGCAGTTGATTGCGTAATCAATTTTTGAACAAACACAATATGCAAGTACCTCTCTCTCTCTCTCTTTCTCCCTCTCTCTCTCTAGATCCATCTCACTCGCACAGAAACCGCAGCAGACTAAATTCTGTTCATATTTTCTTTTAAATACTTAATGCAAAATTCGTGAAAGTTTCAAAATTTTTCATTTTCCCCTCCCGGTTCCAGTTCCAATGCCGAGTTTCAGTTTCTGTTTCGGCTGAGACTGAAGTAGCGACCCCAATGGGGGATTGGGGCGTACCGCAGAACCCAGTCAACATTTCAAATTAATTTTACAGCTGCCGCCGCGACGGGCAGTTAGCCAGCTTCAGCTGCCCGCACCCTTCCAACTCTACCCGCTCCCTGCTCCGCGCACCTTGTGTGCAATAATGAAGTGGCAAATAAATAGCCTCGCCCGCCTGTCTGCGGCATAAGAGCCGCACCGTGGAGGGCCAAGTGCGTCGAGACAAAGGACCAGGACCAGTACCAGCACGAGGACGAGTACCAGGATGAGGACCCCGACCAGGACCAGGACCAGGACAACGATGAACGACTACTGCGTGGAATTTTCTAATAAATGCGTCTGCTTATTCCTTCATTTATAACGTCCACTCAAAGAGAGAGCGAAAAAGGGAGCGAGAGAGAGAGAGAGGGAGAGAGAGAGAGGGGGAGCGAGAGCGAACTCTTGCAGTGCATCCAACTGGCGTTGCCAACTCGCAAGTTGGTTACGGCAATGTGCGCGCCACTTTGTCTTGATTTAAGTGCGATTTAATTCTGTTTCACGTGCTCCTCCAATGGAGTGTAGCAGTATTCCCAGGACTGCTTGAAACAGCCCCGACTAACTTTGTTACTCCCTGAAGAGTACGTTTTGACAAATATTGCCAGGCACGTGCCAGATTCCATGAAGCATGTCATATATAAAGCTGACGAAGACTGCAAGTTGGGACTAAATACGAACAGTTCTTTGGTTAACCCATTCTTAAGGAATACCCAGAGGATAGAAGGGTATTATAACAGGCAGAAGGAGGCGTGGCCCACAAAGTACATATATTCTTTGTCAGCATCAACAGCACAGTCGATATAGCCATGTCTGTCTCTCTGTCGGTGTCTGTCTGTCTGTCTCTCCGCCTGTCTGTCTGTCAGTGCATATGAATACCTGGATCTCAGAGACTATAAGACCTAGGGATACCAAATTTGGTGTCAATATGTTTTATTATTGCGTGCAGATCAACTTTGTTTTAGAATTTGGCCACGCCCAGTCCCGTCCTCTTAAATAGAATTCCAAGCGCAATTTAAATGGAGGACAGCTTATTTTCAGTAAACACAATTATTATACCCAGCCAAATGGTTTCTGAAAATTTGGTTGCAATCGGATTATAAAGATAAAAGTTATTAAAGAAATTTAAAATATTTTTTTAATTTTTTTTTTTTTTTTTGTAAAAATTTTATATATGTACTGAGATCCAAGCCCCTCCCGGAAAGTATGCAACACAAATACGCAAAACATAGAAGTAACATATAAGATAAATCAAATATGATCAGGTGGCTATCAGATATATCTCAGTCGAGCACACTGGACTGTAGCTTACGTGCTTTTTTTTTAAATTTTAAATTTTATTTATAGTTTACTGTTACCTTATTTAATATTATTAATATTATTATTATTATTTAATATTATTAATATTATTAATATTATTAATTATTAATATTATTTATTTCTAAATAATATGTACATATTGACATAAATAAACCTACAGTAAGCAACTCCTCCATTTGTTAATATTGAAAGCTATTGCCAAAGACACTTGTTAAGGAAGGATTCAATATTTACCATGATTCTAGAATTCGTAATTATGCTACTCACATTCTAACCATGAATGTCTATCATTCATTACAAATTTCTCTAGCGCAAACTGCAACCTGTTTTCACAATCTGTGAAGACTTCGCTCCTCATAGATCGTGCCCACCTTCTTGCGATGCCACAGGCAAAAGCGCAATGGTGGCCAATTTGCATAGCCGCAGCCGGAGGCACGATTAAATCATTCATTGTGATTCTTCTCAGGGCCTGACTCGGGGTGTACGGGTTGTGCTCAGGCAACCCAGTCACGAGTCGAGTACGGCTCGGCTCAGCTGGGCTTATCACACACAGCGACAATTTGCATAAATCAGTGTCACGCCCCGAAAAACCTAAAGAAGCTAAAGAACCCAACTGTTTTAGCCAGTTAATGCAGGCAATGTCCTTGAGCTGCATTTAATGTATTCACACTTATTCACTTCCCCATTCACTTGCCATTCACAGCTCAGGGCACGGGCTCCTTCAGAGCTGGCGGAGCAATTAATGGCCAACGCGCTTAAACATCAATTGCAATTCTGCAAACGCAGAACTAACCCAAAGGCAAATAAACAAACTGTCCAACGAACGGCGGGTGGCGGGTGAAGAAGAACCAGGGGAAAAGCTAGAGACAAGAGGGGAAAGAGAAGAGTAGAAGAGGAGGTGCAAACAGACAACGTGCCAAGTGTGCTGCCATAAAAAATGGCATGCAAATACACTAAACACACACACTTGTACACACACACATACACATACACGCAAGCAACAATAACGACAGCATTGATGAGTCCTACAACAACAAGCAGCAGCAGTTGAAGGAGAAGAAGAAGAGCAGCACAGTGGTTCAAGTGCGTAAAAACAACATTTCATTGCAAGTCGATTGAGCGAGAACTTTTACAACGAACAGAGCAGCATGCATATCGAACAGACCCCAAATGCATATACATATATATACTATATATACTGACTTCACTGTAATCAAGTAGTTGTTGTTGGGAGAAGAACTCAAATGTAATTGAAGCATTTGCAGGAGCTACACTCTGTGGATTTCAAGTAAAGAAAATCCCACATAATAACCACATTGTGTGGTGGCTTTCTGCTGTGAATGTGGTTTATCTATTGTGAATGTGCTCTTCAGAAGAAGAAGAAAAATATAATTCACCTAGGAAAAATGCACTTTCAAAGGGAAGTTATTTAAAAAGACAAAGGAACTCAAAGTAACTCTAAATGTTGAAAGAGAGCAATGAATACTGGTATTCCCAATATTATTATTATATTGGCAATAAGTATTGTTGTTATATTAATAATATTAATTTTATAAATTTAATTTTATATTTTTATATTTCATTGCATTATTGCTAGTTATTATTTCTTATTATTGGGTTGACCGAAAAGAAACCGGTGATTTAAAAAAAAAAAATAAAAATATTTTTTTGAGTTTTAGAATGAACTTTTATATTTATTTATTTATTTTTACTATTTATTACTTAACCTTTTATTACAATTTGTTTGATTTTTACTATGACATATTCCCTCTATGATTCTTCATACTGCTGACTACGATTCGTCTCTCATTTAATAATGTATATAAATTTGTCGGCAATAATCCGCCATTAGAGTCCCTAGCAAACAATCCGCGTGGGTAATAAACTCGTCTATTGCCCGCTGAGGGCCCGCGGCGAGATTGAACTGCTGAACACACTGCAGGACACTGCAATTATCTATCTCATTTATTCTGTTTACCATGGCATTACGGGGAAATCCTTTACTTTAACTGTCGATTAGTCGCCCACTGTGCCCGCGCTGATGGGGTCGCATGAATGACAACAAATACCAATGAAATTGAGCACCCAACTCGGTTCGACTGCCCTATACCCCGTTCGCCCAACTGGCCCCGCTCACGATTCCTTCGACTCGACGACGCTCAACGGTGCTGACCAAAAACGTACCCTTGCCCCACGGCAAGCGCTGGACAGTGGCGCCGAAGAGGTGGGGGGGTAAGCTGGAAAATCGGTATATAAACAACAAAGGAAGCAACAGCAACAACAACAACAACCACAGTGAGGGCTGTAAAAGTTAAGGAAAATATTTACAAATGAATTAACGTAATGAAAATAAACTAGCGCACAGATACACGACGATGATGTTGATGATAATGATGATGATAATAGCAATGATAATTATGATGATGATGATGATGATGATGACGACGATGCTGTTCACTTTGCTGTAGTCGATGACGATAATGTTGTTTGTTGATGACGCGGTAGCCACTGCGCCAGATATAGATCCAAGAGATAAATGCGTATTACAAAAACATTTGGCTGCACCAAGCAGCCCCTTTTCATCAACCTCCCCCCCCACCCCCACCTAGGCCTGTCTACACCAGGGTATCGCGCAATCGTGCAAGTCTATTCGTACTCGTGCACGCCCGAACACACACACACACGCACATAGGAACAAACATATGTATGTGGCATGGCCCGATAAGATAAATGCAGAAACTGTCCATAAAACTTTTACATTTTACTACCAACCCGAGAGAGAGAGAAGGAGAGGGAGAAAGAGATAGAGAGATCGACGAGCCACAGCAGGCGATATTGAACAACAACAAAGAGGGTGTACAAGAGGAGGGGTTGGGGTACATTGTCTATCGACCTTGGCCCACAAATATGCGTAACGCTCGATTCCAATTAGGGGAAAACATAAAACAGAAAATCAAATTCCGAATATCGCATCGCAGCGAAACGAAATGAAATGAGGCCAGCAAAGCGATCAGAAGCGATACGAGTCAATTGAATCGATAGTTGCGATAGTATGACGTGAGTATCGTAATTGAATGATATATTCAATTGATTTAGAGTGCCTCAAAGTGGAATGCCTTAAATTGATTGAAGCACTTCAATGAATGCAAAGATCACTTTCAGATATTTCTCAATAAAGTAGAAAATCAAAGGTTTCTATAAACTTGGCAATGCTTAAGCGTTACTCTAACATATTTACAACAATCGATAGCTGCAATTTCGTATTGAATTACTTTATTTATTGACTGGCGATAAGAAGGGGAAACCAACATATTTATCTATTCGAGTTCGAGCAAAGGAAACCGAACAAATTGCCGGCTAAATGCATCAAAGCTGTCGAACTTGCCGCCGGGACATTTGACATTGTTGCCGTTTGTCAAGCCAGGACAGGCTGGCACAGACCAGGACAGACTGTGGGACAGACTGTGGACAGAACCAAACAGACCATGGACAGCAACCGAACAATCCATTTCTATTCGAAAATCCGATTAGGCACAAAGTGTGGCATTTTGCTGACTTCTTTGACTCGCTTTTCGCATTCGTACGCATTTGTGTGTGAGAGTCTCCACCAAATGCTTGTCAAGTGTTCCGGATGTGAAGCATTCCATCAGTCGCACCCCCAGCTGCCCGGCTGCCTCGCTGCTGCCCCCTCATCACTCTCTTGCCACCATGGTACTGGCTCATTCAATTGAAATTCATGTGCTGTGCACTTTAATTTGCATTTTAAAGTGCTCCGATATCAATTGAAAAGCCAACCATATAATTTACTCTCGGCACAGATTAGAGGCGCATAATCTCAATTAAATCAATTGCGTTGTCAACGGACTCACACATACAATTACGTGTGTACTTTGGCACACATACACGTATATTCGCATGGACCGACACTGGCACCGGCACTCATAAGCTCATTTCGACTGAAGTATTGATGGTTCCGATTCAATCAGTTTGTCGATAATCGCTTGAAAAACGTATCATTTATTTGCCGCATTTTCAATTTCGATACAGGCAAAAAGCAACTGGAGATTAGCAATAGAAGAGCTGCAATGTAATGCAGTAATTACGTACGTACGACACATGTACGGTATGCTAATCGATGTTTGTGGGAGACCCTCCCACAATCGAGTTGGGCGTATCTGTGCGAAAATCAATGATATTCAGCTCTGTCTACTAAGTGGTTATTTGAATTGCACTTGAGACTTGCTTACTTGAAAATTCAAAGTCATTAACGCTACTTCTGAGATTATCGATAACATATATCGATTGGTTGCTATTGTTCGTATTATACTTTTCAATTGAAAATAGAAATAGTAGGTTAATACAAAATATCTAAGATCCCTATGACACTTATTTGCTTGCCGATTACAGTTATCGATAGGTAGACTAACTACATCTTAATTACACGAATATCTTATTTGTTTGCAATATAATGATTATAACAAGTTAACACTGTTAACTAAGCTGATTTCTCATTTTACTCTATATATACTCACGAGCAATCGATGCTACATAATAGCGATACTTATTTATCGATAGGCTTAAAGCGTCAAATTTAATTTTTAATACTAAGTAGTTATTTTAATTATACTTGAGAGTAAGTCGATTGAAATTTCTAAGTCATTAGAGCTACTTCTGAGACTATCGATAACAAATGGCGATTGCATTTTGTAAAGTTCGTATAATACTATAAGTATTATACGTTTTGTATACGTATATATCGATTGAGAATAATTAATAGACTAAAACTAAATATCTGAGATCACTAACACCACACCGATTACAGTTATCGATAGGTAGACTAACTACATGTAAATTATCTGAATATCTTATTGTCTCATAGCAAATATGATTGTAAAACACTAACGCTGTAGATTAGGTAGATTTAAAACTTCCCTCTTTATTCCCCTTTGATTACTCGATGCCACTTAATGTCGACACTTATTTATCGATAGCCCTAAAGCGTCAAATTTCATTTTCATTTCCACATCTTGGCGTTCAATTTGCTTGGAATTAACCGACTACACTGAATGGATTCTCTGTCTCCCCCTCAACCCCCTCCCTCAACCCTTTCTTCCCCACTGTTTCTGTAATGGTTTCTGTTTTTTCTTGATTTACTTGGGACTCGCCCTTTGACGATTTAACAGCTCCCAAGTTGGCAATAAACGAAATTTTAATGCAACAAAAGTAGCCGAAATCGTCGAGCGAGTGGGCTACACTTTGAATTAGACTTACGAGATACAATATGATAAGCCTTTCAAGCAGCAGTAGCCAAAGATTATTTGTTTTGGACGGCAAAGCAGGCAGACAGACAGACAGACAGAGAAACAGACAGACAGGCAGACAGACAGTGAGTTCAGACGTAGGTGGCGGAGGGAGCGGACTTGCTTCTTGTTTGCTCTGCTCGCCAAACTCAGACCGTGAAGCGCTCGTTCGAGGACGATGAATGTTGGCAGCGAGTGCGTTCGCTCGCGTCCTCCTGGCACTCAAAGGGAATTTTCTATCAGCTCAGGGTCGGTTGGGATGGATGAGGATAAGGTTAAGGATGGGGCAGCAGTGCGGGTGGTGGCACTCGAATACCAACAATGTGGCTTGTCATACAACTGGAACGTTCCTTTGTTCTACCTCGTCGGCTCAGCAATCGATACGCCTTTATTTATATGTATGTGTGTCTGTGTGTGTGTGTGTGTGTGTGTGTGTGCGTGTGTGCAAAAGATTGTGAGGCGCATTAAAAATTACAATAACTGCCACAACAACTCGACGGGTGGCAAAAAGAGGCAATCGAGTGGCTGAGAACACAAACAGTGCGCAGTGCCAAATAAAACACTATCCAATTCCGAAGGGTTCTTATCGCCAACTTATTTATGTAGATTATAATCTCTCTGGAGATATACGGATACAAGACGGCCATTTTGGGGCTCTATCTTGGCGCATAAAACAAATTATCAGGCTAAGTAGAAGGAATACGAACGAAGGAGGCACAAAACACACACGGAAAGGCAAAAGCGGAACATTTTGTAAGAGCATCACATATCATACGATATTATGTTTTTACTTGTACAGTTGTCATGGTCGCCCAACACGCCGCATGCCGCATGCCACATGCCACATGGCTCCTTCTCGCATAGACCAACATTTTCTCTATTGGCTGAGGAAAAAAAGCTAAAAAGTAAACAAGCAAAACGAGCAAATGAAGTAAAGAGGCGAACAGGAATTTCCTAGAATTTCCCGAGCCGGAGAAAAAAAAAAGAAGGAAAACAGCGCAGGAAATGGCAATGGCATGGAGTGTTCGCTGAAATTGCAACCCAAGCTCGCTCTACGAGTTCAACTTAAACTTAACCGTTTAAAAGCAGCGCACAATTGTTGCTCCTTTCCCAGTTACAGCTATCCATGAGGTATCGATAGTATCCGTGTTATTTACTGGATTCGCTGGCACTAGCTAAATGCTGTGAAAATGGTGACTCAATTGCTTAACTCCAAAACGATTCTTAGTATGGTTATTCAAGTTGAGGCATGAGCCGGACACACACTGTTTACGAGTAATAGCAGATAATCGAGTTCTACGAACTATCGACAATATCGAAAGCAATTACGGGAATTACATTCCAATCGCATATTAAGTAGGTTTTTCAAGGGGAAGTATTTGAAAGTATTTCTTAGATTCTGGAGGGGCGACTTAACTATTATGGACTTAACTATTATCGACTTAGGGCCAGCTCTCAGTACTATCGATAGTAATTAGGAAGGGAAAAGTATTTAAATTACAATCTTATGGTGCGAATGTTAACTAATCATTGCACTCAAGGAAGTATGGTATATGAATTTATATTTTGGATTCAGGGGGAAAAAATATAACTGTTATCGATTAGAGCCAGCTCTCAGTACTATCGATAGCTATGAGAAATGGGAAGCTATTTAAATTATAATATGATAGTGCGAATGTTAACTAATCATTGCACTCAAGGAAGTATCTGAATATATATTTTGGATTCAGAGAGAAAAAGACTTAACTATAATCGATTTAGAGCCAGCTCTCAGTACTATCGATAGTTATGAGGAATGGGAAGCTATTTGAATTGCAGTCTAATAGAGGGCAAATTAAGTAATCATTCGAAGGGGGTAGTATGTGAAGTCTTCTTTAGATTTAGGGGGAAAAGACTTAGCTGTTATTGAATTAAAGGACAATTTACAGTACTATCGATAGTAATGAGAGTATTCATGAGAAACAAAAAGGAGACCAAGCTTCAAGTTTCGACAAGTATTCTTCGAATGAAAAGAAACTCTATTTAAATGAGTCTGAATTGATCCTTCAATGAGAAAAGTTCTGGGATTTAACTTTATTATAATATTTATAATAACTATATTTTAAATATACTCCTCCAAAACAAAGGGGCATTAGAGCTCGCTTGGTCTTCTTCTGTTATTATTTCAGTGGTTGTTGTTGTTGTTTCGTATGTTTGCAGCGTTGCAACAAGTGTTTTGCCTGCATTCACTGATGTTTCATGGCGATACCTAAGGGCGCTTGCACCTGCCAGATGTGACTGACTGACCTAACTATGCTGACGGCCCTGACTGGCTGACTAACCCGGCTGTCTTGGTTATGTAAGTTCGCCTGGCGTGTTTTTGAGAATTTCGCTGAAGGCGGAAATTGTCGGGGCACAATATCCGTTGATTTGTGCGCATGAAAATGAAATCCATTGACATCAAATGACATTCAATGCGGCGACGTGACGTGGCCTGAAGGCGGCACTGGTGTTGGCATTGTGGGCGGCCGGGAAGCAGAGATGGAGGCGTGTCTAAAGGGACGCCAAAAGAGGAGAACTGCAAATTATACGGGGGGCGAGGGGAGGTAAGTTCAGAACGCTCGTACGTCATCGGTGTCGGGTCGAACGTTATGCCCGGAGCTTTGTCGTCATCGTCAACTTGCAAACGGGTGGCAACGCTGTGCCGGAAATGGATTGCATAGGGAGTGGGAATGGGAGGGGGAGCCTAGCTGGCAGCAGGTCAGCTTGTCGTCCCCTACGGCATTCGTATCGCATGACCAATTAGCTGGCCAGGAAATGCAAAAGCTTGGCACTTTCTCTCACTCCCCCCAGCGAAAGGTCTTTCTCTTTTTTCAACATGCTTTCTCTCTCTCTCTGTCTCTCTTTCTGTCGCTCTCTTAGGCATTTGACGATCTCACCCCAAGTAAATCAACCCTTTTTCGGGTCCCTTTATTATTTACTTTCAATTCCCTCAACAGCGTCGCAATATTTGCCATCCATACACACACACACACACACACACATAGAGAGAGTCACCAATACACATACATGCTGGCAACACACACTCACGTACGGTAAAAAACCTTTTGCGGTTACTTGCCATTAACATAAAGAACGAAACGGAACGAAACTACTATGCAGAGTGAGGACCAAGGGACGAGGCGGGCGGATGGGGAGACGGGGCAAATAATGGACAGCATAGAATAAATAAATAAATAAATAAATATATATGTATAATAAAATGCCTAAATTGAAACGAGGACGCGACAAGTAAAAGCAAAGGCAACAGAAAGAGCAAAAGCCTCCGCCTGGCAGCCAAATGCGGCTTGTTGCTATTCTCCTCTTTCTTTCTTTCTTTTCATTTTTCCATTTTGTGATTGTTGCTGGTACTGGTAGTGGTGGTGGTGGTGGTGGTGCTGCCAGTGGAGCCAACACTGAAGACCTGAGGGACCCAGCGCGCCAGGTAGATGAGCAAAGCGCCAAGAAAAAGGCAAAGGCAGAGACGACAATGAAGCCAACGCTGCCGTCGTCGTCGCCTGTCAATACGTGCGTCACTCTGACAGACTGTCAGTCGGTGGGACTGTCTCTTTCTCACTCTTTCACTCTCTCTCTCTTTCTCTCTTTCTTTCTATGCCTCAGCCAGTCCGTTAGTCAGTCATTCAGTCAACTTGTCAGTTTTTCTTCAGGGAATGTCAATTGAATTGCCCTTCTCACTGAGTTGGGCATGCTGAGTATATGAAACGATTTGACACTGTTTCGGGAGTGGAGACGAAGAGGGGCAGATGACTGGGAAGAGTGCATACTGTTAAGGAATTGAGCAGAACGAGGGACAGTAGCATGAATGGAAGTTACGAGACGAAGAGAAGACAGAGAGAGAGAGAAAGAAAGACTGGCTAAAGAAGCAAAGCAAGAATGCTTAAGTTATAGAAGAGGAGAAAAAATATAGGGATAGATAAGTAGTTAGATAGATAGATAGAAAGAAAGATAGGTAGATAGATAAATAGAGATAAAAAAGATACTACAAGTTTAAGAAAGTGAAAGGTAGATGCAGATCATAAACTCATGAAAACGACACACAACATTTAAAAGAAAAAAGAACAAGAAAATTGAGGAGATCAAGGCAATGAAACACAGATCATTCGATAGAAAGAGACAGAGAGCAGAACGACTCAATTCTATGATCATTATTTATCAGCATAGTAGGTACCTATCCATAGGTACCTATCCCAGAGAAAGCATATCACGCAGTTCGTGTTGACAAGTTGCGTCTTTCGTTCTTTCCCCCTCTGAGTTGTTTCTTATTTTAAGGCTACACTTTTGCTTTCAATGCCCTCAGGGGCATGCCAGTTCGAAGGACGTGAGCAGCAGCAGGGGCAGGCACGAATGGAGCATGGTAGCAACACGTCGCGCAGACAAAACTCATAAAGTATATTAACAAAATGTTCGATTGCACTTTGGCATTCGGTCTCTTGGTCCTTTTCACCACTCTCACAGATCCTCCAATGTCTTTCCTATGCCTCGCCGCATGACACTCTCGCATGACAAGGGACTATCAATGCGCTGCTATCTCTCGTCTGTCTGGGACAGTCAAAAAAAAGAAAAAAAAAGGTTGAAAATTTGGAGGCTTGTTAAGTGTATTCAACTATCATATCGTATTTCTTAAAGGATATTCGCACAAGCGACCCTTTCGGCTAGACCTGCAAAATGAACAGCAGAACCTTTCTGAATTTGCAAATAAGTATCAAGTGTATTTAGCCATAGTCGTTATCTGTGCATAATATACTCGATATCGACATTGCTCTAAAGTGTTCTGCAAAGGGACAACCTAAATTTGGTGTACAGTTTCTTAGAAACTAATGATGGTTCATCGGAGTTTACAATATTGTGCAATTAGTAGAAGAACCCCTCGAAATGTTCTAGAATATTTGAAGTCATTTTTCTAACCCACTTTAAACCTTCTCTACAATTTAAGAGACACTTTCTCTCTACAAAGAGTTCTACACATTTACAGTAAGTGTTGCAGCTATGCTCTAGAGACTCTTTTCCCTTCACCTTCATAGTGCTGGCAACTTCTCATGCCGGAGTCCATGTGGCAACCTTTCCCTGTTTCGAATTTGCGAATCAATCAACTCGCATTTGTGTTTGCACATTGCAGCCCCGACAAAGAGTTGTCTAATGGCATCGTTCAAATGGATTGGATTATGATGCGTCGAAGCGATGATTGTTTCCCAACTGACAATGCGCTGCGGCGTCGATATTTAATCATTTATTCAACTTTAAAGCGAAACTGAACAGAATAATGAAATGTTCAAATGGCGAGAGAAAAAACGCACGGGAAACGCACAACAATTTTGCGCGATGTTTTCGCTGTATATATATATGTGTGTGTGTGGGTGTGTGAGAGTGTTTTGCATGCATGCCACACTGGCTGGTTGCATGCCCCACCCACGTGTAGGTCGGTTGGTTGCTGGGTTGGTCGGTTGAATGGTTTGATGGTTGGTTGGATGCTTCGTTGGTTGATTTCGACCACCCCAAGGATACGCAGCGGGGCAAAAAAAGGAGAGAAAAAGAGAGAGAGGGGAAGAGAGGTAAAAAAGAAATAATAATAAAACGGCAGCCGCTGTCAACGTTGATGCCCGAGCTTCACTGGGCGACATTGTTGTTGTTGTTGTCGTTGTCGTTGTTGTCGTGGCTGTGTTGCACCTGTAATTGCAGTTGTTGTGGTCTCATACGTGGAAAAGAGTTTGCTGACGCCAGTTGGAAAATAATTTTCATTTCAGTTATCCAACTTGAAAGCTCAACCCAACGGGAATCACAATGTCGCATACAGCAGGCGAAACGGGAATAAGTCTGAGGCTTTAGTTGCCGTAGGTCCTATTGGTCACTTTAACCTTCATGTAGTAAAGAGCTCTGTAAGAATCACCTAAACAAATTGTAGATTCTTCTTTCAGTGGGAGTGTGTTACATATCAACCCAACAGGAATCACAATGTCGCATACAGCATGGGAAACGGGAATAAGTCTGAGGCTTTAGTTGAAATTGGTCATATTGGTCACTTTAACCTTCATGTAGTAAAGAGCTCTGTAAGATCCAACTAGAGAACTTGTAGGTTCTTCTTTCAGTGGGAGTGTGTTGGATATTCGTGCTGAGTCTGCCTCTGCACTCACTGAAGATCGCAGATCTCAGTTACCTGCATAACTGACTAGAGACAATTCCAGAGTAACTATAGATCAACTATGCCCAATGACATTAGCTTAAACATGTTGTGGATACCTTATAAATAAGTGCACCCTCAATTGTATTGTATAAGTGCACTCCAACTGCGCTTCCCCCCTCGGCATCTTGCTCTCCCTAAAAAAACAAACAAGTTAACGACAGAAAATTTTGGTATATGTCTTACACCTTCTACCGCACACACACACACACACACAGTTGCAATGCTTTCGTAGCAAGCAACTGTAAAAGACAAGAAGAGAAAAGCTTGTAAATTTAGAATGTGTAGCAGCTTTGATGAGAGTCGTGTGCATCATCGTAAAGCAGCATCTGCTCCATGCTGAGCACATAGAGGTCAAATAGTTCATTTCGACAGCAAGAATTTGATGTACTCTAGGCCAGGGGGGGGATGCCTACAACATGCAACAGCTGCACTGTGAAGTAATCTAATTAAAAAGTTTGTTTGTTGCAACTTGTGCTTAATTATGCCACGCCTACCATTTTTGGCGCCAAAATGCATGCAACACAACAAGCTGCCTTGCACTGCGCCTCTCTCTTCCCTTGCCACTTGATGCTCTGCATACATCCGCACACACACACGCACACAATGGTTTTGCTCTTCGCTTTAATTACAATTTATGGATACTTCAGTACAAAATGGCGGCAGGTGGCAGCCCCCATATCCATGTTAGAGGTAAGAACACTAGGCAAAACCAAGTGAGAAAAAATAAGATAAATGCGAAATGTGTAGCAAGCAGCAAGCGGAGCGTGGCAGCCCAAAAAATGAAAGCAAGTAATTACATAAAAGCAACAACAACAACAACAGGGCAACGCACGCGATGCAAAACACACAAAGCCAAACATTGAGTGAGTTTGCAGCGCAGTTTGAGTGAGTTTCCCGCTTGAGTTCCACTCCGAGTTAGACTCATGCAGAGTGAGTGCAACTCACAGCAGCAGAGCGGCAGTGGCAGCGACAGAGCTGAGCAGAGCAGAGCTGACGCCTGCGCGCAAACAGCATGCGCTCAACTGGGCGGAATGACAACAACCGTGGGGCGGGAACGGTGCAAAACAAGTCGAAAATCTGTTTTGAAATGGAAGTTGATAATCATACCCTGTGACCATTGAAAGTGGTCAAAAAGGGTATACTTACTTGGTGCAAATGTATGTAACAGGCAGGAGTGGGCGTGGCAAAACCCACAAAGTGTACGTCTGCCTGTTTGTCTGTTTGAGCAACGGTTTGTCTGTTTGCGCATCGGTCTGTCTGTTTGAGCATTGGTCTGTCTATTTGAGCTTTGGTCTGTCTGTTTGAGCGTCGCTATCTCAGCTATTATAAAAGCTAGACACACCAAATTTGGCAGGAACTTACAACACGTTTAGCAAGTTTACTTAAAATTGTAAATGCCACACCCACCGCCCAAGCAAATCAATATTCAACAAATGGTTTCAGGTTGAATAATTTTATAAATTTAACTAAATCTCAAAAACATTTATATATGGTATGTTCTACCTTTCCAGCCTTAGCCTTATTTAAAATAGAACAGAGTATTAGTTAGTTTCTATATATATATCTACAATTTATATGTATTCTCATGCTGCAAATCACTTGTCAGCTAAATAAGAAAACATGTGTATCCTATAAGGCACTGTGCCTTTTACTTGTTTATGTTTCCAGAATGTAAACAATTGACGTCGTCTTGGGTTTAGTCCCTCTGTGAATGGAATTTTTTCAAATTCATCATCAAATCATCGCGCAAAAGTCAACAAAAAAGTCAAAATCACGCAAGGCCCAACAACAGAAAAGCAAGTTGCCAAAATTTAGAGAATTCAATAGTGAATAAATAAACTAAATTCTCGTTTTATGAGTTCAATTCGCTGTGATGTGATCAACGCCAAATTTGTTGTTGCTTTTGTGTGTATAGACAAAATGAATTTCATTGTCGATCGAGCATTGAATATATATACAAATTATAATCAAGTGTTTTTAAATGGTTTTGCACACACTGCGTTTCACTGTGCCCGCAACGTTGACAATGACGACGCTGACGTTGAGGATGACGCCGACTAGGGCAAAGGCATTGACATTGTCGACAATTGTGTCAATTCAATGTATGCGCACACATACACACATTCCGCACACACACTCACACAGAGAGAGAGCGTGCCTCACACGTGCGGCTTAAGCCAGCTGCCGCATAGCGCGGCGCCCAGCACTCTGTCCAGAACGTGCTTATGTAAGCCGAATAGGCGCAGCATTACGCATACGACGTGATGGCCGCCGAAAAAGGCGCTCTTACATAAAGTGGCAAGTGGCAGGCAAAGGACGGGCACGGCAGCGATTAAGGCGGCTCGGCGCTAACAGACGCCGTCGCTCTGACGTCACCGGCAAGCAGCTCCAAGCAGCGATGTTGGCGACTGGCCGCACGGCAGCCAAAACTCGCAACAAAATACAAAACAAAATCGAGTATAAAAAACAACAACAACAACCACAACTACAACAATAGCAACACTAAGGCATGGCCATATTTTTAATTACCTAAACAAATAAACAAACAAACAAATCGGCGGACAAGAAACGACGAGCGACGACTTAAAAACTTTCGGGCAATTAATAAAGTTTTGCTTTAGTTTTTCTGTTTTTTGTTTTCGTAAATATTTAGTAACAACAACAATAGCAATAACAACAACAGCTACAGCAGCAACAACTGAAGCTGGGCAGCTCTAGAAAACTTTAATATTTGCTGAATCCCTAGATGGATGAACATGTGTGTGTCCGCCTCGACGTGTCTATGCATGTAAACACATCTACTCGTATATATTTAATATAAGCAATAAATAATTATAGCAAACTATCAAACTGTTCAACTTGATATTCTTAACGAAACCAGAGCTCTGCTCCGCCTGCAAAAAACTCTCCCTAACTTTCAACAAATTGCCAAATTGTAAACTTAATTAGGATTCCTGTTATACAAGGTTTCCCCTTACCTGGATTGGGGTTAACAAAACTAAAACCAGAAAGAGAGGATACCCTCGGTATGCCGAAGGTTCTATACCCTTGCAGGTTCTTATAACCTCCGATCATGCCAATACTACCGATTTTGATGAAATTTTATATGCATATTAAATATATAGAAAAAGTGCCATATACTAAATTTGGTTACAATATCTTAACAAATAACAAAAATCGGTCGATAGTTTGTATGACAGCTATACGATATATGGTTGCAATCCGTCTGCTTCCATTTTATTTACAGCGTGCAGCAATAAGGAACTTGTGTGCCAACTTTCATTAACAACAGACGGACACTCGGACTGGGCTAGTTCGATTCCACTGTTGATGCTGATTCAGAATATATACACTTTATGAGGTCAAAGATGTCACCAAAGTTGCGTTGCAAACTCCTGGCCAAATGAAATATTCCCTCTGCAAGGGTATACAAATGTACACTGCTCTCTGTTTTCAACAGGCTGAAGACTTTTTGTCCCCTTGGGGTACGTTCTTTGATGGACTGTGCGGACTGGGCACAACTGGGGACTCCTCTACGAGGTCAACGAGCAAAGTGGACAAAGTGTCCTAAAATAATATTCCATTCGTTTTTATGACTATTTATTCATGGCAAAACTACGAGTATTCACATAAATTAAATTTGGGCACGTCAAGAGTACCATTCCAAATATTGTAGAATAAGCTAAGTATGCAGCATGCTATGAACTATGGCATACCCTGTACATACTAAATTTGCATTAAATTCTTATAGTCTTTACGGTTTGCAGCCTTTTAAGCTTAGTGTACCATCGTGCAACGTCAACCTGGCGATATGGTTTCATTTGTCATGCTACTTGCAACAGCAACAGCGACTTCGAAGATAAATGATCCTAAGACTGAGAGACAGTTTCCAGCAGTGTCTCATTATCGAAATGAGAGAATTCGCACTCTCCCCAGTCGCTTATTACTCAAATAATTTGGCTTCCTATAAACACTGCGATAAACATGATATAGAAAGCATATAGTACATATATATAGTACATAGCAGGAGACACTGTAATAAAAAAGCTGAGTTATGTGCGCGCGCTAATAAATAGCTGGGATTTTATGCCACTCGCGATAAATAAAAAGTCGCCTCGTAAAAATATGATACAAAGCCTGCTATCGGCACACCTGCCCCTTGACTATGCCAGCAACCCACACACACACCTATGTCATCGCGTATAGGATAAATTATGAGCGAACAACGAACAGTTTGGTTCAGTTTTAGTTTACAGCAAAGGAGACCAATGCGAAAGTCCCCGATTGGGGCGCATTAATTAAGTCATAGAACAATAAACGAATCTCATTTTGTCAACGGGCCTGAAAATCAAAAAATAACACACACACACATTAAAACACACACAAACAACTGTCGCCCGGGCATTTTTCATAATGTTTGCCAGTGATTTTGTGAGAATTGAACGGGAGAAATTGAAATGAATTGCAAATGATTTTCGCCTTGCGCCAACATTGCCAGCAAATGGCAAAACACATAAATTTTCTTTCATGTTAACTAAATAAATTTGTTTACATTCTCAAGAGCGAACACATGAACAGCAACAGCAACATGAACAACAACATGAGGTGTGAGGAGTAAGGAGAATGAAATCTGTTTATTAGTCACAGAGAAGATAATTACAATAAATATCGCTCATAGGCTGCGTTGACGCGCACTGTAAAGCATAGCTGTAATAGGGACTGGGTCTGGTTTTGGTCGAGCAATTAAATCAACTGTTGACTCAACATGCTGCGACCAAATGTTGGTAAGAGTCATGATGTTAAGGACGCAACATGTTGCGCCAACGGTTACAACAGTTGAGTCTCCACATCAACATGTTGAGAGTCAACATGTTGAGAGTTAAGTTGGGTCTCCCTGAACGGTTGGAACTCAACATTTTCGATGCAACATGTTCGATGCAACATGTTTGATGAAACATGTTTGATGCAACATGTTCGATACAACATGTTTGATGCAACATGTTCGATGCAACATGTTCGATGCAACAAGTTTGATGCAACATGTTTGATGCAACGTGTTCGATGCAACATGTTCGATGCAACATGTTCGATGCAACATGTTCTATGCAACATGTTTGATGCAACATGTTTGGTGCAACATGCTTGATGCAACATGTTCGATACAACATTAAAGTCAACCGTTGACAGTCAACTGTTGTGACTGAACATGAATTCCAACATTGCGTCTCCCTGAACGGCTGGTACTCAATGTGTTGAGTCTCAACGTGTTGAGTCCCAACATGTTGAGTCTCAACATGTTGAGGCTCCCTGAACGGCTGGTACTCAACGTGTTGAGTCCCAACATGTTGAGTGCCAACATGTTGAGTCCCAACATGTTGAGTCCCAACATGTTGAGGCCCCTGAACGGCTGGTACTCAACGTGTTGAGTCTCAACATGTTGAGCATCCCTGAACGGTGGGAACCCAACATGTTCAGTCTCAACATGTTGATCATCCCTGAACGGTGGGAACCCAACATGTTGAGTCTCAACATGTTGAGGATCCCTGAACGGCTGGTACTCAACGTGTTGAGTCCCAACATGTTGAGTCCCAACATGTTGAGCATCCCTGAACAGTGGGCACCCAACATGTTGAGTCTCAACATGTTGAGGATCCCTGAACGGCTGGTACTCAACATGTTGAGTCCCAACATGTTGAATCCCAACATGTTGAGTCCCAACATGTTGAGTCCCAACATGTTGAGTCTCAACATGTTGAGGCTCCCTGAACGGCTGGTACTCAACGTGTTGAGTCTCAACATGTTGAGGATCCCTAAACGGCCAGTACTCAACTTGTTGAGTCTCAACGTGTTGAGTCCCAACATGTTGAGTCTCAACGTGTTGAGTCCCAACATGTTGAGTCTCAACGTGTTGAGTCCCAACATGTTGAGTCTCAACATGTTGAGGCCCCTGAACGGCTGGTACTCAACGTGTTGAGTCTCAACATGTTGAGGATCTCTGAACGGTGGGAACCCAACATGTTGAGTCTCAACATGTTGAGGATCCCTGAACGGCTGGTACTCAACGTGTTGAGTCTCAACATGTTGAGGATCTCTGAACGGCTGGTACTCAACGTGTTGAGTCTCAACATGTTGAGGATCCCTGAACGGCTGGTACTCAACGTGTTGAGTCTCAACATGTTGAGGATCCCTGAACGGCTGGTACTCAACGTGTTGAGTCTCAACGTGTTGAGTCCCAACATGTTGAGGAACCCTGAACGGCCAGCACTCAACGTGTTGAGTCTCAACATGTTGGAGCAACCTGAACGGCTGGTACTCAACGTGTTGAGTCCCAACATGTTGAGTCCCAACATGTTGAGTCCCAACATGTTGAGTCCCAACATGTTGAGTCCCAACATGTTGAGTCCCAACATGTTGAGTCCCAACATGTTGAGTCCCAACATGTTGAGTCTCAACATGTTGAGGCCCCTGAACGGCTGGTACTCAACGTGTTGAGTCTCAACATGTTGAGCATCCCTGAACGGTGGGCACCCAACATGTTGAGTCTCAACATGTTGAGGATCCCTGAACGGCTGGTACTCAACGTGTTGAGTCTCAACATGTTGAGGCAACCTGAACGGCTGGTACTCAACGTGTTGAGTCTCAACATGTTGAGGATCCCTGAACGGCTGGTACTCAACGTGTTGAGTCTCAACATGTTGAGGATCTCTGAACGGTGGGAACCCAACATGTTGAGTCTCAACATGTTGAGGATCCCTGAACGGCTGGTACTCAACGTGTTGAGTCTCAACATGTTGAGGCAACCTGAACGGCTGGTACTCAACGTGTTGAGTCTCAACATGTTGAGGCCCCTGAACGGCTGGTACTCAACGTGTTGAGTCTCAACATGTTGAGGATCTCTGAACGGTGGGAACCCAACATGTTGAGTCTCAACATGTTGAGGATCCCTGAACGGCTGGTACTCAACGTGTTGAGTCTCAACGTGTTGAGTCTCAACATGTTGAGTCCCAACATGTTGAGTCCCAACATGTTGAGTCTCAACATGTTGAGGATCTCTGAACGGTGGGAACCCAACATGTTGAGTCTCAACATGTTGAGGATCCCTGAACGGCTGGTACTCAACGTGTTGAGTCTCAACGTGTTGAGTCCCAACATGTTGAGGCACCCTGAACGGCCAGCACTCAACTTGTTGAGTCTCAACGTGTTGAGTCCCAACATGTTGAGGATCCCTGAACGGCTGGTACTCAACGTGTTGAGTCTCAACATGTTAAGGATCCCTTAACGGCTGGTACTCAACGTGTTGAGTCTCAACATGTTGAGCATCCCTGAACGGCTGGTACTCAAAGGGTTGAGTCTCAACTTGTTGAGTCTCAACGTGTTGAGTCCCAACATGTTGTCAGGATCCCTGAACGGCTAGTGCTCAATGTGTTGAGTCTCAACATGTTGAGGATCCCTGAACGGTGTGAACCCATCATGTTGCGTCTCCCTGTACGGCTCGATGCAACATGTTTGATGCAACATGTTTGATGTAACATGTTCGATGCAACATTTTCGTGCAACATGTTTGATGCAACATGTTTAATGCAACATGTTTGATGCAACATTTTTGATGCAACATGTTTGATGCAACATGTTCAATGCAACATGTTCGATGCAACATGTTCGATGCAACATGTTTGATGCAACATGTTCGATGCGACATGTTCGATGCAACATGTTCGATGCAACATTTTCGGTGCAATATTGATGTCAACCGTTGACAGTCAACTGTTTAGACTCATAATGAGTTCCAACATGTCCAACATGAGTTCCAACATGTCCAACATGTTGAGAGTCAACATGTTGAATCCAATATGTTGTGAGTCAACATGTTGTTACAGTTGAGTCTCAACATGATGTGTCTAATCATGTTGGGTCACAACATTTAAGTCTCAATAGTCATCAAATATGTTGTATCAAACATGTTACAACAAACAGGTTGATGTTGAGACTCCAGTGTTGAGACTGTTGAGGCATTATGTTACGTCCTCAACAATCAACATGTTGGGTTCTCAACAATCAACATGTTGACTCCCACCAACAACTCAACTGTTGTGACCCAAAATTATGTTGAGAGTTTGTCTCATCATGTTGGGGAGAGTCAACATGTTGATTATTGACACTCAACATGTTGAGACGCAACATTTCGGACTCAACATGCTGCTGCAACAGTATCAACATGTTTGTTGCAACATGTTTGGTGCAACAGTGAAAAGTAAGGTGAAACATAGAAAAACTCTCAACAGTTGACTCTCAACATGCTGCGTCAAACATGTTGCGTTAAACATGTTGTATCAAACACGTTGCATCAAACAAGTTGCAACATGCTGCTCTTGAGACCACACACACATTTGCACACATTAACACACACACAACTGTCGCACGGGCATTTTTTTAATAATTTTTGCCAGCGATTTTGTGAGAATTGAACGGGAAAAATTGAAATGAATTGCAAATGATTTTCGCCTTGCGCCAACATTGCCAGCAAATGGCAAAACACATAAATTTTCTTTCATGTTAACTAAATAAATTTGTTTACATTCTCAAGAGCGAACACATGAACAGCAACAGCAACATGAACAACAACATGAGGTACGAGGAGTGAAGAGAATGAAATCTGTTTATTAGTCACAGAGAAGATAATTAAATATCGCTCATACGCTGCGTTGACGCGCACTGGAAAGGAGAGATGTAATGGGGACTGGGTCTGGTTCTGGTCGAGCAATTAAATCTTCATCAAGCCACATGCACACACAGAGTGCGACAAGTGCTTACACATATACGCAGTCAGTTAGTCGGAGAACATGTCAAGCGTTTAATTGCAGGCGATTTGCTGCCGAACATAAAGAAGACATCAGAAAAATAACGCTCTATAAATATTTCGACAATTCCTTATATTGTTTTTATCAAATTTTATTTTTAAAGCGTACACAAAGACCCACACATTAATTTCTACCACTGCATGTGTGTGCGTGTGTTCTGCGAATTGAAATATTTGTTCTGACGCCTCGACAGAAAACTGAAAGAGGCAACAACAACAACCACACCAAGAAGAAACCACACAATGCTTTAAATAATTGTGTGCCCGAGTCCGACAATGACGAATCTACGACTGCCCTACAAAATCGCTTGAGTACTTTAGCCACGCCCCTTGCCGTCGGGGACCGCCTTGACTTGGCTGCTGTCTATTAGCATCGCGAAGCGTGTCAACAATTGCCTAATCAATTAGTACATCTTAATGCATATTAGGCAATAAATCATTTATTCACGAGCCAATTTCAGAGATGTCGCTAGAAGGTCCATAGAAGAGAGAGAGAGAAAGATAAAGAGAGACAGCAAAGGAAGTCATTGAAGACGTGCACAAGCCGGCAAAAGGGGAGCATCTCGAGAAACCCTTTCAGTTGCCTAAACAAACAAATCTATAACTGATTCGCGCATATCTCAGAATCTTAACTTTCGATTCTCATGAAATTTGACGAGAGCATAACTAAACTAATTAACTTTATGTACACTTAATTTAATTGATCCGACTTGCTTGGTTGGCGTGTTAACCGTCTTTAGCTAAACATAGATTATAACCTAGATCTAACACCTCATAGTGGGGAATACTTCAGTTCAATGTTGAGAGAAAGCGTGTAGGAGAACCCAAAGAGTGCGCTATGCCTGAAAATAATTAACAAAAATTGGCAAACTGGAAACGTGTTGAAATGTCGACACTTTTGGGGCCGCACGAATACGCATAATCACGATGAATTATGCAGTTGATAATCTTGCTGCATATTTAATCGCTTCAATTGTGGCCCGATATGCTTCATTAGAGCGAACGTCCAACCGCAATGCAATCGGAATTGTGCCAGTGCTCCAGGATATGTGCACCCCCCATCTCCACCTCCTCCATCCATGTTGCTCCTCGGCACGGTTCCTTCGCCTGACCGAGTTCATGTCGCATTCGCACGTCTCACTTTACTGTCCTGCCAACGTTGGTTCAAGCGCGTAAAGTGCATTTTCTAATTGCAATAAAATCCCTTTTACTAATAGCAAAATTGTGTTTGGCACGCCCAGTCCACCCGTTGCGCCGCTCACAGTGGCAATTTATGCGCTTTGCTCTGCATGTTTTTCTTATTATTTTTATGTATTACCCCGCCGGAAAAACTATGCAACGTGCACTGGCGCCGGGGAGGAGAAGAGAGCCCGTGGTTTTGCCTGGCAGCACTTGCATAGGTAAATCCACTCGGGTAACCACAATTGAATATTAAATTTCAATTATTGCAATATTTCAATGAATCAAATTGCCATAAGGTAAATTTCACTTTAAAAATACAAAATTTATTTTTGCAATTTCTTTTGCCTTCGATATCAGGTCAATCTATGCATATTAGGGCTAGCAGCTAACGCTCACAAAAAATAGGTTAGGAAAATAGGTTTTTAAAAAATAGATTTATAAATTTATGTTATTTCTCATGCTCTATCGATAATGTTCGAAGGGTTGTTCATATGTTGAAAGTGTGCCTATACGAAGAATGGCAATATAAATTGATATTTTTAAATATATATCCGTTTTTATGATTGAAAATTTAATAGAAAACCCGGACAGACGTATACACGGACACATGGACAGACGGACAGATAGACAGTGCTTGTTCGGTTGCTCTGTTGAAGCTGAATCAGAATATATACCACATATACTTTTTGGGATCGAAGCTGTCTCCCTAGGTGCGTTGCAAACACCAGGCTTAAATTAATATACCCTTCGAAAAGGTATAAAAAAGGACAGATATGTGCGGAAAAAAACTAATATGTCAAGCTTGCTGCATACATTTTATCTTTAATTTCTTACACAACAGATGTCTAAGACCAGTAAATTGTATGCAATCTGTTATAGATTCTAAACCATTATACGATTATATAATACTAAATAAAACCTGCTAATTTCATCAATTTACCAATAGTTGCATCTCACTCTGACACTTCACGTTTATCAGTTAGTTCATTGTCAATCGTAGCATCATTACCTGAAAGTAAAATAGAGAAATAGATTAGTTTACCCGCTCATAAATAGTCACAGTTCATCGAAGCAATTTCATTTTGTGCCTTTAATCGTGCAAACAGTCGGGACAAGGTGTTCTCATTTTTTTCTTTCTTACCCCAGTTTCAATTTCATTTTCATTTTGTTTTTCGTTTTAGGGTCGTGGCTTGTGGAAGTCAAAGCGTCAGTTAGCATTGGTAAAATCTTGTTTGCCTTCAGCTTTGGCCGTGCTCAATATTTGTACAGTTAACTAAGCTGCCTTGTGCCCTGGCAAAGGGGATGACTGACTGATTGGAAAGGGAAGATGCTGATGTGGGGCAGCAGGGGAACAGTGAAGAAGCAGCAGCATCCCTGCAGCTTCAAACCTGGCCTCGCATAGCCTACGTGAGTGTCATGTGGCGCGTCTGTCGTCAGCGTCGCGTATGAAATCATTTTTGCGGTTTCCGCGTTACATTTTCAAAAGTTAAACAACGTCGCCGTTGTCGTCGTCGTGTCGTCAGACATTGAAAACTTCGCATTAGCCACATTTGGATTCACAACGTCCATTGCAGAGAGTACTCACAGTGCGTACTGGCTGCGATAATCGACAAACACTTGAAAAGATTTTCAATATCGATTTCGTAAAAAAAAAAAAAAAAAAATATGAATTCCGTTTAAGTGACGACTTTAGAGAATAAAGAGAGTTTATAAGCCCTTTAAATGCTGTTTATTCTTTTGTCAGGAATCTCTGTCATGTTTGTAACTTACAAATTAATAATGAAATAGGTTAGGTTAGGTTAAGTTGAAGAGGTTAGCCCGAAAAGAGGTATAAATATACGTAAAACTGAATTTGTTTCAGTTTAGTTACTGTAGATGAGTAATCAAAGGCTACCAAACTTAGCGGTAATATGTGATATTATTGCACGCAAATCAAGTATATTTTAGATTTCAGCCACGCCTCCTCTCATCTCTTTAAGTCGAAAAAATTGAATTCCAAGCGTAAATTTAATGCAGGACAGTTTATTTTTGGTAAACAAAATAACTATGAACAGCCAAATGATTTTTGAAAATTTGGTTACTATTGGATCATTATGATAGAAGGAATTTAAGGAATTCTAAGCATGCACTGATTTCGAAGCCCCTCCCTGAAAGTATTCAATATAAAATAAACAAAACATAGACGTTATGTAATTATTTTTTTTTTTTTTTTACGTTATATTTTGAACAAATCCATTTTAGTCAGGTGTGTAGCGGGTATATCAATAAATTTTTTTTTTTTTTTTGTTTTATCCATTTATTATTCATAAATTTTATCAGTTTATCTAGATGTAATTATCATCTTCAAGTTTGCATAGGAGACTATGAAATCTTGAGCCAAATATAAGAAGTATATGGTAGTATGAATTTCCTTTCATATTCTGCAGATGGCAGTTAGCAAAGGTCATCGTTTGTTCTTTTGTTATATTCATTTTAATAGAGAGATTTAAAATCCCAAAATCTTAATTATTTTCGCTTATTTTTCATTTCTGGTAATATTTCCTTTACTTGTTAAGATCTCTCTGAAATTACTAATCAATCTTCGTAAGATCAGCTAAGTTGTTCCCCCCTAATATCAGCTCTACTTAATCTCTTTGAATTTTGTACATGATCTGCCAGTGCATACTGTATCCGGTGCTGGCAGCGTATTCATTTGGAAAAATATTGTAGGGCTCTGGCTACGTATTAGGCGTGCCACGTAGCATGTTGCAGTCACAGAGGGCACAGGTGTGCGAAAGAGATGGCAACATTTGTGGCTAATGCCTGGCGGCGAAGAGGGATTATAACTGAATGTGCGATGTGGTGCGTAGCTTCTCCGTAGCTGACCAAGCCAATTTGGTGGCACGAAGCAAAGGAGCGAGGAAGACATAGAAGAGGGATGAGCAGGAGGAGAGAGGGTGGTCCCTCTTACGTATACATGATGTCACATTACAAGGCTACTTAAGAGAGAGAGAGCGAGAGAGGGAGAGCGAGCATTTCAAGTGCTCGCGTGTTGCATTTAGTTAAGTTTAGTTTGTTGTTGTTGTTGGGCTTTTGACTAATTGCATCGGGGCTCGCAATTAAATGCAATTGCCATGCCCCACCCCCTGCTGCCCACTCTCTCTCTACCCCAATTGCCCCTCATCCTCCTTAGTGGTTCTGCTCACGTTGCCGCATTGCGTGCCATGAAGTGAATTGAGCGAGCTAACCTCAAGAGACCCCATGATAGAGTGGAGGACTTTATAGACAGCGTTTGTCATTCGACTCGATTGCAAATTGAAATAATGACAAACTGCAGCTGTCTCCTTCCCCTTACTCCCTCCCCCAAGCCACCCCTGCCGGACAATGTTATGTGGAATATGAGAAATCTTAAGTGCCCACAGCACTGGGAGGTAACCTCAAGAGGAGCTCAAAAGCTTTCGGTTTGAGCATTAATTATATGCATAAGTATTATCGCATTCCATTGTTTAACTTATAAATATACTGTAAGTGCACTTTTTCGTGCAGTGCATTTCATTTGCGTGCTGCTACTCACGAAACTTTACGAATAAACATTAAGTGAAGTGAATAATGTAACAGTTTAGAGAGCCAAATCAAGTATGTTGGAAATATATTGTATAAGGTATATACTATGAAAGGTATGAGGGAATGAAGGGTATATAGGCATATATAGTTTATAGTATGAAGGGTACTCCTAGTATAAGGTAGCAGTATATAGAGATTTATAGTATATAGTTTATACTATGAAGGGTACTCTTAGTATAAGGTAGCAGTATATAGAGATATATAGTATACGAGTATAGTTTAAACTATGAAGGGTACTCTTAGTATAGGGTAGCAGAGTAGTAAAGTTATTTTTGCTAGACTGAAGAAGGCTGCTCTGAATCGCACAAATTATATGTGGATATACGTACCAAATCAACTTCAACAGTCAAGCCGAACTGACTATTCTATAAAGTACGTCTGTATGAACACCTAGATCTAAGCGACCCTAAGAGGTAGGGCTATGAAATTTGAAGATAATATGTCTTACTATTGGCACTTTCAACTAACAAACAATTATATGCATTATATATATGTATTATACAATATATGTATGTATATTTGTAGAAGAATCGAATAAGATTAGTGTATAGTATATGTAGTAAGTTAAATCTAAGTTCGAAGTCTGCAGACTTTAAATCAATAGCTTTTTATACTGCTACTCCTCAGCTTTAATGACTTATAGTTCCATCTGGCTGTCTATAGGCTAAGTACGCCTACAGAACACTCGACTACAAGAGAGAGGGAGATAGAGCGACTTACACAACGACTTACAAGCTGCAAGCTGTAAAATTTGCAACTTGACAATGGCTTTCAGCACTTTTGTTCATCGTTAAACTGCCGTTAGTCCCGTTTTAAATGCGTACTATAAGAAGGCGTGGCAAGGGGGCCGACGGACTTGGCAATGGGCTGCGCGCTCTCTACCCGGCACTCGTCCGACTTGCAACTGTTGCAACTCTCGCCCGCCCCCCTCCAGTTCCAGTTGCCCACGGCTGTTGGCCAACATATTTGCCTGTTTAGGCTCCATTGAAGCGATCCTAAATGGCTTTTCAATTGCATTTGCCTTCGCCTTTGCCTTTGCCTTCGCCATCGTCATCCACATCGTCATCGTTTGCCGCAGGCAACTTAAAACCAGGCGCAAAAACTATCTTCCATTGGGCTTCAGCATAGGTTACGGTTACAGCTACAGCTACAGCTACAGATACTTTTCTGTGTCTATCGATGTGATGTGCGTGTGTGCGTGTATTTACGGAACTAAGCGCCACATGACCTCAAAACGTTATGCTACACATGGGAACCGCCTTAACGATGCAATTGAGAATGTGTTTAAGGACAGACAAGGCAGGCAGACGCAGCCAGTATCTTGTAGATACATTCAGACACTCGGATCAGCTACGTAAGCATTCAAATACATACACAGATGTATGTTTGTATGTGCAGAGGTGTATATTCTATGTCTGTCTATGTGTGTGTGTGTGTGTGTCGTGTTTGAATTTATGTTTCATTTATTGGCGGCTGGCAACGTGTTTTCAATAAATTTCCGCTGGCTGACAAAGAAAAGGCCATCGCCGTGAATACCATTCATATTCATATGCGTATTCGTGTATTCGTATTCACATTCACCATCACACACTCGCTTGGGCTTTCATAATTTCAACATTTTCAATGGCAATCATAAATTCTATCAATAGATGCGACGACGGCAACGTCGGCGTCAGCAGCAGCAGCAGCAGCAGCAGCAACGGGAGCAACAACGGGAGCAGCAGTGGCAGCGGCGGTGGCAGCAGCAGCGGCTCGTGCGTCACGGCCAGCCGTCAACTTGTTGCATGTCCCGAGAATTTTTTAATTTACTTGAGGCCGCTAATTCTTGTTAAACGAACAGTTTGCGAAATTGCCACAGCATGTGAGAGTGTCTCTCTGTGTGTGTGTGTGTGAAGCTGCTGAAATTGGTGGAAGGCGTGACAAAACCAATTCAGAATCTCTTTGCATCTGCATGTGTATCTATGTATCTTTGCAGCTACTAGTGTATGTATAGATGTATCTGTATCTACCTACATATCAATGTGTCCATTTACCAATTATAAAAGATTCCTCTCTATACATATGACCTTAACTATAAAAATAAGTAAGTCTTGGTATCTCATATTATATGTACATATGTACCATAGATGTGTATCAAAGTACCTATGTGTCTCAATGTACCTATGTCTGTATCTTACTATTTGCAGCTGCAAATGTGTATAAGATACGAGTATTTCTATATATATTTAGACATACATGTACGTACATATACACATGTATGTATATCTATCGATTTATTGATTCGTATATCTAGTATCTATATCTACGTATGTCCACGTATCCTTGTATCTAAATATGAATCTGAATATGTGTTAAGTATTAATTGAAGCTCAGTATTTATACGCTTGCAGAGGGTATATTCATTTTGGACAGGAGTTTGCAACGCACTTTAGGAGACCGACACCATAAAGTATATATATTCTGAATCAGCATCAGCAGAGGAATCGAACTATCTCTGTCCGTCTCAGTTTTGGAGCTATCTCTATGAAACTTGGCATACATGCTTCTTATTGCTGCACGCTGTAAATAAGTCGGAACAAACCGGATCGAACCGATATATCGTATAGCTGCCATAGAAACTATCGACCGATTTTTGTTATTTGTTAAGATATTGCAAATTTACTAGATCGAACTTTTTCTATATAAATTATATGCATATAAAATTTCATAAGAATCTGACTACTATAACATATAGCTACCATTGGAACAATCAGCCGGAATGCAGGTTTTGGTTTAAAACCAGTTTCGATTTTAAAAATAACTGAACTTATCAGTGTCAATCGAAATAAGACTTAATATTAAATATAAATGATACCATTAAATTCTATAACTAGTATTGCAAAGATCGGGGGATATATAGAGTCGGCATGCCGAATAAAGCCTAACTTTCTGGTTTTATCCGTGCTTCTCTATCTTCATCTCCTTATCTGTACCTAGAATCGTCTCTGTTTGTCCATTAAAATGGATCGAAATACCTTAGTGTCATATACATATATGTATCTATACTCAGTATTTGTATATATGTACCTCTGCTTCTTTTCATGCTTCTACCTTCGTATTTGTATCTATCTAAGACATTCCTTGGCATGTATCTGCATGAGAATTAGTTGAGAAATTGCACTTTCCGCAGTAAATATCTTGTCGGCAATTCAAATGTTTCACATGTAATTTATGTCATTTGCCTGTAAATTGTATTTACTGCTGTTAGAATGCAATTAAAGTGCATTTCGCTCTGCATTTTGATTTGCAGTCTCGCTCTGCAGACCAAAAGGACAAATAAAACCAGCCTTGCAAATTGATGGGGTAACATTTTTTGTAGTACGAGTTTATGCCTTGCTGCTGCTGCTGCTGCTGTTGACACCTTTTCTGGCACATTGACTTACTAATTGGTCAGGTAAGAGGCACGGGGAGCAGAGGGTTGAGGGGTTACTGCAATGTTCTTTGGCAGCGGCTCAGCTCAGCTCGAGTCTTGTGTAAATTAAATTGTTGTAAATTGCAGCCTAGCAGCAGACGACGGCAGTCAGGAAGTGCCTCACACACACACACACACCCATCCACACACACACCCACCCACACACACCCACACACACACACACGCACGTATGTGTATCTCATGTCTGAATCAGAAAAAGCTAAACGAGTCGCCTGCGGGCACAGTGTGTACACACCACAAAATAGAAGACAGATTTAATATAACCAAATGCGAGGAAGGAGAGACGGAGACGGAGTAGGGAAAGGGGACCAGGCATGAAAATGGAAATAGCAATGAAATTGGTTGGTTGAGTTTGTAGATTGACTGAGGCTCGACCGCTTCGACAAGGCAGCAGGTCAGGCAGGAGGAGGAGGAGGAGGGAAGAAGAACCTTATGAGATTCGCCCAACTGTTGCGGAATAAATTGCCAGGGCAGAGCGACGGCTTACGGCGTCTTCATCTTCCGTCACGCTGAAGATGGCATAAGAAATACGGATTGATGGAAAGAAACCAGCCACAATATGCTCGCCAGGCTGCCACTGCTGCACCCCCACCCAGTCCGTCCCTCGGCGACTCTAGCGCCCTTTCATGCACTTGACTCATTCAAGCATTCACTCGTTCATTCATCGCGCTCGGCCTTAGCCAACTTGGGAGCAACATTTATAAGAAAACCACGGCTACACTGTGCAACATAAATGGAGCTAACGGAGTGGGGGGGGGGGTGGTGAAATGGCAAAGGGTAAGAAAAATCCGCAAAGAAAGCGTGCGCAATCTATGCAAATTTTCAATCAATTTCAACCGGAAAAATCGTTGCTCTTCGTGCTCTGATTTTGCAGCTCATTCTCTCAGTGTATGTGGGCCTAGGAGCAGTTAAGCGTATTAAGACGAGTGTCAGGCATCTGCGTGAAGAAAATGAAGTCGAGAAAGATAGAGAAGGAAAGAGAAAGAGAGAAAGAGAGAGGGCAAGAGAGAAGAAAAGAGACAGAGAAAGAGAGAGGGAAAGAGAGAGAGAGAGTGTTGGCTGGGCTTCTTCACCAAGGCCATGGCCAGCGTGGATGCTTAATGTAATCGTCTCATATTTAGTTAATATGCAAATAAAAGTATGTGTGTGAGTGTGTGTACTCCTCCTCCTCCCTGTCGAACCCTTTCAATTGTTTCAATTCGATTATGCACCAGGTCGACTCGGGCAGGTGGGCAGGAAAAATGCGGCCACTCGTCGATGTAATTAGTTAACTCAATTGCCGTTATTTCATTGGATAAATTTACAAGCCATAACGACAACGTTGTGTGTGTGCCTAAGTGTGTGCGTGTGTGAGTGTGTGTGTGAGCCACAACTCAATTATTATTGGCAATTAAACTAATTCCAATTTGTTTAACATACACACTCCTCTCCAATGATCCGCTAACGGAACTAACATCATTTGACTAATTGAATGCAAAATCTATTTATAATATAAACCAATATGAATAAGCCAGCTCAATTGAATAACCATAAAATAATGTCAAGGTGTGTTTAACCCACTCACAAGTTACGAGAGATACAGTGAACTAAAAGATGCTTGAAATGAATAAATTCTAAGTTAAAAGAATAGTATATGGAGCAGTATAAAAAGTATAGTATAAAAAGTTCGCTTGATAATAGCAACATGTCGCTTACAGTGGGCAGTGGGCGTGGCAACAAAAATTGACAAACCACTTTATCTGCGTATAGTCTGCAGAAACCTTCATGCCAAATTTGGAGTCTCTACATTCTATAATAGCTGAGATCAGCGCGTTCATACAGACAAACAGACGGACGAACACAGCTAAATCAAGTCATCTATTTATGCTGACCAAGAATATATATATGCTTATGTCTTCTGAGCATTGCCACGCCTCCTGCTGCCTATCACAAAGTAGGTAACTTGCACTGGTCGAAGAGGTTTGAAAAGGGAATAAATTCATGTTGGGGCAAAGCTTGCAGCCAGGCTATTGAATGTGCTTGGCACTCATAGGCTCCACTGAGGGCAGCAGCAGCAGCAGCAGAGCTTTGTGCCTTGATATGCGATCCATCTTCATTATCCTTCATTATGTTGGACGGCGAGACGACTGAGTTGGCGATGTGCCACTTGAAGCGAGAAGCAAAGGCAGCCGAAGGTAGCACACAAAGCGAGTTTCAAGTGCGTGTTTCAAGTGTGTGTGTGTGTGTGTGTGTGTGTGTGTACTGCTCATGTATCTGTCTCTGTGCGTTGTACGCTTTCTTACGTATTTGCCGTTCACTCTTTGCTTTCCGCTTCATTTGCGTTACAAACACCTTGCCGCATTTTTGGCTCGACACGCTTTTGCTTTTCCGCAAGCGTATCCCTTTTCAAACAGCCACCTTCCTCTCCTCATCCCGTCTCTCTCCCGCTCTCCCTATCTCCCTCCTCTGAACACCTGTTTTCCCCACTATTCTCGGCATCTAAATGAAATCGCCCGGCGGCTGCAGCTGTCGCCCATTTTGGGTACAATGGCAACATTGAAATTTTGAAAGACCATTTCTCACACTCACCCTGACACACACACACCCACGCACACTTACAAGGAAAGAGAGAAAGCATTAGGTAAGGATGTGCCAGGAAACGCTACGCCGGCACACTTGGCTTCCACTCGAGGCGCCTGCTAAACGCCTAATCTTGCTTATTTGGCCGCAGCGCGAATCTCACCTGAGACTGCTCACCTGCTTCTTCCCGCACTAAAATATATGACAAGCAGCCTTACTGCCAGAGGCAAGTACCAGTGAAGGTGGCAGAAAGGCAGGGGCGTGTCACTGCGTCAGCAAAACATCCGCAACGTTGTATTAGTTCGTCAGTGAGAAGCAAACGAAATTGTTTTAAATTAATTTGCATGTTGAAGCGCAGAGAGCGACGAGCAAAGTCGAAAACGAAAAAAAAAAAAAAACGAAGAAATGCTCATTAAACACCCTTCCAAGGAAAAGCATATAGGCTACTCAAGTGTGTTTTCGACATAGATCACATACAATATTTCCAGCGTGAGGTTTGCTATATTATATACATATATAATACAGACAGATCGCTGGAGTTGCAGTACTTTTATTCTGAATTTCTCAAGTCTGAGGAATATCTGTTCGTCGATTATACAGATGTAACATCAATAGTAGGGTTTATAATTATTATATGGTATGGTATCGTATGCTATTATATATTGTACAGAATTTTATGGTATGTCAAAGTGTTGAAAAGTATGGTACAGAATGGTATGGTATGATAAGGTATAGTTGGGTATGGTACAGATAAAATATGAAATAACACGACAAAGAATGATATGAGCTAAATATGATAGAGTCTGGTATGGTATAATATGATATAGCATGGCATAGTATGGCATAGTATGGTATAGTATGGCAAAGTTTGGCATGGTATGGTATAGTATGGTATAGTATGGCAAAGTTTGGCATGGTATGGTATAGTATGGCATAGTATGGCATAGTATGGCATAGTATGGCATAGTATGGCATAGTATGGCATAGTATGGCGTAGTATGTCATAGTATGGCATAGTATGGCGTAGTATGTCATAGTATGGCATAGTATGGCATAGTATGTCATAGTATGGCATAGTATGGCGAAGTATGGCAAAGTATGGCATAGTATGTCATAGTATGGCTAAGTATGGCATAGTATGGCTAAGTATGGCATAGTATGTCATAGTATGGCTAAGTATGGCATAGTATGGCTAAGTATGGCATAGTATGGCTAAGTATGGCTAAGTATGGCATAGTATGGCTAAGTATGGCATAGTATGGTATAGTATGTTATGGTATGATATGATATAGTATGGTTTGGTATGGTATGGTATAGGATAGTATGGCATGGTATGGTGTAGTATGGCATTATATGGTATAGTATGGTATAGGTTACAGTGTTGTCATGAAAGATATGACAGGTATTTAATAATAAGATATGGTATATGGTTTATAATGGATGGTATGGATTGGTATATAAGATATACAAACAGTATAGTATAATATAAGAAATAAGTATGGTCTGAATATGTTTCCTATGGTGGTTCTCAATGTCAGGACTAATAGACAAAATCACTACACTCTCTTAAAACATCGTTCATTTCCTGCACATTTGTGGCCCCTTTTCCAACATGTCCATAGAGTATTCGAGGTACTGTGCGAACCAAGCGACTCCCATTTTAATTTCCTTATTTTAATTTATATTTTCGGAGCTTCCTTGGAAGCCAAATTATGCATGGCAACCAGGAGGAACAATGGCCAAATGCTTTAATCCTATTGACGTTTAATCAAGCTCGAGCGACAGACACAGCGGAAAAGCGCGACTGCGCTGCTGCTGCGCTGCGACTGAGGCAGACAAAGGACGCGCTGCGCCGACAACGACGGCAATTACAAAACATTTTGCATTTTGCTGTTGAATTTTCAATTGGCTCCGGCTATGAATTTCCATTTCCATTTTCATTTGCATTAGAGCGCGACTTGTTTACCTGTAACCTGTTGCCCTATACAACAAGTGACACCCTCCCCCCCCCCCACTCCCTCCAACCCACCACAATTCTTGAAGAAAGTAAATCAAAGTAAAGCAAAGCAAAGCAAAGGACAAGGCTGCCAACGAAAAGCGGAACAAAGTCTGAAAGGAAGTGAGCCAGAAGGAATGCGGGAGAGGAACATGAAGAGGGAGGGGGAGGGGGTGGAGAGGGTGCTGGTTTCTGTGAGCGGAAAGGAAAAGTCGGAATTATTTAAAGCGCTTAATAAATAATCACATTTGCATTTTCACTTGTTGATATCGCGGCGGGCGGGCAAACAAAGGTCGAGGGGCAGCTTTTTCGCTTTTCTGCTGACTCGCCGCAAGTGGAAGAGGGACAAAGTGAGCAAGTAAATGAGAGGAGAGTGGGAGAGAGAGACAGAGAGAGAGAGAGAGAGAGAGAAAGAAAAGTGCGCGCTCAGCAGCGACGACATCGACAACATCAACAGCAACATCAACATCGAAATTAGCCTCCCCAAAGAAGTTGAGATTTCACTATAGAGACTGGGACAGAGAGGGAGAGGGGAAGCGGGAGAGCTGTTTCAACTTGGCCAGCAGCGACTTGAAGCTGGTCCTGCAATGCACTCAGCGTTTTGTGCGTTGTCATTGGAAGCTAAATAAATTGAAATTAGACGATGTCAGCACAAAAGCCAAAAGTGGAGAAAGCCCAGCGATGAAGGCAGCCAATTGGGGGGGAGAAGGCAGCCAAGAAAGGCAGAGGTGGGGAGGGGGGAAAGGGAAGGAGACTTACTGCCTCGCAGTCACAACATTGCTGGGGCGGCTTCGGTGCCGGGGCGTGGCGTGTGCGTGCGATATGACTACAGCAACAGCAGCACCAACAACAGCAATTGTTGCTACTGTCGCTGCTGCTGTTGTTGTTGTTGCTGTTGCTGTTGCTGCTGCTGTTGTTGTTGTTGTTGTGGCCAGTTGACTAGTTGGTCCAATAACTTTGTTATCGAGCCTCGCCGCCGCCGCCGGCACGAGGCCCCATTTCAAGTGTGCTCGCATTTCAAGTGAATGCCAGACCCCCCTACTCCCCTTCCCCCCACACACACACAGAGCAGCATTGAATGCGGCTCCTGTTGCTGTTTCCCTTTCCACACACACACACACACACACAAGCTCTGCGGCCATGCCCGACTGTGCACACACACTACACACACACTACGTGCGGCCCATGCAAATGGGGATGCCAAAATTAATAGCTGCACATGAAGCACACATCTAGCGCAGACAGACAAAAGCTAAATGCCATCGAGTGCTAGCTGGGACTACACTTCAAAAGGGTCCGCCCATGTACACTCGCTGCTCATCGGATATGCGCATATAGAGCCACCCCTGGAGGAGGTACAGCAAAACGCGCAGCGCAACACTTGAATCGCATCGAGGGATGCATGAATAGCGAATGCCCCCGCTCCCTCCTTTCCCCCTTTATTTTACCGGAATTTGTGCATTTTTCAATAAATTGATATTGAAATGAAAATGTTTTTTTTTTTTCATTTCAGTATATGAAAAACTTGACTCGATGTTGAAGTTGATTCATAACATAACATGAAATCGGTCTCCCATTGTCAGATTGAGTTCGGAAATCTAAACAAAAGCAAGAAATATGTCTGAAATTACACAAATAGAACTCTCGCAGAGTAACTACGTTAAAGCCAACGTATCCAACTCACACAACGATAATGTGGCGTTTGAAGTAAAATTTTGCAAAGATATTTCAATCGATCAGTTAAAGAATAAGCTGGAAATAGTGACGGGAGCATTGGCTGCCACCATGAAGGTGGAGCTATATCAGGGTGAACGTTATTTGACCTCATTGGACAACAATGATGCCAAACTTGGATACTATATGAATTGTGATGGACTGCGACTGCATGTCGTTGATACATTCACAAACTGTTGCTTCGATTTGGAGGATATACAAAAGTTTGAGCTGAGCAACGATCAGTATGAGCAACGAAACGATTCTGTTCGCAATTTTCTCAAACGGAATCAGCTTGGCAAGTACAATGGGAATGAAATGGCCAAATTGGAGGCAAAACGACGTGAGCACAGTGAGAACGTCAAGAAACGAGCAGATCTTTGCATCGTAGGTAGCAGGTGCCAGGTAACTCTGGCTGGACAACCAACCCGTCGTGGTACAGTTATGTACAATGGGCCACTTGATGGCAAAAATGGCATATTTATTGGAATACAGTATGACGAGCCTCTTGGTAAAAATAATGGCAGGTAATACTTTTGTTTATTTTTTTTATTTGATTTAAGGACATTTATGTTACTTTCCAGTGTGAATGGTCGGACATATTTTGTCTGTCCTCCGAACTATGGAGGATTTGTTACACCACTCTCTGTGGAAGTGGGCGACTTCCCGGCCGAAGACGTTAGCCTTGACGATGAGATTTAAAAGCTGACGCGGCATAATGTTCAATTTTAAACATATAGTTTGACTTTTGGTTTTTTAAGAAAAAAACATAAAAATTAAAATGTATTATCCCAACTGCAGGGTATATATCGAAATTCAGTTATGTTAGTGGTAATAGAGTTTAATGGTACTAAAAGTCTCTTACTTTATGGAATAACAAGTTATTTAGTAATAATATATAAAGTATATAGTAGCATACTAATATATACGTTTGCCTGATCAGTCATCAGCAAAAACTGTAAACAAGTTCCTGAGAGACCTTTATGTATAGTACGAGGGTCGTTTGATAAGTCCGTGACTTTTTGAATAAAATATATTTTTTTCGTCAAAGAAGCGTTTTATTTCTCAACATAATCTCCTTTTAGCTCTATACATTTAGTCCAGCGTTTTTCCAATTTTTTTATTCCTTCCAAATAATAGGTTTTCTCAAGGCCCTCAAAATAGTCGTTTGTTTCTGTGATGACCTCTTCATTTGACCCGAATCTCTTACCTCCGAGCCATTTCTTCATGTTTGGAAACAAAAAATAGTCACAGGGGGCTAAATCTGGAGAATATGCTGGATGGGGTAGCAGTTCGTAGCCCAATTTATGAAATTTTGCCATGCTGACTACACACGTGTGCACCCGTGCATTGTCCTGATGGAACAGCACTTTTTTTCGCCAAATGCGGTCGTTTCTGCTTCAAATCAATATCGAATCTGTCCAAAAGCTCTGAATAATATTCGCCGGTGATCGTTTTACCCTTTTCAAGTTAATCGATGTGAATGATACCTTGTGCATCCCAAAAAACTGTGGCCATGACCTTGTTGGCCGACAGACCCACCTTGGCCTTCTTTGGTGCACGTTCACCCGGAGAAACCCACTGTCTTGATTGTTCTTTGGTCTCTGGTGTGGTGTGGTGGATCCATGTTTCGTCTACGGTAACGAAACGGCGCAAAAATTCGTTTGGATTGCGGTTGAACATCGCCAAACACTCCTTTGAAATGGTCACACGGTTGCGCTTATGGTCGTGTGTGAGCAATCGCGGCACCCATCGCGCGGAAAGCTTTTTCATGTCCAAATATTCATGTAAAATGTGATGTACCCGTTCAGTTGAAATGCCTACAGCCTCAGCTACCTCACGCACTTTCATTCTCCGATCATCCAATATCATTCCATGGATTTTGTCGACGATTTCTGGCATGACGACCTCTTTTGGGCGACCTGAACGTTCGGCATCACTTGTACTGGTACGACCACAACGGAACTCAGTAAACCATTTCTTAACCATTGAAATTGATGGTGCAGAGTCCCCATAATATTTATCAAGTCTTTCCTTGGTTTCGGTGATGGATTTTTTACGCAAAAAATAATGCTTAATTAGCACACGAAATTCACTTTTTTCCATTTTCGTTAAAATTCACGAGATCGTCTGCTTTCAATGCCTATAAAACGCAAACTAAGAAACGCAGCTTTCTCAAAATTTTACAGTCAGCTGTTAATCGATAACTGCTGACAGGAGCAGTGTTGTATTTAGAGCAGGTGCGCGGCAAATACAAAAAGTCACGGACTTATCAAACGACCCTCGTATTTAAAGGACTAAAAAAGCCGTACATTTTAGGAAGATCTTTTTATTGCCGCTATCCATATAGTGGAAGTGTATTATAATTTTGTGTCAAACGAAAATGTATATAACAGGCAGAAGGAGGCGTGGCAAAACCCACAAACTATATATATTCTGAATTAGTATCAACAATCGGGTCGTTAAAGCCATGTCCGTCTATCTGCCTGTTTGGTTGTCTGTCTCTGTCTGTCTGTATGTCTGTCTGTCTGTCAAGCTGTCAGTTTCTGTCTCGGTCTTTCTCTGTCTGTCTGTCTCTGTCTGTCTCGGTCTGTCTCGATCTGTCTCGGTCTGTCCCGGTCTGTCTCGGTCTGTCTTGGTCTGTCTCGGTCTGTCTCGGTCTGTCTCTCTGTCTGTCTCTCTGTCTGTCTCTCTGTCTGTCTCTCTGTCTGTCTCTCTATCTGTCTCTAAGTCTATCTCTCAGTCTGTCTCTCTGTCTGTCTCTCTGTCTGTCTCTCTGTCTGTTTCTCTGTCTATAATCCGATAGTTAACATAGAAGTAATTTAAGAAATTATTTTAAAAGACTAAACTATGCAACAATGTGCGCTAAAATTTGGAATTCTTTATTAAATAAATAGTTTTGGTCAGTTGGGTAGCGGGTCCATCACAGTCGAGCACAATCCACTGTAGCATTTGTGCTTGTTGAGATTTAAATTGAATTCGTTGACAGGATTTAAATACTTTAAGAAGTTTATTTTTTTATTTATTCTTTGACGGTCTGGTTTTTTTTTTTTTTCTTCATTATTAATATTATGACGGTCTAGTGCAATCAATCGCTTACATCTAATAAGATTTCTTTATCTTTTTGTAATATGTATATAGGTACACTTAAGTTATATATGGTACGCTTAAAGAAATTAAATCGAAGTCTAATCGTTCGTCAGTTAGGTCTGTTTAGTTGTCTTAGAGATCATTTATCATTTAAAAACAAATTTAGCAAATCAGTTTAAGCACTAATGTTAACTTTGACTGCAGTTAGGTCTTCCCAAATACTACAGATCACACAACAAATAAATTAAGCTGGTTAAACTTTCCACACTTGTTTAGTAATTGCAAACAATGTTCTTGTTAGACTTTTCTTTATACTTTCCGATAGTTAAAACCCCGTTAGTTTATCAGTCTGTCTCTCTATTTGTTTGTCTTAGCTAAACCTACTTTGCTGCAACTTCAACCACCTTTGCTGTGGCACACTTCGATGGCTCCCCCTTGCCACACAGCTCAACTCCAACTGAGCTGCTCAATTAGGAAAACCATGTGGAAAGTTTCTTGCAAGTTCTGCTAAATTGGCTCAGTTGGCTTTGCTGTGCGCTTCAGTAACAAATTACTTGGCCATAAATGTTGGTCAATAACCTTAGCTAAATATGGCCAATTGTCATGTGTGTGTGTGTCTGTGTGTGCGACATGTCGCTTTAATACGCATACGCCACGTTGGCCTGTTGTGTCTTCTGTCCTGCACTGGAATTAAGTTATATGGCCGTAAGCACGTTAAATTGCGGGTAACAAGTGATGTTGACGTTGCCATTGGCAGCAGCAGCAGTAGCAGCAGCAGCAGCAGCAACACCTGTGGCATAAATTCCTTTTCCTCTACACCCCCCCCCCCTTTCCTCGCTCTTCTCCACGTTTTGCTGCTTTTGCTGCGTCGCTTTTCGCCGCCTTGCGTATAGATTAATGCTGAATATGCGCAGCATTCGCCAGTAATTTTGTCCCCTTGCCACGCCCCCTTGCTGCCTGCTGCCTCGCTGTCAGCGTCATCAATTCGGCAAGCAAAAGCCAAACATTAAATCACTTAAAATGCCAGTCCGAGCCAGCCTGGACAAACAGCTGCGAGTGCCTTCCCCGGGCCTTCCCCGGCCTTCCCCGCCCGCCACAACGCGCACTGCGGTTAACGTGGCGCATAGAAATTTCTGAAATTTCAGCAGAACCCACTGGACTGCCCTCCCATCCGCCCAGCTCCCCCATGTCTGCCTGCCTGCCTGTAAGTGGGCTGTGGGCGGGGCTGTATGCCATGTATGCCTTGCCTGGACTCGCCCTCCCTTCCGTTGCCGTTGCTCACTGTTGGCATTTTGACACTGGGTTGGCGTTTTCATAATAATCATAAGAAGTTTCCACTGTTTTTTCTTTGCTACGGCTTAAATACCCTGTATACAGTGGGAGAGGGAGAGAGAAAGAAGGAAAGAGAGGCATGAAGGAGTCTTGGTGTGTGGCACAAGTTGAAGTGTTTTCTCATGCGATCTGCTCCACGAGACTCGGCAGTTTGCTGCAGTTATCCCACTACTATATTTACAGGGTATTTGCTAGTCTGGCACTAGGCTTGTGTGCGCATTTTAAGTTGTTTTTATTTGAGCAGGGAACAACATTTTCAGCATTTTCACGCGTTTTTCACACACATACACAAACAAACACACACACACACACACACACGCCGTCTCGCTCCTGCGTATGCAAATAATTGCTGAGTGCTGCTTTAGCCAGCTTATAATTGTTGTTGTTGTTGCTGTAGTTGTTGCTGCTGTAGTTGTTGCTGTTGCTGGCTGTTGATGTTTGCATAGGCTGTCCAGGCATTCTGTTCTAATAAGCAGCCCTGGCAGCAGCAGCAGCAACAGCAGCAGACTGCCAGCCTCGGAGGGATGTGGCATGTGGCAAGGCAGGGATGGGGGGAGGGGGGGGCGGTAATTTAAACAATGAACTGCCATGCCCATTAATATTACTTTAGGCAACTCACAAACTTTGACTTTCCACTCTTCGTCTGCTGCTGTTGCTGCTGCTGCTTTCTCTCCACTCACGTTGTTGCTTTGTTTGCTTTGTCGCAGAACGTGCGCGACTTTTGCTGGCAAACAGAGTGAGAGGGCAGTGTAGGAGGAGAGAGAGAGAAGGGGAGAGACAGGTGAAGCAGGTGGAGCAGACTGCGGACGCATGGGAATAAACGTGTAAGCACTGAGATTGTGAATAGGTGATTCTGTTTTGACAATTTGCATGCAACGCAATGTGTAGAAGAGAAGGGGAGGGGAGAGGGAACTTTAGCGAGATCAGTGGAAATTAATGTGTAGCTGGACATGTGCCTAAAGCATCAACAAAGTCAAGGTAATCAAAGTCTTTTCTTGTGATTACTTTGGCCAAGCGTGACTCTCATCTCTTCTGACACAGTCACCAATTGCATTAGGGTGTTTATAGTGTGTGGTTAGAATTATATGGAAATCGGGTTACTCTTTAATAGTTGACACTGCAAATTAACAGATAAACCCAGTGAAGTTCGCTCCGTAAGTTATTAATCAACATTTTTGCAGATCTCACAGTGCTACAAATTTATTTCACTGTCTCTCTCTCTCCTGCTTCCCCTCTCCCTCTCTCTCCCTCTCTCTCCCTCTCTTTCTTGCTCTTTTTGCAGCTCTATGAATAAATAAAGGCCATCATAATAACGCTCATTAGAGCCCCCACTTAAAGTTAGTGAAACCTTAATCTCGAATTTGGCAACTTTTATTTTTTTGCCCAACCGATATAGAGAGAGAAAGAGAGAGCAAGAAAGATGAGCAAAAAGAGCGAGTGGGAAAGCGAGAAAAAAAGAATGAAAGAGAGAGATAGAGAGAGTGCGGCAGGAGAGAGAGAGAGAGAGAGAGGCAAAGCAAAGCAGAGCGAAACCAGGCCAAAAGCGACAACGTCAAATAGTGCAAAGCAAATGTTTTATATTAGGTGGCAGTTGCCGGCAGGGGGCGCCACTAATGAGGCCCTTGGGGAACATATTAAACTTGAGAAGCAACAACAACAGCAGCAACAACAACAACAACAACACTAACAACAAATCGCAAATACAAAGGGAAGCAGAAACGAGAGAAAAGAATAACGCGAGGGCGACGAAGTTTGGACAAGCTGTGAAAGAGAATCGAGGATTGCAGAGATTTCCCCAGCTCACATATGTTGTTCCCCTCATGCTGCTGTTGCTGCTGTAGGGCAACAGAGTTGCCGCGTAGAGTTGCTAATGCAAAATGTTAACTTTTTTTTTATCGGAACGCAGCAACTTTTTAATTTAAGACGAAACAAGAAACAACGAACAAAAAAAAAAAATCAACGCTAAAAAAGTAAAAAGAGCTGGCAAAAGAATAAACGAAAGAAGCAGGGGCCGAAGGAAAGAGGAGGCGAGAGCGCACGGAGAAATGCGAAGACAAATCACAGGGGCGACCCCCGAAAAACAAACTTTGTCCGACGCATTCAGCTCAACTGACTCACGAAATTAAAGCAATAATAACTTTGTTAAAACAAAGAGGGAGCAGTGTGCAAGTGTGATGCCGCATTCTAGATACCCTGTAAAAGCAAGTGGCATAAATATCCCTAACATATCAAGTACAAGCATAGAGATAAGATAGTCAATGCAGAAGTTTTAGTTGTGCTCATATTTCAACGAGTCCTAACGTATCCCAACCCATTCGCACATCTCATCTCATTCGAGAAACCTTAAATGGAAAACCATTTGAATTATGCCAACTTTGCAGTCATGAAACAGCAAAAATATAAAACAAATTGCGAGGAAATAAACCCAACTAATACAGTAAAGAATACCCGCTTCATTTTCGCCTTCATCTTTGGCTTTTCATTTCCATTTTCCATACGAAATATGCACGAAAAGTAACTTTTATTTTGCGGTATTTTCAATTACATTTGAAACGAAAATGTAACAAAGTACAAAAAAAAAAAAAAATAAAATAAAATAACAAACACACAACAAGCAAGAAATTTACTGTTGATTTAGCTGGTTATTTTTGGCATTCGCATCCCTTTTTCCCGGACACTTTCAGGTTTAGGTTCTGGTTTTAATTAAGTACCTTTTGGCCATTTCTTAAGATATTCATTTCTCAGAAATTACCTTGGGCACATTTGATTAAAAGCGAAACCTGAAAGGGAATCGTATTTTTTCTATTTATAGTAGAATGGCGCCAGTCAACTTGAGATCCCAAATAATTGCGTAAGTTTTCTCATCTTTTTCGATTTGCATTGGCCCTTTGATGTGCCGGGGATATAATTAAGATATATATACATATATTTAATAAATACATTAATTAAATGTTCATTTTTAACATTTCTTAACTTTCATTTATCTGCGTCTATAACAGTTTAGGCGATAAAATACGTCAATTTTTTTTTTTTTTTTTTTTTTTTTTTATTATTATCACTAAGTGAAGAATCTAAAAGAGTAAATAATTTAGAATGCCTTTTCATATATATTGTCACAGGAAATACAGTTCAATATAGTAAACTCTAAAGATATATATTTATGTATAATTTGTACCACATTTTTTTTTTTTTTGCTTGCTGATTCTTAAGAATATTTCTCACCCGGTGATGTTAAGATACAATATTATGATGTACGGATTGTTCACTTAACAATAATAATACAAAAAAAAAAAAAAAAATTGACGTAGTTTATCGCCTAAATCACAGGAATCATTGAAAAGATAATGCTGTTTAAGCAGGTTATTTTTAATGCATATATTGTCACCTATAGAGAACTATAGAGAACTCAACTTTAAACATACACGCACATAGGATATACAATACATATAACACTTATATATCACAGAAGTTCATTGCGGATTAAAGCATTTTCCAACACTTAAAACCGCACCTTAGAACACCCCCCCAATCCCAACAAACCTTCAAATTTTGGAAATATTACAGACTCCTGAAGTGTTGCGATAAGATGCAATGAATATGCGATATCTGTTGCAATTATCTCTTGCCAAAGCATATACGACATACAATACATATAACAATTATATGCCTTAGTAATTCATCGCAGATTTAAGCATTTTCCAACACCCCAATCCCAACAAATCTTCAAATTTTGGAACTATTACAGACTCCTGAAGTGTTGCGATAAGTTGCAATGAATATGCGATATCTGTTGCAATTATCTCTTGCCAAAGCAGGTGGCAAGGCAGAAGGAAGAAGAGTGATGAGAAGGGGGGTGGTAGAGAGCGAACAGGTATGCAAGTTGATTACAATTAATGGAGCCAATTTGTTCCTGCTGCGTTTTCTATGCCAATCTCATCGAGGGGGCGGGACAAGTCTTGTTAGTGTTGTTGTTGTTATTATAGCAATGTTGTCTGGAGTTTGTTGCGGCTGCTGATGCTGCTGCTGCTGGTGCTGTGAACAAAACAGGAGCTAAATTCGCAGCCACAAATTGTTGGCAGCAAAGACAGTGCAAAGCAGGCAAAGCAGTCGAAGCAGGCATAGAAAGGTGAGGCCAAAAACGAAGGAAAGTACACGAAAAGCAGAACGTCAGACGGAACAGAACGACGAAAATGACTGGCAAAGGCGTCGTAAAAAGCGGTAATAAAGGGGAGTGGCATAAAGGAGGGGGGCTGGGGGGGGGCCGAGCGAGGGCGGGCTGCTTGGTAAACGAGAGCAAGAAAAAAGGAAACGAAACCAAGACGCGCACACAAAAAGATGCCGCCTGTGTAGGTGTATTGGTGTGTGTGTTGGTGTGTGTGTGAGTATGTAAGTGAGTGGGTGGACGATTTGAATGTTATGTGAATGAGAATAGCCTTCAGATATATTGGGGATATTTCAGCCTTAGGCCTTACACCGGATAAAGAAGAACCAACCACAACCACAGCAGCAGCAGCGGCAGCAGCAGCGGCAGCAGCAGCAGCGGCAGCACCAGCGACAGCGTGTCAAAGAAGTCTGCACAAAACACACTCAAGCGCCGCAGCAACACTCACTCAAAACAGTGAGTCGAGTTGCCTCTAACCAACTCAAAGAGAAGACACTCAAGCAGCGGCGTGAGCACGTGCAAAGTGGAAAGAACCGTTGCCGGCTCAGCTGAGTGAAACTTTGACTTGAGGTGAGCGAAAGTCACAAAAATACTGAAAACAAATACCGAACTGATTTCTACACAGGAACTGTGACTTGAGCAAAGCAAGAGTAACGGTATTCTCAGGGAATAAATAAAGTAAATTATAGTTTTAACAGTCTTAACAAATTTGGTAATAAAATAACCTTATTTGTGCACTTTAAATACATTTAAATAAATATACACAAAAAGTTATTATGCTTGAAAAATATTAAAATGCTATTAAGAATAAATTAAAATAATAATAATAATAAAATAAAATTATCAATATCAACTATCAATAAATTATCAACAATTATTAAGTTGCATTTGCATTTTTACAGCTGACTCAAGGTCAAAGGGTTAGTGATGGCACCATGAATTATATCATGTATATTAATCGGTTAATTATATTCAATTAATGATTAATTTTAACCATCTTCGATTAATTGAAACAATTTGACAAATATGCGAATGAATGTAGGATATTTTATTAATGCCTGGGAGGAGACGAAAACTATGTACTCTAATCTTTAGCTTGCCAGTCTTGTTTGCTAGTTAGTACATATGTACATCTATCTACAGACGGGTGCCATTGCAACCCTAAATGGAAATAGTTTAGCTACAAAGTAACTCTCAAAAAAGGTATTTTTAAATTCGTTCATGATTAAATAAAATAATATATTAATATAATTTGAATAACAGTTGATATATTGTAGAGATTCTACTATAACATAATGTAATTATCAGTTTCAAATTATATTTGGATATTCTTTCTTTTAATATGTATTGTATTTTGTATTGAAATTACAATTAACTGATTGACTGAATAAAAATCATTCACGATTAATCGCAATCATTATTCTCTTGAATTCAATAAAACATTTGATTCAATAATTGCACTTTTTTGCCATCACTATCACTATTCTCAAAAGGTGGTTGGCAAAAGTGATGGATTGTTAAAAATACTAAATAATATTCTTAACAATTTATTAGTGATAACAACTTTGAAGAGCAACAAAATAAATGTATCACATAAAAAATAATACCCCAAAGTAATGTGCAATAATATTGATTTAATAAAAAATATATATAGATGTTTTAAAATATATATTTAAAAACTAAATATTCAACAAATATATTGTATGTATACACCTGTGGAATTTCCATTACAAATTAGAATACCTGTGCATATAAAATGTACAATACGCCAAAAGAAAGTGAAATCAAAATTTAAAAAAAATCTAACCTCATTTTGGGGCAAAGTCGTGACATTCGTGCCTTTGCTTCACCAGTGACTTGCAGGCTCCGCTGCAGTCACTCGTGCTGCCAACGCTCTCTGGTTCGTTCACTCTCTCTCTCTCTCTCTCTGTGTCTCTCGCAGGAGAAGCTCAGTTTTCTTTTGGACTCAACGCATGCGCCTTCGCCGGCGGCGGCGGCATCAGGCAACAACAATAAAGCTAAATAAAATGTTTGCCGACAGTTTTCGTTGCTTTCTGCTTTTACACGAATTTTCTCTCTCTCACACCCGCTCGCTCTCTCTCTCTCTGTCTCTCTCCGGGCTGTGTTTGTTACGGTTATTTCAGCCGTGCTGCTGCTGCTCCTGTAGCTGTTGTTGTTGCTCAATGGGGCAGGCGGCACAACAACAGCTGCCGGCCCAGGCATAGTCACCGCCCCCCCCTTTCGCACCTCGCCCGCAGCTGCCCCAAAGCGTATGCAATGAAATTGCGTTTGCCGCAGCAGGCGAAGGCGCAACGAAAACATTAATTGCTCTGACTCTGCCACTGCCACTGCCACCGCCCCCGCCACTCCCACTGTTTGTTGCCTGCTCTCACTTGTTCTTGTTGTTCTTGTTGCAAGGGGTCACTTACCTTTTGCTCCAAACGGCGCTGCTGCTGCTGTTCCCGTTGTTGTTGTTGTTCTTGTTGTTATTCTTGCTGCCGTCTGCAATGCAACGTGCAAACAATAACAATAATTGCTGCCGTTGCCGCTGCTGCTGCTGCCGCTGTTGTTGTTGCTGCTGTTGTTGTTGTTGCTCGCTTGAGATTTTTGCACACCGCTTGAGATTTTGTTTGTTTTTCAATGGCAAATCACGTATAAATATTTCTATATCTTTCTCATTTGTTAATAATCATTTGCAACTTTCACCAAACACGCGCTGCTGTCGCTCTGTCTCTCTCTCCCTCTTTCTCTCTGGCTGTCTCCCTCTCTCACTGTCTCTCGCTGGCTTCTACTATTATTAACAAAATATTTAACCGTTGGGCCCGGCCATAATTTAAGCGTTTTCTCGCATATTTTCGCGCACACTGAACCAGAGACGATGGAGAAGGAGAAGAAACACGCACACCAAAAAAAATGAAAACAAAAAAAACAACGAAGGAAAACAAAAATATTTTTCGATTTGAATTTGGATTTCGATTAGTTGCTGCCTTGGCGTTTTTCTTTTTTACGCCGCTTTTCAATTATTTAATTTATTTATTTATTATTATTATTATTGTTGTTGTTGTAGTTATTGTTTATATTATTTATCTCGCAGCACTCTCTTTCTCTCTCTGTCTGCGTTAGCCGCACATGGCCTAGGACGACGCTGCGGCCGCCTGCACTGATTTTCCCCACGCGGATGCTTTCGCACAGAGGGCGCTAACGGCGCTGTCGACGGTGACGTCGTAGTACGTTTTTTTGTTGTTATTGTTGTGCTTAGCTGCTGCCTGCTGCGAGCTGCTGCTGCTGGTGCTGCTGCTGTAACCGCGGCTGCGGCTTTGCCTTGTAACTGTAGTTGTTGCTGTTGCTGTTGCTCTTTGCTGCTGCTGTGTTGCTGCTCCGCTCCATTTGCTATGGCTTGTTCTCCCACTCGCTCTCTCTCTCTGTCTATATCTCTCACTTGCTGTATTTCTCTCGTCCTGCATGCGACGACGTCATCGACGCAGGCGCCGGTGTCGGCAAACTCAACTCAATAGAAAACGAACTCAACTCAACTCGGCGTCGAGTTGAGTTCAACTCAAAGCTTCAAACTCACCTCAAACGTTGTTTATCAGCTGCGACGCCGCTGCTGCTGCTGCTGCTGCTACCGTAACTTCTGCTTCTGCTGCTGCTGCTGCTGCGCGATTCCCGCTTGAAGCGCTTATCGCATTGATTTCTGATAACTTTTTTTCGTTTCTCTTCTTTGGTTTCTTTTTTTTTATTTTTTTATTTTTTTTTTTATTTTGTACACAACACAGTAAAAAAAATTGAGTAAAATAGACAACAAAATTATATTTTATTTATTTTTTTTTTTAACGCGCGATATTCTTCAATCAGCGTCCGCTTAGCGTAATTTATGCGCGCTTATCAGCCTCACACACACACACACGCACACACACAGTGCACACACACAGGCATGCACACACAAACGGAAGCACGCGGAGTCTCCCTCGCTGAACGAGTTCAGATTGATCGTCAGCGAATCGCGCGCGTTTTTTACTAGTATCGATCTCTATTCAGTAGGCGTGTAGGCGTGGTCAGTTGGGTTAGATTAGAGAGGGATGGGGGATTGGGGAGATCGCTGGAGAATCGCTCGAGTGGAACGCTCGGAAAATTGACTCTGTATGAGAAGCGCGTCTGGTCGTGCGGACCCGTTCGAAATGGAAACTAAATTGGAAATAGAAAAGCCGTCGAGACCAGGCCGAATCAGAAACAGAATCATAAGCAGACACAACACACACACACACACAGATACGCTTGCACTCACACACACCGTAGCGATTTTAATCACACACGCAAAATAATAAAATTGGAATCAAAAACAGAACAGAAACGAACCGAACCGAACCCGAATCCGAATAGGAATCGGAACCCGAACCGCCAACGAGCACGAAATGGAACGATCAATGTGAATTTGAATGCGGCCAATGCGACTAGTGAATGCCCTAAAAAAATGTCAGTTCTATGTGAATTGCAGGGTATCTTACAGAGTAAATATTGCAGTTTTGTTTTTTTTTTCTTCTATAAATATTTCCGATTTATCTTGCCGACTTTCGTATCACTGTGAAAAGATCTTTCTATACTGCTTTCGTACTTTAACTAAAAGTCACGAATTGGAAAATTTCCTTTATTATTAATTAATAATTCTATTTCAGTCAAGTCGCCTGACGAATGCCCTGTGAATATTATGAAATATAGAAAGAAACCTTGACATCATTTGATATATATATTCTGGTTCAACAACTTCAACTAGTACAACATAATCTTCCATTGACATCTACATATATCTTTCAATATATATCCTCATTCTCAATATTAACATATATAACAGTTCCAAGCAGATTTCTATTCTTAAAACTTGCAATTCCCGAGAGAATAGAAAATCTTTTAGAATATTCCAATTAAAATTATTGTTCGTGAAAATTAATCAAAGAACTCAAGGCCAAATATATAGTATGTACATGTACATCTGGTGTGAGTATAAAATACTAAAATACTATACAATATACGGCATTATTCCAGATCTCGTGTTAAATAGAATAATCTTACTTTCATATACATATATTGTACTGTTATTTAGTGCTATATGATTCAGACTATTCACAGTTCCTGTTTCCCTCTTACTATCTTCTCCCTCTACTCTACGCCCCTAGCAACTTTTGGGCTGTGACATGTTCATTTTAGATAAGAAGTGATTTTGATTTGTTGTCCGAGCTAAGCTGCAAAGTATTTTCAGCTGTGTAAACCTTTGGGTCTGCACCAGCTTCCATGCCTAAGATTCTCTCGTTCTTATTAGATCTAAGGTTAGCAAAGGTATTCGAAAAATTCACAATTTGTCACTTCTATCTCTATCTCCACCTCTCTCTTTCTTTCTTTCTTTCGATATATGTATCTCTATATATGCTCTATTTCTATCTTTTTCTCATTTTCTGATGAAAGATCCGTCTGAATTATCATCATTCTCTTCATAAATATTTCTTCGTCCCATTCGCTATATCTCTGATTTTCCAGCATCTTCACCTTCATCTTTTTTTTGTCTCTTTCTCACACTATTACTCTCTTTTTTTTTTCTTTCTCTCAATTCCTTATTACCTATATTTCTTTCTTTGTCTCTCTCTCTCTCTCTCTATTTCTCTCTCCCCCTCTCTCTCTCTCTCTATTTCTCTCTCCCTCTCTCTCTCTCTATATTACCTATATTTCTTTCTTTGTCTCTCTCTCTCTCTCTCTCTCTATTTCTTTCTCCCTCTCTCTCTCTCTCTCTCTCTATGTGTCTTTCGTTTACTCCTTTTCTCTCTCTTTCGTTTACTCCTTTTCTCTCTCTCTCTCTCTCCCTCTCTTTCTATCTATCTCTCTCCCTCTACCTCTCTCTATATATCTGTTTCTTTTAATCTCTCACTCTCCGTCTTTTTGTCTCTTTCTCACACTATTACTCTCTATATTTTTCTTCCTCTCTACTTCCTCACTTGCTATATTTGCTCTCTTTCTCTCTCTATTTCTATATCTCTCTCTGTCTCTTTCTTGTACTCTCTCCCCTCTCTCTCTCTCTGTCTCTATCAATCTCATATTTTCTCTACTATTCTCTCTTTGGACTTGACGTGAGCTTCTCAGGTCCCTCTCTTTCTATCTTTCTCCTCCTACTCTCTTTCTCCCTCTCTGCTCTCTCTCTCTCTCGCTCCTGTTGAACAGCTGCCACCTGCCTGTGATTATGATCGCGTTACTCTTGTTGATCACGCTCCGATATTGAGTGCATTTGTTTGCGCGCGAGTGTCTGTGAGTGTCTGTGTGTCTGCTCTGCTCTGTGTGTGTGTGTGTGTGACACGGCACTCGTCAATGGGCAAATGAAATTGATCGATGATGCTCGCTGAGCAATTTCTTTTATTGCTGTTGTTGTTGTTATTACTGTTGTTGTTGTTGTTTTCGAGCTGGTGTAATTACAATTAAAATGAAGCGACGTTGTCACAGCAACAACAACAACAACATTAACAACAACAGTAACAACAACAACAACGGCAACGCTGACTCGGCGTCGCGACGTCAGCAACGGAACCAGAGCAGCGTGAATCTAGAATCGAGAATGGAGAATCGCGCACCGTAAACCCCGTTCCGCGAACCGCAACTCACACGCCGGGTCCGATCCCAATCGCCGCGTGGTGGGAGACAACGACAACAACTGCGTCGCCGTCGCAACTCGACTGAGTGCGCACTGTAACTGCCATTGGCGATAACGGCGTCGCTGTCGCTGCCACGAGCGCCGCTGTTGCTGCTGCTGTTGCTGTTGCTGGCGTTGACGTTGTTAACGATTTTCAAATATGTTACCCCCTCCTCCCCACCCAACCGAGCATGCCCGCGTCCCCCCTGCTGCCCAGACAGTTCCGCCACCCTTTGGCAAATTGGACGCGAGCCGCGTCGCATGTGTCGTCATTAGCGACAACAGCGCGTCGACGTCGACGTCAGCGTCAGCTTCAGCTTCAGCTTCATTTGTTTATTCTGCTTGCTGCTGCCGCTGCCTTTGGCGTTTGGTTTGTTTGGTCGGATGCTTTTGCTGATAAGGCAGCAGCGGAGCCGGCACAGTGCAGTACGGCGCGATAAGGGAGACAGGACTGATAAGGAAGGAGCTGCGGCTGCCCCCGTTGCCTGTCTATCGATTAGCATCTATCGATGAATAATCACTGGTGAGAGACTATTTAAGATTAACTATCGATTACGCAGCATCAACTCAAGAGTAAACGTAGTTATCGATAACATACCATGGACTATTGTCTGATTGGAATATAGACCATTTATTGTTGAAGATCAACTATCAATTGTTCAATATTGATAATAATAAACATTATCGACAATCGATTATTGACGATTAACACAATAAAATATATATTCTATATGCTATCGATTGACAAAAGATACAAACATACTATACATACATACTATATATACCATACATACAAACACATTAACTATCGACTATTTACTATCGCTGTTTAGACTATCGGCTATCGATTATCATAAGTATAAGCTTATCGATTTGACGTTTTTACTGAACTATCGACCAATTAAGCTTGACTACTCTCCTTTATATATTTGTTGATAACTATCGGCTAACCTATTTACTATCGTTTATCGACTATATACTACCCTCGTTCAACAAACAACCATTTACTGTCAAGTACAGACGGGTAGCTAACCACCTTTAACACTTTAAAATTAACTATCGCGCAAACTATCGAATAGCAAACAGATTCTTGTACACCACTAATATGTCTTTAACTACGACTACCATAAGGTGGCTCATCTTACGGAATAGACACACATCAAGATCAAGGGACATTCATAACCTCAATTTGAACGCCTGCGATATGAGGCTTTAATAAATCTAAATTGATCGAAACCGCAATTCGGTTTAGCATTCTCTCGTGTATGTAAATTGAGATCCACTTAAATGGATCATATTTGTATATATTTCCCTGCCGGTTTACGCAAATCAAAATCAAAAATACTTTGTAAGATCTTTGAGGTTGAGCCGTAATCCGAAACTTTTCAATTAGTACGAATTAGAATTGAGATTCAAAGAAGAACAAGAAGATTTGAAGAACGAGATTTGAAGTAGAAGATTTGAAGAAGTAGAAGATTTATAGTTTTTGGAATATAGTATATATAGTAGTATATATAGTATGTATAGTAGTCGAAATAGTTTCTATAAAGAGGGAGAGTACCCTCCTGACTAACTTCAAACTACGAAGAAAAGAGACCGCACTCTCTGCGAAGAAAAAGCGATAATTGACAATGTTTTTTTAGGGGGGCTTATTTTAGGTATCGCTCGTCTATCAGATGTGAATTTTTGATTTGATTTGCAATCCCATTTGTCGTTAGGTGCTTAACGCAGACAGTGAACATTTTTGACGAGCCGCACACATACACACGTACACGTATGTAGATATGGTATGTATGCACTATATATTCGCAATTTGTTGCTGCTGCTGTTGTTGTTGTTGTTGTTGTGAACTAAATGCGTCAATTAAATAAAAAAAATATACAAAGCTCGCAGAGAATCAGGCACACACACAGAGACACTGACAGAGCCACCCACACCTGTCCGGCGTATAGAAATTATTAATAAATTATGATTTTGGATGACACTATAAATCGCACACACGCACACACACTCAGTCACACACACACACATGCTTGGGCTGCAGATCTTCGCTAATCAACGGAGCGTTGAATGATTGAAAGCAACAACAACTGGGCGCGAGGGAAGGAGAATTGGAATGATCTCTCTCGCAAATCCAATATCAGCACGAATCAAGCGCAAATGGATTCACATCTGGCGTGGGTGGGGGATTGGGGGTAGAGCATTGCTTATAAGTAACCCATCTGTGGGCTATTTTAAGAAATCTTTAATTTAATTTATTCTGCGTTTTTCAAATTTTTATTAGCTCTTTAATGACATCGCGATGCCTTTTCGCGCATTGCTAGACCTCACAGGGTCTCCAGCACCCCCGCCTGTGGCTACCCCGTCACTCCCTCTGGCACATCGGAACCATCGTTGCCTGTCGGGCCTGTTATGGGGCTCATTAAGAATTTTTAGTTTTTAATTGACAAACGACAAGGAAAGAAGAAAAAGATTAATAAATATATGAAATGAAAGCAACAACAACAACAACGACAGACGACGAAGAAATGGCAACGAGAAATATATTTCGTTCTATATACATAGATATTTTCGATATTATAATTTCGAAATGAGCCAAAAAGATGTCATGGGGCTAGAAATTGGAATGCGAAAGCAATGTTGACAGCGAGTCGAACTATTGCCAGGTCGGCAATGTCTCTGTGTGTTTGTGTGTGTGCCACATCAAGGTGATTCGATTAGTGACAGATCTTGAGATCACAAGATCTTGTGATCTTGAATCAGTTCAATTCCGTGCAATGTCCAATGTCGTACTCAACTCTATTCACGGACAGGGTATACAAATATCGACAGTCTTCTCTCGGAATCGATGTTTATTGAGCTCCACCTTCAACGGTAAATGTATCCAAAGGAAGTAAGATGAAACGGCAAGCAACAACCTTAGCATATTCCCTTCAATTTTGTTCAGTGTGCTACACTGTAATATGCACTGCGAATATTTAACTTGCACGTTCAGCTTATTTTATTTATGTTGCATTATTTGTAAACACTATCTCCTTAAATTTATTTTTTCAGTAACTTTTCTGTTACTTATCCGATTGCAATTTATGGAATCCATTTGGACGCTTATTATTATTGTGTTTAAAAGAGGTTTATTCTTTTATCTTATAACCTGATCTGTGCACAATAATAAAAGATCGTCGTATTTTATTTATGTTGCATTATTTGTAAACACTATCTCCTTAAATTTATTACTTCAATAACTTTTCTGTTAGTTATCCGATTGCAATTTATGGAATTCATTTGGACGTTTATAGGTATTTATTCTGTTTAAAAGAGGTTTATTCTTTAATCTTATAACTTGATCTGCGCACAATAATAAAAGATATTTATATTAGAGATAGGAGACCTCTCCAACCATATAAAGTATTTGTGTGTATATATTCTAAATCAGCATCAACACAGAAATTGCACTCATATTTTTTTTTTTATTAACACAAAGTTATAATACCCTTCAACCCTATGTGTAGCGGGTATAACTGTTACTTTTGCGCATTCAAATAAAAAAACACCATTTATTTTATAATACGTACGCGAAATACTTCATTATATGCTAGACAATTGTTTGTTTCAGGTAAAGTGAGGTTAGAAAATCACTCTGTCTTGATAAAAGTTTTTAATATTGTTGGAATAAATGTGTATGCATTGTTATGAAATGTTAATTAGCATAAGAATAAATTAGCTGATCTCGAAATGTTAAATAACATTGTAATTATGTCGCTTGCACTAAAAATGTCAAAAGGAATGAAAGTGCACGAAGCACAAACTCTTTAATTAATAAATAATCAAACTTAAATAAAGTAATCCACTTTATTATCAACAAATATGAAACTGAGAAGTCTGTCAAATTACAGAATACAGAACAATTTACACATACTCTAACAAAATTCAATTTATTGAATAGATTTCACTTTCATTTTGTTACTACATTCAACTATACGAATTGAACAACCAATTGGTCGCCAATTAGTCTGGTTTGGGAGAAGATAGAAGATATAATGCTAGTCAAGGGCGATTGTCGCTCCGTACAATATCTAAGAAATGTATCTGTATATGTCTGTATCTAAGTAGATCTGTATCTGTATCTGTATCTCTGTCTGTGGCTGTCGACATAGTCTAATTGAATTCATGCTTTCAGCTCTTCTCGAAAACTCAAGAATTAATTTTATTATTATTAATATTTTTGTTGTTGTTGTTGTTGTTGTTGTGTGTGTGTGACAACGCAGAACATTTATTAGCACCTCGCCGTCGTTGACGGAGCGAGCAGAAAAAAAGAACATCACAAAAAGATTGTCGAATCGAAAAACAGATTTATTAATCAATTTCCAAGCGGCAGCAGGAGATACGGGGGGAGGCGGGGGTACGTTGGGTTAGTTGAAGCGCAACAGTTATTGCCGGCTAGCTTAGCTGGCCACACCCCTCCTCCTCCACCTCCCCGCGGCCTACATACAGTCTCCCCTTCCCTGCCTGAGGCAACCCTTTTGCAGATTACCAAGTAAATCCAGCAAGGATGGCCAGCATGTGCCCAAACTAACCGCAGTCCCTTGCCCCTCTCTCCCTCCATCACACTCTTACACGTGTGTGTGTGTGTGTGTGTAGCTGTGTTACCTACATTTGATTTGGCTAATATTTAATGGCTCCTGCTTGTTTTTATGCACATTTCTTGTTGTTCTTGTTGTTGCACGCACACGCACACGCTCACGCACAGGCCGCGCGCACGCAGCGACGACGACAATATTGTAACGGTTAACATGTAAACAGAGTCGCTTTCGAATCAGAACCAGCAAAAAACCAAAAACAAAAAACAAAAAAAGGAAGAGAAACAATATCAACAACAAAGAGGAACGGAAAAGGAACGTGAAACGAGACCGTTGCCCAAAAACACCGAACGGTCAAACGGGGCAGCAACGCGCGCCGTTTATTCTGCTTGTGCGTGTCTTGTTTACCGTTCGTTGCTGTTGCCACTGCCACTGCCACTGCGATTGCGACTGCGATGGCTGACGTTGCCGTTGCTGCTGCCGCTGCGACTGTTGACGACGCGCCGTACGATTCGTCCTGCCCGACGACGTGCGTGCTAATAAAACGCCGACGTTGTCGAAGCCACCAGGTTTGCGGCTGCCAGCCAGCGTGCTGCTGCTGCTGCTGCCTCTGCTGCTGCTGCTGCCCCACCCCCTTCTCTACCGTTGACCAATTGAGTGGAGTCTCGAGCGCATTGAGTTGAGTTAGGTTTGGCGCGCACTTGAGTTTAACTCAAGCATGTTTATTACGCTCTCTCAGCACACACACACATACACACACACACACACAAACAGAGACAGAGACATGACAGAGTTCTCTCGAGAGAAACAGAGACAGCACAGACTGAGAGGGAATCTATTTGCAAGGCTTCGTGGTGTCAATGTTGCTCTGTAACTTGGCCTCCTCGAAGAACAGCTGGAGCAGTTCGGGCTTGAGCAGCTGATTGCCATCGAGTCGCTCCGCCCCTTGCCAACGCAGCAGGGCGGGGATCTCGTTCAGCGAGAAGGGCGCCTGGCGGAACTTGTTTCGATCGCTGGTGTCCTTCCAAGCATCACGACTGCCAACGTCGACGGTGTAAATCAGTGAATTCGGATGAGCTTGCTCCCGGAATGCGGTGTCCACAACAGATTCAACTGCAGACAGAGAGAGAGACAGAGAGTGATAAAGACAGTGAAGGGAGGGGAGGGGGCGCACTTACCCGCCACACAGTCGGGACACCAGCTCTTGCCGGTCTTGGCGTCCTTCTCGCCGAAGAAGTACATGTAAATCAGACATTTCTCGTTGCTGTGCACCTTCAGCGCATCCTGGAGCTGCTGGTAACCGGTCAGTGGCACGTACTCGGGCATCTTTCTGCTGCTTCTCTTGGCACGTTCTGTACTGTCGTCGTTGCTATCGCGCAGGGCTTCGATTGTGATAAGCTTAATAAGCGGTTTATGGGCGTGTTATCGCTTACAAATTGACTCAGAAAGCAGCAACAACAACAACTAAATAAAACAAAAGAAATAAACACCGACTAGCCGGCAATTAATATTATCCACTGTATGCGGCACACTTACACATACACTGATAACTGTGGACGCGTTGCCAACTGACCAGCTGTATGCTTTTCAGTATTTTTTGCTAGCGATATATATCGATAGAAGTTGAACTATATTGCCAACGTGTGGTATTCCAAATAGTTGGCAGCATGTATTCTGTTTTAGCTAGTGCGCGCCAATTTTAAATTTGTTAGAACTTTGTTTAATTTTACAACAAAAACTTGGCACAACTATAAATATATATACTTATATTTACACAGACAGTAGTGTGTGCGTTGCCAACTAACAAGCTGTCTTATTTACAGTATTTTTTGTTAGCGGCTTATATCGATAGCAGCTATACTATATTGCCAATGTTTTATTATTCCGAATATTTGGCAACATATGATTTGTTGCAATCAGTGCGCGCCAATTTTGAATTTGGAATTTTGTTCACTTTCGAACATTTTGGCAATCAGAACATATAGAAAGCATATATTTTGAGACGCGAACTCACACAAAAAAAAAAACGGACTTACAATTTTAGAATAACATATGAACAATTTCTTATGAAATAGACTTTATTCAAACTATGCATACATTTTTAACCATTGGGAAAGTCGATGATTTTATTCCGAGAAAAAGAAATGCAATGCAAGCATAAAGCGAGGTACCCTGACCCAAATTCCCCCGACCTGATGACGCTGCCGAAGCTGGTGGAAAATGAGATTCGGGGTCTAAACTTGAACTTCATGGAAGCGACTGCGACGCGGCGCAGCTGATATTGTTGGGGGTCAGAGCGTTGGCCGAGCAGATCCGGAAAAGTGCAAACGTTGTCGAAAACGTTGCATAAAATGCACCCGCTCCAACCGATTGACCAACAGAACTCGACCGAGAATCGGGAGAAACACACAGAGAGAGAGAGAGACAGAGACAGAGAAATATAAAGAGATTAAGACATGGGTAAGTTTCCTTGAGTATGCCCCGAGTGAGCTTGGTTAACAACGGATCTTTCCGATTTACTCGGCAGCCTGCAAGATGAACGTGCAATTTCTGGTGCTGCTGGTGCTCGCTGCAGTTGCTCAGGAGCAGCTGGCGGCGGCAAGCAAGTTCGCCTACACGAAGCCCCTGTATGGCAAATCCAACTTTGTCAAGGAGAAACGCTTCAAGCTGCGTGCCACAACGACATCACCAACAGCAGCAACAACAACAACAACGACTACGACAACAACAACGACAGAGGCAGCGTGGCCCTCATCCGTGGAGTTCATCATCAATACTACGCCCAAGACCAAAACTGCAACGGAGTCAGCGGATGCCAGCATCGAGACAACGAGCAGCGGCAGTTCTACTTCCTCTGCCTCCTCCTCCACTACACCGAGCACAGTTCAGAGCACAACTGCAGGCGTGGAAGCGGACATGGAGCCGGGCAGCAGTAGCAGTGCCAGCAATACAATCACCACCACCGTCACCAGTACGACGCCATCCAGTCTGGTGAACACACTGCCATCGCCGCCTACACCAGCAACAACAACAGTGGCTCCAACTGTGGCCGCGGACAATCAGCCCGTGCCCTGCACCTGCGGAGTCTTCCTCTCATCCCAGATACGCAACGGACTGCCCGAGAAGCCGTTGATCCACAACGAAATGGACAGCATGTATCCCTGCAATGCCATCGGACGCAAACAATGCCAGACCAAGTGCCTCGAGGCGGTGAGTGTGTGCCGCCCCCAGTGCTCAATCCAATCCTAACTCCCCCTTCTCTTTCTCTCTCTCTCTTTAGATTGTCCAGCACCTGCCCAACTCGGCGAACATTGTCTGCGCCACGCTGGGCCACAATTGCCACAAGGAACGCGCGTATTTGTTCATCAAGAATTGCCACAACCAGTGGGTGAACACGAATCTGCAGGCAGGCCGCGAGTATTGCTGCAAGGAGGGCACACCCTATCGCTGTCCATTGTTGGGTTGAACGCAATTTGATGATATTTCCAAACCGAATAGACGCAAAACAAAATATGCAGTAAATAAATGAAGAAAATTCTACGTATCGATTTCTACCGGGGGGCTATCGATGTTGGCACGCGTTTAGTATTTTTAACGTTGGTATTTTTCTACCATCTAATTGGTTGGTGTATTCGCTGCCAGCGTTGCCACTAAAAGAAACGGTTTTTTAGTTAAATCAATTTTGCACCAATGTATAAGTATTCGCACTTTGTGCATAAGTAATTTAAAAAAAGGAAATTATTTAACAAATTATCTGAAAATATTTCGTTAAGTGTATATTAGTGTATCAGGCATCCACATAAGAGTCCTCCCTCAATGAAGTCTGCACAGCGACTAAGTTGATCGAAGTCGCAATTTTACTCTCTCGTTTAGAAGTTTTGCTCTCATTTTTGCACTCTCGGTCAACACACGAGTGCGTTTCGCGGGCATTCGTACGAGCTCGCTTACGCTATGCGTGTGTCGACTGCTCTGTGGCAGAATTTGGGTGCCTAATGCTCGCGAGTTATGAAAAATGAGTTTTTGCCCACCTCTGCTCTATATACATACATATGTATTTGTATTCCTTGCTTTATGTGGTGTGATCCGAGGAGGATTCACGATTCATTGAGCTCGCGTTATAATTTGTGTATTCCGAGATATATGACAGTATATCAATAATTTGTAGCTCAAAACAGGGAAAAAGAAGACATGACTCAAATATTCATATTTGTTTATTTTTATACATTTGTTTGGGGCCAGGCCAAAATAGTCAATGAACAAGAATATATATATAAATTAACATAGTGATAAATAGATAACTGCATCGGTTATTTAATTATTTAATAGATAGCTGCGGTACTACACTTTTATGATACTTAACGTCAGTAACTCCGTCTAGATAGCTTTACTTATTTGGGTTTGGGTGATTCATTCAGTTTCCTGACTTTGAAGAAGAGAAAGTTGGCTACGCGAGCCAGCTTGTGTTTGAGCCCTGCAATGACAATCTATATACATACGAAAAGAATATTACGAGATGAAATATTGAATCGATTATGAACTTGGACGACTCACGTTATTTTGTCTTTCAAGCTGAACAAAGTCCTCTTGCCGTCTCAAAATCTCGTTCTCTTTTGACTTTATCTTCTCACTAATCTCCAAAACCATCGCCTACAATATGTGAAGGATGTCAGCATTGTCCTATATAATGAGTACTACTCACCTTATGGCGTATTCTGGCTTCTTGCAGCTCTTGCTCCCGTTGGAAGTTCTCGTCGGCCAAATACTTAGATAGACGCCACTGTTGGTCCTCCTTTGTACTATATTGCTTCTGCAGCTGGGCCAGTTGATCCTTCTGCTCGTTCAGCTTTTGTTGATACTCTGAATTTTGTTTGATCAGTTGTGCACCCAGTTGGGTGTTGGTATCCTGAAGGGCTTTGACTTCCAACTGGTGAAGCTGCTCTGCAGTCTTACGGGCATTCGCCACATCCGCATATTCGGCTGAGAGCTCATCAATCTTTGCCTGCTTCTCTGCGTCCTTGCTTTCAGTTGCCGAGAATTGATTCTGCTCCAGGTTGCGTTTCTCACTTAGCTCCGCTCGTTGCGTTTTCAATTTATTCTCTAACTGAGCGTTCCACTCCAAGTGTTGAGCGATAGAAGCCTCCTTTAGTTCCACCTTCAGCTCAGCCGTTTTTTTCTATTAGGGTAAGAAAGGTTGAAACTACTCCAATGCTTTAAACCTTGTTTACCCCACCTGTTCCAGTTCCAATTGAGCATCACACTTTTGTGCCAGCTGCATCTTCTGTCCTATATCTGCCTCCAACTGTATATTTAACTCCCGACACTGGCGCTCTCTTGCCTCCAGCTCGGTCACCTTGTTTATCTTCTCCTGCACCTCAATGGCTTTCTCCTGCACAGACTGCGATTGATGCAGCTTCTGCAGCTTTGGGTTGGAAAATTGATTGTGAGAAAGTATATGGGAAATCAGCCATTAAGTCTACCTCCTTCGTCAAATCCTCATAACGCTTTTGTTCCACAAGCATCGCTTCTGTCTGTTGCCTCTTGACCTGATTCCGATTGATCAACGTTTTGTTGTACTCCGCCTCACAGTCGTCGCATTTCTTGGAGACAACAACTATTTGTGCATTTAAGATTTTATTACTTTTCATGATATTGCTTTTCCTCTCGCTTAACTCCTGTGCTTTGTTCTGAAGATTCAACAGACTGAAAAAACAGTTAGGAGACTTTATTTTCTTTCAAAATTGAACTTACGCCTTTTCAAACTGGTCAATTTCCAGTGAGGTCTCTTTAAACGCCAACTGCTTTTCTAGAAATGCGTTTTCTTTGGATACTTTATTGTACGCAGCTTGCAACATCTCTTCGCTCTTGAATTTTTGTACTTCAAAAATGTTCATATTAATATTTTTATCAAAAAAAAACACTTTAAAAAACTAGCCAAAATTTCGACAGACTGCTTCCCGCAAAAAAATTAAACGGTAAATTGCAGAGCTGCAGCGCTACCAAATGTAAAAGTTCGATAGATCGATCATATGCAAACGATATGTACTTCCAAAATCAACATAATCGACAGTGTTGATTGCTCAAATTACTTACTGATAATAAAATACTGTTAAAAGTATATACAATATTATTTCATTATTAGAGAAAAATAATAAAATGTTAAATTTTTCATAAGCAACGTATTATAAATATCAATTGCAACAGTAGCGATATATTGTTGAGGAGCTGTTGTGTTGCATCTCACAACAGTTGAGTAATGGGGGTTATTTTGAAAGACAGCTGTAGATTGTTGATTTTGGGAAAAAAAAACAACGTTAACAGAGCTCTGTTGTTTGTAGCAGAGTTTGGCGCTGAAATCACACAATCCTTTAAATAACACTAGGGTTCTGCTTAAGTTAACATCCTTATCTAAAGTTATACAATACATTGTCCTCTGTCACAAGGCCTCGGTGGCGCAGTTGGCAGCGCGTAAGTCTCATAATCTTAAGGTCGTGAGTTCGAGCCTCACCCGGGGCAGGTAATTTTTTTTTGAAAAATTCACATTCAAACGAAATATATGTATACTTATTTTACTTCAAAGATTGAATAATAGAATTCCATCCCCGAAATAATCGGCAACTGTAGACGACCAAGGTACACTGCAACGGGGAAGCTATCAATAGAGGCTGGATTCAACGCCTTAGAGGCAGCTGCGAGGGAGGTTGCGAATATATTACATACATATATACCATATATGTTGTGTATGCACTATGAAAGGATTAATTTGACAAAAACAATTCAAATAGAAATGAGTTGGTTAGGTTCATACATTCTTCACATTTTTGTTTTTGTTCAGAATCATTTTTTATTCGTAATAGTCGGAGAATTATTACTCAACTGGGCGCTATAAATAATAATCATAATTATAATAAAGTTAATGATAATAAAAAAATGTTTTCCATACAAATACATTTGTGTTCTCTCCTTCTTACATCAAAGATAAAAGATATTGTGTATGTGTATATAAGATAAATCGTAAGATCCGAAATACAATTAATGCAGAGACCTTTTTAAAGCTCGTTGTAAATAATGGGAAAAAGCCGAAAGATAGTGACTTAAAAGAAAAACACACAGACATTCACACAGATTCGCAAACATACACATACAGGCACACACTCACACACACACATATATGCATTTTATTGACACTTGAATCGAGCTGCCTAGACACATTCCTCCACGTAGGTGGCGGGAAAGATGCCGATCTGATTACGCAGGGCGCCAAGCCACCAGCCATCCTCCTGCTTGGCATGCACCTCGATGACATCGCCGGGACTCAGTTCCAGCTCGTCGTAGAGCTTTGGTGTGTAGCTATAGAGCGCCTTGCAGCGTCCGAGGACCTGTCCGCCGCCGTCCTTGGAGTTGCCGTTGCTGATGATGTTGTGTGTGCCCTGCACCTCCTGCGTATTTTGATAGAAGTTCTGCTGCTGCTGCAGCTGCAGCTGCTGATGTGGCGGCTCAGGCTCATCCTCGTCCTGCGAACTGAACTCATCGAAATCAGAGTCTTGTTGATTGGAACCCCCATCTGCCTGCCCGCGATCCCCGGCCAATGTGCGTGCCTTGACCGCATGCGTTGTCGCTGCAGTCGCCGCGGCCAGGGATGCATTTGTCGTGGAGATGATCTTTGGTTGACTGGTAAAGGTTTCGATGTTGCTCTTGCTGCGATTGAAATTCTTTAGCAGCGCCGAGGTGGGCGGGGGCGGAGCCGCTGTCACAACACTGATGTTGGCACACGAGCTGTTGGTCTGGTTCTTCAGTTGTCGCTGTTGCTGGTGATGGTGCTGATCCTCGTGCTCGTCCAGGTCGCCATCCTCGTCCCCTATGGTTGCATCGCTGCTGTCATGTGACAGCAAAGTGTTCGAGTGTTGCGACTTGTCATTGTTCTTCAGCCAGTTGGGCACCTTGAGAATGCTCTGCTGCAGCCCGGTGCGATCGCGCGTTATCTGAAATGCACGAGAGGATTAGGCATGTCTTATTCATGATAAAGAGTAGGAGCTTCTACCTGTATGTGCTGAGCCAGCGGATGTGTGGTGCGTGGCTTGTGATCCAACTCGAGCAGCGCCGAGTGCAACTTGAGGCGAGCGCCCTCCAAGTACGTCAGCATGGAGCGAATCTGGAAAGGATTAGTGGATGGATAAGTCAGCAAGGTGGCATTTGGCAGTTGGCGCTCGTGGGCTACTCACATGATAAAGCTTATCGGTGATATTCTGGTGATCCTGATTGTTCAACGACTGCGATAGGCCACGCAGTCCATCCCTGGAGCGTCGCTCACGTTCCAGATCGGTCTTGACCAGCTGCAGCAGTTTGATCAGCGAATGCTTGCGACGCTCCCGATTCATGGCCAGCGTTGTGTGCTCACAATAGAAATCGGGCAGCAGCTGCTCGCTGGGACCCTCGGAGTTGCGCCGTATATTGCGCACTACTTGCAAATCCTTTGCCACATTGCACGCATCCAGTTGCGGCTGCAGTCCGTGCGTGAGAGTGCCCAGTATGGGATTCATGTCGGAGACAAGCCGTGCGTATTGCTGCACAAAATTATGCATATTCCCCAAGCGTTGCTGCTCGCTGCTCTGCAGCTGCGATGAGCCTCGCAGCACCGCCATCTCCCAATCGACGCGAGCACGCTCGGCACGCACACACAGCGTGTAGTACTCGACGTCAGCTCGCTTCACTGCCTCCTCGGCCTTCTTGCGCTTGTTGTCCAGCTTCACGCAATCCTTTTCGGCCGACTTGAGCTCCTTCTCGGCGGCCAACTTGTTGGGCCCCTGATGCAGCAGCGCTATCGATGGCGATTTCTGTATGCGCACGTCCAGCATTGCATCCTGCAGCTTCTCGTTCTCCCGCGCTGCGGTGTGAGATGCCTTCTTGGCCTTTGCCTCGCTGGCGCGCCACTCGCTTAGCACACGCGCCGCCTTGTCCACATTGCTCTCCACCTGATCGAGAGGAATACAAATGCTGTTTATCTGGTGATTAATCTAATTAACCCTAGATTAACTTACCGCCTTGCGCGTCTTGTGATGATTGTCCACCACCGTCTTGAGCGGCTTCACCAGCTCATCGGTCAGCGAGGCGGCCAGCTGGCGATGTATGTCGCTGCGACTCTCCATCTCAGTAGCCACACCACGCCAGGCGTCCGCCACGCTGCCGGGTATCTCGCGGCCAGCCTTATTCAGCTTGTTGGCCAACTTCGAGAGTGACTTCGAGTAGATCAGCTCCGAGTCGGCACTGGTGGGGCACATGGAGAGTGAGAGAGAGGGAGAGGTAGAAGATTAGTCTTGAGATAGATAGGGTGTTGTTTGGAAAGATTCAGGATATACCCTTGTTCTAACAGCTTTCTACAGGGTATGTGAATGGGTATCGGGTAGTTTTATGTACTGAACTATAATACGCATTAAATTCCAAGGTCTTACACAGTCTAAGCTTAACTGCGGTCCTTCTTTACGAAATGCAACTGTATAAAATGAGGTATTTCAGGTAATTACAAAAGAAGAGACTGCTGTTACATCTCCAAGAGCCTAACCCAGTTAAGAGCCTAACCCAATGAAGATCCTAACCCAGTTAAGAGCTTAAACCAGTTAAGAGTCTAACTCATTTTAGAGCCTAACCTAGTTAAGAGCCTAAGCCAATGAAGATCCTAACCCAGTTAAGAGCCTAACCCAATGAAGATCCTAACCCAGTTAAGAGCCTAACCCAATGAAGATCCTAACCCAGTTAAGAGCCTAACCCAGTTAAGAGTCTAACCCATTTAAGAGCCTAACCTAGTCAAGATTATATTCACTTACCGCTCCTGCAGTACGAAGATGAGCTCCTTGCTAAAGTCTCCGCCCTGTTTGACATAACGCCGCAGCTCCTCGAAGCCATTTTGTCCCTATGAACGAACGAGAGAGAGAGAAAAATGTATATATTAGATAAAGGAACATATCTGATTATAGACTTATCAGCTAGCTAAACGTGTTTATTGTCAGCCTGCGACCAAACAATGCAATCAGTCTACCTCGTCCTTGAAGCGCTTGGCGTGCGGCGAGAGATCCTCCTCGCTGGGATGCTGCGAGAAGGTGGTATCACACTCGGTCCTCTCAGTGATATCCTCGCAGCTGACGGTCATGTCTCGATCTTGATCCTGTCGGCTGCGTTCAGGTGACAAAGATTGACGACTGGTATTGCCCAGGGACTGATTCAGATTCGTCTTGGATTGGGCGACACGCTTGAGTGGTGTCTGTTGACGCACCACCTCCTTCAGCTTGCTGCTCTCCTCGCCCAGCCAATGCTTCATGCCGTGCCAGCCTTTGCGCAGTTTCTCCTTGTTGTGATTGAAGCTAATGAGTCGTTGATTCTTGTTCTTCAGCAACGTGATGCGACGCTCACTGGGACGCAACTGATCCCGATGCTGGCAGTACTCCAGATCGATTTCACGACTGAAATCCTCCGTCTCGTTGATTTGCCTTGTGATCTCCTGCAGCTCATCAATGGAGACGAATAGGTTCTGCGCGTTCAGGCTCTGATAGCTCACCGACTTGAGATCATAGTCGAAGTCTTCCTCGTTGACACTCAACTGGCTGCGACTTCGACTGCAGCTGTGACTGCGACTCCGACTCCGGCTGCGACAGCTGGTCAGACTGCGCTGCGAGCTGAGCTGTGATGGTAGAAGCCGCAGAGACTCAATGCTGCGGAAGCGTTGCTCCTGCTCTAGAAAACCACAGATCATGGGATCATCATCATTACGCTCAGCTGGCTTAGCTGCGGGTAGAGTTCCATTTGTCTTGTCCTTGACCACGTTGTTCTCCTTGTTCTCCTCATGCGTGCTGGCGGCCAAGCTCAGTTCACTGGCGCCATACAGCTCCGGCAATTGGGGCAGATTGAGACCCAGTTGTGGCGGTGCCGTCATGTTCAGCGACATCGATGGGGACTTGTAGAGAAAGACCTTCAGCTCGGAACGTTGATTGAGATTCTGCACTGATTTCGATTGCTGCTGCCGTGCGATACGTGGCCGACGCATGGGCGCCTCCACGGGTACCGGCGGCAACGGCAGATCGGCAATCTCCAGTCCATCTGGCTGATGTGTGGGCGTGGCAAATTGTTCAGGTTCTGGCTCTGGTTCCAGTTGTGTTTCTTGTTCCGTTTCTTTGGATTCTCCCGACGTTGCATTCTCAATTGGCGGCGTACCGCAAGCGTCGACAAACTCCTCCTCGTCGGAGCTGCGCGGCGTCAGGGTGCGCACTATGGAGGATGTCTTAGCAATGCCACCGCCGATCTGCTTCAGCCGTTCCTCGGTTACCCCAAAGCGATCTGTGTCCAGTGTTGTGGTGGATATGAGAATAGGTGCACCGATCTCCAAGCGATGATCCTCCGAGTTGCCACCGGTCATGTTGTAGCTGCCGGTGGCGAGTTTACTAGAATGATCCTTGCCAGCTGTGGCTCCACCGCCTCCTTCGCCATTCGGCAGCGTCATGCTACCCAGGTGGCGGCGACTCAGTTTGTTGCCCAGCACCGAGTAGCGCTTGATGCGCGTCAGGAATCCTTTGCTGTTACTTCCATTGTTGTTGTTGTTGCTACTGTTGTTTGTGTTGTTATTGTTGTTGTTGTTGTTATTGTTATTGTTGTTGCCATTGCTGCTGTTGTCGCCGGAGACGGGCACCTCAGCGCCGGCTGCGACGGCAGCGTTATCCTTGCCGCCCAATCTGAACTTGGGCACACGTAAATGATTCATCGTACTGTACGTTGAAAAAACTTGCGATTAAAAGACGATACCATTAACCGTTTCACCCGATTCGCCCGTTTTGTTTCTATGCCTGATTTAATGCGATTTATTTTGAGTATTTCGGCGTCGGTTTGCATTGCGTGCGCACGGCAAATTGTCCGCAAGGCGAGTGCGAAGCCTAAACGGAATCGCTGGAAAGTGCAGCCAAGGAGGAAGAGAGCGAGAGAGAGAGACAGAGAAAGAGTGAGTGGGGGAAGAGTGTAAGCGAGCGCAGACGGAGAGCGAGAAGTGGCAAAGCAACGCAGCAGAAGGAAGCCAAAGTAGAAGAATAAACATACACGAAGAACCTTCTTGTTGCTTTTGATGTTGTCGCCTTTGTTGTTGTTCTCTCTTGTTCTTCTTGCTGATGTGAGCAAAGCAGAGTTAATAACGACTTGTGCATGCCCTTCTTAAGGGATAACAAATGCAGAGGAACTTGGTCTGGTCTAACCTTCATTATTAAATAATAAATAAATCTACGAATGATTGAAAGGTATAACTAGAGTACTTGATTACTTTGAATTAGGAACTATGGTATATATGCAGTTCACTGCTAATATAAAGATCGATAAAGATCGAAGATAATGAATTTCAACTCTATTTTAAACTTATACCAAGTTTCAAAAGTTGAGAAATACTGGCTATAGCTGGGCGAACACTATTTCCAAATCATAATCATTCCAAATTTCACTGAGTATTAAGGTATCAGTGCACCGCACATGCCCACTGATACCCTACGGATATAAAACATAAAAAGCATAAAGCGCTAGGCCGACGCTCACCTACATAAGCAAACTGATAATGTAAATACACACACACACACACTTTGACACTCTGACATGATTGGAAAAGGGGAAGAAAAGGGCAAAAGAATCACCTGCAGTCCGAAAAAGAGGAAAGGAAGGGAGAGAGTGTCTCTCTCTTTCTCTCTCTGTTTGACTCTTCTTTGCCCTCTCTCGTAAACAAGTGTCGTATTATTTGACCCCTGCCTATGACTTATGTATGTATGTGTGGCTTATGTGCGAGTGTGTTTGTGTGCATGCCCAAGGGGGGATCTCTTCGTAACCCGACCCCCCATCGATGTACTTTTGCTCCACATTCGCTGCAGGTAAAGATTACAAAACGGTTTGTTTATTGAACTGCAGCGATGAAGGCAGCGACAAGGGACAGTGCAAGCACATTAAGAACCAATAAGAACATATGGCAGAAGAAGAGAAGACTGCCAGATACCCTACAGCATAACAAATTGTAAGTTCTGAAGAATACAAATTGAACTAAAATAGAAAGTTGAATTCTTTTCAACATCTTATGAAAATATACATAAATTTAAAAAACAGTAAAACCCCCCTAACAGGCACCTTTATTTAGACAAACCTCCCTTAAGCGGACACTTTTTCTACGATAGTTGTGCAATTTTTCAAACAATATTTCCTCTATTGACTGCATACTACCTTAATATTCAAAGAGAGATGAGTCAGGAAAAATTCGTATAGCGCCCAAATACCCAATTCATCACCTCCCTTAAGCGGACACTTTTTCTACGATATTTGTGTATTTTTTCAAACAATATTTCCTCTGTTGAGTGGATACTTCCTTAATGTTCAAGAAAAATTCTAATAACGCCAAAATACCCTATTCATCACACTTTAACAGCCTACAGGGTATTGCGCGTACCGAGGGAGGGATGCGCAGAGTGGAGAGACGCGTAGGAAGAGCGAGGCTAAACAGTCTCTGCGTTTGTTGTGCCAAGAATCGCCGCGTTGGCATCAAATTGACAGCGACTGCTCGTCCTCAATGTTGTCTCTCCGTCCGTCTGTATGTTTTGTGTCTTCCCCAGCGACATATACACTCACACATACTACCCCTCTACTATATACATATGTATGTAAGTCAGCACAGTGGCCGTTCAAAAATTCGATTCCACACAATACGATCATTTTGTAGAAAATAGAACTCGTATCTAATCTTCTTGTACCTAAATTCCAAATGCTTTTGCCTTAATGCCCGCAACTGTTTTCGAACTCTTGGGAAATTATTAAATGTTTATTTAAGATTTCGATTTCTTATGCTCTTTCTGTTTCCGTACAACACAATCTTGAATTGGATGGGCAATTATATGATGTAATTATCTACTTATGAACTATACCATTTACATTCGAGTGAGTTCGAAGATAATGTTCAACGCTCACCATTTAATACCCTGCATTTATAGGAGAGTCATGTTGGATTCAACTGTACTATAGGAAGTAAAATTTTGTAACTCTCAAAAACAGACGCAGAAACAATGGAAAACTATAACGTATATCTATTGTATTCATATGTTCTATATATAACTGTGTGTACGTATGTACATATATAGAGTACATACATTCAGTGTTTTCGCATAGCATTCGTGACTAGTGTTATGGGAGAAAACGTTTTCAAACGGTCTGTTAACGGATGCACAGAGAAAATAAAGTGTACCTAATATTACAGAAAAAATAATATCGGTTATACCTGTCAATATATTATAAATCTGTAAAACTAATCCGTCTTTTGGCTTACATCCTTTATTTATATTTCCTTTATGGTTTCTCATTTTTAATGATTTGGTATAACAATTTTAAGAATTTTTTCTCGAAATACGTTGACGAATTTAGAAAATCGACCTATATATTGAAATTGAAACTAGCAAAATTAAAACGAATATTTTATTTCCCTCTTTACATTTCTCACAGTGTATGGCAAGTGTAGAATGTGTACAATATTTGCAAACATCATTGCAAGGGATGGAGAGGCGGGAAAGAGAAACAGAAAAAGGTAAAACAGAGAAAGAGAGAGGGAGAGAGTAGGAGCGAGTGTGGGAGGGCAATGAGGTAAAAACAAACATGAAAAGCTTGTGTGATTAAGCTGCGCTCTCATTATTACTGTGTGTGTGTGTGTGTGTGTGTATGTGTGTGTCTTTCTATCAGCTTGCTTTGTGCTGTGATGCAACCTGACTTTAGTATCGGGTTTAGGTTCGGGTTCGGGTTCCGATTGGGTTGGCAAGCTTGGACATCCAACATAGCGAAACCGTAGTAAGTAAAACAATTTAATTACGTGCTTAAATAGTTTCAGTTCTTAAAGAGTAACAAGATGATGACCAGACGAAGAAGGAGAGAAAGAAGGGAAGGCAGAAGGTAGAGGAGAAAGCATAAGAAGAAACAACTCTAGTTTGAGATAAACCAGTAAAGAAGTCCGTTGATATAAAATTTAATTACTTTTTGCTGAAGAAGAACCTTGCAGAGCCTCGACAAAACGTTGATATGTCACGTATTCAACTAATGGAGTGCAGCTTCAGCTCGAGTGCGACAAGTGGGGGAAAACAATCGCGAGACATCTCTAACGAAGGCGTACCTAACCTCACTCAACCCACTCGAGTTAACCTGCTGAACCTGCGCCAAGAACGCGACGCACTCCACGTCGACGTCTTCGGGCCAAGCAATGCCCACTTTAGCAAGACGGAGGCTAATTGCAAAGGGCGCTGCACAGTGGAGACTGCAATTATGGAGCCGGGTTTAAAAGTCAAATAACATAAATTACCCCAGTCGCGGACGGACGGATCGAAGCAGGAGGCGATTGCAGCAGCAGCAACAGCAGCAGAAGAATCACATGAAAACAATCAGTGCGCTAGGCGAGTCTCACTCCCAGCCTGGCTATAAATAAACCCGATGCAATTGCAATCTGAGCACGAGAAAACAACAACAACAGCAACGGGAGCTGAGGCAATTGAAAATCCTTTAGTGCGCGGCATCCTTTTCCCTTCCCATTATGGCAATTTATGATTAATAAATAAGCGAAAAACGCATAAAGCCATAATTCTTTAGCCAGTGCCAATGCCAAGGTCAGCCTCACACAGACAGACATACGCACACACACACACAGAGGCAGAGAAACGGGCTGAGTGCGCTGCATCGCACTTATGTAAAAAGGAATGGCCACAGTTGACTGCTCGACTGGCGCTGTTAGTTAACATCGGCTCGTGTCACGCTCTGTTAAGCATGCGTGTGGTCAGCTGCAACTGGATCGCGAATGCTGTAAAACCGATTGTCAACTTTCAGTTTCGATAGACTGCAAAATGAAGACTTTGTAGAGTTTAAAATTGCATGTTTTAAATGATGTTTAGAGAACTGTAATATGAATTCGGTTTATATTTTTAAATATATATATGATGTAAATTAGAATATGAAATCAAGTCGCTTAGCCTCCCTCGCACGAAACGAGCACACGCTCCAGTTTTCAGATACTATTTTAGTTCTCCTAAGTGGGCAATAATCGGTGATTATTTAGGTGCCCGGCATTATGTTAATGTGCCTGACCCATAAATAAGTGAATACAACTAGGCGCCCACCTGACAAGGGGCGAGGGCCTCGGCTGAAAAGCTCGCTGAAACTCAACACCCAAACGAATGGAAAATATGTAACCGAATCGGTAAGTCTATATGTCTTTATATCTGCTGCTTTTGTGGTCTTACACAATACATATACTATATGAAAGCACGTGTTTGGACCCGATTTTTCAATAGATCACTCTACCCCTGCTGGAGTCAGTCCCGGACGGTAGTTTATAGCCGACATTTATCTCATCTAATAAACAACTTGTTGGCCCATTGGCACCCGTTGCCGAAATCAAGAATATATATGCGCCATACACTATATGTAGTATGTATGTATAGATCTGTATATAAAGTATACTATCTAGATATGTTTATAATATTTACAGAGCGCTCGTCTGCCCTTAACGCACACAGAGCATTTCGATCAAAAATAGCCGAGTCGAGAGTTACATAGCCTGATGATCAGATGCCAACTCATGCTATAAGTTTATAGCGACCCCTACACGAGTATCTGCTATAAAAGTTCGTATTCGCATTCGTATTCGCATTCGTTTTCATGTGCGTCGCTTTCTGTTTCAGTTAAGCAAATATTTTCGCAACTTATCTCGAAATGTTGCGCCAAATGCGAAAGGTCTTTCGTGGCCAGAAATGGGGGGAGAGGGGCTCCCTCTGCGTTCCCTTAATGAGGCATTTCAACTGCTGTTGGATTATTATAACGAATTCAGAGTGCTTTATATAGTAACTAATTGTTGTCAACGAGGTGGACGGAGATATATGTTCATCACAGCAGATGCTCGCTAAGCGGGATTGATTCTACTTTGTTGAATGAATCCAAAATGAATTTAAAGAATTAGTTGCAGTCCCCATTATCTTGTACACAACATAGAAACCTGACTAATGACTAAATCGGAAAAGTCACGTTTGCAACGGTGCTTGGAAAAGATATAGTCGCATCTAGTATAAGTACGAGCAATTACCTCGCGACCATTAGACGCAATCAATGGCAAAATGCTTACGGTTAATGAATATATACATATGAATAGGTATATATATATACTTGAAGAGAGAGAGAGCGGGAGAGAGATAGACAGAGAGACAGTTTTGCACAGTGTTTAAGATCTTGCCAACTCAGGGCTAGATATGGACCAGATAACACTGAACGCTTGCTTATATAATCCACGACCGATAACAGATCGCGGGAGATCGGTCGAGTGCGCGCGAATGCCGTCACTTTGTTATCTTTATCTGCCTGTTTTACACCTGTACGGAGGGAGAGGGGAAGAGGAAGACTCACTGCGTATCACATGCTCAAGTGGAAAAGCTTTTCCGTTCCGGAAATGTGACCAAGCGAATTCTCGCTTAGATCGCCAGTTGCAGCTGTCGCCGGGAGAGAATGTCAAGAGATGCTTAAGCCAGAGAGTTAGAAAGAGAGGGAGGAGGAAGACAGAGTTGGAAAGACATTCGGCAGTTAACATAATTAACCTCGCGGCAACTGCAACATGGCATGTGCGGCGGTCTTTGGGCTTCGATAAATTGTAAACTTTAAGTTGCCCCTCGCCTCCCCCTTTGCGCAAGTGTCAATGACTTGCAAGCTCTACAAGTGCGTCACCATGTTGCCCTCTCTCTCTCTCTCTCTTACACACTCTTAGAAAAGGCTGCAATTTAGTTTTATTCGAAACCGAATTCGACTTTGGGCTTATGCTTTGTTTCCCTCGTGCCAACGGAATTCTATTCATTGTTTCGATTCGGGATTTATGTGATGTCGCTCAGCTTACTTCCCTCCCCTCCCCTTTGCCCCCTCTTGTGCCTGTTCTTTGCGAGATGAACTGACTAATTAACAATGGGCATCTACTAACGGTAACGGGCGCTAAGTAACTTATTGAAAGAGGCTCGACAAGGGCTCCAACTGTGAACTATGCTAATGCCGTCAGATCACATAATATCTATAGATATCTAGCAGAGACAGTGAGTGGAGAGGGGGAGAGGGGGAGCGAGGGAGATATACAAATCATTGTGTTCTATTTTCAAAATAATTGGCACAATTTCAACGGCAAACAAGAAAATTATTTTGAGATTCATTTGGAAAAGTTGCGGTCATAAGTTGCATTTAGCCTGGCGAAAGAGGGACAGGGGGGGGAAGGCAACTAGAAGTGCACTTGCAGTGTCCAAAGATAGCTGGCTGCGTATCTCGCAGATACACATGTATCTGTAGCTGTCGACGTATCTTGTAGTTTGTCACTTGCTCGATGACATCTCAAGCTCAAGTTTGATCATGTCATGTGTGGAAAGTGTGCCCGAAGGTCGTCGGCACGTTCAAAAGACTGCAGGCTCCCACTCCCTCCCCCCCTCCCCCGCCGTTACCCCTTAGAAACTTCACCCCGCAACCCGGAGGTTCTGTAATGTTTTTCACTCCCCTCGAATCGATTCGAATCGATCAAAACACAAAAAAAGATAACGGAAACCGACGAAAAAAAAAGAATCCAAACTGGATCACATTGCATTCTTCGCATGTTGTTGTTGCTTCTTCGCACATTTGACAAAAAACCATAAAAAAAAGAATAATATTCAATAAAATAGATAGAGAAGTGTTGGCTTTGCACGCCTCACGCGCCCATTCCGCACATCAATTCGCGTGTGTGCGTTATGTAAATGAGAATTACCGAAAAGAAATTATATTTGAATTAAGCACACACACTGTGGAGCAGCGTCGACGTCGACGTTGGAGGCGACTGCGACATTTGTTGCGCCTCTCGCGGCGCCTGCGACCAAACTAAATTTAGAACAGACTCGAAAAATGAATACAAAACAATAACGCGACTGGTTCAGACTATTTCTACGTCGAGGCGACGCGACGTTCACAACGCACGGCGGCAGACTAAGCGCAGCCAGTCCGCGCGTCGGCAGAACGGGCAGCGTCGCCAGCAGTAGCAGCAGCAGCAGCGAAGCCGGCAGCAGCAGCGTCACAACAACATAACAGAACCAATGGAAGCGCCGCCGCATGCGAAGCAGAGTACGACGAGGAAGATACCCGCACTGCTAGATACAGATAAAGCTAAAGAAGCAGATAAAACTAAAGATACAGATACAGATACAGCTAGAGATACAGATACATTTCGATATTGTCTGAGAAGTTCGTCTCTAACAATGAAACAAAGCATAAAGAGCTGAGGTTCTTGATTCATTCAGGTTTTTCTTTTGTTTTCAATATCGTAAGTTTTAATGGATCCAAAAGGGGCTGGATTGGGAAATATACGTGTCTACTTATAGAGAGATTCCTCTCTTATCCTCTAAGCTACAATTTGAAATTCATTCAAGATTGGTTCATTAGAATAGTCTATTATATAGTAAAGTATATCACATATATATAGTATATCGTAGTAAAGTATATCGTATACATTTTCGCAAGCAGTTATTCTAGACTTGCAATTATTTTTATCGTGCATTTGAACTGCAATTAAATTGCAAAAAAATAGCTGCAATAGTCAGCCAGAATACCCCGTTTTCAATTTAATAATTTGTATGCACTTTGTGCGATTTTATGTTGGCAATATTTTAAATATCGTAAAGAAATCAAATATTGACACATTTTAAATGACTTAAACTTAGCTCTATCTCATAAATATATCGTAGATTGTCAGTTAGATATCGTCATAGATATTTATGTATATATTGTGATGTTTATTTATATATATACATGTATATTATAGACATTACTAATATAAAATATTATATATTATATATTCGCACTTTGTACGTTATTTCATTAGCAATATCCGAAATATCGTAAAAATCAAATCAAAGAAAAATATCAGAATCTCAAACAGCTTTAACTTCTGCTTGCAACAAGTCGCGCATACCCTGCACTGCTGCTTACTTAGGGTATTGCAAGCGCAAGCAGCTAACGAGATACGAACGAGATAGAAGCTCGCAGCGCATGCGCATCTCGCCGGCTGCAGCAGGCAGCATCAATGCTCGCTGTTGGTCGACGACGCAGACGCCGACGCCACTGTCGCTGCACTTCACCTGCTGCGCCGTCGTGACGCGTCGCTGTTCCTGTCGTTGTCGTTGTTGTTGTTGTTGACAACGCGTAGGCCAAATATTTGGACGAGACGAGGCGGCACTCTTACGGTATAGCGGGCTGTCGTCGCAGCATGCAAAGCGGTACTTGCTGATTGGGCTGCGCACACACAGTTACCGTTGGCCAGTGCGCACAGTGGGGCCATAGCTGTGATAATTGCAAATTTTGCGTATACAGCTGCAGAATTCTTCTTTGTATTAGACTGTTTTGTTTTTTTACTGTTAGAATTTGCTTCTTTTATAATTTTTTTTTTTATTTTATTAAATTGTTTTTGATTTTCGATATCAAAACAATTCTCAAAGTACGCTATGCTATCGAAGGTACTAATGGTTTCCAAATTGTATTTAAAATGGATTTGTGAATAGTCTTAACAGCTTTTTTTATTTATAGGTAAATGGCGGAATGACCTATTTTTATGATATGAATATTTTTAACTTATAATCTTTTATTTTTTAAGGCATAAGGACTACCATAAACAAGGATCACATTTGTGACCTACTCTAGCACCATAGTTGTAGGAGTAACATAAATTAAAATTTAAAATAAAACAAATAATTCAATAATTTTGATTTACCTATCTTGAGAATATATGTACACGTATGTACAAATTTATAGCTATGTTAGAATAATAGGTTTGTGCAATATTTTCTGCAAATTAGCAATATAAAATTTTATAATAAAAAGCTTTTGCTCAAAAAGTGTTTTAAAAAGGTTCTACTGATAATTCAAAGACCGTTTGAAAACCTAATTTATACTTATCTACATATGTATGTATGTATAATATGTATATGTATATAATATGTATAATACATAGTATATACTATTATATGATACAATATTATACTGCTTATATATATTGTCAATCGTCATTTGAGTTAAACCTATTGCAATATAAATTTCAAATGATTTCTATATATATTTTCAGCCATTATTATGCATACTTCAGCCCACTGTGCACTGGCTGCCGCAATAACTTAACCAGCTAAATGCACGTGCTGCTGCCGCCGCTTCTGCTGCCGCTGCTGCCTCTGCCGGCGTTGACAAGTACCGGTATTATGGGCAATGTCAGTTACTGCAGCAGTTGCAGCGGCGGCAGAGGCTGTTGTTGTTCTTTCTGCTCTTGTTGTTGTTGTTTCTGTTGCATAACTGCCGTAAATTTATGCAGCTTCGCAGCCGCCGCTGCATGCGAGCCTGTCTGTCTGTTTGTCTCCCTCTCTCTCTTGCTCTCAGTCCTTCCGTCCGTCTGTCTGTATTTGCATTAGCATTTCGAGCGGCTGATTATCAGCAGACGCCGCAGTTCGCACGACACGAAGCTAACGCGAGCAGCAGCTGCGCGGCAAACTGCGACTGCGACGTTTGCTGCACTTGTTGCTTGACCGAGATTCGCAGGGTTCTTGCACAAGTTGCGGGTCGCGGGTCGCGGATTGTCAATTTCATCTCCATAAAAGTCTCCAGCAGATGTGACAATAATGGCCAAAAAGCCGTTAATCGAGAATTTTTTTTATTTTTGTCTCTTTGTCTTTGGATTATTCTCCTTCATTTTTGTTGATTTGTTGTTGTTGATAATGTTTTTACTTAGGATTACACACTGAGACTTACGTGCATTGCATTGTTTGGTCTGTTGGCCTGTTGTTGTAGGTGGCGGCTGCGGGGGTTAACAAAGAGGAAGGAAGGGGTAACCATTAGTTGAGTCTTACCTGGAAATATGAAAAAGAACTTGTTAGTTGATATTGGCGCGCGTGTTTTGGCAAGATTATTATGCATATGTGTGATCTGGAGAACCAATTATGAACTAACACCAAAACCAAAATACCTTGTAGGGAAATGTGTTAGGAAAGAATCAATGTGACAGAGAATATGACGAATAACTTATAAGCAATGTTGTGCCAATGTATAAATCTGCATAGTTGGATAACTTTAAGATATCTGTTATCTTCTATATTGCTGGATAGTGCAATATATTTATTGATGGTGGATGTAAAGCTGCTGCAAATGGGTAAAAAAATTAAAAAGGTTTTCTAAGGGATGAATAGTTTGGAACGGCAGAATAAATTTATGCATATTTTCATATGCATATAGAGACTTCATTGAGGTTATGTTTTCCACTCCCAAAATGTGATCGAAAGCGCTTCAAGAGAGATAGAGATATCGTCCTATATTTCAGAGTGGGTTTGATCCCAATTGGTACTACAAATACAGTGTCGAGTAATTCTTTGCAGAATGTGAAATACAATTAATATATTAGTATTAAACATTCAATTATTATTAATAAATACTAACTTATGGTATAATGAATATTAAAACTCAACAAGGAAAACTATTAAAAAGTTATATTTGTCATTTATAATTGTTTGATTTATTATAAATATTAATATATCTGCCTTTTTCATTTTGCAAGGAGTTAAACACTGTACATAAGTAATTTGTACTTGAGTTTTGTATTTAACGTGCATGCGGTTTCTAATTAATTGTCCACGACTGTAGTTATTTATAAATTTTGGTTCCACTGTGCACATATTTGAGCTTTTTCATAGTTTGCATTCAACTCAAAAGACAGTTGCGCTGGCGCCATCTATTGCAGCTTAGCGCAAACGTGTAGCAAAGTTTCAAACCTTTTGCATTCAAGTTTTGAACCTGCGCAGTTGGCTTTGACAGATGGATCGATCAACTGGAGCAAAGCAAAAGACCTTGCAAAATATTTATGCGACACGAAGAAGAAGAAGAAGCAGAGCAAGGCAAAACCAGACAAGAAATGCCATAAATCTACGTGCCTGTGTATGTGTGTGTGTGCATTTATTGCATATGTATGGATAGAAAAATACAAATTAAAGTGTTGCCAATGAGTTGGGCGCGCTTAAAAGTTGCACTTGCTCGCTAAACGGTGAGTGGAAAACGGGTTTAGTCAAGCCAAGATCGCACGCGTGGTGGAAGAGAGAGGGGCATGATGAAGAGCGACGACGGCGAGGGGTGTGTGTGGTAAATGCGGGTGGCGGTGGTGGGTAACACATAATAAAATTAATGTCCATTAATTAACGCATTCACTGGGAGGCGATGTGAACTTGACGTTGTTCTTGGTTATCGGTTGTTATCGGTAGTCAGTTGTTGTTGCTGTTATCGGTAGCTGTTGTTGTGGTTGGTGGTGGTGGATTGGTGGAGTTGATGGAACACGCAGATGGAGGCGACTGGGAGCAATTTCAGTTTCAATTTCAATTTCGATTTCGATTTCATGTTCGTTTCGCTTTCGATATCGATATCGTTTTCGATTTCTTCGGCTTACCTGCGCGTTGCCCATTAGAGCATCTTCTTCGATCTCACTCGTTTGGATAACTTCCTCAACATTTGCATAGACAGCTTCCTCCGATTGCTCCTGCTGCTGCTGCTGTTGTTGTTGTTGTAGTTGCTGCTGTTCCTGATTCTTCAGATTCTTCTGCTGCTGCTTGGAATGCGCACTGAGATTTATAGCTGACTTTGATTTGCTCTTGGCGTAGCGGGCCGAGCAGCGCAAACTCTTCAGCACGCCATATGAGCGCGCATTGGCGAGCTTTACACCCGCACCAACAGAAAGAGAGAGAGAAAGAGAGAGAGATAGAAACAGAGATAGTGAGACGGAGACGAAGTGGGGAAGTTCGGGGCAAGGGGGTAAGGGGAGTCACGAAGGTGTGACAGCAATTAAAATTGTTAAATAAATATTCAAATTATCAATATGAAAGACAAGTACAATATAGTAATATAAAGTAGGGTATATCTATAGTATAGTGTGTAGAGTATATTAAGTATTATTAGCTTAGTATTATATAGTAGTATATATGGTAGTAGTGTAGACCATACTTAACTAAGGTGCGTACCGCAGGTGAATCAAGCTGTAGGTGCATTTTTCTACGCAATTTGTTTGGGTTATTTAGGCAGGGAGCGGGAAAACGGGTAAAGTGGCGGGAGGGTAGGGGGTTATTGTTTGGGGTGTGACAGGCACTTTCTATTGCCCATGTACGTGCCGGCATGCTGCCATTGCATTTATGCAATTGTGCCCATCGTACTGTCCACTGTCCACTGTCCAAACTTGGCGACCGCTTGTGGCTCTGCCTACTTCCGGCATCAGTCAAGACGACAAGTGACTATTGTGAATGAGACACTCATGTTGTAGTTGCTATAGTTGTTGTTGTAGTTGTCGTTGCTATACTGTGATTCAAGTGTATAGCGTTGCAAGCGCTGCTTTCTATATATAGTCGCATGACCGATGTTAACAGCAATTGCAAAAAGTTAACGCGCAGATAAAACCAATGAACTTCAAAGCGAAACAACAACAACGACGAGAAAACAACTACTCATGCCTGGCTACAGGTGAAACAGCTTAGAGTGAAGCGCATAATGAACTCAAGTTGACTAGAGGATCGTCTTAATCATCAGCTTGATCGTGCTCATCTTGCAGCTGTATGAGCAGCTAGATATCGGAGATTATATAGAGCTAGGGCTACCAAATTTCGTGATACTATATATCTTATTATTCCACGCATAAAGAGTTCGTTCGTTAAATTTTAGCCACGCCCCCTTTTCGCCCTGTAAATTTATAAAAATCGGTTTTTGAGCTCAATTTTAATGCTAGAACATTCATTTTCAGTGTGTACAATTATAATGACCAAAGTTCCCAGGAAATAGGCTTATTTCCGAACAGATCTGTCCTTTTTTTTCGGGTAGCTTGAAAAAGATTCTTAATCTTACAGTCTGGAAATCTGTCCTGTTTTTATTGCTCAAATAAAACTTATTTTTATACCCTTGGACCATTGAAAATGGTCAAAAAATGGTATACTAACTTTGTGCAAATGTATGTAACGGGCAGAAGGAGGCGTCGGAGACCCCATAAAGTATATATATTCTTGTTTTATATAAATTTGATAAATTTGTTTACAAATCATAATTCCGGATTTTCGATTCGATTTTGAATCATAAAAAAGAATATACAAAAGGAACAAATGTTTTATAAAAATTGGTTTATATTGCCATATTTAGATTAGGTATATAAAGAATCATGAGACAATTATCAAGAGAACATTTTTTTTTTTTTCTTTGTTATTATTATTAAGTGAAAAATCCGTACATCATAATATTGTACCTTAACATATCAAGAGAACATTAAATTAATGAAATTTACAAATACGTGAAATTTTCGTCATTTTTTTAAATCAAAAACCTATTCTCCTATATTTTGTCTGTACCTCCTGTTGTTCATCCGTTTTTTTTCACCTCGTTTGTTTTGGCGTTAATCGTTGAACAAATAAAACTTTGTCGAGCTCTCATGATTCATGTTCATTTAGAAGTGCAGCTTTAAAATTTCTTCTATTCACTTTAGTGAATCGTCACTGTAATTAAGTAATCTAAGCAAAACGCAAAATAATGACTAACTACGAAGTGGCATTTGTCAAGAGTTTATCGAATTGATCGAGTGCTTTCAACAGCGTATTGCGCATACGCCGTGCGTGCCCACAATGGGGACAATAATTTTAGCACCAAGCTGGCCCAAAAGAAAGTCCAAGTCTAAGTACAACAAAAGCAACAAGTACGTAAAGAACATATGGCACAAATCGGGTTTACTGTCGAACAAGTCTAACCAGAATCGGATTCAGTAACAGAGCCCGCAACTGAACCTGAACTAGAACCACGACCACAACAACCACAGCCAGAACCAGAACGAGAACGAGTCGGAGTAGGAGAAGGAGAAGGAGAACAAGAACGAGCGCGAGAATCACTCGCACTGGGGCAGCTGGTGCAGGCGGCTTCAATTGCAAGCGACAATTAACGATTTAACAATTAACAACGGCCCGACAATTTGTGGCAACAAGTCTGAGCCGAGACGAGCGCGACGATTACATACATCGCACGTAGTGGCAGATTGCGCAAAACTGACGCCCTGTGAAAAAGTCAAACTGAGTCACAGTTAGTCGACTAGAAGATTCCCTGTAATGACAGACTTGAGGCACTGCTAATGATATTCACATGGGAAGATCAAAGATCATATACCCCTTATTTGGCCTCTTTAAGTCTACAGGGTATGCGGCATAGAGAGCCATTGACTACTGGTAAAGAATCACTGTCATTAGCAACACATAATAAACCATTCAGCGGGGGTTGCCGCAGAACAAATTCTTAAATTGTAAACTTTAAACAGATATCTATATATATAAAATGTTATTTGAATGTATATATTATGCTTCACTTAATACTAATAAAAAAAAAAAAAAAAAAAAAAAAATATATGTATATTATTATATATATTATATTATTATATTATATTATATATTATATTATTATATATTATTATAGAGTTTTTTGAAAATGAAAAAAAAAAGTATATATAATATATACATACATATATATTATGCTGTTTAGTGCCTATAAAGTTGCTTTTATTTCAGAAACATCGGCATCTCTTCAATGAATATTAATCATATTCAGTTCATCGTTCTACCAATATTGTAAACTACTCGCACTGCCCTCGCACTTGTGCGCACACACGATCTGCATTGTGTTCGTTCGCATTGTGTGTGCTGAGCACATCGATCCACCTTGAAAGGCTGCTCAATGAAACTGGCCAAAGCCGCAGCCAGTCAGTTGGCCAGCCTGGCTGGACAATGGGCCAAGATCGTGTCGTGGGGCCAAAGTACGCCGGAAAATGCTCGAACTTTCAATTAGCGAGCACACACAGTCACAGTCACAGAATTGTGTATGTGTATGTGGGTTTGTCTTATGAAATATCTCAAATTATCAACTGCAAATCGAGTTGCCACATTATCGTTATCGTTATCGTTATTGGCCTACCCAAGTTCAGCGAACTGTCTAGTGGCAAACAAGGCGAAACTGGGTCTACTACTTCAGAGCGGATCATAAACTAGAGTGCAAAAAAAGATACACCCTAATTTCCTCAGTCGACAGGAAATGGTTTGGGACATTGCAGAACAAAACGAAATTTGCGTAGTTGCGGCAAATGAACACTGGTGAAATACCCTCGATATATGTATGATATAAGTATATGTATATGTATATATATATATATGTGTGTTTTATAAGACCTATAAAGACACAATTGTGGCTAAAGAAAGAACTTGCATATCGTACATTCTACACATGTATCGTTATCGGTTGAATGCGGTTGCTTTCAACCGATGTTCGATAACTGAGAAATGTGCGTAAATGTTGAATTCCTTACTTGAATTAATCGGCGCAATACTAAGTAATAGCTATATATACTTTGTTAACGTATGTACCAGTTACATTTGCATTTGTTAACAGTTAGAACACACACACTCACTGTGAGTACCCGTGAATAACCGCACAAATATGAGGTAATACGAACCGTTGTTCAAGTCTCGTATTTCAAAGGGAGCCATGGCTTGAAGCAACTACTATAAACCCTGCGATTTGTTGCCTCGTAAACTTGGTTAAAAGTGCTTAAATCTAATTTTTGTATTACTCACTCGGCCTATGCGGGAGTGGGGGATGGGGACCGGGTTGAGGGGAGGTAGGTAGGTAGGAGGTAACATAGAGTTATTGGAAGCTTGGCAGATTGTCGGCAATTAGTTGCAATTGTTGTTGGCACTGTGTGTGCGTGTGTACGTACGTGTGTACGTGTGTATGAGTGTGTATGTGGGTCAGTGCTAGTAATGGCAATGGCCACGCCCACTTTGACAATTTGGTTGGCATGACAAGTGCGCACGAGTAGTAAGAATATTGGGCTGATTATACGATATGTTTACCTTTTCGCAATTGTTGTTAATTGTTTATCAGCAACAACAACAGCAGCAACAGCAACAATCAAAGGCATTCATGAATAACACTGAGTCAATGCGAACAGCACTAAATGAGTGTGTGCCGTACAAAGCGAATCATTTGCTGAAAAGAATTTCGCACAGTTCAAACAACGAATACCCAACTGTGTGTGTGTGTGTGCTTGTGTGTGTGAGTGTGTGAGCACGGGTGTGAGTGCACGAGTTTGAGTACTTTCGAGTACAATCGAACGGGCCAAGTGGCAGCAAGTGTATTCGCCCAAAAGCAGCCAACTCATGCGGGCGGCTCATTTGGAGCATTTCTAGCTAGAAAAGAGATTTCTACTTCTTCTTGTTGTTGTTACTATTATTGTTGTTGTTGTTGTTGTTGCTGCACTTAACGAGGTCACCCAGTGCGCCTAGGCCAAAGTCAGGGCACGTTTTTGTTACCAATTTCAATGGGTCTCTGTCTGTGTCTTGTAAATCAATTAACATTCAGTTTCCACGCTCTTGGGGTCTTAGCTTTTTTTAGCTTTTTTTTTGGAGTTTGCCGTCTTATATAGGCCAACTTGCTGGCCGCAGCATTGAACGTGACTGGGCTATAATGCTCTTTCCCTCTATATCTATCTCTTTGTCTCTCTCCCTCTCTCTCTCTCTCTCTCTCGCTCTCTCCCCCTCTCTCTCTCTCCTTCTCTCTCTCTCTTTTTCTTGCTCCCTCTCTTGCATTCCTCTCTCGCTCCCACGCGCGTTTCAAGGTCACTTCGATGCGCTACGATTGCAATTTCCCACTTAGTCGAGCCTCACTTTGGGCCCCAACTCGCTGTGTTAACTGTAGTTTTATACCTTTTTAGAGGGTATATTAATTTTGGTCGGAAGTTTGTAACGCACCTTAGAAGATATCTCCGACCCTATATAGTACACACATACATATTTTATATATATAATATATATATTCTGAACTAGCCAGATCCGTTAGTCTCTAAGTTTTCTAGCTATCTTAACGAAAATTGGCGCACATGCTTTTCATTGTAGCACGCTGTATATAAGTCGGAACGAGTCGGATCGGAACGATGTATCGTTTAGTTCCTAACAAACTATCGGTATTGCAATCAAATTCACCAGAAACGTTGTTTTCCATATAAATAATCTGCATGTAAAATTTCATCAAAATCGGACCACTATAACATATACTAGCTGTGATAGGAAAAATCGACGTAATTTTTCTTAGGAAGATCAGAAATGTTTTTCGAAATAACTTAATTTTTCAGTGCCAATCAAAGTTAGACATTAATCAGCGTAAATCATTTTCAAATCAGTACAACTGGACAGCTATTATTATTATATGTATATAGCTTTCATTATATAGCTTTCATGGGAACAATCACTTAGATATAAAGATTTTTATTAAAATGTTGTTCAGAGTTATTTTAACTAGCTGTCAATATTATAATACTCTACAGCTCTGCACCTTTATATATGACTAGTATAGGAAAGATCAGAGGATATATTATATGCCTGCAAGGGTATAAAACTTTCGTCATTTCATGGTTGTTGTTGCCCTTTCTTTTGGGTATTATTATTTTAGCCTCGTCAAAAGATAGCGAAGCCTCATTGCAGCCATAAAAAAGCCAACTTAGTCGCATAATATAACTATGTGTGTGTGTGTGTGCGTGTGTGTGCAGCGTAATATAATAAAAAATTATATTTAACACACATATTTCTTGCCCTGTTATTGTTGTTGTTGTTATTTTTTCATGTGCAGTTTATCATTTAATTTTCGTCGCTCTGCTTTGCTTTGCTTAGTTGTTGTTGTTGTTGTTGCTCTGTTTGCTGTGTGTGTTTAGTTAGGCTTTTTTGTCGCCTCGGCATTTAATCTGCTTTTGGCACACCGAAACCCTCGTCGCCCTCGTCATCGTCATCGTCATCGTTATCGTCATTGCGCCGTGTTGCTGTTCAGCGTATGCGGCGCCACCACTTTCACTGCTTAATTGTCGCGAAATTTCTTTGCGCCGGCAGCTTCCACACACGGTAGCAAATTGGCAACACTTTGCAATAAACTAAAGAGCAACCATAACAACAACAACAACTATAACAACAACTATAGCAACAACATTGGCAACAATAACACATTGGCAACTGCGTCAATAAACATCAACATCATCAGCAGCCAAGTTTATCTAAGAGATAAAGATGCTTGTGATCATCAGGACTTATGTAAGCGACACTTCCCGATTTCTTCACTCTTCGTTCTTCATTGCTATCTGCAGTTTCTTTCTCTCTCCGTTTACTATTGACCCTGCCTATTAACTTATTTACCTGCGTTATATCTATATCTATATTTTTATCTATTTCTCTTTCTTTTTATATTCCTAACTTTATATTACAATATATGACTCGATTGCGTTCTTTTTCAGTATCTTAAATATTTAGTTAGTTTTTGTATACTTTCAACTGATCTTGGTCAGTTTTTAGGCACATGGTTGCATAGTTCCCAGAGACTATAAATGCTAGGGCTATCAAAATTAGTGATATATATGTATGTATATATATCTTATATAGGGCGTAGATAAAGTTCTCGCATTTGGCAGCTTTCACCTCCGCAACTAGATAAAAATCGAATTACAGTATTATTAAAGGTCAAAGATCGATTTATGGACTGTACCATAATATTAACTCAATATACAGCTGCGGTTAAAATAATAGCACCATTAGCACGATTTTTGTTCGTCCCAGCTGACACTTTTTAATTATTTTCTTTACTAAAATTTAATGATACAATTTATATTATAAAAAAAATAAATCAACAAAGAAGTTACTTAAGAAGTTCGAACATTACTCGACTGTAGATCTCTTATTTTCTCGTTCTCGTTCTATTTTTGTTTATTTACTTTTATGCAGAAAATTTGCCATCGGATGCTCTTCATTTGCAACTCTGTTCGTATTTGCTTCTCTCATTGCAACAATATCGTGTTTTCCCTATCGCTATTTACTCTGGCAACCACTTTGTATATATATATATATATTCCTTTTAGAAAGAAATTTTTTTTTTTTTTTTTAGAGAGAAATGAAATTTAACTATTTAACATTCAATATTCTCGATCGAATTTCGAAAAAGTAAAACGCATTGAGGTTATGTTACATAACCTCACTTCCCCATTTTACATAATAATGTTAATATTCCTTTTAGAGAGAAATGAAATGTAATTATTTAACATTCAATATTCTCGATCGAATTTCGAAAAACTGAAACACATTGAGGTTATGTTATACGAGTATAACCTCACTTCCCCATTTTACATAATAATGCTGATATAATATGTACCTTGGGGCGGGACTGAGAAACACCTTAAAACAAGTGAGTGAACACACCCCAAGGATCGTCAATTAGTTTCGTATTTGCCGATTGTTCGATTGAAATGCATAAAAAACGCATTAGGCGGCGGCAATGTGCAGCAAGTCAGGCGTTTCGAAATTCGTATAGTTCGGGCTCAATTGCTTATAAACATGCTATAAATAGGCAACAGGTGTGCAAACCATTTCCCAGCCCTGAGGCTTCCGTAACCTTTCGATCATCTACGATATGCGGGAAAAAGAAACCCAAATGGGAACTGGACAATTTTGCAGTTATTCAAAAAATGGAATTCCTCGAAATCGAAACCGCATATCAAATCGGACAAATCACTCGTTAATAGTAGTGGGGGGGGGGGATCAATCATAGTTTACAGCACTCGATAATGGGGCCTGTGTTTCGCGACTGTGTTTTGTCAAATTCGAATAGTGTTTCACTCGAATTCGCATGGGTATCATCAGCTCCGCCCGCTTCCTTCCTTCCTACCTAACTATATCTATCTATAGTATCTAGCCAGCGATTGAATTGGGTTCGGCACACCGGATGCATTGCGGCGTAGTACGTTGGTTAAAGTTTTTCCGCTTGTTTTCTCTTCACCTCTTCTCGTTTTCTTTCTTTCATTTCGCTATGCTTAATTTAAATATTTTCTTTACGAAACGAGTCTGGTAATTAAAAGTTCATTGTCGTGGTTTTTCGTCATGTTTATTGTTGTTGTCGTTTGTTTTATTATGTGGAAGCGATTTTGCAATATGCCAAAAGCGCGACAACAACAACAACAACAAGAAGAAGAGGCTGAAGCTGAAGCTAAAGAAGACGAGACGTGGAAGCCCGCAGAGTCTGAAAATGGAAACCCGCCCAGCACAACCAGTTGAAGTTGATGAGTCTTCGACCTCGGCGCAAATCGTTTTCAGATGCACCATTGGCAACAACAACAACAACAACATTTTCCCACATGAAAATTATGACAAAATGTGCAGGAGGCAGCAGCAGCAGCAACGAGTCATCGTCATCGTGATCGTCATCGTCATCGTCATCGTATCATCGCAATGATCATCGCTGCGATCGTAATGAACTTCGTCTTCATCTCCATCTTAATGTTCGGCATTGGCAGGAAAAGCATGTGGCAAGATCACGTACCACGTACCGCGTTCCATGTTCGTAGTGAAAGTTGCAGCACGGCTGCCAGCCCAAGTCGAGGCCTGGCCTGGTCGGTCTCGGTCGGGCAATGCCTTGGCCAATGACGACGCTAAGTTGATGACAATTTGGCGTAATTGAACTTGAAGTCGCGTCAAGGAAGCTGCAGCTGCACCGGCTGCGACTGCGGCTGCGGCTGCGGCACCTGCACCAAGATGCGCCTCCACAGTCGCCGTCACGACATTTGCGCAATCAATTGCCAGACACAGTAGGGCGTAGGTGGAGGAGGAGGAGGAGCAGAGGCGGCTGTGTACTATGGGAAACGGAACTGTTGCCGTGGGGTGCAGTTCGTGTTATCGGAATTGCCAACAAATTTGGCCAAATCATTGTAATATGATTAGAGCGACGCATAGATAGAGAGATAACAATCAATTCTCTCTCTTTCTCTCTCTCTCTCTCTCTGCTCTGTTCTCGAATCCCCGATTCCTCGATCTCTTGGCAGAACGAAAGTGGGCCTATTGTTGCTCTTCGCTAAACTTGCTTAGAAAGTTGGCAGCAAGCACAGAAAAACGACAATTAAGCGCCACAAGAAGCAGAGAAAATAAACAAAATAATACTACGTGATCTGAGAACGCAACAATAATGACAGAAATATAAAAAAAAAAACACGCTAAAGAATGCTGCATACGAGTGAAAACAAATGAACTAGATCTTATCGACACATCGCAGACGACGGACGTGATGGATGATGACCCCCGCACACAGCATCAGAGTATCGCCTGAAAGCAAATCATATGGCAGCATTATGTTGTCTTCCCCCAGGTTTATCGGTCAATTGTTTGTAGATCTGGCAGCATTATGTTGTCTTCCCCCATGTTTATCGGTCAATTGTTTGTAGATCTGGCAAGAAAGCGCGTTACATCTGCGGTTTCAATGAGGAAATAGATCTCTCTTAACTACTGTCTTAGCTTAAAGCAGTTAGAATCTTTTGGAAACAAAGAATCTATATATATCATGTGTTTAATCAGTTATTCAATTGTGGTTTAAGCTATTTATTATTAGCGAACAATATAAAGGAAACTTAGTAATGCCTATCAAGGTTCCGATTCGCATAACTCAAAGATTTCTTCACATTATATTAGATTTATTTTACTTGGCATGTTATCTATTTTTTTTTTTTTTTTTTTATTATTATCTTTATTATCATTATTATTATTATTATTAAGTGACGAATCCGTACATCATAATATTTTATCTTAACATCACAGGGTGAGAATGTTTTCTATTACTTTGAAGTATGTAGGAGAAAAGATTATAAAAGATTTTTTATTTTTTTTTATATAATTTTTTTTTTTTTTTTTTTTTTTGTTTATAGATTTTTTATTGATATAGATTTATAACAGTTGTTGAAATGTTTTTAAATAAGTTTGCTATCATTTGAAGACCTTGAAAACTAGAAATTTGTTCTGTAAAGCTTTCATTTTCGCAGCTGGGATTAATTAATGCCGTGCACCCGTTTTATAAATAATTAAAAAATAATTTGCATTCGTAAAGGGAGCTAGAATAGCCTGTGGCAATCAATACAAGTTTTCACACAATTTCACACCACTGTGCGGTCAGTAACGGCTTCGAATTGGAATCTAATAAGAATCGACAAGGCACCAAAAACAAAAAAAAATAAAACAAAATGCACAGACAAAGCGACAGTGGGGCGATAGATCATAAATCATATTGATTGTGCTAGTTTTGCAGCAGCAGATGCTGAGGCAGCGGCAGCGGCACAAACTGAGGCAGTGCGCGTCGAGCCGCGAAGCGGGTCAGATGCAGATGCGTGGGGGCCAATTGGCCAATCGGGCCACAGATGGCAAGACAGGTTAATTAACGATTCGTGCTAATTAAGTTGCGCACAAGGGACGCACAAATACGGGTGGGGGGAGGTGGGTTAGGGGGTTACTAAGTTGCGGCTGAATTGTTACAAATTGCGAAGTTCGCAAAATTGTGAAGCCTCGCGAGCGCGGGCCAAGTGTCGTTTGTCGCTTGGGTCAAGTAAAAGTCGCTCGATCGTTAGTTAGTTTTGCGTTAGTAGTTACCAAGTAATTAGTATACGTGTGTTGTGTGTGTGTGTGTTTGTTGCATCCACTATGGAGATTGGTATCTCTCCACACAACTCACCCATGAATTATCTCGGAATTGTGACATATTTCGCGTGGACATGGGCGGCCGCTGCGTTCCAATGGCAGCGCGGCTCGGCGATTCGGTTTATTGGACAAATGATGGAGCAGCAGTTAGATGGATGTAGATGTAGATATAGATATATATATATACTATATATGGTTGTGCATATGCTGGGTATATCTGGCAATAGTTATGTATGAGTTGCTTTACTTTCAATTTCAATTTCGATTTCGATTTCGATTTGCAATTTCTCGTTTCTTTTTTAGCAGTTTTCGATTTTCCTTTGCACGCTGCTGTGGCGGCTTTTGGCGTTTTATCTAACCATTTTGTAAGCTAAGCTGGAAGCACAAACAAGCAAATGAACACACACATACACACACACACAAAACATGTAGAGACAACACACAGACACACACTGGCCGATTGCAGCTAAGCGTAACGCATGAAAATAAGCGCCAAAACACAGCTCGAGATACTTTTGTATCTTTTTTTTCGTTTTTCAGTTTTTTTTTTTTTTTGGTTTTCGTTTTTAGCCTTTTTTTGCAAGCAGTCAGCCGAAACTGTGCACAGAGCGATTATCTTTGATATTTGATGTGCTGCAGGGCATGCACCCTGTATGGAGTGTATGAGTGTACAACAACAGCAACAACGACAATACACGAGAGACACTTGCTAGAAAACTGAGATGACTCGAGCAATTCATTTACATTTGGCACTTGCGGTTGCAGTGGCAGTTGCAGCTACTGCTGTTGCTGCTACCAACATTAACAGCAGTAGAAAAACAAAAAAAAAAGAATAAAATTAATAAACAAAATGTATTTGCCGAACCGAACAAAACAAAGGCGCAAAAATACAGTATTATAACAACAATTGCCAAAATAAGCGCGATAAGCAATTAGCCGAGCGCGGGTTTTGCCCTCGAACGCTCCGAACCGAACTTGTTGACTCTGCGCCGCTTACTAAACACCGCCAGCCTACACAGCCCCAGCCCCCAGTCGGCAGTTGGTAGTCGGTAGACCCAACAACGTACCGACGACAGTGGCCAATATACTCCGCACCCGATGATCACCGGTTGCCCTCTCTCTATCGCTCTCTCTCTCTCTCTCACACTCCGACGAACTTTCTAAATGCTTCAGCGACGCTCATCGTTCGTCGTTCGCTGCTCTCTTCGTGCGCTGGGTTCAGCTTGAGCTTCGGCAAGTGCTCGCTTGCTCGCTCACTCTACTCCCCTCCCCTCACCTCCCCTACCCAGTGCTATGTTCGCTATAAGAAAAAAAGACTCTCTTAAGTTGCAATTGAGGTTTCCCACTTACAAGTGAAGTTACTTCGTAGTGCCATTAATAGAGCATGTATGTATGTACTCGTTATACTCGTATATGTGTGTGCACATTCCATATACGTACATATATATTCCTGATCTTCGCAATGAACTGACCCGATCGAGACATAGTCGTGGTGCAGCTTCTCTTCTTGCTAGGTCATATCAGACTATGCTATATAATATATAAGGCCATAGGAACAACGTACATGATTTTGGCAAAAATAATCTGATTATTGTTTGGACTGTCATCTTCTTAAAGCATTATAGTACTTTGCAGCTTAAATTGTTTGCAAATTTCGGAACTAGACTACCTGAAATTATCAGATATTCCTAAGTAATGACTATATAGTTTGAATTTAAGATTGCTTTGGCACCTTTAATTAAATAATTCCAATGATTTTAACCTTTTCTCCTTTTCCATATTTATGTATGATTTCAAGAATTAAAATCTTCAGTTTTTGATTTGGATCAATCAAAGGATTCGATTTTGATAAAGAAACTGACCTAAACGATTTCTTAAATAGACTTAAATAACTTGCAATTTTAGCGCATTTGCTGTTGCATACTTTAGGGAGCGGTGCGGAAATCAGTAACTCATTAAATTAATTCTTAAATAACTTCAATTTTAATTATTCGATCGCAATCAAATTTTCAGACATCATTTGGGCATCGATAGTTATTATGTTTACCAAAAATGAACTGTCCTGTATTAACCTTTTGCTTGGAATTTGGATTTTATTGATTTATGTGAGCGGAAAGAAACGTGGTCAACATCAACACCAAATTTAGTAGCTCTAGCTAACACACAGTTTATTCGAACTATATGGTTATAATACCAAGATAAGTTCGTATAATAATTTCCCTAAAAATTTAAAATTTCAAATAAAATATCGTTAGTTGAACAACAAAACATACAAAGTCCTTTATTAGCGCATTTGTGTGCGTGGATGTGTGTGTGTGTGTGCATTGGCACGTTTTTCTTTTTGTTTCTTTAAACAAATCCAATAACATTTGATACTTTTTGTTACATTGGCATTGAACTGGAAGCGACAATATTTCAATAAAATTAAATAATTACTTAAGCAGCCCCATATACAGTGGGCCAGATACACATTTTGTGGTATTTCGTTATTTTCTTTGTTTTTGTTTATTCCCCATTTTTATTTTCAATTATTTCATAAGTTTTCGTAAGGTTTTTAAGTGTTTTCAGCTGCCGAAAAATGTTTCGTGTTGCAGTACATGCACATACATAAATATCGTATAGAGAGAGATAGATAGATAGATAGATAGATAGAGAGAGAGAGAGAGAGAGAGGGTAGTAGTGAGCGAGAAGGAAATACAAGAATGGAGTGCACTTTCGATTTGAGTAACATTTAAATGCATATTCCGGAATTGTTTGCATTAAAGCTAAAAAGTTCACGTGAATAAAGGTGCTAAAAAACACGTTCACATTGCAGTTAAGATCACCACGAAAAATACATACATATACTTATAGATTATATATGTGAAACCATACAACATACACAACAAATACAAATATGCTCTTTGAAACCAACTCTCCTCCTATCTGACAATTATTTTTAATTATAATGCTATATATCGTATCGTATCGTAGCTATAGCTCAAGGTGCCCGAGTGCTAGAGAACAGAATGGCAAACACTGTATCGCAAGGGTGCAAGAGGAATTGTTGTGAAGGACAAACGAACAGATTGTACCGGTATTGGATACTGTATGTATGTATGTTTTAGCATGTTAACATTTTTGTAAAGTCGAATAACTAATCATCTCTGCATGCCAGCCAGATCGGGTGTCTGCTGCTTTCGTTGGCTCTAGGTACATTTAAGTTAGTAAATATGTATATATAAGTTCACATAAGTAGCATGTTCCGTTTTGTTTTTACTTTTTACTTTTGTTTTGCATTAATCGTAATTCGTTATGTTCTAAAGCTTTTTGTTGGTTGCGCCCGATTGTGGCTACATTGTTGCTTTGACGCTGTTAACATATGCGTTTCGAATTATACATAATAACACGTTCGTTACAGATCGGTATATAGTATGTATATATAGGTATATATAATGTTGTATATATATAATGTTGGTAAGTATATAAAGTTTAAAGCTTCTTTTATGAAATGCCGCACAGCGCATTTGTTGTTAATCAATCAATCTGTTTACAATTTTCCATTTTGCTTTGTGTTTCTTTTCTTTTTTCTTTTCCATTCATTTCTGTTAACTAATTAGACATTTACAGCGCAATGCATAATAAAATGTGCCCGGGGATTACGGCGATGCACATAGTAAATAAATTACAACTTTAAAAATGCCATTACAATTCGCATACTACTCTATATATATATGGTTGATTTGTGTGTGTGTTTGTCTTATGCAATATACAATTAGTTAAAAACATATTTAAAATTTAGAAAACATTCAGCGATGCATTCCTAAAATTGTTCTGTTTTGTTGTTGGCACAAATGTTTCGAGCAATGCAAAATATAATAATAAATGTATGTAAAGTACATAAAAAAAATTGAAATAAAATTAATGGTTTTTGTATATTTTAACTAGGTGCAACAAATATCGCTTCCTTGTATCGCGTCATCCTTATCATCATCATCATCGTCATCGTATCTAACTGGAGTTATTGTTATTGTTGTCCTCATTTGTTGCTTGTACAGCTACAGGTGTGTCGGAAATGGCCAATGTAGGCGTGGTCGCCTTCGGTGCAAAGTATACCTCATAGTTGTAATATCAAAGCTCGTCGCTAGTCACTGCATGCTCCTGCACGTACTCCTTGGGAAAGTAACCAACCTGCGACACACACAGAGAGAGAAATATTTCAATTTGAATTATGTAATTCATAAATTATAGTGCCATCCATCTATACCGTATCACCGATTTTTCCCCGCCACCAGCCTTTGCTGTCGCCATCCTTGCCAATGACTAGCACTTGGCAATCTGTACGCAGCTGCAGCTGATTGCTGCCCGCTTTGGGATCGTAGTCATACAGCGCCGTGGCATATACCTCGCGGAAAGGCCACTGTAGCGACTGATTGAGCCTGGAAGAGATGCAAATGAGAATTCAGATTGATACTTAGTTAATGCTCTATGCTGGTACATACCCTGCAAAGTTTTCACCCAAATCATTGCGCTCATAGTAGGAAACTAACTCAACGATGGTCTTGAAATGCCTTCGTGATGATAGACAGTAGAGCATGGACTCGCCATCATTCTCCTGATTGATTTTCATATGTTTGATGACATGATCATCCGTTCTGTATCAAACAAAAAAATACACAGGGGGAGTGTTAAGAAGAGAAAGAGAGAGAGACAAATTACTGCAGGGCGGGTACTCACTTCAGACTGAGCGCATACATCGTCTCGTGAGGCGAGGAGGCGCCTTGCGGTCGCACGCGCAGCAGGTACGTGCCGATGCGTCGATTCTCTAGCCGATTGGCAGCCGTCTCTCGATCCATGTTTCCCACAAACCAATTGAATTCGGACAACTGACGATCGCAGACGGGCGGCGGTATGGTAATCGGATTCTGTTTGCAGCGCCCCGTCGACGAGATGCAGCCCCTGTGCACACTAATTTGGCACACTTTGCAGCGGTAGCCCTGATGGATGCGACCCTTCAGAAACTTGGAACAGTGCCGGCACGTCGTGGGTGCATCGAAGGTGAAGATCTCCATTTTGTGATCCGTATTGCGACAGCCCGGCGGATCCAGGCTTTCCCTGTAGAGGATATAGGCAAATAGTTAAAATATCATATATTATATGTGGAATTCTCTCGAGGCTGCACTTACATGGCTTCTGTAAGCGCCTTGCGCCACTTGTCACGCTCGTGCTCTGACTTCAAGTAGAGCGTGAATGCAGTTTTGGCAGACTTACGTGCCAAGAGTAATTGATGTTTAAAGCGTGTGTCCCGACCAAGAGTACGCCGGGAATGGCTCTGCTCCACCCGGTAGTCGGCCAGGTTGTGCGAGTCGCGATATGTGTACTGCATGTCGCCGGTTTTAATGCTCAGCGGTTTGACCAGTATGAGAATCTTGTCAAAGACAAACGCATATCGTAATTTGGTCTTCTGATCCTCGTGCGCTTTAATGTGCAGATCGCCATCGAGCAGAAGGCGTCCGTATTGCAGCAGATCGTTGCCGTTCTGTGGCAAATTCAAATCGAATATGCTATCCTTGACCTTTTGTATGATCACCAGATGATCAGAATCGCGTTTAACCTCGTTAATATATTGTGACACATCAATCATGGCATCCTTGGCACGTTCCAGCGATCGGTAGTCCTCGTGCAGCGGCGACGTCTCCTTCACCAGCTTGTCCAGCAGCAGATGATACTTGAGTATGCGCTGCATGGGCACCGACAGGATGTCCCGCAGCTGCAGTTTGCCCACATTGTACTCACGCTCACATTTCTGCACCAGTTGGTCGATTATTTGATTCTTCTTGCACACATCGGCCAGATAATCGATGGCATTCAACAGGCAGGAACAGTATTCGCCGTAAATGAGAAACGGTTCCCGGAACTCCAGGAAGACTTGGCCCATTTTTTGTTTTGTGTTGGGTGACAGCGATTCGCGCAACTTCTCGAGGAATCTGGTATGTATATCGGCCAGTTCCTGAAATTGAACAGGAAGCAAATATTCAATCTGGGAATAACATGTGCAGTGGTGAATGCTTACCCGTATTCGAGGGAAGATGGTACGCAACTCATCCTGATTGAGATGTCGCTCTAGTGGTACCATAAACTTGGCCTTCAACGCATTTAATACGTCCAGATAGTTGGATTCCGTGTCAATGAGCTCACGTATGACATAGTCGCGTTGCTCGAAGCTGGTGGCCGATGTTGTCTAGAGGAATGGGTGAAAAGAGCCAGGAGACGATTAATCAATCTGAGCTAAGATTAGGCAGCAGCCTCGTCACGGGTTCATGCAACTAAGCATAGCTAAACATTGTCTTGCAGGCTATTTATGATATTTTTTTGGATGCGGTACAAAGTTGAACCAATTTACTACCTGGCCTCTACTCGTTCTGTGCAGGGCGCACAAATCTTGGTAGACCTCCTCTTCTTTTGTGTTGGTGTGATCATAAGCTGTTCCATTGCATGCAATATTGTCGTTGGTACTAAACGAAATGAAAAATGTAAGAAAATATAAAATAAAATAAATAATAAACAAAGAAAAACAAAACGGGCAAATAATTGAATACAAAATATAATACAAGAAAATAAATTTCATTCAAATTATGAAATTGCCAGACGTTGCGCGGCAACAGTATGGCAACACTGCGGGCAAAAATATCGATATGTCGGTATGTGCACGTTGCAGCAGCCTCGACACGCCAGGCATGTTAATAACAGCGACTGTTAACTTAACACACTGTCCACAGAACCAGGGCAGATATATAAAGAGCAACACATCAGAACTAAAAAGCATCCCAATTTCCCAATTTTTTGTTCGTTTTTCTTTGCTCTGTGTACACGTGCGTCGTGCGGAAAGCATTTTCCAACAGAGTAATCTGCGCAAATGGATCATCACACCTATGCGAAAAGCGGTTCCAGGAAGTGTAAGTGTAAGCAATTGTGTTCGCTTCTGGACTGCAGCAGAAGCAGCGTGCTAAGACAGACATTCCCACATTTCAGGGTCGGCAGAGGAGAAGCGTCTGCTGGTCAGAAAACGCATTGAAGCCGATGATTTGTTCTCGAAATATGCAACGAAGCAAGCTGCTGAGCCATGGAAGTAAGTACGAGAATCTCTTTTTCATAATTGCGTATTACACATCGCTGTTGTGGGTCTTGTTGTTGTTCATATAGAAAGTTCAAGGACATGGCCAAGATAGGCGACCACAGCGAACGTGCTCTGAGGAAACAATGGCTCAATATGGTGCAGCATTATCGCATCCAGAAGTCAAACATGCGCGTAACGCCTCTCAATAAACAGTGCATCGATGTGCTCAACAAGGAATGGGAGTTCTTTGGCGAGATACACACCTATATGACCCAACGGACCACAGATCTGCACTCTTATGCGCTCAAGGAGCCGAACGTGGATCCGTCTAATAATAATGTGGCCGTGCGAGCCGTCGCTAATGATCACAGCTTCGCTGAATGCTCATCTAAGCCGAACATAGCTAGAAGTACCAAGAATACAACAGATCCAGCCTCGCCCGGCCGCACAGAGAGTCCTTCTATTTCAATTGCTGACAAACCGGAAGCACAGGAGTCGGCTCTGCAGCAATCTGATGCTGTCATCACCGCCGAGTTATCACCCGCATATACATTCACTGACTGGGACTCACAGGAGAGCTCTGAACCATCTGACCCAGTGGCCGTTGAGGTATCCGATCTCTCAGAGACGGAGTCCATTGCAGCCAAGCCTGCAGCAGCCGCAGCACCAGTCACTGCTTCGAAGACCATCACTAGTGATGCACCACCGATGGTGACAGCGCCGAAAAGAAAGCGTAAAGCTTTGACGGAGCGGGAGAAATATTACAGACATCGCCGTCGCTTTGAACACCGCATGGAGGCGCGACTGGGCGGACTCTGCGTTGTTGCTGGGCAGCTGCTGGAGCATCTGGTGCCCGATATGAATGTGACGCCTCTGTTGATGAACATCTACAACAATGTGGACTACACTTGTGACAGCAGCTGTGACGATAATGACGATAGCGATAACGATGACGATAACCATAAAGTTGTTGGTGCAGAGAACGGACAGCCATGAGCGGACAAAGGGAAGCGGCAGTTCGGAAGGAAGCTTGAGATGCTAAAACATCATATGTTCCTGTTTCAGCAAATCATACTCGCAAGCAGAAAAAATTAGACAAGAGAGATAAGAGAAGAGAAGAGGAGAGAAGAGAAAGAAAGAGAGAGAGAGAGAGAGACACTCACTTCCCTGGCTGTAATTTTCCTAAACTTGAACTGTATTTGAAAGAAAAGACTTGAAAGCATTACACGCTAAGCGCTAGATAGTTCAAGGGACGATCTCCCCGAGATCAAGCAATGAATAATTGTAGATACTCGCCTTTTGTTATACGAAAGCAAAACAAAACAGACACAGATACTATACACACACACACTATTGTACTAATAGAAACGGGCTAATAAAAAACTGTTGTTCTATGTAATTTATATAGTGTAAGAACTCTAGGGATTACTCGATAAAGAGATAACCAACTCACAAAACAGTTGGAGAAAATTTTACTTTGCTCTCTTTACAAACTTTCTGAGCATTCACCCGATATGGAGTTCTTATCAAACTCTATGGAAAATGTTAAATGTAATCTTGTTTATGTTTGTAGACAAGCTCTGATAAGGAGGCTTAATGGTACATACAATTGTACAGTTACAGGCTTATAAAAAAACCAAACAGATCCCACAATATATTAAAGTTGTGGAAATATTGAAAAAAAAAAAGAAAACTTAAAGAGCTTCCACGAATTCGTTTTTGGTTAATGAAAACATGAAAATCCATTTATAACGTGCTTAGAAATCTGACAACTCATGCATAATCCATATATCATACGAAAACTGGGTGGCTACGGAGATACCTATTTGTGTGTCTGGCTTATCTCGAGAGAGTTGGCAAACAAAAAGACCCAAATATGTTGGATCGATATCATTTTGTGTGTGTGGTTCTTTTTTGTTTTTCCCTCTTTTTACTATCTGAACACATCGGAAACTCTGGCGTGACTCAGTATAAATCGTGTTTGGCATAAAATACATTCTACAATAGGCAGCAAAACGGTTTCGACAATTATAAAAAAAAAAAAAAACAAAACGAATAACGAGAAAAATAAACGGTACCATTGCCATTTCCGTTTGTGCCGTTTGCCATTCTCGTGCAAAGAAATTGCATTTTTTTATGGTGTATTGAGTAAGGGGTACGGGGCGGGGTGTTTCACTTAGGCACCAATAGCTTTGAGCGAGAGTTTTGGAGCTGAGAACAAGACAACGCAACGGAATGCAAAAGCAAATACAACAAAAACATAAAAAACACAAATACGATATAAAGACAGTAAAACCGACATTAAGAAGCAAGAACTAGGTATATATAGGTATATAAAGTGTTGCGGGTGGGATGTTTGGGAGGGTGTTGGGTGAAGAGAGCTGCGAAACTATCGACCGATACTATCAAAAGTCTTAAACGTATCTTTAGCAAGGGGAAATGGAAATTCTCCAGCCATCCAGAAGTGGAAAACTTTTCATTACTCATTCGATCAGCTTGGAAATTCTTTTCACAGCTCTACGTGAAATATTGATAAACATGTGTAGGAAACTTTTGGTGTAAAGTCCGCTGAGCACTGATATTGTTATGCGATCTTTACGAAATGTATTCTCACGTTCTGTTTGAAACATGCTAGATCGAATTTTTCTGATTATAATTAACAATGAGGTCGATAGTAGGATCGAAAGTTATGCAGATCGTGCTAGATCGATTCTTTCTGATTATCCTGATTAATGAGGTCGATAGTATTAGAATAAATAGTCAGATAATAGGATCAATAGTTCTGGATAACGTGCTTGATAGATTCTTTCTGATTAATGAACAATGAGGCCGATAGTAGGATCGATAGTTCTGCAGCTGTTGCTGGGAGGATGATTGTATGATGTATAGGGTATTTTTAATTACAGAAAGCTTCGAAGCAGACACATACACGTATGTACACACATACACAGGTACGAGTAGAGTCAAGGCGAGCTAGCACAAGCGGTTGCTGGGTTTGGGTTTGGAATTGGTGTGGTTGGTAATACGGGCGAGTGTGGATCGGGTGAGTAAGTATTGGTGTAGCAGTTATATATATTATATATATAGGTTATATAGGTGAAGTTGAAGGTAAAGGTGGAGAGAGAGAGAGAGAGAGAATGAAGGCAGCACACCTCTGGTTTGACCTTTGACTGGAACGTTACGTAGCACAGATCCTCGTAGACCTTTTCGTCATCCTCGCTGTAGATATCGTTGATATAGGCGTACTCGTGTTCCGTTGACAATTGAATCGAGGATCGATAGTTGTAGACAGCGGCTGCGGCACGTTGCAGTCGCTGGCTCTCGCTGACGAAGAGCGACGACGACGAGGAGCTTGTCGAAGGGTAATGTCTTCTCTCGCTGGCATTGATAGCAGCCGAAGCAGCAGCAGCAGCAGCAGCGGCAGCAGCAGCCGATGTGCTTGGACCGTTCGTTACAGTTGATGCCGTAACTGCTGCAGCTGCGGCCGATGCTGACGCTGCTGCTGCGGCGGCGGCGGCAGCGGATGTACTCGGCTTGGGGGATGCCTCACTCTGCGGTGTGGGCGTGACACAATCTGCTGTACTGCTGCCACTGGTGGCCACATCGAGGCTGAGGTCAAAGGAGAGTGCACGCAGCTGCCCCTGGACGGATTGGTTGACGTCAACTATGACGGAATCGTTGTCGATCGTCGTATCACACATGTTCGACAGCGAATCCTCGATGTAGTCATCGATGTCCTCGGTGCCGTTCTCAATGGTTATGTCACTGTTCTCATCCTCCACGGACAGCGAGCCGCTGTGCGAGGTGCGTTCGTAATATTCAGAGGATGAGGAGCCGGTGGCATCGATGCTTCCCGTTTTCTTCATGTCGTTTCTGGTGGGTGGTACGGGGAGGAGGTGGTTGCGTTTGTGGTATGGTGGGCATGGCAGGTTGCAGAGGTTATAGCGACACACACACACACACACACGCATGGGAAAATCATACACACACACATACACAAATAGCCAAGGCGGGGGAGTAACGACGATTTACAATGTGAGAAAATTTGGGACAGCAAAAGGCAGAAAGAATAAGAAAAAACAATGAGAAAGAGACGCAGTGGGAGAGCGAGCAAAAGGGAGACAAAGAGAGAGAGAGACAGAGTAGAGGAGCAGAAAGAGAAAATAGGGGAGAAAGAGAGAAAGAGAGAGAGAGAGAGAGAGAGAGAGAGAGAGAGAGAGAGAAAGAGCGTTAGATAAAGCTTGGGCATGGATATTTGTTGGTTTTTGTTGTTCTTGTTCTTGTTGTTTCTGTTTTGTTATTGTTATGTTGTTGTTGTTGATAAGCACACAGACAAGGGCTTAAGCGGGTCTCTCGGCTGCCATCGGGACATTGCCGGGGCCAGCTACGTGAGCGCATAATGGAAGACTACGCCCGACCAAAGTTCTCGAACAGGAAATGCAGCTGGATTAGATGACAATACGGCGTGCGGGGGATTGACTGCGGATATGCACAAGGGCAAGGCTGGGGGCAGGGGCGGAGCAGGGACAGGGACAGGGACAGGGGCTGGCACGCACTAAAGATAACACACATGGCATGGTTCAGTGCTCGTTATCGTATAGAGAGACTCCAAAACTTACGTGGAATGCAAATCCTTGTAGATGGCTTCATCCGAGTGGGAGCGTTCGGTAGGCGACAATTGCAGATTAAAGCCGCTGCAAAGCAAAGAGCAAAGTAAAATATCGATTAGCCAAAGGACCTTCAAGGCAGGCGGGTGCTAGGGCTGGTTGGGGTGGGGCGTTAACTTACATCAATTCCGGATGCATTTGCTGAACCTTTCGGCACTGTGAGAGCTTCGAGAGTGTGATGAGCACCCGATGGAAGTTGGACAGATCGTAGAGCATTGTTGCCTCGAATAGATCCGCATCCCGTATATTGAAATGATTTTGACACACATCCCGGAACAGATTGATGTTCTTGCAGCATAGAAACTGTAAGCAAAAACAGAAACGAACACTTCAATCAGTTTCCTGCCTCCTTCTGCATTTCCTTCTCATTTACCTGTGCCATTTGTGGCTTGCGATTGAATTCGCGAGCATCCATGCTGCTTGGATCCAGATGGATGACCAGATTGCAGAGTAGAACACCGTCACGCAGTGTCATCGCTAGTATACGTATGTCGGCGTCGGGCAGAGCGGCCTTGTGATCCGCTGGAATAACCTTGCAACGCACTAGCCATGCCACACACTCGCGCCACAAATCGGCATTGACCGCCGCAGCGGCTGCTGCTGGTGCTGCAGCCGAGGCAGATACTGGGGCCGAGGTCAATGCTGCTGCTGCACCGCCACTGCCAAAACTGTTGGAGGCCATTTGGTAGATGGAACTGGAGTCGCACCTAGTTAAAGAGCTGGGGGTTGTGACTTGGGCGTGTGCGTGTCCGTCCGTCCGTGCGGGCAGCTGCTGTTAGTGTTCTTGCTTCGCTGCTGCGTTGGATTTTGCTGCTGCTGCGGCTGGTGACGTTTGGGGCGGATTGGGTAAAGGGGCGTCGTTTGGGGCGTGCGGCGCGCGCATAAATTTTTCTTTTTTTTTATTGTGTGCGTTGCTCTTTTAATGAAAACAATTGAAACTCATCAGTTGGCCGTTGCGCGTTGCCGTCAACAGATACACAGCAACAAAAACAACAACGACAACTACAACGGGAACGACAGCGATGCGAACATCAAACAGAACGGGAATGGGAACGGGAACAGCAGCGACAGAAACTCGCGCTAAATACAATAACTAATTGGGGCGAACGCGAGGGGAGTCGGACGCGCGTTCGATTTCTTTTCTATATTCAATTGATATTTGATATTCAACACTTAATGGATTGCACGGAGGCGCTTGCACACACACACTCGCACGCACACGCTCACCCACACATAGAGGAAGGCACACACAGCTGAAGAGGATGCGCTTTCGTGTTTATATCATCGATTGTCAGTTCTTTTATAATCGATAGATATCATATGTACATTGGTCACCACTATAAGTCCACTGTTACGTTAACAATTGCTTCATTTGGGCTGACATGTCTTTGTTGCTAATTGTTTATTTAATGAAAATCACTGAGTTTGTGAAATTAACACAAGCAACAAGTTAGCTATGTCTACTGTAAGCTAACACACTTGCTGTTAAACTCAAATTGGTACTGTTAAACTCACAATGGCGTTGTAAAGAGAAATAGATCGATATCGATATATTTATCGCAGTCAATAGCAGCATTGTGCGCATGGTTGCATGTGTGGTAGCGCGGTCATTTTGAATTGAAGTTGATGGTGGGAGTGTTGTAGTTTTTAATTGAAGATTGTCCGTTGGAATGCACTATAATTCGCCGTGAAGTAGTAATTAAAATGATTAATTGAATTTTGCAAGTAAATCAGCTTGCGTGCATACTTCTCACATCAGTAAGCAGGTTTTGAACACCATGGAAACATAAGCTGCCTGGGGAACAATTTCAGCCAGCGCTCCAAGTCTCTCCCCTGCTCTGTGGTCACACTGCGGGTACGGGGAGCACTGGCACAGCTGTGTTTTATAGTTGTCTGCAGTGGTCGTAAACAAAACATGGGCTACAGCAAAACATAGAGAGGGAAATCCTTAAGCTTCGATAAACAAAAGCTAATCCAAAGCGAGATGGCGCACAATTGCTGCGTGCACCTTACGCCAGCTACAGCCACGGCAACAGCAACAGTGGAAACAACAAAAACCTGGGCAACCATAACGGCAAAGTACCGCGTGTGTTCCGCTTTGTACTCGTCCCTTTTTCAATTTCCAAATGCCAACAAAAACCGAAGAAGGAAAAAATAATAAATTATGAGCTTGAGATAAAACAAAAAGCGCAAATTGAACTGGGCGTAAATTAAAAAACCAAACGAGTGCTGAGCAAGGGAAGGGAGGGGAAGGGAAGTGGACGAAGGGGTTGGAAGGGGGGTGGCAGGAACAGGGAATAAAGCGAGTAATGACCGCAGACGCACGGCAGGCAGCACCTGGCGTGGCAACGCCGAGGCGAACGACTTGAACGATACGCAGACGTTGTACGAACTTGACCAGGAGGCACAACCAAGTTGACGGCCTGTCGGGATGTGCTACCATACCACTCCGCAGCCCCCCCCATTCCTGTTCCTCACGGCTTGGGCTGCGTGCCGAAATCAAAGATAACGACTCATCAACGGCGTCATAAAAACGTGACATCAATTTTATTGCTGCGGGACGTCAACAGCAGCAGCAACAGCAAGAGCAACGCGAGGCAGAGGCAGCAAAGCCAACGGCCAACGGAACAAAAACCGACGGCGACGGCAACGTCATCGTTCGCGCGTCGCGACGCAAAAGGTCACGCAAAAGGCAAAGCCAAAGGCAATGACAGCAAAGCAAAGCGAAGCGGAGCAGAGCATCGACAGACAGACAGACAGACAGACAGTCGGACGGGACAGACACAAAAGTATTGTGGCATCAACTGCGGGGCAAAAACTAACACTGCGGCAGCGCCAGGGCAAGCAGAAGAACTTATAAGCAGCAGCAGCAGCAGAGGCAGCACAGTGCATGACGCATGAATAGAAACGGGCGACAAATTACAAAGAAAGTAATTATTGCAAATCATTAAGTACATATCATCTATGAAATGTATGAAGTATGTTATTTTAGCTGAGTTAAAGAGTTTTGCAGATTTATCAAGATAGATAATATCAATATTATACCAACTCCCAATTCACTTCTTGTTATAAAATCTTTTGTTTTCGGTATTCTTTCAAATTATACCCACCAAACTCAATTGAAATCGACAATGATTTTACCTTTGTCAAGCTCCTTGTTAATGTCGCGCGTATGGTCACCCTAACGTCGAGTCTATACACGTGACAAGCAAAGTATTTGCACAATAAAAATCTTATTGATGTTTGTTTTTTGTTTTTGTTGCTGCTGCCGCTGCTCTCAGTACAATTTGCTGCGCAGCCAACACGGCGCCAGGCGAACGCACAAACGCAGGCAAATCCAACGGGATCAGGCGACAAAAGCGTGGCAAACGTTAACTATTCCGGTGATTTCCCTTCACATTCATTGACAATAGGGATCTATTTGAATTTGATGCTTCAATTGGGTTATAGAGCATATACACTACTGCTATTTTAATGATCATAAATAACATTTTTAGTTCACATTCATTAAAGTAAAAAATTAAAACGAAGGATTTGGAAGGAAACCTATTAGGGGGTAACCAAGTTGAGACAGTGGGTAAAGTAGGTGAAAGGATAACCAAAGAGAGACCGAGTAATAGAGAGTAAACAGTGAAGAAAGTGGGAAAAAAGATAGAGCTAAATATGCGAGGGAAGATAAAACTAAAGACATTTAGTAAAAGTAAAAACAAATTCAATTATTTGATTTTTTGTATATTTTTTTTATTTTTATTTTTATTTTTTTCGGAAACAGAAATGCAGTTTTATTGACAACAGGGTTGCCAGCTACCCCTTAAAATAGAAAGATGGATAAGACGAAAAAAAAACCGGATAGATTGAAAACCGGACAATAGGTTTTTGATTAAAAAAGCCTTAAGCTTTATAAGTTTGTAAATTTTAGTATTTTGTCATGCTCTATCGATAATGTTGTAATGCTTTTTTATATATTGGAAATCGAAATCGAATTTTTGAAATGTTTATTTCTTGAAAATGTTTCTTTAAATGAAAATCGAAATGACGGTATAAATTTGTTTACGATAAATGTTTAGAACAATTTTATTAAAGTTATATTAGCAATACATTCTATTTGTATAATAAAAACAGCACAGACTTCCGGACAGTCTAAATTTAGAGAGTTTTCAGGCCAAGTGGAAAATGAGGCAGATCTTTCTGGAAAAAGGTTGACCTCACAGCCCCGATCTACAACCTAATGAGTTTCTAGAGTTGTCACTTCTGCAAGACAGATGTGATAAACAAATTTCTAGAAGATTCTGTTGCTTTCAGGCTAGAAGTTGTATTACCATCAATACTTTCTGCGACCCAGAACTTGATGTACCCAAGTGAATGGGCCACTTTATAGCGTTTCCTTAGCGCCAACATCAAACCAAACTGAATTCCATTCACATTAATCAAGCAGCCTGCAATCGCACTAAAATTTAATACGCAAATCAATTTTATTATTTAGCCAAAAAGGAGAGAGTGAGATGGCGAGAGGGAGGGGGTAGAGAGAAAGGAAAGAGTTAAGGTATTAGGGACAGGTTAACTGTGAAACGGAAGTTTCTTCATTCTTCATTTTGTCCATTTGCTTGATTAATTATTGAAGGTTCCCTTGGCGCGCATTAAAATTCATTTGATGCGTTTCTTGTCGCCTGTGCCGAAACTTCTTGTTGCCACTGTGTGTGCGTGTGCGTGCGTGTGTGTGTGTGTGTGTATAGTGTATATTTCTTTTCGCTATTTGCTGTGATGAAACGCTGGCGAATCGCTCGAAGGCGACTTCGGCACTTGGAGATATATTTCAAGTATTTAGACAAGTTTTTCGCTAGTTGCAGCATAAATAAATAAATGAAATCAATTCGCAGCAGGGTTACCATGCGGCAGGGTAGGGGGTTGGCGCACTGACTGACTGACTGACTTAGCGGTGTGGGTGGGGTGGGGTGAGGGGCAAGGGGAATGAGATTGGGGTGTCGCTACACGCCCTCCTCGTTGGCTGTTATCGAGCGCGGCATGACGCCGCCCACGCACGCAGCAAGTTGATTAATCGTCAGCATTGTCGCTGCCACAACAGCAGCAGCAGTAGCAGCAGCAGTAGCAGCAACAGCAGCAGCAACTGAGGCAACAACAACAAGAACAAGAGTAGCAGCAAGTGCCTCAAATCACGTACAACAACGAATGTCGCAGGTGAAACGCTGAGGTCGTTCGCAATGCCAGCGATGGAAGTGCGTGTGGGGGCGGGTGTCGGCAAGTGGGGGTGTGAGGCAAGTCTCAGGTACTCAGGCTACTTAGATTTGGCTCAACGTTGTTGTTGCTGTTGTTGCTGCTGCTGCTGCTGTTGTTGCACGCATTAACATAAATAAATCACTTGGCGCCATCAATCAGTCTGTTTGCATTTGCCGTACAGCCGCAGCGGCAGCAGCAGCAACCAGCTCAGCACACGCCCCCCTTTCCTCTTCCCTCTTCACTCGCCAGCTGCCCCCAGTGTTCCTCTTTCGCTTTTCCCATTCGTATTTTGGCATTCTTTGTGCGCTTTGTCGTCGACGTCGTTGTTCGCTTTATGCTTACGCGCATATTTCGTTGATTTATCGATGTCTCGACTATTAAGCAATTAACTTTTGCCGCTGCCCTCGCCTAGTCACCCCTCCTCCTCCTTCTACCCTCTCTTTCTCTCTCTCTGAGTGTCTCTGTCCCGCTCTGTTGCGCAAAAAATTGTGGCAAAATGCAAAAAGTTGCTGCCACCCTGCGGCACAAAGTGCAAACAAGCATTGGACGCTGCGTTGCGGTCATTTTTATTCATTATTCCCATTTGCCAGCGGTCAGACGGAGACAGAGAGAAAGTGAGAGAGAGAGAGATAGATATAGAAGAAGAGAGTGAGATAAAGAGAGTGGGCTGAAGCTAAAAGTGCCGCAGTGGCAAGGACAAAGCTTGCACCAAAAGAAGGACACACTGGGCAAGCACTACAACATTGTCTCCATCCCTCTCTCTCGTTCTCTCACTCTCCCACTCCGTCACCGTCTGTCTCCCGTGCTTCTTGTCGCTTCCAGGGAAATATGTTAGCCAGAAATTTTAACTTAATCATAATTAATTTAATAGTTTACAGTTTGTTTTGTACAGCAACTTTTTTATGTGCTTTGAAAAGTGAATGAAAACTTTTGGTTTGTCGGAAAAATCGAAAACAATTTTCCAGCTGAAAAACAAAAGAACGCTACACCGACGGCGTACGATAGTATGGTCACAGTATCGATACGATAGTTGCGAATAATTACTGAATTCTTAATAATGAATATGAAATTGTTTAAGGTTCGTTAAACTATCGAGTGCTGTAAACATAATCTAAGCATCATTCGATTGTCTTTAAATGCGATAGTATTTCATATTAGCAAATTACTGATACGTTTTCGCAATACTTTTGTGGATAGCGATATTACAAAATTTCTTACAAACTCTTTAAACTACTGCAAGCAATAAAATATGTGTAAAATAGAAATCAAGAACACTTGGGCCTCGCTTAAAGCGAACTCTTTGAGCACGATCTTGGTGTAACATCATCAAAGGCTTAAATATCGCGTTCAGCTCTGCAATCGATAGTAATGCTAGCGTAGCGATAGTTTTGCTGCACATCTGCTCTATCCAAACACTAGACAGCAAACGATAGCAGTCTCTCTCTACGTTCGATACTCCCTTTCAATTGTAGAGTATCCCCTTGCGCCTTTCACCTTCTCATCTACTTGACGGGGTAAATAAATAGTTAATTATGGTTGGCACAAGGGAAACACGCGCTGCTCACGAGCTCACGGGCTTATAGGATGCCACTGTGTGGCCACACGATGTGCCACAATGCGCCGATTTCGTTTGTTGTCTGTGGTTCCTGGGTAGATTTATTGTTGTGCGCCATCTAGCGGAGGACAGCGGCGATGGTGGCTTAAGTCACTATAGCATGCTGTAGCATACTTTTCTGCTCATTACACACACACACACCAGCACGCACAAATAGGGTTGTCAGCTTGGCCTTTTCTGGACAGAACTGTCCTTTTATTTATTCATTTAACTTGGAAAAAATTTCAAAAACATTTATAATTTAAAAATATTTTCTATTTTTATTTCTTAAATGAATTTTTGAAATTGATGAACTCTCATTGAAATTGGAGCTTGGAAAATTATATGCATATTTAAATAGGTGGCTCTTTAGCCTTTTTAGAGCCAAAAACCTACTCTTTGCTGTTTTTGTTCTATTTTAAATATATTTTTCCCTTTTTTTCCTATTTGTACTGCTCATCTATTCTGTTTTTGTTGCTGGCAACACTGTCACACACACACACACACAGAGCAGCACGCACACGTATGTGCAGAGGCTGCATAATTAAATGCCACCGAAATGAGCTTAATAATTACTTAGTCAACCCAAAAAAAAAACACAAAAAATGAGACAAAAAAATACAAGAAAATTACAGAAAGAACAGCAAAAAGCAAAGCATAAAAAACCTAATAAATAATAATAAGCTAAACAAACAGGAGAGACAGCAAGAGGGCAAAGCGAAAGGCGCAAATTAATTGAGGCAACACACGTGCGCTCACCGTGTCTATGTGTGCGTCTATGTGTGTGTGTGTGTGTGTGCCCTGTTTGTGTGTAAAAAGTTTGTTTGAATTGTTTTTTTTTCTTCTTATTTTTTGCGTTTTGTGCTTTTTAGTTTTGGTAAATTTTTAATACAGTTGAAAGGCAGCTGCGTGTCCCAACACAACTATGAATGTACATATGTCTGCCTGCTTATCCCCCAAACCCCTTACCTACAGTCTCTTAAAGAGCACTGCCAAATGGCAGCCCATTTCGCATGTCATACACACACACACACACACATACACACACAGTAAAGCACAAAGTGTCAGCAGTTCGAGTAAAACGCTTTTGGAATAAAATACTTTCTGCGCCGGGGCATATGTCTTGGAGAGCGGAGCCCCAGAGGCGAATCGAAGTGGCCTACAGTGAGTGCCAAAAGTAAGTGACATGCTTATTAGAGGGGGACACAACATGCAGATAGAAAAGGATGCGAGTTGAAGCACGAAACAAGCCGTGATGCGAATTGGAATATATAAACAAAATGTTATGTATTTTTATAGTATATTTATGGCATTTAAATCTTACATGAAACTTATGAATCTAATATAGCAATTAAATATTTATGGTATTGTATACATAATATACATACATATATATACAAAATGCAATGTATTTTTATAGCATATTTATGGCATTTAAATTATATATGAATCTTATGAATCTGAGTTCCTGATTTTTATGGCAATTATACATTTATGGTATTGTCTACATAATATATATATACAAATTGCAATGTATTATAGCATATTTATGGCATTTAAATCATACATGAAACTTATGAATCTAAGTTCCTGCTTTTTATAGCAATTATATATTTATAGTATTGTATACATAATATATATATATACAAATTGCAATGTATTATAGCATATTTATGGCATTTAAATCATACATGAAACTTATGAATCTAAGTTCCTGCTTTTTATAGCAATTATATATTTATGGTATTGTATTGTATAGATAATTTTTACAGTAACTACATAGTTATGGCATTTTATTTAAGTATCTATCTTCGCAACAGAAATAAATGACTAAGAATCTGAGCTCACTTTATATAGTAATTTTATAGCACTTAAACAAGTCTATATAATGCATGCAGAATATTCTAAAATGTGCCAACTTTTTAGGGAAAGTTTATGGTACGATAGGTAAATATATGTACATAAAATAATATAAGAAATAAACTTATCTTTCTTGACTTTTTATAGGAAGTATATAGCACAATATCCATCCATAGTGCAAGCGAAATACAGACAAAGCTTCTTAGCATGCTAACTGTTAAGTACCTTATTTTTATAGCAACTTTATAGCATGCATAATGTACAATTTGCACTCTTTGAATGCAAGTTTTGCTCATTTGTTTGCGACCATTTGCGGCATTTGCTACTTCAGTTTGTTTTTATTTTTTGTGCTGATCACGAAAACGTTTGTGCAAAATTTACGAGTGGCGCATACTTTTGCAACAAACTGTAGTCCAGGCTGGGCTTGGGCTGTGCGAAAACATAAACAACCGAAAATTTTGTGCTCGACTTTTGCAAGAGTTTCCAAAATAGACAATGGCTACTTTTTCAAAGCAAACGCGCCCCCAACAAGAACAACAACAGCAACCACAACTGAGCAACAATAGCAACAACAACAACAGCAACAACAACAATAAGAGTGTAAAGCAAAGTGCAACATTTTCCAAGGCAGGCAACAAAACGGAAACAAAGCCGAAAAATTGCCTCGAAGTCGACAACACACACACACATACACACACACACACACAAAGCGAAGTCACTCGGCCAAAACGTGCAAAAACTATTTTCAAACTCGCCAGCAACAGAAAGAGAAGGAGCTGCAGAAGGAGAATGAGAATGAGAAGAAGAAAGAGTGAGGAATGGAGGGGGAAGGGGAAGGGGAAGAGCTGTGTGGCAGTTGTTGGCGACGAGGCTGCCAAAAGTATTTGCAAAGTGCGCGCCAGGCAAAAGTCAAGGGCAGCCAAAGGGACCAAAACCTGAAGCGGCGCCTGCCCCGCCACGCCCCACGCCCCACTCCCCAATCCCTCTCTCTCTCTCTCTCTTTCTCTCTCTCAACAAAAAACCAATCAATAAATGCGAAAAATTGCCCCGAAAAAAAGCCAACACACTCGCACAACAAATTTAAAAAGTCGCCGCCGCACAACACACACCACAAACACACTTACACACACACACACACACACACACACACACAACAAGACGCGGAACCGTCGTGCAAAGCCAAAGAAAAGCTGCGTGAAAATTAATCGCAAAGTAGTGCCTTCTCTCTCTCTCTCTCTCTCTCTGTGTGTTTCACATATGTCACTTACTTTTTACTTGGAATTTCTCTAATTGAGCTTGGTTTCTATTCGCTTGGCCCACACTGTGGCACTGAACAAACTGATTGTTTTATCAGCACGAACTTTTGCTCGCGACCTAATTGCAACTTAATTGGATCTGCAACTGACTGTGCAGCAGTAACAGAGGTAAGGAGTGAGTGGGGTGGGGAAGAGGGAGATAGATTGTATAAGACTCTCAGCTGGCTTCGCACACACACACACACGTGGGAGTCGCACGTGTGTGGAGGCGCTGCTGCGACGTGATTAAATCCGATATGCCTGCCTAATAAGCAGCCCCAGGACAGCGGCAGTGTCTGCCCCAGGTCAGATATACCTACATACAATGTAACTTATTGTGATGCAGATGATGATGTGGCAGCAGTGTGGCACGGACTGTGCAACAGGCAGCGTCCTATTCAGGTTACGCCTTCGTGTCCAGCTCTAACTACTGCTGCAAATTGAGCAACAGCCGCTGGCTAAGTGATGAATGTGTTGCTGTTGCTGCTGCTGCTGCTGATGAAATATGAAGCCAGACAAAGGCAGAATTAGTGATAGAGGCAGGGGGAAGAGGGAGAGAGGGAGCGAGTGAGTGTGAGCTTATTGGAAAAGCGACTTTGGGCTCTTCATCAGGTATCAGGCAGCAGGCAGCAGCAGAAAACTTTCCGGCACAGTCAATTGCAGCAAAATGTCACTCAATTTAAAGTTGCCACTAACTGACTTGCCAACTACCTGACTGCCTGACTACCTGAGTGCCACCCCACTGTGCAACTGTGTGTGCAACTTATGCTTGCTGCAGGTTCCATTGAAAATGTTCGCATTGCTGCAAATGGCGACGCGTTGATGGCAGTTCACCAAATCGAAATTGAAACCAAAATCAAGCGTAAAATTCATTTAAAATGCTCCTCCACTCAGCTTGCAACCACCTCCCCCCCTCCCCTAACCTGCCTTCTCCCCTTAGGGGCTGTTGCCTTCCTGCTCATTGCCAGGCTTACTCTCTACCTGCTCCTTTCGTGCGTTTGCCCAGCAAATCAAAGCGAAGCCAGCGTACAGTGAGTGCTAAAAATAAAAAAAAACCGCTAAATTCACCACTTCATGGCGCCAGTGGCAGTGCCAGGGCTGCAGGAATTCGTGCTGAAAATAAATAAAATAATCAAACTCACAATCAGTTTCTGCAAATTATTTTTTGATTATTTAATTTTGACCAGCGATGGCAGGCGATAGTTTTGCGATAGTTTGCAATAGTTTGTGATAAGTGCAGACAACTTGGCATAAATTAAAAGGAAGAAGGAAGATGGGCGAAAGTTATTACTCTTTACTATATTTTATCTTTCTATCTTTATGTTAACTTGATGTTAAATATATATTATGTTAGCTCAATTCAACCAAACATCGTTTAAGGCAATCGATTAGTTATCCTTCCAATTGTCCTGCCACAATCATTCCAATCATTTACTTGTAAATTCGATTATGGTGTTTATACCTTTAATATCATTGAAAGGTCATTTTCATTTAAGTGAAAGTTGTTAAAAATATTTAATATTCACGTGTCTCAAATTTGTATACTAATTATGTTATATAATTAATTATTATTGAATAATTTCAAGTAAAATATAATTTTTTTTTTTTTTTTTTTTTTTAGTAAAATATAATATGTATATATATAATATTTTATTTTTTAAAGTGTTTTCACATTTTTAAAGGCTTAATGGCGCTTGATATTTATTAATTTGCGTATTTTGTGTTGCATACTTTCAGAGAGGGGTTTCGAAGTCAATACATACTAAGAATTTCTTAAATACCTTCCATCTCAATTATCCAATCGCAACGAAATTTTCAGAAATCATTTGGCTGCTCATAGTTATTGTGTTTACCAAAAATGAACTGTCCTGCATTATAATTAAGCTTGCAAATTAACTTAAGTAGACATAAAGGGGGCGTGGCCAAAATCGAATATAAATCGAATCTGAGCTTGATCTGCGTGCAATAATATGACACATTGACACCAAATTTGGTCGTCCAAAGTCTGATAGAGTCTGAGATCTACGTTATCATACGCACGGACAGACAGACAGGCAGACATACAGACGTACAGACGTACAAACGGACATGGCTATGTCGACTCGTCTGTTGATGCTGTTTTAGAATATATATTGTTTGTGGAGTCTGCCACGCCTTCTTCTGCCTGTTACCTACATTTTTGATTGGCACAAAATTATAAATATGAAAGACAAAATATAAATTTATCTTTAAAATTATCACGCTTAAGTAATTCAACCTTATTTCGAAGAAGCCAATTTCTTTTACACAAATAACTTTATCACTTTCACTTCCATACACCCACTCTATACCCTCTTGCCATGCGCGTCGCGGCTGGCTGTGCCAATTTAATTATGATCTCAAGCTAAATCGAGTCACAATTTTGGGGGTCTAATCGAATTACGCGTGCAGGTTCGTAGATGAGTTCTGGGATTTGCAGCCCTGCACTTGGAAATTTAACCTTTATTTGCCACAGTTAAATGCGTGGGCGGCAGGGGGTGGCCTATGGAGGCGTGCCACGTATGTGGGTAATTGTTGGTGAGCTTGATTTGATTGAAAGTCGTGGAAAGTGGCAGGCAATGAAGACGCCATCAAGCGACAGAGTGACAGGGGCACAGAGAGAGAGAGAGAGAGAGAGGGAAAGAGAACGTGTGTGTTTGTGTTTGTGTGGGGGGGGGGCGTGGCATATGATTGTGTAATTGATTTTATCAATAGAAAAGCTAAAGCAAAGACAAAGTAAAAGGTGTGGCGAGCACCTCGCACACTGGTGAGGGAGTGCTGAGGATTGGGGCAAGCTACCTTGTTGCCTTGGCCAAGGCTAAAGTATTTGTTAGCCAAACGAAAAGCAATTACCCGATCTACCTAGGAGAGAGAGAGACAGGGGGGGAGGGGTGGTTAAAGAAGTGCGGGCGTTAGGGAAAGGGCGTGTGAACTGAAGAGCTCGCGACACGCACGAACGCATTGAAATTCCGTTTTCTTCTTTGGCTTCTTTTTTTCAATTCCTTTCTTTTTTTTCTATTTTCAGAGGTCGCCATTAAAAAGCATCAGACAAGTTGACCATTGGCACCGCCATTGCACCCGAGCCGGGGCAGCCCTTTTTTTTCGGGGTGCTATATTCTATTTTCCATTCCTCGGTCATTCTTTGCGCCATTCCTTTTGTTGTTGCTTTACATTCTCATTTGTTGCCAACTCCTTTCGGCCCGGCACCACGGCGTGGTTGGCACTTCCCGCGTAATTTGTTCTAATACGGTTTGCCCATTCACAACAAATAAAAGAGAATACCGAGACCCGGCAGCCCTAGCCAGGAAGCACAACAGAGTAGGGCGCAAGGGAGATACCTTAGGAATTTAGAGATATAGTTTGGAATAGTAAGCAGAGATTAAGGGGGGACTTTCGCACAATCTATTGTAGTTGGGTTGTCAGTCAGAAACTGGCTTAATTCCATCAGGTAACTCAATTAGAATCAAGCTCTCAAGTTCTCAAGTTCTTTATATAATTTCCTGAACCATCTAGATCTGATTTAAATACTTTCTGCACATTATAAAAGTAAAACACGATGATTCGATTAATGTTATTCACATGTTATACTAATGTTAACATATGTTAACAGAGAGTGGTTTAACATCATTTGAATAAGCAAGCGATACACAGCCACCGATAACTGATCCGACCTATCGTCTAGCCGTGATATACTACCATTTATGCACATACATATATTATGTATAGAACGGTATCTTTAATTTATATGCCTTGTCATACTTGGTGTCAAATTCTGACTCGCCCGACGAGGGTATTCGCCTTGCGGACAAGTGCAAAGTGAAGCCAGCAAAGCAAAGCAATCTTTGGCCTCTTCAGCGCGTTTGCTTTCTGTCCCCCCCCCCCTCTCTCTCTCTCTCTGTCTCTCTCTCTATTTCTATCTCTGTGTGGCTCCCCTCTCCATTGGCATTCACATCGATTTTCGCCTCGAAAGTGGATTGCTGGATAGGATAGAAAAATCCGCATTGAAAATGTGCCGCGCGCATCTATTTCCATATAAATTGGCTGTCGTGGAGCATCTACAGCGCTTTCGGGCGTAGCGCGCCGAGCAACTTTGCCAATAATAAAGCGCCATTAGTGCTGCTACATAAAATGGAGCCCGAGCCGTAGTCGGTGCTGGAGTCGAAGCCGGTAAAGCAAGCCAGAGATGTTACTGGAGACCGTTCTCATAGCCAAGGCGGGAGTCTGGCGAAGGCAACTCAGACGGTGGCAGGGTGTGTGGGGAGGGGGGGTACAACTTGCCGGCGGGCTGACTGCTTGACTGTCTGCCTGCCCAGGGAATGCCAGATAAGCGGCGCTCGAGGTGTGCCAACATCGCACGCAGGTCTTCAAAAACAACAACATAAACAACAACAAAATAAACAAGCTGAAAATGAAAGTCAAATTGACCGCACTGGAAATGCTCTTCTGCTTGCTGTCATATACATATATATAATAGATATCATTTTTATAGTGCAGATATTTGCTTCCAAGTCTATACATATATATCTACTACCAAATTTATAACTTAGATCTACCTTTATTATTTCAGATTAAAAAAAAAATTATAAACTAAATTAATTAACATTAATTTGTAACTTACATTTTAGGACTATTTTTGATATTAAACTTTTTTACTGTACTAAAATTAAATTATACCATTATTTTTGATTGGACTGGTTTTGCTCAGCATTAAATAAATAAAGAAAAACAGAATAAAATCTGATTAAAAATCTGATTTGTAAAAAAGTTTATTTAAAGATTTATTTTTGCCTTAAAGAAGTTCTAATATTGTTCGCGCTTTTATGCTTTTTATGAACTTAAGAGAACCTAACTTAAACTTAACATTTTAACGAGGAGGTGAATGAAACTCGGAACAACAAAGCACGAATATGAAGAGCATAATAAAAAAAAATCCAAAATAAAATATTATTATTATCATATTATTATTTTATGATATTAATTCATTAATACCTATTTTACTACTTTATATACTTCAAGAAAAATACTATATTATATGCAAAATAAACTAAAAATAACCTCGCTAAATTTGCATAGCCAAGATGTACTTTATTTTAAGTGCCTTTATCTGCTGGGCCATTTTTCAAGCGAATTTCTACAAACTCAATTCGGAAATCGCTTTGCAACTTTCAAATGTGATTAGGCAAGGGAGGCAGGGAAGCGTGGAGGAGTGAGGAGGGCAGGAGAGGAGGGGCTGGTTTTGGTAAGTTAGCAGCACCATCGATCAGTGCGATTACGATACATGTATATGGTATTTTTAAGTGTAATGTACAAACCATTCGACCGTTAGACCGTTATTCTCGCTACGATTTAGAAAACAACAAAAAAAAAAAAAGAAAAAAAAGAAAATGAGAAAAACAAAAGGAAAAACAACGAGGACAATTGAACGGGAACGCGAGCACCGCAACAATTCATGCAGAATATTGTTTATGTATTCAGTTCGCTATCGGATATCTTAACATGTGTATAGGACACACACACACACAGACACACACACACGCATACACGCACACACAGAGAAGCAGCAGCACGCACGCGTTATGTAGCGCACTTTTGTGCGCCCTCTTTGCGCCTAGGCCTCTGATAAGGCGGCGGAGCCCAGTGAAGCCCATTGAAGCCCGTCGGAGTTTGTTATGGTTAAAGTTTTTCGCTGTTTGTTGTTGTTCTTGTTGTTGTTGTTGTTGCTGTTGCTGGCTGCCGAATATTTTATAGCTGTCCACTTCCGTCCGCCCGCACGGACGCGTGTGCTTTGAGGCAATGTCGGAGGAAACGCTCGCAACGGACCTCGGTGACGGTGACCCCTCAACGTACACGCTCGCAGTACGTTGCCAGCCGGTTACTTCAGCTACAGCTACGGCCTTCCGCTCCCCCCCTTTGTTGCCACCACTTGTGCCGCCTCTGGCGCAATCAAGAAAAGTGTTGCGATTTTATGGGGGTCATATGAAATCATTTTACACGCAAAACTCGTGGTTCTGGTTCTGGTACTGTTCCTATTCCTAGTCCAGTGTGCCCGCAAACGTGTTTCCACATGCACAATCGTCATACATCGTCGTCATACATACACATATACGTATGAGCCTGGGCTGGCCACAAATATTTTTTATAGCACTCGCCCACGCAATATTTTGGGATTCAGTTAGCTGTAGCACTTATTTCTATTTGAACAGGCGGCAACGAGTTCCTACCTAAGTGTTACTTCCAGATAATACCATATTAATATTCAAAATCAAGGCAACCATTTTTATTGCGCTATGCACATAGTGTTGGAATTTTACGGGTGTCATATTTATATGGCAGGGAGTCATATAATAAGAAATAATTAACGTATTATTTGGATAGTTTTCAGTCGTTTTTTTATGGTTGATTTGTAGGGAAGAGTGCCATATATTATGTTTCTTCCAACATTCATGGCTTTATTATGCCATGTATGTATGGTTACACGTCATACAATGGCTCACTTATATAAGTAAGGATAATATGTTTTATTAAGGGAAATATTACTGACAATTTATGTTCATATGTGTATGGCAAGGAGTCATATAATATGAAATAATTAACGTATTATTTAAATAGTTTTCAGTCGTTTTTAAAAGGTTGATTTATATGACAGGGTACCATACAATATGTTTGTTCGAACATTCTTGGTTTTGTTATGCCATATATGTATGGTTACACGTCATACAATAACTCACATATATAAGTATGTATAATACTTTATATGTGTATGGCAAGGAGTCATATATTAAGTAACAATTTGCCTATCTATATTTAATACGTTTTTTAGCGTTTTTTTGGGTCATATGTATGTCAGGGCACCATATAAAATGTCATATGTATGGTAACATGTCATACGTCAGACCAAAAATATGGTACTCACCCTCACAAGTAGAGACGTGTTTATTAGAGGGACATATAACTGACAACGTGTCATACGGAGTCAGTATATATGGCCAAAATGCCTTAGTGTAATCTAATATGACAAGTATTACTGCACAATGTAATGGAAATAATTGTGTCTGTTAAATTCATACAAAATTCTCACAAATTCTAACAAAGAGATCTGCTCGAAGAAGGTGGATGAAAGAGAACTGGAGATTATCACAATCTGTCTATGTTTTCTTATCCCAAAATGCCACAAATTTCATTTATTCCTCTTTCAAAGAAGCCGAAAGGCCCGAAATGAAGTTGCTGGCAAGCTTAATAAAGTCTTGATTTAGTTCCTAATCGTTTTCTAAACTAAATGAAATCCCCTCAAGGCAACTTATGTGTGTATGTAGCTGGACTTACTTAGTTCCCCATTCCCCTTTCGCCCCTCTGCTCTGCACCTTTCGCACTAATGCGTGTACTTGCTTATCATAATAATAGCTCAGCACAAATTGTTCATAAACTGCAAACAAAACTCATCATTTTAAGCTGCTTACGAGGTTTTTGTTATGTTTGTTATGTTGTTGCTGTGCCTTGTGTTTTCTTTCGCTTCGTTTTTCCACTTTTCCAGCAACGCTTTTGATTTGCGTAACTTTTGCTAAAGTTTTTGCTCGCTTTAAAAAGTTACATGGCGAACGCTTTAAGGTGCTCGCAGTGTGATGACATAAATTAGTCGCCGTATATGGTTATATATGGTTATTAGGAATTTGCATTATCATTAGCTCAACTTTGATTTTCCCTGCAGGCTGAGCACCGAAAGAGACAGACAGAGTGGGGGAGAGACAGAGAGAGAGAGAGACGGAGAGTGAGGCAGGAAGGAAGCAACTGTAAAGTAATCATTGAGTTGCGCCCACAGGCAAATGATGCGGCACTTTCCCACTTTAAGACACACACACACAAGTGTAGATGTGTGTGTGTATGTGCTTTGTACAATACAAACTCAATTAATAAAGTTTACGACCGCAGCGAGCGGAAAAGCGCGTTGATGAGGCGTGAAAGAGCCTAACCCTTAACACAAAACACCTGAATGGGAATGCTGTAGGAGAAGAGCAGCAGTACATGTGGGGAGGGGAGGAAGGGAACCACAAATGGTCATTCTTGAAAGAGGCTTGATATTTGATTACATTGCCCATTGATGAGGCACTCAGCGAGCGACTCTAACTGAAAATGAGCTGGACTCATCGCTGAAATTGCGTAAAAATTATGTAAATGGCGGCAGTTAAGGTGACTAAGGGCAGGACGGGGGGTGAATGGGAGGGGGAGGTGGGGGCTGTGGGTGGTGAGTAGTTGACGGCAGTGAGGATCTGCTAACGAGGCGACGTCACAAAACAAAAGCAACAATGCAAATCCTCCAGAAACAACAATTCACTGATGATAATCTAAGGCAGGTAACGAGCCAGCCCGAGGCTTCCGTCACGCACCCGCTCCTGGTTGGGCTCCTGTTTTGGGCTCCCGTTGGGCTCCCGGAGCGACCTGCCCGCCCACCCGTTGTGTGTGTATGTATGTGTGTGTGTGTGTGTGTTTTATGTTAATGAATTTATTTATTATTATTTCATTTTTTGCCTCCTTCTCGTCGTCGTGCTGTTACGCTTTTTATGGCACTGCCGCCACTTTCAGCTCGCTTACCCCACACTCCTCACCTCCTTCCTGCCTCCCTTACAACATCCCCTGCTGCCAACTCCATAACGCTGAAAATTAATTTTGTGTGTAGCTGCCGAGCTAAAAAGAAAAAAACAAAAAAAAAAAAACAACCAAAAATGTAAGCCGTAAAAGGCAACATGCGGCAAACAATGCGCATACGCCATGTGAGCCGCCTTATCGCCCATGAAATACACACGCACACGTTACACTCTCTCTCTCTCTCTCTGCCTCCGTGTGTGTGTGTGTCAGTTCCATACACATTTTAACGTTGTTTCAATAAACCCGAATTGAAATTTGATTGTCACATTTTCCGGCTGAACATTTTCAAGCCAAAACTTTCCCTTCGATGCGCGATCGACAGCTTTGCTGGGTAACCCCTTCGCAGCAGCAGCAGCAACAGCAGCAGCAGCAGCAGGAAGCAGCACATTAACAAATGTCTCCCTTTGGACGCCGGCGGGCTAATTACGCCTGCCACGCCCTCGGCCCGCCCACATTAGCTAATTATTTAAAATGCTCGCAGACATTAAAAAGCACTTTCGCCCGCCAAACTGGAATGATAATCGCTGCGCTCCTTGAGCGGCACTCGTAGCACGCTTCCCTTGCCTACCTTCCCCACTCCCCCCTCTCCCTCCTGTTCCTTTTCTTTTCCTTGTCACACTTTTGGCTCAGCTGTTGTTATTGTTTTTTTGCCGCTGCTGCTGCTGCTGCTGCTGCTGCTGCTGCTGCTTTTGTGGCTTTTTTGATAATGACGCTGATTAGTCAGCGCTTACGACGACTCTGCGACGTCTTTGCGGTTCCATTCTCGTTTTATTTCGCTTTGCTTTCTGTTTTCTGTTTCTCTTTGCTTGTTAACGCTTCGGTGGGGGGACTGTTTCTTATCTACAATGACTGCTCTGTCCGCCTGCCTGTCGTCTTGCTGCCATTCTCCTCCACCCTCCACCCACAACCCTCCACCCTCAGCAAGCCATGACTATCCAAAACTTGAAGTTTTAAAGCCATCCGCATGACGCCATCTAGTTGCCCGGATTAATAGTGTATTGGCAGTGCTTAAGCATGTTTGTACTGTCCCCCCCCCCTTTCCTCTCTGCCCCTCTCTCTTTAACTGGCGCTGCTGCTGGTCACGTTCATGTCAACTGACCATAAGTTGAACTGTTCCACTTGATGAAATCATAATATTTGCATTACATTGTTGAATATATGAAACATTTCATGGAAGTATGATATAATATAGTGTAATATAGTGTAATATAGTGTAATATAGTGTATAATATTTGTAGCATAGTGTAGTAATACGTGTATGTAGATTTATTTGTATGTATTTGTTTGTATATTTATGAAATTGACAAGAGCTTCGACTCATGTATTTATAATTCCTATTTGCAAGGAACTGTTTTTGTTTTTAATACGCAAATAATCGAATGATGAAAGCAGAATATTATTATGTTTATAAGATATACAATATATACTCTTATATATACAATATATACTATATATGTATATATTTATACATACCACGCTGGCGCATTTTGTTTGTGGCACTTGCAAATGAATTTCCTCTTCAGCTGCTCGCCCATATTCCTTTGGCGAATCATTACTTATTTACCCGAACTTGGAATAGAATTCACTTTGCTTCGCTTTTATGGCAAAATAATGTACTATAATTGTGAAATAATTGCAAGCAGTTCGAAAAAAAAAAACACTCAAAGTTGCAATAAACATTGAAAATCGAATACATTTTCATTCATTTCATTTAATTTCTTTTCATTTTTCTGTATTCTTTTCTTAAATTATATTTCATTTTGCCGACTGTATGCGAGAACAATTTGTGGCAGTATTTAGTTGATATACTCTGTAAACACTGGCAGCACTAATAGGGTAGCTTAAAGCAGACGAAGATAACGCATTCATAGATCGCTTTGTGTATGCAGATGGTTTTTTGCAGCGTGTCTGTGCCGCGACTACTCGCACTCGCTGCCACATTATTCATTTTGCCCCATCTAATCATCGCATCGTTCGCTGGCAAAGCATTTGCCGACCATTTCGATTGACAGCCAGCGGCATTGCGGCCGCGGAGCAGGGGTATATGTTTATTTTGATAACATGATATACGAGATAAGCCGTAAAAAAGCGAACTGTGTACTCTATAAATTATGTGAACTCTTTCGGCCCCCGTCTGCACATAAACAGCAAATCATCCACATCGTTTGCCTTCCTTCAATTTCAGCTCAACTCGAACTGAGCAAACCGCTGGCAAAAAAAAAAACAAACGAACTGAACCATCAGATACAGATACACAAATACTGAAGAGCTCCATTTCAATTACCAAATTGAGGGTAGACTTTCGTAAATTATAATTTGATAAATTGTAATCAATTGTCGGGATAAACATAGGTTCAGCATTAGCGCAATAAACAGTGGCGAGTTCAATAGAAAAATGCTTGCTTTCCATCGATATATTTTCTCTTTTAGTCTTCTTATAATTCCCTTATAGCACAAAAAAGCATCTGTAATGACCTTCAACAGCGGAGCGGCGTGTCTACGTTCGTATGACCAATTATATCTCAGCTAATATAAGACCTTGGGCTATTAAATTTGATGACAGTATAGCCAAGTATGCGACTAGGATAAAGTTAATTTTAGAACTTTGCCACGCCCTCCTCCTACAGCTTAAAGTTTATGAAATTCGAAATACAGTTGGAATTTAAAAGACAGAACGTGTATGGTATTTAAATAAATAAAACAAATTAATACTAATAATGTATGACAGTCTAGCAGTAGCTTAGCAGCAGCTTAGCTTAATAAGGAGGTGCTTATTATTCCGCTCGGGAACCTAGGGCCTCTACTATAACCTTCCATTGAAGTCTGTTGTGCGCTGTCCCTTTAGCAGTCTTTCATTATGTCTGCGCTTTGGTCAGTTCTTGCTAGTTAGGTTTTTTGCAGATTGCCTTTGGTCTGTTTATTCTTCTGCTTTCTTGGGGATTTTAGTTTAGTTCTATCCTTACGGGTACTTTTCTTTAGAGCTCAAGGTACATTCACCTTCAATTTTTTGTGCATAGGAGGCTCACGCATAGCATGAGCAGTGGCGTAGCGACAGTCTTGAGGAGGGCCCTGTAGTAACAACCTTGTTTCACAAGGCAGTATGTAACATAGGTTAGTTCATAAAATATATCCCAAGATAAAGAAACTTAATACTAATTACATCGACGCTTTTCTTGATTTTATTGTTGAAAAATTATTAATATTTTTTGATATATTCTCGTTTGATAATATTGTCAACGCTTGCAATCATTCTTGCCCCATGTTGAGTTCTTAACTTTTATTACGTAAGTTGACGTGAAGTTTTCTATATGTTTTAAATTGTTCTATATTTTTTATTTTTATATTATATTATCATTTTTTTTTTTTCGAATTTTGGTGTCTGGCTCGGGCTCAAGATCAAGTAAAATAAATATTTTCTTTTTATTCCGATATGTTTCGGTTACACTGCAATAAGCGTTTTCAGGGCTAACACACAGAATTACAAAATGGGATTGTTCACTATTTCAATATTTCAATATTTCAATATTTCAATATTTCAATATTTCAATATTTCAATATTTCAATATTTCAATATTTCAATATTTCAATATTTCAATATTTCAATATTTCAATATTTCAATATTTCAATATTTCAATATTTCAATATTTCAATATTTCAATATTTCAATACTTCAATATTTCAATATTTCAATATTTCTTTTTAAAACTAAATTGAACAATACTAAATTACATACATATATATATATTTTTTTTTTATTTAGTCTTGATCTTGACCTCGAGCCAGCCACCAAAATGATGAAAAACAAAGGTCGCCAAAGCTCTATAGTATTATCATATATACACGTATATTCTATATTGTTACTTGTTGGTATCAGAGCCCTTGTGCAATGCACACCCCTCACGCGCCTAGCTACGGGCCTGTAGACAAGACAGTTTTGCATTTGATAAACTGTTTGGTCAGCATATCCCCCATAGGATCCTCATGCAGTTGATGCTAAAGATCTACCTACAGTCTCTGTCTCTGTGTGATGGGCCCTATGGACAGTTCCCTTCTAACTTGTCTTTAATTTTGTGAAATATTCACCTTAAAATATAGAATATACCTATAAAATGCAGAGATAAGTTTCGAAAGCCGAAATCAGCTTGATATTCAGCCTTTACCTTAGCTTCTGTTTGAGACTTCTCTATTGCTTTTCTTATATATCCTAGATAAATAACCCAAATTGTATAGCAAATTCATAGCACTTCAGGGAAAATGTCAAAAAAAGAACGCAACTTAATTTGTTTATCCTTCATCATAACTTTGATCCGGGCTCGGGTTGATGCACCTAAGTAAAAAGTTTCTCTTCCTTGAATCTTTTTCATCCCATCTGAATTGATTGGCGCCCTTTATGCGTTCTTTGACTGTCGTTAAGTGCTTGAATCTCGTTTGATTTCTCTGGCATCCATGGAGATCAGTTTACCACTGCTTCTACTGTCTCTCTCTCTCTCTTGCTCTCTTTCTCTCTTGCTCTCTTTATCTCTTTCTATCTCCTTCTTTGTCTTTCAGTTTACTACTTCCGTCGCCTGCTGCAAATTAACACCTCATGGCTGCTTGGGTCCCGGACCTATAAAAACTGACGCCGCGGCCACTGGGCAATTAACAAGCGTAGCAGCAGTAGCAACAGCAACAGCAACAGCAACAACAACAGCAGCAGCAACAGCAACAATGCAAGCAAGAGAAATGTAAATGTAAATTCTTAACTGGGCGAACTCTCATTGAGAGCCCTCGAGTTGGCAAAGGGGGCGGGGCTGGGCGACTCTTGGTGCCACCCACGTGCTTCGACGGTTGCCTGCGTCCATTTAGTGTGCCCTGTGTTGCTGTTGTTGTTGTTGTTGTGCTGATGGTGCCAGCGGTTACGTCATTTGAAGACACGCAACTCGGCAAAAGGCGAATGTTTTCATTATTATGATGTGTGTGTGTATGTTTGTGTGTGTGTGTGTGTGCGAGGCGGGTGTATTTGTCTGCCCGTCTGTACGTCTGTTCGTCTGTCCGTCCGTCTGTCTGTTTGTTTGTTTGGTTGTTTAGCCGTTCGCTTGACTGTTTGACTGACTGGCAGCGCAGACAGACGTCAAGCGCGTCGTGGACGCACGCGGAACTCGCTCAATGAATTCCAGTTCGACGGCAGCGGGCACAACAACAACAACAACAACAATGCCTAGTCTAAACAACAATAACAACAATTATTCATTATTCATTGTGTGCGCACTTAATGCTGTTGTTGTTGCTGTTGTTGTTGCTGCCTTTATGGCCAACGCGCCTGGCAATAGGCAACGCTTCTTCAGCTGCTGCTGCTGTCGTTGCTGCTGCTGCTGCTGCTGTTGGTTCTTTGGCTTGTGCTGTGCAGCTTTTAACACACATACAAGCGCAGCTAACACACACACCAAGGCACAGTGTCCTACACGCACTGCCAGAGGCACTGTCTATGTGTGTGTGTGTGTGTGGGCGTGGTGAAAAGCTCTCTCGCTCTCACAGTCGCTCTACACCGCCCTCTCTCTCTGTCTGTCTCTCTGTCTGTCTCTGCGGCGTGCCGTGGTGAGTTGCACTGCGCTAGTGTGCGTTACATAAGTCCGTTATGAACCGCAGCCCGTCGCGCCACATGTGACACACGCAACGGCAGCAGGAGCAGCGACACACACACACACGCAGACACGCAGCAAACTCACCACTCGCGGCGGTGAGTTGGCAGCTCCTTCATGCAGTCACTCATTCATACAGGCGACAAACACACCACGAACAAGAGAGCACCACTAAGAGAGAGAGAGGGAGGTAGGGAGTGCAGGGCAGGAGGGAGGAGTGTGGAGAGGGAGGAAGGCAGGCAGCAGTAGAGCGGCGAGTATTAAAACGTTTGTCGGTCTGTCGCGCGGTGTCGCTCGTTCGTTCTTTCGTTCGTCGGTTCGGTCGCTGCGTCGCTCGGTCGCTCGGTCGCTGCGTCGGTCGCTGCGTCGGTCGCATCGCATCGCAGCAGCAGCAGCAGCAACGGCAGCAGCAAGGCAGCAGCGCAGCGCTTCACTCGTGAAGGAACGTGGCTGGCGCGTTCAGTCGTTGATTTGACCGCCAAACAGACGCAACGCAGCACGCGCGCGCTCCTCGAGCGTACAAAAACAACACAAGAGCAGCAGCAGTCGCAGCCGTCACAGCACAAACAACAACAACAACAACCATAACAACAACAACAACCACAACAACAAAAATTCCAACAACAACAACTCAAAAAATGACAACTTTTTTTTGAATTTTTTTTTTTTTTGGAAATTTGAAATTTTTGTAAATTTCAACAAATGCCTTAAGTCGAAAAACGCAAGTTGAGAAATTTCTTCAAAAAAAAAGGGAAATTCCAAAAAAAAAACGCCAAGTAAGCTCAAAAATAAAAGTGTCAAAAATAAATGTTTTTCTAAATGAAAGAAAACAAAGGAAGGCAAAGATAAAAAACACACGCAGACATTAACATAATAACAAACAAGAAGCAGCAGTGGCAGCAGCAGCAGTGGCAGCAACGGCAGTGACAGTGCGGCAGTGTGGCAGTGCGGCGCAGGCAGCGCAACAATAACAAAGCGAGCAAAAACAATAACAAGTTAAACAAGAATGAAGAATGAAGCTAAGCAGGCAATGATAACGGCAAAGCAGGAAGGACACAAACATCAAGTGTTTATTTGTTGTGTGCGTGTGTGTGTGTGTGTGCGAGTTCCTGTGCATGTCGTATGCTTTAGTGTGTGTGTGTGTGTGTTTTTTGTTGCATACTTTTGTGCTGCGGCGAGACCAGAGCAAAGAGATTAATTTATACAAAAACGCAGGCGACCCCCAAGAGTTGAACTGTGTGTGCATATATGTGGGGCAGGAGGGGAGATGAGAGGGGGAGGAGGGTGCGGTGACTCGTAACGCTTACAAAACTTGACCCAAATTTACGTTTTGCGGTCCAGCAGTTGCCGCTTTTGAAAAGGCAGCTCGCACGGGCTGCAGGTGGATGCTGCACACACACACATACACACAGACATACGGACAGGCAGACAGACACACTCACACACACACAAACACACAGAGGGAGACACACACTGACAGGCAGACACACATAGACAAGGAGACAACGTGCAAGGATTATGTAAACAAAAAATAAGTTGATTCGCTTTCACGCAGCAGTCGCTGTCGCAGTCGCAGTCGCAGCTGCTTGTCAGTCCGTCTGTCACTCAGTCACACTGTCAGTCAGTCAGTCAGTCAGTCAGACTGTCTGTCACAATGATGAGATGCCTTCACTTCCTGCACTACTCACCTCAATGGGTGCAATCACCCACACAAATGCCATGTAATCATAATAAATACAAGACGAGCGAAGAAAGAAGTGAAGGAGAACAACAAGCGGAAAGAGAAAAGCCAGAAGGGGGTAAAGAGTGCAGGGAAAGGGAGGGAGCAGCTCAGCCAGGGCTGCGATTGGTGCCTCTAATGCAGCTCAATCTGTGGCTGGATTCCATTTATGTTGCTTGCGTGCCGAGTGCCAATCGCGCTGCTGTTGATTCAGTCAGCAAAGTGACAACAACAACAACAGCAACAACAGCAGCAGGGCGCAGCACACACAAGTACATCAACAACAACAACAACAACAAGAGCCATAAAGTGCTTTTTAATTTACACCAATTATTTGATAATTGGCACAAAAAAAAACGCTACACAAACGATTCCTCCTGCCCCCAGCCTTTCTCTCTCTCTCTCCCTCTTCCTCGCTGTCGCTCTTCACGTCGACTAATTGGAATTGGTATTGGGATTGAGAGTTCTGATTGGACTTGGGCGCAGGCGAGATTTCAGGCGAGCAACACTCGCGGCAAATTTAATTAGAAAGCTTATGCGATTAAATGTAAATTCCGAAATTCATTGGAACTTTCGTTTCGGCGTCAAGTTTCGCTTGCCCCCCTCTCTCTCTTTCCCTCCTCTCTCTCTCTATCTCTCTCTCTTTCACAACAGCTTGGCTTGTGTTTAATCTAGCGAGGCAGGCTGAAGTGTTTCCTGCTTGAATTATTATTGCGATACCTTCGTTAGCCTTTGCCAGAAACAGATTATACGCAACCAGGCATTAATAAAACAACTCTCGCTCTGGCCGACTGGGTAACACCCTGGTGGACAGAGAGAAGGGTAGCGAGAATTGAACTTTATAAGTACCACAGGTCTATATTATATTTAATAAATAAACTTTAAATGCATTTCAAGTATAACTACAACAGGTTCTACTTCAGTTTGAGATAGACCACGATAATCAGCTGTATAATCAGCTCTATCTGCACCTCTACCTCTACCTCCACCTGCACCTCTACCTCTACCTCTACCTGGACCTCCACCTGCACCAACAACTCCACCTCGACCTCTACTTCTACGTCTATCTCTACCTCCACCTGCACCTACAGCTCCACCTTTACCTCTACCTCAACCTCCAACTCTACCTCTACCTAGAGGTAGACCTCTACCTCCACCTACACCTCCACCTGGACCTACAGCTCCACCTCTACCTCTACCTCTACCTAGAGGTAGACCTCTACCTCCACCTAAACCTCCACCTGGACCTCTATCTCTACCTCCCCCTGGACCTCTATCTCTACCTCCACCTGCACCTACAGCTCCACCTCTACCGCTACCTCTACCGCTACCTCTACCTCTACCTCTACCTCTACCTCTACCTCTACCTCTACCTCTACCTCTACCTCTACCTCTACCTCTACCTCTACCTCTACCTCTACCTCTACCTCTACCCCTACCCCTACCTCTACCCCTACCCCTACCTCTACCTCACCCTACCTCTACCCCTACCTCTACCTCTACCTCTACCTCTACCTCTATCTCTACCTCTACCTCTACCTCTACCTCTATCTCTACCTCTACCTCTACCTCTACCTAGAGGTAGACCTCTACCTTCACCTACACCTCCACCTGGACCTCTATCTCTACCTCCACCTGCACCTACAGCTCCACCTCTACCTCCACCTTCACCTAGACCTCTATCTCTACCTCTACCTCTACCTCTACCTTGAGGTAGACCTCTACCTTCACCTACACCTCCACCTGGACCTCTATCTCTACCCGCACCTCCACCCCCACCTGCACCTCCACCTCCTGCACCCAAAACTCGAGGTATAATTAAAGAAAATGCAGAACTTTGTGTCTAATGAAACCCTTAAACCGTAACATAATGATTTCAGTTGCAAACAAAAGTTTGCATTAAAAAGTTGTTGCAACTTTTCGGATTCCAATTAAAAATTGACGGAAAGAAGTTGCTTAAGTGTAAATTGGGTTTCTTCCATCCGCAACAGATAAGCAAAACGAAAGGAAACTTGCAAATTATCAAAGGTGTTTTCAGTAAATGGAAACAGATCAGAGATTTTTCGTAGAAGATTGGAATTTTTTTAATTGACTTTGAATTGGAAAATTGCAAACCCAAAACTTTGTGCTCTGTTGAGATAAAAAGAGAGAAGGGGGCCATTAATTGGGTATCTATATATAGACTGGCAATTTGAAGAAATGAATGGGTATTTGAATGGCGGGCAGTCTTTGCAGCTGCTGCTTGTTGCTCGATCTCGTCTTGATTGTGTGCAATCTATCAACGTTGTTGGCAGTTAAATAAATATCAAATATTTAATGCGGCAAGTACTTGAACACCCGCGAATACGACTCGCAATCCCCATAACATTCGGGGCATCAGCATCAGCATCAGCATTCGCATCAGCATCACATTCGCATTCATATTCGCAACGACTGCTGAGTTCGAGTGCTGCAGAAATATAATTTACAATCCATTTAATTCGAATAACTCGCTGGATTATGGGCCTGGGGATGACAGCGTCATTGCGACACAAAGTTGCCACTGCCGCAGATTTGTTGGCAAGTGTAGCAGGCATGCTTCAGCTGTGTGCACGTGTGTGTGTGTGTGCGAGAGAGAAAGAGGGCAAAAAGTGTAGCATACGCGCAGGCTGCGCCTTTTAAGAGACAGTGGAAAACAAAGCGAAAGATGGAAACGAAAATGCAGCAATAAAGCTGCAACAGCACGAGAAATAAACGCCACGACAACAGCAACAACAACATACATACACACCTATACACCTACACACACAGACACACCCACACACACACATTCACGAAGTTAGAGAGACATTCATTCAGCTAAAAAGAGTCGAGCAACAACTACAACAAGTCATCGTGAAGAGGCAGTGCGAGGGAGAACGAGAGGGAGAGCGGCTTGAGGTTTGAGGCACATGTATCTGGGGCTAGTGCCATCTCTGTCTGGCACTGCATTAGCAGCCAGCTGTGAACGAAATAAACGTAAAAATATTTTTAGTGTGAACAATTTTGCAAACGGAAGAAACGAAAGGCGAAAACTGAAACTGAAACACACTGAGAAAACTTTTCGCTTACACACGAACGCACACACACACACACACACACACACAGAGAGACATACACAGAGACAAAGAGAAGCACACTTACGAGCACCTGACAAGATAACGGACAGCCACGCACACCCACAGACAGCCACCCACGGCAGACAGACTCGCAGTAAGTCGTGTTTAGTTAGGAAACGCCAATAGTTTATGTGCCAAAAAAAAAAGCCAGAGGGGGTGTACTTGTATATGCATGTATCTCTGTGAGGGTGCGTGTTTTCTGTGTGTGTGTGTGTGCTGCTCTGGGTTTCCAACAGTTTTGTAAACAAACAAAGGCGAGGAGACTAAAAAATAATAGTTCTGCCCTGCAATTCCAACATATCGAATTCTTGAATTCCTTTCTTTCCATGATTCCGTTAATATTTTAATGAAACCTTTTTATGTTTTCTTTTTGTGCCATGCAATTCCAACATATCGAATTCTTGAATTCCATTCTTTCCATAATTCCGCTAATATTTTAATGAAACCTTCTTGTTTTTCTGCACTTCTTGCTTACTGTAGTCGCGAATTGTTTTCATTTTTTTATTCTTTAATTTGACGAGCTGCCAGCGAGAAGGAGGGACACATATTCGAATTATTGTAGAAAATATTTAATTATCATTTTTGCATTTGTTTTTTCAAGGTTTTATATTCCGAAATTACTGTAGAAAATATTTGATTATCATTTTTGCATTTGTTTTTAAGGGTTTTATATTTCGTTAATTATTTTCTCTACAAGCACGTTAACTAAAGAACATAATGTAAAATATTTCATTTTATTTTCAATGGTTTTTTTTTATGGACATTATTGTTGAATAATACTTTTTATCTATGTTAGTAGGAAATGAATATTATGTTTTTATCTCATACATTTTTTCTTAGTATTTTTAGTATCATTTTGCAATTATTTTACATTTTGTTTTTAATGTAATTAAATTGGAAATAATGAAAATTTTTAATTAATGAAATATTATTCGCAAAATACTTTTTTGCTGCTACTTCGATTTCCCTTTTTTTTCACTGTACTGCGCGCTGCGAATATTTTGCACAGCCTCTCGAAAGTATGCTACATTTTTATTCAACACTGCACTGCACTTGCACATGTTCACTGCACACAACCTGTGCTCGTTCGATTTGTTCGTCTGACAAGACAACATTGCATAGTGCAAGTGTAATTTGTTGCCCCATCTGGCGGCTAATTTGTGTGTCATGCGAAATGTGAAGAACGTCTTTGGCGGCGATCGCCAGGCATAAAAATAAAAAGTGTTGCATACTTTTGCGCATGGCATTGCTGATTTCGGCTTGTCGCGCGGCTGCTCTTCGCCTGCCACTTGACACTTTTGTTACCGTTTTACGGCCATGTTGCATGCCACACACACAGCGACACACACACACCCACTCATATTCAACGGCAGCCTTGCAATATAGTTACCCATTGTTGTTGCCTCCGTGCTGTTATTGTTGTCTGCGTCTGAAATTAACAGCATTTATTTCATTGCATTTTTATGCGCCTCATTGCGAGCGACATTGCCAGCATTGTGGGCGCCGCTGTCGCTGTTGCTGTCGCTGTCGACGTTGCCGTCACAGTCAGTCGTGTCTGTGCGCGAGTAAACAAAGGCAACTTATTTTTATGCGATGCGCGTCAGCCGCAGATACAGCAGCAGTGGCAGTGGCAGCAGCAGTGGCAGTGTCAGCGGCAGCCCCTTCTTCTGCAGTACATACAGTCCACCCGCGCTGCCCCTGCCACATGTGCAGGGTTAAGTTTTCATGCGCTTTTGTTAGCAGCCTCCCAAGCTGGCCGTGTTTTTTTTAAGCTGTTTTTTTTTTTTTTAGCTGTTGCCGCTGCCGTTGGCAACTGTCATGAAAAGTTCGAGTCGAGTTGACCTGAAAAATGAAAAGTGTGAGCTATGCTCAGCGACAGCTCTCGCTCTATCTCTCCTTCTCTCTCTCGCTCTGTGTGTGTGTGTGCGTGTGTGTGTGTGTGCGTGTGTGTGTGTACGTGTGCTTGTATTCTCCGTATTCATTATTATTCGTTGTCGTCCACAAGGCGGTCGGTCATGCTCTTCCACTTGAATTGAACATGCAACATGGCACGCCCACTGGCCGTTGCTGCCGCCCACATGCAGTTATCACGCGTTTGCCAGAGTCATCAGAATGTCTGCTGATGGCTTAGTGCTTGATATCATGCAAATTGCACAACTGCCGAGCAGCAGCAGCAGCAGCATAATTCATTTTGGCTGCAAACTTTGTGGCCATCAAATGTTGGCAGCAGCCTTGGCTACAAATTGCTGCCCCGGGGTGCATGCGTAGAGCGTGCAACATAAAACATATAGAGTGCCATCAGATTAGTTGATTATCTTCATCATCTCTGCTCTTGCTCAGATGGAACAGGAAACTATAGTATATATATGCGTCCACAGAAAGTGCAATCAATTGCTGCCACTGCTACTGCTGCCACTGCCACTGCTGCTGCTGCGTGAGTTGCACTCTTTTGCTATCTATAAATTTATCATTTTTTCCCCTCCGAAGGCGCATTATAAAGCATATTAAAATACTTATGGAAAAGTTTTGAACGACAGCAAAAAAAGCAAAAAAAGGAAAAACTTGCACAACAACAAAGTTTGGCACTAAAAAGCAATAGCAGTCAAGTGTAGCCAAAAGGTGCAGACCCAGTAGAAGTAACAACAACAACAGCAACAACAACAGCAGCAACAACAACAACAGAAACAACAGCAACAACAAGTACCACAACAGCAGCAACAAGAACAACGACAACATGGGAAAAAAGAGCTCGAAATTGAAACAGGATACCATCGATCGCCTAACAACCGACACATACTGTAAGTACTGCCCCTGCCCCCTGCCCCCGCCCCAAGACATCCATCATCTAGCATATGATATCTCTCTCTCAAGATTATAATTATTTGATTGGCTCTTTATTTGCTGCACACGATTTATTGCTCGCATCAATCAAAGCGAAACAATTTGAATAATTCACAAGAGAATCTCGGGCCCCTTTTCCCTGTTGGCTTTCGATGGAGGCATCGATGTTCGCTACACCCTATTAAGATGAGTTATGCGGCTTCGATGGGGAGCAGAGTTTACTCTCCAATTGTATGCGAGAGGGGGGGGGCAGCTGGGGGAGACTGCCAAATGAGCTGAGAAATTTGTCACGATTTTGTTGCGTATTTTAAATTGCAGCACTCTCCCGCTCTCCCTCTCTCTGCACGTGCGAAGTCAATTAAGTAAGGCCTACCTGCGTATCACTTACACTCCTTACACCCCTTACAGCCCTGTACACCCCTTACACCCCTGTACTCCTGCTCCGCTGTCCCTCTGCTCAGCTATCAATTAGTTAGCTCAACTTGCAATTCGCAGCTCGTGACGGCGCTCGTGCCATGCCCAGTTACTTAATCTTGATGCCCCCCCCCCTCTCTTTGCCCGTCGTCCCTCGACAGCAGCTGTAAATGCTAATGCTAATGTGCTTGGTCTCTCTCCCCCTCTTCCTCCCCCTGACCATGTAAGCAACGTCTTACACTTATTCTTATTTCCCTGCTTAATGTTGCTTCTTTTTTAATGCCTTCCTTTGGCTCGTATTTTGTTGGCCTGCTTAAAAATGCAAGTCGCCAAGTTTGCGCCTAAAAAAGTTTCTTGACTAATTGCTTTTTAAAGTATTTTGCTCCCTTTTTCCAAGGGGGGGGGGGGGCAGTTTTGCGGTCGGCAAAGCGACAGGCTGCCAGGGAATATAAATAATTAGAGTCAACCGGTCTGGGTAGGCTAAGGGGTTACTCGAGGCATACCTGGACACTAAGGGAGTTGCCAGAGTGGCCAAGGGGAAGGTGAAGGGGTAGGGGTAGGGGTAGGGTTAGGCTATGAGGGGAATGAGTTCTCTTCTTGGCAGCAATCTGTCAACACTTTGCTGGCAACTTGGCAAGTTCTTAATGTGCCGCTACGCGCAATTTGTCTCTTGGCCCGCATCCACTTGACATCGCCTCTCGCCTCCCCTCCCGCCTCCCGTCTCGTCGCCTTCGCTTCGTCGCGGATTATTCCTAACTATATAGAGAGCGAGCGTAGCCTGTCTTTGTTTTTGGCGACTTCAATGCAATTTTCTGGCATTTTTGGTGAATCAAAACTTTGCTGCGGCCCCACTGGCTTAAAGTTTACAGTGCGCGCTGAAAGTTTGCTTCCAGCAATTTCAAATAACTGTCTGCACCTGATAGCAGCAGCAGCGAAGGAGTAGCGAAGGGGGGGGGTGTACAGGCCACACTGGCAATTCAACTTTATTTATTTGGCGCTCAAATGAACGGAAATTCAATTTATGAGAGACAGCGGGTCGTATACGCAATATGCGCAAAGTTCTCGGGCTATGGCTATCAATTGTGGATAGAAGACATTACATAAGCATAGTCAACCTGCTCGCTGTTGCAATTGGTTAAAGCGGGCCACAATGTATAAATAAATAGCCAGAAATGGCTAGAAATGGCTAGAAATAGCTAGAAATTTGATTAGTTTCGGCTGGGTTCGAAAATCGAATGAGCCTGGCAATAAAATGCAAATCCCAAAGTGTGTATAAAGTAGATACAAATTACGGTAGACAGGAGGGGGGGTGTTTTAGAGAAAGAGTGTAAGAGAGAGGGAGGAACTGAGAGGGAGATAGAGAGGGAGCAGGAGTGAGTGAACGATTGGGTCACTTGCTGGGGTCATCGGCTGTCGCAATCTTCAATAAATAAACGTGCTTTTAAGTGTGCATACAGTCCGAGTGGGGGGTGTGTGTGTGTGACTGAGGTGTGTGCATTGTGTGTGTATTGTGTGTGTGTCGTGTGACCCGTCTCGGTCCACAGGTGTTTGCTTTGGGCCATGTTTTGCAAGCCGATGAATTAGCAAGTTTAATTGATTTTAAAATTGTTCAACACACACACGCAAGTCCAAACACAAACACAAACACACACATCACCGCCCACTCACACACACACACACACATAGAGCCTCAGCTAAGCACACACACAACACTTGTTCAGCTGCGTTCAATTTGTCAGGCCATAAAACAACATGGTCATTAGCAGAATAAAGTGAAAGATAATCTACGTCGGGCATTACGCAAAATGATTGTCATTGCTTAGTTGAATTGTAGCTAAATTTAGATTGAAGACCAACCTCCTCCTCCTCCCTTTCCACCTTCCAACCCGCACCATTCCCTGCCTTATCTTGTCGTGCTGTTATCCTAATGGATTACAAGCGAACAGTTGCCCAAGGCGATTGCAAAGTTCAGCCCAAAAAGGTGACTTCTTCTGTCTGTCGCACTCGAGTCGACCAATTGGGCGACTGATTGGCGAGGTGCTCTTCTCTGGCTGTTTACGGTTTGCTGTTTACGGTTTATGGCAAATTGAAGCGTGCTTCACGTTGATTTTGGGGCTTAATAAAATAGCTAAACCTTTTACAAACTGTCAACTTCCGTGGCCAAACAAAAGATAAATAAGAAAGCGAAGCGAAAGTATCATAAAAATATAAAGATACCTTTATTTATAAACATTTTAAATATAAAACAGGGTTGAGTTATTAAAGTATGAAGAGTACACGCCTTAGTCGAGCTTTTCTACTTAGGAATGTGATTTATATAGACGAGAATTGGGTATTAAACAATGATAATGAAAGATGGGATTAAATATAAATTTAAAATTAAATTTATTGTAAAAAAAAAACCAAAGAACCAAAGCAACTAGTCTTCAATTAAACACCCGGAGTATTATAGCTTTGTGCTCTCCAAAAATGGTTGTAGCAGGCAGAAGTATATAAAGAATATATATTCTTGTTCAACGTCGATACTTGAGACGATAAAGAAACTTCTCGGTTTTCTTTATATATGAAAACAATTCAAACAATTATGCAATTGACTTCTCGCTTGCTGAAGCATATATACATATATGAAGAATATATGTACAAATCTATATATATTCTTGTTCATTGTTAACTGAGAAGATATAGAATCCTCAAGTGTTTGTGTCTTTATGAATAAAACCTCAAACACTCATGAAAATTATATTTTCTCTTGCTTTAGGCAGAAGAATATTTATTATATAATATATTAAGAATATATATTCTTGATCATTGTCAGTATCTGGGACGATGTAGAAACTTCTTGACTTTCCTTCTAAATGAAAACAGTTCAAACACTTATGCGGTTAACTTTATTTTCTCGCTTGCTTCAGGCAGAAGCATATATAGTACATGTGAATTATATATATTCTTGATCATCGTCAATATCTGGGACTATATAGAAACTTTTCGCATTTCTTTCCGTATGATATACAGGTCAAATTTCATGCAATTAACTTTCTTGCTTGCTTCAGGCAGAAACATATGTTGTATATATATAGAATATATATTCTTGATCATAGTGAATAACTGATATGATATTCGAACTTCTCGTATTTGGGTCCATATAAACAACAGTTTAAGCCCTGAAGCAATTAACTTTCTCGCTTGCTTCAGGCAGAAGAATATATAGTATAAATAAAGATTATATATTCTTGATCATTATCCATGTCTAAACGATATTCGAACTTCTCTTTCCGCTGTCCTTATTAACAACAGTTCAACCCCTGATGCAATCAACTTTCTTGGGTGCTTCAGGCAGAAGTATATATATTATAAATGAATAATATGAATTATATATATATTCTTGTTCATCATCCATACCTCAGACGATATTCGAACTTCACTTTCCGCTGTCCATATGAACAACAGTTGAAGCCCTAATGGACTTAAATTTCCCACTTACTTCAAGAAGAAGAAAATATAGTATGAATGAAGAGTATATATTCTTGATCATCATCCACACCTTAGAAGATATTTGAACTTCTCTTTCTGCTGTCCATATGAACAACAGTTCAAGCCCTAATGGACTTAACTTTCCCACATACTTCAAGCAGAAAAACATATAATATGAATGAAGAGTATATATATTCTTGTTCATCATCCATGCCTCAGATGATATTCGAACTACTCTTTCTGTTGTCCATATAAACAACAGTTCAAAGCCTTAATTAACTTTCCTGTTTGCTTCGCTTTGACTCTCTGCTTGAGTCCCCATTTCCATTAATGTTTCAAGCAGCTGAGGCAGCATTTCGCAGCCCGAAATATCCGTAGATACGTATGGCCTCGAACTACCGCAGCCAAACCAATTACTTTACGTCTCTTGCAGGTTGCTCCTTCGGTGCTGTGCATATTTCGCCCATGCAAGCAGTTGCTGTTGCTCAGTCTCAGCTGGTGCAACATTGTGCATGTTGCATTTTTAGTGGATCCGCTCGGGTTGCAACATTTATTTCCCTTTTTCAACTTTCCGAAGCGGTTAAGAGTCTGTGTCGAGCGATATTTACAGCCCGTTTAACGCGAACTTCATGTGCCGCTCGGATTGCACTTCAAAGTGCTGCAAAAAAACTGTTTACCAGCAAAGAAAGAAAAAGGAAAATGGAAATATCATGCAACTGGGGGGAAAACGTCAAAGGGAAAGCGAAACCCAAAAACGTATCGGAAATATTTCGATTTCGATTTCGACTCTTCGCGCCGAGCAGACGAAATGCAATTAAAAGCGCGCTGTAAACACACGTTTTGATGGCGGCGATTACACGAATATTTCATGTCGCAGTCGCAGTCACAGCCAGAGCCTGGGCCAGAGCCGGAGCTGGAGTGTCCCTGCATGATGCATGTGTGCGTGGGCGTCAGTCCGTGCGCGTGTGTGTGTGTGTGTGTGTACGTTGCATGGAAATCAGAAATGCAGGATGCCTCACACTGCAGAGCGTGCATGGGGCGCGGTTCCATTCCAGAATGCCAGCGACAATTGCCACGAATTCTCGATGCTTCATCGAGTGTGTTGAATGCACCAGCATGGGTCAATTGGGGGTGGGGCAATGGGCATGCAGGTCGGTTTTGGTTTCGGTGGGGCACAGCCGACAAAATGTCGGGGCATTATGCATGAGTATCAATTGACTAGCGCAAGTTGCACGTTAGCTCGAGCACACTCTCACCTCGACGGCAAATAGAACGGAAGAAACGATTGCATTGGGGCAGCTTCACTTTGACTTTCCTACCTGCCTCGCTGCCTCCCTTCCCCCTGCAATTAAGTGCAAATGAAGTTGCAGTGTGAAGTCGGCTTATGTTAATTTCTTTACTAATCAGGTTTGAATTGTACTGTCAAGTTGCGTATACGTAATTTTGTTGTCTTGCGTGTGTCTTGAATTTGTCGCATGAAGTTTAGCATAGAGTTTCCTTATGTGGCCTTAAAATGTTTTATTAAATATTTAAATATTTTTTTTTTTTATTTTTTAATTTAAAATCTTCAATGTAAAGGTGACTACTTAAAAATAAAAAAAAATTGTTTTTTTTTTTCCAATTAATGGTGAATAGGTAAATTGAAATTTAACTAAATGAATAACATAAATATCATTAAAATTTATATTTTTAGATATGAATATTATTTTTTTTTATTATATTATATTATTATATTATATTATTATTTATTTATTTTTTTTTTTTTTGGTTTTATGTTAATAAATTAAGTCTTTTTTGTATACTTCATATATTTATTTATTTTTATTTTTTTAAGTCTTCACTTATTAAACAAAAAAAAAATTTTTTTTTTTAATTTTTCAAATAATAAAAATAAATTTAAATTCAATTGAACAATAATTATAATAAGAATAATAATAATGATAATAATAATTGAATAACGTAATTACAATTAAAATGTATATTTTTAATTATGAATTTTAATTTAAAATTTTTTTTTTTTTTTTTATATTAATAAATTAAGTCATTTTTTTTGTACTGCGTATACTTTATTTTTGCTTAGGCGTTTGGTTTAAATGCAGTTGTAACTCTTTATGGAGGAGATGTCTTTCCAGAAGTTTTTCGATAGTAAATAAATATATTTTTGGAATTTTTGAAATACGTATACTTGATATTTAAGGTGTTCTTCTTGTATTCGCTTTCATCAGGCACTCTTTTAATTTACAATAGTATCTCAATAAATCTAAAACCTGCTCTTCAATGCGAAAGAACAAAACAGAGTTTTCCATCACATGCCCTAGAATTGCAGCGGTAAATTGTGATAATATGCAAGTGAAGCTATTCCGGCGCCATTTTGAGCGCCGTAGCTGAAATTCCTTTCGGTACAGTGGGTGAACAATGGAAGCAACAGTCAGGAATGACAGTTGTGGCAGCGTGACCAGCAACAGCAGTGACAGCGGCGACAATGACGATAGTCGGCAATGGCAACAAGTCGTATGAGCAATATGCGCTTTATTTACAATCCTCACAGCGCACACACTGGGCCAGTAAATGCCGTTATATTTGTACATGCCACACGTCAATAATACAATAGTGGTGGGCGGACACCAGCACAGTGGGGGCTGCATGAGCATGAACGAGTTGCGTGGGACGGAGAAAGGAGCGTTGGGGATTGGGGGAAGGGGCATACACTTCCTTCAGCTCGCCAACGCCTGCCCGTGGAGGGCAGTCTCAGTTTGTCTCTGTGCTGGCGTCGCGCTATCGATTACCAATCAATTTTGTACCGGCTTTAGCAATTGTTGACTTCATTGACGCGACAGCAGCGTCGTCCGCAGTTCAACCCTCCGGGGTAACTCGATGCAAGTCGGATTCGACTTGATTCGATTCGATTCGGTGCGGTGCGGGATTACTAATTAAAATACAAATATAGAAATCTGACAGTTGCAGCTAATCAAAATGGAAAATGTTGGCTTAGCCAGGGCTGCAGGGTGGGAAGTGGAAAGGAAACGGGGGAGGGGGGGAGTAAAGCCACAGACAGATGAAAGATGAGGCAGCGTGGCATGAAAAATGAACATGGCGCGCAGCATTTGCTTAGTCAGTGGAGCGTGCCATGCCAGTCAATGTTGCAAGACACACGACATCTGCCTCTCCCCCTCCCCCCTCTCCTGCTGCTGCTGGTGTCCCCTGGGAAGGCGACTGTGGCCATTGCCCGCCGCTTAACGGCAATTCCGATGTGTGTAATTTTGCGTGAATTTATGCTTTGCTCTCTCTAACTTTCCTGCTCGCAGATACCGACCACACCCGCCACCCTCCCCCCTCTATTGGCGCCTGCTGCGTAACATGTGCGCCATTCACACGCCCATAACGGTCACAATGGGCAGTGCAGCGGTCAGCGGGGCCGGCGGGGGCAGAGCGTTGCTTAAACGTTTTGTAAACGGCCATTAGGCAACGACGTTGGCAACCCTGGCCAAAAAAAAAGAAATAATAGTAATAATAATAATACGAAGAAAAAACTGAACACTGTGCGGCAAATTTGTTTGCCCTGGGCGTGGTCGCCAGACAATGCCAGAGAGACAGACAGACAGAGAGAGAGAGGGAGAGAGAGCGAGAGCGATCCCTCTGCTGTGCTGGGGGCCAAATGGTCAGTGTATTACGAATACCTTGTGGTCGGTCTATTTTAAATTGTGTGGAGTCTGTTAGTGCAGGGGGTAGGAGGGAGGGGGGGGGACAATTTTCGAAATTATTTACAATAAAATACGCACTGAGAAAATTGTGTTTTGTGTAATCGAATGTTATCGACTGGGGAATACACTGAGCGAGCGAGAGAGAGAGAGAGAGAGAGAGCGAGATCTCTGCTGCTTGACTTACGCATTGGTTAGTGTATCTGGCAGTTGTCTATGGCCCAGAGACACTACTCTTCTCCGCTCATTAGGCAACTATTTCGCCACATTTCGATTATATTTCTCGCATTTTGAGTTGAGTTTATTGTTTTGTGTTTGTTTATTCAAATCCAAATCGTTGCGAACATAAAAATTTCATGCATTCTAATAGATATTCTCTCCCTCTCTCTTTCTCCCCTTTCTCTTTATTTCTTTGTATATTTGCAGTCACAGAAAAAGAAATACGTCAATGGTGAGTAAAAGCCCCCAAGGAGGGGGAGCAACTTTAATTAAATGAAAATTGTTCTATGATTTTCTCAACAGGCACAAAGGATTTCTGAAAGACTGTCCGAATGGCTTACTCACAGAGCAAGTACGTAGCACACACTCACACACACACACACACACACACACACATACAGGCACACACACAGAGAAGCTGCTGCCACGCATCATATTTAAGCGCGCTCAATTCATTCAAGTCATTCAGTTAATTAAGTTAATCTCCTCAATATGTGTGCGCTAATTTCAACAACAGCAACAACAGCAGCAGCGCCAACAGCAGCAGCAATCAAGACGACAACAACAGTTGCTGCAAAATGTAATACGCGCTCAGATACATCCTGTTTCAGTCTCATCCTGCAGCCCCTGCCTCGTCCTCAGCCACATCGACTGCCTCGACTGCTGCCAAAATGAATGGCAGCCCATTTCCAACGTGTTGACGGCAACGGCAACAGTTGTTGTTGTATGGTAGATGCTGTTGCTGCTGCTAGTGCTGTTGCTGCTGTCGACTGCTGTTGATAATGAAATTTATTAATGCGCGCCTTATTGGAACACAAGTTGAAACACAACACTCGCTCAGTCACTCAAGTGCTCACCCACACACACAGACACAGTCGGATATGCTCTAATTGCTACTATCTTCCTTTCTCTTTCACTGCCTCTCTCTCTCTCTTTCTCTCCCTCTCTCTCTGTCTCAGGGTTTTATCAAAATCTATAAGCAATTCTTTCCACAAGGCGATCCCAGTAAATTTGCATCGCTTGTCTTTCGTGTCTTCGATGAGAACAATGTGAGTATTAAGGCCACCCACACCCACGCCCACGCCCACGCCCACACCCACAGCCATGTTCACGCCCACTTCCAGCACAGCCTATGTCCTTGTCCTTGCCTATGTTCAGCCTCCCGCGCCTTGCTGCCTCATTGACATTGATGAATTTGTACGCAACTCGAGCGCAAAAGTTGACGATTTCGGCCAATTAGCCAAAATTGTGCGCTCAAGTGGGGCAGTAGCAAGCAGGGGGGGGGGTGGCAGGGAACTACCGCACAATGTCAAGTCGCAATTTGCACACCCTTTGCCATAGGCCGAACTAGTCGGGCTGAACAGCCCCTAAGTGGTTTTCTCTTTATTTTTTCCCCCCCTCAAGTTTTCAGCATTCATTAATGTCAAAATCGTTTGCTGAACTAGAAATGAAAATGAAAAGTAGCCAGCTTCAATTTGGTATGATAGAAATGTTGTTTATGAGATTTGCAAGATTTAATTAACTTGACATGCCCGAAACAAATAATCGAGTAAATCAAGCAGAAACATCAATGAAAGCCACAGAAAACCGATGGAGATAGCTGAAAGACTAGTTTACTTGCGTGTTAACAAGATTAGGTTTTCTCAATATTTTGATTAGATCAATCAAGTCAATTGAAATGGCAAATTCATTCGAATGACTCGCTTGAAGCGGGTGCACTTGTTTCCGATTTTAGACTGCCAAATAAGTCGAGTCAAATTGAGTTCATTAGCAGCAGGTTATGGTTGCTCCCTGGAGGCCCATAAAATTGCGTTCGTTTTATTATTTATTATTTATGGCTTGTGTGCGGGGGGGGAGTGAGCTGCATGGGGGGTTAGAGGTTACAGGGTCAGGGCTGTGCCGCGTCTCCTCTTCAAGCCTCTTCGATAGATGTTCAAGGGTTCCTGCACTGATTTGCCTTGCTGTTGTTTTTCCCTTCTGCTCTCTCCCTCTCTCTCTCTCTCTCTCCCTCTCTCTCTCTCTCTTTTTCGTTTTGTTTTCTTTGTTATATTCACCGCTGCCACCATCAGGATGGGTCAATCGAGTTCGAAGAGTTCATACGCGCCTTATCCGTCACATCGAAGGGCAACCTGGATGAGAAACTGCAGTGTAAGTTACCATTTTATCTCGCTCTCTTGCTCTCAGTCTTTTTCTTTCTCTCTCGCTCTCTCGCCTTCTCTCTCTCTCTCTGTCTGCCTCTCACACACGTTCTCTTTGTGTCTCTTTTGTTTTTGTTTTCGCTTCGATAATAATGAGGCCAATCATTGTGATGGTCATTGCTGCCGCCTTCAATTAATGTCAATTGGCATATTCCATTCCATTCCTTTCTGTTCCGTTCCGTTCCATTCCGCTGCAGGGGCCTTCCGTCTTTACGATGTGGACAACGATGGCTACATAACGCGCGAGGAGATGTACAACATTGTGGACGCAATCTATCAGATGGTGGTAAGTGTTATGACCCTCCCAATGACCCATTGAACTCTCCCCAGTCCCCCTCGATTATCGTCTTCAATATTATTATTATGTCAATACGTTTCGTGTTATTCCCCTCTCTCTCCTTTTACTCCTCTTTCGCTTCACGCACACCAACAAACAACAGGGCCAGCAGCCGCAGTCGGAGGATGAGAATACGCCGCAGAAGCGTGTGGATAAGATATTCGATCAGATGGATAAGAATCATGATGGCAAATTAACATTAGAAGAATTTCGTGAGGGTAGTAAAGCTGATCCACGTATAGTTCAGGCGTTAAGTTTAGGTGGTGGTTAAACGCGCGACAACAACAACAACAAGCTGAGACTTGAGTCAACCAAAGCGCAAACGCAGCTAAAAGTTTCTTGACGAGCAAAACCGACGAAAAAATGAGAAAAGATCCACAAAAAAAAACCAAACAAATTAAATTAAAACAACAACAACAGTGCTTTTGTTTTTTGGCTAACATTTTACACTCTCCTACACAAATGATAAAAATTTACAATGAAAAAAAAAAACATCTGCGAAACCGTTAAAGCAATCAGAAATCAGAAAGAAGTCACCCAACAAAAGTTTCAATCCAAAACAAAAGAAATGAAAAAAAAGAAAACAAAATAATAAAAATAAAAAAAAAAATAAAAAAAAAACGAGAAGAAAACTTTTTTTGCCCAATTTCGCGCGTCGATTAACATTCAAAATGATAATAATTTTTTGATATATACGAATACGAGATAGACGAGGAACACGAACAGAAGGAGGAGAAGAATTCAATTTTAATATGAATATACGTATATATATATGTATTGTATTAATAGGCGCATATATGCATGTATATACACCATATATGTATATGTATATATAAGTATATCTCTATATATACATACATATACACAGGCAAGATATACAGATACAGATATGTGGCCATAATCGCAATCCAAATCGTGGCGTAGTCAGAACGCAGTTCATAGCTATAAAAGAGACGAAAACAAAAACAAAAAACGTAAATTAAAGTAAAGGAAAAACCCAAAAGAAAAATGCAAAAATCGAAAAAGTAAAAACAAAAACCAAAAAAAAAAAAAAAAATAAAATAAAAATAAAATTACTTAAAAATGAAGGCGAGAAACGTAAATAAATTTTTGAGCATACACAAATTATTAGTAACAAAAAAAACCCATTGCATATTTGAATAAAAAAAAAAAAACAACAACAAAACGAACATAAACATAAACAAAGCAAAATGAAACGAAACGAAACGAGATGAAACATTTAACGAGCGCAGCCTTCGAGATATTTATAAAAATAAATGAGTAACAACAGCAACAGCAACAGCAACAAAAGAGAAGAAATGAAAGATAATGATAACATTTAAACGTAATACCTAAACATTGTTGATATACAGACGCCCAGCAGCATACTATATACCGACATATATATATATGTATTTATATATATATAGCATATACTATATACACCTTATATGGAGCAGCCACCACAGCAAATCGTAATTAATTAATTAACAAAGCAGGCATTAATCAATGACAAGTGCAAAAGCCGCGCAACTTAACGCAATATTTGCAATTAGGCACACACACACACACACCCACACACACACACACATGTACACACTTGCACACAGTTACACTCTCTCACATACACACACACGCTCGCACAGAAATCGGTGCGCAGGATACGAGCGCAGTTCAGTTTATTTCTCTCATTGGTTTTTTGAAATTGCTTCTTTATTTTGCAATTTGACGCCAATTTTTACAAATGAAATATACGAAAACAGCAACAAAACAAACACACACAATCAGCGACAGTAAACAGCAACAGTAAACAAAACAGAAAACAATAAAAAAAAAAAAAAAAAAAAACTCAACGCAAACGAAGCAAAATGTTGAATGCTCTTGAAAACGAATACGCAGCAGCCAATGAGAAACAAGAAACAAACAGCAAAAAACAACAACAACAACAACAACAGCAACAACATTACCAGCTACAACAACAATTACAACAGCAACAACAATTGCCCGCTCTCTGTACCTTTCTGTGAGACTAAAAGCCCCGTTCGAGAGCCTTGAAACAAATCCATCATACGATTTAATTTCTATTCTATATGCGGTTCAGCTTTATTATTGCATTGATTTACTAACCCAGTTAATAATTTATTACAATCTATCTATCTACCAAAATATATTTATATACATATATGTATATATATACTCAACCTATATAAACTTTTGCTACTTCTTATGAAAATGGCTAATTACGCACTCGGACAGAACAAACACCATCACTCACACACACACACACACACACACACTGACACTCACCCAAACCATCTCAGATATCGCATACTATCGCATAGCATCGTTAGTCACATATAGAGATATACATATAGTGCATATAAAAACAGGATATATACAATAATAATATACTTACGTGCTTAGATACTCTCTGTTTATCAATAGTATGCATACTATCGATAGTCCCACTTGCGCCAACACAATAGTATTGAAATGAAACCGGGACTTCAAACTATAACTTCATCTGTTATAAAGTCTTTACTTTTCAATTTAATAGTCCAATTGTTAAAGTTATACCCTTACCGATTTGTCCGCAACTCTACCTGAATCAATTCAAGTTTACATTCATATTCCGACTTCCATGCTCACTCATTTTCACAATAGTATTCACACCATACTCACACCAATACACCCACACACACACACAGCGACCTTCTTGGACATGTTTCACACGCTTTTGTTTTGGTTTTGTTTTGCAACATTTGCCTACTTTACTGAGTGGCCTTAAGTGAATTTTTTCAATCACCACTATCGACTATCGATACTTATCGGCACCTGCATCGTTATTGGTATTGGCTATTATGATACTACTATATATACTGACATTCACCTGGAACTCAATTCCATCCTCAACTTAAGCGTAAACTTTTTATGCACATCTTTGCAGTATTTTCTCTTCATATTATTTTTTTTATTCATTTCTTTGGTATTTTTTACGTTTTACAAAGCGCACGCCAAGCAAAGAATAAATACTGTCGCCTCAATTCAAGCAAAAATGCTAAAAAAAAATTCAAATCAAAAACCAAAACGACAAAAAAAAGAAACCAAATTAAGCAAAGTAAAGAAGAAAACGACATACATAGTTTTACATACATATATACACATATATATATGCATATAGCTATATTCCTATACTTATTAACTAAATACTAAAATACTATATACCTATTGTAAGCACTACAGTCGAATAACAAAACAACAACAATAGTAATAAAACAAGAGCAAGCAACTATAACAAGAACAAGCCGAAAAAACGCTTCTAAGAACAAACCTCACTGAAATTCTTCGAAAAGCAAAGAGAAATAATAATGATAACAACAAAACGAAATGAAAATGGAAGAGAAAAGAAATAAGAAAACGATGTACTTAATATACATGCATACATATACTAACATTTAAATAAATACCACATACACACGAGTATATTAAAACTTAATCAATAACTTAACAATTCGAAAGTGATATAGCTGACAAAAACAAATGTGTCTGTAGTTTAGTAGTTAAAACGAGTAAACAATATACGAGTATATAGCGAGAGAAATCAGTTTAAAATCTGAGAGAAACTCAAAAAAAAATACAAAGCAAAAAAAAAGCTGAAAAAAAACAACAAATTTTCAATTGTTTTTTTTTTTCTCGAAAACAAAGACGCATAAAGTATGTAACAAGCTGTAAATAACACTTAAGAGCATCATCCACACACAAGCACACTCCCACACACACTCCAAAATATACACACACACACACACAGACAGAAGGACACACAATTCTCTCACGCACACCAGTAAAGCCGTACAGCTGAAAACTAAACATAAGTTTGTTAACACAAAAAGAAATTTTTTGACGGGTCTTAAGTAAACGCAGTGTGTAAGTAAAATTGTTTTTTTTTTCCTGCTGCCTTGTCGCCTTACTGCCTAACGGGAACTGGCAAGAAGATGAAGAAGAAGAGGCAGATGAAGAAGCGGAGCCAAAGCCGAGCAACATCCGGGAAGACGAAGGGCGAAGGAGATGGCAGATGGCAGATGGCAGATGGCAAACAGAGCAGGCATTCATGTCAATTGTAAAATGATGATTGAGATTGAGGGAAATACCACAATAAGCCCCAAGCAAATACTAAATACGAATACGAAAATGAAAAATACCAGAAATACTAAGTATAAAGAGTATGTCACGAATGTCAAGTTAAATGTTTCACAAGCAATATTTTACAAATATACACGTATATATGTATATATATATAAATATACATAAATGTAGCAGGTGCCTGCATATGCACAGTGGGGCAAAACTCTATTCTCCACCCCTCTTACAGCCCGCCCCCCCCGATGCTTATGCAGGCACATGCATGCACACATGCGTATAGTGACAGTGCATAATGCGAGCAATACTTATAGAGAACAACAGCAACTCAGCTTGACAATTTGCTATGAGAATCGAACATCGATAGTCGATAGTCGATAGTCGATCATCGATAGTCGAGTCGAATCGAGTATCGAGTAACAATTATTTTGTGTCTGAGCGAAGCAACATTTACATAAAACCGTAATATGATATGATATACAAGTATAATTATACACACACACATATGTACATATATATATATATGTGTAGTTATATATATATATATATGTATGTATGTATATGCAGATCGAGAAACATACAAACACACTTTTTAGTGATACTCTTTAGCAGAACTCGATGCGAATCTGATTTCTTTGCTAGGAACAAAGCTCGTTAAGAAGAACAACAAGTGAAGACGGTAAATGAAAAGAAATTAGAGATGGGGAAGATGAAAATTGAAAACGATTAACGATTAACGATAAACAATAAACTAGAAATCGAATAAGCAAGAAAAACGAAAATTAACAATGAAACATTTGCCCTTTGTTCTGATTTGATTTTTATATAACTATTTACTGTTACTTATTATTACGACGATTATTCTGTATACACATACTTATATATATATATATGTATATGTATATATATATATACATACTATATACTTACTTATAAACCACAACAACAATGCGATTGCAACAAATTCTTTTACCGTACTTTTTTTTAAGTAATAAAGAAAAATCCAAGAACGAAAGAGAAAAGCAAAAGAAAATAACGTAAAAAAACGAAAATCAAGAAGAAGATGAAAAATCAGCAGAATGTGTCGAAGAAGAAAAAGGGAAAATTTATCTTGTTACTGTCAGAAATATTACTTACTTCAAATAAACATTTTAAAACGATATCTGAGTAGTGATTAACTTAATAATACCCCTTACCCAGGCAGGGGCAACTACTCCCCCCTTCCCTCTACGTATGTGTGGCAGACCCTTGCGAACCGAACAGCTGCTTGGGGGCACACGCTGGCAATTATGGGCGTAGGCTGCGTAGGACAACCATGTCGAGCTTGAGTGCAAACAATGCTCCATCAGCTCTCTCCCTCTCTCACTTTCTCCCTCTTCTTTGCTCACTGTAGTTGCCTGTCTCTACGGCAGCTGGTGGAGCGTTTTGTTTAACGAGCGTTACGTGCAATAAAATTCAAACGGTCGCACGACACACGAGTTAGTCTAGTTAATTACGACAGCAATTGCAAAGATTGCTGATAATAAAAGCCGACAATACACATGCATTAATAATGGGACCATTACGGGTAAGTACCAGGGTGCCAGAATAGTGCCAAGGGTGCTCGAGCCTCAAGCAGCTACAACTTGAAATACTCGCACATAAACTGAGAAGGTCTCATCATCATGAATATTTTTAGTTTGCATAATAACTGAATTATCATTTTCCTTTATACATTAAGATATTGTACAATAAGTTGTGTGTACTATATAATTCTGTATTCTTAGAGTATTATAAACCATGTATTTTATAGTTGGCCAACAACTCGAGGCTCCTCTTAACAGCAGTTCGCATTGTAGCCCAACTTTGACTTCCTTCCTTTGCCTTTCCTTCTCTTCCAGCTTAGGAATATATATACTACATATAGTATCGTATAGTATAGTATACTCAAACACTGATGCCCAACTTAGTTAAACAAACTCATTTAATTCCATATGCGGATTTGGCTAATATGTCTTTAGAAATCATAAATTGCTCGACTACCAAAAGGGAAGAGAGAGAGAGAGGGAGAGAGAAGAGAGGGAAGAGAGGGAAGAGAACCACTCGAATTGTCGGGCGAGTCTTTAAGCCAAGGATTTTGCCATAAAATTCTATAAGCTCATTAATTTCTGACATTTTGCGGTAGTTTCGGCAGGCGGCCAGCAGAGGGCGCCAGGAAATTAAGGGACTGCCGATGCTGAAGCTGAAACTGTGGAAGAGATGAGGAGCAGGAGGAGCAGGAGGAGCACGAGGAGCAGGAGGCGGACTTCGCATGGGACTTTTGTCATTTGTGGTTGCGGAGGCAGTTAAGCACTTGATGCCATTCATTGCATGCCATTCCCCCCGGTACCGTCCCGTTACCTTTTCCATTTGCCACGGCGCGCTTCGGCTCGTTTCGGTTCGCCTCGGACTGTTGCCATTCGGCTGTGTTCGTTGCGGTGTAGCGTGGTCCGGTTCGGTTCGGTTGAGTTCATTTTTGGTTTTGCAGTTGATTTGATTATATTTTGGAATTTTTGCATATTTTTACTTGGCAGTGGGAGCCGGGGGAGGGGCGTGGCCAATCAAATTGCACGTGTTACATGTCAAATGAGCACTTCAGAGACGACTGCGAGTGCGGGGGTGCGAGTGCGAGACTAACTGTTGACATTCGACTGCGGTCTGGTCGGCGATGTGGGATGCGTCTAATTACCTTTCTCCATTGCGGCTTCATGTTATGGGGCTGCCAAATGGTACATGAAATAATAATGGGAACTGAACCGAGTGGAAGCGGCATTGCGGTGACTTCTGTGCTGCATGCAGCGCACTGCATAATTAACCAAACAAAAGTATCTGACAGATACTTACTTGCAATGCGGCCGGCTCTGTGTGCGTGTGTGTGTGTGAGAGAGTGTTTGTGTTCTGCTGCTGCTGTTGTTGGGGGGCTGAATTCGGCGTCTGTTTATCTAGGCAGCCCAACTATTTATAATGAAAAGGCTGCCAAATAAAAACGAAAATAGCTTTTGTATCTTTTGCCTTTATTTTTGTTGCTGTATCTATAAAATTGGCGCTACTGTTGCTACTGCTGATGCTGCTGCTGCTGCGGCGGCTACTGCTGCCAGCATCGAGCAACAAACAAACAACCAAAAAGGGGGCCAAAACGGGAGAGAAACAGCTAAATGTAGCCAAATGCAAAACAATACCTCGCGCGATGGCGATGAACAAATTCGAATTCGAATTAACAATTTTACAGCACAGTATTTGCCTGCAAAGCACCTAATTCCATACAGCACCCTCCTGCTCCACCCACCACCACCGCCACCACCACCTCCGTTCCCGTCCCCGCTGTGCTACAGCTCGCACTGGCCGTGCCGGCCGATCAGTTCGGCTAAAACAAATAAACAATAATTGGTTGCGTTCAATTCCTGAGCATTTCGTTTATGCGTTCCGTTTATTGCCACCGCGACGCGTCGGCCGCAGTGCGCGTCGCTGCCAACGTCGACGTCGTCGTTCGTGACGCGCTAGCCACGTCGGCCAAGTCGAGGTGTGTCCATTAAATGCGCCTCTTACGTACGCAATTCCGAAATTATTCTTTGCGCGTTCCACACTTCTTTTCTTTTCTCGTTTTGGAGCCCTCCGAAGCGTAGCCTACTGCACCCGATAAGTTCTACGGATTTCCCTATTCTCAGTGGCTAATTTGAGATACACTGCAACTTACCGAAGATGGGCATCATTGCAAATTGTCTGTTGTCAGTTCTATATAATATTTTCTCAGTTTTAAAAGCGCATTAAAAAATGCATTTAAGCTTTCTCAGAAGCGCTCGATGGGAGAGTTTTGTAGGGTATCGGATTCGAAGAAAAAAGAAAGTGTTCTTTGAATGTGAGACTAATTTGAAAAATATATCTTTTTTATTTTTCACTATAATTAAGAATTTTCCACTATTGTTAATAATTTCCCATTATTTTTAAAATTTCCCCCTATTTTCGTTAATTTATGTAAAATTTAATGTACATTCTATTGAGTTTAAGACTTTAAAAAATATGTCTTTATTATTTGTAACATTATTTTGAAAAATTTCTCATAAATATTACGTATTTCCCACTATTATGAATAATTTCCCATTATTTTTAAAATTTTCCCCCTATTTTCGTAGATTTGTTTAAAATTTGATATAAAATAAAATTGAATTCTTAAAAAACATATCGTTATTATTTGTAACATTATTTTGAAAAATTTCTTATAAACATTACGTATTAACCACTATTATTAAAAACGTCCCATTATTTGTTCATAATTTTCTATTATATAAATAAAAAATTTCTAATCATTTTAAATAATTTCCCCCTATTTTGATTAAATATCCCCCTATTTTTTTGTAATATAACCCCCTATTTTCACAAAAATTAACCTAGCTTTCATAGTTTATTCAAAAATTATAGAATATGCATTGTGCTGTCATGTACAATGGAAGCTCCCAAGCCGAGAGATTTGTAAGATGGTCTAGGGGCATGACGGAAGGGGCACGCGGATTATGGCAAACAAATTTGCGCTTTGCCGTATCTGTTGCGCTTTATTGTTTACGATTCTTGTTCTTATTGTTGTTGTTGCCGTTGTATTTAAATATTGTTTTCGATGTGTGTGCGCCATTTGTTGCTTTATGCCCCGACAATGGGCGATTATTATTATTTACTAGGAATATTTAGGCCGATCATGGGCACGGCCGGTGAGCAATACTCTTCTTAGAACTGAACAATTGACGCCGAGTCTTTTGGCTGCTGCCGTTGCTGTTGCTGCTGTTGTTGTTATTGCAATTAGTCGGCAACATGCAGCAGAATGCAAAGTAAATGAGTCGCTCAGCCGCCACACACCCTACTCCCCCTTTCGAGCAGCTTCAGCTTGCTCCTCCTCTGTTTGCAACACTCAATCGAAGTACAATTTCTTATTGTAGTTCCGCCTACGTCGACTTCGCAGCTTTTCCGTTGCTGCCGTCGCTGTTGACGTCGCCGTTGCCGTCGCTGTTGCTGCTGCTGCTGGCACTGGGCGGACCTGGCTGGCTGGGGGATTGCGAGCCCACTCGGCCGCCGTTTGCCATTCGCACAAGTTGCATGTTGGGTCGCTCGCTCTTTGCTGCCTTTGCCTCCGCCTTTCGCCCTCGTCAGCATCTTTGCTAGCGTCGCCGCCATCGCAGTTGTTGCCACCGTCGTCGTCGTCGTCGTCGCTTTGTTTGTTATTTTATTTTCGGACGCGTGCGTTGTGCATATTTTAAATTACAATTTTTGCAAGTCTCCTGTTACTCTTTAAATCTCCTTCTTTTTTTTTTTTAATTTTTATTTTGTGTTTTTTTTTGTAAAGTGCAATTTTCCGTTAGGCCGTGCAGCATTTCCCTTGATTTTTGCGCGTTTTTTGTTTCCAAATTGCGACTTGTTTGAACTCTGATACCTGTGCGTGTGTGTGCGTCTGTGTGTGCTCATTGCTTTGTAATTACTTTGGTTTAATCAGCTATTATTGTTTCATATTCAACTGTAGCCAAAAGCCAATTGCGAACAACAGCAACAAGGCCAGCAACAAACATAACAAATACAACAACAACAGCAACAACAACAATTGAGAGAACAGTTAAAGCAACAACAAGAGCGCACATTGACCGCAGTTGGAATTGTGCGTGGGCAGCACAGGTACGTAAATACACCTTCTAATTAGGCTTATTTCAACATTTGCCCAACGCCCCCACACCCCTGTCCCGCTCTCCCCCCTATTCACCTTATCATTCCCCCCCTATTTACCACAGCCTGTGTACGTGTCAGAACTGACGCGGCAGACAGTCGAAATTATAATATATCGATTTACATCATATGATATCATAATTGCACAGCTTACACAGGGGAGCAGCAACATGCCCGTGGGGCTGATGGGGGGAGGGGAGGGGAGTGTGGTAACGGATGCGGATGCGGATAATGAGAGATTTCGCAACTGCATCAAATTCTCAGCCAAATAAGAGAGAAGCGAAATGCAAATTATATGGTAATAAAAGCGAAACGCATTTTGTTTTATTTATTTTGCGATTGCAACAGCAACAGCAAACGAGATAAGCAGCAACAATTTGGCAGATTTAACAAGAATTTTAAAACTAAATAAATATGAAACAAAAAAGCGTTTCTCATGCTGAAAATGTTTACAAGTTTCATGATCATGCAAGAGAAGTTCCGTTTGATTTGCTTTTCCGCTTAGTCAGGCGGTTGTTGTTGGCAATGTTAAGTTAACAGCGGGGGTATTTTGCATTTTATTCAACTGTTATAAGACAGTGTGGGTAACAGTTCTATACAGATCATGTTAGCAAAGCAGACTAGTCATTAAAGGTCATTAAAGGTCATTTAAGGTTAATAGAAACGTAAGATCGTTTTGATTTGTTGTTGGCAAAGTTAATAACATAACAAACTTGTTATTTAAGGTTTATTTTCTTATGTTAACCTTCAACGAAGGAATATTTCCCCTTTCGATTCATTTGTTATTCAAAACAAAGTTAGTATACCCTTTTTTGACCATTTTCAATGGTCCAAGGGTATAGAAATGTTGCGTGAGGCAGTGCCCATATCGTCTACAACAGGTGGAAACACTGCTAATGGCTACATATGTTAAGTTAACAGCGGGGGTATTTAGCATTTTATTCAACTGTTATAAGACAGAGTGAGTAACAGTTCTATAAAGATCATGTTAGCAAAGCAGACTAGTCATTAAAGGTCATTTAAGGTTAATAGAAACGTAAGATCATTTTGATCTGTTGTAGGCAATGTTAATAACATAACATACTTGTTATTTAAGGTTTATTCTCTTATGTTAACCTTCAACGAACGAATATTTCCCCTTTTGATTCATTTGTTATTCAAAACAAAGTTAGTATACCCTTTTTTGACCATTTTCAATGGTCCAAGGGTATAAAAATGTGGCACATATCGTCAACAACAGGTGGCAACTCTGCTAATGGCTACATATGTTAAGTTAACATGCTGACCAACAACCAAGCAGAGCAGCTATTAAGTTCATGTTTATGTTTAGCCGATCGGAACAAAGAAGCAAAGAATTTCTGCAACAATTTGAGCAACATTTAAAGGCGTAATAAAACTAAAAATAATATTCCGCAATCATTAAAATTGATGTTTTCTTTAACAGACAATTAATTGTGAATAAGTATATACTCATAATACTTTTGCTTAGTCACACTTACTAGAAACTCATAGAATCTTTCGGCTGTCGAGCACATCGAGTGCGCTCTAATGGAAAATCTCTGTGTATCCATCCAATTGGCAGCAGAGAGAGAGAGAGGAGCGGAAGAAGGGTCCTGTTCTCGCTGCCAACGTGAGAATTGGCCAATGTCGGTGGTAGGGTTAAGGCTTGATGTGCCAACTGTCGATTTTTTACGAATTGATTTGATATCGACTATGCAGGTTGCGTGCAGATGGATGTATTTCTGGCTCCGATTAAAGTGCTTGACAGATGCAAGGATTATCTGCCATCGAACAATATTGAAATAGGCTTGAACTTTAGACAAATGATTGAGGTTAGGAACGAATTCGCCTGTGTCGTCGCCTCTGCACGCCAAGCGTCTCGGGCAATTGGCCCAGCACCAGAAAGTCAATGGCCAGACGCCACTTGGGAGCTGTTGCGTGGGTTACTCATCGTTATTAGAAGAGCTGTATGAGTGAGTGTATGTTTACCTGCCGTCTGAAAGGCCAACAGGAACCAGGTTACTGAGGTCGCAAAGCGTACAGTTTGGAAAGCATCGTTAATCACCCAAGCGCAGAGTGAAGGACAATAGTGAAAGATGAGCCGGGCCCAGGTCCAGCTCGAGTGTCCCAGGCTGTGCAGGGCCTGATCGACAAGGTTGAGAAATGGTAGCCACATGGCCAGCAGTATGTAGTCAACCAGAAAGAGCACCGCAAATAGTTCCACCACCAGCAAGAGCTTACGCAGTAGTCGCACCCGACGTCGCATCCACCCAGGTCTATACTGGACCAGGGTCAGTAGAAGGCCGCTGGTGAAGAAGAGTGTCGACCAGCTTGGCTGCGTTGACTGTTGCTCGTCGCTCATTTCGTCGGGTAGCTGGCTGGAGTTGAGCCTGTGTACGATGTGCCATTGATTGACCTGCAGCAACAGGCCCAGCATCAGCATCAACAGTGACTCGTAGAAGTCGCGCACCAGTGCCGCGGCACGCATTTGCATTTTGCGCTTGCGCAGTGTAGACATCAGCGAAATTTGGATCATAAACGAAATGAACTTATGCAATTTTTGGTCAAGTGCGTATGTTTATACATATGAATATTGTGAGTTGTCAAAAGTATGTATGTACGTGTGTAGCTATTTCTTGTTAGATATATATAATATGTATCTTAAATTCGATCCCTTGTTCCTGGACTAAGTGTGTAGCTTGACGTCCTGAGCAATGTTTGTTTAGTTTGTACTTTGTTTCGCTGCAATATTTTGGCTACTGTTCGTGGCGGGATATTGACAATGACCATTTGTATACCCTTGCAGAGGGTATATTCAATTTTGCCTGGAGTTGGCAAAGCACCATCCGACGCCGTAATGTATTTTTTAGTAACAGTAACAATGCTGGAAATTGACATTTGTTTCATTTATTCATGCCGAGTTTATAAAGTTGGTTAGGTCTTTTACACTTTAAGTTTGCATTCATAATCAGATCTGATTAAAGGTTTGCCTATCCTAATCTCTCTCTTTCCCCCCCACTCATCATTATCCTATGCACCCTGGTAAGCCACATACCAAACCCGGCGAGTCCTAATCCTTAAATCTCTGAGCGCATATTCAAGTTGATGCGGTGCGTAATGAATATTTGAACGAAAAGTTTGGTTTAAATTTTGAATATTTGCCGCACAGTGGTTGCCAAGCAGGACCACACACATATATGTATGTATGTGTGGCTGGGTGTGTGTGTGTGCGTATTTGATATATGACACATGAATCTGGCACGCACGTGCTGGTCCAACCAGGCCCTACTAGCAACTACTAGCTGCGAAATCAATTTCTCTGTCAAATCAGCAGACACTGAAAATGGGGCCAGCACCCTCTCTCTTTCCCTCTCCCTCTACCCCGTGGCACTTCTCCAACCAAATCTGCGACTGCGAGCAATGCTGTCATTACACATGCTCGTTCAGCGCGAAGAAGGAGCACAAACGGAACCCTAATCCCCATTCTCTGCCTGAGCCTCCTCCTCCTCCTCCTTCTGCTTCTCTTCTACGTCTCCCACTACTCGTGGCTGTGTGCCCCCCCCCCCTTTCCAATTGCCATGGCTGGAGGAGAACGACAACTCGTACATTTGCCTTTGGCTTGTGGGGCTTGTGGGGCTGCTGCTCTATTCTCAAAGTGGTAGCAGTTATTGTAGTTGTGCCTCGTCTTATTGCTGTCGTTGCTGTTGTTGTGATTGTTCTTGTTGTTGTTGTTGTTGTTGTTGTTCATTTTATGCGCCATATAAACGGTAGACCTAAAAGTCACCGGCGTCAAGTAAACAAAGCTGCCACCAGCCGCACAAAAAATATTTTCGACGACGGCTGCTGCCACAACTAAAATTGTTTGTGCACCAGACAAAACTCAAATGATTGAAGCACGTTTAAAATGTTCTGGAAGAATACTTAATTTTCTTAGATTTAAGATATTAAAGCTACCTACAATAGTCAGAAATACCTCAGATTTAGTTTGGAGTTCAAAATATGCCAAGAAGTCTTCGTTTCTTGGATGAGCTAAGGCTTTCAGGGCTTTTCTTTGTGCGTGGCATTGGGGGCAATGTTAAGTTAACAGCTGTTGCATTTAGCATTGAATTAGATACACTGTAAAGTTAATAGATATTTTACTTAACATTGGGTTGTAGGCACTGTTAAGTTAACAGCTGTTGCATTTAGCATTTGCTTCGAGGCAATGTTAAGTTAACAACTGTTGCAATTAACATTGGACTGGAAGCAATGTTAAGTTAACAGCTGTTTCAAAAAGCATTGGCTTAGAGACAATGTTAAGTTAACAGCTGTTACACTTAAAATTGGCTTGTAGGGAATGTTAAGTTTACAGCTGTTACAATTAACATTGGACTGGAAGCAATGTTAAGTTAACAGGTCTTGCATTTAGTGCAATTATATTATTGGAGGCAATGTTATGTTTACAGCTGTTGCAATTAACATTAGTTTAAAGGCAATATTAAATTAACAGCTGTTACCCTTAACATTGACTTGGAGGCAATGTAAAGCTAACAGCTATTGTATTTAGCTTGGCTTGGTGGCAATGTTAAGTTAACAGCTGTTACAATTAACATTGGACAGGAAGCAATATTAATGAAGTTGTCATTAAGAGAAAGAGAAAGTCTCTTCAAGGCAACTAAGTCTTGCCACTGGCTACTTATATTACATAAGTTGACATACCCAGCAGCAGGAATAATTCTGAAGTGAAGTCACACGTATAAAGCAGGAATATGCAGTGTACAGTCCATACTCCGCAATAGATCCTTCACGTTTCGCTCTCAAGTGAAACTTAAGTGGACACACTTGTCGCCTGTCAACTATCAGTTGTTCTGCGGTCGCCATAGACCATTGGCATTGGCTCCGTCATGGGCCTGCCTCCCCTCTCTCTCCCTCTCTCCCTCGGTCTCTTTCTGCAGCCCTGGCCCTGGCCCTGGTCGTCGTCATATTGTGTTTGGCAAGTCGTTTGCGATAAAGCCAACTACATAATGTCTCTGTAGGCAGAGCCGGAGGGGGGGGAGGGGGGCATGAGACGGATTCCGAGTGCTGGGCAGGAGACGGCGCTGCCGGGGCGAATAAAAATGCTAAACCAGCGCTATGCTGGCGTCGCAACGACGCAAACACCCAAGTCATATGTGTGTGCCCCGACAGCAAGCAGGAGCAGGGGCAGGGACGCAAAGGGGTGAGGGGTGACGTTTGGGTGAGGCTGGATAATGCGAGTTATCCTTGATTGCCTGCTTCGATAGGAGGATATGACGCGGCTGTGGCAAACAAGCCGCTCAACGTACATTTTTTCTCTTCCTTCTGCTTCCCCTCCCTTTACTTCCCTCTTCTGAGACCATCGTGATTTGCTTTAGCTTCTTTCTTTTTTTTTCTCTGTCGGCCTTTTTGCTCATTTGGTTTGGCTCTTGGCCCCGGCTGTGCTGCCCGTACTCATCATCATTTGCCATGAGCCCAAGTGCAGCAGTGGGCAAGGGGGGAGGGGGAGAGGAAGAGGAAGGGGGTAGGTGAAGCAAACTCATTGGGATTTCATTGCTGTAATAGGCGGCTTACAAGTTGGCCAAGCTAATTGATTTGCCGCTGCGAACTGTCAACGCTGCTGGCCACGTGGCAAGTGGCAAGTGGCAGAGACGTGGGCGCAGGAGGTGGCAACTTGTGGACATGGGGGCAACTCTTAAACTAAACTAAACAACAATTTTTAATTGTGCCCGAGCACAAGAAGACGAAGACGAGGCCAAAGGCAAATGAGCGCGAGCACGATACGAACGAGGTCAATGATTGTTTACACTACACTCGAATGCTGTTTACCCCCAGCTGACGGGGCAGGCTCGGGCGGCGAGACGGCGAGACGGCCCAGAAGGGGCGACACAGCGACTGGGCCAGTCAACCAGATGGGGGTGCCTTCTCCATCCCCATTCCCATCCCCATCCCCGTCCACGTCTTTGTCCCCGCCCCGAGTGCCTTCGCTTAGGCCACTTGGCTCGCAGCCTGTGTTAACTGACTCTCGCTGACGGGCACATTATGCCCAGCGGCGTGTGTGTGTGTGTGTGTGTGTGTGTGCATACACAAGTGTGTACAGACGAGCTCACTAGGCTGTGTGTGTTCCCAGTATAGAGAGAGAGGTGGCCCAGAGAGGGAGGGGGGAGGTTCGATGCCAGCATCATTTACACTCCACGTCGCGGCTTTAAATGAGTAGCCTGATTACTGCCCCAATCGACTGCGCCATGTGGCAGGTGGAATGTGGCATGTGGCATGCGCCATGTGGCAGGTGGCCCATGCTCGATTCGTAATCTCAAATTATCACAGGCCAACAGCAGTATGCACAGTGCGAAAATTCAAAGTGATTTCAAAGAGTTTTTATAGCACATGAATCATTCATGTTAATACTAAACAGGCAGCGCACTATTAGCATAATACAGTTATGTAATTACTAATTCCGGCGAACTAGTCAGCGGGAAATTCCAATGAAATAAATGTCAAGGCGAGAGTAAACAAAAAGCCAGAGAAAGCAACGCACTTGACTGCTAAATACCCTACACACTGTTCTGGCAATGCCTACTGAGTTTTGTTAACCAACATTGTCTAAGCGACATTCACTAACACTGAGCGCTTTCAAGCTGAGATTCTTTTCGTTTACCATTCTTATACAAACTGAAGATACCCCTTAGTTTACAAGGTACTAGTGCAGATAGGAATCCACACAAATTTAAAACGGAAAGAAAGGCCGGCTGATGGTTGTATTCCCTTAAGGGTTCCTAACTCTGCTATCGTTCTTATACTTGTTATGTTAAGTTGAGTTATTTTTAAAATCAAAATAGGTCTTCATATAAAACCTTCATTTCGGCCGACCGTTTCTATGGCAGCTATATGTTATAGTAGTCAGATTCTTATGAAATTTTATATGCGTATTAAATATATAGAAAAAATGCGATGTAATAAATTTGGTTACAATATCTTAACAAATAATAAAAATCAGCCGATAGTTTGTATGGCAGCTATACGATATATTGGTTCGATCCAGCTCGTTCTGACTTATTTACAGCGTGCAGCAATAAGAAGTATGTGTGCCCAGTTTCATGGAGATAGCTCCAAAATTGAGAGACTAGTTTAAGTTGCAACAGACGGACATACGGAGAGACGGACATACGGACAGACGAACAATCAGACAGGGCTAGTTCGATTCCTCTGTCGATGCTCAGCATCGGATGCTGCATCAGGTGCTGATTCAGAGTATATGTACTTCATAGGGTCTGAGATGTCTCCTAAAGTGTATGCAAGTTCCTGACCTAAATTGATATACTCTCTGCAAGGGTATAATGACAATTATGGACAGGCAGACGAACAGACAAACGGACAGGCAGACAGACATGCAGACAGACTTGGCTAGTTCGACCTCTCTATTCATGCTGATACATAGGTTTACTTTATAGAACCGGAGATGTCTCCTAAGCTGTGTGCAAACCCTCACCTATATTCATATATACCCTGTGCAGAGTATACAAATATTTGCAAAAATATTTAATATGTATTTAACATATATTTACCATACATTTAATATATATTTAATATGCATGCAAATAATATAGTTGCTGCAAAATAAAGGGAAATGTCAAGTTCAGTTAAAATATCAGTGAGCTTAAAATTAAACTTTCATAAAAGGAATGCGAGTTTAATTATTCCCATAATAAGCAATACATAATATATATAAATAAACACTAACTACATAGTTGACTGTATATATGATTTGCAAAAACTTGTCGGAATTTATTCGATCTAAATCGGCAATTGAGACATGCTAATTCAATCTAACCCCCACAAGTGCCTCAGTTCTCTGACTGTTAATTGTTCCCACGGGTGACCCGAGCTGCACTTGAGGTAATTAATATAAATTCTCGACTATCTGATGAGTTGAGTTGATGCGAAAATTCCGAATTAATTTTCTTTCTTGCTGTAAATTGAAAATCATTTGTTTCTTTCCTTGTCTCTTGGGTTGAGTTGCATTGCACTGTAGAGGGGGTAGGGGGTAGGGGAGGGGGGGTGTCATTGCAATTAGGGGCGTGACAATTGAACAGCATTTGACAGCAAACAAAGATCGAGCTGCCAAGTGGCAGCAGGCGATGGCGATTGCTCGTTCAGCTTTCAATCTCTCAATCGAATATTACGTATACGCCGTGCTTGACGCTCGTCGTTCGTTGCTCGTTGCCTGTTGGCGCCGGCATTTGCCAAGTGTGTCTGCAGTGTGTGTTGCCCTCGGGCCGAGTCAAGTGGAGAGCGTCCACTTCAGCCTCGAGAGTCTCATTTGCTGCCCACTCCCCTCGTTCCCCTCGCTCCCATCTCCAGCTGCCTTTGGACACAACTCACACGAAGCAAACGACGATTTGTCGCGCGTGTCTCTGTGTGTGTGTGTGTGTGCTAGCCTGTTCATTAATTTCCATTTCCCGAGCATATCTCGATAATTATGTTAGTGGACTAATGCGACCACGCCACCTCCTCCCCTCCCCCGCCGCCCTCATGCCATGGGCAATCGCTCTCTGAGCAATTCGTCGTTTCCCATTTCCCACTTCGCTTTCGGCATTTGCGATTTGCCGAATTCGCGCTGCTCACGCATCTAATTAAATAATTATACGCTTAATTATATTTGCCGCTTAATTTTTGTGCTGCAAGTGCAGAAGGGGTGAGACAGAGAGAGGGAGAGAGAGAGGAGGGTCATTAATTGTTGTTTAATTTGAATTTGCCGAAAATACAAAATGCCAGGGAGACTGACAGACAGCTGGCTTACTGCCTGGCTAAGCATTAAATGTGCCACAGGATTAATTGCCAAGAGAGACAGAGGGAGAGAGAGAGACAGAGCTAGAGAGAGAGAGAGAGAGAAGTTGCCGTAAAAATTCATTTAAGCCTCTTGCGGCTAAATTGATTTCTCTGCTAAAATTTTGGCTGTGCACAAACAGAAGTTGATCGTAATGTTGCTGATGGAACACACACACACACACGCGCACGCATACAGAAGCATAAGCTTAAGCCTTATACAGCGTGTACACATTTGCAACTGTTGCCCCATGTGCCACAATTCCATTCTCTATTTGCACTTCATTTTTGCCATATTGCGGCTTTGGCTCCTTTTTTGCTTTACTCCTGCATTGAAATTCTCTTTGGGGCATTATTTTTGCTACTGTCGGAGATAAATGTAGAGAGCGAGAGAGGGAGCACAAAAAATGCACACAAAGCCTGTCTGTCATGTGGAGTCCCGCTGCAGATACCCTGTAAATGAGTTAAGGAGTATTGATGAGCTGAATATGAATATACTTGAGTTCCCTAAGCCTAATGAATCTTTTTCTGTGAACCTTTGTTAGGCGGGAAGCCACATACAACATACAACTTCAGCTCCCTTCCAACTCCCCCCCCGGCTTAGCATACAATGTGTATGTTCCACAAAACGATTATGCCCTGCCCTCCACTGGGCGTGGCATATAAAAATGATATGACATGAAATAAAGTTGCTGAAACTCGCGGCGCTCTTTAAGCTTTTGCAGCAATTCCTACTGCCTGCTGCCTTGTGGCTTCTTAGCCTCGCTTGACTTCGTTCCGTGGCCTAATAAGATGTAAAATCAAACATACAACGCACTGGCATTGCTCGGGTTTATCCAACTTTGAACTTAAACGAGGCTTTTGCGGGGCTTTAAAATGTTCCGCGTTCGCTAAGCTGCTGCATTACTTTGCCGCGTAATCTGATTCGAGCATGTCGCGTACACGTATATATACGAGTATATAATATATATACATATCTGTCTGCTTTCTTGGCCGGGCTTTCATTTCATTAGCCACGCCCACCAGCACCAGCACCATCGTCTCATTAGCGCCTCTCGCAGCGAAGAGGTTCAACTGCTGGCATCGTATTACTTATGTCGCCACTTCGCATCTTGGCAGCATGTTTTTCTCTGCTCATTAGACCGTTTAACAGCACTGGACGTGCACACAGACGAGGCAAGTGTGGGCAGGGGCTGGTCGCGTCTCCGTTTGCCATGCACATTGGGCAAAATTCTCTCACATTAGCCGCACCAAAATTGCATTGCCTCAGTCTAAGCTGCCACCAACGCCGCCGCCACCGCCGCTGCCGCCACCGCCGCTTAATACAAAACTTATTATGCGAATTTGTGGGCTTACGAGCACCGAAGTGGAGCAGCAGCAGACCCAACCAGACTAGGATGTGCACCCAAGCCGGGGTCTGCCTGTCGCCGCCGGCGATGGTGCTGGCCATAAACTCGACGGATATTTTGTGCAGGGGACGAATCCGCATGAATCCGCTTGTGGGCCATGTGGGCAGCGAGTGTTGGGTGAAGAGCGGGGCAGGAGAAGTGGAACTGTGTGCAGTGTGCGCACTAATTACGACAAGGTCGGTGCACTAATTAACAATGGCTTTGAGGCAGCTAAACGATATGGCGCCCAGGCGAACTGGCAGCTCAGGCAGCAGCTCAGGCAACAGAGCCCCAAAATCCAAAACACAGAAACCAGAGACCAGAGACCAGAGAATAGAGAGTGCAGACCAGAGACCAGGGACCAGAGACCGGAGCCCGATGACGGGCCAAGTCATGCGCATACTCTAAAAGTCACTGCACCTGCCTCATTCTCATATTATATTAGCTGTCAAGGTGTGTGTACGTGTGTGTGTGTGTTCGTGTGTGTGTGTTTGTTGTGGCGAATAAATGCTTAGCCCAGCACAGGTTGCATTCAACACGAGCTGTTCTTCTATTGAAAATGCACTGGAAATGCTGGTTATACCCGCTAGCCTTAGGGCAGAAGGGTATTATAGCTTTGTGTAAATCGAAAATGCATAGAACAAGCCAAAAAGAGGCGGGGCAGACTCCACAAAGCATATATGTATGCTTAATCAACAACAACAGCCGAGCCATGTCCGTCTGTCCGTTTATCTGTCTGTCTGTCCGTATGAACACCTATATCTCAGTGCCTATAAGAGCTAGAGCAATCAAATTTGATGTCGATATGTAGTATTAATGCACGCAGCATAAGCTTGATTTACAATTTGACCACGCCCCTTTACGCTCCCATAAATTAATAAAAACCGAGTTTCAAGCGCAATTTGAATGCTGAACACTTCATTTTGGGCAAACACAATAACCATCAAGGCCCAAATTATGCCTGCTTAATCAACATTAACAGCGGAGCCATGTCCGTCTGTCCGTTTATCTGTCTATCTGTCCGTATGAACACCTATATCTCAGTACCTATGAGAGCTAGAGCAACCAAATTTGGCTTCAATATAAAATATGTAATGCACGCAGCATAAGCATGATTTACAATTTGACCACGCCCCTTTATTCTCCCATAAATCAATAAAAACCGAATTTCAAGCGTAATTTTAAAGCTGAACACTTCATTTTGGGCAAACACAATTACCATCAAGGCCCGAATTATGTCTACTTAATCAACATTAACAGCGGAGCCATGTCCGTCTGTCCGTTTATCTGTCTGTCTGTCCGTGTGAACACCTATATCTCAGAACCTATAAGAGCTAGAGTAACCAAATGGTGTCAATATGCATTATTATTGCACGCAGCATAAGCTTGATTTATAATTTGACCACGCCCCTTTATGCTCCCATAAATCAATAAAAACAGAATTTCAAGCGTAATTTTATTACTCAACAGTTCATTTTGGGCAAACACAATGACCATCAAGGTCTAAATAATGCCTGCAAATTTAGTAGCGATCGTATAATTAATGCAAAAGTTATTTAAGAAATAATTTAAAGAGTTACCAATTTTCGAACCACTCCCTAAGGTATGCAACATAAATTTACAAAATCATTTTGGTCCAGTGTGTAGCGGGTATATCACAGTCGAGCACACTCTCGTGTTGCCTTCGCGCTTGAGTTGATTTGGTCAACAGGTTTCGAATCGAATGGAATAGCTTCACTCCTGACCCGCTGGCAACTCTTTATAGGTAACTAAACTCATATTGAACTCACGTTTATTATGAATTCTTTGAATCTATTTGAGTTGCCTCAATTATTTAGAATGAATTGAAAAAGTATTCGATGAGTTACTTACACGTCATTGTTATGTGCGCTATCGATTGCATATTGTTTATTTATAGGCTACACAATGAAAACTATATATATTAATAGTTATAATAATACTGTGCCTCATGCTTGCCCCTTGCCCCTGCCCCTGCACCTTGAGGGCGCTTGAGAATGAAGAAGTTCGAGGAATGACGATGCCTATTAAAAGGCCAAACAAAACCTCAACCACACATGTCCTTCAGTATGTTCTGAGTATGTCAGGTTAACTATGAATAAATAATATACCTGCCCTTTAATAACAACAACAACAATGTGCTAACTAAATTATGTAATCGCTGCGAGCAACTAATTTCGAGTACTCTCGAAAACGAATCTTGATTTATGGATCGACGAACAGGTTCGACGATTGCCAGCTGCCGATTGTTGTTGCCGGCAGTTGCTGTTGTTGTTTGTATTGCCTGCAGCCGGCTTTAGAATAACAACAACAGGAACTAGTCGTCGGCGTGGTCGGCATGGTCGTGGCGTTGCAGGCGTTGGCGGGTTGCTGATTTGACGCGATTAGATTAGATGAGATTTGTGTGTGTTTTTAGCTGCGGGCAGGCGCCAAAATTGTCGCCAACGGACAAAAGCTCAAAGCTTAAAGCTTGTGGTGAGTTACGCGCCAGAGAGAGGCCAGAGAGCCAGTGACAGAGAGAGAGAGAGAGAGAGAGAGAGAGTGAGCTTTCACGATGGGAATGGGGATGGGGATGGGGTGGTTCGCGTGGGAGTTAATGCTCGTAATGTCAATTGCTTGTTCTAAGTCTGTGTGCAATATTTTTAAGCCTCTGCCTTTTCTTAGCGCTCGCATCCCAGACAAAAGACACACACACACACACACACACACACACAGAGAGATACAGTCACACACATACGCACACTGGCCGACTGCCCGTGAGCATATTAATGCGATAATATTACGCATACGCAGCATAGGCAGCCCGGTTTGCTATTATTTTATTATGGCCTGCTTTGTTTTCGCTGGCTTCGAATGAAACGAGCGAAAATGATAAATGGAAATAACAAATTGCATAACATAATTAAAAAGCATTGTACCTGCCTGTCAGCAGGTGCGGCTCTGGTAATTAAATATGAGTCCTAATTAGAGATGCAGCAGTTGCTGATGACGAGTGACAGCTGAAACTGACAATGAAACTGAAACTGGAGCCGAGGTTGAAGCTGCAACATGCGCGTGTACAAACGTAACGCGGTAGCCCGTTAACTAGGGGGGGAGGGACGGGGAAGCGGGGCTTGCATCGGTCAACCACTTGCGCATTTGGTATGCGCCAAAAGCAGCCCGGCCAGCGGCCACTAAAAAAGCCAAAGCTGCCCAAGTGTGGTCGCAATTCGTTTGCATTCAAGGCAAATGCCCTCGAGCCAATGCTCGTCCCCCCCGCAGCTCCTCGAGCTGCGTCTCCATCACCCGATCCCGATCCCGAACCCCATTCCGCCCAATAGAGCCACCTACAGTCGCCTACAGTCAGTTGGCATTTTGAAAAAGAGCCCTAAATGCCGTTGTTCAACCTGATGGCACTACATTTCATTTATTAGAATTTACTTTTACCAAGGCCGCACGTTGCGCCCGCACAGCCTTGGGCATATGAAATTACGGCTGTGCACTGTGTTACTGTATGCAAAACCAATCTACAGAGTTAGGACACTTGGGCATCCTTTGAGCAAGGCTGCCAAAATTTATATTTATTTATATTCTAAAATGCGAGACTCTAACAAATTGAAGCCAAGCGCCTTGACGGGCTGCGTTGATAGAGATAAGGCGAACAACAAAAATATACCTATATCTTTAAAATTTAAGATGAAAGTGTTAAATACAAATTAAATGCAGATTAAATGCAATTAAATATATATTTACTGACTAATATTATAATAAAAAAAAAAAAAAAAAGAACTGACTAATATCTGAAATGTTTCTTCTTCAATAAGTTGTTGAAAGCTTCAGAAAAGGTTCTTTTTTATACAATTATATTTATTCTCAAACAAATTAATTAAACCAAATTTTTTTCACTTTAAGCTCACTTAAAAATTATAAATAAATTACCTAAAATTTAAAATTTAATTTTGGAATGTAAATAAATGTATTTGCTTTCCAAAGCACTTTCATTGGAGTAAATCGCAACAATAGATTGGCCCCAGCTCACGTAATAGTGCCAGGAAATATGGTTCCCAGATAAAGGCCTTCAAATTTCAAAAAGAAACCTCCCTTTAAAAAGGAAAAACTTTAATATGCGCAAGAAATATGTTATAAATTGAACTTATGAATATTTTAAAATATATTTCTTAACATTATCTATGAATTTTTTTTTTTTTGTTTTGTATTTTATTATAAGTGAAGAATTAAAATATCTCCCCATTTAAATATTGTATTAATTACGAATGGTTTTAATAACTTTGCCCTAAAAAGTATGCTATACAAATGTGTAATTTGCAGAAACCAAAGCCCGAGCTTGTAGCGTGATAATTTCATTCCATATAGAGCATCTTATCGGGCAAAAGCTTCCGCCATTCGCATAACTTTCAAGCCAGGCTCTGCTTCGCTTCGTTTTTGAATGCAGAGCAGGCTCGGCTGTGGCAGGAGACAGCGACAGCGACAGCGACAGTAGCAGCGGCAGCAAAGGCGATGCCGATGCGCGGTTAAATTTGCATAGCATACTTTCGGGCAGCTCTGAAAATAGCGACAGGCGAAGGAGAATAATGCGCGCATTTATTTATTTATTTAAACTACGCCTGGCGATATCAGTGTTGGCTTAGCTAACACGTCCACTTCGACGTCGACGTCGACTGCGGTTGCGACTGCGGCTGCGGCTGCTGCGCCCCGAGCCAGCCTGGTTAGGCTTTTTTGGCAATCGTTTTTGAAAGCTCGCTCCAGGAGCATGTCCGCCCCGACGAGCGTCTCTTCAACTTCGCTTGCTCGTCTCGTCTCTCTGTGTGTGAGTGTGTGTGTGTGAGTGTGTGTGCCTGCTTGCTGTCAGTGTGTTAGTGTTGAGCTTCCTCGTCGTCCTCGTCGTCGCTTCGGTGGTATCAACAAGGACATTCGACCTACTGTTGATTGCGCACCGAAGCTTTTCAGTTGATTTTCAGACCGTGCCACGTACGGAACACAAGTGCGCTGTCACTGCCGGAGTCGAGGCGGAGCGGCCAGAAAGCATGCAGCAGCGTCTTTCTTAAGTCCAAAACATTTTCGCCATATTCATTATCAATTACCAGTGAGTGTGCGTGTGTGTGTGTGTGCGTTGCGTTGCAGCACCGTAAAGGTATTTGCAGTCAAACTTTTTGTTACTGTTTTTTTTTTTGCTCTCCACCCAACTATTCTGCTGCAACATCAGCTCTACTGCAACTGTTGTTGTTGTTGTTATTATTATTGTTGCTGATGTTGCTGTTGTTGTTCTTTTAACCGTGACATGTGCAAAAAATTGGTCAGTCAAGTGAGTGAGAAGCGAGAAGAAAGAAATGCCAACGTCAAGGAGCGCGGCTGCTTTATTGATAAAGCCACACACACTAACACACACTGACTATACCAAAGGCAGACAAGTTTACAAATATAAAATTCACACACACACACACAGGCACAAGAGCACGGCCGGAGGGGGGCACACTGAAAAACGAGTCTGACAACTTAACGACTTACTTAGTCAAATAGAGAGGTACGACGACACAAAATAACATTGCCCAAATATAACGAGTGGGTGACAAAGGGACAGCAACAGAGGGGGAGAGGGAGAGAGACAGAGAGAGAGAGAGACAAAGGCAGAGCATGACGATACGCTGTGGATAAGCTGAGCCAAAGAGCCAGCCTAATAGACTGTCCGACCGGGCCGTAAAGGGTAACAACGTGCTCACCCAAACACCCACACGACCCCACAAGCACACATAGACACACTCACACACTCACCCACACACACACATAGAGATATCCCTACACACAGACACACCCTACGCGTAGGTGTGTGTGATAAAATATTCAATTTTTTTTCGCTTGTTGTTGTGCTACCCGCTCCAAAAAGGTGTCCGAATGCGAATGCGAAAATGCGATAGAAGCTGCGGCCAATGCGCTGCCTTGGGGCTTTTACTCTTTACGCTTTGCTTTCACTTCTGTTGCGCTTCGACGCCAGCATCGCTGTTGCTGCTGCTGCTGCTGTTGCTGTTGCTGTCGGCTTCGCTGTCAGCGATTTGCAAGTTACGAGCTACGAGCAACGAGCAACGCTCTCTGCGGTTGGCGGCGTGTTCGCGTGGCTTACGAAATTGAATGAATATAATCAAATCAAAATGAAAGAGGTTATGTAAATTTTGGTCGGCTCACGTGTGTGCGGCCCCCAAAAAGTTACCTCTCCCTCCCCCTTCACCTAGCTGTTTTCTGTTGCTGCAAAGTTGTATCTAGCCGTGGCCCGTTGGAATTTGCATAATTTACAGCGCAAGTTAATAGCCAAACACATGTGCCGCAGCCAGAAGGAGTGTGGGGAGTGGGGGGAGGGGCAGCTCGAGGGACTCTATGAACTTTGACAGTGGGGGGCAAACTTTCACTGTGCCACAGTCGGCGGTTTATCGAGCAGTTGTTTAGCTGAATCAGCTGATTCCGGCACGGCAAAGTACAGAAAGAATGCGGAACAGTATTCTAATAACAAGCTGACACATAGCCAGAAACAAGCCAGACAAGACACAATTCACAATCAGTGCAGAGTTTCAGCACTTCAAAAAGAAATGCAGGCGAATTTCTAAAACGAGAAAAATTTAATAAAAATGAGCAAAGAACAATTCAAAATGAGAAAAACGTTGACTGAAAAGTGCAATCACAGCTAAAAAATGTTAGCAAGCGGCAACCGAATGAGATAGAGTGAGATAGCAGAGATAGGAGAGAACGAGAGAGAGGGAGAGAGAGAGAGGAAAGGCAGACCGACACGAATCGGCGGAATCGCCTTTTCCATATCCTCCAACGCTGTCTCTGGCCAAGCGTCATAAACCTTTTACCCGTCGACCTTTAACGAGACTCCCAAAAATGCAAGTGAGACAGCGACAGAGAAAGAGAGGGAGAGAGAGGAAGCAGAAAGAAAATTGCATGGAAAACGGGCATGGCAATGAGCAGAACGGTTATGCAAAGAGGAAAATTAAAACTACTTGGCCAAGTCAGTGTTCTGTGTGCTTTGCCATCGAGAAATGCCATCGAGTGAGCTCGCCCCACAGGGTGTGCCTCTGTCGAGATGATTCACATTGATGAGTTGATGCCACGCTAAGCACTTGATGCTTGGCTAAGCAGATATTACAGGGTATCTGTCAGTTGCAAGTAGGCTCGTCTGTCGCCAGTTATCGCATTTGACTTTGTTGCTTGTTTGCAATTTGCACTCTGCTTTCTTCATTAATTCGTTCGTACCGCTCATTCTCCCCAAAATAGGAAAATACTCACATGCATGTGCTTGCACCAGCGTGTATGTGCTTGCGCCCCTGGCTGCTTTAATTGGTCATTCGCCTTTTCATCTGCCAATTATCCGGGCATTCGATTCAATTATACTAAACGTCTGTCAAACTGAAAGAACTCTTTGTTTCGTCTTTATACCCTTTAAAAGGCGCATACTATGTGTGTCAGAAATGCTTTGAAGTTCACTTGGTAATGAGTGACGGACTCTTTAAAGGCATTGATCGCTGCAACAGTTATAAAGTGTGGCATAGGTGCCTAGCATAGGTACCTAACTCGTGCTCATAATTCCTTCGTATTCTGCTCTATGAATCAAAAAATAACCTTGTGTTTCTTCATATGTTCAATGGTAACAAGAGAAGAGCCTAATAGCCTTCGTGCAAAGTCATTGATCGCTGCAACAGTCATAAAATGTGGCATAGGTGCCTAGCTCAGCATAAGTACCGCATACTATGTGTATCAGAAATGCTTTGAAGTTCACGTGCTGATGAGTGACAGACTCTTCAAAGTCATTGATCGCTGCAACAGTCATAAAATGTGGCATAGGTGCCTAGCATAGGTACCTAACTCGTGCTCATAATTCATTCGCCTTCTGCGCTGTGAATCAAAAATAACCTTGTGTTGCTTCATAAATATGTTCAATGATAACAAGAGTAGTGCCTTATAGCCTTCGTGCATCTTGCAGGGTATGTGCAAGTCGAGCAACTCGCGCAGCAGCTGTGGCTAAGTTGTTTACTTCGTCTCCTTGTGGATTAAGTATTCTTGCGCAATTGTTGGATTTTTGATGAGCTGCTTTATTATTCACTGCGATTTTAAAGATGTCTGTGAGTGGCAGAGTGAGTGGCAAATTGAATAGCAGAGTGAATGGCAGAGTGAGTGCGAGACTCAGTGTCTGCTGTCTCAATGAATGCTCAATGAATGTTGCGTTTGTAATCGAGTTATTCGCTCGAGTCATGTTTGATAAAGTTTTGCACCAGCAGGACAGGTGGCAGGCACACACACACGCACACACACGCACACACATGCACTCACACACACTCACACACACTCACACACACTCACACACACACACACTCAAGCCAAGTTGTGCTGCAGAATAGCAAAGTGAAGCAATTAGTCGGCCAACCACGTCAACCTCGCCTGGCTCAGTCCGTGTTCGCTGTCCGTCTGTCTGTCTGTCTGTCTGTCTGTCAGTCTGTCAGTTTCTCTCTGGCCCAAACAAATTGGCATTAGCACTCGCCGGGCAAAGTTCTTGGGCACCCCTGCTGCTTGGGTTGTCTGGCAAGTTGTTTACAAGTCGTTTGGCAATTATTCAATTAAATACGGACGCCAAGGGGCATTTTATATAATAATTTTGACGCACGTTGCACGAGTATAACTTGCGAAATGCATTTAGAGTCGCAGCCGGAAATGCCGCGTAATGCCAGCCTCACGAGCAACACAAACCGGAAACGGAAACCGGGCAAGGCACCGTAAAGGGAAAGGGGGTGTGGGGCATGTTGTGATGCCATCTGGCACAAAGTCCACCTGCAATTTGCAATTGCAATGCCGCCGGCGGCCTTAAAGTGTGTTCAATTTTCTTTCCTTTCAATTTCCTTGGCTGACAGTCACAGTAGAGCAACCCCAACCCCTACTCCTGCCCGTACTTTGCCCCACTCCAACCAGTTTAGTCCGCTTGCAATGCCTTTTGGCACAAACAACTTCCGTCGGCATCAGTGAACATGCTCGGCGACGAACCAGATGAGATGCGATGAGTGCTGCTCAGCTCTGTTCAGCTTGGGGATGAGGGCGACGCTTGGCCAGCTCGTTAGCGATTGCATCACACATAGACGGACGTCTGAAGCGTGTCCCTGTCCCTGTCCCACTCCGTGTCCACGTCCATCTCCATCTCCGTCTTTATCTTCATCTCCAACCCGTCTCTGTTCATCTTTGCTCTGCGCGCAGCATGCAATGCTGAAGCACTTTGTGTAGCTGTGTGTGTGCGTGTGTGTGTGTGTTTGCAGTGTGTGCTGTGACCGCCTCAGTTCTGCATCATTTGTCCTCTTTGTTTACCTACCCAGTGAGCGGTCTTATCTGGGCTGACTAGCGAAAAGTAAGCACAGATCCCATCAAGAGAGACAGAGAGAGACAGAGACAGAGAGAGACAGAGAGAGAGAGAGATGTATGTAATGCATATGTATAAAGAATGAGATGGAGCGAGAGAATATAGTGAGTGCACAAAGCCCATTAACACAGTATATACCATATGTATATTTTATATGCATCTAATGATCCTTGAAGGCAGTACAATTATGAAATGCACAATTATTTATTTTCATCTCACGCCCTTTCTTTTATCTCTTCAGTTTGCAGTGATTGTATAATGAAAGATATGTGCAATAGAGTTCACAGGTGTATAGGGTTATTAAGATATATATTCTTAAGCAATAGGAATTTATATGATAGTCCTTTAAGATGCTTTGAAACAAGTTATTGGTAATCAAAACTATACTCTTTCGTAGATAGAGATTGATATAATAGATACATATTCATATATAGCATAGATCAACTGATCAACTGTATGTCTCTCTATCTTTCTGCCTGTCTGTCTGTCTGTCTCTCTTTCCGTCTTTCAGTCTCTCCGTCTTTCTGTCTGTCTGTCTTTCTGTCGGTCTGTCTGTCTGTCTGTCTGTCTGTATGCCTGTCTGTCTTTCTGTCTGTCTATCTGTCTGTCTTTCTGTCTGTCTGTCGGTCTGTCTGTCTGTCTGTCTGTCTGTATGCCTGTCTGTCTTTCTGTCTGTCTATCTGTCTGTCTTTCTGTCTGTCTGTCTGTCTGCCTGTCTGTCTGTCTGTCTGTATGCCTGTCTGTCTTTCTGTCTGTCGTTCTTTCTGTCTGTCTTTTTGTCTGTCTGTCTCTTTATTTCTCTGTCTCTCCTTCCATCGCTCCGTGTCTCAGACCCTCTGCCTCTCTGTTCCTCTGTCATTGTGTCTCTTCGTCTGTCTGTCTGTCTGTCTCTCCCTCTCTCTGCCTGTCTCTCAGTCCCTCCGTCCCTCTGTCTCCTTGTCTCACAGTCCCTTTATCACTCTGTCCCATTTTCTCTTTGTCCCTCCGTCTCTCTGTCTCACTGTCACACTGCCTCTCTCTTCCCCTACCTCCACTCTGGTTTTACGAGTAATTCAGTTGACCCTCAGGCAACACCCCAGGCGACAGTTAACTGTGGGCCACATCCGCGGAGAATTGTTGTCATCGTCCTTGTCGACGTCGCCCTCGTCGCGGTGTTGCTCGTGTCCGTGTTCTGTGTGTCCACACGTTGACAGAGCGCGGCTGGAAATTTCATCAAAAGTTGCCAGCCGCCTGGGCCTTTTCTTCTTCTTCTCCTTCTTCTTCTTCTTCGTTCACTTCATTCTCGTCTTGTTCTTGCTGTTCCACCGACATCCGGCATCAGACATCCGACATGGCCATCAAATTTGTCCGCAACTCGTAAAATGGCGAGCGTCCAATGCGAAATGAAATATGAAAGTGCCACAGAACGCAGCACGTAAAGAAGTACCGAAAAGATACAGAGAGAGAGAGAGGCAGATAGTGGGCTCTAGTTTTATGATTACGTTATGCAAGTTGCTTCCAATTTGTCATTCGCTTTAATGTTGCTTATGATTTCTGCTGCAGATCCTAATTACGCCCCATGAAACTTGCTCTTTGGCATGTTGCGTATGGCAAAAATGACGATTATTACCATTTGATGGCACACCAAGGGGATGGTGGAGGGGGCTATTCAATGGCGTAGCAGAGCCTATGTAGTTTCCACTCGGTTTCAATTGCCAATTGAAAGTCAATTAAGGCCTCATGCAATTTTCCCCAACAACGAATTACAAAAAGTTCTCCCCACCCCCGACCATGACGACGACGATGAGGACGACGACCAGAAAAGTTTCCAGAGAAATTATTAAAATTTTAATTACGCAACTCTATGGCAAACTTGTCGACCCCGTTTCTACCTCACCCCAGTCTCAGTTTCGAGTCGCAGCGAAAGGTAAAGCCAGTTGGGCCCCCAATCGCTGTTTACCTCAGCGACTCTTTGGCTCTTTGACGGCTTTGTTTACTCCGCAAGTTGCCGCGTAACAATCGCTCGTTATTTCCACACAATTTCCGATTTTTATAATCGATTCTCGATTCTCGTAATTTCATATTATTTTCAGCGTTTATTTGCATTGTTATCGCGGCATCGCAAAACCTTAAACGACCGGAAACAGAACTCAAAATTTATTTCTTTATGATTTCCTGTCGTGCATTTTGCACTCAATTACAAATCGTTTCCGGCCAAAGAAATACATAGTGCACTCTTGTTTATTTCTCGCTACGTTCTTCACTGGCTCTCCGCTGCTTCTTATCCGTTCTCTTCTTGATTACAGTTATGCACGAGTAGAAAACTTTTTAACCAATGAATTTCGAACTTATGCAATACCTTTGCCTGCACTTTGAACCCGCTGTCGCGAGAAGGGAACAGACATAGCTCAGTCGCTCAAGGACGACTGTCAGAATTGTACAACTTAACTGGCAGCTTAGAAAAAAGAAAAGAAAGAGGAAGACAGAGAAAGAGAGAGAGAGGGAGAAAGAGAGGGAGATGTGCAGTTTTTCAAGTTGACTTGAGATTTTGTCAGTTCTCTTCGAGCAAATTTATTTTATGTTCTCCTGCGGTGGCAACTCTGAGTTGAATTTCATAGTGGAAGCTGACGAAATAGCGCAATGACTAACCGACCGAATGACGGACAGATGGACGGATGGAGGGACTGACGGAATAAAGGCATGACGGACTGGCGGCAGTTTCTTTTGGCAACGTCTCGGCATTGTGCGATGTCCCTGGCTGTCGCAGTTTAGATGTGTTTTTTGGTCTTCGAGCGCTGACGGCGGAAGGAGAAGAGAGAGAAGGAGGTAGGGAGGTAGGGAGGGTAGCGTCACATACAAAAACCATCGCTGACATGCTTAAATATCAAAGTACCTTTTGCTATTCATCAGCGGGTGCCCAGCTGGAGGCGGGGGTGGCTGCTGCTGCTGCTCCTGACCATGGCAGGTGCATGAAGCGGGGGCAGGGGCAGAAAGCGAACGTGAGGAGGGTGAGCTGAGCTGAGCTGACTACTGCATGATGGATGACGTTTCGCCTTGACAATGTGCCCGCCTTGGCTCGTTTTCGGCTGGTAGTAGTCAAGCTATCTTTAATCTCGCTTGTCGCTTGTCTCTTTCAGATCGAACTATAGCCAAGTCCGGATAAGACACGCGCCTCCAATTACCTGTTGTTAACAGTCCACGGCCCCGTTCCACACCGGAGACCGAAGAGAGAGTGAGAGAGAAAGAGCAACAGGAACAGAAACAGAAACAGTGGTAACTGGCGTATCCTCCACGGCCGCACAATGGGCAAGAAGAACTCCAAATTGAAGCAGGACACCATCGATCGTCTGACAACAGACACGTACTGTAAGTACCATAAGTGCAAGAGAGACAGAGAGAGAGAGAGAGCGAGGAAGGGGGGCTGCAGGGAAGAGAGTGCGAACGGTGCCCTCTTGGGCCACACAAATCATGCCGAGTGCGTTTCAGCCTTGAACTCCATATGAATTATTGGGTCGAGCATTAAAAACCACTTGGAAGCCATTTTGGCAGCCCAAACGTGCGCAAGTTTCCGCAAATAAATACAAGGAAATATGCGGCTTTGTATCCTGGCATCTATCTAAGTGCCTTTGCCCATTGTGAGGGCATTACCAGGGCTGAAGAGGATCAACTTGCTGAGAAGGCTTGTAAACTATCGATGTGATCGAAAATGCAATTTATCGCTTTATTATTATTATTATTATATATTAATGGGGATGTTGGTACTATACGATTAGTGATTGAGAGCATAACTCGTTGTTAGTACAGACTTCTTCAGTTTGTATTTATCGATAGAACTGACTACTTTTGTAAGAAGCTATCATTGACTGCATCTGTGTCTATCGATAGTAATGACTACTTTGGAAGTTCCAATGATTGAAAGCATAACCCATGGATGGTCAGACCTCTTCTGTAAGTATTTATCGATAGAATCCACTACTATTGTGAGTAGCTATCGATAACACGGAGTACACCTGTATCTATCGATAGTAGTATCGATAGTATCTATTGATAGTATTACCCGTGGTTAGTCAGACTTCTTCTGTGTGTATTTATCGATAGAACTGACTACTATAGCGAGTAGCTATCGATATCATTGACTACATCTGAGTCTATCGATAGTATTAACTATATTTGTAGTACAGACATTGTAAGTACCGACTATCGATATGTAAATAGCTATCGATATCACTGACTACATCTGTGTCTATAGATAGTAATGACTGTTTTTGTGGTACAGCATTGTATGTATTTATCGATACATGAATAGCTATCGATATCATTACTACATCTGCATTTGTCGATAGTATTGACTACTTTTGCAAGTACCCAACCGGCTACTTTAGGTAGCTCCCTTCCCAAGCAATCATTGCTTTCCTCAAATCTCTGTCTCTCTCCCGTTTCCTTCACTAGAATTGCAACTCTCGCACAGCTCATATGATTCCATATTCCTAGAAAGACGTTTGTCGTTTGTGTTGTTTGTTGCTGTTTTGTGTGCTTTTTGGTTACTTTTTCTGTTTCTATTTTTTTGGCGGTTGACTGCACCGTACTCATTGCTTTATGTCCATATAAGCACATGCCAGCAATAAGGTCATATTTTATTTTTGCTTCTTTTTGCTGCTGCCAGCTTTGGGGCATTTCGTTCTTTGTGGCAGAAATGAGTTGATGCGAAAGTGCCGAGTGTATGATGGGTGTGCTCACCATGTGTATGTGTGTGTGTGTGTGTGTTGGGTGTGTGTGGTCTGCGAGGGCAAACAGACTCCGATTCTCGCAAATGCCGACATTATTTCCAACAGTTGCACAAGGCAAAAGTTGCCGCAGAGTGCAAGTTGCCCCCAAGTTGCCTTTGCCCGCCCCCCCTGTTTCATTCGCAGTCGCAGCCTCTGCCATTGCATTTCGATTGCAGCCTAAGACCAGCACTCTGGTCATGAGCTTAAAGAGCTTTAGGAGTATCATTTATTGCTTATAGCCAGAGTGGCGTGTTATTGCCAATACCCCTCGTTGCTTAAGGCGTTTAATGGACTTCCATATCTGGCCCCGGAGTGCGCTTATCGTGCTAAGTTTGCAGCCAGAGATACGTTCAAGCAGCTTATACTCTCGCTCTCGCTCTCCCTCATGCCCCCTCTCTCTCTCTTCCCCTCTCTCTGTGTTTATTGTCCAATCCGAATGGAATTTGAAGAAGTGTTAGATATTTTAATCAGCTAAGCATATGTTGCAGTCTGTATCTTTCCTAAGTCACTTACAAATCGGGCTCAAAAATTAAATAGTTGATTTGCGGAGGCGGTGGGCGTGGCAACAATCATTTGAAATAAGATTGTGCTGCGCATGATATAGAGAAGCCTTCATGCCAAACTTGACATCACTAGCTTTAATAACAGCTGAGATCTGTGTGCTCATACAGACAGACTGGCAGACAGACATGGTTTAAATCAAGACTATTGCAAGCTTGGTATCACTAGCTTTAGTCACACTTGAGATCAGATAAACTGGCAGACAAACATAGCTTAAATCAAGACTATATCCATAGTTTGTGGGCTTTGCCACGCCTTCTTCTCACCGCCACATACCTTTGCACAAATTAAGCATACCCGTTTTTTAATAATTTCAACTATCGAAGGGTATGAAAAAAGGATATTCAAAAGGTTTGATAAGTTCGTAGAATACAGTAATTATTGAGAAGCAGTATCATTAAGAGTAGAAATACGAATACCATTATGAGTATACTGTGTGTATAGTGTGGGAGTATGTCTGTGGGTACTCGGAATGCTGCTCGAACTCGCACTCGATTGTTTCTGCCAGTCATTTGCTCAGTCAATAAGGATGCATTAGACTGCACCACAGGATAAACATGGTGAAATGTGCCCAACATTTGATTACATTCTGCTGCTTGTAACTCCCACTAGTGTCACAGTAAGTGGGCGAGTGTGTGTGGGTGTGTGTGTGTGCATCAGTAAGTGGGTGTGAGTGTGTGCGGCTTTCATGTCAATTTCTGTTTGTGTTACGCTTTGGCAAACAGTCGAAGCAAATCGCTTATAAAACTAAAATGTAGACAGCGTCATTGCAACGCGAACGTGGAGAAGCAGGAGCCCCGAACAGGGACAGAGGACCTAGGGCATAGGATTCTGGGAAAGAGTCGGAGATAGAGACAGGCTCAGCAGAGTCGAGACAAGTTGAGCCCGTCGCAATGTCATATTGCAATGCCATTTGAACTGCATTCATTTGCCAGCTAGGCAAACACACCCACACACACACACACACACACACACACAGAGGGAGCTGTCTATATGAAACTAGTAGTGGTCCTTCTGGGCTACTCTGCGCTATCTTCAGTGTGGCGTGTCCTGCGCCAGTTCATTTCGTACGCATTGGCATCCAACGCCAGCTCTGGCACTCAAAATTCAATTCAATGTTGAAATTATTATTGCACTTGTTGTTTTTGTAGTCCCAGCTCTTCATTGTCACGTTGTGTAGGGCCCTAGCTTCCCATTTCTGTGTGTGTGTGTATGTGTGTGTGTGAGTGGGCACTCAGCTTGTCTCGTCGTGACATTTTGTTTGGCATTTAACAGTGGAAATCAAACGTGTAAAAGCAACAAGCAACCAGAGCAGTAAAAACACACATACACACACCAGCCCCACCCCCTTGCGCCATCCGCCTTCCGCCTTTTGCCTGTGGCCCCGCACTTTACCCCTTGACTGCCGCACCCCGCCAACCGACATATTCCCCTCGACCAAAACAGCTGCTGCCAATGATGTCTCAAGCGCTTGTTCCTCGCACCGTTACCCGATATCAGTGCCACTGTCTGGCTGCACAGTGGTGCGAGAACACGGTGCACGGTGAATTGGGAGATAAAAGAAAGGATTCTTGGCTGGTATTTACTGTGATTTGATGTCTTGACGTACTTGTTTATTGAGCAAAGAGAGAGAGAGATAGAGAGAGATAAAGAGAGAAAGAGAGAGAGAGAGAGTAAGAGTTAGAGAGAGATAATGAGAGAGAGATAGAGAGAGATAGAGAGGGAAAAGAGAAAAGAGATATAGAAAGAGAGAGAGAGAGAGAGCGAGAGAGAGAGAGAGAGAGATAGAGAGAGATAGAGAGAAAGATAGAGAGAGAGAGAGATAGAGAGAGAGATAGAGAGAGGGAGAGAGAGAGATAGAGATAGAGAGAGATAGAGAGAGAGATAGAGAGAGATAGAGAGAGATAGAGAGAGATAGAGAGAGAGAGAGAGATAGAGAGAGAGATAGAGAGAGAGAGAGATAGATAGAGAGAAAGAGAGAAAAAGAGAGAGAGTTTGATGGAACCTAGTCTCTTCAGCCTTAAGAGGTTTAAGCAGTTTATGAAACCGAGTAAGAACCCAAGAAGCATCCTCACAGGGCTACTTACAGTTCATTGTAGGCCTAGAGCACACCTAAGCAAACTTGGAATAGTGACCAATAAGCTACGCAGCTTCTGCGAGTGACATCCCTAGACATCAGAGCACTTACTCACAGTATAAGCCCTTAAGTCTTAAGGTCCAACAGAGCAGGCAAAATTCTTAATTTTCTTAGAGTAACTTAACTGGATAAGTAGCTGTAAGCATAGCAGGGCGTACATTAGATCTTCGGGTCGCTATACACCTCCCCCCAGTCAAATATGCTTAATAAAAAGCAAATTTTAAACACAATGAACACATATAGGCGATCTTATATACCAACCCTATTCCTACTTCATTTTTTATCTTAAAAAAAAACTGTCAGAATTAAGATCGGTCTCGAAATGAAAAAACAAATAAAATTTGACCAATTTCGCAAACAGATGCACAAGTTCTCCTTGGTTAGTAATCCACCAGCTATATTTTAATTAACATATTAAAAAATCACAAAGCACAAATAATGTGTTCAGTTAAAGTTTAATTCGCATGGAATCGACTGTGATACAAGGCATTTGTGTCTTACTTATTTAAACACATTTCATAGCATGCTAACATGATTATGAGTATGATTTGACTACAACGTGTATTCGTATAAGTTCAAATTATGTTCATAGTGTGCTTAGTCCGAGTCCACTCACTTGAAATATGTTTGAGTGGAACTATGCAGCTCCATAGTGCGATAGTTTCGACATGTTTTTGCGCATCTGTGTTCCAGTCTCAATGCCAATCCCGGGCCAAAAACATGCTGCACATGTTGTAAATAATTTGCTAATGGCGCCAGTGCAGCTTCCACGGCACGTGAAGCGACTGTTGGGGGCTCTGCTCTGCCGCGCTGCCCCTCTGCCCCGCCTTCACTATCTATCGGACTATCCGAATGTCTGACTAGCGAGTTCTACAGCTTTCAATTTAACAGTTTCGAGAACACCGCTCACGTGTGTTAGTGTGTGAGTGTGTGTGCTTGAGTGTGTGTGTGCTTGTGTGTGTGTGTTAGTGTCTGTGTGTGCTTGTGTGTTTGCTGTCCATTTGTCCGCTAGTCATTCAGTCAGTCGGAGGAGTCCCTTGACTGGCGCTCAATGCAGTCGCTCGACGTGCGGCAGGCAAATTGATAAAGCAACAGCGACAACAATGGCAAAGTGCAGAGAATAGCGCAGGGAGGGGAACAAGAGAGAGGGAGAAAGAGAGAGGGAGAGTGAGGGGGATGCAGAGGGGAATTGGGATGGAATTGACAAGCAAAAGGGAACAACAAAATTAGAAAATTGCCAATTGACGTTAAATTATGATGTGCTTTGAGTCAACTTTTACTGCCAGCGATATTTTAGCATAATGGCAATCTCGGCAGCACCAACAGCAGCAGGAGCAATGGCAACTCTGGCAGCAACAGCAACAATAAAACAACAGCAGCAGCAGCAGCAGCAGCGGTTCACAAGCTTTGTTCCTCCAAAGGGCAACTTGACGAACATTGACGGCATTGTAACGACATGTTTGCCTTTCCCTCTAACTCTATAGCCATCTCCCTCTCCCCTCTCTCTCTCTATCCTTTTCTGCTCATGTGTGTGTGTGTGTTTGTTAACGCTTAGTTGCTTCGAACTAATTTCAGATATGATCAGTGCCAGAGTTCTATAAAAGCCATAAAATGGCCTCGCTTTGCTGCTCTCTCTCTGCCTCATTTCCCTCCTTGTTCTCCTCCAACTCCACTCTTTCTCGGCCTTTGCAATAATAAGCTTTAAGTTTCTTCAAGTTTTAGTAGTTTTATATTTCACTGCAAACGCAAATTAATTAGAACATGTAGTTTGATACCGCAGGTCAAGAGAGGGAATATTTATGCATTAATTGGGTTGCATATTAAGTTTTCACTGACTAGTTGATTATCGCGATGGCCTTTTGCCTTAACCACGGGCTATTGAATTGCAAGAGGCAGTGAGAGCGCAGCAATTAGTGTAAAGGAAAAGTTATTAAAATACCCGATATGCCTTTCGATTAATGGCATGGGAAATGGTACCTTGTATGGCACTTTGCCAGTTTATCGACAGTATTTCAAGTGGCTCGCCTTTACCACTATTCAATTGAATTAAACCCATCGAGAAGGCCAGCTGTAATTAATGAGCAGTTGTGAGCGCATTAATTGCGTGCCATACTATCGATAACCATGGCAATCGATAGTAGTTAACTCGGCTTGAGCCGCTCAAGAGCAAATTACAAGCAGACAAACGGCAAATTTGTTGCGCTGCCATATCTGATGCCATCGCATGGATATATCTGATGAGCGGAGCGTATACATATATAGGCTGTGTGTGTATGTGTGTGTGCGTGTGTGTGTGTTGGTACAGTACATGCTTAATCCCGACTTGTTTACAGGGTTTTCTTAATGAGCTTTAAAGCGCACACATGTTCGAGCTCGCGAGGACATTGCAAACAGCTACAAAAAGTTTGCCGACACACGCACATCACATGCACACTCACTCACACTTACACACACACACACACAGACTCATGCACATACACTGAACACACATGCGCCCGCATGCAAGTCGCAGCGCGGTTTTTTTTATAATTTCTTTATATTTTACGTGTTCGAGAATGAGTGCGACTGTGTGTGTGCGAGTGTGTGTGTGCCTGTGAGTATACATATGTATGTCAGTATGTGTGTGTGTGGAGATGGAGATGGTGGCAAGGCCTTTGGCAGCCATTCATTAATTAGCATGTGGCCACTCCCAGGCGGCGAGTCCTCGTTACTTGCGAGGTGTGTGCGCTGCCTGTGTGTGTGTGCGGGTGTGTGTGTGTGTATTACGCCTGTATGCTGTGTGTCTGCTTTGTGTTTGCCAGTGTGTATGTGTGTGTGTTTGCAAAAGTTAAATTAAATCAGTTTAAAATTAAATTAAATAAAGAAAAGTCAAAATGACGCGACGCGTTGCCCTTTTCTCGGGTGCCCCCAAGCGACGGACAAGTAGAGAGAGAGAGAGAGAGGGGCCGTGCGAGTGGGAAAGAGACGAAAAAAGTTGCCAAAAATGATTAAATAAACACTGCAGGCCACAAATAACTTTTTGGTGAAAGCAAAAGAGACAGACAGACGGAGAGACGGACATACAGACAGACAGACAGACAGACAGACAGACAGACAGACAGACAGACAGACAGACGGACAGACGGACATACGCAAGAGTAACCGAAAAAAATGCCGCCTTGCGCAAATAAACATTTAAATCGAAATAATTTGTTGCTCTGGCTCTTTAAGCATTCACAGCGTCAGGTAGTTGTGATGGGCGGGGCATAAAGAGCGGGAGTAGAAGCTTGAGTGGTGGTGGGCGGGGCACAGGGTGGGGTGGGGGATCTTTGAGTAGCGCTCTCAATGCGGCAGGCTATGAACTAATTTGCTTTACTGCCGGCGGCGCTGAGCACACACAATCTCCTTCTCCTTTTCTTTCTCCCTCTCCCTGCCCCTGTCCCTGTCTCCCTCTCCCTGCCTCACACAGTGGGAGATACCCATACACATGTATTATTCATGTAGCCGCAGTAAAAGTCCTCCGATGTCGACATCAACGTGCCCCAGAGCTAACTTAGCCGACGCGTTGGCGTGCGTAGACTTTTAAAAGGGCGCCACTGGCTCAGAGGGGGTGGCAGTAAGGTGGCTGAGGGGTTCAAAGATGGTTGATAGCGCAGGGAAGAGGGACGTTAGTGGCATTTCTGCTTGTACGGCTTATAATGAGTTATATTTTGATGCCAGGCAACTAGGGAGCTTTTCAATTTGAGCTCGATGGCTGCGGCTGACTTGCATTGCGTGCGAGCACTTGGACGACCCCACTACCCCCCTCCCACCCGCTACGCAGTCATTCGTCCCCCCACCACAGCACCTAGTTCCAGTAAAGTCCGAGTTGTTAGTTGTAAGTTTTGAATTACGAATTGCGAGCAACGCACGCAAAGGATGTGTTGCCTTGCCCCCGATGCCGACTCCATGTTGGTCTGTGAATTAAATTTTCCAATTAATGGAACTTTACTCGTACGTCGAATCACACGTGGTCGGCAGCTTACGACCAACTTTCCATGAATTCAAATTTGAGTTTCAATTCAGTTCAGTTCAACCAATTAGGCTTCATTAAAACTTTCTGAATTGGTTGTGCAGTCAAAGAAAAGATTCATCCTTTTGACATGCGACATTGATACTGTTTCGATAGAGACAATTTTTGAACTTCAAGAGAATTCTAATGAATACATTCGAAGATACCTTCTTGCATATGCAGCTCAGTTGGCATCTGATGAGGCCTAGAACTAACTGTCCATTTTTGATGAGCTTCTCATTCTTACAAAATGCCAAAATGAGACTGTCTTCGAATACCCTTTAATAAGTGATGCTGCTTGGGAATTCATTCAATATATTCTATGAATAGTTTAGCAATTATCAATTCTGTTTAGTTAATTTTCTACCTTATATTTTTCTAGATCTCCTACAAGAGCTTTCACTTATACATAGTCTACAACTACTTCTCATTCCACTCTTTTTTTTACTACTTCTATCACTTCGAATACTTCTCTACTAAACTCTTCTTCTACTACGTCTACTACAACTTCTTCTACTATCTCTTGCACTACTCCTACTACTTTTACTACCTTTTGCACTACTTTTACTTATACTAGTACTTCTACTACTACCTCTACTACTACTTCTAATACTACTACTACTACTACTTATACTGCTACTTATACTACTACCTATACTACTATGTTTACTACTACATCTACTGCTACTTCTGCTACTACTTCTACTACAACTTATACTACTACTTATACTACAATTATAGTACTACTTATACTAATACTTATACTTATACTTATACTACTATGTCTACTACTACATCTACTGCTACTTCTACTACTACTTCTAATACTACTTATACTACTACTTATATTGCTACTTCTACTACTACTTCTAATACTACTTATACTACTACTTATACTACTACTTATATTGCTACTTCTACTACTACTTCTAATACTACTTATACTACTACTTATATTGCTACTTATACCACTACTTATACTACTACTTACACTGCTACTTATACTACTACTCAATATACTACCACTACTTCTAATACTACTTATACTACTACTTATACTACTACTTATACTGCTACTTATACTACTACTTATACTACTATGTCTACTACTACATCTACTGCTACTTCTACTACTTCTTCAAATACTACATATACTACCATTTATACTACTATGTCTACTACCTCTTGCACTTCTACTACTTCTAGTACTAATATTACTACTACTTCTACAACTACTTATACTACTACTTTTACTACTACTTTTACTACTACATGTACTACTATTTTTACTACCTCTTTCACTACTTCTCTTATTCATTCATTCTTCTTCTACTTCTTCTACTACTTCTACTTTTTCATTCATTCTTCTACTGCTTCTACTACTACGCCACTACTTCTTTTTATACTCTTCTTTGACTATGTCTAATTAAGCTTTCACTACTAATTCTACTACTTCTCCACTCTTTATTTACTACTTCTACTACCTCTTGCACTATCTCTACTCCTACTGCTACTTAAACTATTTGCACTTCAACTACAACATATTACTTATTCTGCCACCCTGCATTTACTACTTCTTCTACTGCTTTTACAATCTCTTATACTACTCATACTATCGAACTTTTAATCCAATTCACATCTACTCGTACTACAATAAGCTTTTACTTCGGAACGAAGTGTTGTCAGTTCTTTCTAATCCAGGGTATTGCAAGTGAGAGGCAGCTTTAGTTTTTGCGACCCTTTTTTATTTCATTTCTAAAGTGGCACACTGAAAGCGCGTTCGCTCCTCTGCTCCCCTCTAACACAAGTGGAGACGTGCATGCACCACACGCGCCCCAAAGTAGACTACACACACATGTCGTACAAACAGACACACACACACACAGACACACAGATGTGAGTACATATGTAATGTGTGTGTGTGTGTGCCTTGCGCGCTTCAAGCTGGCGACGGCGACTGTCTTTGACTGCGCTGCATGCCTTCCACCTGGTAATAAATTAAATGATTTATTAAATGATGTGCACTTTATGCAGCTAGATAGAGCGAGAGGCAGATCCAGTGAGAAAGAAGAAGAGCGTGAGGGAGTGGGGGAGTGGGAGTGAGGGAAGGGGAAGAGCATTATGTTTCGATTGTATTCTATTGTGGGGTTAGACGGGCTAAGCCTGTCGATGGCACATCATCAATTTCAGCGGCAAGTTGAGAGTGAAGCCAAAACCAGACACAGAACTCAACTCGACTTAAGCCGCCATAACTCAGCGGCTGAGCCAAATTACTTACGTTTTCCTTGACTGCTCTGCGTGTGTATGTGTGTGTGTGTGTGGGTATGCTTCTATGTGTATGTGAGTGTATAAGTGTGTGTATGAGGGCAATAAAACAACCGCTTGAGTTGGGGGATCAATGAGTGCTGCGGCCTCAACTGGATAGTGCACTAATGAGTTATTATTTATATGAACTCGACTGTGGCGGATTCCGCGCACGCATCTTTGCACCTTCCCCAAGAGATCTGTAATGTAATGTATGACCTAAGGCGTGGATTAAAGCCACATTATGTGGCTCAACATACACGTATAGGTTTGATAGCCGCAGCTCATTTGCAATAATCTGCTTGCATTGCAAATGTCTGTTATACTAGGTTGAGGTTAAGTTATCATCGCGCTTACTGTACGACTTTTCACATTCTCATTCAGCAATTTAACATTTAATTTATCTTCTCTCTGTTTCTCTTTCTCTTTCTCCCTCTCTTGTTTCTTTTTCAGTTACCGAGAAGGAAATACGTCAATGGTAAGCCTTTGTTATGCCAGTGTACAGTGTACAGAGTACAGTGTTATCTGTCATTATCCCTACCGATTACCAAATGAGTTTACGTATGTATTACACACATGACTTGATGCGATATTTAAATTAAATTTAAATTGAAATTCTGATAATATTCTGCCTGCCTGCCCACGTCTCGCTGGTTTTTTTGTAATTTTTTTTTTTTTTTTTTTAATCAGAGTCGTGTACTCTCTTACTTCAATTCTGTCGAATCGAATAATTATGAATAATGTATTTAATGAGATTCCCGGCGAATCGCTGCGATTTGCGAGTTGAAAAAAGCGCCGCAACAACCTGTAAATAAATTGGAATTTCTCTTTCACTTAACTCACAGCGAGGCTGCACAATTTAATTAGCATTAAATAATGCACCAAAATGTTGACATTCCAATTACCGTTATAATTCTGTTAGCTCTGTACAATCCCATTTGCTCATCTTTACATAAGTTTACATTGGTATGGTCTCTCGACGTTGGTAGAGTTAACTACAAGTTTATTTAGATATTTATGTGCTAAAGATAATTTGTTACTTCTGCTGTTAATCTTGAATCAACCCTCTCTCTCTCTCTCTCTCTCCCTCTCTCTGTCTCTCTCTCTCTCTCTTTGACTGTCTCTCCATCTTGGTCTACTTTTCATTCAACTCTGGTTTGGTTTGACTCGTTTACTCTAACTTTGAACTGTGCTGTCCCATAATAAAACTATACAATCTTGATCTCCGACCTATGACCTCCGACCTATGACAATCTAAAAGGCACAAAGGTTTTCTCAAAGACTGCCCGAACGGTTTGCTGACTGAACAAGTAAGTACAACGAAAGTGTATTCAATTCGAGTTCGTTTCGTTCTGTTTCGTAACCATTCACAAATTCACATATTCAACTATTCACAGCATATTCATTCAAACTAACCGCAACAAAATCCCGTTAGCCAAAGGCCATAAAGTTACAAAAAGATATTTTGTTTATTTTTGTTTTTATTTTGATTTTTGGCAAACCGCTCAGAATTAAATTGCTCGTGTATTTTGTATTTTTATACCCTTGCAGAGGGTATAATTATTTTGGCCAGAAGTTTGCAATGCGCCTTAACAGACAGCTCTGACCACATAAAGTGTATATATTCTGAATCAGTATCAGCAGAGGAATCTAACTGTCTGTCTGTTCGTCTGTCCGTCTGTTGCAACGCAAACTAGTCTCTCAGTTGTGGAGCTATCTTAATGAAACTTGGCATACATGCTTCTTATTGACGCACGCTGTAAATAAGTCGGAACGAGCCGGAGCGGACAAATATATCGTATAGCTGCCATACAAACTATCGGCTGATTTTCGTTATTTATTAAGATATTGTAACTAAATTTACTACATCGTACGTTTTCTATATATATTATATGTATTCATGCTGAATATAAAATTTGATAAGAATCTGACTACTATAACATATAGCTGCCATAGAAACATCGGCCGAAATGAAGGTTTTTGTATGAAGACCTATAGCATTAAGTTCTGCACCATTATATATAACTAGTATTGGAACGATCGAAGGATATAAGCACCTGCAAGGGTATAGAAACTTGGGCATGCCGAAGGTAGTCTCTCTTCTTGGTTTTTATGTTTTTCTGCAAAGTATTTAAAACAAAACTGCAAAACTACTTTGGCATCTATTTATTTACCATATCATATTTTTTATGGTAGATACTTGCAGTTTTATGCCTCGGTTTAATATCTGTTTGACCTTCTACACTCATCACCATCATCTCGTTTTTGTTGTTGTTATTGTTGTGCTTTGTTTTGTGGCTTTGTTTTTTTGGTCTGTTTGCTATTGCCACTTCAAGTTGCCCAAATTTGTAGTAATATGCCAAATGTGGTTTACAGCATTTTGCCTTCGTATTGCCCGCGTTCCCCCTGCGGGCGCAGAAAGCGCCTAAAAGGCATTTCAATTATGCATTCTACAAATTTTATTATTCTACTCTATGTGGAAAAATATATAATTTTATGTAGATAGATTTATGGCTTGGTACCTTGCTTTGGGGTATTTTCCAGTCGTATGTGTTCGGCTCTTTTGCTTTTTAAGTGTTTCCAATAAACGCACGAATTTGTAAATATTTGTTCTATTCCAAATTCAACAAAACGTTTCTTGACAGGCCCAAAAAAGAATAAAAAACAAAACAAAAGTTTTCACATAGAGTTTATTTCGAGTTTATTGTTTAAAATTTGCGCCTAAAGCCGTAATAAAAGAATGTTATAACAAAAGTGCTCGGATATATTGTATGTATGTATGTATGGCAATAATCGTGCTTGTTTATTGTTGCGAACTTGACTTTTTAAGTATCTGCAAATTGATTTGTTTTTTTCCCCGTTTCCATCTTTCTTGCTCTCTCCCTTTCTCTTTGAATTCGGTCTGACGTCCTCGCAGGGATTCATCAAAATTTATAAACAATTTTTCCCCGATGGAGATCCCAGTAAATTTGCGTCCCTGGTCTTTCGGGTGTTTGATGAGAATAATGTGAGTAGTATACTATTTTAAAAATGATTATATAAATTTTAATGATATCTTTGCTTGCAGGATGGAGCTATTGAGTTTGAGGAGTTCATTCGTGCACTGTCCATAACATCAAGAGGCAACTTAGATGAGAAACTGCATTGTAAGTATCGCACTCAATGTGAAGATCATTTATATTCAATGGTTCTGTGATATGTAGGGGCCTTTCGTCTGTACGATGTGGATAACGACGGTTACATTACCCGCGAAGAGATGTACAACATTGTGGATGCCATATATCAGATGGTGGTAAGTAACTGGATAATAGACAGCAATCGTATGTATTTCGATTTTTATCGATTGTCAATTAGTTGCAATACTGTGAAAGCTTAGCTGAACTTTGAGATGAGAGCTAAGCTTACGCGGTATTGTCGAGATATGAATACTATATTTAACGATGTTAATTACACTTTACGAGCAGGGTCAACAGCCACAGACGGAGGACGAGAACACGCCACAGAAGCGAGTGGATAAGATATTCGATCAGATGGATAAGAACCATGATGATCGCCTAACCTTAGAAGAATTTCGTGAGGGTAGTAAAGCTGATCCACGTATAGTTCAGGCGTTAAGTTTAGGTGGTGATTAACCGCAACAATTGTAGTTGCATTGTCGCTGAAATTCGAGATTGTCAAAGAGATTCAACCGTGAAGCAGAGTCAACGAATTCGTGCACAATAAATAATTATGGTTTGATATATACAGATATACATGCGATCAATATACAAACATATACACATATATATATATATATATATATGAATAAGGGAAATTACACCTACACCCACACCCACACCAATACACAAACCAACACAACACACACACACACACACATACACAGACACATGTATTATATGCCATTTGCCTGGTGGCAGCTTGTTAGCCCCAAAGCCCCGGCCAAAAGTTTATATCGTATACCCAATTGAAAAACTACTCAAATTTGAGTCCCACTAAAATTCCAACTTATTGAAAAAACTTGAACTTAACCACACGATGTTGCGACAGACCGAAGTATGGTATAATTATTCAACATGATTCGAATATGCTGCAGAACACCAATTTAATAATACAATATAATATTAGAGGCGCTTTTTTAAATTACTGACATATACATATGTGTGTATATATGAATGAATATATATACACATAGAGCATACGGAGTCAAAGCATATATACACCATATACATGCTTATATATACTTATATATATATACACGTATATACATTAGGCATTTGTTCTATTGTAAATGCATTTTTATTGAAATGCTTGCGAAAATGAAACCAAAAACGATAACAAAAAAAATCCCCAAAAGAACAGAAAACGGAAAATTAAATCGAAAACCACCCGAGAGCAAATTAACTAAATAAAATTTATAGTTGGAATTTTTTTTTTGTTTTTTTTTGATATTATATAATAAATTAATTACATACATATATTAATGGGATATTGTAGGCAAGGTTGCCAAGAGCAAAACTTAAATAAAATATTTATACAAAATATGCTAAAAAGATATATTATGCTACAGCTTTTAAGCGCCAACCTGTATGCCACATAAACGCATACACACTACATATACATACTCAACTACTAGCCTAAGGCGAAGCCCAACTAACTAACCCACTTAGCTTGTTTCCCTAACGCGATTATTTTGCCTTTTTGTAATTGCTGATAATCAAAAGTGTTGATAATCGAGTCTAATCAAAGGCCAACAATATGTTTTGGAAATTCGCTTATCAAATTAACTGTACGCTAACCAATACGTCTATAGAACATACCATGTACCGACTAGCTATGGACAATGTCAGGCCCACTCAAAGAAAGCAATTTCAAATCAAAGCTGAAATCTCAGTCAGGTGTGGTAATTTGAACACGGAGAGCTTTTGCATGGGGCATGGTCTATAACTATAGTTTGTACTAATATCGTATATGTTTCACAATCGTTCCACCCCGATTACCTGGCCTGTGTGTGTGTCTATCAAAGTATAGTAGATATATGTCTCTTTGCAGAGGACAACAACAGTTTGAATCAGAAATAGTTAATGTCGATCCGAGAAACGAGTTCCCATGAACTTTAAAAACATATCCACATAAAACACATAAACATAAAGAATTCAAATAGAATTCAAAGTTTTTTTTAGAGGAATAAAAACTGTCTTTGCTGTATTTCATTATTAATATTCGTTTGGAATGTCTTCTCTGCAAGCATATATGTTACAGACCTCGGCAGTCCGATGTAAACATTACTTTCTAATATATAGCTCTTGCTAAACCAACTTCCATTGCACTGCAGTCAGCCCCTGCGCAGACAATCAATTTGGTTGCGAACTATAGTTTTTGCTCAATAAGTTGTCTAACAAATAACTAAACATAAAAAAATACGAAAACATTTATTGTGTGTTACTTATTGTTCGACTGTTTTACTGTTGACTTTACTCAAGAAAGAAAGAAATATAATTTTGGTTGCTTTCTTCTGAGAGAAGAGAGTAAATATCTGTAATTACGTCTGATTTACACAACGATGTTTTAGCTTTTTTACCAAATATTGTACAAATTGTGTAAAAAATTAGTTTATGTAGAATGTTTCAATGTGAACACACACATTGGCACACACACTCGCATGTGTGATCGGGTGGAACGATGTAAATGCTGCTAGCATAGTTTTTTTTTTAAATTTTATACTATTTACATTTATACTTCCTAATGTGTAAACTATATTTGTGCATGCCTTACTAAACGATATCATATTTTGCTATTCGATCTATTTTTGCATTCTTTACTATAAACTAGAGCTTGCAAACTATCTAAAAAACCTACTCAAGAAACACGATTTATAATATATATTTGCTATATAAATATATATATTTAATATACATATTGAATGCCTTAAGAACTATCGCATTTTACAATCATCGTCGCGCAAAACTCTCTGGAACTCTCTCTGGTAAACTCGCTCCACACACACACACACTGTCTCTCTCACTCTCTATACATCTATACCATTCTCTACACTATCCAACAGACTATACTACATAACACTTTACACTCTTTCGTTAACTTTCTGCTTTCCTATGTTTTCTTCTCTACAACAATCTATCTAATCACCATGTTAAAATAATTTCTATTTTATATGTGGTTCAGCTTTATTAAAACCAAACATAAAACCAAAAAAAAAAAAAAGGCAATGAAAATAGTAACGTAATAAAATCTCTACTCTTACAAAACTCTACTTACATATGTAGACGTATATAAAGTTAATTCAAAATATCAATAAACTTAGGTTAAAATAAACAATGAAAACATAAAGAACATATGCAAATGTTATAACCAATCAAACACCCAAATTAAATTGTACACTTTCTTTTGCCATATGCTTCCATAATTTCTCCCTACGTTCTCTCTCTACTTCATCCACATAGCTTTGAGTTTTGTTATAAGTATTCTCTTAAAGCTTCTATATAGTGTTCACTATCAAAGAAAGCGCTTCTCCTTATTTTGCTTGCACTGAAATTTGTAGTTCTTTCGTTTCCAAAAGTTACAAGTACGTTGGTCCAACTTCAAAGTGCTTTGCATTAAGTTGATCCGGGCTTACTTAATAGAGTACCGTACGGAATGTTCACTGTATTATCTAGTTTCTATACACACAAACTATTCTTTTACACTTTCTGTTTTTATCTGGTCACACTGATGCCAAAAACAATTATATTCGTAATTTAAGCAAGTAACGAAGGGAAAGAATCCACTTCTAAGCTCCTGAGCTAATTGATCTGTTGGTTTATGCCTTATGAATGCAATGAAAATATATTAATTGAATGGATCAATAGAATCAAAAAACGAATAATGGAAGGAAAATCAATTTAAAAAAAACAATCGACTTGAAATTAAAAAAATTATTTGGTGAAAGAAAACTCATGAGAATGTCTGCAATATTATTATTATATCCGCGATGAGGTTTCCGATATTCAATACACGTAATATACATATATTGTAATTATTATTATCTCATTATCGACCCGTTAATTGCGTATTGTAATGGCCAAATTATTTTACTATATACCCTGTATTTGTACTTGTAACAAGTAATGTTTTTACCAATGTTTTATTTCGAATTGAAAAAAAAGCTAAAAGAAGTTAAACCTTCATATAGTAACGATATACACATACTATATACAAGACATTGAGATACATACGTGAATTAATTAGTACACAACGTTTGCATGCCTTTTTATCCTCACCGAAATTCTTCAGAAAATATTATAAATATATATAGAGTATTATTAGCTAGCGAATAAGCTGCTTACACAAGGCCGTACCGATCGAAGAGCTGAAAACGATGATGATATCAACACCTATACAAATACATATACACTCCCACAAGCATACACTGAGAAGAACGAAGAAGAAGAATTCAAATCTGCAGCAACAATCAATTTTTCGCGCTTCTTAATCTAGACAAGAAGAAATGTTTAAACGATTGTACATAGCAACAATTTAGGGGCTAAGTTAAAGTTTGTGAGAACAAAAAAAAAAAAAAAGAACAAATAACACTCGCACACACACTCAAGAAAATATCTTACAATCTATAATTATGAATACTCGTATGGTAAACTAAAAGCTACAAGCCCCCTTCCTAAAATCAAGATCAAAGCAAAGTACATTATTTTATTCGATAACTAAGCGATTTCTTTATGCGATAAATTCAAACGTAAGCAATATTTTTTAGCATCAAACGAAACCTAAGCAAATGTTTATTAATAATTAATTAAAGCCCACAGCGCTGTTAAAATGATTTACTCTAATATTGGCTAAAACTTATAAAGAAATTAACAAAGAACTCTGCACACAAATCAACACGGAAAACACTCAATGAAACAAAAGAAAATAAAAGTTTTTTGAAATTATTATTATGAAAGAAAAACCCTAAAGAAAATATTGTTTTTAATACTACTTATTTCTGCATATCTCCACTAATTCTAATTATGTACAGTTAAAAGGAAAGCTATTGTACGAAGAGCTTTCAGTTTGAAAGCTGATGAAAGTTTTTACAAAATGCTTAGCACTGAATTGAGTAGAGTACAAAAGTTCCCTAGCTATCAACATGATGATGACTCGATCTTAACTTAAACTAACTAACTCAGGTTGCTTGTGACTCTACCAAGGTCTCCAGAAACTGACTGGTCTGGGTGGTATTAGCTGCTTCATCGCTTCGAAGAACTTTCCAGTGAGTTGAATGTTCTGATGCTGCAGAGACTGAGAGACCTCGAGCAGACACTGTTGAAATCCATTCCAGAAATACTCCAACTGATCGGGAGTGGAAGAGTTTGCCGGTTCCCACTCTCGCTCCCGTCGCTGCCGATGCAAATGATGTACGGTCAGCTCCAGTATGTCGGCCTTCTCGAGCTTCGACAGTGTCTCCTCATCCTATAGAAGAGTGCAGGCTGTGACCACGATTGTTTCTATAATTGTGCTCTGTGCTGTACTTACCAAGTGCACCAACTGCATGATGAGCTGCTTTAGCTCGTCCAAGCACCGATTGATGCGTGCCCTTCGCTTACGTTCCAACAGAGGCTTCATCACCTTGCGATATTGATAAGATCGGGACACTGCGCCCACGGACAGAGCATGCGACATCTCTTTCACTCCTCCTATCTCGCTCACGCTGTCTCGCTCTAAATGGTTGTGATTGAGCTTCTGCTCTCAAGTAGACACTGCGCACAAGATGCCCGCTTGCCTTGGACTGACTAAGTATGCGCCCAACTGCCAGTAGCAGCGGCAGCGGCAGCAGCGCTTGCAAATTTCCAGCGTCATCACAACACGGCGTGTCTGCAGCGTCGACAGCAGCGGCAGCAGCGGCAGCAGCAGCAGCAGCGACAGAGCCTCGCCCGCGTTCTGGTTCAAAATTGTCGATGCCTGTCAAAGCTTGCAGAGCTTTGTGTGAGAGCTTTCGTTTTGCTGCTTTCGAATGCTTTTTGGGTGGTCAACGGCCGCCAGCAGCGCAGTTGACGTTGCCGCTGCCGCTGCCGTTTCCTGTTACGTCACGTAATTATGTAGCTGCTTTGAATTTGAGATGGACAGTGGACAAAAAATGATAAACATCTATGCAAATTTTGTCATACAAGAAAATTGTTTTGAGTTCTTTAAAATATAATAAACATATAAGATAAACAAGTTTCTAATTATTCCTGATTATTATTATTGCTGTTGAAATAAAACTAATAGATTTCGACAAAATTAAAACCTAACTTATTAACCATATAATTATAGCCTTCGAAAATTGAAAATGCTCAAAAAAGAGTTAAATAATGTATGCAACAGGCAGATGAAGGCGTGGCAGAGCCCACAAAGTAAAAACACATATTTTAATTTTGAATATCTAGTTTTAATTGGTAAGTTTAAAGTGTTGGAAAGTCTTAAAGTCATTGATTATTCTCATAACTAATATAGCTATCTTATTTTGACCTTGATTATAACTCAAGAAATATCCAAAAATTGCATAACCTCAATTAACTCCGAGCTGACATAGCAGTCATGCATTATATTATATATTAATGCTTCAGTTCGCTTTCACATACTTCGCATAGTTTACTTCAAATACTCTGCAGGCTTCCGAGTGTTTACTGTACACAAAGACCCATATTATACTCCTGTTTTGCAGTTGCATAAACAACATTACACCCCCCTCCCCCCGCACCTGCTGTAATCGCCTCGTGCTTGGGCACAATCAGTGCTGTCAGTGGATTTGCCACGATGTTATCAAACCAAGCCGCGTGTGCCGCAGTCGCTTCTCCAGTTACTGATTCTTCTGCCACTGTCGCTGCCAGCGTCGCTGCGGCTTAGCGTCAAACAGTTGAAATTAAAGCGACAACTTAGCTTCTCAGTTGACTTTCTTGCTGTGTTTGTTGTTCTTAATGCTGCCGTTCTTGTTCTTGTTGTTGTTGTTGTTATTGCTGCTTCTGTTGTTTGTTGTTGATCTTTCAACAGACGCGCTGGAAAATGGCTTTGCGGCAAAGTTTCCCACGCTCCGGCAATGTTGCACGCGAGCAAAGCGCGCAGTGACAATCTTGGGGCAGCCTCTTGGTACAAGGCAATAACAACAACAAGACAACAGGCAGAGGCTGCCCCACACTCAACACATGACAAACTCTTGCTTTGTGCGTTGGGCGGTCGGTAAGTGGGTGGGCCCACAGGCAGCGACAAACATTCACCATGTGTTTCAACCAGAGATGTGTATCTCTGGCTCACTCACTCCCTATCTACCTATCTCTGTCTTCCACTCTATCGCTGGCTAATCTTGCTTGTGTAATACCCTTGCAGGGCATATTAGCTACGCCCAAGAGTTTACAGCTCTCATAAGCGGACACATTCGAAACCACTAAGTGTATAATATAATATAAGGTATATAATCTTGATCAGCTGAATTGGTTAGTTGCTTCAGTTATGTTTCGAGGCAAACGTGTCTCCAAGGATAAAAGCTAGTCACACATGATTTATATTGCTGTAGGGATATATCTCTTTTGATTTCAGATACTGTTGATTGCAGGCAACTTTCTTTTTTTTTTTTTATATATTATAATATAGTACATCATAATAATCTAAATTCACTAAGTTTAACTACTGCATAATATTTAGCAGGCTGTCATCATACTATTCGGTTCAAAGGAGTATAACCCACAATAAATACTGATTACAAAACCGAAATAACTTTTATCAACACTTAAACGATTGTTCAATTGCCATGTTGCCAAACTTCATATTGTACAAATCAAGTTAACTTTGAATATTAAACGACCAACCAAATAACAGAACACATAATAACATTCTATTCCCTTCAATGGACTATAACATATATGAATGTTAACAATTGAAGATCAAAAGTTCTTTCATTTCATGAAGGGTATAAAGCCTTCTGCCTGTCGAACCTTTGTGTCTTGTTAATGTTATCTTTACTTCTTGCCTTTTACTCGAGCGCGAATTATCATGTTTTTAGCGTGCCATAAAAATGAGAAGGCAGCCGAGGCAAGAGGAGGCAAGACGAGGCAAGAGGAGGCAAGCGAGTCTGCTGATTCAGCGCTGGGAGTCTTAATGGGCAAGTGTTGCCTAACAGCATAGGCTAGTATGCTGTGAGGCGAGCAATGTTTCTGCAACAATGTACGAGTATTATTCCTGAAATGTGACAAATATTATTATATTACTAATGTCTTGTATAACAAATAATTCAAGAGTGTAGATCAACATCTGTCATGGCACTTTTTTTTTTTTTTTTATTATTAAGTGTCTCATGGAACTAGGTGATCTTAAAATAGAGAAGTATGAATCATATTTCTAAAATGTTTATGGCACTTTAATATGTGAATTCAAATACCCATAAAGAGCCGTAAAAAGTCTGCATGAATTTATATATAGATCATAACTATACACGACTTTGTATCGCATTTAACAGCTGAAATCTTTGCTTTTGAGTCCAAAGATTCCCCAAGCTGTTAATCCCTGCTCGGGGAGCCATAGACACTTGCAGCATCCACATCGTGTCGAGTCGAATCGAGTCGGACTGTGCTCACCCTACGTGCGGCTCATTAACACCGCCGCTGACAACTTGACAACTTGTCAGCCCTTTCGGGTCCCCCTCGAGTTGGTGGCGCGAACTTTGGCAAACAGCCTCGCGAGACCGTGAGAAATTGTGTGTGTGCCTGCTTGCGGAGTAAGAGACGATTTATGGGTGCGCAAGAACATATAGTAGAGATGTCTGGCGTATATGGCAATATAGTATGATGTTGTCAGGGCGGCAATCTGTGGCCCCACCGAGTGACGTCTGCTGCCAGTCCCCGCTTCAGATGTGGGCCAACGCGTTGGGCGTCGCGCAGGCGCCGCTTCGGCTTATTACTGGGTCAGAGCTTGGCAGAGCTTAGCCAAAGCCCGTGGAAGGCCAGCCAATTAAGCTAGATGTGTAATGTGCGCAACTTTCGTGCTGATCTTTTGTTTGTTTACAAAGGAGAGCCAAAAATACATTCTCGACGGAAGTACCTAAAATAGACCCGAAGTAATACACAAATTATGAAAAACTGAACGAGCAGACGGCGCGAGCATTCCATTTCCAATGCGTATCGATTAGTCTTAGTGAGCCAGAGCATGGCCATGCCAGACCATGCCAGATCATGCCAGACCCTGCCATAATACACCGAGTCAGAGTTCAGTTCGACTCTCGGGTAGGGAGGGTGTGTGTATTTTTATTACCCACTCGGCGTGCGGGGTCTGCACTTGTTTGGTTTTCCAGCGAAGGAGTCGCTCGACTCTTTTCTCCCCCTCTCTCTCTCTCTCTCTCTCTGCCCCTCTCCGTGTTTGATTGTGGGAAATGTTTGCTCGAGAACCCAGCTAATTGTCACTTAGGGCTGTTGTTGTCGCCGCACCACGGAAACCACCGAGTGCGACAGCTTCAGTTTTCAGTTCAGAGTTTTCATGGGGTTGCGATTTGAGAAAGGGCCAGTCATGAAATGCACGAGTGAAATATTTAAATTACATTTGTAACAGACATTTTAAGCGAGCCGCCACAAGTTATCCAAGTGCAGGCATTCTTCACAACTAACACAGACACACACACGATACTTACTCTATAGACATTGCACACGATCTAATTTGCGGCCTTGCCCCACGATTGTCCCACTGTTGCAACAGTGATTCTTGTTTCAAGAGATTTAATTATGTATTTTCATATATTTACTTGTATTTTCTAGCAGAGATAATTACGATACTAAACTATATTTAAACTCTTTTAAAAGTATCGAAAATATTGTATTTGCAAAGCTGAAATTGGATAAACGCAGAATAATGACTTAAGAATTTAGGCAAAAAGGGAAAAGGTTCTAGAACTTTGTATGAAAATAGGTTACCTTCGGCATATGGAAGGTTCTCTACACTTACAGGTTTTTATATGAGGATATTGTTCTTATACTAGTGATATATCATAGTACAGAATATTAGTTCTAAATTTGATTGGCATCAGAACAGGTCATACTACAAAAAATTGCATTTCGACCGATTGTTCCTATGGCAGCTATATGTTATAGTCATCTGATTCTAATAAAATTGTATATGCATATTATATATATAGAAAAACTCCGATGTAGTAAATTTGGTTACAATATCTTAACAAATAACAAAAATCAGCCGATAGTTTGTATGGCAGCTATACGATATATTGGTCCAATCCGTCTCGTTTTGACTTATTTACAGCGCGCAGCAATAAGAAGCATGTATGCCAAATTTCATTGAGGTAGCTCCGAATCTGTGGCGTTGCAACAAGCGGACACACAGATATACGGACACACGGACAGACGGACAAGGCTATTTCGATTTCTCTGATGACGCTGATTCACAATATATTTACTTTATGTAGTCAGAGCTGTCTGCTTAGGTGCATTGCAAAATCCTGGCCAAAATGAATATACCCTCTGCAAGGGTATATATGTATATCAGTTCAGTTATAATTCAATAACCCACTTTGCACCACTGTGCTCTGAAGCCCACTGTGTGTGCAAGTGGAGCGTGAGCTAGAAATATTCCCCTTCAATTGCTAGTCTTATCATAGCGAGCATCGGGCAATAGAGCGAACAGGAAGAGGCTCAAGCCCACAGCACAGTGCGGGCCATCGATCTATCTTCAGTTGCTCATTAAGCGCTGTTTAATTTGCCTTTTCAAGGGGTTCTACATTATGATTTGCTGCATGACAAAAGTACCAAAGTGGGACCGCCTTCAGGCTTCACTCTACTCCTCCACTCTTCGCCTCTTCCGTCCTCGGGGCGCGGGCCTGCTTATCTGTCGTATTCCCAAGCGACTAAAAATAGACACAATTGTAGCGCACTTGAAGTGCACTTTGAAACATCTTGACGCTCAAATAAAATAACAACGACAATAACAACAAGAGCAACAGGAGAAGAGACAGAAACACGCGTTAGGGCACGGCTAGCATGTGCGAGAGGGAGAGGGGAGAGAGAGAGAGAGAGCGATAGCTGGCACAGGAACAGGGACAGCGACAGTGACAGCAACAGGGAACTCAGTCAGGCGCAGTCACAATCATACAACATGTGAATGCCGAGTTCAAGTGCATGCCATGACACGCACACATCTTCACACACACACACACACACACAGACGCGCACACACACACACATATGCAGAGCTCGCAACGCAGTCGTCCAAAGTGTTCACGTCACTGCAAAGTGTTTTTTCCCAGGCGCTATTTATAACGGGGCAACCAAGCATTGAGATGATGCCTCTAGTTATGTCAAACGGAATCTCGTCATAAGGGAATGCGAGAGAATAGAACAAGTGACATTACCATCATATAAATAGAGACAAATTGAAATACGTTTTGCACGATGCGCAAAATTAATTACGATCCGATAAACAAATGAACCTCGGCAGGGAGAAGAACTTATTCATAGAAAGGGATAGAAGAGTATTCGCAAGTGCGGGAAGAACAATCAAAAGGATTTTCATAGAGCTCAATGCAATTTAAAATAAAGAAAAATATTAAATAATAGATACTACGTAATGATACTAACATAAAGTAATATTAGAAATATTGTATATATTAATATAATATATATCTAACATAACATTAATATAATATATCAATATCATGTGTATATATTAATATTAACAAAATGGTATATTTATAAAATAAAAACTGAACATTCACGAACAAGAGTTGTTGATTATGTCTGAATTTTAATTTGTTAATAATAAAATATAATATAATATAATATAATATAATATAATATAATATAATATAATATAATATAATATAATATAATATAATATAATATAATATAATATAATATAATATAATATAATATAATATAATATAATATAATATAATATAATATAATATGTATTTAATATTATATAATAAAATAAATATAATCATAGACAAATCGACGACTTCAAACAACATCACACTGTCAGCATACCCAATGTCTGGTTAGGGTATGCGGCAAAAGGCGGTCTCAGTCGACGCTGGGAAAGGGCGCCAACTGCGCGGACAGGCGAACAGGCGGATAGGCGGACAGGCCTGGGACGCTGCCACATGCGCTGCACTGGCAGCGAAAGTGTTGCAGCTACATCTGTGTGTGTGCGTGCGTGTGTGTGCTATTATTAGCTGCCTCGGTCTGCCACATGTGTTGTTGCTAAAGGCATTTGTAATGAGAGGAAAATGCGCGTAATACTCCACTTGAGCATTGTATCGGTTCATATGGCGAAGTTGAAGTTGAAGTTTGGCGCGCAATGTGCCAGACACACGCACACACACACACACACACGCACAACTAGAGGGAGACTGAGTTATGGTTTATTTTTATTTTTATATGCATTTTCATTCTTTTTTTGGTATGCATTTTCCAAAAAAGCAGCGGCAGCAGCGTTCTTCGCCGTTCACACACCATTCGTCGCTCTCCCTTGTGCTCTCCGTGCAGCCTCTGCCACCGCGCTCTCTCTCTCGTGCTGGCAGAGCTCATATAAGACGCTCCATATGCCAACAATGTTGGACAGTCTTCGTCAACAGCTCGACGCGCACACAGTCCACACGATAAGACTTCGAGTGCCAAAGGATAAGCCGGATAAGTCAACATGGGCGTCATCTACAAAATACTCAAGCAGCAGCGCCAGCAGCAACAACAGCAACAACAACTACAGCAGCAACAGAAGCAGCCGCATTGCATCCACATGGAGCTGAGCACGGCGACCAAGTGTAAGGTGCAGGCAGCCATCAAGCAGCGCCAGCAGATGCAGCAAGTGCAACTGGAGCAGCGCATGCAGGAGCAGGAGCAGGAGCAGGAGACGAGCGAGGAGTCTCTCGCCGAGCAACAGCTGCAGCAGCTCTGTCGCTTTCTGGCCGAGAACGCGGCACGCAAGAAGGTGAGTTCAACTCATCCAATTGCCCAGCCATTCCTAAGCTAATCGAATCATTCCCTTCATTCACAGCGTCAGCGTCTTAAGCTCAAGCTTCAGTATCAATACAATCACACGTTGGAAGCCGAGCAAGCGGAACATCCACTCTGCGAGCTCCCACAGCCACAAGTCGCGCCACACGGCAACACCCACGACATGGATCTGCTTATGGAGCACCTGAGCAGCAATTGCAGTGACGTCAGCTCCACGACGACAACAACAGCAGGTACACTAGCATCGGTCGCTCCACGGGACAGCATTCTGCTGAAGATTCGTCACCAGATCTTCGAGCGTAAGCGCCAACGGCAGCGTCAACTGGGCGAGCTGGTCAAGCAGCGTATGGTTGTCTGGCGACCCTGGTGAGCCTGGGCAACCCGACTGCAGCTGCACACTGCCTGCTGTATGTATATTCCTCCGCCGTGTGATCTTCGCGCTGCTCTTCCATTTCCCCCACACAAATGCAAACTTATTTTTGACACATATAATACTTTTTTTTTATTGTTTTTATCATTAGTTTTAAATAAAGACTATTTTTTTGAGCTAAACATATTTTAATTATATTTAATAGTAATCTTAAAATTACTGATCTGAAAAAGCAAAAAGCAAAGCAAAGTTCCTATGGCAGCTATATGTTATAGTAGTCAGATTCTTATGAAATTTTATATTTGTATTTAATATATAGAAAAAGTCTGATGTAGTGAATTTGGTTAGAATATCTTAACAAATAACAAAAATCGGCCGATAGTTTGTATGGCAGCTATACGATATTTTCGTTCGATCCAGCTCGTTTTGACTTATTTACAGCGTGAAGCAATAAGAAGCATGTATGCCAAGTTTCATCAAGATAACTCCAAAACTGAGAGACTAGTTAGCGTTGCTACAGACGGACACACGGACAGACGGGCGGACGGACACTCGGACAGGGCTAGTTCGATTCCTCTGTTGATGGTTACCCTCTGCAAGGGTATTCAAATAATCGATCATGACTTCATAATTGATTTCCAGGAAACACTTCTATAAGAAACATACTGAAAACGTTTAAAAGATATTTTAAAATCCCTAAAAATTACCCACTAAAAAACTTAATTCAAAATAAAGAATAAAAGTCAAATTTTCGTAAAATTGAAAGTACATTTATTGAAAATGTCCAGTCGTCACAAACACGATACTTCTTCTTAGTTTTTAATACATTTAGATTGTAAATTGGTCCAACATACTTATCTTACATATTCGAAAAATTTACGATTGATTTACGTTAAGTTTCTCAAATATATAAGATAGTTATGTCAGATATAATAGTTTTAAATTCTTGTTAAATATTAATATTTTTATGCAATTCATTCTGTGTGTTTTCTAATTCCATTTCTCAAATTCTTTCCTTTCTTTTTTTTACTCTTTCGCTCTCTCTTGCTTTCTTAGGAGATATTCCTTTTTTATATTTAATTGGATAATGTTTTCCCATTTGTATCTATTCGTGTGCTTTCTGGCTGTCAGCCTCTTTTGGGCAATTCGCTTTTTATGTCTTCCCTTTGGGTTCTACAACTGAACCTAGAGCAGCAGCCTCTTTCGCTTTTCTCTCTGTCTCTCTCTCTCTCTATCTCTCTCTCTTTCTCTCTCTCTGTCTTGTGTATAAATCGTTAGTGTATAGGCCTGAATTAACTCCCTCATTCTTCATCCCGCTGTGCGTATGTTTGGCTATGAGCTGCGCTCTTCAAAAAAAAAAAAAAATCCTGTATCTTTTTTTGGTATACATTTATATAGGAAAGCAGTAAATGCGTGTATAATAATTTATATTTTTTGTAAATGTATTCTCTGAATGGTTCTGTGAATATATGTTTCATATCGTCTGTAGTTGTTGGTTGTACACAGTTTTCGTATAGGTTTAGTTTAGTTGCACTCGAGACGCTGCTCTTAGGTTGACACAATAAATACCACATAGATTTCACACAATAATGTTCTAAGTACACACAATTATCTTGAGTTATCTACGAGTGCTGCAAGTCTCCCTAAACAAGCTTACATTAATCCCAGACTAACTAATTAAAATGTTCGTAATTTCGAGAAATTGGTTTCATCTTAACTTAACGATATATGGTACACACGACGTGCTCTAGGCACAGGACAGTTATCAGGTGTAAGTGTATATATGTGTGTGTATATATGTGTGTGTATATATGTGTGTGTGTATATATATGTGTGTGTGTGTGTGTGTATGTGTATGTTAAATGCTATCAAAGAGCGCATCTGAATTTGCATCAAGTTAGAGTATGTAGGTAGTGTATGTAGGTAGTATAGACATGTGTCTGCCCTCTGTCCTTGCACCCTGCACGGCGTCAGTATATAGCTTAATAAATGCACTCAATGTTATTGACTAGACATAAACTTAGCAACTTAGTATTATAAATTAAACATATTAGAATTAATTTAACAATTTTTCTACTTTCGTTGGACGAAAGCTTTTCAATGTGTGCCACAAAGAAATTCGAAATTCAAAATTCATAATTCATAATCAGAATCAGAATCGGAAATTCACTTGCACGCACTTAGGTTCTACATTCAATAGATACATATACGTATATATAAATATATTGACTTGTATACATATAGAATTTACTAAATACACCGATTTACATAAATATCATATTCATAAATCATTTTTTTTTGTGTTTTTTTTTTTTTTTTTTTTTTTTTTTTTTGGTTTTACCTCGGCTTCCTTGCTGTATAAATCTGTATATATTTTGTTATTGCCATCTGATCCATTACATTATAGTCAAATGACGTGTGTAAATCGTATTGAAGTTCATTGTTTGTATGTGATATATGTCAGTATGTGGTATATGTGGTGTATGTGGGACTGCAGTTGCTTGCCTGGGTATGGGTGCTTCTGATGCGTTCTGTTTATCGGTAATCAGTGTCAGTGTTGCATGTAAATCGATTAATTACTCTTGGATATCTGCAAGTAGTTTTGCTATCATCTCTAATGGTTATTTAAATGCATTATAGTACTTAGCTATAATTATCTCATTACAATATCGCATTCGTCTCAATCCTGACCTGCTAAGCTCTTGCTTCTGCTTTATCGACTTTGACTATCGCATCAAATAGCCGAGCACTGTTGTTGCTTGTTTCTTTCTTTCACCTATCGTTTCCCAGCTGTGAAGCTCTAAGCTCTGTTTCAACTGCACTCTCTCTCTCCCTCTATTTCTCTCAATCTCTGTCTATCTCCTGCTCTTCTCCTCCATCGTGTTTGTGACTGACTGGACTAGTTATTTTTTAGGTTAAATTCATTTCATCGAACGGTAAGCTGTATTGGTTATTTATTTAATAGAACATTTAATTTGAATTATTCTTTGTTATGTATTGTATGAGTTGGTTATTAATTATCTGCTGCGTGATTAAAACATCAATATATGTACCATATGTAGTACTACTATAAGTGTGAAGTAAGGTGATACGCTCTGCCTTACTGCTCTTGGGGGGTTCTATTGATCCGATTGGGATAGAATTACAATTACAATATATCTTCTTTATATATCTTCTATATATATATACCTTCTTCTACGTTATCAAGCTCTTTTTTTTCATTAGTAAGGGGCTCAACTATTGCGAACCGAACTCGATGACGTCAGAACCGAACGATATATCTTCTATATATCTTCTATATATGTCTTCTATATATATCTTCTTCTACGTTATCAAGCTCTATTTTTTTTCATTAGTAAGGGGCTCAACTATTGCGAACCGAACTCGATGACGTCAGAACCGAACGATATACAATCAATTGTATGAAAAGTGGACACAGTCTTGTGTGTGAAAGTCAAACGAGCCTAGCGAAAGCCAAGGAAGAAATTTATTTTATGGCAGTTTGGGGGGGGCAGAGAGCTGAGTGTCTTTGTGTATATTCAGAAGCACCCTGTCGTCTGTGTGTGTGTTTGTTTTGGGGAATACTGCTACGTATGTCGATATCGACTGTTGGCTGTTTACGTATGTGTTTTGTGGGTATGTGTGTGTGGCAGCGTTGCCTTGCAGAAGAAGGGGATTATGGATGGATTGACGCCGAGGCTGTGGCAGGAAGGAGGCAGCTTAAGCAAGCCGGCTGAGGGGTATGGGGGTAAGGGGATAGGAAAATCTGGACTATATGCTGCTTGATCGTCCAATGCCGGATGTGGTGGTGATGTGATGATTGCGTATGGTCACCTTATCGAATCGCACCATTGGGACGCCGTTCATGGTCTGTGTGGTCTGTGTGAATGGGCGGGCAAAGTGGATTACATACAGCAGCCGTTGCCGTTGCTGGCGGACTAGCACTCACCTCCTCCACCTGATAGCAACACTTCCCCTTCAGCCATGGCCACTTGATGGTGCGCACCAAGGTATTACGAAAGTCCTCGCTGAACAGACAGTAGATATAGAACGTAATCGAGTAGTTAATCAACTCCAAGAGATTGGCCAGTGCCCGAAAAACCTGAAAAGGAAAGCTGGGCAACACCTCCGATGCGATAGTCATGTGCAAAATGGCCATTGGGGAGACGCACAAAAGGAATAGAATCGAAGTTGAACCGAGCAGCAGAAAGAGTCGTCGTTCCTCGGCAAACTTCCTGGGATCATCGTCCTTGGCATAGTTGGCACGGGTCAGTACCATCTGGCGACGACGCTTGCAGGTGCGACGATAGACAAGCATGATGCGCAAATTGAGGCCGGCAATGAGTACGGTCGGAATCAGCTTGAAGATCACCTCCAACATTACCTTGTACACAGAGTAGAAGATCGTCTGCTGGTAGATCGTGTTGTCACGGCGCAAATAAACGTAGGCATTGTTCGGAGTCAACATGCACTTGATCAGCTCGCCGCGAAAGATGCTCGGCAAGTAGATGATGAACGTGGCGAAACAGGTAAGGAAGACAACCATCCTGCAAGTATACGATGGCACGACGGCACGCAATCAGCATTGAACAGACACGAAAGCTACAGTCGAGTGTGCTCGACTGTCACATACCCGCTAACCCGCTGACCAAAACTACTTTTTAAATACATATATGATCCAATTTAGATTAAGTTGTCCAAAAAGGGATAGTACGCTAGACCAATTGAAAAATTGCATTAAAAAATAAAAAAATAAAAAAAAAAAAAAAAAAAAAATAACCTATGACCATTTGACCAATTTGGTGTTGCTTACTTTGCAGGGATCCGCTTGGAAATTGATGTATTCATTAACTTGGATTCACTTTATAATAATAATAAAAAAAAAAAAAAAAAAATTGAATAACTTGTGTGTTGATCGCAAACCAATTTTCAGCAATTATTTGGTCGTTGGTAGTTTTATTGTTTGCCCGAACTAGCTTTATATCGATTTACGGAAAGGGGGCGTGGCCAAACTCTATAGTAAACTCGATTGGCATGGAATATGTAGACATTTCATAGTGTCTTGCTAATCCTAGCTCTTATAGGCACTGAGATTAGATGCACAGACAAACGTACAGGGCTATATTGACTCGGCTGTCGATGCTTTTAAAGAAATCATTTACATTGTGGGCTTTGCCACGCCTTCCTCTGTGCGTTAAATACACTTTTAATTGGTTACCCTCTAGTTATAATTAATCATAATACACTCCTATTCTAAGGATAGCGGGTGTAGAGAGGACACCCTTTGATACTCACCCTGGTGGCCCCATGACGGGGCGAGAACAGCCGGGATGGCAAACGGAAACATAACGCTCGATGGTCAGCACTAGAAGCATCATAACTCCGACTCCTACAGTTGCCCAAGTAAACAATAGCGATGTGATATCCAAAAGAAGAGAGATTATTTACATAACTATGTGTTTGAATAGGTGCTAAGTTATGCAACACTAGTAAGTTAAGTTAGTAAGTTCACTGCAGCTTCGTGGGGCAACTTGGCAGTGGAACTTACCCAAGCATCCGTTTCCTAGAAAAAGCTCCAAGTGTGCCGTATAGAAGGCTGGACCAAACTCCTCCCACTGTCCGCGATCCTTGTGGACAAGCATGCGTATCCCGAACGGGATGGCAAAGACAATGGCAAGCAGTGCGGCCGTGGAGTAGGCTACGCGAATACAAACGGCAAATGTGTGTAAAAGTTCATATTAAAGCAGTTTTTATGGCTGAGTTTATGGCATAATTATGGCGTCGCTTCCGGCTGCTCTCGGCCATAACAGGAAGCTGAAACTGAGAGCACAACCGAAGCACAGAAACTCAAACTGAAACTGAAACTGGTGCTGGTACTGGGACTGTAACTGGGACTGTAACGGGAACTGTAACGGGGACTGGGACTGGGACTGTGTGAGAGCGTGTCCCACTCATATGAGAATGAATGGTTCCTCAGTTCCTGTTCCCTTTTTGGGTAAAAACATTTCCTGCTGTTGTTCCTGTTGTTGTCATGAGTTATTTGTGCGTATTTTGCGAATGCGAATATGTTCGTGAGTGCGAGTGCGAGTGTGAGTGTGTGCGTGTGCTGTGCGTGTTGTTTATTGATTTATGACTTGTTTATAGCTCTATAATTACATTATTACTTATATGCCTGCCTCTTGGGTGTGTGTGTGTGTGTGTGCGTCCATTTGAGCAGCAGCACCTCGCTTCATGTGCCCCCACCAGCTCGACAGCCGCGTCCACTTCTCGGCGATGCCGCAAATTGTCGTGCACACAAAACTTAATACTCGATATATGACTTCCTGTGTGTGTGTGTGTGTGCTTTGCCTGTGACATCTAATTCTATGCCTGTGCGTGTGTGCGTGTGTGCGTGTGCAGATGATGTATAATGCTGTTCATTTAATTGGGAACATGACACAACGATAAAAATGTCAGTCGTGCCCTATGTCTATTTAACGATTGCTCATCGCTTTCACAGCACATGCGACACAAATTATACAAATCTGTTGCGTATCTCTGTCAACAAATGGACAAAGGAACAAAGAACCTATCGCTGCATCGGTTTTACAGCAAAGTAGCGAGGGGCAGAAACACGAACCTATTGCAACTGAGGGAAATTCGCCATAAACTGACAGCAATTTTTTTTTTTTTTTTTTTTTTTGTTTTGTTATAATTATCATTATACTACAATATAATTAATATAATTATATAAACTGACAGCAAATTTTTTTTTTTTTTTTTTTCTTATAATTATTATTAAGTCTGACAGCAAACTGGACTATTGTATATAGTACGAGGGTCGTTTGATAAGTCCGTGACTTTTTGTATTTGCCGCGCACCTGCTCTAAATACAACACTGCTCCTGTCAGCAGTTATCGATTAACAGCTGACTGTAAAATTTTGAGAAAGCTGCGTTTCTTAGTTTGCGTTTTATAGGCATTGAAAGCAGACGATCTCGTGAATTTTAACGAAAATGGAAAAAAGTGAATTTCGTGTGCTAATTAAGCATTATTTTTTGCGTAAAAAATCCATCACCGAAACCAAGGAAAGACTTGATAAATATTATGGGGACTCTGCACCATCAATTTCAATGGTTAAGAAATGGTTTACTGAGTTCCGTTGTGGTCGTACCAGTACAAGTGATGCCGAACGTTCAGGCCGCCCAAAAGAGGTCGTCATGCCAGAAATCGTCGACAAAATCCATGGAATGATATTGGATGATCGGAGAATGAAAGTGCGTGAGGTAGCTGAGGCTGTAGGCATCTCAACTGAACGGGTACATCACATTTTACATGAATATTTGGACATGAAAAAGCTTTTCGCGCGATGGGTGCCGCGATTGCTCACACACGACCATAAGCGCAACCGTGTGACCATTTCAAAGGAGTGTTTGGCGATGTTCAACCGCAATCCAAACGAATTTTTGCGCCGTTTCGTTACCGTAGACGAAACATGGATCCACCACACCACACCAGAGACCAAAGAACAATCAAGACAGTGGGTTTCTCCGGGTGAACGTGCACCAAAGAAGGCCAAGGTGGGTCTGTCGGCCAACAAGGTCATGGCCACAGTTTTTTGGGATGCACAAGGTATCATTCACATCGATTACCTTGAAAAGGGTAAAACGATCACCGGCGAATATTATTCAGAGCTTTTGGACAGATTCGATATTGATTTGAAGCAGAAACGACCGCATTTGGCGAAAAAAAAGTGCTGTTCCATCAGGACAATGCACGGGTGCACACGTGTGTAGTCAGCATGGCAAAATTTCATAAATTGGGCTACGAACTGCTACCCCATCCAGCATATTCTCCAGATTTAGCCCCCTGTGACTATTTTTTGTTTCCAAACATGAAGAAATGGCTCGGCGGTAAGAGATTCGGGTCAAATGAAGAGGTCATCACAGAAACAAACGACTATTTTGAGGGCCTTGAGAAAACCTATTATTTGGAAGGAATAAAAAAATTGGAAAAACGCTGGACTAAATGTATAGAGCTAAAAGGAGATTATGTTGAGAAATAAAACGCTTCTTTGACGAAAAAAATATATTTTATTCAAAAAGTCACGGACTTATCAAACGACCCTCGTAATATCATTGAATTCTAAATTGCTTTAGAATGCTGTAAAGTATTTGGCAAATCACTCCAGCAGTAAAAAAGATAATGAGGTTATCTCTTAATAAAGCAATAAATAAGAGAAGACTTTGGCTAAGAAGCTGAAATCCGGCAAAAGTATGCGGAGAGAACCTTTTTGCTGAGAGAAAGAGCAGCAAAAGATTTACAGCGATTGAGTTCAAGGAACTCGAAGGCAAAGAATTTGATTTGCAGCGTTGATTTATACTGAAGATTATCAGAAAGTGTACATAAATTGAGCGCAGTAGAGCTGGAGGAGGTGAAGGTGAACTTGGCCGAACTTGTTGGGGATCAGTCTCAGACTTCAACGTATGTGTGCTGTACTTGGGCTTAATATAGAGTCGATAAGTTGGTGGAGAGACTATTCCCTTGTTAGCCATAAAATATGCCAAAAGCCTGCTGCCTGCATAACTTTTGGCCAACAAACTGACACCAAGAGTAGCAGCCTGTCCCACGGCTAGGCCACTCACTCACTCACTCACTCACTCACTCACACGCACACACACGCACGCACACACAATCAGTCACACTTATGTGCACCCACACTCGCACAGTTCGTACATTCACAGAAGTATTCGAAGGCGAATGACCGCCAAATGGCAACGAGGCGCGTCGTAAAAAGGCTGCTGGCAGCAAAATATTTTTGTTATTTTAATAAAATGAATGCTCTGATTTCGGTCATTATTACACCAGACCCTAGAGAGCGAAGGCACCAGAAGGTGGAAGCAGGAAAAGAGACAGGGGCAGAGGCAGAGAGTGAGCTTGTTACTAGAAGTGGCTCTGGGAGCAATTTTAGATTTAGTCAGTCACTTTCGCGGCCCTTCAGCATTTTATTTACTGCGAAGCGAGCCAGCGCTGGACTCGAGATGAGTCCGATGATATTTCAAGGGGCTTCATTTTGCATGCTCCCAACTTGCTGGTGCCCATTCCCCTGCCCCCTGCCCGTTGCCTATTAGCATTTTCCAGTTAGTCCAGTCAGTTGGGGCTATCAGTTAGGGGTATCAGCTGCCCTTTCACAGCTGCCTCTCGGCCAACTGGCAACTGGCAAGCGGACAAATGGAGGCAACTCCAGGCAAAGGACAATCAATTATGCTGCCCCGCTCTATGCGCATTATGTTTGCAACATTTTACATTTTATATGCCACATTCTGCTCTCCAGTTTCGGCGAAGCGAGCAAATAGAGACAGCTCGCAACCCGCTGACGAATTGTCGCAGCACAAATGTGGAAAGGGGGAGAAGGGAAAAGGGAAAGAGAAATGGTAGCGCGTTGACAAGTCTGCCATCGTTCTTGCTGCCATTTTGTGGACATTTCGCATTAATCAATTAAAAGGCCATAAGGAATACGAATGCCTAATATGCCTGCCTGGCTAGTTCGGTCAGTTAGTTAGTTCGTTTCTTCTGCTCGCTTGTCAAATATGCTTCAGCATTTTTTTCTTCTCCTTTTCGCCCTGTTGATTTTGTCCGCATTTCGACTCCGGGCACGAAACAGCTTAGCGGCTTTACATAAATTTCGCAGTAGCGCCTAATCAAATAAGAATGCCAAAAGGCTGCCCACACACACACACACACACACACACACATATACATAGACATGTGTATAAGTCGCCCGTGCTCCCAAGGGGCCTTGTTGCTACACCTTGAGCTCGGCATTCTCTTGTATGGGAATTGAAATATAAGTAAGGTAGATGCAAAGCTTCTGTCAGAGTTCGAGTCTGTTTGTGGTATTTTTTCATATTCATTTTTCAATATTGAATCGAATTTAATTACAACTCAATTCACTCATGCAGCAGCAATGTCATTTGAGCTTCAAATATGTGTGTGTGTGCGGCACAAAGGGAAAACCAATATATTGTACAATGCCAAAGCATATTTTATCTGACAAATAAATATGACTTGTGAATAAAATCAGAGCAAATATTTAAGTTAGAAACACTGAAATACAATATTATTACTTGCTGTTGAGAGAAGCAGCAAGTTTAGTAAATAATATCGTACTAAAAACTCTGACTACAGCAGAAGCTGTTCAATTGCACGCGTTGCCTCACAAAGTTGCAAATATGTATATTCATTTTTGTTGAAATCATGTGGAAAATTCATGGCAATATACCATAGATGGCAATTGTTTATGGTTGAACAAATCTTTGACAGTGCAAACATTAATGCGAAGTAATATGATACTGAGAGTTGCATTCCAAATAAACAAAGTAACTTTCAAACGAATTTATTCTCTTGTTTGCTCTCTCCCTCTCTCTCTCTCTCTCACTCTCTTTTTTTTTTGTTGTACCATATCGTATGTCATATTAAAATTCCCATTTTACGGCTGAAATATTTTACAGCATTGCCTCGAACTCAGTGAGGGGCTGAGTGGCTCAAAGACTTCTAATTAAACCCTTTTATGTGATGGACTCGTGCTTCTACTCCCAGCACACTGAATTGAACAATTATTCAGTGAAGACTGTGTATAGAATGGGACTTCAATGGAGTGACCCCAGTGCGATTGATTCTCAAGTACGAAGCGGACTTACCTCGCATGTAGATGTAGGCAGTGCCCCGCATGTTGCGACGGGTGAGGACAATTAGGTTGAGCACGTTGCCAATGATGCCTAGGGAACAGATAATGGGTAGCATGAGGCCGTAGCAGTATTCCCGCAGCGACTCGGTGCGGGGATCCTCAACGTCTTGCTGCGAATGAAGGGAAGAACGATTCGAGAAAGTGAAAGGATGCCAGAGAGTGAAACCAATAAAAAGTAATAATAATAGTAAACAAAAATGGCACAGCTCATAAATCATGCCACTCTCTCTCTTTCCCTCTCTCTCTCTTTCTTACTCTTTCTATCTCTTTCTCTCACTGGGGCATTGTTGCTCAGGCGGATGGGCTGCTACAGATAAAAATTCAATAGTCAACTTGACACTTTTATTTGTGACTTGTTATGCTCACACCCCACACACACACACGCACAAACGCACACACGCACACCTACATCTATCGAGTAGTGTGCTGCTTCCCTCGCTCTCGGCCTATCGTCTTTTGACTATCTAAATAGCTATCTCTCTTGCACACGCCCGAGTGGGCTGGCATTGTAAATATGTTTTGCATGCTCTTTGCGATGTTTGCTTTTGTTTTGTATTTTCCTCCCACTGCTGCTGCTGCTGCTGCTACTGTTGCTGCTGCTGCTGCTGCTGCTGTTGCTGTTGCTGTTGCTGCTGCTGTTGCTGTTGCTGTTGCTGCTGCTGTTGCTGTATTCTTTAAGGTTTTGTGCTCTCGCATTGAGATAGACAGACAGCTCCAGTTAGCTTGAGAGTTCGCCTTTTTGTGCAGCAGCCTTGAGGCGAAAGTTGCGCACAAAGCAGCTTTTGCACGGCAACTGAGCGACCGCAATATCAACAGTGAACAGCAATAATAACGACAGCCTCCGTGTGCGTCTGTATGTGTCTGTGTGTGTGTGTGTGTGAGCGAACTTTTTGCACGTGCTGTGCCACGAAATGAGTTATTTTATTTTTGCCTTGAATGCGACTTTCGCCCTGTCCCACATACAGCCCCCACCTGCTGTTTTAATAAGCTGTGTGAACAAAAACACATTGTGAGTGCGACGTTTCAACAGTCTATGCGTTCCCAGCCCCACCTCCCCCCATCACCACCCCTGTATCGACCTTTTTAGCCACGATTTTGCTCACAGCATGCAGCTTTCACTTTGTGTTACAACTGATTGTTCTCGAGTTGCGTTGGCAGTACGAGCCAATTTATTATTAAATATAAATTCCTAAATATCTACGTATATTATTCGGTCAAAGGGCAAATAGCTGAGCTTGTGTGTGTGTGTTATTGCGCGAGTTCTCGATTCTCATGTGCGACAGCGTATGCATTCTTTCCATTTAAATTAATATTATTCGGTTGCTAAGGCGATTGCAATTAGTGCTGCATACTTTCGAGTGTCCGTCGAAACGTTCCCTTTGACAAGTTGTGTTGCATACTTTTGCCCTGGCGTATTAATTGAACATCGACCGAGCAGGACTGCCTGCTATGCCGAAAAACAAAGCGAACAATAGCGAAAAGAGCGGGGGAAAACGGACAGACAAATGAAAAACAAAACGGACAGAAATCGAGACAATGCGATTTTAATTAAAAAATTTACCAAATCTAATAAAATCATAAGTTAACACGAATAAAAGAACAGATTGCCTTTATGCACGAGCCAATATTTATTTCTGGCAGCACACAAAAGCAGACTACACATTTTTTTACCCTTGCAGAGAGTATATTAATATTGGCCAGGAGTCTGCAACGCACCTTAGCAGGTAGCTCTGACCACAATGTATTGTGTATATTCTGAATCAGCATCAGCAGAGGAATCGAACTAGCCCTGTCCTAGTCTTAGTCTTCTTTGTTGGTTTTGGTATGTACACCTGAGAGCGGAAACGTTTAAGTCGCGCTGACAAATCCGCTTACAGGCAACAGAAGCGGAGGCAACGATGCGACTAAACGCTGGCAATAATATTTTGCTTTGCGCTTAGTTTGATTTGATTTTATTATTATGCTAATCTAACGAGGCCGCCGCGCGCGCGTCTCACTTACGCACAGCAGGCAGTACAGAGAGATAGACAGACAGTCAGACAGACATTCAGACAAAGAGATAACGAAATAAAGAGCTTGAGAAAGAGAAAGTAAGAGTGAGTGTGAGAGAGAGAGAGGGTAGGGATGGTAAAATTGAAAGCTGGTTTCCACTTACCGCATACAAGTCGCCGCGCAACTCGTTGGTAAAGACGTGCGACCCATTGGAGGCGGTGTTGCTCAGAACAAGGTCATTCCCGTTGCTGAGATTTGCGCCGCCCCAGATGAATGAGCAATAGGCGGGATCCTCCTCGGTGTTGTATAGTCGTGTTATCATAGTTTTCGCTTTGGCTCGTTTGACTTTGTTGTTGTTGTTGTTGTGTGAGAAAGTCGAAGCTGAGTTTCAAAGCCAGCCAGATGAAGGTAGCCCAACAGGCCAACAGATGGACGACGGTTAGATGCCGCTCACCGTTTGCCTGCTCCTTGTCGCTGGTTGCTGGTTGAAAAGCCTTCAAGGATCCACGTGCTGATTCAAGTTTAATTTGTTTAAGTGAAACTGGGCGGCACGAGGAGAGCAGCAGAAAGAAATAGCGTGTAAAAATAGCTGGCGAGACAAGCTCATGAATGAATGCGAGCGAGCTATGCCATGCCGAAGTCGTGTTTTTCAAATGGCAAGACGACGCCAGAGCCGACGGCGACCATGATGATGTTGATGGTGACAACGACGACGACGACGACGGCGACGGCGATGAAGGTTATGAAGGCGATGAAAGCGATGGAAGCGATGAAGACGACGACGATGACTACGGGAACGAGGACGAGATGAGGCAGCAAAGTCTCAAAGAAGAAATGAAAATGTAAATGGAATGGCATGAAGGCATTGCAATGAACACGAGCCGGGAGTGCGAGGAGATAGAGTCGCGCCAAGCGGAAACGGAAGCATTCACTTTACAACAAAAACAATGGCCGTACATACAGCAATGCTGGCGCGAAAGGCCTCAAGGGGAGCGGGTGCGGGAGTGGGAGCGGGTAGCAGGAGTTCAGTACATGCTCGGAACGGGCTTTTGCTCAACACTCCGAGGCAGAACAATTGGGACTCTGATTGCCATTGGGCACAAACAAATCAACGTATAAATTGAAAATCAACTCGGCCGACGAGTGACAATAAAGGGGGGTGGGGAGAGCTGCGCACAAATGAAATGCTGCAAATAATTGCGAGCTGTAAATAAGTCGCCAAATTCCAAAGTCCAATTCGATTTGGATTTGGTTTTCAATGTGCACTCGGAATTCGAACTCGCTCACAAATTCGCTCGTCAACCTGCGCTGGCCGGGCATGAGTTGAAAACTTCACTGAAAATACTGGAACCCGACGGCTTCAGTCGATCGCGTTAGGCTATTACAATCTATATTCGTATTTGTCGATTCCCATCAAATATTTTGTTGCTCTTTTTGGGTTGAAATTGTAGGGTGACCTCAAATTGAATCGATTTACTCGCTCGAATCTACAGCACTTCCGGGTTAGCAGAGGATCGAAAGGGTACTTCGAAGCCTTGTGGTTGTTGTTGACTGCTGATGATCTGGCTGAGAAGCACGTGGAGCACTTGGGGGGGCTTGGCTTGAATGGTATGAGATGGAAATGCAATTTAGGAGAACTTTAGCTGCTGCAGATGAGGCTGACTGCGAGACCTATGCGAAGTCCAAGCTAACCTGTTGTCCTCACAGTTGAGTGTTGCCTCCAACGGGTATCCTAAGCTCCGTCTTCGGTGTGTCTTGCTGTTGTTGTTGTTGTCGTTATTACTGAGTCACTTTTTTTGCCTCTGCTGACACATGTTGCATGTTCACACACGGCTGAGAAGGGCTGCAATCAGAGCGAGCAAAGTGAAATAGAGTGAGAGGGAGATAACCATAAGAATGGCGGCCATTTTGTTGCCTGCGTCGCTTGGCTCACTCGAAGGAATAACACACATATTTTATTTGGTTTTTATTATGCGACAGTGCACGCCCTACCTCCCTCCCTCCCTCCTCTTCCCTCTCTAGCATCCCTGGGGAGCTTAAGGACCCACCTCATGTGTCCTGGCAACAGGTGTGCTTTATTTCCACGCATCACTGCCAGCCAATATTGCCAACTGTCGTGGGGACACACTGTGACAGAGAGAGAGAAAGAGAGAGAGGGGAGTAAGAGGGAGGGGGAGCAGCAGAGAGCCGCTGAGAGCCGCCCAAGGCACACGCTAAGCGCTAAAATCAACGTTGACAGGCGACAGAAATTCGTATAAAATATTTGATAAATTGCCCAACCAGCCGCCCCTGACGGCACTCAGCGAGGCGCACCGACGTGTGGCAGAGAGTATAGGTGGGGAAGAGGAGGGCTGCGCCTTCGCAAACGGCTTTAAATCCAGCGTGCAAGGACATTCGATGCGAATATGAAATATGCGCAAGTGTGCGCTAGATCAAGTTTAATATTGATGGCCAAACGAATTCGGCAAGAGAGTAATGCGTGTCATGTGCTTAGGGGCAAACATGACCACACAATACCCTGCAGCCGAGACGGAGAGGCGGGAGAAATCAATCTGTTTGTCCAGCACTTAGTATTCCCATTCGTTGAACTAAATTGCGTGAGAGTTGCAAGTGAAAAATGCGAGTTCTCTGCTGCTATCTCTGCCTCTTTCTTTCCTTTTCTCTCTGTCTCCCTTTCTCCTTCTGTCTGCCTGCAAGTGTACAGCAATTACGTTAGCTTAGCGCAAGTCGAGGCGAGTCGAGTCGAGTGTCTGCTGACTGTGCATTCTCGTCGCGCGCGTAAAAGTATGCAACACTTTATGCCATTTGCATAGAGCACACACACACGCATACGCGTGACCGTGTGGCCGGTCGCGCTGAAGTGCAAATCTCCCGCTGGCGTTCAGGGAGATTGGATGACACAGAGAACATGACACGAACTTAATTTCCCCACGGCAAACATAAAAGCCGCACACGGCACTCACGGCCCACTCACCTCTCGCTGGCTGAGTGACTTACTGACTTAGTGACTTACTGACTGACTGTTAGACTCACTCACTCACTGACTGACTGACTGACTGACTAAGTAAGTGCCTTAGCGAGTGAGTGACTGAGTGAATGAATCGGCACTGCCTTGTCATATTGCACTGGCGGGCGAGAAGAATGGCGCATAATTTATGCCTGCGATTATCATAATAATTCGCGAGCGACGACACTCGACACGCACGAATGAGCAGGGCGTAGAGAATAGACAAAGCAGACAGACAGATGGAGAGAGAGAGGGGAAGAGAGAGGGGGAGAGAGAGGGGCAGAGAGGGGAGAGAGAGAGAGAGAGAGATAGAGAGAGAGAGAGAGAGACAGAGAGAGAGAGAGAGAGAGCAGCAAGATAACTGTTGCTGGTCAGGTGGGCACCACGTTGGCTTCTCACTTGTCGGCGCTTGTTAGTTTTGCTTTCTGCGGGTCTCTGTTTGCCGAGCACTTACAATTATTGCGGTTTAGTTTCGGGCCAAAAGTTTTCATTTCGGTAAATAAATAAACTGCTGTAAAAAGCCCCCAATATACCATAAACACACGCACACACACAGACGCACACACACACGCGCACACAGTCGAGCAGAGCCAGCGCCTGTTTATGCCGTTGCTCGCTTTGTCACTGTCCGCGTAGCACAGCAAGGGACTGTTGAAGGAGTTGCCCTTAATAGGGTACAGGGTATGGGCTAGTCGCGCACTGCCTGCAAGGATTGTTCGCTTTGTGGCTTGCAAATTGTTTGGTTATCGTTTGTTTTAGAATTTCGCCTTCTCTTCTTTCGCTTTTCGGTTTGTCACTTGGCCAAACACGCACGTGCACACACACACACACATGCAGCACAATAGGCGGCAATGACTTTGCTGTTAATCTGGCCCACACCAATACCAATACAGCGTGTCTCACACAGTGGAAATCTAAACAAACGCTTAATGGACCCTTAGCCGTGGCTGTTTCGCTTCATTTCGCCCCTGTCTCCCTCACACACTGTCGCTGTCGCTGTCTCTGTCTCTGTCTGCTCTGTGTGCTGGCATGATTAATGCCTTTGTTTATATTTGTCAGACTCTTTTTTCTCGGCTCGCTTCCTGTTTGCCTGTTTGCCCGTTTGCCCGTTTGCCAGGCCTGCCAACTGAATGATATGTTTAACAAAAAAGTTTAACGCAAATTAAGTCAAACTGGCAGCGCTTAACGATGTGCGACATAGATGAATATCTGTGTGGGTGTGCCCAGTCCCCCCCTCTGTGTGTGTGTGCTCGGGCTAGACAACCCACAGGGCCTGTGCCAGCGGGTCGCTGCCCAATGTCCCCAAATTGCGGCGCTGTCTTTAATTTACACACAAAATGAGATCGCCCAAGCGAAGGATGCGGACAGGGACACGGATACGGATACGGACATGGACATGGACATGAACATGACACACACACAGAGAGAGAGAGCGAGCTGGGGCACAAATTAAGTTTGTAAGAAATCCAGATAACTGCAAAGGAAATCAACTCAAGTCATCAGCAAATAAAATAAAAATACCTAACGAACTTTGACTTTAAGGCAGATCTCTGTCTCTATCTCCCTCTCCCTCCCTCTCTCTGTCTCTGTGTAATTACAGTGCTCGTTAAAAGTTAGCGCAAGAGAGCGCGAACACTGGCACATCTTGTGTGCTTTAATTAACAAAATTGCATTGAAAAGAAATACTTGAAAGTGCTCGCAGAGAAAGCATCGAGTGCAAATTGATAAATTGATAGATTGATAAATTGAACTAGATTCGGGTTGTTTTTTTCATTTGGCCAATTCATCTCTGAATAGAATGGAACCTTGGCCAGTCGCAGAGGTAAAACCAATTTGCACAGGTGTATCGACTCGAGTCTCGAGCGCTTGTTTACATATTTCACTGAAGTTTTTTTCCCTCTCTCTCTCTCTCACTTGCCCAAAAACTGTTGCCAAAAAGCGTTTCGGGCCCAGAGCCAACGCAAATGTCAAACACAACAACTTTTTGTCTGTCCATCATGTCCGCATGGGAAAACCAGAACGAGAGAGAGATGGAGAGAGAGAGAGAGGGGGGGGAGAGAGTGTGCATGTGAGTCTGCTTGTCTGGCCATTAAGTTTTTAATTTCAGCGCTGGCTTTATGAGCACGCAGGGTCACGGGGTCGCTGGGTCGCTGGGCCGAGCGCATTGTTGACTGCCGCCTTTTGCGGCTGTGCCAACAACAACAACAACAACAGCAACTTGAAATAAACAAAATATTTTTCGCTGCTCGTTGTTTGCTTTTAATTACGCAATCGTTTAATTTAATTTTCTAAGGCGCGGCGACCAATTAAGCTTTTAATTAAAAAAATCCCTCATCCCCACACCGCGCTGCCGATAAGCTAATGCCTAATACCCTGCAAGATCGTGGGACTGTTCGATAGTCATTTATGACAGACTGCCTGCAGATCAAGAGACGGAGGTTAAAGAGGAGGGAAGGGCAAGCGAACACAACTTGCGATCTATGCACAAATATTGCCAAAGTTTCCACTTCAAATTGCCCAAGTTTGTCACAAATTTTATGGCAGTTTTCCACTGTTTTCCCAACGGACAAAGTGACTGGTCGCTAGGGGGGAAAAACAACTGAGACAGCTAGAGTCGAGTGTGCCTTGCTGCGTTATACCCAGCACTTAGGGCTTTGCTTGCTAGCAGAGATAATTTCAAGGGGTAGATCATGATCGATCTTTATTTGTGCGCATTCATTAGACATATTGTCACCCAGTTTGGCAGCCACTACCTTTATAGTCTCCGAGATTAAGGTGTTCATACGGACATTGCTAAGTTTTTTTTTTTTTTTTTTTTTTTTTTTTTGTTAGACACTGCTAAGTCAATTCGACTGCTAAAGGTGATCATGAATATTTGTATACTTGGTGGGGTCTGAGCTACCTTCTACTGGGGCCTATAATACCCTTCTATAACACCCTTCTAATAATACCCTTCCAATAATACCCTTCTCTTCCCCCGGGAGGAGGAGAGAACACAGAGAAGAGTGAAAACTTGGCAAACAACTTTGGACAAGGACTACATTGGCTGGTAAACTGCTGAGCTCTTGTTTCTGATAATGGGCGACTTTAATGGGTGTACCTCACTGCTCTATACCCAGCACTTCAGGCTTTGCCTGCTAACAGAGATCATTCCAAAGGGAAGATCAAGATCAATCTTTATTTGTGCGCACTCATAAGACATATTGTCACACAGTTTGGTATCCTCTGCCCTTGTAGTCTCTGAGATTAAGGTGGTCATACGGACATTGCTAAGTCAATTCGACTGCTAAAGGTGATCATGAATATTTGCATATTTAGTGGGTTCTGAGCTACCTTCTACTGGGGTCTGTAATACCCTTCATCCACTTGAGGAGTGAACACAGAGGGGAGAAGAGCGAAAACTTGGCAAACAACTTTGCCGGACAAGGACGAAGCTGGCTGGCAAACTGCTGAGCTCTTGTGTCTGATAATGGGCGACTTTTTGGAGAGTGTGCCCTACTGCGCTATACCCAGTACTTAAGGCTTTGCTTGCCAACAGAGATCATTCCAATGGAAAGATCAAGATCGATCATTTTTTGTGTGCATTCATAAGACATATTGTCACCCAGTTAGGTAGCCTCTGCCTTTATAGTCTCTGAGATTAAGGTGCTCATACGGACATTGCTAAGTCAAGTCGACTGCTAAAGGTGATCGTGAATATTTGCATACTTAGTGGGGTCTGAGCTACCTTCTACTGGTGTCTATAATACCCTTCTTCCCCTTGGGCAGAGGAGGAGAGAACATAGAGAAGAGTGAAAACTTGGCAAACAACTTTGCCAGACAAGGACGAAGCTGGCTGGCAAACTGCTGAGCTCTTGTTTCTGATAATGGACGACTTTTTGGAGAGTGTACATAACTGCGCTATACCCAGCACTTCAGGCTTTGTTTGCTAGCAGAGATCATTCCAATGGGAAGATCAAGATCGATCTTTATTTGTGCGCATTCATAAGAAATATTGTCACCCAGTTTGGTACCCTCTGCCCTTGTAGTTTCTGAGATGAAGGTGTTCATACGGACACTGCTAAATTAAGTCCACTGCTAAAGGTGATCATGCATATTTGCATACTTAGTGGTGTCTGAGCTGCCTTCTACTGGGGTCTATAATACCCTTCTTGGGGAGAACAGAGAGAAGAGAAGAGTGAAAACTTGGCAAACAACTTTGCCGGACAAGGACGAAGCTGGCTGGCAAACTGCTGAGCTCTTGTTTCTGATAATGGGCGACTTTTTAATCGAAGGCTTATCGCAAAAGTCATCACGAAAGTCGTTACGGGGTCAGACGTGACTCGACACGTCGTGACACGGCGTGACACGCGCTCGCTGTCCGATTAATTTTCAATTTAAATTTACATTTATATGCACAGCGGCAACAACAATATGCACAGCCATAAATTGAAGCTGACCCGTTGCCGACGCTGACTCCGACGCTGACGTTGTCTCTGGCGCAGTTATCAAAATTACTTGCTGCGTGACCAACCCCGCGAGTCAGCGATAAGCATTGAAAGTGGTCCCCAGGCCACCCGAAAAGTGCCACCATCCCTTGCCCCATTTTTGGCAGTAGTTGCTGCCATGCGGACAGCTCAATAAAGTGCAATGGACATTAAGCCAGTCTGACTGCGACTGTGACTGCGACTGTGACTGCGACTGTGACTGCGAGTGCGACTGCGCCTGCGAGTGGCAAGCAGTGAGTGCCCCGTTGTGTCCTTGGACGCGTGCGTATGTGCACATACATTCATTCATTCACGGGGCCTAACAAGCTTACGACAATTAGCAGAGACTCCGGTAATTGCAAATGACATTCGTGGTCTGTTCGTGGCCAGTGGCTTGTGGCTTGTGGCGCACCTGAAGTTGCCTGGTGGGGGATTTGCGTTAAACTCATAACTTTACTGATAATTAATTGAACTGACTGCCGTTGAGGCCTCTATCAAATACGAATAAAGCTATGTGGTTTAGTACCCTGTAGCCAAAACAAGAGCGGACGGATTGGACTATATAAGGGATCTGACTGAGTCAATAGAGAGTTGTATTTAATAAGGTTTAAATTGATTAGATAATATGGCGAACATTGTATTTAGTAAGACTTAAATTGCTTAGATAATATTTAGACGGATTGGACTATATAAGGGATCAGACTGAGTCAAGGGTAAGTTGTATGAAGAAAGGTTTAAATTGATTAGATAATATGGTAGAAATTTTATTTGGTAAGATTTAAATTGATTAGATAATATGAATATAAATATATAACTATTCAGTCTTACTTCTAGTATTGTATTTAATTATTTAGTATTCAGTAATATTGGTATTTAATACATACCCGAAATTTTTCTGCAATAAAAGTTTAGTTAGCATTTTCATAAAAAAAACATTTATCAATTTCAACAAATCATGGGTATGTGCAAGTCAAGCAGCCTCGCCATTTTCCTAATTACTTTTTAAATAGTTATTTATACGCGTTTAATTATAACTGTCTGCGCAGAGGAACATCAAGGTATACTCTCTCTCTTGACAAAGAGTATTTCAGTTTGTCATTTTTCATTAGCGGACAACTTTCAATGGCTTCGAGATGAAAGACATAAACGACAAAAACAGACAACAAAAAACTACTAGCGCAGCAAATTTCGCTGCAACGATAGCGAAACCATTGAAATAGTTTACAAATTTTAGGTAGACGGGGCCGAGCTGGGGAAAACTTAAGTGCACGTTGTGAAAAAAAGGCAGAAGGTTTGAGAAAAAGAACAATTTTTGATTTATTCAATTAAATTGCAGTTGTCTGTTGGACACTTTTGTGTCGCTTGAAAGGCAGGGAAGACTCGAAGGCGAATAAATGTAATTAAAATAATTATAGCATACTTTTAAGCGTTGCTCCAAATGCAAATGAAGCGCGCTCTTGAATGTATGCTAACTTCTCTTGGGGGATTCCTTGATTAGCTAACTTCGTCTGCTGTACGCAGTCTAGGCACCTATTCTGGGCACCTACTCTAGGCATCTATGCTAGGTACCTAACATATTCTAGGCACCTAACATATTCTAGACACCTAACATACTTTAGGTACCTAACATATTCTAGGCACCTAACATACTTTATTCTAGACACCTAACTTATTCTAGACTACTTAACAATTCTAGACACCTAACATATGCTAGGCACCCATGCTAGGCACCCATGCTAGGCATCTATGCTAGGCATCTATGCTAGGCACCTATGCTAGGCACCTATTCTAGGTTAAAGTTTCCTTTCAGACCACATATTTCTAGACTCTTTAAGGACACATATGAAACTCGATCGGAACTCGTTGAGAATGCGAGTAATTTTCGACTTTTATTACACAAAATTGCTGCATCATCTAAGTTCAATTCTCGTAAATGACAATTATTGGCTTTGGCCTTGGCATGATGAAAGTTGCAAGTTGCAAGTTGCCGTCGCTGTTGCGATGTGAAAAGTTTTGTAACTACCATCAGTGGCAGTGGCTGTGGAATCAACAGCATCTCTCTTTTGGGTTAACGGGAGGGGGAGGAGAGAGTAACGGACCCAGACAGAGACAGATTTTACTCGTTCTTCTCACATCGTTAGTCGAGTTGGTTTTATTTGGGGTCGCACTTGCAACGTGACGTTGCAGCAGCAGCTGCTTGTGACTTGCTTGAAATTTCCCAACACACTCCCACACACACACACACACACACACAATGCATAACTTGTAATAACCCGCTGACCCCGAAGCACGCAGACACACACAGACACAGTAATCGAGAAACATATAGAGAGAGAGAGAGACGTACTCACCCAGGGCTGGCGAATGTGGCGGCAACGGGGGCAGAGGCAAGGACATGCAGATGCACTTAGGAGTCAAGCGGCGCTAGCTCTGGCAACTTGTTTGGCAGCATATGAACAAAATGCACTCGAAACGAAAATGAAAATGTCAACTTACCACACGGCGACGGCAATGGCGGAGCAGCTACTTTCATAGAATCGGGAGCACACGTTGTTACCCCCTCTCCTTGTCCTTTAGCACACTCTGCTGTTGGCGACGCAGCTAAAAAAAATGACTTAGAACAACAATTTCTTGCTTTTCGTGTGTTTTGCTTATTGGCTGTGGCGCAGTTGTTGTAATTGCTGCTGTTGTTGTTGTTATCGTATTTGTTGTTGCTGTTGCAACTTGTGCAAACTGTTGCTGTTGCTCTTGCTGATGCTTTTGCTGTTGCTGTTGCTGTTGTGGTTGCTGCTGTTTCTGTTGCAGCATTAAGTCTAGTTGGCAGTGAACATATCCCTAGTTGGCAGTTTCAGTTGTCGTCGTCTCTCGGTGGGACTGGCAGTGTTGTTGTTATTACTGTCTATTATTAACTAGTGTCTCATATTGAAGATACTTAATACTGCTTAAATAGAACTTCACTCTTCGGGACTAATAACACAGATGCGGTAGATGATGTAGAACAGACACAAGAGTCCAGCACACAGGAATAGATCAACGCGGACCAGAGCAGACCACATGTCCATCAACATTTCGCCCTGATGCATTTTGATAAAATGTGCTGTCTCACTTCAGTGATGCGTGATTTCTATATGTTTTAGAATATTCAATATTGATATAGGTGTGTATATATAACATAGGTGTATACATTGAGAATATTGGTGTAATAAATATACCTACAGTGATTTGATTTCTTCGATATTTGATGCAACTCCCTCTAGTGCTTTCAGCTTCAATGACACTCTCTCTCTTTTTGCAAAATAATGTTTTGTCTTGGCTTACCGTTGAGAACAGGTTTGTTTTTCAGGTCCTGTGACAGCACTGTGCACTCCTTCGCGATAACACTCACAATGCACTCACCAAAACAACTGGTTTACGCCGCCGACAATGATGGACTTAATGTTGTAGTAGAAAAAGACACAAACAAACAAAAAAAATATCACAAACAATATTGTAACAGGCATCGTTAAAATTGTTCAGCACTCTTTGAACTCTCAACTCTCAACTCTACAACTTTCACTTGTTTTCACTTTTCTTCACTTTCTCACTTGGGCTGTCAATCAAAAGTCATTCACTTAGCTGCAACTGCCTCAACCTTCGAACGTTATCAACACAGTGGAAAAAAATGCAAAAAAAATAGGAGCCGATGCCAGTCAGCTTCGCCTTGTGGCTGCGCCGCTGCTGCTGCTGCTGCTGTTGCTCTCGACCGTTGTCCAGTTGAAGTTCAAACTTTCCCTCTGTTGGCTGTGGATGTTGTCAGTCTGGAGATGGCTGAGTTAGGCTCTTGGCTGTTGGCTGATGGCTGGTGGATTTTCAGGTTGATGATGAAGCTAAAGCTGAAGCACTTCCTTATCGCTGGGCTGCTCGCTGGCAACTGGCTTGAAGCAGCCTGCTAGGCGCTTTTATAGCTGTTGGCCCAGCCGCGGCAGAGGGACATTTTCTGGCGCTGTAGCTGGAAATTTCCCTGCTGTTAGGACTCTGTTAACCGAAGGGCGCGCACTGTTGCAACCACCTACTGCAGCTTTGCACCTGCTGACAGGCTCCTCCTTCCTGGCGGGCAGCATTTACTTCAGCAAGATTCAAATAAAATCATGCAGTTATATACAAATATATACATATATATATACATATATATATTTGTACGAGGGTCGTTTGATAAGTCCGTGACTTTTTGAATAAAATATATTTTTTTCGTCAAAGAAGCGTTTTATTTCTCAACATAATCTCCTTTTAGCTCTATACATTTAGTCCAGCGTTTTTCCAATTTTTTTATTCCTTCCAAATAATAGGTTTTCTCAAGGCCCTCAAAATAGTCGTTTGTTTCTGTGATGACCTCTTCATTTGACCCGAATCTCTTACCGCCGAGCCATTTCTTCATGTTTGGAAACAAAAAATAGTCACAGGGGGCTAAATCTGGAGAATATCCTGGATGGGGTAGCAGTTCGTAGCCCAATTTATGAAATTTTGCCATGCTGACTACACACGTGTGCACCCGTGCATTGTCCTGATGGAACAGCACTTTTTTTTCGCCAAATGCGGTCGTTTCTGCTTCAAATCAATATCGAATCTGTCCAAAAGCTCTGAATAATATTCGCCGGTGATCGTTTTACCCTTTTCAAGGTAATCGATGTGAATGATACCTTGTGCATCCCAAAAAACTGTGGCCATGACCTTGTTGGCCGACAGACCCACCTTGGCCTTCTTTGGTGCACGTTCACCCGGAGAAACCCACTGTCTTGATTGTTCTTTGGTCTCTGGTGTGGTGTGGTGGATCCATGTTTCGTCTACGGTAACGAAACGGCGCAAAAATTCGTTTGGATTGCGGTTGAACATCGCCAAACACTCCTTTGAAATGGTCACACGGTTGCGCTTATGGTCGTGTGTGAGCAATCGCGGCAACCATCGCGCGGAAAGCTTTTTCATGTCCAAATATTCATGTAAAATGTGATGTACCCGTTCAGTTGAGATGCCTACAGCCTCAGCTACCTCACGCACTTTCATTCTCCGATCATCCAATATCATTCCATGGATTTTGTCGACGATTTCTGGCATGACGACCTCTTTTGGGCGACCTGAACGTTCGGCATCACTTGTACTGGTACGACCACAACGGAACTCAGTAAACCATTTCTTAACCATTGAAATTGATGGTGCAGAGTCCCCATAATATTTATCAAGTCTTTCCTTGGTTTCGGTGATGGATTTTTTACGCAAAAAATAATGCTTAATTAGCACACGAAATTCACTTTTTTCCATTTTCGTTAAAATTCACGAGATCGTCTGCTTTCAATGCCTATAAAACGCAAACTAAGAAACGCAGCTTTCTCAAAATTTTACAGTCAGCTGTTAATCGATAACTGCTGACAGGAGCAGTGTTGTATTTAGAGCAGGTGCGCGGCAAATACAAAAAGTCACGGACTTATCAAACGACCCTCGTATATTTATAGATTTATATATTTATATATTTATATATTTATATATTTATATATTTATATATTTATATATTTATATATTTATATATTTATATATTTATATATTTATATATTTATATATTTATATTTTTATATATATTATATATTTGTATAGAAAAACCATTTTATTTATAGCATACCTTGCAAATTGTTACTTAAAATTGCCAAAAAATATTTAAAATATAATGTGAAACATTATTTTTTAATGTATTTATTGCTTAATATGTTAATTAAATATTATTGTGTGTTTATAGAATTAAAATTAAACAAATTATGCATATTTTTTTTTCATTCAGTGGCACATCATCTGTTGATTCAATGCAAATAAATGTTTCGCGAATAGACTCAAGAAGCAATTTGTACAATAAGTTGAACTACTTGTGTTTCCAAGTCTGTTATATTTTTGTAACAGATTACCCAGTGCACAGTATCAGTCATAAGTATGTGCACAAAAATATTATATTGTAATTATGTTTTGAGCAAACAGTAATTGTAGAGTTCTTTCGGCAACAACAGGTATTCATATGTGTTGCCTTAATTGAACTACTCTAAATCTCTCTAAATCAGTTTCTTTACTATTCTGTCAGTTTCTTTTATACTTCTGTCGCGCAGTAACAATTTACAAAAGGATTATAGCAGCAATCTGGAAGTACGGATGCCAAATCTGGGTTGGGTTAACCCCGACATTTTTTTTTTTTATAAACATCATTTATTAAACGAAATTTCCTAATTGGACTACTACGAGGTCGTTTGATAAGTCCGTGACTTTTTGTATTTGCCGCGCACCTGCTCTAAATACAACACTGCTCCTGTCAGCAGTTATCGATTAACAGCTGACTGTAAAATTTTGAGAAAGCTGCGTTTCTTAGTTTGCGTTTTATAGGCATTGAAAGCAGACGATCTCGTGAATTTTAACGAAAATGGAAAAAAGTGAATTTCGTGTGCTAATTAAGCATTATTTTTTGCGTAAAAAATCCATCACCGAAACCAAGGAAAGACTTGATAAATATTATGGGGACTCTGCACCATCAATTTCAATGGTTAAGAAATGGTTTACTGAGTTCCGTTGTGGTCGTACCAGTACAAGTGATGCCGAACGTTCAGGTCGCCCAAAAGAGGTCGTCATGCCAGAAATCGTCGGCAAAATCCATGGAATGATATTGGATGATCGGAGAATGAAAGTGCGTGAGGTAGCTGAGGCTGTAGGCATCTCAACTGAACGGGTACATCACATTTTACATGAATATTTGGACATGAAAAAGCTTTCCGCGCGATGGGTGCCGCGATTGCTCACACACGACCATAAGCGCAACCGTGTGACCATTTCAAAGGAGTGTTTGGCGATGTTCAACCGCAATCCAAACGAATTTTTGCGCCGTTTCGTTACCGTAGACGAAACATGGATCCACCACACCACACCAGAGACCAAAGAACAATCAAGACAGTGGGTTTCTCCGGGTGAACGTGCACCAAAGAAGGCCAAGGTGGGTCTGTCGGCCAACAAGGTCATGGCCACAGTTTTTTGGGATGCACAAGGTATCATTCACATCGATTACCTTGAAAAGGGTAAAACGATCACCGGCGAATATTATTCAGAGCTTTTGGACAGATTCGATATTGATTTGAAGCAGAAACGACCGCATTTGGCGAAAAAAAAGTGCTGTTCCATCAGGACAATGCACGGGTGCACACGTGTGTAGTCAGCATGGCAAAATTTCATAAATTGGGCTACGAACTGCTACCCCATCCAGCATATTCTCCAGATTTAGCCCCCTGTGACTATTTTTTGTTTCCAAACATGAAGAAATGGCTCGGAGGTAAGAGATTCGGGTCAAATGAAGAGGTCATCACAGAAACAAACGACTATTTTGAGGGCCTTGAGAAAACCTATTATTTGGAAGGAATAAAAAAATTGGAAAAACGCTGGACTAAATGTATAGAGCTAAAAGGAGATTATGTTGAGAAATAAAACGCTTCTTTGACGAAAAAAATATATTTTATTCAAAAAGTCACGGACTTATCAAACGACCCTCGTATTACTGTGGACAACTTAATCTAATCTGTATCAATTTAAACGATTCTTAATATCTATGTTGTTGACAACGATTATATAGTATGATTATTAAAGAAATGGAATGATTAGGGAATAATATTTAGTAGATTATTATTTAGCACGATTTACGTTAAGTCCCGGTCAATTAGGTCTAACCATTTGCGAGTGCTTTGTGCGAAACATCACCCTGCACAGAGATCTGAAACTGACCACGGTCTTCGCGGAAATCAATCAGCATTCGAGTCGTTACCATGAAAGGCTGAGGCGTCCCAGGAAAACACACTGTGCAGAACTTGCCCATCAAGGAGGCTCAACAGAAATCTCATTCTCCCATCTCCTGTGAGGAATGGCAGCAGACGCTGACGTACCCACAGGTTAATTGTTAATTTGTTATCTGTGATTGTTATTATGTTATACCTATTGTTAATATTGTTGTTTATATTAATATTACAAATTTAGATACATCTAACTATAGTTAGCCAGCACGTCCAAATGGACTGAAGGAAAGCTACCTTAATTTAAAAAAAAAAAAAAAAATAAATTGGATTTTTTTTTTTAGTTCTCCCTCTCTGTTCTCTAGAAAAGAGAAAAGTTTGCCTTGTGAAAGACGGACATTGCCAGTTCGAATCTGCAGTTAATATTTATTCAGAATATATACCTTTTACCTTATGTTTATGCCATCGGCTAGGCCTCACAATCATTTGAGCCTCTGCTGTACAAATATATTGGCTATCAAGTGAATTTTTTAATTTTTACAATTCATTGCTCGCAAAAGGTGCACATCATCGCTTTGAGTTTCAAATATTTTAATGAACTTTCCGGTTGTATGAATGCAAGCAATAAATGTCATAATAAAATGCTATTGAAACCTTTCAAACGTTACGCTTGGAATGAGCCTAAGCAAAAATGTGGCAATAACACAGAGAAGTATGCAAGTTTCTTGCCGACTTAGGGGGCAATGGAAAGGTGTCCTGTACTGTCAATTTTAAGTTTTACACTTGATTGACAACCGGCATCAAAAGCTGCACTAATGAATTTCACATTGCCAAAGCATACTTTTCGGGGCACTGATCAAAGAAATTGAATTCGTCATTTTATTAAGTTGCTGCAAGGCCCATTTGATCTTCATGCATTTGATTTGTCTACCTCACTGCAATATTGTTACACAGTTGCAGTTGCAATTGCAATTGCAGTTGTAGTCGCAGTTGCAGGTTATTAAATTTATATGACAAAGTGAAGCGAGAGACCTCCGCAGGCATAGCAGCTGTCATCTCAGGGGTAAAGTCCTGCAAGCTGCTTAGTCGTCATAGTAGATGCCCGACTGCATAGTGCGTTGCGCGAAGAAGGACACTAAGAAAGTGAAGGGCAGGCCAGCGCAGGGGGGAGGGGGGTGGGGTTCATTTCTTTGCCACAGCACTGTGGTTGCCTGCAAGTGAAATGCTTTTGTGCGCGTCTCAGTCGCCACCATTCGCCGCTGCCTTGTCGTCGGGACTCTCAGACTCTCTCTGTTTCTGTTTCAGTTTCAGTCACAGTCACAGTCACAGCGACAGTGCCAGTCTATATCTTTGCCTTTGTCCCATCAGCGTTATCCTCCCACTGCACTGCTGTCTGCGGTAAGCGGGCCCCATTATTATAAGCCAGCAACGGGCAAACAACTTTACAAGCAGCCGACAGACAAAATCAAAACAAATACCACACGGCGCTGGCGATGGCGATGGCGATGGCAACAGATGCAGATACAGCTGGAGCTGGAGCTGGAGCTGCTGCAGGGGCCAAGACTGAGAGTGCTGAAGGCGCAACGCTTTTCGTAAGCTTTACTGCTTATCTTCTTTGGTTGCGTAAGCCCTGCAGAAACATCAACAGCAAATCTTGAGCAGAAGCGAACGGTGAAAAACCAAGAAACAGTACGGCAAAGCTGCCTCTGACACACTGAATGCCGAATACTCTTACTCTATACCGATTGTAGTTAGCTTCAGATGAAGAATGTATTTTAATCCTTTGAGTGCTGCCAGAAGCTAAGCTATTTTTTTGCACTGCTGCCTGAAAGTATGCAACATTTTTTGCAGCACCAACTTTGACTACAGCCAAGACAGAGCAAGAGAGAAAGAGAGAGAGAGAGAGAGAGAGAGAGTGGAACACGCAAAAAAGTAACAACACACTTTCATAGGCATTATTACAGATTAATAGCCTACACATCTCCCCCCCTCCCAACTGCCAACAATGACCCGAAGGATTGCTGATAAGAAGCAGCACTCAGAGTTGCTACAATTTGGGGTACCCTGTAGAGCAGCATCATTAGTTTGACATGCACAAATGCTCAATATGCGCAGATTATTTGAAGATGCAGATAGAGACAGAGAAAGAGAAAGAGAGAGAGAGAGAGAATAGATTGTCGAACTGTAGAACATGAACTTAAAGCAACGCAAGGCAGCATCGCATACAGAAGCTAATCAATGAAATCTTTGCCGCCTGCCACGGCTGCCGCGGCAGCTTGGCTTAACTGCACTTTTCTAATGGTTTTGGCATTAAATGAGCCCTGCAGCTGCGCCTCTGGCACTCGACGCACCCGCACCGTCGCTAGCCCGTCTCCCCCCCCTCCAGCTGCTGCCAGCCAGCCTGCCTGCCTGCCTTCGTTAGTTCAGATTGTTGGGCGAACAATTGCTGACTGCAGCGAGGAGATGCGGGTGATGGTGAGGACGGTGGAGGTGGAGGGTGGACAGGGGGCGTTGGTTATAGTTATGGCATTGCGACTGGAACTGGGAACTGCGAACTGGGTCTAAGGCCCACTTAGACACATGCAGCCAAGTGCTGCCGTGTTGGGGCAATGTGGCATGGCTTGCTGCGGTGCAGCTAACGCCGCGTCGAGGCTGCGGCTGCGGCTGAGACAGAGACGGAGACTATGATAGAGGCAGAGACGGGGACTGAGACGGGGACTGAGACGGAGACTGAGACGGGGACTGAGACGGGGACTGAGACGGGGACGGGGACTGAGGCCGAAGCTGAAGCTGAAGCTGATGCTGACGCTGAGGCTGTGACTGAGGCTGTGACTGAGACTGAGGCTGAGGCTGGCGACGTCGAGCTCACTTCAGAACTATTTCAATAAGCGTTACGTTATGCACGCGCATTGTCCTTCACCCTGTTTTCTCGACTGTCGACCGCGTTCGCTGTCGAATGTCGTTGCATTTTGCTTTCGCCCTTTCGCTTTTGTCATCTGCCGTCGTCGTCGTCGTCGTCGTCGCCATTGTCGCCGCCATTGCCGTCGTCGTTGCCGTCGTTGTTGCCGTTGTCGTTGCCGTCGTCGTTGTCGTTGTCTGCGTTGCCTACATACAATTTACAACGTTCTACATTTTGCAATTCTCATTTTGGTTCTGATTCGCTTGCTGCAGCAGCAACGGCAGCAACGGCAGCAACATCAGCTTCCGTTTCCGGTGTGTGCATTGCGCCGTGTCGCTCTGTTGATTGTCAGCAACCTTTCTGCCTCCTTGGCTGCCATCTTTCACTTGCTCCTCTCACTCTCCATTACCCTCGCCCTCCCCCCCACTCTCCCGCTCTTTATCTACCTTCCTCGTTTTTGCCATAGCTGTGACATGTGTCAGGCAGTGGTTGCACTTGCAGGCATCACCTACTCTTCTTACTCCTTCTTTCAGTTCCTCCTACTCTTCCCACTCTTCCTACTGTTCCCACTCTTCCTACTGTTCCCACTCTTTCTACTGTTCCCACTCTTCCTAGCAATCCAGCCACAATCTTAGTCTGCCATCCCGTTGCCAGTCTCCGTCGCCTTCCCAGTCTCACTTAAAGTTCTTGGGCCCCTTTGCGTCGACCCCTTCTGCCAATCAGACGGTCGCTGTGTCGCGCCAGTTGCGACTTTAACTTTGTCTCTTGGCCATGGCCGCCGGCCAGAGACACTGGTTGAAGCTGAGACAAATGCTGGGGACTGGGACTTAGGCTGGGCCTGTGCCTGTGGCTGAGGCTGAGGCTGAGACTGGGGCCGAATAATGCCAACAACGACATCGATATGTCACGACAAATCAAACAAAAACCCAGCGTAGCAACATTTTTTGCGCCTTTGCCGTTTGCCGTTTGCCTTTGCCCTTGCCTTTCCATTTCCCTTCCAATCTCCCGCGCCAGACTCAGCCGTTTTCGGTAAGTAGGTCAGTAGCAATATTTTTTACTGCCCGAGGGCAGAGCGAACAGTTCTAAGACTCTGTATTACTTAGACTTATTCCGAAAGTCTCTCGAATGCATTTTGTATATAAGATAAGAACTATACAAATATTTTTTATATTTATTTATTTATTTAACGTCAACTAAGTCAATCGACTTGAAATTAAAATTAGTTTTTCTTTTTTAAATTAAAATTACATATAATTAAAAAAAAAAAAAAAAATGAAAGTTTAAGACTTAGATTTTAAAAGTGAATATGGAAAAAAATTAAAAATTTAAAATTAATTATAAGTATATATTTTTAAATTTAGGTAAGGCAATATAAAAAAAGAATTTCCGATCCCACATTTGCTGCAAAGGATTGGGGAAAACCCAGTAAAACCTTATCAGATCTAGTTACTGTTCTTATACATAATTATAAGTGCTTTATTTATTTATTTTTTTTTTGTATTATTATCATAAGAATCCGTACATCATAACATTGTATCTTAACATCCAAACACTATAACAAAATAAGTGAAGTAGGAGTGCTTTATTGAGCAATCTTATAATTTGTATAAGAGTTGTATAAGCAAATTTTATTTTGAATATTTATTAGAAGACCAGACAACGCGACAGTAAGTAAGAAACCCTTCGCTGAGCTTTGATGTACTGCTATAAATACACTAACAATTTGAAAGACAAAGTATTCTCCGACCTATTGCTGTCTCAATCTCACGCACATGTGCAGGCACGCGCAGAGGCTTGTAGAGGCAGTGACTATAGTGTTTTCTGTCCCATCTGATTGAAATTCGTAGGGTATATAGCTATTATAAGCAGCTAAGTGTATGTCAAAGTGAGAAAGTTGTATATCTTATACCTCGCTCATAAATCGAATTGAAAAATGTAAGTATTGCATTGCAGGGGCGGTGGGCGTGGCAGCCAGCATTTGAAATAAACTTGAGCTGCGTATAGTGTATAGCAATCTACATGCCAAATTTGGTGTCTCTAGCTTATATAATAATCGAGATATGCATGTTCATACAGACAAACAACGGCTAGGGATAATGATCAAGAATAGATATATTTTATAATAATTCATATTACTTTATTCATGTGTAGGAGTACATGCAGTATAATTGATATAGGAGTTATGTTTTCAACCTCTTTCACTTGTTTTACTCTTAACTTTTCCTTAACTCGCTTTGCGCATTGCTCGAAACTCTTGGAGTGCGCCTCGCACACTCGTATTGTTGACGTTATTTGCTGTTGCTGTTGCTGTTGTCTTTCTCTCGCCAGGCACACCCCTCTGTGCGGGCTTTTGCGCCCTTTCTCCTGGCGTTACCTTCAATTCATACGCCTCATCGCTTGCCGTTTGAGCTGCCTCGATGAGCAGTCACAGCCCCCACAGCCCTCACAGCACTCACAGCGCTCACAGCTCACAGCCCACTTCAGACGGTGCAGACCTTAGCCGAAAAATGGCTTGTCGCAGCATGTTCTACATTTCGAGAGCGACATAGATTAGCTGGCAGTACCCGCAACATGCCTCATCCTCCCCTCGCCCCCCTCTGTCGGCTTGTGAAGCAACGAGCGAATCAATAGCGTGCACACCATCAGTTCCAGTTCGGTCCCAGCGTCGCCCTCGCCCTTCATGCTCTCATCTCTCGTCTGTTCAGTTCTCAAGCGGTTCAAGCGACTTCAATGTCTTCTTCATTGTCAATGCTCGGTAGCTCGGCATTTTTCTGTCATTTCCCACAAAATTGTGTGCACACTGGCATTGCTGCCTCTGGGTGATTGTCAGATGAACACACGGATTATGTTGCAATAATTAAAAGACATAGTAAAGTTTCAAATGCCAAATGAAACAAGCCTCCCCTCCTGTGCCGCCCTGCCTCCCCCGTGTACCTGTGTACCTGTCAGCATGGCGTATCAGGTGCATTTTGTGATGAGAATTTTGACTGACTGGATGCATTCGGCTTGATAAGAAAGTGGAAACCAAACGAAAATTACATTTATACATAACGTTGCAGCTTTTTAATTATGTTCTTTATCAGAGCTCGTCTATTCAATTTCATTCAATTTGAATTTCTATTAACTCACAATGGATTGCATGGCAGAAAGGAAGAGACACTGCACAGCAGCTGGACAACAAAAGCCAGAGGATCTATCATAAGCCATAAGCCTCATAGTCATTGTGTTTAATACTGCATGTCCTCCTCGAATGCCTACAATATGCCTATTGCTGCAAGCTGCCAATTAGTGACGCATTTCTAATCAAAAACCAGAAAGAAAGGCTACGTTGGGCATGCCGAAGGCTCGATAGCCTTATAGGTGCTTATATACTCCAATTGTTGCCATATTAGTTAATGGTGCAGCATTTAATGGCATTGTTTATATTCAAGATTATGTCTCACATTGATAAGTTTGATTTCTTTTAAAATTAGAATACATAGGTCTTTATACAAAAACCTGATTGTTTCTATGGCAGCTATATGTTATAGTGATCAGATTCTTATGAAATTTTATAAGCGTATTATATGTCTAGAAAAAATCCGATGTAGTGAATTTGGTTGCAATATCTGAAAGAACAACAAAAATCGGCCGATAGTTTGTATGGCAGCTATACGATATATTGGTCCGCTCCGGCTCGTTCCGACTTATTTACAGCGTGCAGCAAATAAGAAGCATGTGTACTAAGTTTCATTAAGATAGCTCCAAAACTGAGAGACAAATTGGCGTTGAAACAAGCGGACACACAGATATACGGACAGGGCTAGTTCTAAATATATATACTTGATTCAGAATACTCGTATATATACTTTATGGTGTCGGAGATGTCTCCTAAAGGTGCATTGCAAACTCCTGTCCAAAATAGATATACCCTCTGCAAGGGTATAATTACTCCAGCGACCTTCATTGAAAATAAATTCATCAATTAAGTTCACTTTATACTTTAAGTGTCTGATTACTTAGTTCATTTCACTCGCCTGTCTTCGTAGTGGTCTTGGCATATTCCAGATTTGTGAATACAGTTGGCAGTTTTAGGTTGCAATTAACGAGGCAGGAAGGCAGGAAGCAAGGATGGAAGGAAGGAACGTGTATAAAATGGTAAACTCTGCCCACAAACGAGTTAATCCTAAGCATGCATTGTCCTTCTAGACTTGGTTAGGTTTGAGGTTTATTTTGATATAGATATGTGGACATGTTCTTGGCTAAGTTGAGTTTTAAGCGTTCGTGCTTGTTTTATCCTACTTCAACTTATGTAATTTTACCGTATCGCACTGTCGGTATCATTGGGACGTTTATAAGACATTCTCCTTCGATGAATTGATGAACTAACTGGGCAAATAAACAATAAACAATGAACTCCAATGCAATCCATGTGCCAATAAGGTGAAATAAGCGGATTTGCTGGCCAGTCTGTGCAAATGAAAGCACTAAAACGGCTAAACAAAGATGGAAATGACCAGTGGCAGTAGCAGTAGCATGGGCTGCTTGGGCAGCTGCTAACAATAGAGAAAAGAGAGCCAGGAATGGTTTAATTATCGGCTCCAGTGCAGGCACAGAGTCATAATTATGCGCATATCTCTCCGTTACGGTTTTGCTTGCTTCTTTGTTGCCCTAAGCCATGACGTCTTAGGGCAGGCAGTGGCCGAGTGGGGCACTAATTGCCGCAGTGATGCAGCTTCTCAGATTAAGTTGTGGTTGCTGCTGCTGCTGTTGCTGTTGCTGTTGCTGCTGCTGCTGCTGCTGCTGCCACGGAGGTGATTACTCATTATTCAATCTTCTTGCTGAATGCTTTAATTGCGTTTGTCTTCCCAATTAAAAACAAGCAAGTAACACGTTACCCAATCCAATTAGAGTGGAACAGGGAATCGCATAGCATCACAGGGGGAGCGGCGTGGGGGTCGCGGGTCATGGTCGGGGGGGGTCAGCACATGATGTTTAGCGGCCACAGCCAATTGTGCGTGCATTGACCTCAGCCGAAAACTATGCTAAGCGCGGTTAACGCTAAAAGACGAACGCACATTAGGCACGCAGGTGCCGCGCTACACCCCTGACACACGCCTGACCCTAGCCAACCTGCTTCTTACCCTTTTGCCCCTTTCCCTTGCCCTGGGTGGCGACAAGCTAAATCTCAGCCAGCTCACTCGGCACTCTACATGAGCGTGTTGACGCACTTCCCTTTCTCTTTCTCCTTCTCTTTCTCATCTCTTGCCCCTTCCCTGCTCTCGCACATATTTTACTCCGCACAGCTGCTTCGCAGCCTTTGAGAAATTAATGCGGCCATTGTTTGCGCCATTGCCGGAGAATGATGTCGCACAGTGGGGCAAATGCACAAGGGAGTCAATTGGCAGAACTAATTGCCTGAGTACGCTTTTTTATGTGTGAAGATGAGAAACAACGAATGTTTAAATAAATTATATTACTTATAATAAACAGAATAAAGAATAAAGGGAACTTTTTGTGCACTCTTTATCTGCCTGCAGTAATAAGACATCTTGCCACCAAATTTAGTAACCCTAGCACTAATACTCGCGGAGATATAGGAGTTCATACGGACAGACAGAAGGTCATGGCCTTCTTATTGTGCACTATTTATCTTCTTGCAGTAATAAGACATTTTTTCACCAATCTTAGTAGCCCTATCACTAATACCCACTGAGATATAAGCGTTCATACGGACAGACAGAAGGTCATTGCACTAATGCCTTGGCTTTTAAGGCTGTTCCAGGCTTGTGGGGTCTACAGTACATTCATATTGTGCACTTTTTATCTGCCTGCAGTAAAAAAACATCTTGTCACCAAACTTAGTCGCCCTACCACTAATACTCACTGAGATATAAGCGTTCATACGGACAGACAGAAGGTCATTGCACTATTGCCTTGACTGTTTAATGCTTGATCGAGTTGAATTGGAGTACAAGTCCAAACCCTCCTTATACATACATATAGTAGGAATAGCTAATCCTTGCAGCTTTATATGTGTGTTTGGGGCTAAGGATATAGAATGTATGTTAGGGGTTAAGGTAATAGAGAAGTACCGCTTCCGTCGAACCATTTGATCACGATATTAAACAAAAATCCAGTTCCAATCAGCATTTCGTATCCGGTTCTGTCAGTGCATTCGATACGGAAAACGAAGCTGTCAATCTCGTATGCCGTCGGTCGTGGGCTCTGCGATTCCTGCCCCACTGTGGCATGGTCGGAGCCGGGGAGGTTGTGGCACAACTTCATTACCAGCGGACCGGGTGCGTGGGCTGCGATTTATTCAATTTAATTTGAATTCGGCGTCAATGGGCTGCTGTGCTTCTGTGCTACTGCTTGGCTGCTCTGTTGCTCTGCTGTGCAGTTGTTTGCTGTGATAGCCACGCCCACCGTGCCTCCTGGTAGGCGCTTCCTCACTCGACTTTGCCTGCGAAATAGGAAATAGAGTGCGAGCCGAAAAGGCATGTGATTAAAAATTGTTTACAAAGTTCATTGACACGAAGGCGATGTTGCCGCTCCACTTGCGCCTCTCTGCACCGCCCCTCTGCCCCGCCCAGTGACGGAAGCCATTCAGCAGCGAGCAACAATCAAAGGCAGCCCAGCAATTTGCTGCCTGCTTTTTGCCACTTTTGCCTTCCTTCCTTTGCCCACCTTTGGGCACCTGCTTGCTTCGACTTTTTGAGCACAACTGTAATTGATTTTGGCCCGAGAGAGTGCGCTGTCAACGCGCACCAGAGCATACACACACACCCCTACACACACACCCCTACACACACACACCTACACACACACACCTACACACACTCAAAGCCAGCTTAAAAGGTGGAAAAGGAGAGGCGTGTCCCACTTTTGAGTGCTCCACGCCCACATCGATGCGCCTCTGAGCTTCATTTGAATAGCTGTCCAGCAGCAGCTGCTGCCGAGATTTGAGCCCGACTTAAAGGCCACCCTGAACCGAACTGAACTGAACTAGGCTGAACTGAGCTGAGCTGAGCAAAGGAACCAAGGACACTGCCTGAATACCCTCACGCTTGCAATTTGTTTCCCCAGACACGTACCACGGGCAACCAAGAATGTGACTGACCTTACCATCGTCTCTGCCAGCTGCCACTCTGGCCAATAACTCATAAGGCCTGTAAACGTAGGTGTTGCTTCGTTAAGCCTGTTGATTGAATAATGACACGATTCGGTTTAGGATGGCTTATCATTATATCTATTGAAATGAAAGAAAATCGCTTTCTTTACGATTCATTAAACGTTGCCCCGCATGGCCGTTGAAAAAGAGTCGCGCGTCGAATTCTTCCTTCAGTGTGTACACACATATTTCTTATTGAATAATACCCACGTGAATATAAGCCAGTATTTATCGTTGGGGACTTATCGATATGATTTTACAGTATTTATCGTGTGGACCTAGCGAAAGGGTTTTACAGGATGGAGTAGGCTGCAAAGCTAGCTGCAGAATCAAGCTAAAAAAAACAGCTTAAAAAAAACAGCTAAAAAGAAACAGCTAAAAAAAACCAGCTAAAAAAGATACAGTTAAAAAAGAAACAGCTAAAAAAAAAGTATACAAGAAACAGCTAAAAACCAGCTAAAAAAGAAACAGTTAAAAAGAAACAGCTAAAAAAAAGTAAACAAGAAAAAGCTAAAAAAACCAGCTAAAAAACAGCTAAAAAAGAAACAGCTAAAAAAAAGTAAACAAGAAACAGCTAAAAAGAAGCAGCTAAAAAAAACAGCTGAAAAAAACAGCTAAAAAAGAAATAGCTAAACACTCCTGGTTCTTTCCTCCAACTTTTAGTTCTTCAAGCCATAAGCAAAGCGGCTTTGCTGCAGATGGAACATTCCTTAAGAAGATAAAGTTATTGCCTAATGCTTTCAACTCCCACTCCCCTTAATATCTACCTTAGCTACATCCCCCCCCCTTGCCCCTACACGTACCCTCTGCCTCGTTACTTTACCTCTGGCTATTTTAAGTCTCTTGTTTTAATCCCATGTCGGATTAATGCGCAATTTTAATCAGGCACAAAGTGCTGGAATTACTCAAGGATTTATTGATTGTTCGATTTCATAGGGAAATTTCCACAAATCAAGTCGGCTCCGGTTTTTATTTCGCTTACTCTTGCTTCCCCCTCCCCCCATGACCGCACAAAATCCTTGCAAAACGCTTGGCAAACGTCATTATTCATAAGCCTTTTACTTATATTGCCACTTTCGCCCAGACCCCAAAGACAAACAGGGCGAGACCCAAGGAAAATGTTATCGTATGTTGTTGTTGTTGCTGTTGCTGTTGCTGCTGGTGTTGCTGCTGGTGTTCCTGGTGTTGCTGTCGCTTGTGGTGTCACTGTCGCTGTCGCTGTCGGTGTCTCTGTTGTCTGTCACGGTGCTTGCATATCACTCATACGCCGCATTGTCCCAGCTGTTTGGACGCGTCCGTCGAGTGTAGAAAATTGAAATTGCGCCTGTCAATGATCTTCATTTTTCATATTTTATGTGCGCAGGCAGGGGTGTATAGGAAGAGGGGAGTGGAATGGAATGGGCAGAGGGATTATTAATATTTATATATTTTACTGTCAGCTGGTGGGCCCTTTTCTTTTCTTTGCTTTTCTTCGCGTATCCTTGGCTCTTTTGTTCCATTGTTGTACAATTGCAGTGGGTACTTTCAATTTCTTATGTGGTATGCAACACTTTGAAAGAGGTCTTATAGCTGATGGTGTATGGAAGCAAGAAAGCAAGCTCTCTTATTCAGTTTGTCTCATTCTCTTCCTTCCATTGACACACGTTATGCACCTCTCTACTTTTATCTCTCTCCTTTCTTAGCATTCTTTTTTATGTCTTTACTAAAGATTATAGAGGGGAATAAATATTATAAATTTGAAGAATTTAATTGCGATATCTTGTAGTAATACAGATCACAAGATACAATATTACATTGCATATGACAACAGAATGTCATTCTGCATGAACACTCCCTGATTTTGGAACAAGTTGTGATGCCTCGTCTTGTGTACCATAAAAAGTGAATTGATTTTTAATTTTATATTTATTTGATTATATTTCCTTAACAATAAAAATAAATTATTTCCTTTATGTATGATATTTATTTATAAAATAATAATAATTATACAATAATTATATATTTCTTTAACAATAAAAATAAAATATTTCCTTTGTTTATAATATTTATTTATAATATAATAATAATTATAATTATTTTATTTTGAATTAGTATGCAATAACAAATATTTCAAGATATGAACATTCCTTGATTTTGGATCAAGTTATGATGTGTAAAAAGTGAGGTTAGAATTGATATTTCACTTTATTTCCATTTTGAAATATTTCTATAATTTTTTATATTTCTTTAAAAATAAAAAAAAAGTATTTTCTTTATATATAATATTTATTTACTATATATGATAATAATTTTAATATTTATTTTATTATGAATTATTCAATACTTTTGAATTTCTCCATGTGCAAAGAATTACTTGACGTACTGTATGTCCCAAGCAGTGCGTCACTAGCCAAGTATTCAAAATTCAATTTGAACTCTTACAGTTACTTAAGCGCAGTGTTGAAAAACACTTGCATAATAGCTAGTTGATTGTATCTCAGCGCATGCAGCCTGTCCGAAGTCTTTTCAGTTTTTTGCTTCCACATTGAAAGGGTATTCCAGAGTCGTCTTGCACTCAATAAGCTCAATTCTCGCCTTTTTTTTCCTTACTTAACACTTGGTTGTCTGGGCAATAAGAAGCGGACATAATTGTCGCTGTCAATGTCCCCCTCTGACGCCGTTTGCAGACCTCCAGGCAGGCAAATGCCGTCGGCAGTTGGCAAATGTTTTTGATTTACTTAATGCTAGCTCTCATCCCCCCCTCCCCTCCTTGGCACAAATCTCATGCTCGTTTCGAATCCCATTGCTACAACCAGACGCAGTCCTTTATCCCTACCCCCTACCCGGTTAGCCAGCTCTAGCTACAGCTCCCAGTCCTTTCTCCAGTTCCCGCCGTCGGTTGACCCAATTTTGTTTTGCTCTGTTGTTGTTGTTGTGTTGTTTTTGGGGCTGGCATTGGTCTCGTCTGTGGTTAACTGCTTAAGGAATAATTCATTATGTATTTGGTGGGCATGTCACTTCATTTGAGTAGACCCACAACCCACAACCTCCCAGCCACATTCCCCACTGCTCTTGTCGCTGTTCCATTGGCGCATTTAGCGATGCGGGCAATTTGCCTGCTAACTAATTGTCCACGTTGGAAATCGATCAAGCCACTCACACTCCGCCGTTGTGGGCAGCTGTTTACGTGTTTTATATTCGAGTAAAATTGTTTATTTGCGTTACTTTTATGGCCTCTCCGCCGTTGACAGCAATTTGTTTGCCTCGCCATGGCGAAGTCCAGATCCACAAACAGAAACAGTTGCTTCCCTTTGTGAGTGTTGAATGGCGTTGAATGAGTGTTTGAGTGAAAGCTTAGCAGTGGATAAGCATTGAGCACTCAGTGAAATCCGGCAAGTAACTGGAGCAAGGCAATCTGAGTGCAGCAAACCAGGCAGAGCTGCCATGCAGCCACTGTTGAAGGACAGTCACACTTTATAATGACGATCATTATAATTTCTAATTTGCCTTAATGGCTATTTAATTAGCCAGAGCAAAGCAGTGCCAAGTGTCTATTTCTGATATAAATTATCTGTCACTCTGTGTGGCATATAAATGTCATATATATATAGTACTTATAAGGAGGCCTTGTCGGGTAATATGACAGCTAATATGATACTAATTTTTACACAGCATAACGAGCATATCAAACTATCATTATTATCGTATCATATATCATATTTGTCTCAGCTGCCTGCACTTGATTGAGAGCCTATGGCTTTTTATCTAGCCAGATTTGGCTAGAAAGGGAGAGGGAGAGGGAGAGAGAGGGGGAGTGAGAGGGAGAGTGGGAGGCTGAGCGCAGCTCACTTAGTCATGCCACGCACACACTTAAGGACACACTGGCGCTCTGGTTAATTGCTCCAGTGGCTGCTGCAAGTACGCGCACTGTCGGCGCAGTTGATTGCTATCTTCATTTTCATAAGCTGCCACGGAAGTTGTTCGCTTAATAGTGGCAAGTGCGAGCGTGTGTGTGTGTGTGTGTGTGTGCAGCTGTTGTCGGAGGTGTTGCTGTTGCTGGTAACCTTCGTTGAGCTGCTTCGACTGGCCTTCAATTCGCCACCCTGTCGCATCCAATTAACTTTGTTTGCCTAATCAGAATGCAACGTACATACGCTGTGCCTCGTCCTGTGGCGACTTCTGCCTTCTCTCAAGCCCCCGCTCACTTCACCACCTTCAGCACTGTCCCCGGCGGTGTCAGTCGGTCAGCCATGTCTGGTTTACCCTTGCCCAACTGCGTGCGTGCCAGGACTAGGGACTTGCGCCAGGACGCCGCTGCCAACTACAAGTCTGGCCTTGCCCGTTTTATGGACATTTATTAAAGCCACACTCGCACGCACACACACACGTACACACGCACGGCAAGCTCTCTGGGTGCCAAAAACGTTCAACTTTCAGCTGTCTCAGACGGCAGACAACGCGTGGGATGAGCCTCTTGACGGCGAGGCTGTCTCTGGCAACATATTCATCAGACGGCAACGGCAGCGGCAACTTGACCCAATTTCTGCACACCGTTATTTTCGGGAAAACCCGTCCCTTCCCTCTCTCTCCCTCTTCACTCTCCCCCTGGCTCGTTTACTCTCGCTTTCGGGACCATTTTGTTAACTTGCTGCGTGGTCGAGCGAGAAAGCATTCAAGTCGCGCATTGCCGCGAGGTGCTGCCACTTTTACCTCCCCAGACAGCAGGGCAGAGTACCCAAGTAACTGTGCAAAGGGAAGGGGGGAGGGGGGGCTGTGCAGGAGCAAAGATAGTGCAAGTTTCTAAATAAGACAAGAGCTCAAATGGAGGCAAAGAGCCTTGAACTGCGTATGACGCTGTCAGCCTATTCTGCCATTTCTATTTAGAGCACGCAAATATGTATTGCGAAATAAGCGCAAAGAGGATAACAAGAAATGGAGAAGAGGCAATTTGAATAATTCAACGTAAAATGGCAAAGTGAAATCGGCAAATCGCTGAGAATGAATGCGGTTTGCATGTGTAAACATGGATAATTAATTGGATTTTTCTGTTGCCATTTGCGGATATATTTTCACCTGCCTCCGCCTCCGCCTCCTAGAACTGCTTAGTGCCTGCCTCACAGCGGGACTTGGTAACTTTCTTAGTTCAATACGCTTTTTAGCCTAAGCACTAGGGTATGCGAGACTGTAAGACCCTAATGCACATGATGAGGAAAGTCACTTCAACTTGGATATATATACAATACTTTCACCTGAATATCTTTCTTGTATAGGCTGTCTTACTATAAGGCATACAGCTGCGGTTAAAATAATAGCACTACTGCAGGTGGAAAGTTGATTTCCATAAAAAAATTATTTAATGTTTATTATTTAAAGTCTGATTGCATGAATAATAAGTACCATATGTTGTCTCTCTGAGCAAGAAATTTTTACTCTCTCAATGTAACGGTTCTTTTTGTTTTTGGGCACTTGCTGCAAAAGCGCGCGAAATGAGGCGGTAACAAAAATAGCACTGACCCCGTGTTTGCTGAATAAAATTAATAGGAGTGATTGCTTTGTGTTTTTTTCGACAAATTTTGAAAAAAGGAGTTGCATTAAAGGTTTTTATTGAATTTGTTCCAAACGAAGACCAAAAATTCTCTAGTCATGGGTCGCGGAAAGCATTGTACCGTCGAAAAAAGAGATTTGATTAAAAACATGATCTCTGAAGGTAAAACCTACGCTGAAATTGGTTGCATTGTCGGTTGTTCAAACAAAATGATCCGCAACGCACTGCTGTTTGCCGAAAAGAACGAAACACGTGGAAGAAAGCCCTCAATGTCCAACGTGGAGATCAAGCGCTTGGTTCGGAAAAGCAAGAAGGAACCTTTTAAGCCGGCGACGGAACTGAAGAAGGAGCTTCAGATAGCTGCAAGCGTGGAAGCAGTTCGCAAACGCTTAAGACAAAACAACCTTAATGCGTGCAGTCCGAGAAAAGTCCCGCTTTTGACTGTGAAGCATGTGGCAAAGCGAATCGAATTTGCCAAGATACACAAGGATTTAGTGAGTAAAATGATGAAAAAGTGTCAGAAAATACAGAAACGCTGGGAGAAACACGAAATGTGCTTATGGTGCTGTTATTGTTACCGCAACTGTAAGTAAGAAGACATTTGGTAGGCAGTATCAGAGTTCTAAGTGTTCATACAGACACCCATTTGCTGCTTGCGTCGTATCGTATCGTGCAATTATCTAACTACGCCTTGGCCTTGTTTACTCAACTCGTCATTGCCTTTGTTAGCCATGCCGGACTCGCAGCATCTTGGGGACAAACAGACTCACGGGACGTGCACCGCGGGCCTCGAGAAGTTTCCAACTATTTGCATGGATGCGAACTGAGTTTTGGGCAGGCAGAGTGGGTGGGAGTGGCCAGTCACAGGCTGAAATAGAATCCATCAGCCATTAACATGCGACATTTGCCAGAGAACTGTTCGTTGTCTGTGAAAAATCCGCTAAAAATCAGTTCAGTTGCAAATTAAGGCTAAATGGCTAAAAAAAAAGCGAAGCAGGTCAGTTTGATTAGTCAGCAGCAGCAGCAGGAGAAGCAGTTTGTGTAACAGCAGCAAGTGTCATCAAGTATTTATCTAATTAAGTTCCCAAAATACTCCTAGCTAGTGCCCGTGTATGTAGTACCGTGTGGTAGATCTAGTTCAATGCTGCGCTTGACATGACCCGCTGCAGTAACACTTACAGCAGATAACATTCACGAAGGTAACAAGTTGCATGGTCAACAATTATTTTTAATTTGGACACATCTCAGGGCTGCTTAGCAGCTAAAATGGGGATATACTTCAGAACAAGAAAGGTTAACCTTCACATGCGAACCAGATTTCATACAAGTCTTGCCAATTTATTCCTCTCCAAATATTATAATTATTTGGGGGAATACTGTCCGTCGACCTATTCGACCTATTTGACCTATTGTAATCCTGTTGATTTTGATTTATTCCTCTACAGATATTATAATTATTTGGGTGAACCTGTACTGCGACCTATTCGACCTATTCAACCTATTGTAATCCTGTTGATTTGGATTTATTCCTCTACAGATATTATAATTATTTGGCTGAACCTGTACTGCGACCTATTCGACCTATTCAACCTATTGTAATCCTGTTGATTTGGATTTATTCCTCTACAGATATTATAATTATTTGGGTGAACCTGTACTGCGACCTATTCGACCTATTTGACCTATTGTAATCCTGTTCATTTGGATTTATTCCTCTACAGATATGCTAATTATTTGGCTGCATCTGTACTGCGACCTATTCGACCTATTGTAATCCCATTGATTTTCATTTATTCTACTCCAGATATTATATTTATTTGGGAGAATCTGTATGGAGAGGGGAAAGAGGACGAGCTGCGTCTAGTTTGCCGCATTTATGTGCATAATTTAGCGAGCTGGGCACATTCGCATGTAAATGCGCCTCAGGGCCGTTGCACACGACACCAGGCGCGTTCATTGCTGTTGCTGCTACTGTTGTTGTTGTTGATGCTAATGTCACACTTGTTGTTGTTGTTTATTGTAGGTGGTTCCCGTTGCTATTATTGTTGTTGTTGTTGTTGTTGTCGGCATTTTCATTTGTTGTCACCGCGCACATATTTTAGCCAGGCGGTTTCATTGTCGCCTCTCGCAGCTGCGTTGAATGTGTTCCTCCGCTGGTTCTGGTTCCGCTGGCAGTTTTGCTTGAGCTTCTCTTGCTGCAACTAGTTCTAGTTCCAGCAGCTGATTTACCACAGTCCGCTCAATTTATTTGTCTGTCCACACGTAGCCTGTTCAATAAGAAGCCTGAGGATGATCGGACTGTGTGCAAACGCGTGATAAGGGGCACTTGCCACTTGGTGGGGGAGGGGGGTTGGCTCTCTACTGCTTCTCTTTTTCTTCTCTCATTTCGTTGCATTTCGTCGCTGGCTTGCCCACATTTCTATTCATTTCGATTGTACTCATTCACGAAGTAAGCAAAATTAAAGTACGTGCCCCTTTTGCTATGCAATGCAATTTTTATTGAGTGCAGCTCAGGCTGAGGACAACAACAAGGACATTTTCATAGACAAGATGGTGGTGGCGGGAATGCTGAGCGATGGGGAGATGGGGGGAAAGGGGTGCTTGTTTAGAGCGAGGGGCGCCCGAGCGAGACACAGACTCGTAAAAAGTTGAGCAGCTGCTGTTGCTGCTTTAAGCATTGGCAGCAGCAACAGCAGCAACAGCAACAGCAGCAACAGCAACAGCATCAGCTTGCCCACTCCCCTGCTTCGTACCCGCAGCAGTTGCCCATCTGCTGTCCAGCTGGCCTGCATCTCTGGACAGTGCACTGCAGGTGGTGCACCTCCATCTTCCTTTGCATCTGCATTATTTGTTGTAAAATATTCATTAACCTGATATTCATTAAAATGATGCCGCCTCGTTAGTTTTAATGGCGCCAAACGATGCCAAGCAGAGTCAAGCGATACCAGCGATTCCAGCGATTCCTCCTTCCTCCTTCTGCTCTCCTTCACACTCTCCTTCTCGTCGTCGTCATCGTCATCAGCATGTTGTAATCATTAGAAACATAGGGGCTGCTCCTGCTGCTGCTATTTAGGGCAAACGGGGCGAAACCTGAAAACTGGGAGAAGAGCTGGCTAGGGTTGCCCAGCCAACGCACAGTCCGGAGTCGGGAGTGCATTCACAGACCGCCATATGCCACCGACTTGTTGTCTCAGTGGCAAGTTTAGAAGTTGCCAGTTTGATAAATTCAACCCTACCCTCTCTCCTCTCCACTCTCCCCTCTTCTCGCTGAGTGGCTTTTCGATGGGTGAAAAGTGAAATGCGAAAGTCAAAAACTTGCAACAAGTGGTGCGCAAGGAATATTTACACTACAATATCTACTACAAGTTATTCCTATTAAAGTAGAGGTCAGGGTTGCCTCCCATCGAAGAAGATAGCTAAATGAAACGAGGGAAAAAAGGATTAAATTTCATAAATTAGAATATGCATATAAGTTTCGAGGCCGTATCGAAGATGTAGACATCATGGTTCTCATGGTTTATTCTGCCAGTCAAGATTGCTGAAATATTCCTCTTTAACAATATATTTCCCTATAATAAATCAAATAAAAAACACTTTATTTCAGACAAACAGGAAACAGCACAGAGATGTCGTAATTTAAATGGAAATAAATAGTGATAAAGATCAGTGCAGAATAAAAATTATCTAAAGGCAGAGATCTGTCTAGAAAAAAAGTGATCTGGCAGCCCTGAGCGAGGCCAAATAGATCGTACAACAACCACAAGCAGACCGTAGAAGCGCAGACAGTAAATCGTGGTGAAAAACCGCTAAACGCGCTTTGTATGCAAATCATTTGAAACGGAAAGACACCACGAGATTGGGGCAGGTCGTCTACGTCCTGCTGCTCAAGCACAGCTAATTGCTGGGGAATTCTCTGGAGAGTGCTGCGACTTCAGCTTCAAAGATTTATTGTGTGTAAGGCGAATGCCGACGGCGAAACAACGGGACAGCGCGCTGTAGCGGGCACAAGGCGTGTGCCACTTTTGTGCCATGAAATATTTATTTCTATGCTTATATAATATTTATTTTCATTTATTTTAATATTAGTGTCAGTGCGTGGGTAGCACGCACACACACACACACACACACACACACACACACACACACACACACACACAGCAGTTCGTCCAGGGGCACACACCGAGTGGCACTTGTGACACCCTGTCTGGCTGTACGTGCGTATTCTAACGAAAACAACAACAACAACAACAAGAAATGGTTGCCAAAACTTTGCGACTTTCGAGTGTTTTGGTTACGTGTTGACTTTTTGTAAAAGGTGTGACAATATTTACAATGCCCCGTTAATTGAATTTAATGCGAAAATGTGTGCTAGAAAACTCCAGACGTGCTCCTCAGATTCTGATATTCGAAATAAAGTGCGTACAGTTGATGTTTTTGAATAAACGCAAATCTGAAAACGGTAAAAAAACACATTCATTTCAATTTAGAATTTTATATTTTGTGGCACAGGAAAAATTCAGTCAGCTCCTGGAAAAATGTTCTCAGAAGTTTCGTGTGTATACGGTTTTCAAATTGGTACAATAAATATAATCCGTTGGTGGGGAAATTTGTGCACAAACTACTTCACTGCATAAAATTTCCCAGGTTAACAGTGGACAAAAAGCTCGAGACTACGAAAAGTAGGTCAGCACATACTGAGCAGGGACACAAACCAAGAGATACAAATGGAAAATTCCAGGCACCGCACAAAAGTATGCAATAGTTTTTATGCTGCTGCTCGTGAAGATTGCGGATATGGAACTACGAAAAGGCTAGATTTAACGGGAAAGTGCTGAGTTGGCAACACTGGATCAACGCATATCAACGCATATATAGCCTGAATCGACTTGCTATAAATCGAATTATCAGAATTCTCAGTGTAGCGAGGCAGTGAGCACTGCTTGCTTGCTTTGCTTTGCCTTCATTTGCTCGTCATGGTTCGTGTCCTCGCTAAGGGAAAGCTTTTCATTCCCCTCTTAACGGCTGTTAACACTACAACAGGCTGGCGCCGACTCATTGTGGCCCACGCGACGTATGATTAATGCTGTCCAGTCTGATGTGCGAATGTATGTGTGTGCGTGGGTATTTGTGCCACTTGGTCTGTCATTTCCGACCTATGGCAACAAATTAAATCCCCTGCCGAACGTTCGAGTGGGCGTTGAGTGCGTTTGCCATTGGCCGGACTGTTTGCACATAGTTTATGGTCCGAATGCCTGGCATACCTGGCGCATGAATAATGCGTATGCATCCGCCCTCTTTGTTGCGCTGCAGCAACGCTGTTTGATAAGTTGCATAGATAACAGCGCATTCGGGCCTTCTGCTAGGCCACATTCTGGACTGCGCTTGCTGGTTATTGGCCCCTTCCGTCCGAGTGCAACGTGAGCCGAGTGGAAACGGAAACCGATACACACCTTAACATATAAATATACATATGTGCACCGATATATGTAGAGTCTGTATATAGAGTCTGATTATGGGGCATTGCATGGAGTGGGCTCTGTCTTCCACTTGAACAGAAGCGTCGATTTCGTATTGATTGCCTATCAGATTGTTCAGTTATCGCGCATAGCGCGATATTTAGTTGATCTTACCGGAACCAGCCTGAAGTGCCAATGCGAATCCAACCGGAAAATCACAATTACAATTCACAAGCAACCACCAAGTGATCCAATAAAACCGACTCGATAGCTGGGACTTGCGAGTTGAAAACAAATTAACCAAGGGAAACTGAAATGTCATAAAAATGCGCAGTGCGATTATTTTATCATTATTTGCAGGCAAAAAAAAGAACACAAATCAAGTCACCCACATTCCACTTCCGTTCCTCCCTTGCCACCCCATGCTGCATCTGCAATATACATATACCTATTTGATTTCCTGTCTCTATCTCTCTATCTGACCTATTTCCAATAGTCCTGTCGCCTGCAGGGCACAAGGAGTGATGGAAAAAGAAAGTCTATGTGAAAGCTTTAGAGCTTTTGGACGGGGTAGGAATATATAGCACACACCAGTATATAAATCTCCAATATATGTAATTATAATACAATTTCTATATACAATAGTTGTGTGTATCTGCAACTGTCTTCCGACTCCCCCAAAGTAAATAATACTATATTATATTTGTCTTTTGTTTTTGTCAGTTTATTTGCAGTAGATAATTTTGAATTCAGTTTTCAATACTTTAACTTCTAATTGGGTTCTACATGTATGTATATATTCCAATTGGGATACATCCAATTGACGTTACAATGTGGCATAAATATTACAATACTCTTTATCTCAGTGTTCCCTACGAACTATTAAAAAAATGTACTTAAAATAAATCACAGTGTATTTAAGCATTCTTTCTCTTTTCTTGAAGTTGTTGTTGTTGTTGTGTGTTTTAAGTTCATTTCTTATAAATTTCGCTCCGTGCTTATAACTAATATAAATAAGTAAGAATAATATGGAATAAATAGGTTACTCAGAGTGATCGAGTTGGGCTTACAAATTAATTGGAAGAGAGAGGGCAATGTGTCACCTGAACAATAAATACATGTATGTCTATGTGTGTGTGGGTGTCTGTGAGAGTGTGTGGGTGTGAACATAAATAGTACCACAGGAGATGTGTGGCGATGATGGCGATAATACTCTACGTAATACTAACTATGATGAACGAAAAAAATACATGAATAAATTAATTAAAATAAATAAATAAATTATACATATATGACAAGACTTTAGGGGCAAGAGGTGGGCATGGGTTGGGGGTAGGGGTAGAGGGTTGTCATAAAATTCTAAAATGGCATTCGACAAATTCTTCGTTCCTTGTGTTGTTGTTGTTCAACTTGTGATTTTTTGTTGTTGTTGTTGTTGTTTCTTTTCCTGGATTTTCCTGGAGTTTTCCTTAAGGTAATTCTCTCATTTTCTTATTTTCTCGTTTTCTTTGTTTTTGGCTTTGGCGCTAGGAACTGTGCACAGCACTCGGCGCTAATACTGGGAAGCATACGAACTACGGCTGACGGCGGCGAGCAACGCTTACGTCCGTTTGCCCGCCCCCGCCCCCGCTGAGCTGCTCTCCGAGCTCTCCATGCTGAAGGCTTGCAGCGAACCGGAACCAGAACTGGAAACGGATACAGAAGCAAGGCCCGTGGCCGCAGCAGCAGCAGCATCGTTTGCCGCATGCTGGCGCCGTTCCATGCTGTTGCGATGATGGCGACGCAAGGAGCGACGCAGCGACTTCCACATGTTGTCCAGATACTGTAGATATAGCTGCTTGCTGAACTTGAGATCGCGCACATCGGCCTCCTTGCTGCCATCGGCGGGTGTGTAGAACTTGAGACGTTCGGCCATGGCCGCCCGACTCACCTGGCTGAGCTTGGCGCCGTGACTGTTCGGATAGGATGAGTTGATGGTGGTCTCGATCTCGCAGAGCACACGGCGTGCGCTCACCAGCAGCTCGTGCAGCTCGTTCGTGGTGCCGTCCCTCTTCAGCTGATGCTCCTTGCGGTACTTGTAATGCGCCTTGCCCAGATACGCGAAGCTGCCCACGAATGTCTGTACGTGGCGGTACCAGGTCTTTAGCTTAACCTGAGAGAGAGAGTGGGAGAGTGGGAGAGAGAGAGAGAGAGAGAGTTAGTCAAGTGTTGGGTAAAAGAGCGACGGGGTTGGGCAGAGAGGCCGAGGAAACTGGTCGCTGCCGCCCAGGGCGGAGCCGGTCTCAGTTTCAGTCTCGGTCCCAGTCTCAGTGTCAGTCTCAATCTCAGTCTCGCTGTCGATCGATCCACTTACCAGGCTGCTGGGACGCGTCATGTTCGGCAGGAACTTGTACTCGTGCTGCCAGTGCTCGAAGGCGCCGTAGTCCAGTGCGGCATTGGTGCGCATATACTCGTACTCGCGCATGGTGTTGTTGCGCAGCGCCATCAGGAACTGCAGAAAGAGAGAGAGGGGGGAAGATTAGCTAAGGTTCGCTTGCAGCTTAAAGAGAGGGGGGGAGTATGGGAGGTAGACTTACAGTGCGCTTGATCATGCGTCCTTGACTGGAGTTGTCTTCCGCCGTCGCCGCCGACTGACTCTCGTCGGGCTGATAGACGCCACCGCAGGGATTCTCCCACTCAGGCGGCGCACTGGCTGCCTCCAGTTGGCTGCGGGCAAAGAAGGTCAGCAGATGGCTGCGCCGATGCCGCTTGCGCAGGCGTCGATGCTCGCGCATTGCTGCATCCACCGCTGCCTGTATGATCTTCTCGTAGCTGCTCTCGCCGCTGCTGCTGCTGCTGCTGATGCTGCTGTCGTCGTCGTAGCTGCTCTCGCCGAAGCTCTGCTCGAGCCCGTGGAAGGGATTCACATGCCAGGCGGGCAGGCTGCTGTCGCTGCTGGAGCTGTCGCTGTTGCTGCTGCTGTCGCTGTCGCTGGAGCTGACATCCTCGTCGTAGGCCAGGCCCAGATCGTGCAGGTGGCGAGCTTGTGTCAGTGTGGGGACTGTCAGCAGCGCAGCCAGCGCCATGAGTAGCGCGTAACTGTGAATGCTGCCTCTGTGGCTGCAACTGCTGCTGCTGCTGCCGCTGCTGTTGCTCTGTTGTTGACTCTGTTGTGCTTTGTCGCTTTGGCAATACTTTGCTGCAAATACCACAGGAAGAGGAAGAGAGAGAGAGAAGATTAGTGTCAAGTGCTGCCATGAACCGAGGAGACTCCTCTCGCCTACCGTTTGACATGGGAATGTCTTCGCACTGGCACGGGCTAACTAACTTAACTAACTAGACGAAAGGAGACAGACAGAGAGAGATGTATGAAGACAGAGAGAGACAGAGAGTGTGTGTGCTGTCGTTGCTGCTCTGCTCGTCGACTCGTACTAAGACCAAGAACTGCTTAAGCGTTCGCTTTTAAATGCGTGCGCTCTTCCCGACGTCTGCTCGGCAACTATCTGGCCGCGCACTCGCACTCGTACTCGCACTCGCACGGGTACTCGCACTCGCACTCGCACTCACTCGTGCCTGGCACTCACAATTGAGTGAGAGTGCGCGCGTCTCTGTGATAAGCGGTTACAACAGCCTCCGCTCTGAGTGAGTGAGAGCAGCAGCAGCAGCAGAGTTAGAGAGAGCGAGAGGGTGGGAGTGAAAGAGAGCGCGTTTGGGCCTCATCAATTGAGCGCAAAATATTCGAAATTGTTTAACTGACGTTTTACGTTTGCGGCTTTGTCATCACGCGCACACAAATTTTTGTTTAGCTCGAATTTCACAAGAAATGTTCGATTACTCATGCGCCTCTGCTGCTGCTGTCTCTGCTTCTTCTTCTTCTCTACTGGTTGCTGGATTTTTTTGGGTTTTTTCGCTGGGCTACTGAGATAGTCACAGCCGCGGCTGCAGTGCCAGCGAGAGAGCAGACGCTGACCAGACAGACAAGTTGGGGAGGCAGCGACGTCATTGTTGCCCAAGTGGGCGCCGCGGGCAACGCGTCGTATGAATAATTCATACAAATTCATTCAAGACTCGCGCTCGCATATGCGCTCGCACTCACGCTCGCACTCGCGTTCGCTTCGTGTGCCGGCTGGGCTAGCGACAACGCTGCTGCTGCCGTCGCTGCTTAATGTTGAGGTAGGTCAGCGACTTCGATAACGACAACGACAACGACAGCAACTGTTGCTCTTGTCGATAGCGCACGTGCTGCTAAGCATGGGCAGGTGATCGCAGCTGATTGCAGGTGATTGCAGTGATCGCATAATGCCTACGTAGTGCGCCTAGAAAGTTCCGATCTTCATGATTAATCGGGGGCTATATAAACTTATACGATGGCACAACTGCACGTGGCCCAAACACAAGAGAGAGAGAGAGAGATGCAGTTAGGTGGAGTGTATTTTAGTGCCTATCGATATCGATATCGATATCATTTGAACTGCAGATCTCTTACTGCCTACGTAGTGCGCCTAGAAAGTTCCGATACGATGGCACAACTGCACGTGGCCCAAACTCAAGAGAGAGAGAGAGAGAGAGATGCAGTTAGGTGGGGTGTATTTAAGTGCTTATCGATATCGATATCATTTGAACTGCAGATCTGTTACTTCTGACGCAATACTAATCGGTTTCTTGGAAACCTTGGCGAGTGACTAAAAAACATGCTAAATAGCAAACGACTAAGGCCGTTCAATTTTAGCATGGCACATTTATCGAGTCGCCCGATAAATGACTATTTATAGCACAGCACACGATAGTGGGGAATTATTGAAAACTAATTTATCAACTTGAGGATTTCAACAGACAGTCAGCCCGCCAGCTTGGGGGTTTGTCTCAGCGCTTGTCTGCCTCTGTCTCTCTCTCTCTCTGCTGGGGAGGGGAAGTCCCCATTGAGGTAACCGGCTCGATAAGCCTTGGAGCGGACTACTGTAGCAGTGCATTATCTGGCTTTATCTGGCCACAGATAATTGCTGTTTCGCTGAGAACATCGCGCTATAAATGATTATGTTCTACATTTCTTCAATTCAACATTTCACCATTAGATCATAAATTTCTTGAAATATCAATGCCGGTTTAGGGTTTTTTTTTTTTTTTTTTTTTTTTGGGTGGGTTCTTTGGCACTTTGGCACTTTGGACCCGGCAATCCGGCAAGCGACTCGTCACAAGGTACTTACTTGTTTGGCACATGTTTGTGGAGTTCTCTTGGCACTCTCTTTCTCTTGGGTTCGATATAATACTGTTTGGATATGCCGCACTGCGGGTTAGGCTGGGGCCGGTTAGGTCACTTAATAATACGCGAAACTATGCTCAAATTCGATCCGATTCGAAGTGGGTTCAGTGCAATTGAGTTTGGTCTCAGTTCGATTGGGCTGGCACGGTTCGATTGGGTGTTCGCGAGCCGACGATTATCATTGGCGTGCGTCTAAGCAAGACTGATTCATGGTTTCAGCTGGGCGCATAAATTTATATTTATACGAAAATCGCCGTGCTGCGTGTGAGGCAGTCCCAGACGCAGACGCAGACGCAGCGCTGACGTTGGCGTTGGCGTCGCTATCGACGACGGCAGCGCGGCTTCGTGCGACGATGTTTGCTGTCATTGATAGTAGTTCGATTGGCCGCTGTCGACGTCGCTGTCACCATCGCTGTCGCTGTCAGCGTCGCGGCAACAGCGAACGTCAATTGTACCGTGCGAAAGAAACGGTACACGCAATTCGCGCCACACTTCAGTATAATAATTATTTGATTTGATTTTATGACTGTTCAGGCGTGCTGCCTGTTCCCCCCACCCCCTCTCCATATCTCCTCCCCCCGCCCCCTTCTTTGCCCTCTTTTCCCCCCAGCAATGTTTGCTTATCACACTAATTTCACGATCAATTTGTAGTCTTGCGCCCTTTCCGACTCCACCCTCCCTCCTGCCAGTAGTAGGGGAACATTGTCTAATCCTCGTAGCTTATTGGGGCAACTCGTCAACTGCGTCAATTGGCGGATCAGCCGATGATGTATTGTTAAGCTCGTTCATCAAGAAGATTCTCTTAGCGCGTCCCCACATTGCAGTCCATTGAGTCACTCCAAGTTCCCACTAAAAAGAGCTTTAATATCCGAGCAGAGAAATTAAATATCTCACTAAAATATCGCTAGTTATTTATTCATTGAAGTCCTCATTTTGTTAATTCACTTAAATATCGCTAGTTATTTATTAAAGTCCTCATTTTGTTAGCTCACTAAAATATCGCTAGTTATTTATTCATTGAAGTCCTCATTTTGTTGACTCACTCAAATATCGCTAATTATTCATTAAAGTCCTCATTTTATTAATTCACTAAAATATCGCTAATTATTCATTAAAGTCCTCATTTTGTTAACTCACTAAAATATCACTTATTATGTATTCATTAAAGTCCTCATTTTGTTAACTCACTAAAATATCGCTAGTTATTTATTCATTAAAGTGCTCCTTTAGTCAACTTTGATTTGCAGTTAAGAAATAGTTAGAATAACCAAGATTTACAATGAATTAAACAGCTTCATCTTTCGTTAAAGATTCGCAATTAATTGCAATAATTTCTAATTAACTTTTAATTGAATCCGAAGCAAGCAAAACTAAATATACTTTCGTGCTGTTTACTAGTATTTTAAAAATACACTTGCAAGTAAGAAATAATTATTACCCAGAAAGGTATACTTGGAAAACACGCAGACATGCGTCACAGGGCCACAAACCCTGTACGTAGTTAACAATGATGATGACAAGGAGTGCGCAATTATGTTCGATTATCTTAGCGACGTGCAGAAATCAAAGTTCACACTCACTGATGACAGTCCTATTTCGGTGGCATACACACTACCGTACACCGTACACCGTACACCGCATACCGTATATCGTGTACCGTAACATTCAGCTCTCTGGTATTCCCTTTGTTGCGGTAGATCGGCAGATCGGAGAGCACACAAACTGCTTAGTGGGCCAGCTAGATGACTACTAACTTGGTCAGTCGGGGCAGTGATCTTGACCATTGCTATCTTGACCATTGCTTGCCTGATTTATTAGACCTTCGACTGCGATAAGATATTCATTGAGGAATGTATCTTAACCAGCCCCTAACGTGCCTTGCGTTTTTCGTCTATCACTCTGATGGCACAGGAATCGCACAAATTCCATATAATACCTAATAATAATCAGCATTACGACATTGTGATCGGGAAAGTAACTGCCTACCCCCTTTGCTCCGGCCCCTTCGAGTGACCTATAACGACTCGACAATTATGTTCTCACTTTCGTCCATGACGTCCCACCCCTGATAAGTGACAGTGGAAAAGTTTACTAGGCCCACAAACTTTCCACACTAAGCCGGGAGGCTTAAGGGCCTGTGAACGGTCTGTTTAAGGCTTTTGACTCATTGAGTAGCCCATTCTATGTCTGTGAATGACATTTGATTGTACAGTGAGTTGCAGTTAAGCAGTTTTGCCTGTGAGGATCAATTGCCTGAGGTATTTCGTGCAGTGATATGCATAGAGACCATATCGTATTCCAGTCGGAAGAGGAAAGAGCTTGGAAAGGAGTTTCTAACCTCATAAAGGTCGAGCAGAACGAAAAGATCTTTCAATTCGATCACAGTTAAGGCTTTGCATATGAAACATGAATGTTTATGAAGGCATAAGGGGCATGCCTTCTTGCAGTGATTAATACTGCAAAGTGGCAATAGCAGATGCATTGTGTGGGCCACAAACAATTGAGGTCTAGTAGCCGAGTTTGTATTTATTAAACAATTACGATAAGTGCCTATAAATCTTATCGGAACACGCCGCGTCGCCTTTTGAGTCACAGCCCTCATATCGAGTATTATAGTTTGATTGACCGCCTTTACATGGGGAGCTGGGAGAGAAGCATGGATGCATAGGGTGGCGGGGGCCAGCTGGTGGGTGGAGGGTTGAGGGTGCTTCATAAATTGATAAATGACTGTGAAAATTTGGTTGCGATTTAAAAAGTGTTTTCGATTTGATTTTCATTTTGTGCTTTGATTTGAATTGTATTATTTGTGGTTGGCCTTATCGATATTGTCCGGTAATTGGATGCGAACTTTGAATGGCAAAGGGAATCACATTGGGGGTGTTGACTAATATGTGTGTGACACACGCTCTACCAGCCCAGCAGACACACATATATCATCGCGGGGCACTCACTTATGTTGGGCACAATTGAGAGCCCATTGTGGCACACGCTTGTGCCAAGTCGTCGCGCTAATTGGCCGTTGACTCATTGCGACGCCGGCAGAGGAGTTGCGTACACTGTGGCTCCTATTGCTGTCGGGGTTAGGGTTTGGGGTTGGTGATGGTGCTAGCGATGGGGCTGGGGTTACGACGAAGAAGTCATAAAGTCAGCTGACGCCAAAAAAAAAAAAAAGATTAGCCCAGGTAAGGGGAAAGGTGCGGGGGCAATCTATTTATATTTACCCTCTGCTTACCTGGCGCTATATTTATCATGCAGCTCCAATGGCAACGTGACGTATGCGCAACGTCCTGTGACGTAGGCGAGAGCCAGCCAATTGCGAATTCGCAGTAATTGCTGTTATTATCAAACAGTTCTTGTTGTTCTTCTCTATCTCTCTCTCTCTCTCTCTCTCTTTCTCTCTCTGTCTGTCTGTCTGTCCCCCTCTTTGTCAGTTTGTTGATTCGCACCCTGTTGACATTTAATGCCTACAAATCGCACGCCTAATGCGCGCATTATTTGCCAGGATTTGTCTGATTATATTATTAATAATTGTCGGCATAATTGAAAACGATGCTTATCAGCGCGCAGTCACCACCTTTACACCTCCCCCCCGTCCCTCTCTCATTCCCCATTTGCACTGATTGGCGTGCGACATTTGCTTGTGCATTGACAAGATCACACGAGGGAGAGGGAGAGAGCGAGAGGGAGAGCGAGGGAAAGAAGCGTGGAGGCAAACCAGCATGACTAATTGATAAGCGCGCGCGGGTTTTTATCGCGTGCCAGCGTCAACTGCTCTGCTTGCGTCGCTGCTGCTGCTGCTGCTGCTGCTGTCGATGCTGCTGTTGCTGCTGTTGTTGTTGTTGTTGGGTATCGCTTCTAATGTGTCAACAGTTGTCGCGTGCGCTTGTTATGATTGTTGACACTTTGCCATTTGCCACTCGATGCCAGCCACAGTAGCAGCACGCGCTCTGCGGGGTGATCGTAAAAAGAAGACACAGCGGGATGAGGGGAGGGGTTGCTTAACCACAGGAGCTTAGTCACCTGAAGATGAATCAAAGATGAGCGAATGCCTGAAGAAATTTCTTAAGATCGTACGATAGGAAAATCCCAAGTAATAATACGGCAAACTTACAGCACATATCGTAGGTACATATCGTAATTTATATCGTAATATGCCTACATACGATTGATTGAGTTTTGTGTAGATTTGTAAATATTTATGGCAAGAAGAGGCAAATGAAATGCATTAGAAAGGGGAATATTGACAAGTACAGGGTATATAGGGTATATACAGCATGCAGGTACATGCATAAGCAATATATACTTTTCTAATACGCATGTCAGATTCACTTAGACTCAATCTGTAAAGCAACTGCCGCTTACTCACTCGATTCGATCCGAAGAGATGTATTAGAGAGGGAAATATTGGGTATATAAGGTATATAGTGTATGTAGGGTATACAGGGTATATATAGTAAGCAGATAGATATGTAAATATGCATTTTATATGTACAAGTCACCTTCACTTTGACTCGATCTCCTACTCGCACACTCGATTCGCATTGAAGAGATGTATTAGAAAGGGAAATATTGGGTAAATAGGGTATCTTAGGTATATAGTGTATGTAGGTTGTACAGGGTATAAATAGCAAGCAGAAATATAAGTTCACATTATACCATCTTAATAAATGTACAAGTGCTATTCACTTTGACTCAATCTCCCACTCACACACTCGATTCGACCCGAAGAGAGGTATTAGAAAGAGAAATAATGGGTATATAGGGTATATAAGGTATATGTGGGGTATACAGGGTATATATAGCAAGCAGTAAGATAAGTAAATATGCATTATATATGTATCATTATATATGTCCAAGTCATATTCACTTTGACTCAATCTCCCACTCACACACTCGATTCGCATTCAAGAGATTTATTAGAAAGGGTCACATTGGGTATATAGGGTAGCTAAGGTATATAGTGGATATAGGGTATATGCAGCTAAAATATAAGTACACATTATACCACCATAATATATGTCCAAGTCACATTCACTTTGACTCAATCTACCACTCACACACTCGATTCGCATTCAAGAGATTTATTAGAAAGGGGCATATTGGGTATATAGGGTATCTCAGGTATATATAGAGTATGTAGGGTATAGAAGGTATATATAGCAAACAGACAGATATGTAAATATGCATTAAATATGTATCATTATATATGTCCAAGTCACATTCACTTTGACTCAATCTCCCACTCACACACTCGATTCGCATTGAAGAGATTCCTCTTTGATCTCATACGCAAGCTTAGAAACAATGTCGATTTCACATAGCTCAGTATATGCGTGAGTGTGCGTGTGTGTGTGTGTTTGTATGTCAGATACCTCCATAAAGTGATACAGATTCTCATGGCTTCGTTTTCACTGTCAGCTCTGAGCCATGCGCCAAGTTTAGCTTCCACACTCATCGCGTGTGAATTTTCTCTTGAGTTTTTAAGACGCTCTCTGTCTGTCTGCTTGTCTGCCTGCCTGTCTGTCTGTCTGTCCGTCCTTCTGTACCTCTGTCTGTCTGTCCCTCTGTCTGTCTGCCTGTCTGTCCCTGTGCGAATCTCTCTTACACATCATGCAAACACTTCCGTTTTGACGTTTTGGTCCGCAGCCGCCACGCAAACAAAGAAAGGCACGTCGAGTTCCCGTTCATGATCAGACTTGCCAAAAATATCCACACACACACACTCACACACACACAAGCATGGGCATATTTGCAATAAAACTCGCCCGGTCTGCCTCGCTGCCACACGCTGCCACACAACTTGCCACACTTGATCGGCGTGAACAGAACAAACACAACTTGCTTGTGTGGGTCAGTTCGGGTTTCCAGCAATTGATGAGCAATTAAGCAGTTGAATTGAGTGCTCCCCCTCCCCCCACTCGGCCACCCCCTTTGGGCTGCCCATACAGCGTTCTCTTCTCAACTGACCTTGTTCCTCTATCAACTGTACAGCATGACTAATTTTCGGGGTTTTCCAATTCAAGCGGAAACAACAAACGCGTAATCGCTTGCTCTCAAGCAGATTTCAAGTTCTCAGTGTTCTAAATGTTTTGGTAATCCAAAACATTTCATTAAACAATACATAATCTTCTAAATTTTTATTTAGATTTGGAAGGGTTAGTCATTTAATTGGTAATTCCACTTGGAAGAAATTTTGTTAACTAACAACAACAAATGTTGGAAGTGGAAGTAATCGTAATCTGTTCTTATTTTGGAATAGTCAGTGGAACTAGATTTATTTCAGAATTCCCCAAGAAGTCTTAGTAACATAACTTTTATCTTTGTACTATGAACAATGAATACAAAGCTATTTTATCTTTTCTCACTTCATATTCTTGCAAAGAATATATTAACTTGAGCTAGAAGTTTACAACACGCCTTAGGGGACATATCCGACTCTATAAAGTATATATATTCTGAATCAGCATCAACAAGGGAAGTATGAATGAGCCTTATCGGAGCGATATACCGCATACCAGACAAACTAGCTAAAACTTTAGAGTTTTCTATTATTTTTTAAGATATTACAACCAAATTTACCATATCGGACTTTTTCTATATAAATATTATGCACATAAGTTAGACAGTAATCGCCGTATTATGCTGCACCCTTTTTTTCTAATTAGTATTGGAACGATCGAAGGAGACAAGAACCTGCAAGGGTATTAAATTTTTGGCTAGCCTAAGGTACACCTTTTTTTTTGGTTTCAATATTAAATTTACATCGCACAATTTAATAGAAAAGGTCTGTACACATTAGGTTAAATATATATAACATAGGTCAATAAAAGGTCACATAAGGTTAAATGGACTATTGAAATTTGATCCGTAAAATAATAAAAGAATAGACAAGTATTCATGCAAATCTGTTAACTTCGAAGTGTCTACATTCCGTAGAGTCTAAAAGAGAACCTATTGTATTTACACCCTCTTCAGCCTCTCTCAAGTAGTGTCTTCCCAGAAGAAACTTTATTGCATCATTTGCTAATTTGGGGCATATGAAATGAATCGATTTAGTGAACTTTCTTGTTGCACTCGCTGCAATTGTTGTTATTGTTGTTGTTGTTGTTTTTGCAGTTGCATTTGCAAATTGTCGCTTGACTTTCGGGTTTCGCCTTCAAGTGCAAGTGGCATCGGCTTGCAGCGAGTTGACTTGAAAGTGTTTCGTGTCTCGTTATTGAAATTGCAATTCAAGATTCTTCACGTACACGTACACGTAAGCCAGGCCAAGCACAGTGCTAAGTATGTGTCTGTGTGTGTGTGTGTGTGTCCCTTGCCGCCCCGCTTGCTACACTTGGTTCCCACTTGCAGCGCATCGAGTTGATTTACATATGCGGCAACAACGGCGGGTCATAAAAACAAACCTCCGTCTGTGGCTCGTTGTTAAAACAACCTGACCATGTCGTGCCTTTGCTTTTGCTTCTGCCCGTCGCCCCTCTCCCTCTCTCTCTCTCTCTCTCTCTCTCTGTCCCGTCGTTCCACTGTGCCGCTGTCCCACTGTCCCTCTGCCTGCTGCCTTGGCCGGTGTTTTTCTTTCGATTTGTTTTTGTTTTCTTTGCAGCTTTTCACTTGTTGTTGTTGCTGCTGTTGCTGTTGTTGTCGCAGCGGCGGCTTCAAATGTCACTGCGGCACTCAAATTGGCACTTCAAGTTGGGCAAAATATGACCCAGAAATCAGAGCGCGGGTGTGAGGACTGCAGAGCGAAGAACGAAGACTGCAGACTTGGGAGACTGCAGAGTGCAGACTGCAGACTACAGACGGGAGACTGCTGGGCGGCAACCGACTGAAAGATCTTCGATTTTCTCTAGGGAAACTGTTTGCCTCAGCATCAGCAGCAGCAGCAACAGCAACAGCAGCAGCCGCCTACGATGCGCTTTGGGTTCGGGTTCGAGTCGGGCTCGGGTTCTGTAAGTCCAACTGTCCAGCTCTGAGCTTCGCCTGCGTCTGGCTCCCACAGTTGTTCTTCTTTTTGTTATCGCTATTCTTCTTATTGTTGTTGTACTCGTTGTTGTTGTTGTTGTTGTTGTTGTCACACTATTCACCGTTTCCACGGACACTGCTGCAGCTGCAGAAATGCTGCTCGTAATTCGATGTGGCAATGTGGTGTAATAAGGCTAATGATCTGCCTAAGCGGGTAAATAGAACATGTCCCTGATGCAGTCGCCACGTCCGCACTTGAGCAATATAAGAGTGTGCAAAGAGTGTTTAAGGAGTGTTCAAAGAGTGCGAAGAGCGTAAGCCGATCCTGCCAGGGCTATTGCCCCCTTTTAATAGCGTACCTTCATTATTTCTCTGCAGCAACACAAGTCAGTCGAATTACACAAGCCCCATTGATATCTGAGGCTTTTAAATATCATTCAATTACTTATTAATCACATTTTTTGCGGCATTTCATCACTTAATTAAAATATTTACATTGTATACATCAATATAGTCACTATCTAATTGCTTAAGGTTGCCAGATCAATTAGGATCAGCTGTTTAAGTTCATGTTCTAAGCAGCTGTTAAATCTTATGCTAAGCAGCTGCTAAGTACCTGTTAATGTTTACCATTCTGTACAGCAGCACAATTGCGCATACTTATTAATGAAATTATTGAAATTAATTTTAATTATTATATTTATTTAAAATTATTTATAAAAAAATTAATACATTTTTTTTTTGTTATTTTAAATAGTTATTAAAAAAAACTTTCTTTTAGGAAGCATTAAGGTAGGTAAGGCGGTTTTCAAATCAGTTTAACATTTTCATTTTTATATGAAAATATTTAAATTAAAAGTCTAAACTCGAATTGTAATATACATACATATATTTAAATTAATTTTAATTATTTGTCAATTTTTTTAATTTTAGTTAGTCAACTGCCAACTTTAAAAAATAAGAAGCATTACCCATAAATACACATGATTATAACATTATAAGTATGTTATTTAACTTAAAGAGAAAAATAATAACAATCAGAAAATAAGTTATTTGATGAATAATTCAAATTAATATGATTTTTTATTAGTTTTAAGGAAACAAAATGAAAAAACCATTGTAATATCTAATTTAATTATAGTATACATATATTGTTTTCTCTTTCGATTTAAAGTCAAATTTCCTTTTGTTAATGTTTATTTAACGCTTCGTTAAGGTAGCTAAAATATTTCTAACTGAGATTAATATATACATTTGAAATTATTAATATAAATTAATATATATATTCTTCAGCTAGTTTTTTCCAGGATACCGATTCAGTATTCATCTCCCACAGGACAATAATTCTTTGTTTAAACTTTGCAATCGTTAATTCAACGTACTGCCCTCGCTTATGTACTCGTATGTGTGAGTGTGTGTGTGTGAGTGTGTGTGTTTCAGTATGTGATTGCTGGTTAGTTGCAACGTGTGTGCAATGGCCACCATCAAAGCCGCACCAAAATCACGTCAGGCAGACATTCGTGAGCCAAAAGAAGAAGAGCCCCAAGAAGAGCTGAAGAAGCTAAAGAGTCTTTGATGTTGTTGCTGCTGCTGTTGAGGCTGTTGTTGTTGTTGTTTCGGACAGACGAGACTGTTGTAAGTAGCCAGAGCAAATGTATCGATTTACAGCGCAAACAACTTGCACAACAAATGGAGCACAAGAACTGGAACAACAACCAGGAGCAGTCGAGGCTGATGCTGAGCTGAGGCAGAAGAAGGTGGAGAAGTTGACAAGCTGCCAACGCAGCAAAAGCACTTACAATGTTGAAGAATCCATGTCTGGAGAGACGGGAGACTAAGAAGTTGAAGTTGCCGTCAAGGGCGGGCCAGGCGGGGGGCAGAGGCAGGGGGAGTGCAGCAAGAAGCAGAGCAAGTTGCCGCCGCCGTTCAGACAATTAAACAAATTTGATACAGCCAAAGCGACTTGGGACACCGACTTCAACTGCAGCTCCAACTTAAACATCAACTCGGACTACGTCTCTAAATGGGGGACAAGGTGCAGAAGAGGGAGCGGGACGGGGAAGTGCTGCAAGTATTAGTTGCATTTATTTCGAAGCCCCAAAGGTTTTTGAACTTCCCGAGTCGGAGCTGCATGGGCTTGCATATGCAAAGTGCAGGCCAAGTGAGAAAGAGAGGGATGCACTCCCTCTCCTCGATGCAGTCGCAGATGGATGTGGATATGGATATGGATATGGATATGGATGTGGATATGAATGTGGCTCAGCCAACGCAGACAGCGATGCGGCAAACAGCAGTCTGTGTCCACGCATAATTGAGCCCCCCCACACGACGGTGACGACGACGACGACGATGGTGGAGACAGAGACGGAGACAGTCGATGACACAAGGCAATGACACAATGGAGGTTAGGAATGCATGCACTGATGGTTCCTTATGGGCATACGGGATCTGGCCAGTTGGGAAGATCTTGAAATCCAGGCCAGAACATCATTCAACGTCATTCAATTAGTCACGACGCTCTGTTATCACTGGGCTATGAATCAGCCGTGATAAGGCAACCCGATGGGGCGTTTGTTTATACACTAAGTTGCCATGTAGGTGGCAGCTTACATGCGTAGATCAATAAACGGACGGCAGTGAGCCGTGTTAATCATTAGGTGTTAGAAGAGGGGGGGACAGACATTGCCTAATTAAAAGCATGGCAAATGCGAGTGGCCAAAAATAAATCAAGTGTCGCGTCGTCGCACCAAATCATTTCCTAATAACCCAATTAGAGCTACGACGACCTACGCAAAGGCAGACAGCATTAGCAGCAGCAACAGCAGCAGCAACAACAACAACAGCAGCAGCGGCAACAACAACAGCAGCAGCAGCGGCAGCAACGGGAGCAGCACCAACTACGGAGGCCGAGGCGAATCTGGGACCATGCGTCATGCCCCAGCAGTGATGACGCCACAAGCAGCAGAGCGGCAGAGCGACAGAGATGGCTGCATCTGCACAGATCCATGTCCAGCCTCCGGTCCACCTTCGAGACCATGGTGAAGAGCAACCGTGTCCAAGTGCTGCACACGCTGCTGCTGGGCAAGCTCAAATGACGTCACTGCCGACTTGCCAACCTGACCTACAAAGTGACCCAAATTGGAAGCAGCAGCAGCTTCCAGCCAACGCATGAATGAACACGGCATCAACAACTACAGCAGTAACAACAACAACAAGAACAGCAGCAGCAACAGCAGCAGCTACAACAACAACTTCAGTTCGGTTGGCAACAAACTTGCCCTCGAGTATAACCAGAAATAAAGTTTCAATTGATTAGCCCGTTCGCGTCGATCGTCGTCGAAACGAGACTCATCATAAAAAAATTTGACTCACTGATTCAACGTGCAGATCCCCTTCCCCCTCCCCCATCCATCTTCCTCTTCCCCTCTCCCCTTTTCGCTGCTCTTCTGCCTGCCGTAAAGCGATTTAAAACAAAATCGAAACAATTTGACAGCCGATTAAAGGCATCCAATAAACACACAGTGGTCCAAGCGATATTTATGGTAACACTTTATAGCACAGACATTAACATATTGGTGTGCGAGCATGTGCGTGCCTCAATTGCTTGGTATTATAACAATTGACGAAATCAAATACTTACGCTGACGATTTTCGCTATCAACTTCGACTCGTTTAGTTTTTTTTTTGTATTTATTTTTGTTTTTTTTTATCAGATTTCGATTATTTAGTTTTATCGTTCATTACGGGCGACTGGAAAAGTTTTTGGCAACGAAGTATCAATTACTCAAAGATAGTGATGAATGAAATTGTTTGATAATATTTGTGTTTGTTTTATAGTTACGTTTTTATAGGAAATACTGTGAACTAGTTTGAAATTACGTATATTTAGCCAGTAATATAATTGTTTGTATGGCAATTGCTATAAACATTTAGTTGTGGGTATATAAAAAATAAAGTAACATTTGTATTGTAACTTCTTATGGCAAACTTCAGTTAGACTGTAATTTTTTATGGCAAACGCTTGTCAAATGTTATAAGACCATAACCTTAATGAAAATACGATGCAATGTATATATATCAATATTTTTTATAGCAAGTGTTGTATATAAATGAATACACTGGTACCTTAACTTTAAATACCTTTAATGGTAATATGAATTGATAGCATGCTATAAATTTTGATACAAAATGGAACTATATAATTATGACACTGTATTATGGTATTTAAATATATAATATTTATGGTACATACACGTATAAGTGAATTTGTATACACATACATATTGTATATGTAGGTTAGGTTATATAAATTTAATTAACCTTTTTGCTATAAATTCTTATTGCAAACATTATTTACTCTATCTTTTATGCCACATAATACAGTGTTATTGCGGCATTAGTATATTTAGAATAACCTTTAATATTTTTAGCAAATTTGTAGAGCAAATACCCTAAGTTATCTATAGTTTGTTGTGTTTCCACACATAATGCAATCATACTATCATTTCTTGGTTAATCTTTAGGTTCTCATTGATTAGCCCTCATAATCAGGTTAAGAATTTGAAAGCTTTCGGCACTCTGCTAAGGTATACGTATAAGGTATACGTATACTAATCAGTTAGTTAGTCTCAACCTGCTTTCTCTGTCTCGCACTGCCACTCTCTTTGTCACTCTGCCATGATCGATCAGCTTAAGTCAAGGGGGCATATACTGTAGTTAGTTAGGGGTCTGGTGCAGGTTATTATTTCACAAGATTGCCTTAATCAAGTCGAAACAAGTTGTCGCATGCCGACGAACGGCACACTCGAACTTGTACTCACTTATGTAGTCACACGACACTCATGCGACGACTATTCAAAGCTTGAACAAAATATTTGGAAAATCCTAACCTAGTGCAACAAAAAGTACCAAGTGCCATGACAAATGCACATCGACTCTCATATACTATATGATATACTCGTTGACGAGGTAATACACGTACGTGTATGTATGTATGTGTGTGTATTTATGATTTTCCAGGCGGCGGCTGTAAGTTGAATTACGACTATTAAGTAATAGTTATCGTCAATCTGTGAAAAGCTACGCCGTGAAACCCCGTGTATTTCACAACAAATTGAATTTACCGTATTCAGATTCAGATGAGACAAACAACAACAACAGCAACAGCAACAAGATCTACTTGAGTGTTGCTGAAAAACCCAATGGAATTCTCAAAGTTTGAAAATGTTGTCGGGTTACCCTATCCAATGTACTCCCCATGTGAATTCAATGGAATAGGCGACCTTTGATTATAACGTCATGGCACGCGACAGATACTCAGTTGTTGTACGAATTGTTGTTGTTGTTGTAGTTGAATATGTAGTCAGCAAACGTAATGAGCAGTTTGGAATCAGATTGCAAATCATCGCTAGGGGGGGCATTCAACGTCACATGCCGACAGTCCCCCTTTAACTGACTCATCGCCAGTTACAGTTAGTTACACACTCACATACACTCCCTCACTTCATCCCTTTGCTCTAGTTGCCACTGTTGCAACTGTTGTACGATCTGACTTCATTGCCATCTATGGCTTCGGACTCATACACACACACACACACACTTATAAGTATCTACGCATGATCACCTCGTATCTGCATGTATCTACGTAAGTATCTTCGGCGCTTAGTTTGATAAGCTTCTGTATCTACTCCCTGTTTGTGTATATCCGCAGAGGAATGCGCAAGTATCTACGCACGATTGTTCAAGTATCCGCAACTAAGTATGTACTCAACCTTAACATGTTGGCATTTATCTGTTATCACTAACACGCCCTCGAGTCACACATTGTTAGAGGGAGGTAGCTCGAGAGTGGGCTCGTCCATTGTTTAATTAAGTCATTTGACATTTAATTTATGGTTCGGCATTAATGTTTAATCACACATTAATTAAGCGCAGAGCAAAACTACCACGCGAAAGGCTAAAAGTAGATCCCCCAGTTACCATTTACCAGATACCCGACACCAGCTGCCCGTTGCCAGCTACCACTCGTCCATTGCCAATGCCAATCGTCAGTCGTCAGTCGTTAGTCACATAGTCAATTGCCATATCGTAATGCAATTTATTACGCTCCTTCTAATTGTTATAATACGTGCGTCATTCGCGTGCCCCACGATAATCCCATACAATTCCGACGGGGTCCACTCAAATTAAATCTCATCTAGCAATTGTTAATTGCTTGCACCAATCGGGCCATACAACTATCGTAAGTGTGAATCTTTACAGTAAAAAATGCAATACAAATGCAAATCTTTTAATTGGGTCTGCTTTGCATCTTGATGGGATGATCAGCCGTGACTTGCGTTAATTTTCTCTCAAGCCTCTCTCTGAGAATTCTCCGATAAGAGCAGTAGTTAGTAGTAACTCAATCATCTACAGGCAAGAGATGACAGGATAACCATTGTATATGTATGTTAGTAGCATACTTAGTAGTAATAATAGAAGTCAAAATTTTTTTTTTTTTTTTTTTTTTTTGTAGAAGTTATAGTACATAGTTGTAGTTACTTTAACAGGTAACAGAACAGTCTTACGCAAATGTAAATTCAATTTAACAACTTATCTTGGGGATTTTATAAGTGAAATTGCTGCAACAGGTTTGCTGTTATTTCCTCCTCCCTCATGCCTTGCCCCCAAAAATGTTGTCTGTGAATATTTTCGTTACGTTGTTTTATTGTTTTGGTCTCGATCGGTTTCACGGCCTGGTGAAATATCAAAGAGCAACGACGTCAGAGCTGGCTGCGAATGTGGAATAGCAATGTGAATACCAATGTGAATGCCAATGCGAATACCTTAGCCATAAATAAGACCTTTGAGCGGATTTGCGAGCAAACATTTCGCACCGTTTAATTTGTATGCATAAATAATAATTATGCTCGCTTCTCGGAAATGCGCGCGGCACTTTTTGTCTTAAGGGTATTTGGTCTGCGATCGGTGATCTGGGATTGGATCATCAATGAATTGTTAGTTGATAGGATCAGAGGGAGCAAGCGCCTATCGCAAAGGAAGTGTCCCGAGTGCCGAGGCTATCGAGTTCGCAAGTTCTCGGAATGCACAAGCGCATCATCGGCATCCGCATTAGGATCGGACAGGAAGCTGCCAAACTAAGTAGGGGAGGAACGAGCAGCAGACCGATAGACAGACAGACCCACAGACAGACAGACCGACAGACAGACAGAGAGAGAGCAGAAGAGGTAGCGCTGAATATGAGCCGAGAGATTAACAGAGATTAGAAGTGAAATAATCGATACCTCAGACAATGTAAAGGTCAATAAATAAACAAACTGCAATTCTTGCACTTTGGACTACACAGGTATAGGTCGCCTTACTGCATTGTCTGGCAGAACGCGCTCTCAAAATGTCATACAGGTATAATTGTGCCAATCACGGACGACACACAATTAGCACATTTTATGAGTTTGCAATTCGCAACAGGTTCTAGAATGCGACGTGCTTATGGTAATTAAAAAATTGCAAGTGCTATTTCCATCAATGAAAACGAAAACGAAACCGGCGGAAAGGCTGTCAATAACTGTGTAATCTGTGTCTATTTGCATTATGTTGTAACTGTAAACAAGCTAGCTGGCATCTCATTTCAATAATCACTTGAGTATCTCAAGTCGAGAGTGGCAGGCAGGCTTGACTTGCATTATCTTTCAGCTACACCCGATATAAATATTAATATTCTCAACAGACCCTACCCCACGTGGTCTCTGCTCAATGGGTTAATCAATTTCAGCTCCCACACAACACGAACTGAACAAAAGATCAGAGCAACAACAACAACAAGGCGCTACTGTCTAGCGAGCTGAGCTCGCGCGCCTTTGATAAATGGTTCAACAGATATCGGCGTCATGGCTAAAAGATACAAATGTATCTGCTAGCTACTTTCGGCTGCTGTGCATGCATAAAGTAGCGGGCATATTGAATCTAATCATCTAAATTAAATGATATGAAATTATGTTATAAACATTTTTATGACCGCACGAACTACAACAACAGCAGCAGCAACAGCAACAACTACGGCAGCAACAACAACAACAACGGCAGCAATAAATGGTGTGCCAATCAAGGGACAACAACAGCAACAACAACAATGAGAACAGCGGCAAAATCAGCATCACATTTAACGCGGCTTTCGGTACGTTTTGTTGTAGTTGTTGCTGTTGTTGCTCTGGCTGTTGCTGTTGTTGTTGTTGTTACTGCTGCTGTTGTTGTTGCTGCCTTTTATGTCTCTTGTTGTTCGCCGGCTTTTGCTGTTAATCATTTTGGGGCCTGTCTCGATGGCTGCGTCGCTTGGCGGTATCTCGAGTTAATCTTGTTAAAACAAACCGTTTCAATAAATACAGCGATAATGCAATTTTAATGCCATTAAGATGAGCACCAATTATGGCCAGCACCAGTGGAGCTGCAAACTGAAGACCTGAGCTCTGCTGTGCTGTGCTGATCCGAAGACCGAAACGTTTCGGGCCCCGTCCGACCTTTGCTTAACCCCCTCTTGCCCCCCCACGATTTGGCCGTGCTTTCGGTTTGCCTTTCATTTCATCTTTGACCGCAAAATCATTTGTGATCCTTTAAGCAGCGACGGCAACTTTTACATCCCATCCATATGATTATCATTTCGCACACCCTGCCACGAGGGAGTATCTCGACTTGTTGGAGAACGAAATTCATCTTACTTCTGATCAGTTTGATATTTGTTATATATATATTACTTCACTAGGAATCATATATTTAAATCACTTTTATGGCATATGAAAAGTAAATGATCAATCGTTCTAATAGAAATTAGTAGTATGAAATAGTTACTTAAAGATTACTCTGCAATATGAATAAAATAGGTTAAATAACATGGAAATAGGTCTAAAATCTGAGGTGAATTAAACAGTTTGAAATTGTTGCTTAAAGATAAATCTTTTTTATGAATCATATTAAAATAGATTAAAAAAATATAAAAATAGTTTAAAGAATATGAAATTAGGTTAAAAATCTGAGGCGAAACAGTTTGAAAAAATTGTTTAAGGATTGTTTTTACAAAGTGAATACTATGAAAATAGGTCAAAAATCTAAGGTGGAATGAACAGTTTGAAATAGTTGTTTAAAGAGAACTCTTACGATACGAATAATCTGAAAATAGGTTAAAAATATGAAAATAGGTCAAAAATTAGAAATGAACAGTTGGAAATAGTTGCATAAAGATCACTCTTCAAAATGAATAGTATTAAAATAGGTTAAAAAAATATGAAAATAGGTTAAAAAACTGAGGTGAAAGGTTACTAAAGTTGAAGCTGGAACCTAAGAATCACTTTCGTTTATAATATTTAAATCATAAGAAACTCATATGCTGCTCTTTAAAATCTATAAGTCACAATTGGAATTCATTGAGTGTTTCGCCATTCTGGTTAGGGTATTTCTGAGTCGTTGTGTCGGTTCTACGCTCTCGTTTCTGTATCGCTTCCTTAGTGTTGCCACTCCGGCATTGTTGCGGTTTCTGTTGCCCTGCAACGATCTCGCGCCCCGCATCTCGTGCACATTTGACAGCTGAGAGAGAAAAAGAGAAAGAAAGAGAGAGAGAGAGAGAGAGAAAGAGAGGTTAAGATAGTGGGGACAGTGGAGGGGTGTGGTGTCAAGGAGGCGGAGTATGTAGATGGTTAGCAATGGAGGGACAAAGTTGAGGAGGGAGCTCTTTTTATTGTTTATTTAACATTTCTGCGCTTTTATTTTATTTTGTTTTCAGCGCTTATTCCGTTTGGCTGTGTCGCTTCGGCTTTTGATTCGCTTTTGCTTTGTTTTTGTTGTTCTTGTTGCTGTTGTTTTTGTTGTTGTTGTTGCTGCCTGTGCATTTTCATTGTTCTTTATGATGCTCATTTAAAATTCAAGCTTTGTTTCATTAAGAAACACGTTCGCCTGCGCCAATTTCGACATTAACGCCGCCGACGGCGCTACGCAGCTTGTTAACGTTTTTACTGTCCATTCCCCCAGTTCCCCCTCCCCCAGTTACTTCATTTCAGTTCCCCACCCCTGCAGGCTTGCCAGAGGTAGACAGGTATGCCAGGCTGCGATCAGCGCTCCTCGTTGATCCTTAATGTCTGCGCTGTGCAATCAAGCAGCAACAGCCAATAAAAAGCAACAGAAATGCCAGTTCCACTTCCAGTTCTAGTTCCAGTTTAAGTTCCAGTTCCGGTTGCACTACCATATCTAAGCAGAAGCTTCAATTCCAGCTATACTTCTAGAGATTTATTCAATTGGCAAAAGGCGCAGCTTCTGTTTCAGTTCGGATCTTAGCTTTAATGCAAATTGCAGTCTGATTTCTAGTTCACGTAATAGTTCCATGGCTCATTTGCAGATTTGTAGCTAATCAACTACTTCCATTACTATTTCCAACTATAACAGCTTCTTTTCAACTAAATCTGTAGATGGTTTCAGCCTCAGTTGCAGCTAAAGTTTGAGTTCTAACTGTGGTTCCACTTTCGCTCTAGAATCTTGAACATGGATCACTCGGCTCTCTCTCTCCTTGTCTCTAACACTCTCTCTCCTCTCTCTCTCTATCACTCTCTCTATCTCCATCTCTCTCTTTCTCTTTCCATCTCGCTCTCCTTCTTTCAAATACCTTCCTCTTCTATTCATCTGCTAATCCTGCTCCTGTCCAGGCTCAATTAATGCCCGCTCGAGCCCTTGTCCGAAACTGCAGCGACCCAAGACTCGAGGCAAAGGCAGCTGTTGCCGCTCCTTGACAGCTGCTACCAACAAGAGCGACACCAACAGCAACACCAACAGCAACAGCAACAGCAGCAACAACAATACAGTGATTTGTAATATTTTGAAGTGCATAATTGATGTCGATTGCCGCCGCTTATGAGTGCAGCGATCATCCATGATTCCATGATCATTCCTTTTTTCTCGTTTCTCGATCCTCGTCAATTTATGTTGCTGTTGTTGCTGTTGTTATTGCCGCTTAACGCCCACATTCGGGGCGGTAAAAAGGGGCGTCACATTGAATAAAGTTGCAAGCCAACATCATCGCCGTGTCGACGCGTTTGGTGGTCTTGGGACCCACCCGGAGTTACTTTATCGCCGATCTACATAGCGTAGACCATTCTGTTGAGGCACTTGAATGATCCGCCAGCAGATCTAGAGTTGTCTGAGTGGGCTCAAGGTAAGTGTATTTCGATTTCTAATCAAAGTAGATCAACGAGAGATATGTCATATGAACTATAACTAAATTGAAAGTAATGCAGTAATGAATGTACTATATTTCAATTTTGGCTCAAACATGAACTATATGTTCCCGTTGGAATCTACAAACTACGCCTATTTTGACGCTTTCATTCTTCGACTTCCCCTTCACAACTGGCCTGATCGTGTTGGATCGCTTTGTGCCCGGTCGCATCTCACTTAAACTTGGCTAATAGCTCAATTCGCATAGCCATAAAACGCAGCGCCGTTCCGGCCTGGAGACGATCTAAGCCCAACTGCAGTTGCCATCAATTTGCCAGCACAGCAAGCACACTCTATGCATATCTCTCTCTCTCTCTCTCTCTTTACGGCTGGGAATGTGTATGGGGCATGGGTATGGGGCCTCCGGTCCGGCAGAGAGCCATAAAAATAAAAGTCATTGACTCAATTTGGAAATGTCTCACACACGACGCTGGCAATGGAGCTGAAGAAGGTTTCTGGGTGTGTGTGTGTGTGTGTGCATCCATGAGGAGGAGTGGGGAAAGAGTGTGGAACGGTGTGGAACGGAGCCAGTTACCGCTCGACGGAGGCTGCTTGAGGGGGGCGTGCCAGCAGGCGCTTGTGATTATCCTTTCGCACGTTTGACTGCCGCGCTTGCTTAACAAATCATAAATATTGTTGCTGTTGTTGTTGCTGTTGTTGTTGCTGTTGGGTCTGCGGAACGTCTGTGCCTCGGTCCGGAGATCTGTCCAGCTGTCCGTCCCGGTACGTTGTGCTGCCTCGTTGTGGTCAGTTATTGATGGTGGTCGCCTTCGTCGTTGCGCAAAAGTTTCCACCTTTTTATGGCTGGCCGAAAAAAACACAGAGAGAGAGAGCAACAACAACAACAGCAACAACAACAGAAAGAAGCTTGACTCGCCGCCACAAAAGGCTTCAATCATTTAATAAGCGCTGCCTGCACAAAGCGGGTTGAGGCAACTGCAGGGCGGGACAAGTCGAGGCACGACAAAGGCCGCGGCCGCCTTCCGCTGTGTTATTAACTTATTCATAACAATAACAAGAGCCGAACTACGTGAGTTCTCTCTGTCTCTCCTTGCCCCCCCTGCCCCCTTCCCATCCCTCTGCAATGGGCAATGTGGGAGCCACGCCCACGCTTCCGTGCAGCGTTACAATGGCAACAAAGCTCGTGTCGATCTGACAAGTTGATAGCGCCAGTTCGAGATAACTAGATCAATTTCGAATTCAAATGCAGCAGCTAAAGAGCTGGCGATCAGGAATATATATATGTGAGTATATGTGTGATATAGGAGTATATGCTGTGGTATAACGCATGATCTGTGATAATTCATTAGTTTGGCATTACAATATCGCTTTGGAATTCAAATCAAAGTGGGAAATAAATAAATAAATAAATAAATACTATTTATAACATATTATCACAGATGGGCACAAGAATATATAGTATAGTAATATAAACAAGTATATATGCATAAAGTTGCAGATCAATAATAATAATAAAGAAGAAAAGAGTGAGGAAGTGCCTGTCATTGATCTCCCACCTGGTGGTCCATCAAAGCTTCACCTTCCTCTCTTCTCATCTGTCTGCCATATGCCCTGCGTCCTAGCATCTAGAGTCATCAATCAATTAAACTTTGGGATATAGTATGTGTTGTTCAGTACGATGTGTATACTTTATATGTTTGTCGAAAGATATTCCATATAACATAAGAGAAGAGCTTGCTCTTTTGCCTGGCAATTAGATGCAATTGGGTGTACGAAAACCAGACGAAAGCTACCTTCGGCAGATCCCGACTATGAAATACCCTTCAATACGCTTACAATTCCATAGATAAAATCTTACTACTATTGCTTTCTCACTCAAACACACATATAGAGATACGACTTGAATAACTTTGATCGCATTGATAATTTGAGGTTAAGTAAGATAAGTAACATATATGTCAAAGTAAAGTCAGTTAAGTATATGTTAAAGTCTGCGCATAGTATACAGGAATCTCCATCCCAAATTTGATGTCTCTAGTGTTAGTAATAGCTGAGATATGTGTGTTCACACAGACAGGCAGACAGTGGTGCTGAACAAGAATATATATACTTTGTGAGGTCTGTTACGCCTCCTACTGCCTGTTACATACATTCGCACAAAGTTGGTTTGTCCTTTTTTGGCCATTTTCAATGGTCGCAGGGTATAATGAGATCTTTACTTGGCTAAGTTCTCATTGCGCACACTGTGAACCTCTTTACCGTATATAAGCCTTCTCTGTCTCTCTCTCCTCGATCCCTCTCCCTTTGGCAACTGTTGGACAAACAATGCCGCAGCTCAGGTACCTGGCAAATGTTTATGCATAAATATTTATTATAATGCCCTCTTATGGGGCTGAGAGTCGAGAGGGCTACCTAAGCTCTCGCTCTCGCTCTCGCTGCACACACGTAAGTGGATGATGTCCGGTAATCACATAACGCCCATAAATCACACATTTGCCAATATTTTTTACGGTTGCAAAAGAATTTTGAAAACCTTTTGGCTAATCTCTTTTAAATATTGCCAATGAGCCGACAACGACAAGGTCAGTCCGTAGGAGACTCGCTTCAAGGCTTATGCAATGAGTGCTCTCACACTCGCATTCATTTCCCCTCCAAGTCATTGACATTGATCTCGAGAAATGCAGGAGAGAGAGGAGATGGGTGAGCGTGGGGGGGGAGATCAACTGTGATTGCTTGGCATTCAAGTGCACATCCTTTAATCCGTCAGCGGGAAAAACCCGAAACGGTACAAATATTTGGCGTCGGCGTTGACAGCGTTTTGTAGTTTTCCCAGCGGCAAACTTGTCGGCAAAGTAAAAAAGGAAAACACACCGAAGCAAAGAAAGAAAGAAAGAGAGAAAGAAAGAAACAAATGCCAAGCAGCAGAGTAAAAGAATTATAAATATATATAAATGTTCATACATAATGCGAGTATAGCTTGGGAAGGAGCAAGACACAATGTGTTAATAGAAACGTTTCACCAGAGAGGGAGAGAGAGAGAGGGAGAGGGGTACACCGGACAGAGAGTGAGGGAAAGGGAGCGCAGCTAGCGATAATTCCTTGGAACTCCATAAAAATAGCTAAACGTGCAGGGGCCGCCCAGAACCAGCATCGTTGATCGTCGACCAAGTCAGAGTTATAGCCAACTTGCTCTTGCTCTGCGGCCAAAAACCAGAACCAACAAGCTGGGCGAGCGGTCTGTCTTCATTTCCCAGCGGCCACTCGCTCTCTTCCACTCTCTCTTTCTCGCTTTCTCTACCTCCCTCTCTCTCTCTCTGTCTTGTTTCATTTCATTTCAATTGAGCGCTGCATTCTTCTGCCTTCTTTCGACGTCGGCAGTGAAATTCACTTTCATCTTTTTCAATAGGTAGCCGAAGAGATCGGTCGACCAACCTGTGGCGAACACCCAAACTGGCTCGACGGTGACCTCGACATTGGCATCCTTTTCTCGAGAGATCCTTTAATGTCTAAATTCCTGATGTGTCATACCGCCCAAGTTTGCCCGGGGCCCGACCTGCCGCTGTGCCGTGCTGCAGCAGCAACATCCTTGATCCCTTGACGCTATTGTCTGCCGCTAACTGTTCACCTGAGTCCCTAACTGTCCGCTGTCCGCTGTCCGCTCTCGCGCCGTCTCGCTCTGGCACACACTTGCTTGTGCCATCTCGCTCGGAGAACTGCTGTGAACCCTTGTGCGGCGTGTAAATATTTTCCCAGCGTCCTGCAAACGTTTTGACAGTTTTTATTAGATCAAAATCCGGGCCCACAAGTGGCATGTGATAAATTGCGGCCAAAGAGAATCGACGATGATGGGCCCAAACGAGACAGAGATAGCAAAGAGATCAAGTGTCGATGCGATCACTCGTCTCTCTATGTGTGTGTGTTTGTGTGTGTGTGTGTGTGTGAGTGTGTGTTGTGACTTTTACACTCGCCTGAGCAACTGTGAATTGTAATCTCCGCTTGCGTGTGTACTTGTGTGCGTGCTCTTTTGTATCGCTCTAATCTCCCAGAAGAAAGTCGCGCCAAAGATCAAACAAATTAAGTTCTAACATGGCAAATAATGCGAAACAATACGATAGAAGTCTCGCATTGAGCCGTCAAACCGAAAACTCCGGCTCCGCATTTCCGAGAAGCCAACTAATTGATGGGCGACATTCAAATGATTGTCAGATCAGGCGACAATGCGATATCGACAGGATACGAGTGCAGCGGAAGTTCGCATTGCCCGGGCAAGCTTTGAGCGTTGAGTTGAACAAGAACAAGATATTGAAAGGAAATATATAATGATATATATTTATAGAATATGATATATGGAATATAGATAATGATATTGCATAAACATAAAGCACACGCTACATTTAATCTGACATAAATATAATGAAATTAGAGAAATATTGTAGCTATAGGAAATCTTTTTAAAATGCTAATTTAAATTATTGTATTACTTTGGAATATGATAAAAAACCTCTAAAATAAATGCGCTTAATTTATTTTTTAGATCTACAAAAATATTAATACGTATATTGATATATGTATGTAAATAATAATGTTAATATTTTCACATATGTAAAAGTAAATATTCCACACTAGAAGGTAAGGAAACCTTCGGTATGGCGTAGGTTTTATAGCCTCGTAGGTTTATATCTGCTCCGATCGTTCCAATACAAGTTGTATATAATGATGTAGAATTTAATGGTATATTCAATATTGTTTCTAACTTTGATCGACACTGATAAGTTAAGTTATTTATAAAATGAAAACTGGTCTTCATCCCAAAACCTTCATATCGGTCGATTGTTCCTATGGCGACTATATGTTATAGTGGTCTGATTTTGACGAAATTTTATATGCTTATTATATACATAGAAAAACTGCGATGTAGTAAATTTGGTTACAATATCTTAACAAACAACAAAAATCGACCGATAGTTTGTATGGCAGCTATACGATATATGGGTCCAATTCGGTTCGTTCCGACTTGTTTACAGCGTGCAGCAATAAGGAGCATGTGTGCGAAGTTTCATTGAGATAGTTATATAACTGAGAGAGAAGTTTACGTTGCAGCGGACGGACAGACGAACAGGGACAGTTCGATTCGTCTGATGATGCTGATGCAGCTTATATATACTTTATAAAGAGGTGTCTTCTAAGGTCCTATGCCAACACCTGTCCAATGTTAATATATCCTCTGCTAGGGCATTTAATTAAAACAATACACCCAATGCAGTTCAAAAAAATCGAAAAGTTGCTGAGCGAGCTCGCAAAGGCACAGCATAGTTCTAGGCATGACCCTTATCAGGCCCCTCCGGCTGCCCCCTACAATCTCATCAGCAACTGATTAGCGGGCATTTATTGGTTTTCTTATCGCGCGTAATTGAAATCAAAGTCTCGAATAGCGAAATAATCAAATCCGCGCCTAATAGACGGCAAACGTTTTCGCGGGGACCCTCAAGGGGTGGGTATTACTAGTATTATTATTAGTATTATTGCTATTATTGCCACTATTATTATTAACTATCTGTGTCATGTGGATAATGTGGCTCGTTTTATGCGGCAATCGGAATCATCAGCAGCCAACAAAGGGACGCAGCACAAAGTGGCAGCGGGTGGTGCGACAAGAGGATCGCCAGTGACACCATTGTAACCACAACAATATCAACAGCAACAACAACAGTAACAACAACAGTAACAACAACAACAACAACGGCAACAACTGTTGCAACCAAAAGAGGAAGTTAATCCGTTGCCATAATCGCTGCATAGCGCCACAGCATGAGGCAACTGCAACGGCGACTCCTCCTCCTCAGAGTCTGAAGACGATCCCGAGGACGGCGAGACTACCAGTCTCTCTCCCTCTCTCTCTCTCTTTCCCTCGCTTGAGCCCCCATTGAAGTGTCAGCAGTGTACGTGTGTGAGTGCAAGTGCCGGCCTGTGTGTGTCAGTATGTGTGCGAGTGTAGCCGATGCTAATCTGCCTGGGGCACACTGTAAGTTCTTGCTGCCATGAAAACTGAAAGTTAGCAACAGTCTTCTAGTGCCTTGTCTATGCTCTTCATCAAGGAATTAGGAGCGGAAAAACTTGGAGAAAAGTATAAACAAATAACATAAAATATGGCGAAAAACAAATATGTTATACTAACAAAAGTAACAAGGCAGTAACAGTTCCCTAACATAAGTTAGAGAATGAACATGTTAGAGAATGAATATGTTAGAGAATGAATATGTTAGAGAATGAATATGTTAGAGAATGAATATGTTAGAGAATGAATATGTTAGAGAATGAATATGTTAGAGAATGAATACGTTAGAGAATGAATATGTTAGAGAATGAATATGTTAGAGATTAAATATGAAAGTCTCTCTTGATATACTTTTACTATTCATTTGTAGTTCATTTGGTGATCTTGAATAGCAAGGTAATTATTGTTATTATTATATTATAATCATTATAAATTAAATTAAAAAATAGTACGTATATTAAATACTTCAGTTGAATTTTCTTTACACAGAGAATGAGATGATAACTAAGACGGCGCAATTATTCTTCTAGAAGAATCTTATAATACACGTATAACTTGCAATAATAAACAAAATTCACAGACACCTCTCACTAAAGAGCACTGCATATATAAGTCAATTTATATATACTTTATAATGCCTTTAAAGAATTGAATAAGCCAAGTATCTGCATCAGTTTGAAGAGCATTTGCATATCGCCTGCCTGGCGAACTGTGCCCAAAAGTGCGCGGACAATGCCAATATAAATATTGTGTAGCACTTTAGCATTTTACAATAATAGCAATAACAACAGCAGCAGCAACAACAACAACTGAAACAGCAGCAAAGGCAACAGCAACAACAACAAGAAGAAGACAAGCCCGGTGTCCATTGCCATAATAAACAAACAATTACGGTTTCATTTCTTTGCTGTTGCTGTTGCAGTTGTAGTTGTTGTTGCAGCTAGTTGAACCCGCGCCCCAAGCAGCAACAGCAACAGCAACAACAACAAGCGACAATCTTCACAGCAGTTGGCGTTGGCCAACGCCATTCCATATTGTTGCCAGCGATTCTCGTGGCATTTTGTGCGATGCGCCGCGGGGTGTAAAAAATTTCGCACAACAAAAGCGCGCGGCGCGATAAGAACTTAACAATGGAGCCAGAAACAGCAGCAGCAGTGACAACAAAGCTGGGCAAACACACACGCACACACACAGGGAGAGAGGCACACACACAGACAGGCACAGGCACACACGCGCAACGACACTTGGCAAATCAAGTGAGGCTAATCGCTGGCTAGGTCGGACGTCCTCGTCCTCGTCTTGTCTAAGGCCAACTAATTGCGGCCAGCACTGATTACTCATACGCCCCCATGGCACATGCAGCAAGTACCGTGGCAGCAGCAGCAGCAGCGACGGCAGCCACAACAACATGACAAGCAGAGCAACACGCAAGAAACATGGGACAAAACAAGAGACGCCGTCGAAAGGGACAGACGGAGCGACAGGCCGACGGTCGTTCAAATATTTGTTAAACTTGACACCAAACAAAAGAATTTTACCGAAAGGATTTGAATGAACCGAAAAGCGAACAATGCAAACGCGCGGCACGCAGGAATGCGTCGACGACGACGACGACAACGACGACGAGCACATTCAGGTCCAACTCCAGCTCCAGCTCCAACTCCAGCTTCTGCTTCGGGTCGAGTTGACGACGAGGACGCGACGGCGACGAGGCAGCAAATCAAACACAACAAATCGCCAGGCAAACACCAAAATCATTTTGTACAACAAAGCAGCAGTGCGACAGCCGGAGGAGAACAGCCGGAGGGGGGAAGCAGGGGAGCGGGGAAGGGGGATCGACAGTGGCACAGTGGCACCAAGTGTGCAGACGAGTGAATTGAGCCGATCAATTGCCCTGTTTAATGTGTTCTTTATTGTTTGCCATAAATAGCCATAAAAATAAAGACGTAGGGATGGAAAGCAAACTAGGTAAGAGTTTGCTATATAACATAATGTTACTGCGCTATAAAGTTAACTTCAAAGCCATCATAAGTTTAGTTAAATGTTGAAGAATTTTTCTTTTTATATAAATATGGTTTGTGATTGATGGATGGATGCATGAGACAACTCATAATACTACTACTATAATACATGAATATCTATAAAAATCGGTTTTGTATTATTTGCCATAAATCGCTATAAAAATAAAGTTGAAGGTATGGAAAGCAAATTAGGTAAGAATTTGCTATAATACATAATGTTACTGTGCTATAAAGTATACTTTTAAGTCAGCTTAAGTTTAGCTTAATCTTGAAGAACTTTTCTATATAAATATGGTTCATGATTGATGGAAGGATGGAGACAACTTATACTACTGCTATAAAAATCTGTTTTAAATTATTTGCCATAAATCGTTACAAAAATAAAGACGTAAGTATGAAAAGCAAACTAGGTAAGAGTTTGCTATAAAACATAATGTTACTGTGCTATAAAGTTTTAGCCGTGCTATAAAGTTTTAAGGACCTTGCTTCTTAAGCAAATATGGTTCATTACTGATAAATGGGCTGAACTTATGGTACTACTACTATAATACTTGCATATTTCTAAAAATCTGTTTAAAATTATTTGCCATAAAGCTCTAAAATAAAATAAAGACGTAAGTATGAAAAGCATACTAAGTAAAAGTTTGCAATAAAAAATAATGTTACTATGCCATAAAGATTTATTTTTAAACCATCAAAAGTTCAGCTAAATAATGAAGAAATATTTATCTTATACAAATATGATAAAGTAGTACTACTACAATAATATTTACATATTTCTAGAATTCAATTCTGGAATAAATTAGACTTCGATTGGTTACAGCTAAACATAATAAAGATTTCAATATGCAATCATCTTAAAATAATCATCTATTTTCAAAGGAAATATATATTTTAAAAGTCACAGACCTTAATTTTTAACTATAATTTCTAATAAGTAATTTAAAAATGAATACTCTTTTATGGGAAGTTGGTAAATCACATGTGAACTCTAATATTAATATAATGCACATGTTATACATATTATATATACGACCAAAATCATTATAAGGTTCAGACTAAAGCTCGAGAAGCAAATATCGATAGATAGCTATCGATTAAGGTTCGTTTGACAATTGGCGCATACTTGTTGGTGGCACTGTGCCCACGGCGCATGTTTGGGGTAATATCTGCCCTGCGCATTCGCCCTTGCCCTGATCCAAGTGCTGACGCGCGCCGATCCTGGGCCGTTCTTGCTGCTGCTGGTGCTGCAGTCGGTGCCGGGTGCCGATCGTCGCGAGGTTGTCGGTTGTCGGTCGTGGGTCGTCGGTTGCCGACTGCCGACTGCCGATTGCCGGTGCCTAACGCAGTTATCAAAAGCGTTGAATTATGGCCGCGCTGGCTGCCAGCTAAATGAGCAACACGTTGCTCCGACGCTGCCGACACAGACGGCGAAGGGACGGGAGAAGTAGCAGCAGAAGCAGAAGGAGAGGGAGAAGGAGAAGCAGAAGGAGGAGGAGGTGGCTGCTGTGGCTGCTCGTTTCGTGGCGCTATCGCATTTGATCTCGTTTGCTGGGCCATGGGATCGACCCGCAGGCCACCGGCCTCAGTTTCTGCCTCTGTCTCTGCCACTGCCTCTGCTGCTGCTGCTGCTGCTACCTCTGCCGCTGTCTGTCGTGTGAGCTAACAATGCGCATGATATCATTCATTTCTCATTTCGGTTTCATTCATTGAGCTCTTGGCCAAGTGTCGTCGCTGCCCCCCGTCCTCCGCTGTCCGTGTCGTTGTCGTGGCCTCGTCCGTCCGTCCGTCCGTCCGTCCGTCTGTCTGTCTCTTCGTCTGTCTGTCCCTCTGTCCTGTCCCCCTGCAGTCCCTCTATGCGCGTTGTTCGGTCTAATTTCATAATAAGAAACATCTTCAGAGCACACAATAAATGAAAGCAGGCAGTGTCCACGGCTCGCACTCGGTGCGTGCGTGTGTGTGCGTGTATCTGCTTGTACGTGCACGTTCAAGTTGCTGTTGTTGTTGTTTTTATTATTAGTTTTATTGTTGTTCTTATTGTTAACTGGCTTGGTATGTCGCCTGGAATGTCGAGCATTTCCGGTTGGGCCTCACTCCGTCGCCGCGACGGACCCGTCAGACGTGCCGCTTTCTGGGGGCGCCTTGCGGGAATAGCTTTGCGGAAAATCTATCAAGCGCCGTGATAAGAAACACAAGAATTCGATATATGATGTAATGCATTATATAATTTCGTATATATTTCAATTTGAATAACTGTTGTGGGTACGATGACGTCCGATGTCGATGACGTTCGACTTTGGGAATTTCACTCTCAAAGCGATTCCAATAAATATATCTGAGCTAATTTTTAATTGCTTTATCGCTCTAAAGCAAAATCGTTTATAAATAATTGCATTTCATATGGAATGAAAATGAACGTCATGCAATATACCATAAATGATCTTCAGCAGTTTATCATACGAGCATATAGACGAAGTTTCCAGGTAAAGTAAAGACACTCAAAGCTCACTCTAGCGAAAGATTTTCAACAATAATCGGGAATGGAAAACTAATTGGACTTAGTCACCAATTCCAGAGATTATCGGTGACATGATTTCCATTTACCTGGTGAGCTTTCAACTCTTTCGAGATCACACAAACAGAAATTTCTATGGCAGCAGTCTCTTTGAAAAGGCGCAAGTGCCGGGCGCAATTGATGCCCTGCGAGGATGTCTAGGATGTTCGCTGGCTGTGATGACTCACTACGTGTGCCCTTGTCAAAGTTAGAGACAAAGCAGAGGGAGAAGAGCTGAGAAGAGCTGAGAAGCGGCAGGAGGAAAGCTCAGATTCCCTAATTACTGTCTGTCCCGATTGAGATAGATTTCATTAATCATACGCCGCATAGGCCGCGACAGCGAGTGCAGGCAACGAATTTGAATATGAGCAAGAAGAATTGGCGAAGATATTGGAGACGGAGAGGGGTTTGTAGGTAAGCTGAGGTAGAGCAGGCGTTCACACTCCGCAGCCGACGCAGATGACGACGCGATCGGCAATGTTGATGGACACGACGACGACGACGATGATGATGGTTGATGGCCATGGCAACGACACCGTCATGGACAGCCAAAGCATCCTCCGAGTCGCTGGCTCCCTTTTTCTTTCTTTCCTTTCCTCTCTTTCCCTCTTTCTCACAGTCTTCGTTGCGGACTCTGCCGCGTGTTGCTCAATGTGTTGAAACATGAATGAATCTTGTTCACAATTTGGCAACAACACGTTTAGCATGAAACGAAGGACGACAATGGGTACCCGGCACCCGCTCCAGCTCCGTTCCCCTCCCCTGCCCTGGCCCCGCCCATGCAGCCATTGTCTGCCCCTTCGAGCTTGGACCGGCATCAGCTCTGGCATTGGCATCACCATCGACGGCTGCGACTGCGACTGCGGTGGCGGTGGCGGTGGCGGCGTCGCGTACACAAATTATTAGCAGCCTCTTCGCTTGTCCCTTTTATCCCCCTGCCCCCTACTCCCTGTCCCCCCTCCGTCCGTTTGTCCTTGTGTCCGTCGCCCGTTGCCGTTCGCTGGTTAGTAAAACATCATGTCGTTTGCTAAGGGTACCAGGCACAGCCTCTGTGGTCCAATTTGGAGGCAACGCCGACATCCCTTTGCCTTCTCTCTCCCTCTCTCGCTCCTTACCTTTCGGTTCTGTCCTCTGTCCTCTGTCCTCTGCCTGCTGCCTGCGGTGGCTGCGGCACCGTTCGCTGCTGCCTAGAAAATTATCTGCTTATCTTGTCTTGTGCTCGTTGCGATCAACTGCTTATTCATGTTCTCTGGCTGCTCCTCTTTTCGCTACCCTTGCCGGCAGAGCATGTCGCAACATGTGTACAGCTTGTCTGCGTGTCTGAGTGTTATCGATAGTAGTTATGCGATAGCTGAGGCGCTGTCAAGAGATGTCAATCACTATTGCAGAGCAAAGAAAGGGGCTGGAAGTATTTGAAGAGGGCATGTTCTTCTACATAGAGTGAACACACTTCATAGAGGTGTAATGAAACAGATCTAGATGTAGACAGACCTTATAGATATATAGGTGAAACTATCGTTATGACTATCGCTTAAGCATATCAAGTAGTAATTACCCTAAGCACTATCAGCAAAAGTGTAGCAACATATTTACCTCAGATAAATTAATTATAAATAAACTATCGCTATTACTATCGCACATTAAGCAATATTTATTACCATAAACAACCGATAGTACTTACGTGTTCAACTGTTTCTTCTGCTGTGACTGCATAAGGTTTACATCCTTACTTCGACTGAGTAAGATAAGCTAAGGTATATAAGGTAACCTTCAATGAACTTTTGCTAATACTATCGCTACCTTAAGTATCGTAAGCTAACCCCAACTTGCTGATAACATGACAGCCTAAACTGCTCCATGAAACCACTCCTCACTCGTCTTCTGCATGGCTACTACTATCGCAAGACATATACCAGTTGGAAAAGCTTCCTTGGGAGAGGGAACATCGCATTCGGCTTGCTGGACAATGCAATTTGTTGCCGCTTCTGTTGTTGTTGCTGTTGTTGTGCATTTAATTTATGTGCTTGACGTGACACTTGCTATCGCTGCTCGTCCTCAGCCAGGGCAGCGCTGCCCTGCTGCCCCTCCCCCTCCTCGCTTTGCAGAGCTTTGCTTCGATCGTTGTGCGTCGCCTGCGAAATTCGTCAGGCACAAATCGCAAATGGTCGACAGCGGAGACGAGAGATCCCACTGTGTATAGGTGTGTGTGTGTGTGTGTGTGAGTGTATGGGGTATGGGAAGGGGTTGGGTCTGCAGGGATCGGGAATTGGGATCTCTGGTCGCTGCTCATGGGCCGCCTAATATGCGACAGCCGCCGCCTGTTAACACATCGGTGAACCTCAAAATATGAAAACCGAAACCGAAACCGAGACCGAAACGAGCGCGCCTGGCGTGGATTGGGGGGACCTCACACCGCTCTCTGCAGCGGCGTCGGCGTCGGCAACGGCGCTGTCCGATTTCCTAACGAGGTGTCCAGGCGGACGACATTCGAGACCGCAGCGAGTGAGTGAGCGAGAAGTGAGATGAGAAGAGACGGCGACGGCGACGGAGATGGAGGAGGGAGGAGGGAGAATGTCGGCGATTGAATTTCACACGTGGCTTAGTGTCCGCCCGCATTAAGTGCGCTTCATCGGGCCGAGAGAGAGAGAGAGGGAGATAGAGAGAAGGACAGGGGGGGGAGAGAGTGAAAGGGACAGCATGCGAGCGTAAAGAAGATGGTTAAGTTTTTTTCTTTTTTTTTTTCTTCTTCATTTTTCGGCGAGTGGGCGAGCTTTTATGCAAATGCTCTGCACATCGCCATCTTGGCTGGCGATGGCTGCTGATCTCGCCATCTTGGACTGTCAATTGCGACTCGGTGCGCGCAGTCCAACTCCAACTCCAGGTCCAACTCCAACTGCTGCCTCAGCGCACCAGCACCAGCTCCGCCTGTGGCTCCACTTGCATTTGGCCCTGGCCATTGTTCTCCGCTGCTGCCAGCGGTGATGACATTCCACAGATTAGGCACACACAGCGTAGAGCGAGAGCGAGAGAGAGAGCAAGAAAGGGAGAGGGAGAGCAAGCTCGAGACTGTTGCCAATGGACGGATGACGGTGCCATATCCTGCCCAGCTTCACGGCTGCGTATGAATGAGTTATTTCGGACTTAATCGCAGCGCTTGCATCTCGCCACGTTGCAACAAGAACAACAACAGCAACAACGAGGTAGGCGAAAAGGAAACAGAGAATGCGACTTTACCTGCGACTGTGTCCACGTTTCTGTGTCTCTGACTGTTTCTGGCCCGGCTTTGGTGTCCTCCATTTGATTGAACTGCTCAATGAAATATGCAAATTTGTTTGCTGGGCAGCCGCCACCACTGCCGCCACTGCCGCCGACGACGCTGACGACGACGACGACGACGACGACGACGTGCTCGCTTAATCAACTGTGCAAGGCTGCCAGAGGGACAGATGGACTGCCAGACAGTCGGACAGACGGACTGTCGCAGCGAACGTTTTGTGCCCCATCATCATCATAATGATCACGATCATCATCATCATCATCTGCATTGCCATCATCATCATCAGCTGCAGTTGGAGTCCGTGTCCGAGTCGGAGTTGCAGTCGCCGTCGCCGTCGCAGTCGGCATCATCGTCACCAGCGTCGCCATCGTTGGGTCGCATCGCACCGCTCTTTTGGGGGCAATCTTGAAAATATCCTGCTGGTGGGTAAATTTTTCTCTTATGCGCTTTGCCCGGCCACCTTTATCGGATCGCTGGGCCTCGGTCACGATTTGCACAGTCAGTGGAAGAAGTCGCTGCTCAGCAGTTGCAGTTCCAACTCTCAGTTCCAGTAGTTGCAGTGGCAGTTGCACTCCCAGTTGTTGCTACGTGCCACTGCCAGCTATGGCAAATAATTCTAGCCCGGCAAATGTCAATCCGGACAGCTCTAATTGAACTGTTCGTTCGGACCGCACTGCGAGGTGCGCTAATTACATTTAATTGCATTTGTTAACAAGCCACTTGTCAAAAACTAAACCCCAAAACCGAAATCAAAATCGAAATCGAAACCGAAGCTGAAGCTAAAACTGAAGCTGAATCTGAAGCTAAAACTGAAGCTAAAGTTGAGGTCGCAACTGAAACAGAAGTTGCAATCTCTGGCAATGTTGAAGTTGAAGTCGGAACGGAACCTCAATCGCTGCAGTTGCAACTCAATCAGTGCGAGGCATTTCGCAAATGCCAGTGCGATCATTATCGGATACTTCCATCCATCAAAAACTGGCACCGGCCTGACTAACTGACCAACTGAACGCCTCGACTCGAGAATCGCATTTAGCATCAGATTTTGATTTCAATTTGATCAGTGGAAGCACATACAATGAATACCACAATCACTTGATGTTTTCTTTTTTCAGTTATCTGATACTTATGTGTGCCATATATGATATGTTAAACGGTGTTCTGTATGGTGAAGGAGGCTTCTTCAGTCATATAAAGTATACCAGATATCCTATTGATCAGCCTTAACAGCCAAGTCGATATGGCCATGTCTGTTTTCCTCTCGGACTGTGTGTTTCTCTGTATGACTGTATGTTCGTCTGCCTCTTTCCTCTGCTTGTGCCTATTCGTCTCTGCCTGTCTCTGTCTGTCGACTGTCTGTTTGTCTGTCTGTCTCTCAGTCTGTCTGTCTAACTGTCTTACTCTCTGTCTGATTGTCAGTCTATATGCCTATACTTCTGTATATCTGTATGTCTGTATGTCTGTATGTCTGTATGTCTGTATGTCTGTATGTCTGTATATCTGTATGTCTGTATGTCTGTATGTCTGTATGTCTGTATGTCTGTATGTCTGTATGTCTGTATGTCTGTAAGTCTGTATGTCTGTATGTCTGTATGTCTGTATGTCTGTATGTCTTTATGTCTGTATGTCTGTATGTCTGTATGTCTGTATGTCTGTATGTCTGTATGTCTGTATGTCTGTATGACTGTATGTCTGTATGTCTGTATGTCTGTATGTCTGTATGTCTGTATGTCTGTATGTCTATATGTCTGTCTGTCTGTATGTCTATATGTCTGTCTGTCTGTATGTCCATATGTCTGTATGTCTGTATGTCTGTATGACTGTATGTCTGTATGTCTGTATGTCTGTATGTCTGTATGTCTGTATGTCTGTATGTCTGTATGTCTGTATGTCTGTATGTCTGTATGTCTGTATGTCTGTATGTCTGTATGTCTGTATGTCTGTATGTCTGTATGTCTGTATGACTGTCTGTCTGTATGTCTGTATGTCTGTATGTCTGTATGTCTGTATGTCTGTATGTCTGTAGGTCTGTATGTCTGTATGTCTGTATGTCTGTACGTCTGTATGTCTGTATGTCTGTATGTCTGTATGTCGGTATGTCGATATGTCTGTATGTCGGTATGTCGGTATGTCGGTATGTCGGTATGTCTGTATGTCTGCATGTCTGTCTGTCCGTCTGTCTCGACTGTCTTTTTGTCTGTCTGTCTCACAGTGTATCTGTCAGTCTGTCTGTTTTTTGTGTCTGTCTGTCTCTATCCGCCTTTGTGTGTCTGTCAGTCTGTCTGTCTATCTGCCTGTCTGACAATTTGTCCTATTATTGATCTAAGAATTATGGAACTGTTCATAAGAATCTTTAGGGTTTTCTTCCCGATCAAACTGAAATTTGAAGCATAGGTTCACATATGCTAATATTCATATATCAAACAGACGTAAGCTACAATACTTTACTTAATAATTGCAAATAATCCATTTCCTGGAGCGTAGAGAAAGGCAACCAATACTAGAAATCAACTTTACCTGCGCAGCATATATAGAGCAATCTGCATGATGTCTCCTGCTTTTGCAATAGCTGAGATCTCTGCGTTCAAACAGACATATTGACTGACAAAAAGAGGAACAGGCAATCGAATCGAGAATATATAACTACCATATACCCTATGCTGCCTGTTAGATAGATTTCCACACACTTCGTATACCCTTTTTTGAGCATGTTCAATGCTCGTAGGGTGTAATGCATCTGCACAGTGAACCGCATATTAGAGCCGTGAGCAGCCACACACAGCAACGCCCTCTGTCGGTTGATGTGTGCATGTTTAGACATGCATGTGCGTGTACTAACTAGCATTATCAAGTGTTATCTCGGCCTGATCTGCTAACTAGCGCCACTTGCAGCTACCGTCTGCATTAGCTGTGTGTGTGTGTGTACTTTATGCAATGCATGTGTATCTGCAAGATACTCGCTCTGGCTGCCAAGTGAGCAGATTGCGGCAGATCGATAACGTGACTGAGAAGCTGCTACGTCGACAGCGACGCCAGCGGCGACTGCGACTGCGAATGTGGCTTAATATTTGCGTTTGTGGCGTTAATTATGGGTTTCGCTGTTTCTTTGATTGTTTATTTGTTTGTTTTCGTTGCGCCGAATCCATTGACAGACGGACAAGGAGACGAACAAGGAGACGGAGACGGAGATGGAGACGGAGACGAAGTTGGAGCTGCATATGGAGCTGGAGTTGGAGCTGCCGTTGGAGTCCAAGTTGGAGTTGTCGTTGTCGTTGTCGTTGTACAATTGTTGTTGGTCGTGTAATTCCGGTTCGTGCAATGATAATTATATTAATTTGCCATCGAATCGAGCGGCAAGTGATACCGTTGTTGTTATTGTTGTTGCTGTTGTTGTTGCCCCTCAATTTGTCCAACTGAACTGGTGTCCATCAAACCAGCCGACCATCAGTCAGTTAGTCAGTTTGTCAATTCTCTGTACGAGGCTTGGTTATCAATTTGTTTGTCCGTCCAGGCAGCCTCCAGTGCGTCTCCGTCTCTGTCTCTGCCTCTGCCTCTGGCTGTGCCCCAGTGTACGTCTCTCTGCCTGTGCCCGTGTGTGGCGTGTAGTAGTTATCCACATGGCAGTTGCAGTTGCAAGTTGCAGTCAAGTTGCTGCTGCTACTGCTGCCATTACAAAACAATTGAGATTGAGAGGAAAACCAAATCAAGTCTAAGCCAGAAGCAGCCTGCCTGACGGCAAGTGGCCCAAACAGCTGATGTGGCTATAATTATGTCAGGCCAGCAACGACAACAACAACAACAACAGTTACAACAACAACTATCGACAATCGGACTGAGAGACGTACAACAATTGCGCTGCAACTGCGGAATGCAACTGAAAAAGGCGCATTGCATAAGTGGACAGTGCGCAGTGCGCAGGATATTCGATACAGTAATGCAGGGCACAACAAGTGAGACAGAGAGAGAGAGAGGTAGAGGGACACACACGGGGGCAGCTTACAAATCCGAGGCGCTGTCATAAAGATTTGTGCCCTGGGCCCCGCGTCAATGTGGGCATGAAAACGCGTGTACTCTCGTCCACTCTGTGATACCATGCGATGCCATACCATATATTATACCTGCCACTGACTGAATATCTTTCACTCAACCAGTCCTCCTGTCTCCCCTCCTCCACTCCTCTCTCTCTCTACTGCCCCGCAGCATTGTATCTGTAGCTGTATCTGAGTCTGCGACTGCGACTGCGACTGCATCGGCGACTACCTCGCTGCGTGTAAGACAAATGAGCACTCAATTATCGTATTTCTGCTTTGGCTGCTGCTTCATTTGTCTTTCGACTTAATGTGATGGAATTGGATGGACTGCAATGGAATGGAATGGTCCATCCCGGCCGAGCCAAGCAGAGCTGGGATGGTATGGAATGGCATGGAATGGGCAAGTGCGCACTGGAGTTGCTTCGTCAAGGGTTGCAGCATGTGTGTCCCACTTGATCACTTACAGCCACATACATAACTTCCTTATCGCATATAAAGTACTACACAGACGTTATACACTATGATTGTAAGCTTTTGAGGTTTTTCTTTGTAGATGCATTCATCATATTTCCGATGTAGGCACTCTTAATACTGTGCTATATACACTATATATTCTTATGAAATTATTTATAATATTGTGAATCTTTATATATAAATTTATGTATAGAACATTTCTTTTGAAGAACTACAAATATTCTTTGTAAACATATATTTATATGTATATATATAATTATGAATGTTATATATAATATTTATATATATAAATATATTGTATATTTAATTTTTATTCCTAGTAAATTAAAATAAACCAGAAAAAAGGCTACCTGCGGCATCCCCCAGGCTCTATACCCTTGCAGATTCTTATATCCCCCGATCGTTCCAATAAAAGTTAATATAATGGTTGGAGAAGTGAACAGTATTAGGTGTATTCGATATAGTATCTCACTTTGATTGGCACTGATAAATTCAGTTATATCTAAAATCAGAAAAGGTCTTCAAACAAAAACCTGCAATCCAACTGATTGTTCCTATGACAGCTATATGTTATAGTGCTCAGATTCTTATGAAATTTTATTTACATGCTATATATATAGTAAAAGTCAGCTGCGGTGAATTTGGTTATAATATCTTAGCAAATAACAAAAATCGGCCGAAATTTTGTATGGCAGCTATACGATATATCAGTCCGATCCAGCTCACTCCGACTTATATCAAGCGTGCAGCAATAGGAAGCATGTATGCTAAGTTTTATTAAGATAGCTCCAAAACTGAGAGAGAAGCTTACGGACACACAGATATACGGACACACGGACAGACGGAAAGGTCAGGTTCGATTCATCTGTTGATGCTGATTCAGAATATACATATATATTTTATGGGGTATCTGACAAAAATTAATATACACCCTGCAAGGGATTAAATATAATGATTCAATGAATCGCTTACATATTTTGATTTCCCCACTATGTGTATTATGATATATTATTAGATATATTATAAATTATTCTGTAAAAGAATTCCAGAAATAAAATAAACAAGAAATATTAAAAAAGTACCAAAACCCTGGAATATAAATAGATGAAACTCCGATAAAAAATGAATAATAAATAAATGAAAACTTCCAGTATACTTTGATCTGTGGATGGTACTCTACACCTGGCAACAAGTTCAACCCACAGTATTAATTAACATGTATAAAGAATCATTTGATTGCCAAGATGAATATTCAATATTTTATTAAATAAGTTCAAAATCATGTGCTATTTATAAAGTGCTTATCGAGTGATTATTATGTATTCCCATTTTGATACTGGTATTCTATAATCGCAAACTTGTCACGCTGCTCTTCGATTCACTCTTGAGCTGGGCAAATATGATTTATCACTCGAAGCTCTGTTCCGCTGTCCCACGATCAGTTGCCCCCGTTTTCCCCGCTCCTCTGCCCAACACTGCTCTCCCTTACTTACTCAATCAGTCTGTCCACTCGTCGATTTGTATTTTATTGTCTCGCATCGTTCTCGTACCCAACTTCTATGCTCATCCTCATCCTCGTCCTCATCCTCGTCCTCGTCCTCAGCCTCCTGCTCGGCTTCTGCCTCATCTTCGTCACATGTGCAAATGGTGGTCCAATCTGTCATTCCAGCTGGCTGCTCCAACTCCAACTCCCTCTCCAGCTTCGGACACGGACTCGGGTGGTCGCTCTGCACTCTCACCCTCCCTCTGGCCCCGTCGCCCCCGTTGCTGCCAATGCCAATGCCGATGTTTATCTCGCGTGGCAGTTCAGTTTAGTATTTTCTTATGATTATTATTATATTCTCTCTCTCTCTCTCTCTCTCTCTCTCTCCTTCTCTCTCTCGTTCTGTCTCTCTCTCTCCTTCTCTCTCTGTCTTTTTTGTACGCCGCTGTCATTCAACCGAGGCGGCTCATCATCGACTACTCCACTCCGTGTTGCCTCCTTAAAGACAAAATGCAGAATTATGAATCGGCATGTTTTACATGTGCGGGAGGTCTTGTAAAACAAAAACAACAAAAATGCAAGACGAAGATGGGCAAAGGGAAAAGGAAAACACATACTATACCTCCATGTCTGTGTTCCACTGTGTCTGTGTGTGTGTCTGTGTGTGTGTGCGTACCTGTCGCTCAATTCTGGCTGAGGAATTCGAGTCCGATTCGGCATACGAATACGAAAGCGAACCTGCTGCCGTCAAATCTTGAATTAAATGTTGTGAAATTGTACACTTCAAAACAAAACAAGTAGATGAGTGCAAACTGAGAAGCAACGACTTGTAGATACCCTGTAGAGAGAGGCAGATCATGCTTAGAGTTTGCTGGGGAATTTGAAAAAAGTTCGAGAGATTTTCAGCTTCATTTAGTAGCTTAGCTGTAGAGAACTGCTTATAAAGCATACCTTCTATATCTTGGTTATATCTTCAAAGAATAGATTTATTATAATACAATATGATGTATAATATGTTTTATATATATATAGATACACGATAACATGTTACACACTAGAGTAGAGTATTAATTGTAAAGAGTTTCTCTTTCATTCACTGTCCCATCCTTTATTTGTCTCAACTTCTACGTTCACTTCTCTACAACTGATGTGGAACAGGAATATATAGGCCTTATAATATGCTCACTTGCCCTATTTACAGGGTATATGAAAAACACACACCTCGCTTGAGTCTCGTGTAAGTCGTAAGCGAGCACACGACGCGATTCCAATGGCCCATGGGGGATGGGGTAGAGCGACAGCTGGAGAGTAGAAGAGAGGGAGAGGGAGAGGCAGAGAGAGAGGATGAACGCTGTAGGCCCTGGGAATCTGTTCGGATCTTCGAGTGACGTCTGCATGCTGGACACGCTTGCTCTCTCGCTCTGTCGCCGAGGATAACCACGACGACAAAAAAGGAACTATCATTCTACATAATTATTAATCTGGTTTTGGGTCTCTTTTGTTTTCCTGTGTGTTACCTCCCCCCCTGCCGCTCCCCTGCCTACCTCTTCTGGTAACCGTTTTTTATTGCAATTACCGCGTGGCCGCTTTGTGTGTGGTCGCAAAGTGTTTGGGAATTGTCCGAATCGAATGTCAAAGCTGTTCCTCATTGCTCCTCGTTGCATCCTGCTGCATGATTGCATTGCTGGCCGAGATTAATGGCCACACATTAATCAGCGAAGCATCAAGCGGGCGCCATCACAGCACTTGCTACGCTTCCCCTTCTCCCCTCCCCCCTCTCTCTCTCTGCTGCCCCATGGCCTTGTCTCTGCATTGTCCTTTGTCTTGGCCATTGTCATTTGACACTTTTGTGCCCCGGAGCCAATCAACACCAATGGCAAATGAGGCGCCAGTGGCATCGCCGTCATCGCATTACTTCCACTCGGCATAGTTCAGCCGCCTATGAAAATAATAACTGTGGGAACCGCATTTGCTGCCGCCGTGCTCTCCATGCTCCCTCCCCCCCCTTCTGCCCCACTCCTCGCCCCACTGTCCAGTTCGCCTCGGCTCGTTGGCTTCATTGCCGTTTTATTGGTTGAAAATAAGTTAATAACATGGACGAGCAGCAGCGTCGAGCCACACATCCTTAGTCCGACTCGCCTGTCTCGTTTGTGCCTTGCCGCGACGCCGCCCCTTCCGCCCCTGCTACCCCCCGGCCCCCCGCCTCCCCCGCTCAATAACCATGCAACAATATTGCCGACTTGGCGGCTCCGCAACTCATCGACTCATCGACTCGGCAGCGGAAGCCGCATAAGGTCGCTTTTCAACAGCGGCCTAAGCCAACACACACACGCACACACACACACACACACACACACACACGCAGACACACACTGAGACACAGACAGACACACACCAAGTGCGCCTGGACCCAAAGTATATCATCATAACCACCTACTTTTCGGACCTCCTCGACCTCAGAGACGCAGCTCGCAATTGGCGGGCCCTTGCTCGATGAGAGAGCAGCAGCGCCAACTACTGCGCCCTCGGGCGGCGATCACCAGCTTCAACGCCAGCCACAGCCACAGACACAGACACAGCTCCAACTCCAGCCGCGACTGCTACTCCAACTCCAACTCCATCTGCAACTCCAACTGGCAAGTTTCAAGTCCAAATCCGAGTCGAAGACGCCGCCGACACTGATAATGATGAAGGTGTTGGTGTTGCTGTTGTTGCTGCTGTTGATGTTGCTGTTGTTGTTGCTGCTGTTGCTGTTGGTGTTGGTGATGATGATACTGATGACGCGGATGCGACGCCGCCGTCGTCGCTGCTGCTGCGTCTTCGTTGCCTTTTTTGCGCGCGATTCCGCTAAGGCGACCGCCGAGTGCGCTATATGTGAAGTGAGTGGGAACATTACGGACAATATAGAACTATAGCATACGAGATTATTGTATAGAGAGCATGTTGAGGATATAGAAAGAACTTGCAGAGTACTTTAAGGATAGTCGTGAGGCTTTATTGCAAAAGAGTCTGCAAAGAACTTTGAGGGGAGAACGTGAAGGAAGTTGATGAAGACAGTTAGACAGAAAGAAGCAATCTAGGGTATTTCCATAGAACATTCAACTAGATCATACTTATGATACTATATTATATATATAGGTATATATATATACAGATGTATAGATATATAAATAAGTTTGAAATTAATTCAAAATTATCAAATATTTGTTTCTTCCAATAGAACAGTAACATACCCCAAAACAAGACGTAAATAGCAACAAAAAGGTCAGACCAATTTTAAAAATGATCAAATATTGTTGCGCTTTAATATAGATATATAGATATATAGATATATAGATATATAGATATATAGATATATAGATATATAGATATATAGATATATAGATATATAGATATATAGATATATAGATATATAGATATATAGATATATAGATATATAGATATATAGATATATAGATATATAGATATATAGATATATAGATATATAGATATATAGATATATAGATATATAGATATATAGATATATAGATATATAGATATATAGATATATAGATATATAGATATATAGATATATAGATATATAGATATATAGATATATAGATATATATATATATATAGATAAACAGATATATAAATACATGATATAAAGATATGATAATAATTGTAAAAATGCTTTAACTATAACTTTCCCAATTTGCCCTTCTTAGTTTCCTTAACTTCTGCTACCTCAATTCTTCTACAACACATGTGGAACAAGAATATATAGGCCTGTTTCTCTATATGGGTAGATAAATATATATTAGTATATTAACTGTAGTTGGTATCAACTTGTAAACGTAGAACGACCCAGTCCAAGCAAAGCTTAAACAGCAGACATACTTCTGAAAACATCGATCTTGCCATGCATTATGAATATATATTATTATATACTCATGTACCATGTATAACCATGTATGTTCTCACAAGTTGACTTTCAGCTGCAGATCAACTTTGCCTGCGCTGTGCTGCTTCCCCTACCCTGCACATTGTCTGAAGGTGGCGGGCACAGGGCATTCGCTTGGCCTGTCTGGCTGGCGCCGCCGCGTTGCGATGCGCCGCTAAATGGGATCAGTTTTGGTAACGAGTTAACGAGTTGATTTCACTTCAGCGATTGCCGCCGAACTCGAACCGGATTAGCAGTTTGCAGCGTCTGTTGCCATCGTTGTTGTTGTTGTTGTTGGTGTTGTTACTGCTGCTGGATGCGGCTCTGCGCGGTGGCCATGGCCAATGTCTACACAACAAGGTGACGGCTTATAATGACGGCCGGCGGACAGTGCGGACAGTGCGGACAGCACTGCGGACACTTGGCGCGGCCTAAGACCGCGACGGACGAGGCTGGCTTTGACTGCGGTTGAGGCGTTTGCACCTCCCAGGGCCAGCTAGCGATGCCACGACGGGGCTGCTGCTGATGCTGCAGCGTGCTCCTGTGGCGGCTTTTGATGCTCATGTGCGTCCCTACCCCCCCTCTTCTCCCTTCTCTCTCTGTCCCTTTTGGCCTTTGTCTTGACTGATTTTTGGTCTCGGTCCTTTTGGGCTTTGTCAGGGGCGTTACCCAGTGATCATCACGCGTTTGCGCTGCTCTCTTCTTGCCTTTCGGTTTCTCCAGCTCTCCGTGTGTTGCTTAATGGGTGTTATTTTGTTTGGCCGTAAATATTTTTGCAATGGGCGCTAATTAAGTTTGGCTCTGCGTCGCTCTGTCGATCTGCATCCTTCGCACTTTGTTATGTGTGAAACTTTTAAATTTCGAGCGTCGGCAAACATGAAAAACGCGCCCAACTCGCCAAATTGCCGGCCATTAATGGGTGCCCGTTCCCATCCCCCTCCCCATTCCCCTCTCTTTCCCATCCCCTGCTCCAACGCTTCCTCTGCTTGGGCATCTCCTGCTGCTGCTGCTGGTGCTGCCACGCCCCTCGCTCGTATTGCGCGCCTGCAGTGTAGTCCGTTATTAAGCGAGCGCTGGCGCGGCGTATAAATAAATATTGAAACTTATTAATTTGCCAGCACATTACGCATACGCCCCGTGCGGCCCCTGCAACTGCAGCAGCTGCAACTATGAATGAAACTAGTCGCATTCATCGCTTCGCTTCGCGCATTCTTCAACTGTTCGCTGGCTAATAAACACATCCCGCCCTGACAGTGCGACAACAACAACAACAACGACAACAGCAAAGCCTTCATTAGCCATGAAATATGTTTTATGACTCATTTGCAGCTCATTCGCGGCGCGACGCTGCATTTTAGTTGCTGTTTCAAATCGATTGGACAATAAATTAGCATTATGTGGTTACATTTTCGTTGCTGTCGTTGCGAATATTTCAGCTGCAAGTCAGCAAGCGCTGAGCTGGCCAAGTCGACTCGAGTCGGTCCAGTTCAAAGACCGCAACGGAACGCAACTTCTTCCCTTTCCGTACGCTCCGTTGCTGAAGCAGCGAATAAATCTGGATGCTTGTCTAGGCAACTGTTCGGGAAGTGGGTAAATTTTATAAATTAATTACATTTATTTCTGATTCCACAGTTATATTTATTCATATATTTATTTATTTTTGAATATATAATTGAATAAAAAAATACTTAAATATAAATTAAAATTCTTTCAATGTTTTTATGCACTTTAAAGGTATTTCAACTATTATTCTAATGTTGTATAATTGTAAAAAATAATGTATTTTATTTACTTAATTTATTTAATGTATTTAATTAATTTATTTTTTATTAATTTAATTCGTTTAATTTATCCAATCGTTTTAATTTACATAATTTATATAATTTATTTTTTTTTTATTTATTTGAGTTTTATTTAATTAATTTAATTTATTGAATTTACTTAATTAACTTAATTTATAGAATTTATTTAATTTATTCAAATTATTAAATTTATTTTATTTATTAAATTTTTTTGATTTATTTAATTTATATGATTGACTTAATTTATTCAATGTATTCAATTTATAAAATTTACATAATTTATTTAATTTATTTAGTTTACTTAATTTACTTAATTTTTTAATTTTTTTAAATTTACATAATTTTATTTGATTTATTTAATTTTTTCAATTTATTTAACTTACTTAATTTATTTATTTTATTCATTTTATTTATAATTTTTTTTTATTTTCATAATTTATTTAATCTATTTAATTTATTAAGTTTATTTTTTTTTAAATTAATTTAGTTTTATTTATCTGATTATTATTTTTATTTTTTTATTTTATTTATTTGTATCCAAGCAAATATAATAAATTTATTAATAGTTATTGCATTGAAGACTATCTTCACATGAGACCTTATATATATTTATCTATATCTATCTATATATCTCCATACTTACACAGTCATTTCCTCAGTCAGTTGGATTTCCCTGGGGTTCTTTTTCGATTCCCCAAAAGCAATAAAAAGTGCTTAGTAGATTTCGCTGATTTGCGGGGCCCTTAGAAGACTGAAGAGCGAAGTTCGCTGGCAACCTTTGCCCCCATTGCCATGGCAAGATTGTGTTATGTCAAATATTACTCATACGCCACCGTCATGCATAACTCATTAGGCAATAGACAAACGCTCGCACAGAGCACGGCATTAGACAGTGATCAGATTCCACTTATTAGGCAATAACAATGGCGCTTCGCACACCTTGCCCAGTTCGAGTAAAATCCCCGCTCCAAATTGGCGCACGTAGCTCGATTCATTTGCTCGTTATATGAATGCCAAATAGCCGATAGTCAACGAAGGTGGCAACAAAGCTAAACGTTTCTGATACCTTGCACTCACTCTCACTTCCGCACCCCCGCACGCCTGCACCACGCCCCCTTAGTGTTCTCAACGAACCACCCTGTCACCCACTTAGCCGCAAATGACGATCGATTGGCCTGAGGTCGGAAAGCAAAGTAAAACGAAGATGGGTAACTGAAGAGGGGAGGGAGAGAGAGAGAAAAAACCAAAATTTACCAAATGAAAACCTCACGCCCGCGCCTCGGCACAATGCTCTAAAAATAGCACGGCCCAATCATCCATTGTCGCCGGCGAGGGCAACGGGCAACGGGCAACGGGCCACGGAGTCGCCACCATTCGCGACGTCTCCATGAGTAACAAGCTGCTCAATAATTTTTAGATTGATCATGTTTTAGCTATGGTGAAATTTCGCTCTCACAATTAGCGATGGTATCCGCGTTCTCTGTCTGCCTCGCTATCTCTCTCTGTCTCTCTTCCTGCCCCTCCCCATGCCCCTTAGATTGTCGCGCCTTTAGCGCGCGCAAAAATTCATGAATGAACCCAAAATGAAACGACAACAACAAGTGTGTGCACTAGTCTATCTCTCTCTCACTCTCTCAACCTCTCTCTGTCTGTGTACGTGTGTGTGTGTCTGTGGGAGCGTGAGAGCGAGCTTGACTAGCCGGCTGGCGGCAGACACCGCAGCGTATGAGTAATATCACTTCTTGTGAAATTAAACGGAAATAACTGAAATTTTCGTACGAGTCCGTGACGTCGTCGTCGTCACAATCGTCGTCACACCCTCTCCCTCTCTCTTTCCCACTCCCCATCCCCATCCCTAACCCAATGCCCCGTCTCGCATTGCTCACCTGTGCGCGACCAGAGTCACGCAATGTCAGCAAACTTAGTGCGCGCCAACATGAATAATGCCAACCCTAACACCCCCTGGACAGGGCCTGCAATCGGAAGTGGGTCGTCTCTGCTCGCTTTGTAGTGAAAGTGTGAGTGATAACGCGTTTGCTGATAAGCAGCGCGCGACCTTATCGAGGCGGCTGCCGCATTTTTCTATTGTGATGAGTTGTTCCGGTTTTGCCGACTCTCGTCTCGCTCATCGTATTGTTTATTTTGGTAGAGATATTCTCGCCCGATCGAAAGTCGCTGCAGCTACCTATGTGTGCCTGTGCGTGTGTGTGTGTGTGTGTGCGTCTGTGTGTCATCATCATCGACAGCGGCGTCGCAGCGTAAGAGAGTCAGAGTCAAAGTCAAGCACACACAACACAGCCACATACGAGTACGTTCGTTAGATACGTTCACACACACACACACGCAGACACACGCGAGAGCAAGAGAGCGGGCGTAGATAAAGCGTCTCATTGCGATATGTAGCGGTAAAACGAGTGAAAAGCAAGCAATGCCAACGAATCTACGAATGCGCTACAGTGAGACTAGATTTCAGATACAGTTGCAGATAAAGATAGATAGATTGATATATGTTTAGATGAATAGATAAATAGATAAATAGATGAATAGATGAATAGATGAATAGATGAATGGATGAATGGATGAACACATGAATAGATGAATAGATGAATAGATAGATAGATAGATAGATAGATAGATAGATAGATAGATAGATAGATAGATAGATAGATAGATAGATAGATAGATAGATAGATAGATAGATAGATAGATAGATAGATAGATAGATAGATAGATAAATAGATAGATAGATAGATAGGCAGATAAATAGATGGATAGATAGATATATGGATAGGTATGTAGATATATAGATAGATAGATAATATAGATACAGACAGATAAATACCTAGGTACATAGATGCACAGAGTATAAATGGTTTGCTAATGTATCTACAGTTACTTAACATAAATTTCACTTGCTTGATTGCTTGAGTAATTCTTTAATTTATTTTTATTAAAAATAATTATAATTATTTGCAATAATTAAAAACAATATAGAAGTATAAGGAATTGATGAACTGATCGATTCAGATTTAAACTTCCTAAATGTATAAAGTGTAAAGTATATCTTGGAATTCTTATAAATTTCCATTACAACATTAAATACAAATATATCAAACTTAAATTAATAAAATATAATTTAATAAATTTGACAATAATACTAAAAATAAAAAGGTTTTAATTAATAAAATATAAAATAAAATAATCAAATAAAAATAATTTTTTTATTATTTATTTGTATTATTTTTTATTGTTTTTTATTTTTGTATTTTAATTTTTTTTTGTATTTTTTATATTATGTATATATATATTTAAGAGATATATGCATACATAATATAAAAACAATACAAATAAAAAAAATAAAAAATAAAAAAATATAAAAATTAATAAATGTATATATATATATATATATATATATATATATATATGTTATATTACATTAAATGTCAAAATAAATGCACAAAAAATAAATAATTTACAATTAAAAATGTAAACTGAAGCAGGCCTGCCATATCGATATGCCCGCTGCGCGCACACAGGCCTCCCACGTGTAGGGTGCAGAGGGAACACAGTTATTCATTGTCTCGCTCAGCTGTTCGGCTTGCTCACCTTGCCGGCTAGCGCTCACCTGGCTGTGTCTGTGCCAGTGTGTTGGTGGCCAACAGCTGTTGGCCGCCGTAGCGAGAGTTCGCCAAGGGCACGAGCGGTAGGCAGGGGTTGGGGAGGGGCAGAGCGGGTAGGGCTGCTACGTTAGTTCAACAAGCAGCAGCGGCTGCGGCTGCGGCGACGGCGACAGCGGCTTGTACACTCATTTTATAATCATCATCACCATCGCTCTGCTAATCATTATCATCGACGTCGCCGTCTACATCGACAGCGCTGAGCGACACAGTCAGCTACACACGTACAAAGCACCTCGATACACTCACCGCACACTCATACTTGCGAATCTACAGACACACACACACACACAGGCAGAGAGAACACGTATGACTTCGCCAGCTGAGGGGCCGCCTCGGCGCACTCCTCATTAGTTCGCTCATAGTAACTGAAGAGCTCAGTTCGCACACACACGCGCTACACACTCTCTGCCACCGTCGCTGCCACCGTCGCTGCCTCAGTCGCTGTCTCTGCCAGTGTCTCTCTGTCGGCTGTGGCTCTCTTTGCTGCTCAGCTCGGCGAAGTTGGCGAATACCTCTGGAGAGTCAGCCGGGTCGGGTCCGGGCTGTGTTAACCAACGAATTCGATCGTCAGGCAATCAAATCAAATCAAAACAGGCAGCCAAACGCAGCGCGTCGTCAAATTTAACCAATATTCTTCTTCTCTTTTTTTTTTTGCAAGTATCATCGCAACGCGACGCGGCTTATCGAAATCATTTTTTGAAAAACGAACCTCGTAATTTATTCAAATTTCTTCAGTTGTTTTTTCTTTGACATAAACATTTAAAAAGAGTTTCGCGTTTATTTTGCCAACAAATTAAAGACTGTTTATCCTGTGTGTACTTGTGTGTGTGCTTGTGTGTGACTGAGTGTGTGTGTGTCTGTTCGACCGATACGTGACACAGCGAAATTTCCCAGCGCAATTTTCAAAGGACTCATTGGAAATTTATGTGTAAATGGTGCGTATTCCCTTTCGATTAGAATTTCATTTCGATTTCAGAACCTCACGAAACAAGCTTATCGAACCACAATCGCGATGACTTTCGCTCATCGTTGCTGTGTTGTTTCTATTGTTGTTGTTGTTTGTGTTTGGTTGCGCATAAGTGCGAGCAAGGTATCCACAGTTAATAGACCACACTATGCTGCAGTGTACCGCAAAATGCCCTGTAAGAATTACGCGACAATTCATGTCGAAACATGATGAAACATGACCGGCAGCAGATGAAAGGCAACAATTGCTCAGAGGCGCAGGAACTAAACCAAAGTGGTGTAGGGTATGCAGACAGCAGAGAATGGTATTTGTAGGGCTTGGAGGGAAGAAGGGTGTTGCTAAGGAAATACTTGAATGAAATGTAGCTGAAGGTATTTTGAATTTCTATTTGTAGGGTTTAGAGAGCAGAAGGGTGTTGCTAATAATCCTAAGAGTTACCTTACTTTTATGTAGGGTGCATAGAGTTGGTACTGCTCGATAGTAGTGTAGAACTCTAGAGAGAAGAAGGGTATCTTGAGAATTACTTAAATGTAATGTAGGTTGCAGAGGGTGTTGTGAACGATCATGCGCATTATTCGATAGTAGTGTAGGGCATATAGAGAAGAGAAGGGTGTTGCTAGTGATCTTAAGAATGTTAGTTAGGTCGCAGAAGGTGCTAGGTGTTTAGGGTTTATAGAGATTACAAGAAGGTATTCCTTTAGGTCTAAGGTCTTTATAGCGAAGTATAGAGACAATGAAGGTTACTCTTCATGATCTTAGGAATTATTCGATTATAATCAAGGTTACATTGGAAGAATTGGGAGGTGTCACTTATTTAGTTAGGGTACAGCGGGTAGAAGGTATTCCGCATCAAGGCAGCTATTATTATAGGGCTACTAAAAAGAATATTAGAAGGTATTGCTCATGGTTTACTTTGTTCTTGCAATACCTCTACAAGTGAAGCTAGCTACCCTGACCTATGGGTACACACACATAAATCTGCGTGTGTGTGGGGGGAATCCAGACTACTTTGGCCCACTTAAAGTGGGTAATCAAAACAAAAGTAAAGCCAACGAATTTTTCTAGGAAATCGCTCAGTTTTTATCAATGCATAGAGCAATAATGCGCACGCTGCGAACTACAGCACGGCCAGACGCGTAGATACCCAGTGAGCAAGTTGACATAACGTTTATCAGGGCGCCGGGTAATTGCAGCAATCGATCATGGGCTACTCGTAATAGTACCGAGCAACTGCAAGTCGACTTGGTGATACTCTGTAAATTGGCTTTAGCTATGGAAGCACTTGAATGATCTACAAGCATGGCATACCCCATGGTAACTCAACTGCAGAATGATCTAGAACAACGAGTTCATCTACTGCTAGCACGGCATGCCCCACAGCGGCACTTGCCGGCTCCAGGGTATGCAAACATTAGCAAACAAAGTGCGAGTGCAGCTGCAACTCTGGCTACTGACATCGGTGGCAACTCTGGCAACAGTCAAAGCATTTTCAATTCAAGCCAAAAATCCAAAGAGGGGGGGGAAGGGGGTTAAAAAGCCAAAAAGCGAAAAGCGAAACATGTGAAATTAATTTACACGTTCGAGGCGGGCGGCTTGTTGAGTGGCTCAGCGCAGGCTGAGGGCGCAGTGCGCTGAGGGCTGTGGGGGGCGCGGCTGGTTTGGCAACAGCAGCAGCACAAGCAACAGCAGCAGCAGCAGCGCGCGCGCGATGCGTCAGCAACGACGCCGGCGTTTTGCCATGGACAAGGTCCGGGCCAAGACAACAACAGGGCGCAAGAGTGGGAGAGCGAGAGAGCGAGAGGGCCGGCAAGCGAGCGAAAGAGCGAGCGAGCGAGCAAGAGGCCAGAAAACACAAGAGACAAGAGACAAAAACAGCCGATGGGCAAAGTCAACGTTGTCGTCGTCGTCGTCGTCGTCGTCGTCGTCGGCAGCGAATTTCACAAAAGTTCGCAAGAAGCCGCCGCGGCAGGGCAAAAGTTCGTTGACTTTGTAGCGCAGTGTATACAGATTCGCATATGCTCGATGATTCAGCCCAATTTAGACTTTAATTTTAAATAATTATGTCAGCCGACACACACAATTATAACGAGGCGACAGCAGCAGCAGCAACAGTAACAACAACAGCAGCAGCAACAACAGCAACAACAACAGCAACAATAACAAACGATAACGATAACGAGGCCAACGCGCACGTTTTGGCAAGAGGCAAACCATAAATCAGACGACGCGGAGCCCCATTCACACACACACACACACACACACACACACCCACGAAGACATTCGCATACGTTGCCCTAACGGGATTCCCCCGAACTGCATCACCTTCTGATCTCTCTCACACACTTATTTGCTCTTCCCCCTCTCACTCTCTCTCTCTTCCTATCTCTCTCCTACAGACAGCAGCTGTTCGCCCGCTCCACAGCAGCAGCAGCAGCAACAACAGTAACAACAGCAAAACGGCCAACACAAGGAAAACGCCAACGACGACGCAGACGGCGGCGCATTCGCCCGCCCGAAGACGTCCTCAGTCACACAACAACAACAACACCAGCAGCAGCAACAGCAGCAACAGCAGCAGCAGCAGCAACAGCAGCAGCAACAACAGCAGCAGCAACAACTACAGATCGCTGCTGTTGCTCGCAGTGCTCATGTGCCAACTGCAACAGTTCGCTGGCGGCGGAGCAGGCGGTGGCTTTGCCTTGGCCGCTCCAGTTACCGCTCCCGCCACAGTGACAGCAACAGATACTGCGCCTGCCTCTGATCCCGCCAACGCCTCCGCCTCCGCCCCCGCCTCTGCAGCAGCCACACCCGTCCGCACGCGGCTGCAGAAGCGTTACGTTAGCTTCACAGAGACCTTCAATAGCGAGCTCAACAGCACCGTGCTGGACTGGAGCAATGGTTGCGGTGGCAACTACACGGGCGAGGTGCCCCAACCGGCAAGGTCGCACAAGCGTTGCGCGCAGCACAAGAAGGTGAGTTTGGGGCAGGAATGCGCTAACTGAGAGATTGCAGTATTTGCTTGGAAATACTAAATGAAATACTAAATTAAATACTAAAAGAAATACTAAATTAAATACTAAACGAAATACTAAATGAAATACTAAATTAAATACTAAATTAAATACTAAATTAAATACTAAATGAAATACTAAATGAAATACTAAATGAAATACTAAATGAAATACTAAATGAAATACTAAATGAAATACTAAATGAAATACTAAATGAAATACTATAAGAAATACTATATGAAATACTATATGAAATACTAAATTAAATACTAAATTAAATACTAAATGAAATACTAAATGAAATACTAAATGAAATACTAAATTAAATAATAAATAAAATACTAAATTAAATACTAAATGAAATACTAAATTAAATACTAAATTAAATACTAAATTAAATACTAAATGAAATACTGCATGTTGAAGAGTAGTTTACATAGAGTAGTATGTACATTCTGAATCAGCATTAACAGAGCAATCAAACTGGCCCTGTCTGTCGGTCTGTCTGTCTGTCTGTCTGTCCGTCTGTTGTAACGCAAACTAGTCTCTCAGTTTTGCAGCTATCTTAATGAAACTTGGCACATATGCTTCCTATTGCTGCACGCTGTAAATAAATCGGAGCGAGCCGGATCGGACTGCCTTACAAACTATCGGTCGATTTTTGTTATTTGTTAAGATATTATAACCAAATTCACTATATCGTGCTTTTTCTTTATATTCAATATGCATATAAAATTTCTTAAGAATCTGAGCACTATAACACATAGCTGCCATAGGAACAATCTGCCGAAATGAAGGTTTTTGTATGTAGACCTATTCTGATTTTAGAAGTAACCAAATTTATTAGAGCCAATCAAAGTGAGACATAGTATTGAATATATCATTAAATTCTGCACCATTATATATCACTTGTATTGGAATGATCGAAGGGTATAATAACCTGCAAGGCTACAGAAACTTCGGCTCGCCTAAGGTAGCCTTTCTTTGTGGCTTTACTTATTTTTTACTTTCTAAGCCAACTTGAGGTCAAAATGCTGTTAGATTTCTCATTAAATCTTATCATACAGTCGAAATTCCTATTTGGAATTTTTTTCCAGAATATTGAACTTCATTAAATTGATGTTTAGTTTTTTTCATTCATTCGAAAATTTCCTTAAAAATTCGAGTTTGTTCTCTTTGCTTTTGGAAAGCACACAAATTTCTTATATATTTGTAATTTGCATGCTACCCCTTTATTTTACTCTCTCTCTCTCTCTCTGTCTCTTTCTCTTTCTCAAACTGAAATTAATAAATTAATTAATGGTCCAATAGGTTTTTTTTTTTTTTAATTTTGCATTCCTCTCACTCCACCTCCCTCCCTCCCCCACTTTCTTAGCATGTGCATCGCACTCCACTATGTATTTCTTTTTCTCATTTCTCTCTCTCTCTCTCTCTCTCTGTGTGTCTCTTTCAGCTGCTTCGCACGCTGCAAAACAAAACTGGCCACGAGCTGAGGAGTCTGAAGGCTGAAAATAAACGACGGCATACCGTTACTTCGATCACGGCGCCGGACATACCCTCCAACCAGGCCATTGACATCTCGCAGCGCAGCACGTGGAAGGTGCAGAGCAGCCAGTACAACTTTCTGCCACGCCTCAAAGCCGATGCCAACGCCTCCACTGTAAGTATCAATGCCTAGCATAGTTCTCACTTCGATCGAGCTCCTCTCCCTGTGCCCCTCTCCCCCCCTTCCTTCCCTTCCCCCTGTCCGTGTAGAGCTGTAGCCAATTTGGAGCTCATCCAATCGTGAAGTAATCAAATTGATTAGAGTCTTCGCCGGGCAGCGAGTGGTGGCAATGGGTCACGTGAGGCGGAGCCATTTCACCGCCTCGACAGTTCCGTCATTGCGTAGGTGCAAAAAGAGCGTCACAAGCCCAGCGAGTTGCTGCTGTCGGTCATATGAGTTGGACATCGTGCTGGGCGAGGGCGAGGGCAGTTCCATAGCTTATCTGCGGATTATCGCGGGACTCCCAATGGGCACGAAGAAGAGTCTGATAATGTCACAGATACGCAGCTTTATATAGCTTTGATTCATCATTGTAGTCTACAATGTCAATTGGCTATATATAAATATATACTATATATATTCGTTATCAGTTGTCCGATATGAGCTGCATTCACTTGGCATCGCATCATATGCTGTTTTTTTCTATGCGACTCTCGCACCTTAAATAGAGATAACAAGAGAAGCACACCATGTTTACCCACATATATGAATCGTATATATATTGTATATAGCATGGATCGTGAAGAACTTCGCAGCGCATGCAAATTGAAGGCGCACGCGACTCTTGTTCAATGGCAGCGGCCTTCGCGAGGTGCAGCTCACGTTTAATTAGAATAAAATCCAAATCTGAATCGGATTCGGATTCCGACTGCGAACTCGATACACATTTCCCAACTGACCAACTGACTGGGCTGATTTGTTGTGAAAACAAAGGCCCCCACGATTCGACTGGGGTAAACAATAATACCGACAACAACAACAACAACAAGAGCAACAACAACAAGTTCAGAGAGACACGCGCCGGTAGCGCTGCGTGCAGCTGATCGAATCGAAACCTGCGAAATCCCGTAGAGTTCCAGTTGCTTTTTGATTTGGAAACTGATTTCGATATTCATAAAAACTAATGATGTGCTAATAGCGCAAACATTCAAGCACACACACACACACACACACACGCACACACGCACACACACTGCGAGTCACGCGATATAATAAAACAAGAACAACAACAGCGACAAAGAAACCGGAAAATATTGGAATTTACGATTGCATTTGAGATTGCTTAGGACTGTCAGGTAAAAGTTATATCAAATTGCTTGGATGACTGCGTGTGTGCGTGTGTGTGAGTAGGTCGCCGATAAGGAAGCCGCACCATGACAAATCAGTCACTCCACCTACACCAAGAAAGCAGTTTCTTCTACTGCCTATGAATGAGGCGTTATCATTACGACAAATGCAAATCTAAACAATTTGAGAATCTGTATAAACACTAGACTGCAATACAATATGATATGAGATATCAGCGAGCATCATAGGATATGACTATTCGCTATAGCGACTCATTAGCGTTGGCAATATCTCTGTAATCTTCGGTAAACTTGAACAACTTTTCAAGTCTTGAACTCACCTTAAATTAGCAACTTGGTAACCTGGGAAACTTCCTTGCGTAGCTTGGAAAAATCTGAACAATTCTGCAGGCAACCGATCGCAGATATTGCTAAACATTTTATGGCATCCATGTTGCCATAAAATTGACGTACAGAATATTTCCAATTTCAACTGGATTTCGAAATGTTTGCGAAACATTGTGATCAGCACCTGTGTCGAGCTTTAACTTTTACCCGATGGGGCAACCATAGTAACAACAACAACAACAACAACAACAACAACAAGAGCAGAAAGCGTCAACTCATCATTCAGCAGCAGATCGTTTCGGTCCGTCTCAGTTAAAGTTCTAAACTTTGCTGAGCAATATCATCATGTGTGTGTGCTGTGTGTGTGTGTTTGGGGCATAACAATGCGCGGCTTTCGCTGAATTTCTCATTGTCGTCATTGGGGCAGCGGTTTTGGAAAAAAACCCAATATCTTGTCGACTAAACTGCTTAACTAAGCGTTTAGCAATGATTCCACCACAGCAGCAAACAACAACAGCTAAAGAGGCAACAACAGCAATAGCAACAACAACAACAATAGCAACAACAACAGCAGCAAGTACAGCAAGAACAACAATAACAACATCACGTAATGTTGACCAAAAGCTACGTCAATTGCTGTGACACTTTGTGTCAGCCAATTGATGACTTGCTAACCGATTATTATAATGTAGATACCAGCTAAGTGTGTATGTGTGTGTGTCTGTGTGTGTGTGTGTGTGATGAGCTGTTGCTGTTCTTGTTGTTGTTGGGGGAGCTGGTATTCCTGTAATATCGATGACGACGCAGGAAGTGGGAGTGTGGCAGCAAAGCTAATCACAGCTATTTATGCAGAATGCGCTCAAGACACACACACACACACACACACACACACACACACACACACACACAGACTGGGAACCCTTTGGCGTAAATCATCTGAAGTTGCGATTCAATATACACATATTCTATATATAGAGAAGTGCGACAAATAAGCAAATACAAATACAAATACAAATACAAATACAAACAACAACAACAGCAACGGCAAAGCTTCAACGCACACTTCTTTCTTAGAACTTGCAGCTCGCGTGGCCTTTTGACGTCACTCATTTCGCACATATTTAAAGCTGATAGGCCCAGGGTGCGCTGGCCGAGGGTAGGGCAGGGCAGAAACTCGGGATTGGGGCCAAACGTCTGTTTGAGCAATCTGCGCACACACACACTCGCACACGAAGTCAGCGAGAGAGAGAGAGAGCGAGTGAGAGCGCGCGCAAGCAAAGAGACAGAGCAGAGCGATAGAGAGACAACATAAACGCGCCAGCGAGTGAGCGAGCGAGTGAGCGAGCGAGTGAGTATGCGTTGCCGACAGCGACGCCGACGTTCGTGTGAATCATGTGGATTCCCCCGGCAGAGCGACATGAATGAAACCAGCAGAGCAGAGCCACAGGCACAGCGCGATAGGCGAAGAATATGGCGATGATATGGTCGCAGTCGCAGTCGCTGCCGCAGTCGCAGCGATAGCAGCAGCAGCAGCAACAATAACAACAGCAGCGCCTGACGTCACAAACAGTTCGCTTTGGCTTGACTGCGAGTTCGTTTCGCTGCGTGGTTTCACTTTCAGGAAACGCGTCGTATGATTGATTTTGATTATTAATCAGCCACACACACACACGCACACACACATGCACGTACGCACTTGTGTGTGCGCTAGGTTCACTCAACTTGCGTTGTGGTGAGGCGTGGCCTCAATGATTCCCTTAACCTTTCCCACTCGATCATGCTCTATATAAAGTCAACCTCCCCAGCCATATCAATACTAATCCGCAGCTTTCTCTCTCGCTTGCTCTCATTACAGGTGCCCCTGCGTCGCGTGCACCACGATCTGCAGTTCTATGTGGCCGCCTTTAGCTACCTGCGGCACGCCCAGCTGCACTGGGACAACAAGAACCTACGGCGGCAGAGTGTACTCTCCTCGGAGCTGCTACGCTATCGCCAAAGCTCCCGCCAAGTGCTCTGCGACGTGGAGGAAGCCATCAATGCGACCAATCTGCTCTACGCGACATCATCGCGCCAGCGGCTGCCGCGCATCAAGACGATACCGCGTGTGCCCATGGAGCGGCGACTGAGCCAGTTCAAGACGCCGCTGGTCGAGCTGCATCGCCAGGCGGTGCTGGCGGCACGCAACATGCCCGCTGCAGAGCCACAGGGTCTGCAAATGCTGGACGCACTGTTCCTCAAGTATCAGTACTTTGAGTATCTGAAGCAGGTCACTCAGCTGCTGGCGCGGTATCGCAAGAAGAACTGCATCAGTGCGACACACAAGATGCCGAACTTGTCGGCAAAGCCACGTGCCAAGAAGCAACGGAAGCAGCGGAAGCAACGACCGACTTCCGCAGTGCGAGTTCCACTTCCGGTGCTATAGTACTGGTTCCCAAGCAGGTTCCAGTGCAGGTTCCAGCTTCAGTGCTAGTTTCAACTCTAGTTCCAGCTTCAGTACCAGCAGCAGTTCCAGTTCCAGCTCCAGTTTGAGCTCCAGTTCCAGCACCAGTTCCCGCTCCAGTTCCAGCTCCAGTTCCAGCTCCAGTTCCAGCTCCAACTCAAGCTCCAGTTCTAGTTCAAGAAGCAACTTTAGAAGCGAATGCAAATTAGAAGCAATGCCAGTTCCAGTTCCAGTAGAGGTTCCAGTTCTCTAGTTCTGGTTCTAGTGCAGGTTCCAAGTTTACTTTTGGTGCCAGCTCTGGCTACAGTGTTAACTTTAACTGCAACTCCAGCTTCAGCACCAGTTCCAGTTCCAGCACCAGTTCCAGTTACCGCTCCAGTTCCAGTTCCAGTTCCAGTTCCAGTAGCATTCCCCTACCAAATAAGTTTCCTGTTTTGGTTTTGGCTACTGCTAAGGATTTAGTTCCAGTTCTGGTTCCAATTCTGGTTCCAGTTCCGCTCTCAGTTCCATTACCAGTTCAGGTTCCGAAACTAATTCCCCACGAGTTGACCGCACATGACACGAAGAAGCGAACCCAAGGCTCATTTTATTCTAAAAACCTATTTATTCTAACCTAACTTATTGCTAATTTATGTTCTTCGAATCCCGAAGCAACCCACTCTCACGGACGGCTATGACAACCGAAACCGAACTTCGAAAAGCGCCACAAAAACCCAAACTCACATTTCCAGTAACAATAGCTCACACATTAACTATTTATATGCTCACCAAACTTGATTTTATTCCATATACCATTTCATTATAATATATTATGCTAGATTTAAATGTTCTTTTTTTTTTGTGAATTAATTTAAGTTCTCTCATCATGGATTATTTATTTGCAAACATTCCTCATCGTGAATCGAAATGAACTTTATATGAAATTCCCAGATCATTAAGCTAAGAAAACTTCCCTGAAATACGCACAACTTTGCCTTGTATTATAATGCTGTGATAATAGTTGATAGACGACGCCCGAATCCAAAACGAATCGCGTACGCTGATATCTCGCCCAGTTGCTATGAACAACGCATGTACTTACATATTACGATAGGTATTATACATATTATACAACTCCTCAGTACTCATACATACCTTATATGATACTTGATTTTTATATGACATTTATTGTATACGAGTGTACTACATAAATAAAGCATATGATTTTGTAATTCAATATAATGTGCGACTAATCGACGTGCAAAACGAACTAACTGTGTGTTTTTCTATTCTCTCTATTGGGGCTTATCGCAGGGAACTATCGATAGACGGGGAAGTTGATTGATATACCCGCTAAAGAGTTTTTACAACTACTGAAAACTGCTGCTAGCTCTGAGTTGAAAGTCTTCTGATTATTTGGAAATATATAACATATATCATACAGTTGCGGTAACAATAATAGCACCATAAGCACATTTCGTGTTTCTCCCAGCGTTTCTGTATTTTCTGACACTTTTTCATCATTTTACTCACTAAACTTAAATACTTCAATGATTTTCAATCGAAATAACAAAATAAGTAACAGATCTAATGGATATTTTAAAAATAATTGGTAAAACAAAAAAAACCTTCAAATTCAGGCGGTAACAAAAATAGCACTGTTTCTGTATATGATATATTTCCATATATAGAACTCTTTCCAAACCAAAACAAAGCTAGTTTCATAGTCTTTACTATCATTTGATTTCAGTCTTTGGTGTAGTTCGTGGTGTCTCAGTTAACACTCATGAAAAAAAGACCATATAAAGCTGATTTAGTATCTGACGGATTGATCGACAGTTGCCCTGGTGGCCGGTGCTGTGTGTGTGTGTGTGTATGTGTGGGGTCCTCAATTAACGTAGCGCCATATCAATTACAGCTGCTCCGAGATCCATTCCCACAGCTCGTGGCGGCAGCGACGAAGGCAGCTGCATTGCGCATACGCAGCGTAAGCCCGCGCTTGCAATGCGATCGGCTTGAGAATGCCGAGGCAGACAGACAAAACAAGATATAAACAAGTTGCAAGCGATGATCAAAGCGGTAGGGTATGCACAACGCATACACACCACGCAGTTGAACAACAAAATAATTAAAATAATTGTATTTCTACTAAATTTGAAATCAATTTCAGGCGAGGCAAAGCAAGATGAAGTGAAGCCTTAAACTGTATCATCAGCATACCCAATTGCAGCAGGCTACGTACAGAGTATGCTGAGAATCGGAGCCGAAACAATTCCATTTCGAATTGCTGGAGATTCTTTTTAATTGCAGTAAGAAGTAAATTACGCGGCATTTATAGACTTGTACAAATATTTTATGAGCCATATAATAATTCCACCAGTCCGATCCAGTTGTTGTTGTTGCTGTTGCTGTTGTTGTTGTTGTCATAGCTGTGGGTACCTTCTCGACAATTTTAACGACATGAGCAGAGCGACAATTTTGTTGTGCGTGTGTGTTTTGGTTCGGCATATTTTGTTGTTGTTGTTGTTGTTGCTTTTGGGAGCGCTGCTTCATCTGCACCTTATCGAGGCGGAGCCATCTACGCACACCCTGCACTTGGACCCGACTCGGGGTCCACGTTGTGCGTCGCTCAGGGCTTCCTTTTGTGTTTGTGTGTTACTAATGTCTTTCATCTCGCTGTGCCTGTGTGTGACTCTCTGACTGTGTGTGTGTGCGTGTGTGTGTGTGTGTGTTTGACTTTGTCGCGGTTTCCACCAATCACCCCGTGCGCCTGCCCCTGCCCCTGCATCGTCCCATTTTATCTCACACAATCAGCAATTGTCATTAATTTCGGACGCTGCGTACGTGCTCCGATTTGTCTCTCGGATTCTCTTGGATTCTCCTCCCGGTGACTGATTCAACAATTTAATATGCAACAGTTGCTGCAACGCTGCACCGCACCACATAGCGTCGCGTCGCCTTGCTCTCTCTCTCTCTCTCTCTCGCTCTCTCTCTCTCTCTCTCTTTCGTTGCCCCTGGGGACACTAAAGATCGCTTATCGCTTTTGATTTTATTGTGCGACGGAGTGCAGCCTCTGCTTCTCTGTCATCCCTTCACTTCTCGGAGAGAATTGTACATGCAACTATGCACCACGTTGCACCATTCACCAAAAACAAAAACAAAAAAAAATATAAGAAACCTCTCCTCTCTGTCTCCCAGGCCGCTGGACAACCCTTTTGCCCCGACAATCCTGAAGCGCCGTGTTTAATGGACTTTCCAGCAAGTGCACGTAGCGCTCATCTATCTTCAGTTTTGATAGGTTTTTACGATCGCATTTATGCGATGGCCTTTATTAAATTGAAAATTATGTCTTTCTATGAGAAATGTCTAAATCGTTGCATCTCTTTCGCCCCCTCTCGCGCTCTCTCTCTCCTTTTTGGTGTGTGTGTTCCTCAATGAACTTGCGACGACTGCGACTGCGACTTGGTCTGATTTAATCTAAATGTTTATTTGGTTTCTTTTTAGTTTATATTTTTTTCTTTTCCTTTTTGGATTTCTTCGTTCTCCTTACTATTTTTTGTTGCTGTTTTGCCGTCGGTCACGTGCAGCCTCACATAAAACTGTAGTTGCTTTTGTATTTTCTGATTCGTGTTTTTTTTTCGGTTTTTTTTTTTTTTTTTTTGTTTTTTCCATGACAATTAATTAAAAATATCTTATTTCATTTTTGTGTTCTGTGTTAGCATGGTTGGCCCCTGTGTTTTGTTATTTTTGAGTTATGTTTTCCGCTGCAGATTTATAGATAATGGCGTTACATTTATGGGCCCTAAATGCGCCACAGTCGCCAGAGAAGACAGTCGCCCACTAGTCGCGAGGGTGCCCCTGCCCTACGCCCTGCCTGTTTACGGCTCTGTTAACAGTCATTCCATTAAGCTCAAGAAATATTTATATTATTTTCTATGTATATAATTCACAAATTTATTCATCACTTTCAGTTTTTTTCCCTTTTCTATTCCCCATTCGGTTTCTCAAAAATAAATTGCAAAATCTTGTCTCGCTGGCGATTCTTGTTTACATTTGCGACAATCTCACGACAAATGCTGCGTCAGCTTGGGCTTGGCCTGGGAATAGGTGTTGAAATCTTAAGATTCGGGGGCCACCATCGCATCAGCAGTTTCTTCTTTCACAGAATCAAAAGCCGATGCAGCTGTGTGAGCCAATTGAGGCGAAGGCAAAGATTCTGCAATCGTTTCGTTTTCGCAATTTTCAATAGGAACACTATATTACATATATAGATATAGATGATCTACGTATATATATCATATATATATTGCGCCTCTAATTGAGATTAAAGAGTGCATTTTGCTGACGCTGCGCGAAACGAGTTTTGGATGCAAATCTTGGCTGCTCTTCAAGGCAGCTCGTCAAGGTGTCGAGATCGTATCGCAGAGTTCTTGATGCGTTTTGAGCATACCCTGGAAAAGACTATTAACCATATGATATGCAGAGCTTAAGGAATAGTGAATTGTTCTAAATGAACTCGCAATCTCCTTCAGCTCTGCTTCTACAACCTCCTCTCTTTCGATGTTTACTCATAAGCCTAGTCAATTAGATCCATTAGAACACACAAACGTCACAGTCTTCCCTTTTCTCTTTGCGGTTTTAATACCCTTCCACCATTGCAATTGGTCAATTAAGAGTATATCAAGTTTGTGTAAATGTTTTTTTAACTGGCAGAAGTAAGCGTGACAGACCGCACAAAGTGCATATATTCATGCTCAGTCAATTGAATTGAGTCATGTTTGTCTTGTTGTCTGTATGAACGCGCTGATCTTGCTTACTATGTAAGCTAGAGATACCAAATTGGGCATGAAAGTTTCTGTATACCATACGCAGATAAAGTTTATTTCAAATTTAGGTTGCCACGCCCACCGCCTACACAAATCAATACTTTCATTTTCTAATACAACTTATTTGTAACCTATAACAGATACAACTATCTGACTGTGACACTTACTCCAACTGTTCTCTAAATTTAAATCTCTTCGTATAATAAACAAAGAAGTTATTCAGTTTACTTTTTGTGTTAATCCATTTGAAGTGGTTTTTCAAAACTAACCGAACGGTATCTGACTGTCGGGCTCGCCCCACTATAGCATTCGTAGGGGTCTGCTTTGCTTTATTTAAATTCACTCACCGAATTCCCCTGGTGCGATAATGTCAGAGGGGGTACAGCTAATTTAATCTAATCATTGCTTGTTGTGGGCACTTACGGCTAATCGGTTAATGCTATGGCTCGATAGTTATTGGCTTATCAATTGCTGGCTAGACTTCTGTATTCTGTATTCCCTTATGCAGTAATAGCACAGGCTCTTATCAGCAATCTATATCCAATACATTTATATATTGTATTTACTTACGTATAAATTTAGAAAACATCTACATTAACTAATCGAACAGGTACTAGTATTTGGTTTTCAAGAGGTTTTGGGCGTTTATTTCTGTGTGATAAAGCGTCAAGGCATATGACGATTTTAGTGACAAGTTCTGGGTAATCTGAAACCTTTGTTGTTTTGTAGGCTGTCACCTGATTCTGCTACTTCTTTCAACTAGTATAACATACATTTGAGTGTGGTATGAACAACCAAAAAATCGCATCTCAACTCTTAAAAACTCTTATATATACTATTGTATTATTGTTCCCCCTTTATCATTATGATTGGAAACTTAGAGGCTTTACTGGAGCCTTCTACTCGGTTTTGCGTTGTTCTATGGTACTTGGAACAGTTCTTACAGGGTAAGTAGATCTTCTACGGGTTGTCTGCGGTCTTCCTCTTTGACAAAGCCGTTTGGCTGCTTTCTGGGAGCTTAGCCTATCCACTTCCACTTTGTCCTAAGTACTTGAAGCTGTATAGGTCACTCACTGGTTACACCAAACAGTTCTGCACTGGATATGCTGTTTGTCTAAAATATACCGCATATGATCCTCAGATTTATACCTCTAAAGCCTTGCAGTCTCTGCAGAAAAACTCCTATAAACTGTCATTATTTGATCGAAATCGTATGACTTTCTTTGCGTCACATCTATAAAAACAAGCTATAGTTTTTGGCTATAAATTGCATATGGCTTGCAGTGAAATTCTTAGCCAACTTTCACCATTTGCGGCTATTGCTGGGCATCCTGGAAATGGGCCTGGCATTGTCACCTGGGATTGGGCCTACTCGTTAAGGATTTGGGCGTCAGTGCGGCGCCTTGGGCGATATAAATTACGCTCGGTTAACAATGCGGATCAGTCAGGGCGTTTGACGTTTTCCGCTTAATAAGGTCAAAAGGTGTTTCAATTGCCAACACACACGCACACACACACATGCACACACAGCTGACCATTGTGCTGACAGCAACATAAAGTGACAAAAATTATGAAAGAATCTCGAGAGGACACGACAACGTCGAGGACGAGGACGAGGACGAGGAGATCAAAGGTGACGCGCCCACTTCAGGAATGCGAAACGACAATCGAATCTAATTCAATTGAGGGCGCACAAAAGGCAACAAGGACAGCAGCGGCAGCGGCAGCGGCAGCAGTGGCAGTGGCAGCTGAGAGTGCGCAGGACACGACAGTCCGACAGAGTCCGAGGCGAGGCGAGACGAGGCAAAGTGAGGACAATAAAGTGATCAATAGCAGAAAAATGTTTTTAATTGTCAATGAATGCGGAATGGGCATCGGCTTGCCAGGACCCTTGACCTTTTGCGGCTGTGGCCAGCGTGCATTGTTCGGCCAGTGTGCATGCGTGCATGTGTGTGTGTGTGCGTGTGTGTGCGTGAGTGTTGTTATTGTTGTGCAATTGCCGTGTGCAGTTCTGCGCCTGAAAAGGTGAAATAAATTGCCCACCACCCAGGTGAGGAATGCGTCGGCCCAAGGACCAATAAATTTTCAACATCTACGTGTTTGGGAGTATCTTCCTGTGCGTGTGTGTGTGTGTGTGTGTGCGAGAGTGTGTGCGTGAGAGAGTGTCAGAGTGCGTGCGTGTATGACAATGCATGGCATCGTTATAATTAATGGCCAAGTTGGCGCCAGCAACTGAAAAGGAGACGACGACGCTGCCATCGGGCTGGGCCTGTGAACCAAATTCAAACTTTGCATTCCAAAGAGAGCGAGAGGGAGAGCGAGAGGGAGCCAGTCGTCTCGACAATCGACGATCGCCGATCATTGTTTGTGTTTGTTGTTTTTGTTGCTGTTGTTGTTGCTGTTGTGTTGTCGTGTCATATTTGAAGTGCGCACAGGAAACCCAAACGGCGAGAATTGATGAACGTGCGCCCGCGCCCCGTCCGCATCCTTTCGAGAGTTTGCCGCCTTATCGCGACTTTGCATCGGGTCGCGCAAACAGCGCGCCTAGAAGGAGTGAGAGGCCATCGGTCAAAGGGCCCAGCAATCAGTCAATGGGCACACACACGTCGATTAGTGGCGTGTGTGTGTGCGTGAGCGTGCCTCACAAGTGGCTGCACAAATATTGACGCAATCCTTTGGCCAGGATGAGATGAGACGTGCGAACAACTTCACAGACGAATGCGATGCACAAATATTTGCCAAACTCATGCCGAGAGTGAAAGGCAGCAGGAGAGAAAGGGGTAGAGAGAGAGAGAGAGAGAGAGAAAGAGAGAGAGAGCGAGAGTATGTGCTGTTATCTGTTCATCTCGTTAGCTGCTCGTTAGCTGGTTAGCTCAAGCTGTTAACCAAGCATCCCAGAGTCCTGGCAGTTCAATAAACCATGCTACATCGATACATCGCCAGAGCAGACCAGACGCGACCGCGGCCCGTGCCCTAAAAGGCCATTGTAATGCAAGTGCAAGTGCAAGGATGACAAACTTAATGCGATGCCGAGAGCGGGCTGAGCCATGCCGACTCTCAGGTGATCTACAATACATGGCGAGGAGGGCAGAAAGAAGTGCGACACAGCAGTTTAAGGGGGATAGAAGCGGCACTGTTTAGTAGTTATACTATATTATTATTGTTGAATTATTTTTAAATAATTAAATTATAATTAATTTAAGTTATATAATAAGACTTGAATAATTATTGTTAGTCTCACAAGTGAAGATCTAATAATTAACGCAATAAGTTTGAAAAAAAAATAAATTCTTTTTATTATAATCAAAAATGCAATATAAATATGATAATATTTTTTTTTTTTTTTTTATTATTATTATTAAGTGAAAATATAATATAATTATTATATATATATTGATACAGTTATTAACTTTATTATACAGAATTGTAAAGATTTGATGATATATTATATCCATGATAATATATTGTGATAAAGGTGTAAATATTATCAAGATTAGACCAAGACAAAACTTATTTTTCCATTGTCATTTTAAATTTCTTTCTTAACTTAGTTTTTGCTTTTAATTGTTGTTATATCTACGATATCATAATTTAATTTAATGTTAATTTTTAGCCTTGACAAATATTATGATATACAATCATTATTTGTTTATTATGTTCATTGATCTTATTTATATGTCTTTTAATTCCTTTATAATGCTCGAATATCTATTATATATATTGTGATATATATCCAATTATATATTCTGTACTTCTACATATAATATTCTTTTAATCTTTCTCACTATTTCGACCTATCCGACCTATCCCGACCTATTCCGACCTATTCCGACCTATTGCGACCTATTCCGACCTATTCCGACCTATTCCGACCTATTCCAACCTATTCCGACCTATTCCGACCTATCCAGACCTATCAAAAGCACTGCAGCTGCCCATATGCCGCATGGGCTGGCACGCAATTTGATTAACAAATGCTAAGGTAGATGCGGACAAGACGCAGACCAAGTCTGGATAGCCGAGTGTCTGTGGACGGGAGCGAGCCGAGATGGAGGCACAAATAGACTAATTGCCCGCGACTAATAAGACATCGTTCTCATTCAATTAAAATATCCATATCTAGTACAATTAGACGACGACAAATGTCCACATTGCGGAGACTCATTAAACTTGCACGAATTATTGCACGCACTTTGTCATACATTTTAATTTCACTTGCTCTGCACACACGATGCCCCAGCCCCGGGTCTAACTGAGCCAAAGCCAAGAGAAGCCAAGCCAAGCCAAGCCAAGCCAAGCCAAGTTAAGTCAAGTTAAGTCAAGTCGAGGCTGGCCAAGTCGGGCTGCAAGAAATGAAACGAAATCGAGCCGATGCCAATATACGAGGCAGGCAAAGCCAAAGCCAAAGCCAAAGCCAGTCCAAGTCCAAGTGCAGAGAGGCTCGGGCTCGGGCTCGGGCCAAGATCAAGAGCAACTACGCAATCGCAATCGCACACAGACCTCGCCAAGAGGCAGAGTGGGCTGCCGGAGCTGGCCGAAGCTGCGGCTGGCGATCTCTGTGGCAGCGTGCGCTCCACACACATTAGCAATTACGCTCATTACACTTAATTACAGAAAACTAGGAGTGCATGAAGATTTCCAACTGCGGACCGACAGACCAAGCCGAGCCAGCCCAAGCCAAGCCAAGCCAAGCCAAGCCGAGTCGAGTCGAGGCGAGTCGATCCACCACGATCCGCCACTGCCACTGCCACTGCCACTGGCCCTGGTCGTGGCTCCGTTTCGGTTTCGCTCTTTTGCGCTGCCACTGCCTCGACTTGTTGCAGTTGTTGTTGCACTTGCTGTTGTTGTTGTTATTGTTGTTGTTGTTATAACAGTGCTGGCTTGTGTCTTTATATGTGGCAGTGGTCGCCGTCGTTGCCGCCGCGAGGATCACGAGAGCATGCAGAGCAAGTGAATTATTGCAGTCTCATTATGTGCGATGAGTTATGTATGGCGTATTGCTTTCGTCGTCAGGCCGCTGCCTCTCGTCAACATCGTCATCATCGCGCAGTCGCTGTTGCTATCGCTGTCTCTCTCCATCTCCCTTAGTGTCGCCATCTCGTTCTTCGAAAGTGCTCATGTATCTGCATTGTAACATCCAAACATTCAGACAGCCAGCCAGACATACGAGCAGCCATCTGTCAGTACCAGTAACAGGCCGAGACTCCAACTCCATCTCCATCGCCAGCCACAGCTACAGCTACAGCAACAGCAACAGCTCCAACCCGAGCTCCATCTCCATCTCCAAGCCAGGCCAAGCCGAGCCGAGCTCAGAGCTCCGTCGAAGAATGTAGTGTGATGGTCGCCTAAATCAAGCGTACTTAGCGAATGATTTACATTCCAAAAGACAGCAAACACACTGTTTTGCGGTATGTGATGTTATGCGAGCAGCAGCAACAGCAACAGCAACAACCACTCACACACACACACGGACACACACACACACACTGACATACACGCTCACATACAGCCATGCATGTGTGTGCTCCACAACGCTCCAAGCTACAAGCACAACGAAAACCATCGCAGCACAACGAACTGCAAAATCTCCTACACTCTGAGTGGAAAGAAGTTTAGTGGGGAAATTGACTATAGATATATGATTATAGATATTGATTATAGATATATGATTATAGATATATGATGATAGATATTGATTATAGATATTGTTTATAGATAAATGATTATAGATTTACAGATATTAGGGTTAAATGATTGAAGTAGTATACAATATCGTATATAGAGTAAGGATAGTTAGTTAGTTAATTAATAGTTTATATCTACATAAAGTATTATGCAGTATTAGTTATTAGATTAGATAATGACTTTCTTACTAGTTTAAAATTTAAACAAGGTCAGCTTGGTTTTTTCTCAAGAAATCGATCGATTCGCAATGAGAAAATGTTCTTTTCAATTTCAGCTTAAAGAAGATTAATATTATTCTGTTGTTTTACACTATCAAACTCAAGATCATATATATATATATATATATACATATATAATATATATATATAACATCATTCTAAATATCAGATAAATTTAAATTCAAAACTGAATTCAAAACTGACAAACTAACAAACACAAAGGCTATAGTAGAGTGTGTCTCGACTGTGATATACCCACTACTCACCTAACCATAACGATTTCTTAAATATATTTTTTCTATACTTAGCGTATTTTCTTTTGCTTACTTTACAGGAATCAGTATCACTTTTAACCTATTTCCTACACAACTTCTGTAAAATTAACCGATCGCAACCAATTTCCCGAGCTCAATTGGGCGTTGTTAGTTGTTATGTTTATCGTAAAATGAATTGTGCTGCTTTAATATATGCTTACAGTTAGGGTCTTTTAACGGCGGCAGGGCGCGTGGCTAAAATTAAATCTTAATCTTAATCTGCGTGCAATATTTCGTTTCATTTTTTCATATTTTTGTTGTACCTCTTAAAGTCTCTGAAATCATACTGATGCTGACTAAGAATATATATATATTATTATGGCGTCTGCCACGCCCCCTTCTGTTACATTCATTTTGGTTGGAAACAAGTAATAATACCCTTCTACCCTAGTTTCTATAAAGTATAAAGCTCTTTTCTTGCCGATAGGCAGTATAAGCTGATATTTTTGTATATTTCATGGAGTATATTCTCCATGTTTATATATTTATATATATTATATATATTGTATATCTTAGTCTATAGCTACAATCATACATATATTGTAGTATACAAACTTGATCCCCATCTTTAAAGAAACTTGCTTTCATAATAAACTAACCTCATCCATTCATGTCGACCTATTGTCGTCTGTCCGAAAGTAACTTACCTCCATCGATATGCCCCATGCAACGCACTGTGGGGCAAGCGATAATAAGCAGCAACTGCCGAAGATACAGCGGCAGCTTCGACGTAGTTTCCGTCACCACTGCTGCTGCTGTAGCTGCCACAGACTACCTCTGCTGCAGCCACTACCTCTGCTGCTGCCACTACCTCTGCTGCTGCGTTGCAACGTCACAATGTCGGACGCTTCGTCGCATAAATATCACCAGCAATTACTCAGTCATAAGTTTGCTGCCTGCTCGTTTGCTGTCATGACATGAGCAACTCTGCTCGCCGTGGCCGTTCGACGCTCACTTTATAAGGCAACCAGGCGCGCGCGTTGCCCGATCCAGTCCAGACCTGGCATCCTCTGCCTGCTCCTCTGCCAGTATATCTGACTGCGACTGGGACTGAGACTGGGACTGAGACTGTGCCTGCGTTGCTATGCGCCTGCGCCAAGTGCAGAGCTTTCAGCTCCTTTAATGCCCGCCGCCTTTGCCTCTGCTCCCCTCACACTCCTCTTCCTTTCCCTCTCCCTCGCCCTTCCCAGCCCCTTGCTCGTTGCTGTGTGCGCCCAAAGTTGCCGCTAGGCACAGCAGCCGCGACATGGAGATGTGTCTGCCGTTTTGGGGCCGTTTGTGGTGTCGGCTTGGCAAATTTTTACAACTTTTATAAACAGCTCAAGCCGAGCAGAGCAGACCGAGCAGAGCAGAGCCGAGCTGAGCTGAGCAGCGTTGAGCCGCAGCAGGGCGGTAATTTGTTAAAGCTTCCTTACTTTTCAACACTCCAAGCGAAGACCAAAAACAAAAACCAAAGAGCAGACAGAGTGTGGCTAGAGGGGATGGGAGAAGGGGGGGCAAGCCAGCAAGGCGAGCACATTTTAATTGTGCCCCTTGACTGCGCTCTCGCTCCCTTTCGTTCTCTCTGTGTCGCTTCCCCTCTCTGTGGCCGTCTTTGCTTTAGATCCTTGCGCACTTTGTCTTCTGCTGGCTGCACCCGATGATAAATTTCCCTGGCCATCCATCTAAGCGCTGCAGCAACGACAGCGACAGCAGCAGAGGCAGTGGCAGCAGCAGAGGCAGTGGCAGCGGCATCATCAGCCACCGATCATCATCCGCAGCAGCAGCGCCCTGGCTAAGTAGGCCCGCCGTCATTCATAACACACATATACACACACAGCAACAACACTCACCACGACACTGACACACACACACACCAAGCACACACACACTCGCACTCTTACACACTCTCGCACGGACATAAGCACTTGCTTCCTCAACACAAATCAACAAGGATGACGGAGCTGACACCAGGCTGAGTCGCAGTCGCAGTCGCGGTCACCGTTGCCGGAGTCTGATTTTTAGTTTGAAGTATAAACGCAGCATGCACAGTGGTTGCAAATTGATTGGAAATACTGTTAACCTATTAACTATTTATGGTATAATGGCATAAATAGGAGTTAATTAATTTATTTATTTTTATTGTAATAAAAACAGAATTAAATGCTACCTTCGGCCTGGGGAAGGTTTTATGCACTTGCAGGTTCTTACTTCTACTCTAATCGTTCCTATACATGTGCATATACTATATCATAGTATCTATAATTGTGCCAAATTCAATAATTTTGTTCGTATTTATTATTTGACAAATATAATAACTTCCAATATACAACATGTTTATGCAAATCTTAATTTCTAGCTATTCATATGAGAATCTTAGAATATGTGTACATATGTAATTGTTCGACTCTTTGTTAAAGAAATACATCGATTACCATCTTACTCTGATTGGTTAGATTATGTTATTGCGAACAAAAATATAAGTTTTCATACAGAAACCTTTATTTCAAACGACTGTTTCTATACGAACAGATGAATACAGCTTATTCCTCTCCTTTGTTGATCCTGATTAAGAATATATATACTTTATAGGCTTGAACAAGTCTTCTAAGGTGCATAGAAAACTGTTCGCCACAATTAATATATCACCTGGTAGGGTATAATGGGTATATACTCGTAATATATATCTAGCATTATTCTGTGATATAATATTAATCATATGTCTTAGAGCTGTAGAAACATCGACGTTAGATCGATCAACATTTATATTTCATGTGAAAAACCTCAACAAACATCGATCAATATCCAGCTCTAATATGTATATTAAATATGTTTCGTATTGAATTAGTGCATAGTATAGGTTGAATAGAAAGTAAATAAATATTCATTTTGAACAAAATATATAGACATATATGTTCTTCAAGCGTAACAATTCTAAAGTTTTTACGGCTCATAATCTGTGAACCACTATACATATGTATATCAAATTATATCGAATAATATATTTATACATTTTAATCTGAGATAATTAATTTTTGCCATATTTCAAATAATATAACAGATAGATATGACATACTTGTACATATAGAACTTTGACCTTTGATTCTTTGAATATCATAGAACATTACAAAATATTTCTAAATGTCGAAAATCGATCTTTATCTTGTGTAGATCTACAACTCCGTCAAATATTGAACTATATTTCTTATCAATGTTAATCACATTTTTCTAACTTTGAATACTCATTGATTTCGCGCACTCTCGTCACACTGTGCTGCGCATCGCAACTGCAACTGCGCCGCGGGCGTTGCAAAAGCTGCGTCTGCAGCTCGCAGCTTGCAGCGGGCAGCTCTCAATGAAAATGTTAAGCATCTTTCACTAACATTAATTTTTATTTATTTATAGCTTTATTTTATTTATGTATTTGCTTTGTGCTTCAGGCAGCAGCAGCAGCAGCAGCAGCATCAAACGCAGCAGCAGCAGCAGCTTGGCGCAATTGACGGCTGCCGTTGCACGTCAATGGGAGGCTGACGCAGACGTCGTCAGATCCTGTACCGGCAGTGCCGTTAGCACGCCCGTATGACGATCCAACTGTGACGTCAACAACGCCCCCGAATAGCAGCATTATGGTCCACCAACGTTGGCAGCTGATAAGCAACGAGCTTATCAATGACGCCGTCGTTTTAGACGCCCTGCCGCACGCTGTCGTTTCCGTTCGCGTTCCACACAGGTCGCTGAGTCAATACGCCAGGCACATGCTGTTATTGTTGCTGTTGTTGTTATTGTTGTCGTCATGCGTCTCATGCCTCGTCTGCTGCTGCTACTGCTGCTTCTTCTTCTGCTTCGTGTTGATCTTCAGCGCAAAAAACAACGAAAAATTCATTGAATTGATCATCAAATTGCGAGAAACTCTGGCGTTTTTCGCAGAAAAATTAACTGTGCGACTGAACTTGGCATTGCTGTTGTTGTTGCTCTTGTTGTTGTTGCTCTTGTTGTTGCTGCAGTTGTTGTTGCTACAGTTGTTGTTGTGTTGTTGTGGTTGTTGATACTCTTGCCGGTTGACAGTGGGCGCCTCGCAGGTACTTCAAAAATGTGTCCACAGCATATTTTTCGGGCCAATATCCAAAAACTAAAAGGCTCTTTATACGATTTGCACGACTTGCCGATACCCTGTACGTACAATACATGTACAAATGTGAGAGGGGCATATTGCTGCACAGTTTCATAATCACTTGGTTGCATAAAGTAACAAACAGCAAAACTTAATTTAATACCGTAGTCTAGAACACCTCATGGGTTGCGACTCACTGGGTATACAAGCCAAATATCAGACTGGCAAACAGGCCACGGCCTTGCGACTTACAAAGTTACAAAACTGAAAGAGCTTCGAAAGGAATTTCATTTGTCTTTGGGTAGCATGGAATACAGTTCATATAGTGGATATACATAATGTACAGTAAATATGTATCTATACATTAAAGGTATATTACTTATTGTAATTGAAAAAAAAAGAAAGAAAAACCAGAAAGAAAGGCTACCTGCGGCATGCTGATGGTTCTATACCCTTGCAGATTCTTATGTACTCCGATCGTTCCAATACTAGTTATACTCTTATATAGTGATGCAGAATTGAATGGTATTGTGTATATTCAATATTATGTCTCCCTTTGATTGGCACTGATAAGTTTGGTTACTTCTAACATCAGAACAGTTCTTTATACACAAAAATCTTAATTTCTGCTGATTGTTCCTATGGCAGCTTTATGTTACAGTAGTCAGATTCTTATGATATTTTATATGCATATTGGATATAAAGAAAAAGCTCGATATAGTGAATTTGGTTGCAATATCTTAACAAATAACAAAAATTGGCCGATAGTTTGTATGGCAGCTATACGATATATTGGTCTGATTCGGCTTGTTTCGACTTATTTACAGCGTGCAGCAATAGGAAGCATGTGTGCCAAGTTTCATTAAAATAGCTCCAAAACTGAGAGACTAGTTTGCGTTGCAACTGACGGACAGACGAACAGGGATAGGTCGATTCGTCTGCTGATGCTGATTCAGAATATATATACTTTATAGAACCGGAGATGTCTTTTAAGATGCGTTGCCATTTCCTGGCCAAAATTAATATACCCTCTGCAAGAGTAGAAAAAGGAGAACAAAACTTTTCTATATGTAATACATATAACCAATTTAAATAAATCTCTACTGCCTCTTTACCATACACGACTCTCTAAAGTGTAAAGTGTTTTTGATCTACGTCAATCTGTTGACGTTACAATAGCTTTTGCTATTGTAGATAAATAATTATTATTAATAATTCCTTTAAAATACAATTCAGATTACCTAAAATTTGTAAATCTCCATATACCTTAAATCTCTCACTCAAACATAAATTTGTTTGAAGCATTTAGAATTCTTAAAGACAACACGTGATAAGCCTTATCCGAACTGAATTATACTCGTATAGTATTAATCAGAGATCGTAACGGTTATAAGTTTTATGCATAAAAATGAGTTTTAATGATTATTTTTGGATTTTTTTTGGATTATGTATCTGTAACATACAGAGTGACAGTGAAAATTTCGTCCAATAACCAATAAAGTGATGAGACCTTTTCGATGTGTCGATTCTTCCTTGCCTGTTCCAATTGATCTCAGCTCATCGAATGAGTACAAGAAACGATTGCAAAGCAATTCCCTTAGGCATGAACTAATTCCAGCATAAACAGGGCTTGTCTCGATGAAAAAACTATTAGAAAAAAGTCTATGAGACATGCCAGAAGCATTTCCGTCGTCATTCCAAAAAACCACGATAGAAAAAATATCCGATTTACGTCAATGAAATGGGCAATTGACGCGCGACAAGATGTTTCATTTTCATTGCCCTTAGAGTTATGTAATGCTGTGCATGACCCATACACTGTGAGAAACAAGAGTTCGCATTGAGATTGAAGATCACCAAAGAAATTATTGAATGACCTTTTACTATATATGATTAGCTCACTTAGGTTAATATGATCGTGCACTGAAGAACTAACCCATCTAAAAACTGTGGCTCATCAATTTCTCGCAGTGCATGCTGAACTTTACTTACGCAAATTGAATTGTTCGGCTTATGTGGGCTGCTATCCGAAGCACGCCGAGCCGGAAATTCCATTCCATTGCCAGTGAAAAGGTTATGGCGAACTCTACACTTTCAAAATCTCTGCTCAACTTAGTTTTTTATATACAACATATAGTAAGTATTTGTTCAAAGGGAAGTTGCGCTATCGAGCCTGCCTTATCTGAGCGGAAATGCCTCTTCAAGAATTTAGCAAATAACAAATTCCATAACTCAATTAAACGGAAACGTGTGTCTGTCCAAAGGGTAAGTTGAGGTTTGTCAAATGCGATGGCAGTGGTAAAAATGCTATATAGAAACCCAATCAGACAATCAGACAGTCAATATTGAAAGACGCTATAAACATCAATTACAAAGGGCTAGAGAATGAAAAGAATGTTGACGATAGGCAGACCTGAAGTTGGAATTTCCGTGAAGGGGCTTACACAGTATATATATGCCCGAAGACAGCGCAGGCATTGATTATATGGGAGTTATTCTTTGGTCGGAGACCTCAACCAAATGTAGAAGGTACTTTACGAACATTTACTAAACATATTCTTTCAGCAGAAGAACTTCTAAGGTCTAACCTTTTGCCTTTAGACCTTCTGCTGTTAAAACATGACCTATTTTAAGCATACACACTGCTGCTTTATGGTATTGTAGGGTATTTATGGAGCGTATCAATTAACTGTTAATCATTCTAAGCAGCACCAAATGCAATTGAAATTTACCTCCAGGTAAGTCCCCCCGAAAAAGCATCGCATTCACTTGATGTCGCAATGCAGCGATCAATCACGGAATCAAGCATGCAACCCCTTCTGCTGCGACACCAACACCCACACCCCACCCCCCCGCACAGAGTAGTGTTGCCATCATCCCCTGTGATTCCCACGCTCAATTGTTTTCTCGACTAATGAATCGATTTGTATGCATTGCCAGCCCCTTCGACAATTTGCCAATTGGCCGCGACAAAGCAGATACTGTTGGGTTTTGCCCACACGCCAACGCCCCCCCTTCCCCCCCTCTCTCTCTCTCCTGCATTGCACTGCATGCAGCTGCCTCCCAATTCTTCCAATGAGCTGTAAAAGTGCTTTTTGGTACGTAGAAGCTGACGATCTGGCGATGCGATGCGGCATTTCCGCAGCTAGAGAGTTGGAAAGAGACAGCAAAAGAGATAGAGAGAGAGAGAGATAGTGAGAGGTGAGGAGGAGGGAGAGGGAGGCGGGTCTAAGCCAATTGCTTACACAAGCAAACCATTTGAACCGTTTTTAATTTCGTTTGCTTTGTCTAAAGTCGGTTTATTTTTTTCGTTTTGGACTTTTGGACTCTTTATGAAGACGACGACGGCGAGGCAGATGAAGACTGCCACGATGGAGCAGGGGAAGGGAAGGGAAGGCAGCGGCAGACGTGGCGCGTTGAGTTTTTTATGATGGGAAACATTTTGTCTTCGGGCGCGCTGTTGCTGTTGTTGTTGTTGTTGCTGTTGCTGGCGTTGTTGCTGGCGTTGTTGCTGCTTAAATCATGTGAATGTGGCAACAACAGCTCTTGGACATTTCCAGTGTTAACTTTGTTGGTGGGCAAACATACACACCGGACTCGGAGTCGGAGTTGGAGTCGGAGTCGAAGTTGAAGTCGATGTCGGAGACACAGCCAGGCTCTGGCTGCGGCTCTGACACTGACTCTGGGCCATGGCGGCCGCCCCACCAAGCCGTAGGCCTCTTCTTGCTGTTGTTGTTGCTGTTGTGTTTTGTGTTTTTTGTTTCTTCTTGTTTTGTTTTGTTTTGCCTAATGACAAAGACTAATATTTTCTTCCTGTGACATATCTCTCTTTCATGCATTGAAATTGACTGCGGCTCAACGGGCGGCTGGCAGCGCAGTTGGCGTCGCTGCCGGCATTGCCGCGCTCCATTTACAGACGCTGTTGTTGTTGCTCTGCTGTTGCTGTTGCTGTCGCTGTCTCTGTCGCTGTTGTTGTCGTCATTGTCGTAGCAGCATTTTATGGAAATTATTTGTTGCATTGCGCTGCTAATGTGTTAAAACAATATGCTCAGCCCCGGACCCGTCTACTGCCCCTGCCCCTGTCCCTGTCCCTGTCGCAGAGCAGGCCGCCTGCACATTTGCTTTGCTTCTCTTGTGTGCCACAAATAAAATGAGGAAATATTTACACAAGCGGCGGCGGCAACAGCAACGACGACGACGACGGTGACTGCCAGCTGTGCACCATGGCACGCCCCTGCCGCCTCTGTGTCTCACTCTCAGCCCTCGGCTCTCGGCTCTCAGCTCAATTTGCAAGGCAACGACAAAATGTCTAAAGTGTCCGCTGGCCTAGGACCACCCAGCCAAGAGCTGCGAACGCACCAGCTGAGTCGAGAGTCGAGAGCCGAGAGCCGTAGAGCCTTCCCAGCAGAGTTGTCTGCTGTCTGCTGCCTGCTGCATGCTGCACGTTGTAAGGTGCGGGGCAGGTTTTGTCAATATGCCAGAGAATGCATCAATTAACTCCCACTGCGCCAGGTGTCCCCGCGCCATCGACCATTGCGAATTGAAGCAAATTGATATGTTGCTTACACAGTCTCTCTCTCTCTCTTTCTCTCTCTCTCTCTCTCTCTCTCTCTCGCACAGGCCGCACAGTGCGTATGCGCAATGGGATATCTGGCAATGGAAAAAGAAAGAAAAACCATTACAATAGCAGACTAACGCAGTTGGACCAGACAATTTGGGATATCAAAGTGTTTGAAGACCTCAATTAGTTGGTTTAGTCCATTCGGTTAACCTTTAACCTCCGCCTGCAGTCAATTGATACATCTGTCATGCTCTTGAAGGCAAGGTAGGGTATTCTTATTTTACTTGCAGTGAATATTTGGATAATATGGCTTTGGTATATATCTCACTTAATAATAATAAAAAAAAAAAAAAAAAAACAAATTGGTATATATCACTTACCTATACAAAATCACAGGTTTCCTAATCGCAAAGTATTCCAGAAGTTCAAAACTTGCTGATTAAATATCATAATAAAGTATACCAAGAGACAATGGAATATAGGGAATATAGGAATAATTTTGGAGCTTAAAATCACACTAAATAATAGTAACTAAAGGTATTACTATTATATTAATATTATAGAGAGATATTAAGATACAATATTATGATGTACGGGTTCTTCTCTTAATAAAAAAAAAAAAAAAAAAAAAAAAATTATATAAGAACTACTGCTGAGTTCAAAATAAGAATGCAGCTACAAATCATATGAAACTAGCACCAAAGCTACAGTGCACTGTGCTCGACTGTGATATACACACCTAACCAAAATGATTTCTTACATTTTTTTTTTTTTTGTTTATTATATAACATTTCGTAAATAAATAAACTATATGTTTATAGCGTATTTTTTGTTGCATACTTCAGGAAATGGTTTGAAGTAACTCCTAAATTTGTTTCTTTCATAAATTCTAAGATTATAAAAAAAAAAAAAAAAAATTCTATGATAATTATTTGATTGCAACCAAATTTACAGAAATTGTTTGGGTATTTATATATATTTTGTTTACCAAAAATAAACTATCCTGCATTAACAAAAACACTTTAAATCGCTTCACGGAGGCGGCAGGGGGCGTGGTCAAATTCTAAAACAAGCTCGATCTGCATGCAATAATAATACACATTGAGAACAAATTTGTTAGCTCTAGCTATAGTAGTCTCTGAGATCTACGGGGTCATACGAACAGACCTATTTCATTATTCCTTCTTAAGCATCTCTTTCTCTCTCCCACAGCTAATCCACTTTACAGATCGAAGTTTGCTGGACAACTAATCAAAATGCAAATCAAAAATCAATTTGAAAACTCTTTGTATGAAAGTCAACAGATCGAAGATATGGCCGTGTTTCGTTCACCTTGGCATTGCTGCACTGGCTGTTCCCAGCACAAGCACACACACATACACACACTCGCACTGGCACACACATTTACACTGACTCGCAACACTCTGTTAAAGTCTCACACTCTGCCACACACTCGAGCATTAATCACAAATCAAATAAATACAAATAGAGCAGAGGCAGATCCACACACACACACACACAAACACACACACATACACACATACATGGGTCGCAACACTTGACAATGACACAATACGTCAACTTTGGCGGCAACTCTGACTCCAACTCCGACTCCAGCTGCAGCTCCGACTCCAGTTGCACTTGCTGCGCCCAGAGGGATCTGGCGAGTGCAGCAGACTAGGCTCTAGTCTAGGCAAGCTGGGCTGGGCGCAAGTGTGTGCTGCCAGAGATCAAAGCAAGAGTGCCTCAATAACGATAATCATCGTTATCATTATCATCATTCTCATCCTCTGAGTGCGACGGTCTTAACAGATCTTCTACTTCTGCTGCTGCTGCCCGACTCGACTTGGATTCTGACATGCACAATAACAATTTCTATATGCTGCATGTGGGCAAGAGAGGGAGGAGAGGGGAGGGGCAACCGAGGTGGGATTGTGCGCTTGCTCTTTTCATTTCATTATGTGGGACATTTAATAAAATTTTCTGATGATTTGTACCCTTTTAAGGACCCTCAATCAATGTGTGCCACCTGCCTCTCTCTCTCACTCGCTCACTCACTCACACCCTCTCTCGCTCACCCCATTGGCTATGCCGCACTCGCTCGCACTCACTGCACTGCTTTGGGTCGGCACTTGGTGCCGAAAGAAAGAAAGAAAGAAAGAAAGAAGTAAAAAAGGCAGAGTATTTTGTACGCCTCGTTGATCTTGACGCATCATGATGCGCTTGGACTGAAGGTTGACGTGGTCGACGTCGTCTGTTGATGTTTGGGTTACAAAGCGGCTTAAACGCGCTGCCCGGGATTAGCCTGAGAAAGCGCGGAATGGGGGGGGAATGCTGTCGACACATTGCGTATACGCCGCGTGCGCCAATTCGACTTTCTAATGCAGCTGAGCAGCTGCACAGGCACACCCACACACAAACACACACACACACACATGTATTGACAATATTGTGCGTGCATCTTCTTGTCACTGTCACAACAACAACAACTGCAAGCAAAGTGAGCGACAATCGCCGCACGCGTTCAAAAGGTTTGTGTATTTGCTATTGTTTGTCCAGAGCCCAAACAGAGCTGAAGAGGGGACGCAGACGAGGACGGTGCAATGGCCAGGGGGATAGCGGGAAGGGGGCAAAGGTAAAGGCGAGGCCAAAGCGGAACTGATCAAAGTCATTCAAACATGAATGAAGTTCATTAAAAACTGATCAAATCTGTTGAGCGAGAACAATGCAAACAAGACAAGAGTAGAAAAGACGCTGATACAACAAACGAGCTGAAACAACAACAGCAACAGCAGCAACAATAGGGGGGAAAATTGAGGGAAAGAAGCTGCCGCAACGTCGACTGCGCAGCTGGCAGTGACATTTCTTGTGATGCCTTGTCGATTGTGAGAGAATCTCCAAGGCAAATCGAAGGCGAAGGCAACTCTCTCTCTCCCTCTCTCTCGCTCTCTCTTACACTCTGCCTCGCTGTGTGGCTCGACTGCATGATGTCCTGTGAGTCCTGTTAGCTAGCTGTATCTCGCTCTCTCCAAGTCCTGCTCTCTCCCTCTCTCTCTGTCACCGATCCCCGGGCTTGTCCCTTTCAATTCGTACAAAATGATGACATTTCCTGATATTTGTTTCGCTCTACTGACAACAAAGGACAACACACACACACACACACACACGCACACACCTGAGGAACAACAATACCGTTGTGGGAGTATCTGGCCGAGGCGTAAGGCATAACGGAAGTGTTAACGGTGCTTCTTGCCACACAATCCACAACGAGCAACCTCCGGCCAACGAGGGAAGTGCCAAAAACTAAATCACTTCACTCGATCTAAGATGAAGATAAAAGTAAAATAATGTTGGATACATTATAATATAGAACATACTATAATATAGAGTAGATTATGGCATGCAGTTGAAGAGAGAGAAAGGTGTGCGAGGCTCTTCTGGCTGGGCAAATGATCGCCTTGCATTGAATCAAGTGACAACAGCGCGTTGAGGCCGCATTGAGTGTGTCACTGGGAAAGAAGCCGGGCCAGGGCAGGCTGAGACCCTAGAGAGAGAGAGAGAGAGAGTGAGAGAGAGATGCTGTGCCGGTGATTATGACGACAAACCATAAAATGCAGCCGAGGATGAGGTCGCGGAGCGCGTCGCGACTGTTTCCAGGAAAGCGCATTTCGCCCAACGGAAGCGAGACAAAAGGGGGAGAGAGCATGGTAGAGAGCCATCGACAGTGAGTGAGCGAGTGAGAAAGAGAGAGTGAGAGAGGAGACGGTGCCTAGACGTGGCTTAATCCACGCACTGCACGCACCCAGCGAGAAATGAAAATGAAAACGAAACCGAACTCGCGAGCGGCGCGAAAAACAAAAGTGCTCAGTGCTCAGTGCAAAATGCGAAATGCGAAATGCAAAATGCAAAACAATATCATCATAAAAACGCAGCGCAAGTCGCCCGTGTCGGCCGAAAGAAAACCAGAAACCAATACCAAAACCAAAACCAAAACCAAGGCGCAAACTAACCTAACCTCGGCCCCGGGGTCCAGGGTCCAGGCCCAGCCACAGACTCGAGACTGAGCCGAGAGTCGTCGTCACTTGTGACCGCTATAAATCGATGAAGTCATTGTGTGTGCAACTATCCTGCCAAGGCGAAAGAGCAGCAAACAGAGACAGACAGACAGAGAGAGAGAGAGCGAGAGAGCGAGAGAGAGAGAGACGACGCCTTTGGCTTTGCCTTTTTCATTTTTATTTTCGTACTTGGTTCGATTTTATTGCCACCTCATAAAAGTAGCATAAACATGTTAGTAGCCTGTTGCTACCGCTACTTAAGTTAGCTGTTGTTGCTCCGCTTCGCCTCTGCCTCTGCTGCTGCCTCGGCTTTTGCTGCCTCTGCCTCTGCTGCTGCTCCTCCTGCAGGCTTACGAATTTGTTGCACTTTTTATTGTGTGATTTTTACAACTTTCGCATTTCTCGATACCCTTTCCGTGTTTCTCATGTTTCGCAATCGCCTCTCGCGCTGCCCAGCAACGTAACCGACTAACGTAACTCGGCTTCTTGTCGACCGACAGATCTGAAACTTGGTCAAATTGTGTCCACTAGATCGAGCTCCAACATAGCACGAAATCACAGCAGATCCCCGGCTACAACTAGTTTTACAGGCTGCCGGAAAATTCCATCATTGCAGAGCATAAGCACGTCGTCTTTCGAGCTTGGATCTGGCTGGGGGGTTTTCTCGGCACGTTGGCTCTTCTTTTATTTGTTTTCTTCTTCTTTTCAGTCAGTTCTTTTTTCTCTTTTTTTTTTTTTTGGTCTCTTCTGCGTTGTTCTTGTGAAGTTTTTCCTTCAGTGTCAAAGTGTAATAAAATATTACTCATGGTAATTACAATTTTTGTGCTGCGCTGCTGCTGCTGCTGCCACTGCTACTGCTGTTGTTGTTGTTTTTCTTTTTCGTTTTCGCTCAGTCGGCTCAAGTTCAATGTGCACCGAGTAAATGAAGAAACAACAACAACAACAAAAAAGAATAATACGAAAAAAATGTGAACAATTAAAAAGTGTTTTCGAGGTGCTTGAAAGCCCGACAGCAGTAGCTGAAACAACTAGGCAGGCGCGTCTGCGCCATAAACCTCACCTCAAGTGCCGCTGGCGACAGTTCAACGACATGTTTATTAAGTCATACGCAAAATTTGTTAGGCCTGCCAACGAGCCCCGACTCCCCAACAGACTGACCAAAAAAACAACACCTCCCTCCCCTCCCCTCCCAGTCCCTGTCCCTGTTCTGCTAAATGAGAACTCGCTTTTTTGGGGATTTATGTGCGCTCGCACTCTATGAAATTACATAAATGACCATAAAAATGTGTGTTCATAAAAACCCAGCCAAGAAACCCCAAGAAAAAAAAAAAAAGAAAAAAAAGAAACACTGCCAGCAAATTATATAATTAGTTGAACGTCGTGGCGATGGCGACAAAGGAGTACGTTATTCATTCTCGATTCCAGACCGGAACCGACCCAGAAGCTGCCCGACTTCCAAAGCACGCACTCTACACAAGCATACCTAGCATACTATATACTTATCTGTATATATATATCTATATATATATGTATGTTAAGCAGTTCCGAGTCGACGGCGATGAATGACGCCTCAAGAGCTTCGCTTCGCTTGGAGTTTGTTGATATTCGACGCCCACTTTGAGCTATTCAATAAACAACAACACAGCAGCAGCAGCAGCGATATTGCCAGTGACAGTGGGCAATCATAATGGGAATATATACTCATGTCTGACCAATTGCTCTACTTCTGCCCTGCTTTATAATGTCCGACTTGGCAATTAGCTCAGTTATCAAATTGCATATTAAACTATCACATAATATTCAAATATATATCTGTCTCTTTCACATTGACTACATTAACTGCAAGTACCCATTCTCGATCATGGCACAAGGGGTATATTGAACTGTATAAACAACATCGACAAATAATATTGTAATAACAATAAACAAAGTGCCAGGTCTGGCAGCAGCACTTAAGCATGCACATCACGCGCACATCGATGGTTTAATTAAATCGATTTGTTCGATTGTTTGTCAACAAATCGTAGTGTGATCGATTGAAACAGACACTCAACACGCGGCAAATGCAAATTGAAATCGATGAGAAGAAGGTGATGAGATCAAGTACTATACAGAGAGATCACCCATTCATTACGATCGATGATCGATCGATGCGCAGTGAGATTTTGTTCGGGAGTTTGGAAATTTTTGATATATATTTAGAGCGTGCCGGGAAAAAGCAAAAATTAAGTGAAAATTTAAGAAATTCCAACTATCATGGGAATTTCTATGAAACATTCTTGAGGTCTAGATTAGTGATTAAATTTAGATTTAATGTGAATATGATTTCATATACAGACTGATGAATATATGACTGATGATAATATATATCATTTGTATGCTGTGCAGCGCATCCATTTGTCACTTATGCTGAACAGGAATATATATAGTAGGTATATAGTTTGTTTCTTGTCGTTCAGCTGACAAAAAGTGGGAGCAAATTAACATCAAATTCATATATAGAGTGATAATTATAGAGCAACTTATCGACTGATATGGTATGAAGTACATCCATCTGACAGTTATGCTGAACAAGAATATATATAGCAGATATATAGCTGGATGTTTTTTGCCCTTTAGCTGACAGAAAATGGTGATGATTCCATAACAACTTATCAACGAATCGTTAAGTGATACGCTGTGAAATACATTAATCGATAACTTATGCTGTACAAGAATATATATAGTTGATATATACAATAGTATATTTCTTATCGTTTGGCTGACAAATATTCATAGAGACAAATTACAATCAAATTCATATACATGCTGATAATTATAGAGCAACTTATTAACAAATCACTTATGCTGAACAAGAATATATATAGTAGCTATATAGTATGTGTTTGCTCATTCATCTGACAGAAAGTGGAAACAAATTACGATAATTACAGAGCAACTTATCGACTAATATGCTATTAAGTACTTTCACCTATCACTTATGCTGAACAAGAATATATATAGCAGATATATAGCAGTTTCTTTCTTGTGTGGCAACAAATGAGCATCAAATTTGTAATTGATTTTTTTAATTGATTCGCCACTTGACAGTCGATTGGGCAAATTGTCATCGCTTATAAAGTGGCAGCTTCTTCCGTCTCGCTCGCTCACTTATCTCACTTAATTTCATTGCGAGACAAGCCCGGCGGCATGTTCCGGGAAATTGCTGTAGTCGAACAATAAAAAAAAGGAAAATAAAAAGAAATTGTAAAATAAAAAGGACAATAGCAAAAAGTGGCACACAGACGCAAGCGAAAGGAATAGCCAGAGCGTGTGTGTGCGAAGGAGAAAGCGAGTGAGAGAGCGAGTGAGTGAGAGAGAGGGTGCTGAGAACAATAGGCTGGTCAGGAGACAAAATGCAGTTATCTGCATTATGGCTAAAAATTGTGCACAAAGGAAGCGAACAGGACGAGCCAGAAATGCCCCGAAAAATGATGGGTTATTAAATGTTGTTAATCTTTTGCCCCGACCCCCGACCCCGGCAAGGAGTCCTCGCTCTGTCCTCAGCATATTCAAATTTCAAGCGGCAAATGCACGCAAAAAAAAAAAGAGGAAAGAAAGAAACAGGAAAGAAATGTGGAAAAAGAAGTAAAACAAACACTCACAACAAGATCAGGTAGAAGATCGTACGAAGATCTCTCGCTCGCTCTCACTCTGTTTGCCGCAAGGCAACCACCGTTATGGCCAGTACAGGACAATAGAGCACAAGCAGCACCCAAAAACCAAACCGAAACCGAAACAGAAACAGAAACAGACCGAGAACCCGAGCGAGCCTCTGCCATTTGGCTTTATTGTGCACGCTGTTTAAATATTTACGAAGTTTTACAATATTTATGACAGCTAAAAACATAACAACACCTACTTTAGCTCGCAGACGGAGACGGTGATGGTGACGTGGACACTTGACACTGCACCAACATGCAACAGAGAGAGCGAGAGAGAGAGAGAGCGAGAGAGAGCGAGGTAGGCTTAGCAGCTCCTGGCTTAAGGACAGCTTCCTTCTCGATTGCGATCAATAAACGGCTTAGCCGCTGTCGCAGCAACATAATATTCAAATATTTTTGCCAACTCTGTCTGTCCGTCTGTCTGTCTGTCCGTCTCACTGTCCCTGTATGGTACGCTACAGTGCAGTTTGGTTTGGTTTCGCAGCCTAATCCATTTGCATGTCAACACTTCGGTCTTGTCTTGACTCAGCTTCCGTTAAGGACTGCGACTAATCTGCCTCTCTCTCTCTCTCACTCTCTCTCTGTGTTTGTCTTCGGTTCAGTCTGGCATCGGATCTGTGGCTATAAGGTGCCACTAAGCGCCCTAAACGCGAGCTTGGCATATGAGGCTCAATAAGCCAAGGAATTAAAAAGTAAATTTGCCTAAATCTCTTCGGACAAAGCAAGGATTAGCCACAAACGAGAAGAGCTTAAGCACACACACACACACACACACTCACTCACTCGCACACACACACAGTGGCGAGACAACAAGTGCAAGTACAGTGAGCACTTACTTTATGGGCTACTTAGCAGAGGCTTAAGCACTTGGCCAACTCTTCATTGAGAGTTAGTTGGCTCAAGGGCTCAGCTAAGCTCGGCTCATTGACGACGCGACTGCTGAGGATGATGACCATGATTGAGTCCGTTGATGGTGACGGTCCCTGATCGGGACCGGCTCAAGGCCGAACATGTGTTTTCATTGAGCCCACCTGCCCTGCTCTCAGGTAGGCGGCAGGTGGAGGCGACTCCTTCGCGGCAGCTGTTGCTCTCTCCGACTGCGAGTGCGGGTGCGCATGCGCGTGCTGGGCACCAAGTGCTAATAGCTTGACGCCGTTACGAGGAGATCATAAAACGCTGCTGTGAGCACAATTCGAAGGCAGAATGATCGCTCTTCCCTCGCTCTTCCCTCGCTCTTTCTGCTTGCCTCTCCCCTAGACAGACCCCACATAAATATCGCATCGACAGGGCGCCACAGAAGAGATCGTTAAAGCAGAGCAGGGAAGAAGAGGTCTAACCTATTGTAGAATAGAGTTGCAGAGCGAACCATCTCCAGGTGCTGTTCGAGTGATAATTTATTTATTTGATGAGTCCCAAAAAATATTTGAAATTATATTTAATAATATATATTATTTTATTTGCTTTATCTATGCTATCTGGCAGTACTCAGATCTGACCATTTCTTGACTATACGAGTATATCATGTCTTGTATTTACAGTTTGTTACTTTATTCCATCATTCTGTAGAAAAGAAAAATTTCTCTAGAGATTTCAAATCATTTCGAGAAAAATTTGAAGTATTTAAAACCTGATCTCCAAAAGTTCTGAAAGAGTTAGTAATCTACAAAATTTTCCAGTGCTAATTTATTTATTTGATGAGTCCCAAAACATATTATACATAAATAATAAATTATACATAAATGATATATGATAATTTATTTATTTGATGAGTCCCAAAACATTTTTCGAATTATATGTAATAATATATAATTATATTATTTGCTTTATCAATACTATCTGGCAGTACTCAAATCCGACCAATTCTTGACTTTATATCATGTCTTGTATTTACAGTTTGTTACTTTATTCCATCACATCATATCATGCAGAAAAGTAAAATTCCCCTAGAGATTTCAAATCATTTCGAGAAAGATTTGAAGTATTGAAAACCTGATCTCGAAAGTTCTGAAAGAGTTAGTAATCTATAAGATTTTCTCGATATATAACTATATAATCGAGAACCACTTTATTATATGTTAGCTTTATTCAAATGAATTAGCTTTATCGGAAGCTCTTCCCCTCAAATTCAATAAAAAAAAGGTTGAGATTTATTGTTGGTTTATGCATTTATTATTCGCTTTCTTCGCAGCTTATCAGAATCAAGTTTCTATATGTATATAAAAAATATATATATGTCGCATGTATTTGAACTTAAAAAGTATTTACAATTTGCTTCGATTCAAAAAGATACACAGATACAAACTAACCAAGCACGACGCTATATCACAGTTCGAGAGGTACTTAAGAGCTACGAAAAAAAAAAAAAATGATGGGATAGGAATGTGTACGATACAATACTATATAGTCAATATAATTTAACTTACAATATAAAAAATTGTATATGTTGGGGAAATACTTCGTAATACTTTCGAGTTGGTTTTGGATGCCAAGGTTGCTAACTAGGAAGAGAAGGGGAGGGAAGAGAGAGAGAGAGGGAGAGGCAAAGGAGTGCGGCTGCTCGGGTGTGACTAGAACGGCAACTGCTGAGGATCTACTGGGAAGAGGGACTTAGGGGGGGGATTGGTTAGACTTAACTCTAGACAGATCAGCTAGAACTATGTGGATACATTATAAATAATATAAATAACTAGGAATGTGGGATAAGATGCTTAGATCATAATACAAATACTTAAGTTCTTTCGTGCGCCTTTCAGAGAGAGAGAGAGAGAGTAGAGAGGGGGAGAGAAAGAGAGCGGGAGAAGGAGCTGGAGAAACTTGTTTGCGAACTCCGTCGAATAATTTACTTAAACTAGGCGAGCTTTTCGGGTTGCGTATTCGGTTTTCGAGTAATATACATAATTTACGTTGATATTTCTTTTCGTTTTTTGTTTTTTTTTTTTTTTTGCTTTTGCTTTTTGTGGTTTTTTTTTTTTATGGTTATTTCACGTGCGCAGCACGCGGCGTTGGTGTCGCTGTGTTGCTGCTGCGGCTGACGACGTTGACGTTGACGACGACGTTGAGGTTGACGACGACGCTGACGCTGATGACGACGCTGACGCTGACGAAGCTGACGCTAACGTTGAAATTGAAGATGAAATTGGTTGCGGCGACTGAGACTGTGACTGAGACTGTGACTGCGACAGTGACTGTGACTGTGCCTGTGACTGTGCCTGAGGCGGTTGCTGGCGCTTGCCACGTCGTCCGCTGGCATCAAGACTCGGCTTGGACACCTCGTTGAACTCCTTGCGGTTGCCAGCATTGGCCAGCGATAGCTGCAACCGCTGCTGCTGCCGCTTTTGATGCCGCTGCTGCTGCTGCTGCTGGTGATGGTGATGGTGCTGCTGCTGCTGCAACTGTTGCTGCTGCTGCTGTTGCTGCTGCCACTGCTCGTACTGCGACTCCCTTTGCCGCTGCTGTCGACGCTGGCGTCGCTGACGCCGCTGCTGTCGCTCCCGTTTGCCGTCGCGTCGCAGCAGCTGCCACATGGTGCGCAGAAACTCATAATAATGATGCTTCACAAAGCGCATATCGTATATCACAAGGCGCATATCGATGGCGTCCGCATCCAACTGAATTGCTCCGCCATCGGAGGAGGAGGAGGAGGATGTTGCTGGGCGACGCTTGCTGAGCAGCTTGAGGCGTTTGTTCATAGCGTTGCGCGAGATTTGCGGCAACTGTGTGAGGCGACGCTGCTTGGGTGTCGATGCGCGGCCCGGAGCCAGCGCCGGATACGTGCGATTCACAGCCTGCTCCAGCTCGCAGAGCATGCTGCGCGAACTGAGCAACAGATTCTTTAGCTCCTTGGCAGCGGGCGACTCCCGCTTCTGATGGTGCCGATCCCAGTTGACCTGCACGCGACGCAAGTACGCGAAGCTTGCCACATATGTCTGCATGTTGCGATACCAGCGCTTCAAGGCGATCTGCAGGAGAGAACAGAAAGAGAAAGAGCAAAGGGAAGAGATGGCATTAGAGAGACTCATGAGTGAGACAACGAGAGGGGGAGAGTGGGAGAGAGGGAGAGCGAGGGAGGGGAACCTTTGCTTACCGTTGAGTTGCGCTTCAGCTTGGGCAGAAACTTGTAGTTGGGATTGTACAGTGACCACTTGTGCATGTCGCGTATATCGATGCCTTTGTGCTCCTGACTGTTGTTCAGCATGCGGTATTCTGTGCCGGCGGCGCGCTTCAACTGGTTGAAGATCTGTCAAAGAGAGAGAGAGAAGGAGAAGGGGAAAGGGGCGCATGAGTTGCTGAGCTTGAAGGCAGGAGAAGATTGCTGGTTGTGATCCACTGCCAGCGTGTGATCGCTGCTTACCTGCTTGGGCCGCTGGCGCCGGCGCTCTATGGCTCCAGAGTAGGAGCCGCCGCAGGGATTAAGCCATTCCAGGGCTGTGTTGTTCTCGCTGTAGTTACGATAGTCGTACCAGCTGCTGTTGCGCTTGCGATGACGCTTGCTCGACAAGCCCGATGAGGCAGATGTGGTGGTAGTGGTAGAGGTGGTGGTGGAGGAGGAGGAGGTGGAGGAGGAGGTAGAGGTGGTGGAGGAGGAGGAGGAGGAGGAGGGGGAGGAGGAGGAGGAGGATGCAGGGGAGGAGACAAGCATGTTGCCAGTGCTGCTGGTGCTACTAGTGCTGCTCACAGAGCTTGTGCTAGAGCTGGAACTGGAGCCGGAGCCAGTGCCAGAACCGGTGCCAGAGCCGGAACTACTGCTGGTGCTAGAGGTGCCCTCGAGGACCGTTAGACCACCACTGGCGGTTGCCATGGCCAGTGTCGAGTGCAGCTGGACGAGATGCAGCAGCAGGAGCGGTACAAGCAGCGTGGACCACATATCCGCATTGTCCTGCCGCACGCACTGTCTATGCTGACGTTGCCTGCGACTCGTATGCGTCGTTGTCGCTATCGTTGCCGTTGCCGTTGCCGTTTCGTTGCTCCTCCTTCCCGTTGCCGATGTTGCCGGATTCCGATTCGGATTCGGATTCGCAGTCAGACTTGGACTCGCTGTCGATCTCGGAGTCGGTGTCGGAGTCAGAGTTATCGATCTGTGCGTCGTCCTCGATCCGTGCGTCCTGGCCGTGCTTGTGGGCGTTGCCGTCTTGTTGCCTTTATCTGTGGTGGTTGCAGCGCGATGGCAACCAACAACTGCTGATGCGATGATGACGATGATGATATATATATATATATATATTTATATATATGTGTGTGGATGGATAGATAGAGATATATATATGTTGTTTACTTGTTGCTTTGGAATTGATCGATTTGTAGGAAATGGGGTATGCGGAATTGGATAGATAGATGCGAGATGCGAGATATATATATATATATATATAGATATACATACATATATACACATGCATATATATATATAGATGTACCTAATGAATTTATTTTGATTTTTGATCGTGTGCCGAAAATGGGGTATTTTGCCAAAGTGCAAACAATAATTCAGAAATTCTTTTGTTATTTATTATTTTTTGCTTTTTTTTTAAGTTTTTGTTATTCAAATTCAAATGCAAAGTAGGAACAGATAAAGAGATAGAGAAATAGTCAAGGAACACACACACAATGGGGATATCAAATGATGAACATGGCAAGAATATTGTAACTGTTGTTGTTATTGTTGTTTTCGCTGTGCGAGGAGTACAGCGATAAAGGAGAGATATCTGTTTGTCTATATATATATATATATATATATATATAGATATATATATGGATATGTGTGTATATATGCCTCGGAGGTATACGTCAGTGAACAATATATACATATACACTCAGTATATATTGTATATATATGTGCAGTAGTATATGCTATATATGTATATATATATATATATATCTAAATGCTCAACAGGACTTTGGCTTCCTTCAACAATGCAAATGCAACGGCAAAGCAACTTGCTTGTATCTCAAAAATTTTGTCAGAATTTGTAACATTTTTTTGGGTGCGTTGAAATGATCCGCCCGTTTTTGTATTTTTTTTTTTAAATATTTTACAAAAACTCTGAATTTATAACAGTTAACTCAAATCTCAAATGTTGATCGAACGAATGGAATATCTAAACTAAAGCGACGACTCGATATGTTTCAGAATTTTCGTATCTGAGATTCGAACACGCATGCTTCAGATCCCTAAACACATGAAGGAAACGGAAACTACGATCGTCGAAGAAAAGCTAATGAACGATCATCATGAACAAAATGTGAGGATCACAACAAGCTGTTTCTCAACTCATTTCTTTTTCATCCTTTGGCAGGATAATCGAAGTAAGAATTACGATCGTGCGACGATCATTAAAGAATTTTTTTGGAATTATAAAAGATTCTCTTACAGCATGTTATCCTTTGCCAGGATCTTTGCACTTTGCATTGGACTTGTCAAAAATCGTATAAATTGATTAGGTACTTTATTTGTAGGGTTACTTTTAAGATTAATGATCAGAACAAAACTAATACACACACCACATTATAGTTGAAAAGATTCGTCGGCCGCAAATTGTCGTTGTAAACAATTTGCAAAATGTTAATCCAGTTTTTGTTGCGTTTTCCGTTTCGTTTTTTTTTCAATTGTTGTTAATCTTTTTTTTTGTTGTTTTCTTTTTCCTGATCACTTGAAACACTTGAACAAAAAATTGTTTTAATTCATGTGGTTTCTTGAATTGCATTCAATGTGTGAATGTGTTTGGGCGATGATGATGAGTTAAGTTGCTGATGTAGTTGTTGTTATCTCTTGATGCTGGAGAACACTTCTCGCGGACACTTCTGTTCACGTCCAGGCACAAAACCGAACTGAACCAAAAGTTGCGCTGAATTCGACCAGCTTTCTTTGTTGAGCAGCTCTGTGGCAGTGGCAGTCGAGACAGTCGAGGCAGCAGAGGCAGCGATGCCGGCAGAGCAGAGACAGCAGAGACCGGAGACCACAGCGGAGACCCGATAACCGAAACCGAACCGACCGACGCGACGTCACTCAGAGGCAGAGCCAAAAGACCATGTGAAAAACGAACGGTACGCAAAAGAAAACTGAAGACTGAATACCCGGGGCCGGGCTGGGCCGGGTACCACAAGCTGGTACCGGGTCGACAGTCGAGAGTCGGGTCGGGCCTCTGACTCTGAATCGCTCAACTGTGTGTGTGTGTGTGTGTGTGTGTGTGTGTGTCGTTGCCTGCAAGTGTCCGTGTCCGTGTCCATTTGTCTGCCTGCCTGCCTGCCTGTCAGGCCGGCCTGATCGAGAGTTGCCTGGGCCAGTCCCACTCGGTACCTGTGTGTGCATGTGTGTGTGTCTGTGTGTGTGTGTGTGCGTAATTGCGCTCGTTTCGACCAACGAAAGGCAGAGACCAACCAGCTAGTCGAGCACTTCTTAAGCCGGTCCCTGCTCGGTATCGTCTGCCTGGCTGCCTGCCTCTGCGTGTGTGTGTGTGTGTCGCCATCGCTGCCTCAATGTGCTGCAGGCTCGTTTGCCACTCGCCCAATGAGAAAATCTCACTCAATGCGCTCTCATAGATATCGCAGCTACCTGACCGACAGATCGCCCCAGCCAGGCTAGCGCCTGCCCCAAGGCTATGGCTATCCCTCTCCCTCTCCCTCGTGCACTTAAGTGCCCTATATCTGCCTCTCACTCTCGCTCTCTCTCTCTCCCTCTCAATCTGTGCTAGCCAGAACTGGCCTGGTCTCCAAACGACCTTGGGCAGCACCCTCCTGAGACCCCGCTAAGTATGCTGAGCTACTGATCAGTTATGACAGTTATCGCAATATCGATAGTATCGATAATGAAATTTAAGGAATGTACATCTCAAATATCTAATAAAAGGTATATACTGAAAGCAAATGATGATCAGTAATTTATCGATAATTATCAAGTAAAAGAATCGAAACATATAATGAATCTGCAGAAAAGCAATTAACATTACGAGTATAACATATTGTATAGATCATCCCTAGAGTTTTAGAGATGTTACCTTTGCTCCTTCCCTAGTTAGCCATGTGAATAAGGCAACTCTGTTCGAGCTCCAATGAATCAACTTCTTGATATTTTCAGCTAGTCTAAATGTGATCTTTACATTATCTGACAAACTCTTTGCTGTTCTCTTTAATGATATTCTCAGATGCTATTAATATTATTAAATATTGTATAGATCATGCCTTGAGTTTTAAAGATTTTCCCTTTACTTCTTCCATATAAATAAGGCAACTCTGTTCGAGCTCCAATGAGGTAACTTCTTGATATTTTCGTCTAGTCTCATTGTGATCTTCACATTATCCGACAAACTCAGCAAATATTTGCTGATCTCTTTAATGATCTTCTCAGATGCAATTAATATTATTAAATATTATATAGATCATGCCTTGAGTTTTAGAGATGTTACCTTTGCTCCTTCAAAAGTCAGTTGTAATCCAGCTAGTCTCATTTTGATCTTCACATTATCTGACAAACTCTTTGCTGATCGCTTTAATGATCTCAGACAATACACTGCAAGAAACGCATCAGACACTCTGTTAATTTCTCTGAAATATTCTCAATAATGAAGTTAGTTTTCTTAAGTCTATAGCTATGTTATACATGTGTGAATATCGGCAATCAAGTTGAACAACAAACTCACCTCAACTCACCTCAAGCTCAAGGACTTGGCACTCTGTTGAATCGAGAAACTGACGAGAACTGATTGATCTGACCAATGTTTTGCATTTTTATACAAACAGAGAGATAGGAAGTGAAAGAGAGAGGAAGAGGGAGAGCGAAAGGAAAAGAGATGCAAAGAGGTAAAGAGTTGGCAGTTCGGGCAATTCTTCAGCTGTTGCAAATATTCAGCAGGTCAATCGCGAATCAACTTACCTTAACTACCTGGGGGTGGCACCTACCTGGACAGTGTGGCGGGTGCTCGAGTGTAGCTCCAGCTTACCTACATATACATGCCTGATAGCCCTTGCTCTCCCTCTCCCTCCCTCTCTCTCTCTCTGTCTGCTTCAATCGCTCGCGAAACAATTGACAAGCTAATTAAATTTAGTTGCTGTTTTGTCTGCTCTTGTGTGACTTTGTTCAGGAATTATGGCCACATTGTTTGACCGAACAGCTGTGTATGCCGTGTGTGTGTGTGTGTGTGTTGGTTGTGCTGCGCTTGGTCCGGTGGGATATCGGGCCTATAGTAAGTGCAACAATTGCTAGCCCAGGCGGCAGCAGGAAGCAGCCGTGTTGCGCAGCGGGGAAACTCGCCTTGATTTTCGCCGCGCGCCACACACACAACACGGCAGGCGGCAGGACTCGCTGCAAGGGCACACACATACACACACAAACAGAAACAAGCATAAGGTATCGACGTGGCAGCGCCCATTGTCGTCTCCCCTGGGTATCATGTACATCGTATCTATATCTATATCTATATGTATCTATCTAACTATCTATCTATCGCCTGCCGTCCAATTTGCACCAACAACAAGAAGAGCAACAACAACAGCAGCAACAACAGCAACAACAGCAGGAACAACAGCAAGAACAAACAAACAACTTCATCTACATGGACAACAAACACGATTATTGCATTGATGAGCTCCTGCTGCTGCTGTCTGCACACAGAGCAGCGCGCAGGCGCGGCAGGACGCCCCGTCGAAAGGATCCGACGGCTGCCACCGACTGCCTCGAGTCCTGACCTCGCTCTCCCTCTCTCTCACACACGCACACACTCCCCCGCTCGTTGTGTTTTCGCTGCGATTCGTTCTGGACAACAAAATATTTTGCTACAAAATTGAGTTGTTGTGTGCGGTCCGCTGAGACGTTGAGCCGCTCAGAGGCCGCTCAGAGGCCGCTCGGGCCGCTGTCATGCTGTAATTTTTTTTACCGCCCGTATCTAATCGAAAGGATACGCTCAAATTGCCGCAGCGAACGCCACAGCGGCGAACACCTTCGGCGACCTCGCCGCGTTGAGGCCAAAAGCAATGGAAGGTTAACCGTGTTGCACGACCATTGCCACCAGGGGTCGACGGCCAAGATATCCTGTAAAAGCAAATTCTCTATGAATTCAATGGGTTAATTTCGCATGGAAATACTTGAAGTGATGTGACTCAATTTAATTTATTTTTTTTGTAGTGTTGGGAATTCTCGTTAATGACTAATAAATAAATAAAAATATTATAATCGATTTATAAGAGAATGTCTTTATATATTGCAAACACCTTGTGATAAAGAAATCAAGAAAGTAATTCAATATTTTATATTTATATTTATTTAATCTGTAATTGATTAAAATCATATTTAAAAAATATTCGGAAAATATTTATTACGGTATCATTTTATAGTTCTCTCTCCAAGTACAGCTCATATTTATAAAATTATTTATTTCAACATCAATATAATATATATTGTGAATATATTTATTAAATCAATTAAAATTATTATATTCAACTAATTGTCAATTATCAGATAAATAAAAAGTAAAGAAAGATGATACTTAGAAAAGAGTAATAACGTTGAAATACCAGAAGTATCAAAAATATCGAAAATATGAAAGGTAGCGAAAATATCAGAAATATCAAAAGTATCAAAAATATTAGAAATATCAAATGTGTTAATAGTAAAAAAAAATCTCAGAAGTATCAGAACTATTAGAAATATCAAAAGTATCAGAAATATAAAAAATATTACAAGTATGAGAAATACCAGAAATATCAAAAGTATCAGAAATATCAAATGTATTACAAGTATGAGAAATATCAGAAATATCATATAATATATCAATCATAATATCAATCACAGTCATTAAAACAAGCCGCACAGTAACACAGTAGAGCATTCAATTATCTTGCTGACTTATGAACTAATCTACCTACTTGCCGGTCGATTGCAGGGTATAATCATTACACGCTGCTTAGCTCCTGTCCACACACAAAAACCGACCGAATCCGTAACCGACACCAAAACCAACTCCGAACGCATCCCTTGGCCTACATCCTCCTCTTCTTTCTGCTCTTTCAAGCATCTTCCACGTTGTCCTGCGATGCATGCTTGCGTGTGCGTGTGTGTGAGTGTGTGAGTATGCCTGCGCTGAGGTGTGAGTTTTTAGAGGCTAGTGCTGTTTTGATTATGCGTAAAATCGTTTCGCTTTATCATGATTTTTACTGCAATTCTCACATTGAGACCCAAGGTGTCCTGGAAGGACAGCGCAACAGAGTGGCATGAGTAGGTTGATTGCTTGGTAGGCTGGCCAGGCTGGGACGGTGTCGGTGCCTCTGTAGGATCAATTGAATGCTCAGTTAGTCGAGTCGATTGGTTTGCTTATCCGCTTGTTTGTTTTATTATCGCTGCCGTTTGATTTGCCAAATTACCGTTGCAATGCGCATTGGTTATGGCTGATGAGGCTTGAAAAAGGATTTCGCATACCTTTGCCATTGAATGAACTAGGGAATAACCGACTGGCAGGTAGACTGCCCAATTCATTTCAATAATTATCGCCCTAAACTAGTTCGTATATACGAAGTATTTCGTTGCGAAACTAAATGAAAATCGTTAGAGATGTTGTAAGTGTTGAAGTATTGATAGTGTATATTGAATATTTGTTATTGCATGTTTATTTATGATAGCAAAAATATATATATGGTAAGTAAATATATAAATGCAATACTTTATTTGCTTTTAAATATATTTAATGTTTAATAAACACATGTAAGTATATATGTTGATATTTGTGTATTGAATATTTGTTATTGCATATTTATTTATGATAGCCAAAAATATTCATATAGTAAGTAAATTATAGAGTTTTGGCGACCTTTGTTTTTCATCATTTTGGTGGCTGGCTCGAGGTCAATATCAAGTTGAATAAAATAAATATTTTCTTATTATTCCGATATATTTCGGTTACACTTCGGTAACTGTCTTCAGGGATATACTTTTCACGTCTGCTCTTGCGGGCGCGGAGTTCCTAAATGATATAGTAAGTAAATATTCACGATACTTATAAATATATTTAATGTTTAATACACAAATACAAGTATAAACCCGAATGTTTATATTTGCACATGAAAATAATCACTTGAAGTATTTATCAATGTGTCAATATTTCTTTCTTATAAAGGGATCATATTCCCTTACTTACAGTGTTGCCAACTTCTTGCGACCTTTTTTAACGAAACAATATTCAAAAAGAAAGTTAAAAAATTTATTTTATTATAAAACATTCAAAAAATTTGTTCAAAGTATTTACACTTTCTTCCGCAATGCGTCTACGAGCACCAATATAGTACTATTTATGGTACCAAAACATATTCAAAGAGCAATCTTCAAAGCTTATTTGGGAAAGAAGAAGTGAACCCCCGACGCCCCCGCACACTTGCTGTGCAGGGAGACTCCCGTTAGAATAATTCCATATACTTTATCATAACATAAGTATAACAATCATGGACTGGCAGTGGGTAAGGGGAAGGTATTCTTGTTATTTAGGTAGGCAATTCCCGACTTAAATTGGAACAGCTCACATTCTATCCCCAAAGAGTTTGAGCAACGTCATCGGAACGGCTGGAAAATCCGATACAATAAAAAGCTAAAAAAAAAACATAAGCCAAACGTTCTGGTTCGGCCCGCACGAAACGTTTGAATCGGCCGCAATGAAATTCCCGACAATGATTCCAATAATAAAGCTTGAGTCAGCTAGCGCGACTTTTCGCAAGTGCGGCAGGCAAAGAAAGACAGCGCGAAAGCAAGAAAGACAGGGAGAGAGAGCGAGAGAGAGGGAGAGTGAGAGAGGGAGAGAGTGAGAGAGTGTGAGAGAGTGAGAGGGCGAGAGCATGTGAGTGTGTGAGTGTGTGAGGCGCATCGCCCATTGGCGCGTGGATATTTTGAGTTTCGCTCACTCGATTAGCCGGCGACAGCCCGCGGACCAATGCAAACACGCTGAGTACACTCAGAGTGCGCAGCGAGCGAGCGAAGAGAGTGAGCGCGTGAGAGCAAGCGTGGTAGAGTGAGCATGAGCAGTTTGAGTGAACGAGAGACGGAGAGACCAAGAGCGTAAGTAATGTGAGAGCAGAGCGCAACCTGCTTGACGCGCACATACAGGCACACACATACACACACACATACACACACACACACACACACTCACTCACACACTCAGGCCTGCACGCTCACTTGTTGCCTGCTCGTCGCTGTCGCTGTCGCCGTCGCGACACATTGAATTCATTCATAAAAAGCTGCTGTCGACGCTGACCGCGCTGTCGCTGTCGCTGTCGCTGCTGCTGCTGCTGTCAATGCCGACTCAATGGGCACGCGACTTGGGTTGCCTGTATTAACAGTTAGCTCTAATTAGGCGGCATGCTCAGTGGGCAACGAGGGGATCAGATGCCGATACCGACGCTGCCATCGACGCCATTGCCACGCGCTGTATCCGACCGCAGATCGATCCGGTTACCGATGACAGATATGCCCGCAGTGCAAAGAAGAAGCCAACCAAGTGGGCACAGCACATTGCAACGGTATATCGTGGCACAAGATGGCGCCGGCGCTTGAGCAACCCAATACAGACACCGCAAAAGCGCAACAGTCTCACCAACTCTCTCTCTCTCTCTCATTCTCTCTCTGTGTGTGTGCGTGTGTGTGCACTATATCACGCGCACTTTTTGGGGCTGCTGACTGGCGATATGCGCGAGACGAGTACGCGGACCATAATTTTAATAGCCCTCTGACTCAGCTTGAAAACAGCTAACAGTTAACATGTTACTTGGGGGATTTCAGCACACAGGCACACGACTGTGTGTGTGTGTGTCTCGGGTATCTATCAATGGAACGTGCCTGAGAAGTGTTACACATTTCTCGTGTTTGCTATTCTCATATTTTTGGGTGGGTCAGGGCAGTTAGCAATGTTCCCGCTAATTTTCGTAGTCTGAATCGTGAACCGGAAATTATAGTCGAGATTGCGTATGCTATAAATTTACCACCGGAACTTAATAAAGATTCAGACCCGTATACCATATATGCACCCACAAAAAGCGTAACGGTATCTCGATTGGCACTCGAAATACATATATGATTAATGCAGGAATTTCCACTGGAATAGCATATGGAAGTACCCCAACTTATTCAGATATCGAGGGAATTAAGCAGCAATTAATTATGCATATAAAGTATGTATATACTATATACAAGCATATCGGGTATCTTCATCAGCCCAAGCGCCCTCTTGAAGGTACGCTCCATAGCACTGTGGAAATATACCCTCCATATACGTGTATGCAAATATGAACAGTGATCAGTGATCATCTGAAACTTATCGTAATGTCGTAAAAACCAAATTTGAATCACCGTTAGGTTGTTTGTCGATTTCGCAATATCTGGAAATTTGCTGGAATAACAAGTGAAGTAAGAAGTCGATGCAATGCGAAATACGTTTACAAAAAAAATTCTTTATTTATTAGTCGATAATATTGTACTTGGGGCTCTCACTATAAATAATAACAAACAAATCAAAAAAAGAATCGCTTTAAATAATAATATGAGTACATATAACATAAACGAAGACTAAGGAGTGGAAGCGAAAATAAAACTAATGATCATATTGATCGTAATAAAAACAGAAGAGACTAAGTCTAAATTAAAGGTAAAATTAAATTAAATAATAAATAATAAATAATAAATAAATAAATTATCATTCTGCATCGAGAGCTATCGTAGACTATTAGTAAACATCGAAGTGCGATAAGAACAGGAATATCATGTTTTCTTATATGTGTATGAGGAGCATATCCTCCTTGCTTAAGTCAGGTTTCAGGCTGAGATGGATCAACTCCCTCTCCTTCTGCTCCTTCTTCTTCAGTTGCTCTGCCTTTTTTTTTTGGTAATTTCTTGTACACTGTTTTGGCATATGGCATATAGCTGACATAGACCGGATTGAGTCTTATTCCTCTGACATTTTCGTCAACATATATTCATATTTGAGCCTCAAGACTTCCAGTATATTCAGCGCCTCCTTGGCCACACCATACTCGAGTAGATTGTGCTTTCCATTGTAAACATACTCTGGAATTTCGACACATCTCTCGTTCAGGCCCAGGATATTGAGGACCTTGCTCCTGTTGTGGTTGATTTTCTCTTTGATGAAGCTAAATGTGTTGACATACACGGATGGGTGAAGGCCCAATGCCTCTTCGTTGACCAGGTCATGGATGATGGAGAGCGAGTCCAAGATTTTCATGAATTCCTCCCTCGATATTTTCGTATCCGGATGTGGATTGTACTCACTGTACTTACTCTTGTTGGCCTCCACATGCAAGGGATAAGCGAGATTCAAATAGTGCAGTGCGTACTGCTCGGCAGCCTGGCTCTCGCTCTGCAAGCTAGTATGATTGATCAGCTGGAGGAGAAGAGGCAGAACGAGGAAGGGGATAATTAGTTAGCTGACTATGGTATTTGATGGCCAGGTGTTGCATGTATGCAATCCATGCAATCCACCCTCAATTACCCCACCCTGCATTCGTATCGAGTACTTACATATTTATCCAGCAATTCCCGTATGACCGCCTGGGTTTCATTGGCCACCCTCATGGCTTCCATCAATTGTTCCGGCGTTACCGAAAAGCGCGTGCCATTGCATATTTCCTGCTCTGCAGGTTTGGCGTGTACCTTTATCATTTGCTCTGGTACGGCACGCTGGTGCACGTGATGACGGTGCTGCAGTATCAAATGGCGGCCGTAAAGATGACGTGGCAGTGCACTTGTCTCCGGTGGGCTGTTGACAGTGAATAGCAGCAGAAGTGCAACGATTGCACAATATCTGCTTGAGGCTGCAATGAGAGAACAAGGACAAAATGGTCAAAAAAGGCAAATATCAAATGCAGGTCTTTATATATATGTAAAGTATATACATATATCAAGTATATATCAAGTATGTATCAAGTATATATCAAGTATATATCAGGTATATATCAAGTATGTATCAACTATATATCAAGTATATATCAAGTATATATCAAGTATGTATCAAGTATATATCAAGTATATATGAAGTATATATCAGGTATATATCAAGTATGTATCAAGTATATATCAAGTATATATCAAGTATATATCGAGTATATATCAAGTATTTATCAAGTATATATCAAGTATATATCAAGTATATATCAAGTATATATCAGGTATATATCAAGTAAGTATCAAGTATATATCAAGTATATATCAAGTATATATCGAGTATATATCAAGTATATATCAAGTATATATCAAGTATATATCAAGTATATATCAAGTATATATCAAGTATATATCGAGTATATATCAAGTATATATCAAGTATAAATCAAGTATATATCAAGTATATATCAAGTATATATCAAGTATATATCAGGTATATATCAAGTAAGTATCAAGTATATATCAAGTATATATCAAGTATATATCAAGTATATATCGAGTATATATCAAGTATATATCGAGTATATATCAAGTATATATCAAGTATATATCAAGTATGCATCAAGTATATATCAAGTATATATCAAGTATGTATCAAGTATATATCAAGTATATATCAAGTATATATCAAGTATATATCAAGTATATATCAAGTATAAATCAAGTATATATGAAGCATATAAAACAGCTGCAAATACTCGAGTTACACATCAAATAAACATAATTAATTAAAAACAAAGGTCGCGGTCAATGGTCAAAGGTAAAACTCTATAACATAATTAATTATTACATTAATATATTTATTATATGCATGAGGGTTTTGATAATTCTTAAAAATATTTCCTCACCCTGTCATGTTAAGATACAATAATAATTAATAATAAACAAAAAAAAATAAAATAAAATAAAATAAAAAAAAAATTTATATGTATGTTATTCTTCACTGCTACTGCTTTCCCAGGTAGCATTTCTCTGTTCTGCCTGCTAATTACTTCGATCTCCCCCGCGACTTATGCATTCTATATTTGGACCCTGTTGTTGTCCATTCCTCCGCTGGCTCGCAAGGACCTGTTGCGTCTATTTGAGTCCCTTTTGCGATTTGCCGCCAATTAGCTGCACTAATTGGATTCGAATTGGATGCTGCTGATACATCTAATTGGAGGCAACTGGACTCGCCCACACCTGTTGACCCAGTTCCCCCCCTAAGTCAACACCTTTGCCCTGACGCTGGCACTTGCTATTTGTATTTGTATTTGTATTTGTATTTGTATTTGTATTTGTATTTGTATTTTTCTTTATCTATGTCTATGAGTTTGTACTATTGTCTCACTCACACAACAAACTTTACATATATCGCTTCACACACACACACACACACACACACACACACACACACACAGATAGTGATAGACTGGCAGTGATTCATGCAACTTGCATTTGGCACGCGCACTTACAATGGTGACTGTAGGCGTGTTTGGCACTGGGTCTGCAGCAGGACGAGATTGTTGTTGCTACTGTTGCTGCTGCTGTTGTGCATGCAGTGGCTGCTGCTGCTGAGTCATGTTGCAGCTGCTGTGCCAGGGCTGCATCGGCTGGCCCTGCAGACGTTGCAGGAGCCGTAGCCAGACGCTCGCAGGATGCGGCGCTTTTGGCTTTAATTTGGCTATGGCGACGAGCTATGAAACCGCCGCAAGCACTCAACATGGTTGCTGTGGCCATTGTTCTTGTTGTTGTTGCTGTTGTTGGCTGCTTAACACTTAGTACTTGTAATGCGAACGCGATTGCGAACTGAGATTGATTGCGGAGTGCGACTAAACCGATGCGAGACGATACAATACAATACGATACAATGCGAGACGAGGCGAGACGAGGCGAGACGAGGCGAGGCGAGAGCAACCACAACTTGACTCTTCGAGATCTGTAACTTATTTAATATTTGATGGAACGAGCAGCATATATATAATAACAGAGCCCCCAGGCCCAAAGCTTTGGCGTGCGAAATCTTAAGCAGCAGCAGCAGCAGCAGCAGCAGCAGCAGCAGCAACAACAACAACAACAACAATAACAATAACAACAACGAAGACGGTGACGTCGATAGCCAATCGTATGTGAGCGGCGCACTTACACTCGCACTTACACTCACACGCACACGCACACTCACACACACAGGCACGTTCAGCTCCGTTCTCCCACATACAATAGCGTCAGCGACAGCGACAGCGAAAGAGGAAGAGAAAGAGAAAGAGAAAACGAGAGAAGCAATTTCGAAGCGTCAGCTCGTTAGCGGGGAATGGCATAGCAGACGTCGCGACGCGTCTGATCAACAAACAACGGCGACGGTGCTCAGTCGGGCAAGTCCCGAAGCCCGCATATACACGCTGTCACACACGCAAACACACACGCACACACACACACACACACATACACACACACACATGCACACATATTGGCGCACTTATCGAATTGGCAGCAGGCCAAATTTGATATTATTTTATATATAGCCTAGGCCTGGGTTTACCATAATTGGGCATATGGTCTAAAGTTTCCCCATGAGTCTGTATCTCTTCAGTAACACAGTAGTTTTGTTTATGTATACGGAATGTTCAGTTTGGGTTTTTAAGCCTTCTTTTCAGTCTTTTTGGATAAAAGCACTGCCTGGATGTTAGGCAAAACGCCATCTGCTGTTATTAGTGTCGCTGGCGCTGCTATCAGCCCTCTGTCGTCACGCGACAACGAAAGCTTGCACTGAGCAAGTCAACGTCAGTCAACACGTTTCAAGCACGTTACTGCTGCTGCTGCTGTTGTTGTTACTGCTGCTGTTGTTGTTCTTCCTGCCTTTAATTTATGCACACGCGGCATGCCCCAAAACGGATGTGACATTGCAATGCGCAATGTGCGCCTGCGCTGCTGCTGCTGCTGCCAATGTTGTTGTTGCCAATGTTGTTGCCACTGTTGCTGCGCGACACTTCCGAGCTTCCGTTGCAAGTGGCAGCTAACTAGCCGTCTACACTGCACACACACTCTAAATTGCACACACCTGCCCCCTCCTCCCTCTCCCTCCCTCTCCCTCTCTCTCTCTCTCTCGCTCTCTGCCCCTCTCTGCCCCTCTCTGCCCCTCTCTGCCCCTCTCTGCCCCTCTCTGCTCCTCTCTGCCCCTCTCTGCCCCTCTCTGCTCCTCTCTGCTCCTCTCTGCCCCTCTCTGCCCCTCTCTGCCCCTCTCTGCCCCTCTCAGCCCCTCTCTGCTCCTCTCTGCCCTTCTCCGTATGTCATTCACTAACATGTTGGATTTCAATCATTGCCAAAATAAAACAGGCAATACATATGCATATATACGATACATATATACACATATACACATACGATTTATGCACCTATACACACACATACGAGAATGATTTATTTTTTTGATGATTTTCCATACGTACAACGCGTCCGCATTTGCGACGAAAAGGTTTTCATTCTTCCTTTCGATTTTTATGTTTTTTTTTGCGTTCTCTTATCTTGTCTCCGTTATTGTTGTTGTTATTGTTGCTGCTATTACTGTTGTTATTGTTGTCGATTTTGGTGGGTGATATTCAACGCTTAGCACGACAACTGCATCAGTCCGACGATCAAACAAAACTGAGCTCGAGTCGCTACCGTACCGAACAACAGCTAAGACAATGTTAGAGCGAAAACAATGATTCTTACGTAATGGAAAGGCACGCATAATTAGAGAGAAAGAGAGCCAGTTGCATATTTGTCTTAACAGTGCATTCCCAACTGTTGCAATGTCTCTCTCCCACTTAATGAAAGAGCGACTGGAAGTGACCATTTTTCACAGAGAAAGAGAGGGCTAAGAAGGGAATAAGGAAGAAGAAAAGAGACAAAACAGATGTCCATATCTTTCTATCTTTCTATCTTTGTCACTTATTCTTTATTAGTGATGATTACAAAATGATAACTTATATTAGTGATGATACTTAACAACTAAGGAATTAACTAAATAATATCGATGCGACATATACAAAACGAATAATGATATAAGATCACATTGCCCCAAAAACAATGGCGCGGTATCTCTTGTCACATTGCGAGCACACCGAATCCAAGTTGACCATTTCATGCATCATCGACGCATTTCGCGAGCAGGCGCCTAGTATGCGGACAGCGCTGACGCTTCCGTTGAACGACTCGCCGGCCCCTTTCCTTGAGTAGACCCCCCATCCCCCCGTCACACACTATGCCCTCTTGCTCTACCGGCTACACCATCCGCCCACCAGTTTGCCGTGATGCCGTGATGACAAGGCACAAAATACAAAAAATGGTACTGCTAATTTTCGCACTTTAGGTGCGATGACGACGACGACGGCGTCTAAGCGACAGCTTTAGCTCCGCTTCTGCCGTGCATGCGACAAATGTACAATATTTACATATGTACATATACGAGTAGGTATGTGTGTATGTATTTGTGTGCGAGCCTACTTAGTCCGGCTTGCGGTCGCTCCTATCGGAGTGTTCCTTAATTTAGAAATGACCAACATATTGTACATTGTAGTGACGTCGCAGAAGTTCACACGAAATATAACTGCATCCGCCGCAAGTACTTATGAATGAATGTACCGCATTCGCACTTACTCGAGTCCATTGCTCAATGAAACGAACCGTACCCTAGTACCCAATCCCTATTCCGTTCCCTGCCAGCTTTAATTGCTTGTTTGCAAGCTCTAAGTGAATTGGAGGTGAGTTCATTTCTCTAATTCATTGAGGTGTCGCAAATCTTACGCCGTGCACGAGACTCTACTGCCTAATTGGCCCCCTTATAAATGCGAGATTAAGAACCGGATGCACTTGCACATATCATAAACTGAACTGCAGTACTAAACTAAACTGAACATCGAATAAGGAAACATTATCTAGAGAGCGCTCATATTGTCTAGCTAAATATCCGTTTACACAATGCACCCGAGATAATATGTTGATTGTCTTCTTCTTTGTTCTTTGTCTTCTATTCGATTCAAGTGTCATGAACTCAGCTCACTGAAGCTTATGCTGTCGCCTAATATTGTGTCAACAACTTTGACAACACACAATTTCCAAAACCCTGGGGGTATATTGATAAGATTACAGATTAGCACACATATCTTTCATGCGAACCTGGCAAGAGCTAAGTGATGCCCCCAATCCAATATGAATCTAGTCGGATTCCCTTGGCTATTTAAACAAATCTCTTTTCTCGATCGGTCAGAGTTCAATAATAAATATTTACTTGCGCGATACCCCGCAAGGCAAGTCTTTGACCTACAAATTCTCAACTAACTATGAACTACTCAGGCCCACAAAACGAGAAAAAGTGTATGATCTGTGTATTTGAAATCATACAGCTTGTTTAAAACATATATATATAATTTCATCATTCAAATTATTATTATTTGAATAGTGCCCATTATTGCATAATATGCATATGCGAATTAACGTTTGGAGACTTCGATTTGATTGAACTGTGACAAATAACGCAGGCCTAAAAAAAAAAGAATTTCATGATCTGGGTGTGCGGCATATGCAGTTATATTTTTTTTTGGGTCGCTGAAATTTTTTTTGAAAAACTTCCAAAACTTTGATTTTGTTTTTTAAAGTATTAAAGTATTTGAAAATATTAAAAAAAAGAATATCCACCTTTGGACATTGTTTGATCATTATTCGAAATAGGTTCATATGAGTTTTGGTTTTTTATTTCATAACTGTATTCAAAATGATAAAAACCAAAATTTGAAATACCGTAATCAATGATCAAAAAATTCAAAATTTTGGACATATTTCAAAAAAAATTTTAGGTTAGGTTGAAATTCAGACTTGATTTGCAGGATTTGGTTTCGGATTCGGATTTGGAAGGTCAAAAAACATATAGAAACATATATCACAAGACCCGATCATGACCCTCCCCCATTATTTTTGGGGGTCCACAAATTTATTATGTAATAATGAGCACTATTCAAATAATAATGATTTGAATGATGAAATTATAGAAGTTCCATACATGTTTCAGGCAAGCTAAATTTCTGGATTAATGAAATATACTATTCAAATCCATGAATCATAATTATTCCATTAATTAAGGTCGATCATGTTGCAGTACGATAACTGTGCCGAAATTGCTTTACATATGTAAGTGTATGTATTTACAGGTCATGATTCGCAGCTAATGAGTATCGGCTTGTGTGGTTTCAAGAGAAATACTGGCACTGCCAATGGGCAGTTCGTCATCGAGATTATAATATCATCACAACTAACTGGCACACTCAGTTATTTGCACATGACATTAGGTATGGAAACCTGGGAAGTACTTTGCCGTACACAAATGTATGACGTTGTCAAAAATAATAACAACAACCCTATCAGAGAAACAGCAATAGCAATAGCTGTTAATGTGTGTGTAGCAGACGAACAAGTGAAGAAAATAAATAAGGTGTCGAGCCCATCAATGGGGAAGAGATGAAGGCAGCTTTTATTTTTGGAACCGGTGCTCTTTGCTAAACTCAAGCTCCCAGCTAGACAATCGCATGGGTATGTGTGAGCGCGTGTCTGTTTGTTTTCAGTGTAGTGTATTATAGTATTATGTCTGACCAACGGGGAATCCGCGTTGTTTGACAAAAAAGAAAAAAAAAAAAAACAAATTGACGGGCCAACACCAGCAAAGCGTTTCGAGCCCGAGGCGAAGACTTAAGTGAATCTAATGCTTTTTCTCGGTTTCTACAATGACGCACTTGACATCCACGAAATGGCTGCCTTGTGTATGTCCACTACATATGGCACTAAATAGCGCGCATGCGCCAGACGAACATCGCAGGCACATGTTCACGCTCTGGAGGTGTGTATCGACTTACCTTACAAGGCGATCAGCTGTGATTGACTGCGGTTGCTGTGATTCGCTGAGTTGTGAGCTGAAGTAAACAATGAAAGTGCTTGCATTAGTTGGCTAATTAACTTATTAAGCGCAGCTGGATAATAGAATAAATTAAATGCCACCGCAGACCTTTATTTCTTATAACTATTTTTAACTGATGACAAAAAGTTAGTTTTATGTAACATGTAAAATAAACAATTCACATTACATATTTATTTATTTATGTTTATTGATCTGTTTTACATTATTTATATTTCATACAATTTCATAAAATTTAACAAGTCATTGACACTAAAACAAATTTATTGCCTTCTTTTGTGCGCACGCTTTAAACGCACACGCGAACAGCTCTGGTTTCAGTCTTGGCTTAGTTGAGAGCGCAACCATTCAGCTGAGGTGAATTCAGAACACCCTGAAGGTTGCCAGCTTCAAATCGGCGGCAGTTCGGTTAAATTAAAACACTTAAAATCTAAGTATTAAAAAAAAACTGAATCGCTAGCAAATTAAAAATGTATTGTATAAATAGTCAAAATCATTTTAAATAGCATCAACTGTGGATTTTTGTTTAAAATAACAAATTTAAGCCAATGGAACTAGATATAATTTGTTTCCCTTACTAATAAGTTAGTCACATGAACAGGGAAATCCAATTACCCAGCAAACCTAAATAACCTTCAATGCAAACTCACATTAAGTCAAACTCTGCAATCAGATAACTGTGACACCTGCCTGCGTGGGTGGGCAGTCTCTATCGATCGGGTTTTGGAGTCAGGTTACAAATACAGACATGATAAACGCTTGAAAACGTAAGTTATGAATCAAAATGTATGCGTATGTATGTATGTGTAGCATACGTAACAACGGGTATAAACCGTTGACCAGTTGTTATTGATGCATGTATACATGTGTCTGCCCCCGATGGCACTTTGTCACGCAGTCAATTTGCCTTTTCAATTTTAGGCTCTCATATGGTTAATTATTTCAATGTGAGAAAAAGCTCCACAGCGGCCAACGCTAAATCAGATAACAAAAATACAACAACAAATAGGGAAAACTGCAGTCGAGAGAATGCGATAAGCAAATGCTCTGCACTGAATACAATCGATTCTCAGTAAAAAACCTCTATAAGATTTATTTTTACAATTTAACAAGCGTTGGGTAGGCTCGGCTAACAATGAACAATACCCAACACTAATAAAGGGTATAAAAAGCTGCGGAGCTTGCATGTGTAACATTGTGATCTAAGAAATAATATTTTGTTAACGGCTGGATACTCTTGCCAAGCTTCAACACTGGGTATTCGACAAACGTTCATTCTGAAACGTTCACAAATGAATTATCTATTCATGCTGGGCTGTAAACATTATTCATTCCAGATTGATTCTGCCTCAGACTCTTGATTGCATTAAATCATTAGATCAACAAGGTTCATGAGTTGTTTACGTAGTTGTGTAAACTAATATGCCCGCCTGAAAAATACAAGGAATGATTCATACTTAGGTATGTCATTCCAAATATCGTAGAATTAAAAATTTTCAAAAATTTTCTCTATGAAGAATTACTATGGCGATAAACGTCCGTTTATCTATTGTCTGGTAACCATACCTTTCTTCTCTTATCTTTTTCATTGAGTTAATCTTTATTACAGTTTTATTGACTAGCGCATTTTCCCCCCCATAGAATTATACAGAATTATAATTGATAAATAACAGAACTGTAAAGAACTCGACTGTTCGCTTACGATGTTTACTTAATAATACTTAATAAGGGAAGAGACAACTTCGCCGCCATGCCAAAGATGCAATACGCCTTAAACTCATGAACTGGATAACAATTCTCGGAACACCTTCTTGAATTTCTCTCTTTTTGTTTGCTTTGGATTTCGACATGTGCGTACAGCTTTCGCTCAGAGCGAATGCGGCCCGGTAGTTTCTCACCTCTTTGACAGCTGTTTATACACAATCCAATCGATGTGGGATCGCACGATACTCACACACACAGACACAGTAACACACGCGCACACCAGCACAGCGGGCACTTACTTAGCTACGCCTGTAATACGCGTTGCAGAACAAATATGACACGGTTTAAGAACTAAATCAACTGGCGACAGGCTATAAAATATGTTAACACTGAAAAAAAAAACCTTTGTTTAGGGTAATCTTCAACACGTTTACGCGTCTGTGGAGCTTCAACAACCGACGGAGTCAAGCGACTGTGGCAAACTGAAATGCTGGCAAAGCTATCAAACATTATTAGAGCAATTCCCAATTGTGTATCGCATGGGGTTTCCCAGAAATGTGTTTATCAGTGCTTAAGTGCGTATAATTCAAACGATTCGCATAATCTTAACGGCATTTCTGAAAAAACGCACAATTCTTGTGAAGATCTAGAAAAGGGGAATGAGAAATCATTTTCTCTGCAACTGCCGCGCACAGTGTAGATAATAGGTCTGGGTATGGCAGGTGCGTGTCTACGCTAACAGCTTTTGCCCTGTGTCCCTGCTAAGCTTTGTCAGTTAATTAGCTGAGACACAGTTGGGGTTTGTGATTATGTGTGCATAAATTCTTGACTTCATATTTAAAAACGATTATGTTTTAATATCATTTGAATTTATTTAACCCATATTTTTATTTTGCCTATATTGGTGAGCAATAACTATATTTTTTGACCGATTTATCTGCATAGAAATTCGGATCGAACCCGGATTATATTAATGTCGTAATGGTGTTATAGGTTCATTCATATAGTTCATTCATATAGTTCATTCATATAGTTCATTCATATAGTTCACTCATATACTCGTACGTATTCGATATTTGGTTAATTTAAAAACGACTATTTGCTAATGACGTATTGCAGTTATTGGAAATATATATATGTGCATTTACATATGGCCAAAAGCTTTTCCAGGATCCGGCCGGATTTCCAAAAATCAGTCGAAACCCACTCAATGTTATAAATGTCCCATTGAGCCAATTCCAATTGATTTATTGGGATAGAACAATGTTAGGCGTCAGGTTCGTGCCTTGCCTACGCTCAATCGCTTTGCGCACGCTTATCCGCCGACCAATACAAACACACTGAATGCGCTCAATCAATTGACAATGAAAGAGTGAGAGAGCAATAGCGAGAGCTTGTGTACGAGAGTGTGACGGAAATAAATTTGAGTGGCCACACTGAGCGCAAATGAAAGAGATAGAGAACGAGAGAGCCTCATCGGATGCTCGTGCATCGCCAAATCTGTCAATGCAGTTTTTGCACATTGAGTTCATTCATTACTATATAATGCCGATGCCGACAGCGCTGTCGCTGTCAACTGAACACACATGCGCTGAAACTTGAGTTGGCAATTAACAGTTAGTTAACAGTGGGGCTCAAATGGAAACAATTCCTAATTCCGGAGTGGAAGTCAGCAAAGTGCAGTCAGCAGCGCAGCAGTGAAATGAGTTGAAATACACAAGAATGAAAGTTTGTTGCGGATTTCATACCCTTTTATCCTCAGTGTATTATTATAGTATAATAGACTATTACTATTATTCAGCTCACAATCAATCAAATTGTCGTCACTGTTGTGAACCTACAAGTTCGGCTCGGGTCGCGATAAAAAGCATTTGCGTTCATTTAATAATAAACAATAGAGTATATTACAAAACAAGAAAAAAATATAAAGACTGGTCTACAAACAAAAGATATACTGATGAGTGCGACACGAATTTGATTAGACAAATAACGATTTGTTATTATCGAAATTTCTATTCCTTCAATTTGAAAAAACAGTAACAAACACGCATAATACTTATAGTTCCCTTCAGCTATATATAATATCAACAAGACATCTACGATAATAAGAGATAACAGACAGGCAACTTTAACTCACCTGTTGAAGAATACAGATTGACAAACATCCAATCTATATTAATATACCCTCTTTAAATGCTGTAAAAAATAGCTCAAAAAATAACTCAATCAGTAGCAAAAAACGAACGAAATTGAGGGTGACAAATGACGACAATGTGATGGGACAGCATTCGGTCGGCCGTCGTAATATTACCAGCCAATCAGATGTAAGCAAGGGCACTTACGCACTCGAAACGCTGCTCGCACACACACCCGCAGCTGGAAGCAACAGAAGTCTAAAGAGAGCAGCTGGAACTTATCGCCAGCGACTCTCACTCAGCACCATTTTATATTGTATATATGCATCAGTGTTGCTTACTTAGCTTTTTTCCCATCACATCTAGCTTTTTACAAAGTAAATGGAAACAGCAGACAGTGTCAAATTTAGCTTTTTTTTAATACGTATACGGTATAAACTCGCGTGTTTCATATTTCTACTGCATACTTTTGTGCACATACAATCAACTGTCTTGGTTGGCGCCTTAGCTAGAATAATTTTGCGCTCATTTAGCTGTCAACTCAACCACTTATACGTCAGTGTATAAGTGTACTATGACGACGAGCTTTTGGCTTGTGTCCCAACTAAGCGTGTTGCTAATGGTCAAAAAGGGGTATACTAACTACCAACTTTATGAATATTTATGTAAGCGGCATACATTGTCAGTTTCACAGGGTACATGCTGTGCAAACATTCTCCCTTGCTTCAGTTTGCAGGTTTCCATTTGCTGCACGCGCGTACATCTGTAGTTGAGCGCAGTCAAAGCCTGATATTCTTTGTCGGTTACATTTGACTAACAAATGCGCGTGGAGCGGGTCAGAGTACAATTTCGCGAATCCCATTGCACATCAAATCCCTGCGGCACTGTAGCTTGTGTGCCTAATTAACTGGTTACAGCCAGCCGCATGCATGCATGTGCCTGTCACTTAAGGCCAATGAGGGAGTTAGTGGCAGGTAGAACGAGGCAGAGGGGAGACAGAGAGAGAACGCGCGTGGCATGACTAATTGCATGCAACAGTTGCCAAAAATGTTGATGATTCGCATGGATTCTGACGTTGCTCGGCTTTGTCCTCTTCAATGCCTTCCCCCCTCAGCCGCAATTCACCTCACTGACCTCAGTGGGGCAGGTAACGAGCTGCACAGGCCCGCGATTAAAACGTGTGCAGCAATTGAAGCGTTAACATTTCACGCATCACAGGCGAAACGGACAACGACGAAGAGAGAGAGAGAGAGAGAGAGAGAAAGAAAAATGAAAATCAACTTCGACCACTTGGCCAGCGATTTTCTGATAGCGTAACTCTCGCCGTGCTGTGCCGTGGCGTGCCCTGTTAGAGACATGACACAGAGTCGAGAGTCAGTAGAGCGTCGTATAAAGCGCATTAATATTTAATGCCGCCGCCCCCGGGGCAGCTCAAGGGCTTTCAGATGGCCTGTTACCGAATTTGCGTAGCATACTTCGTGGCGCATTTGATTTATGACCTTCTTCTCCTGCTGCTGCTGCTGCTGCTGGCCACACATTGCAACCCATCGCAATGCAACTGCAACTGGAAGTGGATGTGCAACAGACGTTGCTTGCCCCGGGTATCGTGGCTCGTGGATTGACCTGCCGCAACACACAGATAATCATTAATCATGGATCGCAAATGGAAACGCAACTTGCCACACACATGTTATGTGCGCGTGTCGTCGGGAACAGCGTGCAGCGCTGACTGTTCCCAGGCTTAGGAAGCAATTCAATTAGAGGCCCAGCAAGGGCACAAGGGCGCTTAGCGGCTCAACGTGAGAACTTGCTGTGCACTTTGCTGATTGCGAAGAGTTCTTTAAATCGCAGATACCATTGATGTAATTCCAATTGCTCACCTGCGACACCTGCAAAGTTTTCCAAGTAAAAGAATCAAACTCAAGCCATGTACACATACATATATATGTAACTATTTATTCGGTATATATGTATTGTATATAGGGTGTGTGTGTGTGTGTCTGCGTGTGGCCAAGTGTGTGTGTGTGTGTGTGGTTTGGTGTGTGTTGGTGTGTGTGCGATGCACTAAGTAGCCAGTCGAGCATACAGGTGCACACACACACACACACACACACACACACATACACAGACACACACACACTCACACACGCAGGCACACGCATACTGAAAAAGGGAAGCGCACACACGCACACATACGCGATTGGTAGTTAAATGTGAGCATATACATCATTTAGGGTCTTGAAGGACTTGACATGTATACATGTATATATATATATATAATATAGTATGTGTGTGTGTGTGTGTGTGTGTGTGTGCGTGTGTGTGTATGTGTATGTGTATGTGTTCGTAAGAATATAGCATCATGCGTATGTATAAGTTGGTGTATACATTCTAATCAAATGTATATATAGTATAGTCAATATATATCTGTATATGTATAGTTGTAGCATTGTATTGTTTGGTTTAATCCATTATGTGTCATCATATGATTGTTACATTCAGTTTCAATTGAATTGGTTTTTCTTTTTCATTTCCATTTCCATTTATTCATTTATTCATTTTCATACTCGCTTTCGTTCTCTTTCTCTTTCTCGTTTTCGCTTTCTCTCCTTCCTTCTTTTGCTCGCTCCTTCGTTTAATTTGGTATACTTAATTTGTTGTGCATTTCACTGATGCATCTTTTTTGGATTCTCTCTCTTATGCCGTCTCTACGCATAACTATCATGACTGTCCTGCCTTATCAACATTATTTACATTTACATTATTTAAATATCTGTTTATATATATACTGATTACACATCTACATATACGATATGGTATCTATATGTTAAGTATATATATATATATATTCACGAGCTCTTGCCCCTTCTTCGACGCGCCGCGATTATTCACTAAATTATGCGTAGTTTTGCCCACTTTTCCCCCGGGTGCCGACACCTAACACAATCGAAAAGGAAAAAGGAAAAATCGAAAAGTAAAACAACAACATCGACAACAATAAACAAAACAATACTGTAGTAGAACAACTACTTGCCGAGAGAGTGGGTGAGTAAGTGAGTTTTCACTCTTACTCCCACTCTCTCCTTCATCTTGTTCTTCTTACTCGTCTTCGCCTTCATCTTATCAATTTACATACTTGACATGCTTTTATTGGGTTTTATTTTTAGAGAGTAAATTTACATATATTTATTTATTTGTTTTCTTGCTTTCGTTTCCTCCTTCTTCGTTACTCTTTAGTTTTTTTTTTGGTTTTTTTGTTATTAATACATTTTTACTGTTGCGCACAATTTACTTGCTCTCTTATCGCTCATCTTGAAGGTTTATCGTTCTCCTTCACTTGCAATTATTGCTTTCACAGTACGTCCAAAAGTATGCCAACAGTTACACACACATCAATATAATCTTGCATTTTATGTTCTTCTCATATTTTATTTTCATTTAACTTTTTTTTCGCATTTTCTTTTGCCTTTTTGGCGCTGAGTGGGGGAGAGAGAGAACGCAATTCGTAAAGTAATCGTCACTAGCAGAGCGTTTAGAACAGTTTTCTGTTATACCACACTGAAGTACCGTTATGTATCGCATGCAAGGATTAGTCACGGCGTCTGCAGTTAACACTTGTAAAGTACTGTTAGTCGGTGGTAGCCGCTTGCTGCGCATAGTCTCCGCTTAGCTTAGTCTTAGTGTCTACAACAACAATTAGAAGAGTACAACAATAAAAAGAAGAAGACTGATTAACGACACTCAACACAAGCGCTAAAGAGACAGACAGCAGGCCAGGTGGGAGTGGAGAGTGGGGAGAGAGTGCCATGACTATGGCAGCCATCGCCAGACTGAGTCAGACTGAGTCAGATTGAGCAAGAACAAATAAGTAAGGGAACAGAGGGAACTGAAATTGTCTCATTTGAATTTGGCAAATCGATTTGGACACATTTGCATTACAGTTAGCTTTAGTTGGCTAACAACTGTCAACTCTTTGGCGAATCAGCGTGTAATATCCGAGCAGTAGATGCGGGATTACAAGGTGGGTTGCTTGTCTGCTTGAAATGAAGCTTTAACTGTTTGAACAAAGTCTGAATAATCGGATCGTACGGTCTCATTCAACAATTAGCGATTTTATTCTGTCTCTTTCTGCCTCAGATATTCTCTGTACTTCATTATAAATGTATTCATATTATTCTTGTATTCTTCGGCTTTTTTTTTACTCATCGATAAGAGAACAAACATAATGTGAAGCGAGTATTTTGGATACATTTCGATTGTATTGTAGTATATTGTATATTGTATTGTAAACTGTATAAATAGTTGCAGTTATGCGTATTAATCGTTGGATAGGTAAAAGTCGCAAGCTTAGAGTCGGGGATCGACATTGTAAAAGATCTGGTTTCGTGGTGGGAAATACAGAAAGTACATTCAGTTAATATATTGTATTTACGTTAAAGTTAACATTTAACGATTATTATTGGTTTTCATTATTGTAGTTCATTTCGTGCTCTATGCATTGCAGTTTAATGTATATAGTTTCTTGTAAAGAATATACACAACTATCAAAAATAGAACAAAGGAAACTTCACGTTTAGTTTTGGCTTTCTATTATTATTACAACAATATTATGGTATATTGTAGTTCAAGTCAGTTAGTTCTTCATCGTTATTTTCATTATTATTGTTTGTTAATCGTTTCGTTTTATTTTGTACACATTTATTGTGGCTATATATATTGAGTAATAAGTCTGTAAGTTGTTGCTGTGGCGAAGAAAGGAAAATGCCGAGACGACAACACAACAACAACAACAGTAATGACAACAACGACAACAACAGTTGCAACAAACACGAGCAAAAATGGACATGTAAAAAACTAGAACAACATTTAATTACTAGACACCGTTTTTTTTTCTTGTATATTTTTTCGACAATTTTATGTTTTTTTTTGGTATTTTTTTGTTATTTTTTGGTATTTTTTGGTATTTTTTGTATTTTTTTAGTATTTTTTTGGTATTTTTTTTTAGTGTTTTTCATTTTACCATTAATTTGCTTAGCATTTTTCCATAGGGACCAATAACGGTCACATTGACTTGTAAATAGGTGAAATACCCTTCAAATATATGATGCATATGCATATGTATGTATGCATGTATAGTGTGTGTACATATATATGTGTGTGTATAAGTATTACAATCGGCAATAGACTGTATGTACAGTAAAAGTGAAAGTTAACTTTGGGTTACCGTGCGCCGATCTCTTGGAAATCAACACACGTTTCTTTTAGTTGGGCACATCGAGAGAGATATACAAGTAGTAGATGGATATAAATGTTCCATATAATTATTGTAAAGTTACACATATATAATATATATGTTTATATATGTAAGTGTATATTTATGTATGAGTGTGTACGTATGCTGGACACCTGTTTGTCTCGTCTTCGCTTATTCAGAGAGAGAGATAGAGAGTGTGAGCGCACACGTACATGTATGTGAAGATGTATCGTATGTGTGTGTATGTATGTACCTACCATGATTGAAACATACTTGATTGTTTTCAATATTGACCGATTGTTTACTTGATTTTCCACTGATCACTAATCGAATTTGAAATCGTTCTCCGAATGATTTCGCCGCCTCTCACAAAATACAATTAACAAAGTTCCCGTCAGACTCTTTCGAGTCACATACAATACAATTCGCTTTAATTAGCCTCATCGGAGACTGTACAACCGCCAGTTAGAGCTTGCGTCGGATATGCATACACGTCTAGTTGGTAGTTTGATTATATACACATTTAACAGACATATAAAGTTCAACATCGATATTTCAAAGAGAGTGTTTTAAACCTTTTTCGTTTATAATTATTGCATAGTTTTAGTATATATTCGTTTGGGTTTGCCATTTTCTTTTGGTTTCGGTTTCGTAAGCTCAAATTGCACTCAGTTGCAGTTAGGTTAGAACATACGACTCTTGCGACTCTTGCGATAAATATCTTCTGCTGGATTTGCATAGGATTCAAGTACTTAGTAGCTTTGGCACTCTGGCCAATCATATGTAGGAAGAGTATATATATATATAGTATGTGTGTGTATACATATATAGCATTATGTATAGGTATATTTATATAATTATTATGTGTGTAGTTCTTGCTGCTCTTTCGCTACTCTTGCTCAATTACACATATGTGTATTTTATGGAACCTTAGGACCGTCTCTGCATGGGTTCTTCAATTTGGATTAGCATAAAAAAAAAATTACCTAGATTATCCCAATGCTATACAATGCTTTGTCAAATCGTGAACTCTTTCTAGCTTACAGACACATATAGTATATATATATATAGAGTATTGTTAGGGGTATGTTTATATTCGGTATTGTATGTGTACGTGTAATACGTGGTACATATGTCTTCGTTTCGCTATGCATATGTAGTAGTTATCTATGCCTAATCCCATTATCTTTCCCATTCCCATATTTTACTATATCCTAAACCCATATCCTGTCCCCGCTCCCATATAAAACGTATCTGAATCTGAATCTGTTTCTGTTTCTGTTCTTGATACGGGCCACAATTTTTGTACATTCGTTTCGCATCGTTCATTGTTCATTCGACTATGCAAAAAAAAAAAAAAAAAACAACTCATGCAATCCGATTACTACTATATATAATACGCGTGTATGTACTATATATGTACTATACAACTCTCTGCTGTATCCTCAAAAAGTGCTCCAAATCTATAAAAATAGTTTGATATTTTTCTGCCAAATTCTTCTTTTTCTACTACTTCTTCTTCTTCTACTTCTTCTTCTTCTACTACTTCTTCTTCTACTTTTTCTTCTTCTACTTCTTCTTCTTCTTCTTCTTCTTCATTTCGTTCATTTTGCGTTTGTTTCTCATTGCTTTTTTTTGTTGTTTTGGGATTGTTTATTATTCGTTCGGTTTCAAAATGTAAATACGCTTTGTATGTAAATATATTCATATGTTGTAGTTGTATATAACTCTTGATATTGTATATTGTATTGTATTGTAGATGTATATATAAGTTTATGGCCACTATATATAGGTAATCTGTCGTTGCGGCCCGCCTTCAACTGCCTGCCTACCCTGCCCTGCTATAATCACAAAACTCACCTGATACATTGCACTATCAGAAAAATATCCTCTCAAACCTGCGATCGTTATCGTTATCGTTATCGTATTCATTTTCGATTTACTGCTACAGCCCTTGCGGCCATTTCTTCTATTTACCGTTATTGTTTCTAATTACTTCTCTCTCTGTCTCTGTCTCTGTCTTTTGTTAGGTTTCTCCTACACTGTACCTATATATATAGTATGTTGTGAGAACTCGATTAATTAGTCGCTTTGCTTTTGCGGCGTAAGATGATGTGAAGGTCAGAGATGCAAGTAATGCGCTGCAAAAAAGAGAGAAAGGAAGAGAGAGAGAGAGAGAATGAGAAGAGCAATTAAGAGCAGAACCAACACAGATTATATCATGCATAGGTTAGCAGGAAGAATCGTTTGGTTTTGCTTACCGTTTCCACTTTCGTTTCGATTCCCATCCGCATCAATCGCTGCTGCCATCGCCCGCGGTCCGCCTACCCTTGCTCGCATACTACTTGCGCCTCTTGTCCCCGACCTATTTGACAAACAAATCCTTGAGTGCGGAGCACAGTGAGGCATCGCACGTGTCCTTCGAGTCATCCTCATCGCCCTTGCTGAACCAGCTGAGCGTGGATCGCATGGCGCGTCCAGCCTGCGATTGAGCCGAGCTGGCAGCCGACTGACGACCACGTCGTGCTCCGCTCGAGCTGCCACTGCCACCCGAATCCTTGGGTATGGCACCCTTGCCGATGCCACCGGCGCCACCCGATCGTATGCCAGTCGAGGTGGAGGCACCACCACCGCCGCCGCCGCCGCTGCTGCTACCGCCACCGCCGCCGCCACCAGCACCAGGCATGCCGGCATTCGAGCTCTTGCGAAGGAATCCCTCGATGGCGGTGCCCAACATGGTGGCATCCACAATGTTCGCCTTGGTGGTGTCGGCCCAGCTCTTCTTCTGCTTGCTGCGTGGCTTCAATTTCGGCTTGCCGGAGTCACCGCCCAACGGATCCTTCTTCTGCAGCCGCTCAAGCATCTCCTTGGAAAGGGCCACAGCGGTGCTCTTGCTGCGCACACTCTTCTTGCGTGCCACCGGTGTCGTCTGCTTCTTGCCACCAAACCAGCCCGAAATAGCGGCCGAGCTGTTGTCCTGCGCATCGCTGACCAATTGCTTGGCATTGTTCAAAATGGACACGTCGAAGCTGTTGGAGCGTGTCGAGCGACCAGCATTTGGATCGAGCAACATGCCCGATGTTTGACCGCCACTCGGTGTGGGCGTGGCGCTGGTGGTGCGTCCGCGTGCCGCCTGCTGGAATGTGTTGCTCAAAAAGGGGCTGCTGGCACTGTTGCCTGTCGCTGCCGACGAGCTTGACGACCCACCATCCGGATCCGGTCGATGGGCGTCGATGGCCGAGCCGCTTCCGTAGCCAGCACCGGAACCGGTTAGCGAACTAAAGATGCCCGCAATATCGGTGCGACTGCCCAGCAAACCCATGCCACTGCCGGACTTCTTGCGCCGTGTCGATGCCCGTGTCGATGGTGGCGGCTGTGGCGACACACTCGGCGGATGCCCCTGCGGATGCTCGGAGGCGCGACGAAATGCACTCACACCCCCCCCACCGGCAGCAGCAGCAGCAGCCCCCGGCTGTGGGCACTCCGAGAAGCGACGATTGGTATAGCGGCGACCCGGTGCCCCAGTTCCGGCCTCATCGACCGTCTGCACCTCGCACACCTTCTCGTTGCTCGAGGTCCAGAGCTTCAAGCGTGCCTTGCGCGACTGCAGATAGATATCGTCCATTATGTCCAGCTTCAGATTGTGCACGCTGCCAATGGGGTCTGTCGATGGGGGTCCATTCTTGCTATCCCGCCGTGACAGCACACGGGTGCTCCTGCAATGAATCGATAAATCGCAGACCTCAGCTCAGCTCAGCTCGGCTCAGTAGGCAGCACACAGGCAGGCGTAACAAATGTTTTACGTGCACATATCTACCATGCATACTCCTATGGTACGTATGTGATTTGCTGAATCTCTGCCTTCAATTGCACAAGACAGCAGCAGTTGCACATGCAACAAAGTAGCAACTCAGCTCTAGAAGCTTCCCATTTTGTGTATTGTGGATGCAGACACAGATACAGATACAGTCTCTTTAGTTTCAACTATGTATAGCCTGACGCTGAGTTACGTATATTCTACAATACTAAGCTGGTTAAGTTCTGCCACATATCTCTTTAAAATCGTTCAATGAGTGCCTTAAAGTTATCCTTATAAGCAAGCTTACGAGTTAAGCAAAAGTGTCTTGTAAGATCAAATGAAATATACGTTGAAAGGCTTCTCAACTTATATTTAAAATAATTCGTATTCTATTATGTTGTCTGCAGCAGACAGAATGAGGCATCTCTATAAAGTATATATATTCTAATTAAACCAAATCTGTCTGCAGATCTGTCTGTCTGCAGATCTGTCTGTCTGGTCGTCTGTCTGTCCGTATGAGCGCCTATGTCTCAGCAACTATAAAATCTGAAGCCATCAAATTTTATAAGAACATTCGTGTATATTGCAGTGTGTTAAAGTTTTCTTTTGAACTTGGACACGCCCCTTTACGCCTCTGTAAATCAGCACAGAAACTTTGGAAGCTACATTACAGCTGTAACATAACCTCAATTTTGTACAAAATTCATTAAGATTGAACAGTAAATGAGGAAGATAGTAAAGAATTTCATTATCGTACTTTGACGGTATCAGACTTAGAAGCAATTATTTATAGATATTGATAGATATTTTCCTTTTTTATTATTTTTGACCTATTACCATTGAAAATGGTCATTTTAATACTATTTTATTCTACATCTATAGAGAAAATTCAAAGCCATATACAGTCACAACCTGACTGTAGCGCTCCGTTCGACCTAACTAGGACTGTACGTAAGTAGGCGAGGCCCTTTCTTGAACAAACTCTATCTGGGAGTTGTTATAAACTTGATAGCCCTAGCTTTTACACTCTTAGAGATCTAGGTGGTCATACTAATGAACAGATACGTTTGGCAACCTGACAGAGAGTATACTCATATGTAGAACATACTCTGTGAGGTGGTAGATGCCTCTTTTTACCTGAAACCCTAAGGTTAAACGTCAGCTAAGACTCGGATAAATGAGTAAAGGAGTACGTTATCAGCGATGTCTACAACTCACTTGCAATAGTTAAAACAGAAATATGTTCCCTGTAATACATATATCTATGGCCAAGTGTGACATGCACCAGATGAGACTTAATTGAAGTATAACTTACCCGTTAGTCGAGGGATATGCGGCAACAGATTCACGTCGCGACCGTCCAAAGATCGTCATGGGAACCTTGGAGATGGTGACAACCGAATGACGTCGGCCGGACGGGGCCGGCGCCTGGGAGAGCGTGGCCAGGAAGGCTGCCTCATTGGGAGAGGGACCAGAGCCCTCACCACCACGCTCAGACAGACGACGGACCTGACTGGCTGTGATGCCGTCGGTGACCTGTTGTGACGGTAGCGAGTGCTTGCGTGCCTCGCGTGGATCGCGCCATGGTGACAACAGATAGGGATTGACGGGTGAATCAATGTCCAGGCTGGCGCGATTTGAGAAGGTCTCGGAGCTTTCGGGTTCTAGTTCCTCGGGTAGATTTGATTCCTCCACAACAATGAGTGGTTCCTGCTGTAACCCATGGGCACCCGGACCATGTGGGCCGGGTTGACCGTGTGCCTGTGCCTGTGCCTGTGCCTGTCCGCCCGGATTGTAACGGGCGAATGGTGTACCACGCAAGCGTAGCGCATCTGCGAAAGGGAACAGAGAGAGAGAGAGGGGAGAAAAAAGAAGAAGAGAGAAGAAGAGAAGAGAAGCAGAGCAAGATGAGCAGGGGCGATTTGAGGTAAAGTTCTGTCCCTCAAGCACGTTCATTAGTGCTGTCACTGTTGCTCTTGTTCTTGTTGTTGTTGCTGTCGGTTGTCGGTTTGTTCACTTACCCATTTCCACAATTGCTCAATTGGTAGCCAGTTGGGAATTCGCTCGTCCTGTGTGCGTGTCCCTGCTGCAAGCAAGAGGAAACCACGCATCAAATAAACTGTGTATATCGCCCCCGATGTGTGTGTGTGTCTCTCTCTGTGTGTGTGCGGTTGTGTATGTGTGTGTGCGGCAGGTTAAATAAAGCCAACTCTCGCATAGACATCTCTCGGCCCGTTCATTATCCTTGCTACAAATTGCAAATGGCAGGAAAATCATGCATCAAAGTAATTAAAGCTTTTGCCTCGCCACCGTCGACATCATCGTCGTCGTCCTCGTCGTCGTCGTCTTGGGATTTGACGCTTCGCTGGAGCCTCTTCCTATTAATACCTCCCCCCCTCACCTGCTGTTGACACAACAAAGTCAAACAGCTGTGCGTGTGTGTGTGTGTGTGTGTATCTGCTTATGCGTGTCTATAGAGGAGGAGGAGGGGGGGAGCCACAACGCCGGCACACGCAGCGTCCATAATGAGCATAAAATTATGCAAAAGTTGAAATGAAATTTCGCCATTACTCAAATACCGCAAGAGTTTGTATTTACAACGTCCATGGAGCATGGACATTCAGTACACCAGCCCCCCCCACCCTTCGTGGCACGCTCATTTCATAGCTCATTCAACTTCTGTCGGTTGCCACTTGCCACTTGCCGCTCGCTGCGACTAATCACCCCCCAGCAACTTTCCCTTTGACGCAAGTTTACAGCCGCAGTGCGGGGCCTGCGCACTCAATTGAGGGTATATGCAGGGGGCGGGGGGGTCGGTAGTGTGCTTCCCACAGCAGGTGTAAATATGACGAACGCTTAAATAATTAAAAAGTTTTTCACTTTTTTTTTTTGCAGCTTGTTTTTCTATTTAGCGGGAGTTCTCATCGGATCGCACATAATTCATGTTGCCAACTTTGAAGTAGCTACAAATTCATTAAAAAATACCAGACAACAGTAAGAAATCTAGTATTTATTTATAAAATACTTATTATGAGTTTCGCTCTCAAACTCGTTCCCCACCTCCCAGATCTAGGCCCAATTCGAGTTGCGAGACTTGATTAATGACTATCAAGTTAAGCCCCCGAAAATAAAAGGGAAAAGGTTGCCCAGCAGCAGAAGGAGAACATGAACAGAATGAGGGTTAATTTGTTTGGGGATTTTCGAGGTGTCAACACATTGGAATCCTACGAAAATAAATTGAGTATTTTGCCATCGCAATTGCCGACTGGGCCGACGGTCGCAGCTGATGACCGACAGACAGTTTCTCCGTGTTTTGTATTCCTGCTAATTTTCTGTTATTAACAAGCTACTTTGCTGTTCGAAATTAATTTGAATAGCCATTCTTTACTTCCCTTTGCTTCCCTTATCTTCTCTTGACTTCCCTATTCTTCTCTTTGCTTTCCTTTACTTTCCTATACTTCCCTTGTCTTCCCATTACTTCTCTTTTTCTTCCCTTTACGTCCCTTTGCTTCCCTTATCTTCTGTTGACTTCCCTATTCTTCCCTTTGGTTCCCTTTGCTTTCCTTTACTTCCCCTTTCTTCCCTTTTCTTCCCTTCACTTTTCTTAACATCTCTTAACTTTCCGCTACTTCTATTTACTTCCCGTTTCCTCCCTTTACTTCCCTCTACTTCCCTATTCTTCCCTTTGATTCACTTATCTTCCCTATTCTTCGCTTTACTTGTCTTATCTTCCTTTTACTTCCTTATTCTTCCCTTTACTTCTCTTAACTTCCCTTGTCTTCCCTTTGCTTCCCTTGTCTTCCCTTTACTTTTCTTAACATCTTTTAACTTCCCGTTACTTCTCTTTACTTTCCCTTTCTGCCCTCTATTTCCCTATTCTTCCCTTTGCTTCTCTTATCTTCCCTATTCTTTCTTTTACTTCCCTTATCTTATATTTACTTCTCAATTTCCTTTACATCTCTTCACTTCCCTCTACTTCCCTCTTCTCCCTTTACTTTGCTCTTATCCCTTTCCTTTTCTTCCCCTTCCTCTCTCTTCTTTCCCCACCAATAATGAGTTTTATTTTCGAGCTCATCGAACTGTAGCCCCAAGAGCAGCATATAATAAAAGTCAATCATATTCACACTCCCCGCACTATAGTCGAAAACTTTTCGGCCAGCGGCCACAACCGAAGCGAAGTTGGCTGCGATAACTCGATTCGGAATCAGCAGCAAAAACTTTCACTGCAAACTTCGATGAGGGTAAACTAGATTAAAGTAGTTTTTGAGGCAATTGAATCTATTAAAGTGATTGAATATATAACACAGATCTGATTTGTTTCAATTGAGTCCAACACAACGTCAACTGATACGCCACATTATGTACTACATACGCCAACTGTGTAGGGTATTTGCCCGTCTGGTGGCGTGAGTGTCAGCTCAACTTATGTTTTGAACCTGATTACGAGGCGAAAAACAACTTGGGGCAATAATAGCGAGCGGGGGGCAAAGGAATATGTGGAATGAGGAGGCTGGGGCGGGTTACTGCATTGGCTGTGAAACTGAAAGCTGGGTCAGGTTACTGCCGGGCAGCCTTCGATTGGCGTGCATTGGCAGCGAGTTCATTAGGCATGCAAAATTGACATTCAACACCGAAACTTGGCGCTTTGTATGCAAGTTAATTGGGCCGTCGATGCCACTGTCAGCTGCGGTTACCGGCAAAGCAGGCCTATTCATGGGCCTACACCCACTCACACACGCACACACACGCATACGTCCACAACAATGCTCGTGGCAGCCTTTGACAACTCGAAATTGGTTTGGCACATCCTTCTGCGGACGCAGTTGCCAGATGCGAATGCGAATGCGAATGCGATTGTTTCGTCCTGCATCGGTAATATGCGTGACCCGAAAGTCTCTTTCAATTTATTGTGCGGTGAGTTTTTGTGTCGCCACTGGCGACGCGCAGCAAATCAAAACCAAAAAGGAAACAGACAGTTCAATTGCTTTGAGAGCAAGAGAGAGAGAGCAGGAGAAGGAGAAGTGGAAGGATGCACCGTGTAGAACCCCCATTACATATGCAGATGCAGCATGTCAAGCTGTCCGTCTGCATCAACACCCTTACTTCCCCTCTGCCCCCCAACATTTGCATGTGTATTTTTTCGAGTCAACTCTTTTTTTCTCACTCTCCGGCAATGGTGATTGATGGATTGACTTGCTGAGCAGACGTCAGACAAACCGAATTGACCAGTTGACCAGTTGACCATTTGACCGAGTGACCAATTGAACCGATTGACAGAACGCTGACAGATCGACGTTGCGAGTCTTATCCAGTTTCGTTCCACATGTCCTTCCACATTCCTTCTGCATTCGTTCGCTCGATTTCAGTTAAGCTTTATTTAATGGATTTCTCTGCACAAACTTTACAAATCACTGTGACAAGGAAGGAGGAAATTGAGTGAGGAAACCCCCACCCCCAAAGTAATCCCATTGCCCACTCTTCAGTCTCTCAAAGAGAAATAAAAATACCAGGTATGCACTGCAGCTGGACAGTAAATTCGACTTCACTAAGGCTTGACCTGCTGCTGAGAGACTGTGCGCGGCACTACTTATTACCCAACTATGCTGCCCCTTGGCAGCTGAGCATGAATTACAGAGAACTACTAAGTGGATGAAAGTATAAACCGAGAAAGGCGCCCACAGAGACACGAAAAGAGAGAGAAAGAGAATAGCCTGGGATGCCTTCAATCAGCGTGGCTTTGAAATGTGAAATCCTGTTGGGGGGGATAAAGCTTATTAACGTTGAAGTTTACGTTTACAGAGAAACAACGCATTCCGCGGAAATGTCAATAAAGACAACGCAGCAGAGGGCGAGAGACACAATCATCGCGATAATAAGCTTGTCATTCTATCATCAATGCACTTATGTACTCAAATAAGTATATTTCTTTTCCCAGAAATCGCATTACGAATCGCTGATGCCGTTAATTGGAAATTCTATAACTGCAAATGGACCCACGTTGCTGCATAAGCAGAACAATAATACGTTGATTATGCAGCTGTCCGCAGGTGGGTGAAGTGAAATAAAAATAGAAATTAAATTGAATTAAAGTGAATGAAAATTGAAACTAAAACAGAAATGATATGTTGTATAATTGCTGATTGTCTAATTAATGCTCTAATGATTTGTGCAAATATTCTTGGAATGATTTATCCAGTTGAACTTAACTGGCCTTTTCACAATGGTCACCGTGTGTGGGTGTGTGGTTAGTATGTGGTGAGTGGGTGTGAATGTGGATAACGTGTGCTAAATTAAGAATCGTTAATTGAAATTAAGGCAATCAATTCAATTCAATTGAATTCGATTCAATTCAAAGTCAAATTGCAGTCAGGGAAGGCATTAAATGTTTTATAAATAGATTTGCACTGTAATTGAATTTTCTTGAGAATGCAAATGCAATTGAATGTGAAAAGGCTCATCAATGTAGGCTGAAGAGTCTCCTTGTTTGCTATAAAAAGATAAAAAATATGCGCACTTCGAGCTATCATTAGCGGGAAACTCTTTCAAGACTTCTAGTGCCGCAAAGTAGGCTACAGAAATGGGACTGTCGTGAATAATTTTTTTTTTTTTTTAAAGTAAATATATCTTCATTTATTTGGGTTCCAAAAGGAATCGTTCAGTCAATTCCTCTGAACTTAACCTATTGAGTATATAAAGGATATATGAGACCAAGTGGTTTCTTAATTACTAAGTATAGAAAGTAAAGATTAATCTAGTTATTAATTACAAGGTGTGTTATATTATCTTCCGGGTAGGGAGATCGCTGGGGTGTACCCTCTTCAGCCTTCTGAGGGAGATGGGGTTTACTAGCATGTTTGCCAGTCGGTTTGGGTGGAAGAAAAATACTTCATGTTGTATTGATTAGGGTAATAGTACGCTTAAAAAAAAAAAAAAAAATAGTACGCTAGTCCCCATGAACTCCTTACTCGTAAGATAGCATAATCACTTAAGTGTACATTTGTATATATTCTAAATAAGGAACTTTACCCATACTACTATCTTTTAAGCCACACATTAGGTTAAGTTCAGAAGGAACTGAACGATTCCTAGTGATTATATGAATAATAAATAATAAATGTCTCTGGTTCTGTTTCGCGGCTTAGCGAAATGGTTCTTCATGAGGCTAATTCTCTCCAAAGAAATACGCTAGTGCATTTATGAAAATTTCATTTAATAAATAGTATTAAAAAAAAAAAAAAAATAGTATTATTAAAAAAAAAAAAAAAATGTATTGATTGAATTGCGTTTGCTGAACGAGCTAAAAAGAAGTCAGTGTGGGAGTGTGTGCGTGTGTGAGGGTGTGCGTGTGTATGTGTGTGTGTATGTATGTGTGTGCGTCTTTGTATGTGCGCGTGTGTGTGGTTGTAGCATGCAAGTTAGTTAAATCTTGATGGCATTCTAGTAATTCACTTATTTACCAATTTTCCCAAAACCTTTTCAAACAGCCACACACACACACACACGTGCACACACACAGACACAGTGCTGGCCACACGTTAAGCACTTCCGTTTTCCGCATTCCCCACAGCGTGACAATTGAGATGCACACAGACAACAAATTGCAGCTGAATGGGTCAGTTGATGGTTGCTGCCCGGTTGGTCTGCTTGGGTTACAGCCACCGTGTCTGGGCCAGTCAGCACGGTTTCCCACTGAGGAAAAACCGAAAATCGAGCAAAAAGAACGAGAGAGAGAGAGAGAGGGGAAGACAGCACAGCTGAAGTATGTCAGTTTTCGAGTCGTTCACGTCGTTGTCGTTAACTACCTTTTTAGCTTTTTTTGACCGCACACTCTGTGGCTACTCAGAGTGGTTCTAACTGGGGCGCTGGCGCCGACTCTGGCTGTGCCAGCTTTGACTGCACCAAGTCGAGTAATTTAACGAACAATTTTCCAACTGGGTTTCAGCTCTTCTATAAATAAAAACCGCATGCAAGCGAGCGCAGTCACAGACAAGGACAGTCAGGCACGAGCACGAGCACAAGCACGAGCACGAGCACGTCCACTTCACTCTTGATATGCATGCGGCGATCATTGTGCGCTAAAATTGTGTTTGCCGCACTCACCTTTTCTCGTTTCCAGTTTCATTTGCCGCATTTGTGCAACTATTTTTGGAAGTGTTGGGGAGCAGCGGAGGAAGTGGCATGTGGCGTGTTGCCATGGCAATGTCGGTTGGACCAGTAAGCTTACCTAATTGCGGGATTTAGCCCTGACTTTGAGTCGATGGCCTGGACAGTTGTTGTATCTAGCGACACCAGGCATTGCACATGCATACCCCATACACACACACACACACACACACCCACGCCCACACGCACTGGTGCACACAATCTCTTTGCAAAACACGCAACAGCAGAAAAAAACGAGACATGCCGAAAGGTCTATTCTTGCAGGTTCTTACATCCTCCGCTCGTTTTTATACTAGTTATATATGCTGGTGCAGCATTGAATGATATTGTGTATATTCAATTTTATGTCTCACTTTGATTGGCACTGATAAGTTCAGTTATTGCTAAAATCTGAATAGGTCTTCATACAAAAAGCTGCTTTCTGGACGATTGTTCCTATGGCAGCTATATGTTATAGTGCTCTGATTCTTATGAAATTTTATTTACTTGCTTTATATATAGAAAAACTCTGATGTAGTAAATTTGGTTGCAATATCTTAACAAATAACAAAAATCGGCCGATAGTTTCTATGGCAGCTATGCGATATATCAGTCCGATCTGGCTCGTTCTTACTTATTAACAGCGTGCAGCAATAGGAAGCATGTGTGCCAAGTTTCATTAAGGTTTCTGCAAAACTGAGAGAGAAGTTTGCGTAACAACAGACGGACAGACGAACAGACGGACAGACGAGCAGACGGACAGACAGACACACCTAGTTCGATTCCTCTCTTGATGCTAATTCAAAATATATATATTGTGGCCAGAGCTGTCTGCTAAGGTACGTTACAAACTACTGGCCAAATTGAATATACCCTCTGCAAGGGTATAAAGACAGCTTTGATGAGCAGAAAAACACACACACACACACACACACACGCCCACGTCATCTTTTGTGGTGTCCAGCAGCACAGAAGGGGGGAGAGCAGTTGAGCGCTGGGGAGCGGGCATGTGCTGCATTATAAGCTCGTTGTTGACAGCTTGCTGCATGCTGCATGCAGCAAATGTTGCTCCTTTTTGCCTGCACCTCATGACTTCTGCAGAGGCTGTCAGAGCGCATTGTAGCATTGCACGCAGACAGCTGCAGGCCGATTAAATCTATATTTTTAACCCATGTCCATGTGAATGTGAATGTGTGTGTGAATGTGTGTGTGTATGTGTATGTGTGTGTGTGTGTGTGTGTATGTGTTAGTTACTCGACTTTCAAGTTGCCTTTCAGCCGGATTTGAATCGCTTATGTGCGTACACACACAAAACTCCCACAACCAATGCCAGCAAAACCATAAAAAGAACCTTCTCTCTCCCTCTCTCGCACTCTCTCCCTCTCTTTTCAGTCCATCTGCGCCTGCACTTTGGCCAAGCGGACATCCGTGATAATGGCCCAGTCATAATAGTGCTTGCCCAATCGGCCCCAAACAAGACTGCTTAGCAAACACCTGGTTTATGGTCTGCACTGTCCCCTCTCCGGTCTCCCCTCCCCCCGTGTCCTCGCCTTGCTGAAAGGTTTTCTCGACAAATTCGTTCAAGGTGAAAATTCTTCTGAAAATACCTTGGCAGCTTGGTAGGGCACAAATAAAGTGTCGAAGCGAGGCTGCACTTCAGCTTTGTTCCGGGCTTCATAGTTTGTCTATTTTATTATGACCGAATTTCCTTATGAAATTTCCATTTGCCATCAATTTTTAAAGACAATTTCCTAGCAGCTGTTGAAGTTCATAATGCCACCAAATGTATAATATATTTGCACTATTTAATGTGCTCAATACATCTATCAATGCATCTATTCTGTTTAGGTAATAACTGAAGTACGCTCTTGCAGATCCCTATGCTTAGCTTGACAGTGTAAAGATTGTTTAATATATTTACTCAATATATCTACAAAGGGCATAGTTGAAATTAAGTTGAATTGAGTTGAATGTGTGCTAAGCAGACTATAAGAGTACATGTTGTAGTCAAATCATACATCAAGCTAATAAAATGTGTGCGAATAAATATGACGAAACGACCTTTTTAGACCTATGCAGCAGTCGTGTCATAATTGGAACTTTGTGATTCTTTGGATGGTGCTGTACTAATCAAAGAGCATTTGTGTAGCTCAGCTAAGCCGAGGTAAAGTCTGAAAATACCTTTCATTCAAGCAGGAGCAGCTTTGCTGCACATGGTCGCCTATCAGAAGTGCCTCAGTGTGTTTCACTTTAAGCACATCTTATCTTATTAAAACTTTTTTTTTATTAAGTGTTAATTAGTTTCTTACTTTCTTTGATTTTTGTGTCACTCATTTGGCACTTGAGTGCATTTAATTATTCAATTATTTATTAATTATCAATTAATTTATTATAATAATAATAATATATTCTTCTCATATGAGAGCCCTAACTCAAATAAACTTGGAAGGCCTGCATTCAACTCAATTCATTTTAAGCAAAGGGTATTCGAATAAAGTTTTTTTTGTAACCTCTAATATCTATAAATTTAAATAAAATATGGTCAGTACTCTTAATAAGTGTATTTATTTATTTATTTATTTAACGTCAACTAATATCTACAAATTTAAAAAAAAAAATATGGTCTGTACTCTTAATAAGTGTATTTATTTATTTATTGACGTCAACTAAGACAGTCGACTTAAAATTAAAATTAGTTTATATTTTTTAAATTGAAATCAGAAATAATTAAAATTAAAAAAAAGCAAATAATAAAAGTTTTAGACTTAGATTTTAAAATTAAATTTGGTAAAAATCAAAAATTTAAAATTAATTAAAAATTATAGAGTTTTGGCGACCTTTGTTTTTCATCATTTTGGTGGCTGGCTCGAGGTCATTTAAAATATATATTTTTAAATTTAGGCTGTGGAATATAAAACAAGAATTCCCGATGCAACATTTGCTGCAAAGGATTGGGGAATACCCAGTAAAACTCAATCAGATCAGTAAAGTACATGTATGTTCATAATGCAAGTGCAAATATTACGTAACACATTCAATATAACCAACAGTTTCTAAGCTTAAAACGTTTTCCATTTGATGCCATTGTTAATGTTTAAACTGCGCATTAAAAGTGAATGTTTATATTATTTACAGCATACAGCAAATGATTTATGGCGAAATTCGACTTGAAACTGAATCCATAGAAAGCTACTTTGATAAGCAAATGAGTTTTCTGTGGAAAATCAGCTTACTAAAAGTCGTTATTCGTGGAAAATCTTAGTTGCAACTAGCTGCATGGAGCACTAAGATATGCGAACTCAATATGAAGTACGATTACACAGATACTTTTCAAGAGAATGCTTTCCAATTGATTTCGTTGAGCGCAAGAACATGCCGAGTGTGGCCACTGGACAATAATGCCTGGATGCACACAATCTTCCTGGACCAACAATGGCAGCAGCAGCAGCAGCAGCCCCATCAGCTCATACTCTTCTTTATTCCTTTTCAGCTTGAGAAATAAAACAAAACAAGATGCGATGAATTCCTTTCCCCTTGCTAGAGCCTTTGTGGCGTGCCCTGGCAATGGCAAATTCTGAATGCATTCAGTGGAACTTATCACATTCATATGTGCATGTGTATAAGAATGCGTGTGTGTGTGTGTGTCTCTGCAATGCGCTCAAAGAACAAAGGGAGAGAGGAAGACAGAGAGAGAGAGGGAGAGATGGGAAGAGAAATTCATCGCAATCGAATAGAACTCGGCAGGGAACTTTTTGCCATATAGCACGCATAATTAGCATGCTTTGAAGTCGATGCAATGTGTGGATATATGTGATATATGGCATAATGACCATGGCATGTGTCAAAGGGAATGTCAGCAACTAACAGGGTGTTCATTTCGAATAGTTGCTTGAACTTGAGCAGCGATAACTCACTTATTGCGCTGGCAAATTGTTCAGCCTTTGAGCTTCTATCGAATTCACACATGGATATGGAAATTGGACAATCACTCTTTATAGGGTATGTGCAGTTCGGCTCTGCTGCTGCAGCTGTCTATTTGCTTGCGTAGGGTGTGTGTGTTGTGTGTGTGTGTTGTGTGTGTGTCTGTTGCGTGCTGAGTTGAACAACAATGTTATCGGACCATGCCCACAATGCCCACAAGCCCACGGGCCCAATCGACTGTGTATGCTAGTATCACTGTTTCTGTGTGTTTTTTGTGTGCGTGTGTGTGTGTGAGTGTGCAGCAGTCGCCATCACATTTGCATTTTATACTTTTTGTCACTCGCATTGTTTGGCTCGGCGCGCACAAAGCAACGACAATTTATAACTAAAAAGTAGCTGCAAATAGTTGACACACTTTGTCTCTGCATATCTTTCTCTCTGTACGCCTGTCTCTATGTCTCCCTGTCTCTCTGTATGTGTTTCTTTCTGTCTGTCTGTGTGTGTGTGTGTGTGGGTGTGCGACTTCCATAATACATTAACGCGGCAAGCGGAAGCGGATATGTCACACATTTGCTGCTGCTGGCAACATTGTGGAGAGAAGGCCTCGACAAGGCAACTAGCGCGACAGAGCGAGACAGAGGCTAAAAGAGTGAGAGAGATAGAGAGAGAGATGGGGGAGCCGCAGGCAGCCGCTGGCAGGAAGCGAAGCGAAAATAGCAATCAAAACTTAACTGAATTGCAGCACATGGCACAGCAGCAGCAGCAAGCGAGACACGTATACACATAGACACGCACACACACTTCCAGGCAGACACACACACATACAAAGAGAAGTGCATACACACTGACACCCGCACACACAGTCACCAACACACCTACCAAGTTGCTTCGCTGCTGAGCGAATTAAAACGTAAATGCATTTGGCAGAAGCAGCGGCAACACCAAACAACAGCAAGAACGGCCGATAGCAACACCCGACAGCAACACCCAACAGCAGCAGCAACAGTGGCAGCACCAACAAGTAGGCAAAACAGTTAAGAAAATCAAGAAAAAAGAAGGAAAGAAAGGAGAAGATACAGATACAGATACAGATACAGATACAGATACAGATACAGATACAGATACAGATACAGATACAGATACAGATACAGATACAGATACAGATACAGATACAGATACAGATACAGATACAGATACAGATACAGATACAGATACAGATACAGATACAGATACAGATACAGATACAGATACAGATACAGATACAGATACAGATACAGATACAGATACAGATACAGATACAGATACAGATACAGATACAGATACAGATACAGATACAGATACAGATACAGATACAGATACAGATACAGATACAGATACAGATACAGATACAGATACAGATACAGATACAGATACAGATACAGATACAGATACAGATACAGATACAGATACAGATACAGATACAGATACAGATACAGATACAGATACAGATACAGATACAGATACAGATACAGATACAGATACAGATACAGATACAGATACAGATACAGATACAGATACAGATACAGATACAGATACAGATACAGATACAGATACAGATACAGATACAGATACAGATACAGATACAGATACAGATACAGATACAGATACAGATACAGATACAGATACAGATACAGATACAGATACAGATACAGATACAGATACAGATACAGATACAGATACAGATACAGATACAGATACAGATACAGATACAGATACAGATACAGATACAGATACAGATACAGATACAGATACAGATACAGATACAGATACAGATACAGATACAGATACAGATACAGATACAGATACAGATACAGATACAGATACAGATACAGATACAGATACAGATACAGATACAGATACAGATACAGATACAGATACAGATACAGATACAGATACAGATACAGATACAGATACAGATACAGATACAGATACAGATACAGATACAGATACAGATACAGATACAGATACAGATACAGATACAGATACAGATACAGATACAGATACAGATACAGATACAGATACAGATACAGATACAGATACAGATACAGATACAGATACAGATACAGATACAGATACAGATACAGATACAGATACAGATACAGATACAGATACAGATACAGATACAGATACAGATACAGATACAGATACAGATACAGATACAGATACAGATACAGATACAGATACAGATACAGATACAGATACAGATACAGATACAGATACAGATACAGATACAGATACAGATACAGATACAGATACAGATACAGATACAGATACAGATACAGATACAGATACAGATACAGATACAGATACAGATACAGATACAGATACAGATACAGATACAGATACAGATACAGATACAGATACAGATACAGATACAGATACAGATACAGATACAGATACAGATACAGATACAGATACAGATACAGATACAGATACAGATACAGATACAGATACAGATACAGATACAGATACAGATACAGATACAGATACAGATACAGATACAGATACAGATACAGATACAGATACAGATACAGATACAGATACAGATACAGATACAGATACAGATACAGATACAGATACAGATACAGATACAGATACAGATACAGATACAGATACAGATACAGATACAGATACAGATACAGATACAGATATCAATTTAATTGCATGCTCCATTTGCAGTTTGTAATTTCAGTCAGCGCCGCAAAGTATGCAACGGCAATTTGCAGGCAATTCATGTGGAAAAATGCGTCGTGCATATTTGTGTTTCCGGCCTGTTGCTCTGTTTGTTTGCCTTTCTTTAGCCTATCTATCTGGTCAACAGCAATAAAAATATTTGGATACGCATATATAAATTCATAATAACATTTTTGATAAACGATTCAAATTCAATAACAACTTCAGCGTCAGCCCTGTGTGTGGAACAAGTTGATATTTGAATGCTGAATTTATTTGCAGAGCGCGCGCAATGCAAATAGAAATGCACAAAGCTGTTTGCTTAAGCTAAAACTCATAAACATGAATATTAATATATAATATATATTTAGTATTTATTCATGTGCGCTATGCTGTCGTAATTTCTGTAATGCACATTCGGTGTGGGGCAATTTCAATGGAAACTCATGGCTGCCTGCCTCTATTTAACATCGACCATTGAGTGTATTTACTATGGCACTGATAATCAAATTTTACGATTACCATGAACATCAAGAGTGCTAAAGCAAAAGCAAAACAGAAAGCGAAAGCATTTTGCAGAGTCATCAATCCCAGTCACGTCACATCTCCCCCTCTTCAGTAGCAGCTGCAGCAACAGCAACAGCTGCAGCTGCATCTGCATCGTTTCGACGAAGTCCAGTGCAAAGTTGTGATGCTCGACAAAGTGTATGTAAGTGCTCGCTCGGAATCGCCCTTGTGCCCTTGCGCCCTCTCTCACTGTGACCCTGCTTAGGCATCGAGGGATTCTGCCGTTGATTCAAGAACTGAACTGAACAGAAGAGAACCCTCTCAACCATCCAACCAGACACGACAGAGCTGGCCAGGGCCATTGGCTTTGGCATTGGCTATGGCAATGGCAATGGGTTCGTCTGCTTTTGCTCTGCTCTCAATTGAATCAAATTGAATTCAATCCAATTCGCATGTTGTTCATTGAATTTTGCAGATTATGGCTAAAATAAATTTTAATTTCACAGAGGCTCGTGTCGAGTGCGAGCTGCGTTAAACCCGAGTCGACCCAACAGCGAAACAAAGACACCGAGTGGGCATAAGAGGAAACCAGATCAGATCGGACCAGGCCAGGCCAGGCCAGGCCACGAAGAAGGGGCCATCAATTGTCCGGCAATTCGCATTTCACAATCCTCATTTGTCATTTCTCTTCTCTCCTATTTTCTGCACACTTTTTTTTCTCTTTTGTTCTGTGCTGCTTGTTTTGTTAATTAAATCTGGCTGGTAATTAAAAATTCAGCATCGTCAGAGCGGGCAGCTGCTGTACCAGCTCTACCTGTGCTAGATGTGTGTGCCAGCCAACGTGTGTGTAAGTGTGTGTGTGTGTGGGCTGATGTGTAAGCTGCTTAAACTCCAAACAATGCAGGCGAGCAAAGAGTGAACGAGTGAAAGAGACACAGAAAGAGGCAAAGAAAGAGTGAGAGTGGGAGTGAGATGGCAGAGGTAGGCTAAGCACTGTCATACTGGTTAGAGAGGTGCGCCTGTCAGGCATTTGCTGCGCTTCATTGTTCGCCCTAATGCCAGGCATGGCCAACGCAACACTGCGTATACGCAATGACATTTCTGATTTGGCATTTAGCCGCACTGACTGATGCTGCTGCAATAATGGCCACTGCTGCTGCTGCACACACGACTAGCTGCAGCTTATTGTCACATCCATTAGAATACATGTCACATGGCATGGGAGGGGGGTTGAGGGGTTCACTCTCTCATAAGTTTTCACAATTAATTAGTTTCTGTTGTGCAGCCTCAACTTTGCTGCAATTCAATCAATTACACCCGTCACCTACCGATGGGCGTGTGTGTGTGTGTGCGTGGGTAAGTGATACCTGTCTGTTGCCATCTCGCAGATACATATGTACATTTTAATTACAGCGCTATTCGCAGCTTACCGCAAAACGCTCAACTCTCAGTCGAGCAATGCTCTTGAATCATGACGGATCAAATGTCGAGAGCCCCTTGGAAACCTCTAAAAGGCGCCACGCCCATATCGCCCACAGTGCAATTGAATTGAACTGTTTTCTGCGCCCTCCAAACTATGCTGGCCATCGATAACATGTGCGAGCAATGCCAGCGCTGCTCGCCTTCATTTCAATACCTTTGGCTGGTCCATTAGGGAACACACACACACGCACACATATAGTAATGTTGCTGGCCAATCAGCTTCTAATTGCAGGCATTAAATTCGGCAAGCGAAGGTGCGAATCATATGGAATTATGGATTACACATTACGTATACGTAATATGGACTATGGCTTATGGATTATGCATTATGTTGCAAGATGAAGCACGAGCTGGGCAATTTCAATTTTAAGCTACTGCTTTAGCCACGTGGTGTCCTACTTAATTCATATTGAATTCATATATTTATACCCTTCGACCATTGAAAATTGTCATAAACGGGTATACTCACTTTGTGCAAATATATGTAACAGGCAGAAGGAGGCGTGGTAGCCCCACAAAGTGTATATATTCTTGCTCAGGATCACTAGCCGAGTCGATTGAGCTATGTCCGTCTGTCCGTCTGTCTGGATGAACGCGCCGATCTCCGCTATTAGAAGAGCTACAGACACCAAACTTAGCATGAATATTACTGTATACCATACGTAGATCAAGTTTATTTTCAATTTGGAATAACACGCCTACCGCCCCCGCAATCCGACAATTTTGATTTTCATTACGATTCACATTCGAAGTACTCATTGCTTAACGTTCTGCTTTAGCATATATATAGATAAATACTATATGAACTTATCCTCCAATCCGATCGAACAATAAACACTTTAGTTATTAGTTAAACTATTTTAACCCTTCGACCAGCAAACATTTTGTCGAGAACGTCATAACTATATTACTTGAACAGGAAAGAAATGGACGAACGATGCGACCGCGTAGCGCGAACTGTTTCTCGACTTTTCTTTTTCATGCACATATCAATTACCGAAGATACATACTTATACTTACATTTGTACACAACCAATAGGTGGCGTGGTAGATCGATATGAATGTATGCAAGTATTTTCATGCATATGCAGGGTATCCCACTGTCGGGTGCCACTCGACTGTTGCTCTCGTTTTCTCTTATTGTTTGTTTGTTTTTTTTTCCTGTTTTTTTGTTTTTCTCGCACTCATCACATTAATATTTGATTATACAATTAACAACGCGCAAACCGCAGCACATTCGCCCACCTTTTGGCCGTGTGTACATATTTGTTGCGTAAATCAATTATTAAAATATTATCAAGCATCTGAACAATGTAATTACGTCTATTTATACGGCGGGCAATTGGGCACAAGTGGGAGTAGAGCCACATAAATCGCAAAACCTTTAAACTCGCATTTCAATTTTAATGTAGTATCAAGCAGAGAGCAAAGCTACCTTGGGTTAAGAGGTTGCCCTGCACTAGACTGTTAGCACTCCCTTCATAGCCTTCATGGGAAATTGCCAAGCAAAGCAAACTGACAATTGCATTTGAACATTTCCTGCGTTAGTTCGATGCGAATGCGAATGCGATATCAATATCAATATTCAATTAGGGAAATTTCATCACTTAATCACTTGACTTAATCAACTCGAGCGGAAAACCTCGATTTCATTATTATTTATTGCAAATTTCTCACATTTATTTATGTACTTTAATTAGTGCTGTTCATACTGCCCTGCTCTGCCTCCGCTCAACACATTTGAGTAAATAAAACAGTTCACTCTGCACTCTTCAAAGTGCAGTTAAAATAAAAAAAAAAATAAAAAAAAAATCTGGTGAGAGTTTCCTCTTTGGGCTTATCCGCACGGCTTATGGAATCAATTAAAGAGGCTCGCAGAAGAGGAGACAAAGCGAAAGCGAGCGAGAGAGAATAAATATTTATGAATCGCGTCGGTGATAAAGCGTAAATTTCCATTAATGAGTGAGCGCAGCAGGATAAATAAACAATTAATAAATCTGCCTGCTAGCAGTGGCAGCGAGAGGGGGGGGCGTGTCAAGTAAATAAATGAATGCGGGCAGATGAATAATAAATGCAATGTTATGCAATAATTGTGTATTGTGTATTAAATTCAAATTGCCAACTAAATGCATAATTTATCAGCGTTCAATTTGCAACTCTCCTCCTCTTCCCCCTCTCTTTCTCTCTACTCGTCTCTCCCTGCCTTTCCCTTTTTTTGCCCCACTCACTCTTTGTTTTGATTTAATTTTTAATTATTTACATGTTTGAAAATTGCAGCGAGTATCGCTTACATTTTTGTGCGTTGCCAACGTGCCGCATGCCACATGGCGCGTGCTGCCTGCCCCATCTCTCTCTTCCTTTCCCTCTCGCCCTCTTTCACTGCCTATCGCGCTTGCCACACGCCCGCTTGCTATTGTTCAATGTTCCTAATTAATAAGCAGGCATAAAGCTGAGGCACCACCACCAACCACCTGGCTTAGCACCCTCTCCACCCCCTCCCTTGCTCCCTCCACTTGCCACGCTGTTGCTGCCCAGGTGAAGCAGCAAAACTGCAAATTGCCAAGACGAATTCCGAACTAACTAACTTCCTTCGACTGTGGCACGCAAGCCGCAACACTTCCGCCGGCTGTGGTTTCTGCGGATGCGGCTGCCGCGCCCCCCCCCCCACCTTCTGCCCAGCTGCCTCAAACTCCCTGTTTCCTACTTCTGCCCCTGCAGCTACATCGCATCAAGCTACATTTCTGACTGCTTTCATTTAATTAAAAATTTATTACGTCCCCTGAGCTGGCAAACAGTTCGGTTCACTTCTCCGTTCACAGTTGCCAACTCGCTGCTCTTCTCGCTCCGCTTAAACCACTCACTCTCTCCCCCCGCCCCCCCTTCACTCTGCTGCATGCTGCTTACTTGCTGCCTGATTGACATTTAGACATTTCAAGTGAAAGCTGCAAAAAATCAACATTATTTCGTATTGTTTGCTCTGCAGCAAACGCACAAGCAAAACAAATAAATAATAATAGAAATTTGCTAAGCCATCGCCCCTCCCCTGCCCTGCTCTGCCCTGCTCTGTCCGCCCACACACACTCGCAGGCATAACCCCTTCGTGTGTTTGTGTGTAGGAATTTCAATGCCTTGCTGTCAAACGCTTTCGCCGCAAATTCTCCAATAACTTGTAATCATTGCATGTTCTGCGGTCACATGCTCATATTGTACTACCAGACTGTCATATGTATGGCAAGGATGCAGCTCATTGTGCACATGTAAATGCCGAGCAGTTTATTAGTCGTGTACAAGTGTCATGTTAACTGTCACACTTCAATGTCAAATTGCTTAGCCTTGACTAACTGTCTGCCAGATTGTAGACTTGTTTTTGCATTGTCAGATATGCACGTCATATAGTCATATGTTCAATCATATGTCAGTGCTTTAATTGCTCACCTATCTGCATATTTGCTGTCTTTGCATTTGCTGTCTAGCATGCAGTCTATATTGCCACACTTACAGCATTAATAATTCCCAACAGCAAATGCTTGCTTACTTAACTTGAATAAACATTAACCTAAGTGGTTTAAGAAGGCAGTTAGTGTAGTAAATAAAGTTTTATATGAGCTTTATCTACATACTTTCAACAGAAATCGGCATGCCAATTTTGATATCTCTGGCTCCCATGGGAGCTGAGATCGACGCGCTCATACAGACTTTATATGTAGAATTTACAGAATCTTATCACTTAACTGCAGCAAGTAGAAACTTAAAACAGTGCTAACCATCGACTAAATCATCAATCACTACTAGACCTATCAGAGAACTCGTAGATTCTGTACCGAAATTCAAAATTTTGAAAGTTTTTCGAATTTTTTTTAGGTTAAGTTGAAATTCATACGTGATTGGCAGGTTTTGACTTCAGATTCGGATTTGCAAGGTCAAAAAACCTATAGAAACATATATCGCATGACTCAATCATGACCCTCTATTATTTTTCGATTTTTTTGAGGTTAAGTTGAAACTTAGACGTGCAGGGTAAATTTTGACTTTGAATCCGGGCTTAGAAGGTCAAAATACATATTAAAATGTATATCGCATACCCAGAACAGGATTCTATATCTTTCTATATCTTATATTTAAAGGTTTTTCAGGCTTTTGAGGTTAGGCCGAAGTACCCGAATTCGGTTTCAGCAACCCAAAATACATATAACTACATACATATGCCGCATATCCAGATCAAGACACTTTTTTTTTGTGAGCCTGTGTAATCAACCAATTTGTTATGATGATTAATAACCACTATATAAACATATAGTTATGCTATATTTATACAATACTTTTGATGCTAATTTGAAGCGGAAACTGAGAAAGAAAATGTCTTGAACTAAAAAAGTGATAGATCTTAAAGTTCAAATATATCTTTAGTTTCATGAACGATTGACTTAAATAATCAACCAATTTGTTATGATGCTTAATAAAAAACTCTTTGTTCACTACTGTATATACATATAGTTATACTCAGTTGATGCCAGCACACCTTGCACTGCCTGCTCTTAGTCCAAGTCGAAACAGGCACTAGAGGAATGAGAAGCCAACTGTTGTGCTACTTTCAGTTGTCTGGCGAATGTCGTGCCAGTGGAAGTGTGGCAAGTTATGTCGAAACTTATGCACACTATACACTATATGTTTTGCATGGAAATAGATACACAACCTCAAGAGATTTGCTGGATAAGGTGTCTGTGATTATGAAAGTTTCGAGCGATAAACACGCGAGAAAAAGTTATGCGAGACAAGTATCTAAGGCATCGGCATCGAACACCTTGGGGTAATTGAAAATAATTGGACTGTTTCGATGAGAAAGCGATTTCCGAAACACTTGCGAGCATGTGTAAGCGTAAAAATAAATAAATTGCTAAATATTGTAGCAAGTGCATGGAGTGGAGCATGTTGTTGCCCTCTGGCCATCTCACAGTGTGCCCCACAATGGCCATGACCAGCAGCACAGCTGACACCCCTTCCGCCCACTCGTGGCAATTTTCTATGCAACTGGTCTGCGACTGGCCCTGCCTGGACACGAACTCGGGTCATACTTTTAAAGATTTATGGCAAAATGCAAACAAATAAACATAAGGCAAGGAGCGAGAGAGAGGGGGAGAGTTACAGTAACATTTTGTGGCTTGACCGAAAAAAAAAAGAAGAAGAAGAAACAGAAGAAGTAGAAGAAAGTTTAAAGAGATGCGACCGCAGTTGATTCAGTTTTATTTGCTCTCGCCTGGCAATCATTTTTATTAATTTTTGAAAGAATTCCGGTTTCGACAACGGCGCCATTAATAAGAAATGGCAGGCCCCGATGCCCCAAGTAAAACTTAGTTTGGTAATCATTGGGGAGCATCGCACACAGCAGCACACTCCGATCACTCCCGGCACAGGCGAAGGTTAGAAGAAGAACAACAACGAGATGAAAACTTTCGTTCACTCTCTCCACATGCCGCAAATATTTTCCAAATTAATCTTTCGTCTTTGTAAAAACCAAGGGAACAACTGAACTGTTTGACCCCACACCCCCCCACACTTTGCTTCCCCTCAGCTACGCATAGAGCGGCCCTCCCAAGAGCTATGGAAATGCCAGGCGAACAAACTTCGAGGCAGTCAAAGTTCAGCATGAATATCTCATGAGCTGATAAGCAATCGAAATACGAAACGTTCTACGGATCGGGATAATTCATTAGTTTATGCATACTGCGCATCGGCATCTATCGAATCTGCATGGACATCAACCTTTGGCATTTCGACTGGCTGCAAGCTTAATCAGCAGGTACGTGGCATAAACTCGTTAGTTACGTGAGAGTGTAAAGCATCGACAGCTCCACAATACACTCTGCTAACAGACTCTTGACGTGTGTGAGTGTGTGTGTGTGTGTGTGTGTGTGTGCGAAATAACGAGGCAAACGTGTAGTACAATGAGTTTCCAATTTCATATCGCTGAGTTAACTTTGTTCTCCAAGCTCAACTATATATAGAAGGTCTTTGTTATAGTTACAATATCGGTGATGCATTTTATGGATGCAATGCATGTGGGATGTGTCTCTAAGCAGCAGCTCAAAGGGAGAGAGAGAGAGAGGGAGAGAGAGGGAGAGAGGGGGAGAGAGGGAGAGAGGGAGAGAGAGGGAGAAAGAATCTACAGATATGCCGAACTACGCATTGTGTGCTGCTCTGGCAACTGTCAAGTAAAGACAGAGACAATGCATGTCATACAAGTAACCAGAGAGAGCAATAGAAAGAAAGAGAGAGATATACAATCTTCAGATATTTGAAACTATATATCTTGTGCTTCTCTCGCATACAAAGACAGTTTGATTGACACGACAGAGACTTTATATCTGCATTGTTCGGCAAGCAAGGAGAACATATGAATTGAAATAGATATATATTGAACAGGCTCAATCCCTCTTCTTCTAACTGTAACTTTAGAAGTCAGCAAAGAAACGGCAATAGTTATTCATTAGTTAATTGAACCGGAAAGGGAACTAGCACTGATAACATAACTGCAACTGCAACTGCAACTGTCACTGGCAATGTACAATTGTCGACAAGTCTGTATGTCTGCCTGTTTGTCTGTCTGCCTGCCTGTATGTCTGTCTCTCTGCCTCTCTGTCCATTTACTACACAAACAAATAATAAAATGCACATTTAATTGTTGCTGAAAGTTTGCTAGTTGCCGAGTCCATTCACGACTCGAACGTAATCTATGCAGTCTATATTGTCACACTAACAGCATTAATAATTCCCAACAGCAAATGCTTACTTACTTAAATTGAATGAACTTTAGTTGTTTAAGAAGGCAGTTAGTGTAGTAAATAAAATTTTATATGAGCTATATCTACATACTTTCAACAGAAATCGGCATGCGAATTTTGATATCTCTGGTTCCCATGGTAGCTGAGATCAACGCGTTCATACAGACTTTATATGTAGAATTTATAGTAGAATTTACAGTATAACTTACAGTAATGTAAGTAACAGAATGTTATCACTCAACTGCAGTAAGTAGAAACTTAAAGCAGTGCTAACCATAGATTAAATCATCACAATTATAACTATCAGAGAACTCGTAGATTCTGTGCCTCTGCCATTAAATCGTTTACTACGAGTTGAGTTAATCCAATAATCCAATAAAATATTGATTCAAATCTACATAGTTCACCTTATATGCAAGTTGTTTAACATTTCGTCACTTTCGATTCTAATTTGAAGCGGAAACTGAGAAAGAAAATGCCTTGAACTATAAAAGTGATAGATCTTAAAGTTCAAATATATCTTTAGATTCATAAACGATTGGTTTAAATAATCAACCAATTTGTTCTGATGATTAATAAGAACAGACTGTTCACCATTGTATAAAGTTATATTCTGTCTGCCTCTCTGTCCATTTACCACACAAACAAATAATAAAATGCACATTAAATTGAAGCTGAAAGTTCGCTGGTTGCCGAGTCCATTCAAGACTCGAGCGTAATCTATGCATTTGCCAGTTATCCTGGGCAAGGATAAAGGATAACGCAAAACTTTCAGCATAATCATAACGATGCATATTTGCGAAAGCATTTCGATGTATAATGCAAATGAAAAATACCACATCTAGATATGTATACATACAGTATATATGCTACTATATATATATAGCGCATACTCTATATATGCCATAATTGATATGTTTACGTAGGATGTTGCAACCACAGACCGCAAAACTGACTAAATTAAATGTGCGGCTTCCAATTGGATTATCGTGTGGCAGCCCAACTTGAATGCGAGAACTTTCCCAAAAAAAAAAAAAAAAAGCCAGAGAAATCCAAGAACAAGTGGAAGAGATGGCACAAGTGGAAGAAGAGTAGGAGAGAGAGAGAGAGAGAGAGAGAGGGAGCGCAACATTGCCATGGAAGAAGTCTCGTTCGTTTGGCTGATTTCATTAGACGAATCTCGAGAATGATATCCATAAATAGTGCTTTGTTGGGTTGGGTTAAATAATTGGATTAATGTCAAATACATATGTACTGCATACTTCAGAATGAGAAAGAGTAAGAGAGGGAGGAGGGAGAGGGGGGATGGGGGGTTTGTAACTCTACAAAGTGTAGTGGCATAAGCCAGGCGGGCTTAGTGCAACATTTTCATTTTCAAGTTCATGAAATTTGATGGCCAAGCATCCTTGTGAATGCTTGAGCTGTCGCCGAGCTTGCTCTCCCTCTCTCTCCCTCTCGCTCTCCCTCTCGCTCTCCCTCTCTCTCTGCCTCCCTCTCTCTCTGCATCTCTTTCTGTCTTCATCTCCAACTGTATCTCCATCTGTACCTCGCTCGGGGTGCTCACAATCGGTTTCATTAGCCTGTGTAAAGCTCAACCCCAAAACACAAGTCCCAGTCCCAGTCCCAGTCCCGAGCGAAGTGCTGCCCTCTCGCTCGCACTTGACTGAGCAGCACTTGTCGCAGCGCAAACACTTGAATGGCAAAATGAAACATTATGATGACAGTTGAAAGAGGAGCAGCCCAGAGCGAGGCGAACGAACAGAAATTGAAATTGAGAGCGTATATTGTGAATTGCAAAATAATGAATTGTAAATTGCTCAGCGGGCACACACACACACATGCACACACGCGCACACACACGCACATTAATTTATTTATTATGCTGCGCAATAAAATCAAATAAAAATCACTCTTATTTCAGGCCTGCCTCCTGCCTTCCCCCTGTCGTCTTACGCGCCCCGCGGGGGTGTGTGGCATAAAAATTGAAAACTAAAATCGATTTCCGCTTGACAAATAACTTAAGTGGCAGTTTGTATACGAGCTCAAGAACACACACGCACACACATGCATACACACACACACACACAGACACACGTACATACTTGCACACACACTCACACAAGCAGAGATTGGTCAAATTTTATACATAACTATGTTTGTATGGGCAAATTTCATGCATGCAGAGCACATCAGAGCGAGGCGGGAGTGTGTGGGGGTGTGTGGGTGTGCGGGGGTATGCCGTAGATTGAAGTTGTTGGACGGCTGGGTGGGTTATGCTTTCAAAAATATTCCACACGATTAATTTTTGCGATCCATTAAAAAGATTTACTCAAATTGACAGAATCATCGAGTGCTGCTGCTGCTGCTGCTGATGCTGCCTCTGCTGATGCTGTCCTCGACGCGCTGTCCTCGAACCTGGCCCTGGACGCATGAAAAATATTATTCCCTCTCGCGCACGCGACTCCACACTCCCCCACACTCTCCACACTCCTCGCACCCTGCAGCAGCAGCACGGCACAGCTCTATCTGCTGGTACTGCTGCCCCGCCTCTGCCTCTGCTTCTGCCTCTGCCTCCTTAATCTGGCATTGGTTTCGCCCGGTTTGCTGCACACACAAAGTGTCTCAATTTGCATGCGCTAAGCTGTGCTGCTGCTGCTGCGGGCGCCTGGGGGCGGGTTGCCGCTGGGCGTGGCCCATTAAATGCATGTACAAAATCATAAATTCACACTCATTATCAGATTAGCGGGCGGTATTTTACCCCTGGCTGCAGAGGACTCTCTATATCACACACACTCTCTCTTCCTCTCTCTCTCTCTCTCTCTCTCTCTCTCTCTCTCTCTTCATCTCTCTCTCTTTCTCGCTTGCCCCCTAGCACCAGCTCTTCCCCCTCTGCAACTGCAGGCCATACAAATTGAATTTCTGGAATAGAATTTATGTGATTTGTATACCCTGCACAGGCTACGTATGTGGGGTATATCTATTTATGCTCGTAGACCTAAAGAAGACTAATGTGTATTGCAATGAAAACTCCCCTAATGGACACCTCAATCAATCGGACACCTCCCTTAAGCGAACACTTCTCTTAAGCGGACACCTTTTTTAAGCGGACATATCTCTAAAACGGACATCTCTCTTGAGCAGACACTTATGTACCATAAGAGAACACATCTCTTTAGGAGGCACATCTCCTAAGCGGACACCTCCCTTTAGCGGACACCTCTCTTAAGCGGACACATTTGTTAAGCGGATACCTCTCTAAAGCGTATGTCAATGAAAATTCCCCTAATAGACACCACATAAGCGGACGATTCCCTTTAGCGGACACCTCTCTTAAGCGGACATTTCTCTTAAGCGTATTACAGTGAAAACTCTTCTTGTAGACACCCCATAAACGGACACCTCCCACTAGCGGACACATCTCTTAAGCAGACACTTCACATAAGCAATCGAATACTTCACGTAAGTGAACACCTCTCTTAAGCGGACACCTCTAACAAGTGAACACTTCTCTTAAGCAGACACTTCAAATAAACGAATACCTCTCTTAAGCAAGCAAACACCTCTCTTAAGCGGACACTTCCTATAAGCGAACACCTCTCTCAAGCGGACACATCTCCTATGCTGTCCATCCTATTAAGTGAACACTTATTCACTAATTTTTCGCGTTCAAATATTCGAAATAATTTTGCTTTACAAGGCCCCTGAAATCATGATTGCTCAAAGCACTGTCTTTAAAGTGACAACATTACAGGGTATTTGACAACTGAGTTTTTCCAACACGCGCTCCGATTTTTCGCATGTTTGCAGCAGAACGCGAATGCGAACGCGCCGACTGACAACAAGCGCCACTGCCGACACACACACACACACACACACACAAGCCACAAGAGCATGCACACACACAAGGCTGCCCCATCCCACCAACACATACATACACACACACGCACACATGCATAGAGGCAGGCAGGCTGACTGAGAGTCGCACACACAATGAGCCTTTTACCCTTTTCACGTTTGGCACTTCAGTCGCGCCGCATTTGTATAAAATGTAAATTAAGTTAATGGTAATAAAGTGTCTATTATGTAAGTAACAAGAGTGTGTGTGTGTGTATGCGTGCGTGCCTCTGTTTGTTTGTGCTGCCTGTGTGTCTCTCTAAGCGGATCTATTAAGTGATTTCAAATTAGCCTCGTTGGCTACTGCCAAATTGCTGGACACAGCCAGCTGCCACGCCCACGCCCACGCCCACCTCCCAGCAATGCCCACTCGCATGCCGCCGCCCTTTTCTCGTCGATTCGTTTAAAGTTTTGCATATTTCTGTCTATCCTAATTATGCAACCAAATTGATCGACGCAAATAATAATGGAATTAGTTGAGGATGACAAAGCGAACGGGATGGATAAGTGTATCTGTGTCTCTCTGTGTGTGTGTGTGTGCGTGAGTCACTCTTCGTGCGGGTACTCGCACAAAGCGCATAATTAACGTTCCATTGAGCAATTTGAATATTTGAGCTTTTGATTGGCGTGGCAACTCTGCCAGCTGCTCAGATTCTTTCGGGCCAAAGGAGCAAACGGAACAGCATAAAAGCAGCACACGCACCATGATATAGGTCAACCGGCAGAGGGGGAAAGAGACGGGGTGGGGGGGGAGGTAAAGCAAATAATGTATTGTATGTGGAAGACAGGCGAGGCAGACCGCCAAAAGGAAATTCAACGGAACAAATGAAACAGAGCGAAGCGAAAGTTGCCAGCAAAATAGGAAAATTGGAAAATCTGAAAACAGGCAGCAGGCGGAAGACAGAAGGCAACGAGATGAAAAGCGAGTAAGGTAACAAGGCGAATCAAGCGCAGACATTGTCCGGAAGATATACCAGCAGCTAGCTATACACAGTGCTATAAACTGCCATAAAGAGCGACTCTGTACGCTTTAAAAACGCAACCCGAAATGGCATAATAATTTCTCCAACTTCAGACATTACAATGGAAAGTGGAAGAAGCTTTTAGAGAGACGAGTCTTAAATCACTTGGCCGTGCAAGTAAGAGGGGGGAATATGCCATCTACATATATACGAGGGGTAGTACATACATGTATAAACATATACATAGCTATGTATACGAGTATGTCCAGTGCGAGTCCAGCTCTCACTCTCTCTCTCTCTCTGCACGGGCATAAATCAAGTTATGCGACACACCGCAGGCACAGACAGCTGGGCAAGCAGGGGAGAGGGGGCCAGGCCGAAGGCTAGCTGACAGGGGCATAACTTTTAGAGCCGCACAAACACGGCCATTACATGTGAAAGCCTGAAGCTTAGCTGCCATAAAGCCATCAATAAAGCACAGCGCAATTGCGAATGGCGTTGCAGCTGGAGTTCGCTCTCTCTCTCTCTCTCTCTCTCTCTCAGGGCTGTGACTGTAGATACGCAGGCTTACGGGCTTGTGGTAGCATGAGGGCAGAGCGAGGGAGGGGTGTGGGGGGGTTGGGGCATTCAAAAGCGCTGGGCATAACTGTGCCAAAAATCGCATAATTAACCGTGCATGGCTGGGGCCATTAAATGGGCATCAACTGGCGGCAGTGCGAGTAATGATTATCAGGCAGCGCCGACGACGACTGTGCCACAGATGATAAGCTTGCAGTTACGGCCAGACACACACACACCTGCTGCTGCTGCTGCTGCTGCTGCGCTAAGCCGTTGAAACGAATTGAAAGTGGCGGCGTGTACAAATTGCCATGGCCTGAACTTCAAATTGGACTTACGAGTAGACACTGGATTAGTGTGAGTGTGCGTGCGAGTGTGTGTGTGTGTGCGAATAAGTAACTCTGTGTGTGTGTGTGTGTGTGAAGGTTGCTTGGCTGCCTGCCTGCCTTGCTTGGTCGCTATTTCTCACTCTGCGCACGGCCTTAGAACAAAGCAGCAGTAATTTAACTTGTTAATCCGCGCTGAAAAGTATGCTACATTTTTCGCACTCCCCCCACGCCCACGAGTAGTGACAAGAAAATGCAATAAAAAAGAATTGCAGACAATGAAGTCCTTGATCTTGATGCCAATTTGATGTGCTTGCTCTCTGCTACAGCAGCAAACTTTTGCCGAGCAGCGAAGCCTTGACCCAAATGTACACACACTCCCACACACACACACACACGCACAGTGCAAAGGCGGAACCAAGCGAGCCCCATTAAAGTAGCAGCTGCATGAAAGGTAGAGGGAACGAGAGAGCGAGAGGGGACGCGACAAGCAAATGTTGTTGCCGCTGATGACTTGGGGGAATTCGCCCGTCAGCCCTGGCCTGCCCTGTCGCCAGCCCTGTCGCCCGCCCTGCAAGTGACGCTGGCAGGCATTGACTGCCTGCCTGACTGCCTGCCAGCTTGGCCGTTTTCCATGCGCTTGCATTTCCCACTCACAGTCACAGTCATAGTCACATTCGCAATTCGCACCCGCACTCCCATTTCGCAATTCGCACTCGCACTCGCATTTCGCATTCGCATTTCGCACGCGCGCTTTCATTCACTTTGCCTTCCATCCGCTTTCATTAAAAGTAATTGCGAAAATCTGTTTGCCATATCAATAAGGTCCCATGTTGGCTGCCAACTTGCGGCATGTTCCCGCAAGCGAATTCGCCGCCATTTCCCCCAAGTTACCCAATTACATTTCTACACTTCGTTTACCTGTTTGGTAATTCTTAGGAATATTTCTCCAGCCAGTGATGTTAAGATTCAATATTATGATGTACGGATTCTTCACTTAATACCTTTCTAAAGCGTATTTCAATGTAAATTCCCCTTATGGACACCACATAAACGGACGATTCCCTTTAGCGGACACCTCTCTTAAGCGGACATCTTTCTTAATCGTATTACTGTGAAAATTCTCCTAGTAGACACCAAATAAACGCACACCTCTCACTAGCGGACACCTCTTTTACGCAGACACTTCACATAAGCAAGCGAATACCTCCCTTAAGCGGACACCTACCATAAGTGAACACCTCTCACAAGCAGACACTTCACATAAGTGAACACCTCTCTTAAGCGGACACATTTGTTAAGCGGATACCTCGCTAAAGCGTATTTCAATGTAAATTCTCCTAATGGACACCACATAAACGGACGATTCCCTTTAGTGGACACCCCTCTTAAGCGGACATCTCTCTCAAGCGTATTACTGTGAAAATTCTACTAGTAGACACCAAATAAACGCACACCTCTCATTAGCGGACACCTCTTTTAAGCGGACACTTCACGTAAGCAAGCGAACACCTACCTTAAGCGGACACCTACCATAAGTGAACACCTCTCACAAGCAGACACTTCACATAAGTGGACACCTCTCTTAAGCGGACACTAACATACGTACTTTTACTTTAAAGTGACAACATTACATAATATTACAAAAAAAAAAAAAAAAACCTTCGTTTACCTCAAAGTTGGCACTGTTTCAGCTGCTCAGCCTTGGCCACTTTTAGCTGTTTCCCAGCCAACTTCTACTAGTCGGAACACACACTGAGACGCAAGTCAGCTTGATGCCTGAGGTATGCAACCTCGTCGAAAATGTGTCGAATTGCTTAGCCCCATGTTGACTGGCCACGAATTGAGGAATGCCCCAATTTGGTGTAGCTTCTTGCTCCGATTACAACACTATTCACGGCAGCAACAGGGGCGCTGCTTGTTTACACGGCTCATAAGCACCCGCCCACACTTAGGCACACTCTCTCCCCCCCCCTCTCTCTCTCCCCCTCTCTGGCACACTCAGACACACACTTGGCAGGCACACTTGAACTCGCACACACGTTGAGAGAAGAGGCAAACAATCTCCGATTCTGGGCCGTGCACATAATTACAACAAACGTAGCTGGAGAGGCACAAGCAGCAGGCAGCAGGCGACAGGCAGCAGGCAACAGGCGACATTCGACAGGACAACAAGGAGCAGGAGGTGGCAGACGAGGCAGCTGTCTCAGCACGTGCAGCCTCATTGACGGATAGTGTAGTCTGCCCCTCCCTCTCTCTCTCTCTCCTGCTGCCCAGTCATTGCCAGCTGACTTTAAGAGAGAGACAAATAAAGTCGCCCACATTTGTATGGCAACATGAGGCACGTTGCACGTTGCACGTTGCACACTGCACTCGGCAATTACCTTTGGCATTTCTTGGCATATGTAAAAATTGAAATTTGAAACTGCCAAATTAAGCAACATCTCCCCCCGGCCTCCGCTCGCACTGCACCACCCCCCTTCTCGGGCGAGCCCACAGTGCCTGTCAAAATAATTCGTCCGAAATGTGCGCAATGCAAACGAAATGGATACGCAAAATGTAAAATGAAAAATAGGAAATTTCGAAATGCAAAAATGGAAAATCGAAAATGGAAAATGGGAAATGGAAAATGGAAAATGGTAAATGAAAACTGGCAAATGTTAAATGGTAAATGAAATGTGGAATGTGTGCAATGCTCCATGGGGCAGCTCGCTGTTGAGGCCGCAAAGCGATTGCAGATGATAAGCGCAGTGGGAAAACACAAGGAAATTCAATATACGAGGGTCGTTTGATAAGTCCGTGACTTTTTGTATTTGCCGCGCACCTGCTCTAAATACAACACTGCTCCTGTCAGCAGTTATCGATTAACAGCTGACTGTAAAATTTTGAGAAAGCTGCGTTTCTTAGTTTGCGTTTTATAGGCATTGAAAGCAGACGATCTCGTAAATTTTAACGAAAATGGAAAAAAGTGAATTTCGTGTGCTAATTAAGCATTATTTTTTGCGTAAAAAATCCATCACCGAAACCAAGGAAAGACTTGATAAATATTATGGGGACTCTGCACCATCAATTTCAATGGTTAAGAAATGGTTTACTGAGTTCCGTTGTGGTCGTACCAGTACAAGTGATGCCGAACGTTCAGGTCGCCCAAAAGAGGTCGTCATGCCAGAAATCGTCGACAAAATCCATGGAATGATATTGGATGATCGGAGAATGAAAGTGCGTGAGGTAGCTGAGGCTGTAGGCATCTCAACTGAACGGGTACATCACATTTTACATGAATATTTGGACATGAAAAAGCTTTCCGCGCGATGGGTGCCGCGATTGCTCACACACGACCATAAGCGCAACCGTGTGACCATTTCAAAGGAGTGTTTGGCGATGTTCAACCGCAATCCAAACGAATTTTTGCGCCGTTTCGTTACCGTAGACGAAACATGGATCCACCACACCACACCAGAGACCAAAGAACAATCAAGACAGTGGGTTTCTCCGGGTGAACGTGCACCAAAGAAGGCCAAGGTGGGTCTGTCGGCCAACAAGGTCATGGCCACAGTTTTTTGGGATGCACAAGGTATCATTCACATCGATTACCTTGAAAAGGGTAAAACGATCACCGGCGAATATTATTCAGAGCTTTTGGACAGATTCGATATTGATTTGAAGCAGAAACGACCGCATTTGGCGAAAAAAAAGTGCTGTTCCATCAGGACAATGCACGGGTGCACACGTGTGTAGTCAGCATGGCAAAATTTCATAAATTGGGCTACGAACTGCTACCCCATCCAGCATATTCTCCAGATTTAGCCCCCTGTGACTATTTTTTGTTTCCAAACATGAAGAAATGGCTCGGCGGTAAGAGATTCGGGTCAAATGAAGAGGTCATCACAGAAACAAACGACTATTTTGAGGGCCTTGAGAAAACCTATTATTTGGAAGGAATAAAAAAATTGGAAAAACGCTGGACTAAATGTATAGAGCTAAAAGGAGATTATGTTGAGAAATAAAACGCTTCTTTGACGAAAAAAATATATTTTATTCAAAAAGTCACGGACTTATCAAACGACCCTCGTATTTGCCAAAAAGTTGCCTTAATTAAATTGATCTCGCGAGCTGCGACTGTCTCTATGTATGTGTGTGTACGTGTGGGAGACTGGTCTCTGCCCCTCCCTCTTTCCCCCTTCATCCACCTGCCTCTGCTACCTATTGACATTTGCGACTTTCAACTTTCAAACAAGATTTCATTTTTAATTAAAACACCTTTTTTTTGGGCCTATTTCGAAGAAAGTTTAATTAAAAATCGGCCAGCAAATATGTTTCCTTTTCTGTTGCATAGTATATGTCACTCTGATTCGAGATGCTTCGATTTACAGCTCAATAGTTTGCCTAATTACAACAAGAACAATTTATATTAACTTCTTGGACTTTTCTAAAGAAAACTCCTAATGAGATTCCTCAAATAGCTAAACCAATTTGCTGTTAACTTTTCACACACACACAGAGAAAAAGAGACAGAGTGAGAGGGAGAGAGAGAGGGGAGACTTTTCACAGCTTCCCTAATCGATGCTGGCAAAAGTTTTCTAATGCCCAATTGCCAAAGTTGGCAACATTTCAAAAATGTTCTACGCTGAATTTTCCCCCTTCAAAAATTACTGCTATTCTCATTGCGAGAGTACGCACTCTAATTGCCCCCGCGGCAGTCATAAATCGATGGAGTGGTAAGAAAAAAATATAGCAGGCAGAAAAGAAGTAACAGAAAGTCAGAGAAAGTAGCAGAAAGTAGCAGAGAGTAACAGAAAGTCACAGAAAAAAAAATGTAACAGAGAGTAACAGAAAGTCAGAGAAGTTACCCCCGCAACTTAAAGTCAGCCTGGTGCGCGTTGCGCATACGCCGTGTCTGCCTGTCTGACGAGGTGTGGCGCGACTTTAATGTTTGCCGTGCCAACAGCTCAATTTTAATATGTTTACACGAATCGAGAGTTTGCATTCGCTGGCACATGGTGCGGGGGGGGGGGCTAACAGGTGTTTTCCATGTGTTTTGCCCGACACACGTCTATGAATATGCATGCATGGGATAGAAGGAGGGGGGGAGGGGAGGGGGAGGGGGTAATGGTAATGGTAATGATCGTGCGCTGTTTTCATTACTCGCATTTGCCGCATTAAAAGTTGGTCTTCCATTTTGGGCACTTAACGGCGGCGACTGCTTATTGATATTGCAATTTAGCCGACATAAATTCAAGCCAAACTCAATTCGACCACGCCCCCAATGCCGCAACTCTAATGTGTCTGTGTGTACGTGTGTGTGTGTGTGTGGTATGCTCGGTGCCAAGTGGCACTTATACGCGCTGTCGGGCAGACAAACCAACGGCCCAACGCCCCAACACGCCAACAATGAGGCAACGAGCCAACGAGCCATCAACTTGGCCATCGAGCGAGAGCAGCCAACCGACCACCGACCATCGACCAACGACCAAATAACCAACAGGTCGGCTACGCAATACGGCATCAGGCATCGAGGCATCGAGGCATCAACATCCACATCCACAATGCGAATTGGCGGCGCTTTTGTGTTCTTAGCTGTCTGTGGCCATCGCTCTGTTTATCTTGTGTGTGTTTTGTTGATTTTACCGATTTCTCTTCCCCTTCCCCCCCCCCTTCGACCTCTGCTGCACTGCACTCTCCCTGTCTCTCTCTTCATTCCTTTTCATTTGTTGCTGTTGCTGTTGCTGTGGGCAACTTTTTGGCTTTGTTAACTTTTCACTTCGTGGGCGTGGAAAATTTTATTTTACATTATTGCAAAGGCAGCTGAGCTGAAAATAAAAGTTAATTTTCGCTTGTCGCTCTAAGCCAATTAGTGTGGTAGTGCCACCCCCCCCCCAATCCCTCTCTCGCTCTGGATTTGCCCCTTTTTGGCGTTTGCTGGCATCAGGTCATCAAGTCGCCTTAACGAAGCAGCGAACCAGCAAATAACAAAAACAACTAATTGAGTAAACAAAGTTGCCTAAACTTGATTTTTCTTTAGCTGATTTTTGTGACTGACTTTGCCAGGGCCAACCCGAAGGTCCACCCCCCCCTCGCTCAGCTCAGTTAGCTATTTTTAAACTTATTTTATTGATCCCTAAAAATAATTGCAAAACCGAAAAAGAGACGAGCCAAGCAGTAGCAAAGCAGCAGCAGCAGCAGCAGCAGCAACAACACCAGAGAGAGATGCCAACAAATCTGTTGAAAATTTTATCAAAAATGTTTTAGTTCGACAGACGACGACGTCGCCAATAAAGTTGCCCGCCCATCATCGTCATCATCGTCATCGTCATCGTCATCATCATCGGTAGCAGCCTCGTTATCATCATGGCAGGCAGACTTTGCTTTTAGGGTTTTAGTAATAATGAAGCAACCGCAAGGCAACCTAACCCAACCCAACCAAACTCAACCTAAACCAACCCAACCCAACCCAACCAAACCCTAGTGAGCCCCAAGCGCACCCAAGCAGACCCATCGACTGACTTTAAGTTGATTTAGTTTTCAGTTGCGAGACGCGAAATGTGCGCGAAGAGATGGCAACTCTGAAAAATATTTGCCTCCGCCTTTGCATTTGCCTTTGCCACTACACCCCCCTCCCGCCGCCCCCGACGGGGCTCTTTGCCCATCGCCTGCCCTGTCTGCCCCTGCTTAACTTAACTTATAAATTTTGATGATTGTAAGAGCACAGGCAAGAATCACAAGGGGCAGTACTCACACACACACACACACACAGGGGCAAAAAGAAACTGTTACACACACTAATACAGTGCTAAGTATATTCACAGGGCAAGAGAAAGAGTTCAATTGAAGCTATTGCCCAATGAATGAAAGTATTCGATGCGATTCGATGCGATTGATTAACATTTTGCATATATCGTATATCGTATGTTATTTCTTGCCGTTTACTTAACTTCAATAACTTTACAGCCTAGTGCTGTGCAGGCTTGGCCGATAGTATCGCATAGTATTAAACGTATTTTTTTTTTTATTATTATTAAGTGAAGAATAGTATTGCAAGTGAATGAGTTTACAATCATTATACTACAAATATGAATTATTATTCATATTCATATTTATTGAATTGTTTATTAAATGTTGCCTAATGAACGTTGATTAACAAGAGTATTAAAAAATAAAAAAATAAATAACATAATAATAATAAAATAAATAATAAAATAAATAATAAAATAAAAATAAAAAAATAAAATTATATGCTTATGAAATTTTTAAATAATTTATGCAAATTTATAAAAACAAATATTGTAGAAAATGAAAAATGTTTAAATAATTTTATTATTTTATTTTTATAAATAGATAAAAGTCTAAAAATATATATAAAATATATACCAACTTTTTTGTATTTAGTATCATTTAATGTAGATTAATAATAACATAAATATCTTTTATTTTTTTTTATTTTTTTTTTATATTTTTATTATTAAGTGAAAAATCGTAACAAAACAAAAAAAAAAATAGGGGATATTTATGTTATTATTAATGTACATTATTATTATATTGATTATTATTTGCTTTAATATTTGCCATAAACTGTTTTATCTATTGTTTTTTCTATCTCTTTCTTTCATTAGTGAAAATGTCTTAGTTTATATCATAATTTCTGTTAAATTCCCATTCGCCTGGCAACGATAACAGCTTTGGTTCACTCATCGATACATATGCTTCGATTTATCGATAACAACAATTGGCTTGTTAGCCTATTTTCGTAAACACGGGATCACACAAAGTTCGAGCCGAGGGGAATTTAATCAATTTGGCGATGCGCTGGAAAGTATGCAACACATCTCCAGTTGCCTGTCAATGCGATTCCCCAAGCACACATTCACATTGTCCCTATTCAATTGGCCAGCACAGTGCGAGTGTTTGTCTGTGTCTGTCTGTGTGTGTGCCTGTGTGTGTGTGTGTGTGTCCCGTTTGTATGTATGTATGCAAACTTCTCAAAGGCGACACTGACGAAGACCTCGCAACGTGGAATGTTACTTAAGTTGAAACGCAGCTGGGCGCTGGGGCAGTGATAATGGGGCTACACACACAACCCCAATACATACACACACACACACACACACAAAGTAAGCAATACACCTTCAAAAGTGTGTTGTATTACAGTTGCGTTTCTTACAATTTTCAGCTCGTCGCTTGTGTATTGCTTACACACTCAGTTAAGTTGAGTTTGTGTATCTGTTACGCTGTGGCGCGCACTGTGGCAACTTCTATTGGCATTGCGCCCCATTGGCATTAGTATAGGTATACGCACATATTTATCTCTCTCTCTCTCTCTCTCTCTTTCCCTCCTTCTGTGTGTGTGTATATTTTGGAGCGAGTGGGTCGCAAAAGTTGCGCACAGGCATTGCCAAAGTTATTTCATAAATTGTTGCCACAGCAGCAAACACACAACGACAGTGCGAGTAGAGAACGAGAATGTGAATGGGAATGAGAATAAGAATGGGAACGACAACGAGGCTGTAGAAGAGACGTCAGTTGGACAGTTGGACAGACACACAGCACTGAGCACTTTTTTCTTGTTTTTTAGCCAGAGGGAGGGGGGGGCGGGGGTAAGGTTGAGCTGATGCCATTGATAAAGTGTGCCAGCCTTGTTAGAGAGCGCAGGCAGAACGAGACATTTTGGCATGCCCCATTGTTGTAGCGTCGCACAGTCAGTCGCACTGGCAAGCAGGCTGAAACTGTAAGCAACTGAGCCGCACAAAGCGACACGCAAAAGGCGCAACAGGCAACTGAGACGTGCACAGAGAGACGGAGACAGAGACAGATAGGGAGAGAGAGAGAGAGGGAGGGGGAGCGAAAAGCCAGGCAACTGTGACCATGTAAAGCCATTCCCGTTACCCGCAAATTTCTTTTTCTTTCTCATCATCGTCACCATCGCAGCTTGTTGCTTTGCCAACTTTTCTACCCCTCCCCACCCCCTTGTTCTTCTTCTTTGCTCCCTTTTTTATGCGTGTCACTGTTAAAGCAAAGCCCTGGAAAAGTAAATACACGAATACACTGCACGAAATGGGGCACCTTTAAGGCGAGCGCTCACTTAAAGCGCGACTGCAATTGACAGCTCCATCATAGCCGCCGTTCTAGTACGTTGAGTTACTAAAACTCTATTGTTGCGATTCTTACGAGCCGAGCATAATCCACAAAGTGACATCGAACAATTCGTGTTAAATTGTGCGAACGGCGGAATGAAATTTTAAATCGATAAGATTCATGATGACGCCGCTGCCGATGCCGACTCTGGCCGGCAGCACTCTCTCTCTCTTTTTCCCTCACTTAATATTAAATTATATTCTGCTCGTAAATGTGACAAGAGATTGAAATCGAGAATTTCATTATTATAATCATGCATAGCTTTTCGCTCGGTGTGTGCGGTGTGTGCTGGGAAAAGCGCTGTAGGGCTTCTTGGGAAAACGCTAAAAAGTGGCGTAGATTATCTGGCTCTGTTCACTTATAAATATGTCGTTTTCCAAAGAAATTATATACATATAATTTGTAAATTTACACTTTTTATATTGTATTCACATTGAAAATTGCTTAATAAAAAACTGGGTTGAGCTGTTAATGAATTGTAGCGCAATTTGAATTTTATAGTTAACCTTTACATCTTATAGACTGCATCTTTAGGCTCTTGTATAGGTCAAACAAAATACAATAAATGCTAATTACAAATGTTAATAAATATTAATGAATATTAATAAACATTATACTTATTGCAAATTTGTAATTTGTATTTATATTCAGTGCTGTTTTTCACATATAAAAATTTAAAGATATAAAAGTCCACCTAATCCATAAAAATATTTTTTCTTTTTTTTTACATAAAAAATAGTATTTCATTTTCCATATTTATATACATATATATAACATACCTACATATATTATATATAGTAATATACTCTAAAATTTCATTAGTATATTCCTAGAATTGTTGTACAATTTGATTTATGATTTCAATCAACTTTAGTTCACTTTCCGCTTCACAATGCAGAAATTCAATAAATATTTGCACTGCATACTTTCGAGCGCAGCACTAAAAACCTTCGATTGATTCCCGCAATACGCTCGAAAGTATGCAACACACAAATCAATTGAATTGATTTGAGAGCGCACAGCAGCCACGAAAGTGGGAACCACCCCCCCCCCCGCCGCCCTCCGCCACTCACTCACTCACTCTCTCTGCTGCGTAGGTAACCACAACCCCAGCAAAGTTAAATACACTTGCACTTCTTGGACAAACTTTAAATACAGTTTCCAGCTCATTCTCACCTTGCTGCTTCTGCTGGCCCCTCTCTCGCTTGCAATAATAATGCGCATTCGAAAAGTGCTGCAAACATCCTTGACAACAACGACACAAAGTTGCCGCCGTGCAGTGCAGTGTGCGTCGATTAGGCAACTCTTCAAGCTCTGCCCAGAGAGACAGAGAGAGAGAGAGAGAGAGACCTTCATTGTCAACTCGAATTGTTCAAGGTTCAACTTGCTCTTGGCAAAACTTGCAACAGCTTAGAAGCAGCAGCAGCAGCAGCAGCAGCAACAGCAGCAACAGCAGGCACAGCAGCAGCTCGGCAAGCCTCAAAACTGCAGCCGCAACCCGGCAAAGCCGCCAAGCTGCCATGATGCCTGTCTAACACCATGCCCCCTTCCCCCCGCGCCGCCCTTACCCCTCTGGCCACTGTGACCGCTGCGCTTGTGAGCTTACCAGTTCAGCCTGTCCAATAGCTGTCAAATTGAAGCTCAAATTAAATGAGCGGCTCAGCGAGTGAAAGCGCAATTTCTCCCATTTGACTGGCGTGTTTTATGCGTTGCGTATACGTAGCGTATGCCAAATAAAAACCGCGCCTTGCCCATTAATTTACGCTTTAAACAGCAGCTGTGCAGCAGTGTATGGAGCTAACATCCCTGGCAGCAGTTCATCATGTGGGAGCTGCTTAATTAAATGTGGCTGAAATCAGCGCGTCTCGCGTGCTTTTAATGCGCCACAAAAACGGCGACTGGCAAATATGTCAGACACGGCGCTAGTGTGACTCGGCTTTATTAGCATGTATGTATGCGTGTCCATATCCATATGCCTGTATCCGTGTGTCTGTGTGTGTGTGTGTGTGTGAAGGGCAGCCATGTGGAATTTTCTTCAAGTGCACGACGGCGTCGCGACGTCTGCGAGCAAAGAACGCGCAACAAGTCGACGTCGACGAGAGCGTAGACATTGCCAATGATGGCGTCGCCAGGCTACTGCCTCTGTGTGTGTGTGCGGGTGTGTGTGTATGGGGGGAGGCAGGCAAGCAGTCTCTGTTGTCCAGCGCTTAACGCGCTGCTTTAATGCGGCAACTCAGGATATCCTGCAAGAGCTTTCTCTCTCTCCTCGCCATCCCTGGCGCAAATCAGTGCGCGTCCGAAACTGGAATATGATTCTCGGACATCCGTCGTGGCCTTAAACCCGAAAAGGGTTCGCCACTAATCGAAATGAAATGAACTCAATGCCATAATGGCAGCCTTTTTTATTATTCCCATTCCCGTTCCCATTCCCCATTTCCAATCCCAATCCCGTGCCCATTCCCATTCCCATTCCCAATCTCATTCTCATTTCTTCTGCTCCGTTTTCATTTCATATTCTTTTCGCTGCTAAGCAGGCGCCTGCAACACACTGAGTAGGCTGCCCGAACCGAACCGCACCGTAGCGACTTAGGGGTTTCATTCCAATTAGTCGGCACTAAAAAGGCACAATTAATCAGGGTGACCGGATGTGTCTGCCGGTCGCCGGGCTTAGCCGGGCTTAAGTTTATTGTAACTTACTCTCTTTTTATTGTTCAAAAATTATATCGAAAGTCGAGCCAGAGTGCGGATCTATGTGGGGATGAGCTCGCCAAGTTTGCCATAGTTTGTGCGAGCTCAGAAACTAAAAGCCTCTTTAAAGCGGATTGTGAGTGCGCGGCCTGCGGCAGTTTGATTACCATCATCATCAATGCCATAAGCCACATAAGTCCACTAAGATTAACTTTGCATTTAAATGCGATTAAAGTTTGCATGGAATTAATTAACTTTATCATTTGAATGAATTGATTGATTCTATTTGCCAGACAAATCGTTAACATTTAAATTAATTACTCGGAAATTTTTAATTGGTCACCTGCCTTGAGTGGACTCGCCGCTACAGGCCCATGCCTCGTTCACTTTGTGCAATTTTTATGGCAGCACACACACACTTACGTACACTCACGTACACTCACGCACACACACGTACACCTGGCAATATCGAAAAGTGGCCGGCGGCGGCGACTGTGGAAACCGAAACAAATAATTGCAACGTGTTTGTGTTTGTCTATTAGGCATGTGGCAATGACCACCTTTGCTGTGTGTGTGTGTGTGTGTGTGTGTGTGTGTTTACTGCTTGCAATTTCAGGCGAGTTAATGGCCACAGCAACAGCAATAGCAACAACAACAGCAAACAACAGGAGCTTAATAAATCGCTTGTAATTTAGCAAATTCCCAGCGCAAGCCAAAGACAAAGCGAATGAGAAAGCCAATGAGAGCAGCAGCAGCAACAACTCCCTGGCCTGCCTCCCCCCTTTCAGCCACGCCCCCTGTTGCCAGTTACTGCCCAACTGAGCGAGCTATGCTCGCTTAAGTTTAATATGAGCTTATTGGCTTATGCTCAGCAGCAGAGCCAGCAAAACAAAGAAACCAAATAAAAACGCACCAATCTAAAATGCACGACGAGCAGATTTCCCTTCCCTAACCCCCCATTCCCCCCCGTCCACCACAGCCATTTCCGGGCCTTAACCCTTTAGGAATCCCCTCCACTATCTCTGCTACGCTACGAGTCTGTGCAAGTTACGCGGCACGAAAATTGAAAAACTATTTGAGCAACTTTCTTGCCCGTTCGGCTTTTCCGGTAAAATAGATAAGTATCGCTTGAAAACAGCTTGAAAGGCAGCTAACCGGTTTATAACCGGTTTGGTTTTGCAACATGTTCGCTTGTCGAAACTATTTACAACGGGGGAAGAGAGGTATTATAACTTTGTGCCAACTCTCTGTCTGTCCGTATGACCACCTAGATCTCAGAGACTACCATTGCTAGGGCTACCAAATTTGGTTTCAATATGTGTTATTTTTGTGTGCAGAATAAGCTTGGTTTACAATTTGACCACGCCTCTTGTCGCCTCTGTAAATCATTAAAAACCAAATAACAAGAGTAATTTTAATTGAGAACAGTTTATTTTTGGTTAACACCATAACTATGAAAGCTCGAATGATATCTGAAAATTTGGTTTCAATCGGAAAATTAAAAAAAAAAAAAAAAAAATAGGAGAATTAACATTGAAGTTATTTAGAAATCAATTTTCATAGTCTTGGAAAAGTAACAACCATATATGCTCATTAGGTTATAGAAATATATGAATTCTGATCCCTAATAAAATAAATAAATAAATAAAAAAAAAAAAAAAAAAAATTGGTTTTTAAGCACAAAAAATGTTTACTATAGAAGCTATGTATTTAAGGCATCGTTTTTGGTCTTTACTCGATTGTCAAAAAAAAAAAAAAAAAAAAAAAAAACTCGATTGTAGCCTGTTTTGTAGCTGAGAAGAAAGAAAAGGAGAATTCAAATTGATTCTCTTGCAAAATTTTTTTTTTTTTTTCTTGCAAATAAAGCTGAAACTTCTTCAACGATGTGTGAAACATTCATTTTACTCTTACCATATATATAATATCCAATATTATTTATGTTATTACTTACAAAACAGGCAGTTTGTTTAGCTTCAACTATATTGAGTCTATTGCAAAAGTCGAAAACCAAATTGATTTTGCGATCGATGGGAGCTGTATGTCAACAACATTTAGGCAGCCCTTTACGAGGTTTTATAGCTACAGGGTGTAACTAGAAAAAAGCAAAATAAGAGACAGTGAATGTGCGCTGGGGAGGGATGGCAGTCGCGGGTGTGGAACGAGCAGCAGAGTAGTGCAAAAGTTGCTGGCAAAAATTTTGACGAGCTCAGCAATCTGTACACGGAATATCTCATGAAAAGTGTCGACGACGACATGTCGATGTCGAGGCTTAATAGAGAGGTATCTTGAGAGATACATAGATAGATAGATAAATATTGTAGATAGATGGATAGATGGAATGATGGCTGGATAGATAGAAGGGAGGGGAAGAGAAGGGGCTCACACTTTGGTGTCCGGCGGTGTTTTTGTTGGCCAGCCAACACGTAGCCAAGTTGCCACGTAGCACACGCCTGACGTGACGTTACGTAACGTAATGAGATTTTGTGTCAGCTTTGTGTTTTGCGGCAATGGCAAGCGCATAGCCAAAGATTTATGTATTACCAATGCCCAGGCTGCAAGTCGAGTGCCAGTGCAGAGTCAAGTGGGGAGTGAAGAGTGAAGAGTGCCGAGAGTCAGGAGTCAAGTCGAGCTATTGTTGCTGTTGCTGTTGCTGCTATTGCCAAGTTGATTAAAATGCCATCCGTTGCTCGGGGGTGGTGGTGGGCAACGCTTATGCTGCATTGCGTGACAATGCGAACACTGCTGCAACGTTGCGCACAGCAGGTGAGAAGTGGCTCGGCCCACTCAGAGTTGAGCTTGGGACACGCATCAGCATGAATAATAATGTTGATATCGATGTTGATGCTCGTATAAAACAAATGACAAGGCAATGGAAAACAAAAAAAAAACAAAACAAAAATAAAAAAGAAAACAACAAGGGCAGGGGAAGAAAAACAAAAGGCAGCAGAGACAACAACAATAACAAAACAATTGATGCTACTGTTGTCCATCTCATGCGTTATGCGCACACACACCCAGACTGAGTTATCTGTTGTGAATTCCAATTTGGAATCAATTGCAGCCATTTGGCAGCTGCTCGAAATGAAATAAATTTTTAATTCAACCTCTTCTTCTGCTACCTTTTTTGCCTTCTCATGGCGAGGAAACAACAAACTGAACGCATTACCACAGCGGGCGCTGAAAAGTATGCTGCGGTTTTTCGCTCCAATTTCCCAATTAATTGCAAGGGCTATGCAAAAAAATGCTGCATACTTTCTAGCGCGAGTCATTAAGGACTGCATTCATACAAAAAGCTTTTCCAGATCCATTTAGTTGTGCAGTTTTACATTTAATTAACATCATTTAATTAATACAATTTATAATTGGCGTTTATTTAGACTCATTAATTACCAACATGCATTTAATATATCACTTGTTTACATTGTTTTGTTGAATAAATAAATAAACCCGTTAGATATTACGAATAATTGATCATTTCTGGGGGCAATTAATGCACTGGCAGCGAATATAATTAAGTAATTGCAGCAGATATTTATGTTTATGTTAATGTTAATGCCAATGCGAATGGTAATGGCAATGTAAATGTTAATGCCGCAAGTCGATGCTAAAATTTAATTACGTTAAAGTCCGCCAAGGCGGGACACACACACGCACACACACACACATAGGGAAAGACAAACGATACGCAGCTGTTGTCAGTGCTCACCGCTTGCCGTGACCACAGAGACAAGGACTAGCTGACAGCCAGGCGAATGAAAGCAGGAGGAGAAGGAGGAGGATAACGGAACAGGAAGAGAATTGAACAGCAGTCGAGCATGGCAGTGCGAGGCAGTGCGAGGCAGATGAGGCAGCAAGGATGAAAGCAAAGGCAACAGTTGCCACACTTCATAAATTCTTAGCTGCTGCGGCTGCTCTTGAATCCCTAGCATCCTTAAAATGTTATGTTGTTGCTATTGTTGTTGTTGTTGTTGTTGCTATTGTTGTTGTTGGCTTGTGATTGTTATTCTTGTTGCTCCTGTTGCTGCTGCTGTTGCCTGCAATGCTATTGTCATTTTGCTGTCACAGTTGCTGCTGCTACTGCTGTTGTTGTTGTTGCCTTGTTGTCGCCCGGGCCTTTATGTCGGCACCGTTAATTGTTAAACGTTTAAATTGTCTACGCTTCTGCCGTGCCGCCCTGCCTTCGTGCCAGCCTTGCGTCCCTCTTCGTCTTCGTCTTCGTGTCATCGCCGACGTCTCCGGCTTGACTCTATTAGTTTTAATTAAACACCTGAGCGTCTAGCAGGCTAATTATACTGAATGTCCGTCGCATCGCATCGCGTCCGTCGCTTCTGTTCCGTTCCATTTCGTGTTGGCCCCTTATACATTGCGTCCCACGCTTGGCGTGCCGCATTTCGTTTTTAATCATAGTAATTAATGCGCGCTTGTTAATAACAATTAAATGTTGGCTTTTGCTTTTCGTTTTTTTCTCTCTCTTTTTCTGTTATTGTTTCTCCCTTTTTTTTTTTGCTGTTCTACACTTCAGTTGTGTGTGTCCCTTTTGGGCTGATGTTGCTTTTTGCTCGGCTGGCAGCACAATTAAGCATTTAATCAATACAATTAAAGCCTCGGATCTAGCTAGGCGAACATCATTAAAAGAAATGCCGAAGAGCGACAGCAAAGACAAAGACAAAGACGACAGCAGCAAGGGCAACGAGAATGAGAACGACAACGACAACGACAATGAGGACAATATAAAAATAAACATAAAACAAAAAGGCAGCGATAAAAGGAAGCCAGCTAGAGCAGTTGGAGACGAAACTTGTCTACAGCTGCCCGAGAGATACAAAAGCAGGATTAAAACTTTTTTCTACGAACCAAAATTTAAGCCAGCACACAAACACACTGCCACTGCTACGGGGGGGCAGAGAGAGAGTGGGGGGAGATGAGAAAAATAGAGAAAGTGGGAGCCAGGCGGAAGAGCGTGCTCGAGTGCCTCATCTTTGGCAAGAAAATCCTCGAAAATGCGCCACGCCAGGTAGTGGCAGGGGCGTCTAAAGCAGGGGGGGGCGTGGCAATGTTTTGGGACGGGCACATGGCAACTTTTTACGCAAATAAACGCACGTTTTTGCGCAACTTTGCGCCACTTTCATTTTCATTCGCCTCCCTTCTCTTGGCCATTTCCTTTTGCCCCTTTTTGTCTTTGCTGCGAGGCTCACTGCGTAGGTGCGCCTGTGTGTGTGTGTGTGTGTGGCCACTGCTGCTGCTGCTGCCCAATTCGAAACTAATGGAAAATAGTAATTACAATAATTTTGCGCCCGCTGCCAAAAAGGTTTTCGGCCTCGTCGATTCTCTTTTCTTTTCCCGTTGCCTTTTTAAGCAGAGCAAAACAACAAAACAAAACCAAAGCAAACAAAATAAAATCAACATAAAGCTATTATGGTTTTTAGCACAGCGAGAGCAACAGAGAGAGAGAGAGGGTGAGAGAGAGAGGGGGGTATGGGGGAGCAAGCAACAGTCTGCAGAAAGGGGTTTTGATGGCCACGAGGCGCGTTGCTCTTGGCACTTCTTGTGCGTGCTGTGTGAAAATTAATAATAAATCAAAATTAAATGTTTGCTTACTTGACACTTTAGCTTCCTAGGCCAGCTCGCTGTCACTCTCTCTCCCTCCCTCTCTCTCTCTCTCTGTCTGCCTGTAACCTCTGCTTCAATGTTTTTACTTTTATTACTTTACGCTGATTTTATTTTTCTTTATTACTATTTATATGCTCCGCTGCCGTCGCTCAGCTTCTCTCTCTTTCTCTGTATATCTGCCTCTCTATCTCTCTTGTGTTTATGCTGTTTGCTGCTGCTGCTGCTGCTGCTGGTTCGCTCGTAAAATTTATTTACCACGGCCCGCAGCTCACTCAATTGGCTTTTGGTACTTGCAAAATGTTGCAAAATGTTTAACAGGCAATTAATTTTGCGAAAATCGCAGCTCAACAACAGCAACAACAACAACAACAGAAGCAGCAGCAGCAGCAGCAACAACAACAAGCTGCAACAGCTGCCAACAACAACAGTAGCAGCAACAACAAGGCATTAAATCGTTTATAAATCACTTTCGACAACTTTCACACACATTCGCCACACACACACACACACTGTTTGCGACAGAGTCGCTGAATCGCGTGCTGCATACTTTTTGGCGCTGCAATAAAATGTCACTCGTTGTGTGTGTTTGCGACAGCAGCGCTACGCACTAAGACGAGACGGGGGCGGAGCAGGCGAAGCGAGACTGAACAGCAGAACGAAAGGAAAATGAAATGGAAAGTAACGCTGTATCAATACACACACACACACACACACACACACACACCCACACACGCACTGCAGAAGCAAGCTCAGCTAATGAGTTTCGCATTCGCAAACTATTAACGGTAATTGGCGAACCTGTTCCCAATTGCACTTTCCTACGCATTTCCCAAGTGAATACGAAAGAAATGTTTCCATCTATTGCACAAGCAGGAGACACTATTGCAATAGATTGACTCCCGCTAAACGTTTCCAGGAAGTATTACACTGAACTGTTACCACTTAATGTCATGATATCATGTTTCAAATGTCGCACAGAATTCGTTTTCTGAGTGAAGGCATTATACATGTGTTTATGTAATACACGAAAGCATCTGTTAAAGTATCTATTTGACAAAATCATTGAGTAATTTGGAAGTGTTTTTTCTTTTCCTTGACCTTTGCTTGCGTTATTATGAAACGTATATTTCTAACAAGATTCATTTGACATTGTATAAAATTCTTAAAGGAGATCATAAAAAAAACTCTATAGAAACTCAATGTTGTCAGGCCCGTAGCCAGGCATGTGCAGGGTGTGTGGTGCACAAGGGCCCCCAACTGCCAAGGGCCACCGGAAAGAATAGAACAAGTTGCCAAGGCAATTGTATACAAACTTCAAATAAAAATTGGGGTACTTTGTTTCCGTAATAGCTGATATCTTGACACTCAAAAAGACGGAATTAGCTAAATTTACTGCTATTAATAATGAACAAGAATATATATTTTTCTCAAAAAACTGTTGATGATAAATATAAAATTCGATGTAATTAGTATTTAGTTTCTGCATTTATTTGAATTTTTTATGATCTTGTTGCACACTATATTTTTTAAAGCCAGACAATGACAAGAAGCTTTGCACAAGGGCTCCCGTGACCATTGCTACAGGCCTGTATATGGTACCTATTCGCAATATAGTGACTTCAATTAATTAACTAGTGTTGAGTTAGTTTAACAGAAGTAAAAACTTAACCAGGCAAATTCCTTTAGTTCTTGAGAATTTCTTAAAAATTTTAACATTTTTTTCCGAAATTTGCAAACATAAATTTGTTAACAAAACTACAGAACTCAGGTTTATGTATATTTATATTTATATATTTCCATAAATGTATATCTGCAAATTTGTCTGCACTCTGTACAATAAAGTTAATCGCAATTCTATATCGCATAACTAAATCGTACTTTGTCTCTTGAATCTTCTGCGCTTTATTGAAATTAAATTGAATTTAATCAAAACTACCGATATTTACAGGGTATGCCCGCTTCGCTACACCACAAGTGCACTGGTTTAATTTTCTTGACAGTTCTTAAAGCACATGAAGCATGAGAACAGATAAGACAGCGAATAGCAACAACAAGGTGTGACGAGAGATGAGACACGACGGGGGGACAAATACCAATGAAAGTTTGATGCAAGCAAGAGTTGACAATTGGCAAGTATAAATTAAACTATGATCGACAGACAACAAAGCTGAAATTCTCAGAAAATACGCAGCAAATAGTTTGAATTATTTGTCAATTAACAACGGGAAAGCGAACAATTTGAAATGCAGTTGCAAAGGGCGACAAAGGGAACTTTTCGACCACATGCAAATGGCATGACATAATTAAATATAATGACTGCAGTAAATATGAAACCAAAGCAGCATCGTCGAGCACTCTGTGCGAACTAATACTCTATCGTATAACAAAAATAATAATAAAAAAAAACAATAATAATAATAATAATAATAATAATAATAATAATAATAATAATAATAATAATAATAATAATAATAATAATAATAATAATAATAATAATAATAATAATAATAATAATAATAATAATAATAATAATAATAATAATAATAATAATAATAATAATAATAATAATAATAATAATAATAATAATAATAATAATAATAATAATAATAATAATAATAATAATAATAATAATAATAATAATAATAATAATAATAATAATAATAATAATAATAATAGTAATAATAATAATAATAATAATAATAATAATAATAATAATAATAATAATAATAATAATAATAAAAATAATAATAATAATAATAATAATAATAATAATAATAATAATAATAATAATAATAATAATAATAATAATAATAATAATAATAATAATAATAATAATAATAATAATAATAATAATAATAATAATAATAATAATAATAATAATAATAATAATAATAATAATAATAATAATAATAATAATAATAATAATAATAATAATAATAATAATAATAATAATAATAATAATAATAATAATAATAATAATAATAATAATAATAATAATAATAATAATAATAATAATAATAATAATAATAATAATAATAAATATAATAATAATAATAATAATAATAATAATAATAATAATAATAATAATAATAATAATAATAATAATAATAATAATAATAATAATAATAATAATAATAATAATAATAATAATAATAATAATAATAATAATAATAATAATAATTATAATAATAATAATAATAATAATAATAATAATAATAATAATAATAATAAAAATAATAATAATAATGATAATAATAATAGTAATAATAGTAATAATAACTTTGTGAGTGTCCTGCAAAAAATTACAAATTTTAATTGCTTTGGACAAACTTCTGACAAAGTTTTACTTTTTTATTTTTTTGCAAAATTTCACAAATTAGTTGTGTTTGCGAACGCGAACTTTGCTAAATAATTGCACAATGAGCTGGGTGGGGGGAGTGGTTGGAAAGTTTGTCGTTTTGACAAAATTAGCTTGTTGAATAGTTCGCTTAGTGCCTGCAATGTGTCCCTAGTTGTCTACCCTTTGCTATACAAGCTCCCGTTTTAGTTGCAATTAGTTCGGCAAATTCTGTGCGTGTGTGTGTGCCTGTGTGTGTGTGTGTGCGTGTGTGTAGGCCAACAATTGAGCCGCCTCTGCCATCGAATTTCATGTAAATATTTTACAATTGTCACCGCGATGAGGGCGCTCGTCTGCCCTCGGGGCCACTACAAATTGTGAGCAACAGTAAATTGTGAGTTGCGAATTGTTCGCCCATGAATAATACATACACACCTAACATACAACATATATATATATATATAGCGTATACATCATACGCGCTCTACGCATTTCAAATTTTTTAATACACTTTCCGAATTGATTGACTTTTTCGATGCGACCGAGCGAGCAAGCAAGAAAAAAAACCTTAACAATTGTTTTGCCCCAAGGCTTGTTGGGTTTCTCTCTCTCTCTCTCACTCTACCTTTCTCTCTCTCTTTCTCTGTCTCTGTCGCGCGCTGTGTCGCCCGATTCTTTTCTTTGATTACAAAATGTAATTAAAGTTTTAGGCGCAAATTGCTTCGACACGCCAAAAAAAGGAAAGCTCAGCTGTATTTGACAAGCGAACTATGAACAAAGATTTCGATTATAATTGCGAAGGGAAATGCCAGGGCGAGTTGATTGTAAAGATAAATAAACGAATAAGAAGAAATTGCCGTGAAGCCAAATGCGAATTAGTGAATTTTTTCCGTTTTTTGTTCTCGTTATTTCTCGATCAAAATAAATCAGACAAACTCTGTGGGCATTTTCAATTGCGCCTGCAAGTATGCTACATTTCTTAACTCTTTCATCCTAATTTCATTATATTTAATAAAAAAAAAAAAAAAAAATTATATTTAATTAGATTTATTTTATGATTTGTTAATGTAATTTTAAATATTCTTTTTTTAGTCGAATACTTTAAGTTGACATTAAAAAAATAAATAAATAAAAAATGTATGTGAATTCTAACCAAAATATTGATCTCGAGTTTCGCAAAAATACGTATAAAAAATAAATAATAAAAAAATTAATAATATTGTTAAAGTAAAAATTACAAATGTATATTTTAATATAATTATACTTAAAAATAATATAATTAAAAAACAAAAATATATTAAAAATTACATTACAAATATTTAAATAAAAAAAATTAACTCAACTTTAATTTAAATTGAATAATAAATTTGAATTACAATGACTAAACTGACTCAAATAATTAAACAAGCATTCAAAATAAAATACATTTTGCTGAATTTTCATATGTTGAACCTACACTAAAATTATGTTTTATAATGTGAGTATGTGCTAGAAACTTACATTTTTATAAGTCTTATCATAATAAATATAATTATATATTAATAATAAAACAAAGTTACAAATAATTAATAATGCTTACTACTTAATTTGGTGGCTAAAGTTAGTGTAAATTTAAATAAAAATATACACTATATATGATATAAATAGTTATTTCCCAAATAAATATTTTTGAGTAAAGTTAGTTCAAGCTAAAAACCGAACCTATTCAGTCATCATGTTTGCACCTGTTTCACTTATATCCTTTAAAAATATAGTTAAAAATGTGATCCTAAGTTTCAAAATTACAGCAGCACTCAAATTAAACCAGTTTGCTCTTAACGATTTTGTTTATGAGTTTACTGAAATTATTTCAAATAGTTTTTCCGCCAATAAATCTATGAAATATCCCCAACAGGATGAACAATAAATTCGTAAATTCATCAGCTTAAAAACGCAACCAAAAATTGCAATTGCCGCAGCTTCAGCCAAAAATCCGAAACCTTCCCGAAAACAAAAACAAACAGAAATATGTATCGCACATTTGTGGAGAGTGTTAAAATTTTGTTATGATTGAAATTCAACAGCAACGCAGCAGAACCAATAAAAAGAACGTTTGTAATAAAATTGCCAAAAATGAGCGTATATAGAATGCATATATATGTATGGTATATTTGCTATATATGTATGTATGTGTATATGTTTGGCTGTTACAAAACTCTAGACTGCAATGCAAATCAAATTTACGGCTCATTTTTATGAATTTGCTCTTCTTGTCACTTGGCATTTCATTAAAGCCCATAAAAGCGTTGAAAATATTCTTAAGCATTCTTTAAATATTATAAATACATTGTAAATAGGTAGGTAGATGTGTATTTGTGTAGCATAGTGTAGAGGAAAGTGAATATAAATAAATAAATTGAAATGATTGCACTTACCGTTTGTCTGAAATCACTTGCAAATTACCGTTAAACTTGAATCGCACACCGTTAAGTCGTCTTTAAACTGTTGTTGTTGTTGTTGTCGTTGATACTTTAGCGAACTTTCAACTTGAATTGACAAAAAAAAACAAAAAAAATTGATTTTATTTTAGTTATTTTGGAAATTTTGAAACTATTTTTTAATTGTATTTTTATTTATTTTTATTTTTTTTGTGATGTTTATTATTTTGATTAAGAATTATCGCTGTGATTACTTTGTGAACAGTCGCCGCCGCAATCGTCCTTGTGTTGATGGTCGTTGTCGTCGTCGTCTGGAGAGAACTTCAACTGGTTGCCGCGAGGCTGTTGAGCGCAGTGAATTGAAGTTTTGTCGGATGCGTTGCACGGCAGCTCCGCCAGCAGCTCCGGGTTCTGTGGCCAGCAGCGACGACGATGAGCACGAGAATGACGGCAGCGAACGATGGTTAAACCGAGGGTTACGACGACGACGACGCCGCGAGACGAAACCAGACGAGACGAGACCAGACGAAACCAGACGACGCCGAAGCAATGGCAAGGACGAGGCCAGCCAGCAGCAGCAGCAGCAACGACGACGGCGAGAACGAGGGACAAGGACGAGGCCGAGGACGAGGACACCAATGCCGATGAGGACGAGGGCGAGGACGAGGACGACAACGAAGACGCGAATGACACTCTTGCAGCGCGAGAGAGACAGACTTCGTGGAAGAGTGAGACGCAGCGATGTCTCGAACTCAAATCGCTTCAATTTCAGTTTTGTTGACGGTGACTCTGAACGAGAGGGGGAGGGGGGGAGCAGCACGCACGATTGCAGCCTCATCTAGTGGCAGGCGCACTGGTCTTGGTGTTAAGCACACGCTCGGCTGCTGTGCCTGTGCGTGTGTGTGTGCGTGTGTGTGTGTGTGTGCGTGTGTGTGCGTGTGTATCTGCCGAGCAGAGACGCAACAGTGCCGACAAGTCCAGCCCACGACGGCAGTGGCAGCGGCAGCAACAACAAGTTGAACTTCATTTTAGCATTCGTTTGTTGCTGCTGCCTCTTGCCTCATGCAGTCGACACACACACACACACACACACACGCAGACAGCCACTGTATTCGTATATTTTGTGTATTCGTCCCCGGTTGTCGGTTTCAGTTTCGGTTTTGTTTCCATTTTGCGCCTTTTGCCTGCGCTTTGCCTTCGACTTTTACAACTTAACTGTAAAGCAGCACGAAAATGAAGGCTAAAAGCACAATTTACAGTTAACAAGCCGAAAAGCTGCCGCTGGGTGGCGCCACACTAAAGCACAACAACAACAAAGAGTGCTAGGCAAAATTAAAAAAACAAAAACGAATCAAAGAAGACAAACAGAAAAGAGCTGAAGACTCTCCCAACATACTCTGTGCGATCGTATGCTGAAGATATATACATATAGTTGTCCGATTTGCAGAGAGTATTTCAAGTATATACATTCATTCTTCTCCTTCTCTCTCACATAGAGATCAACAGCATAAGAGACTCTCTCTCTTCAATCCGAGCATCTTCTACACGTACAGAAATAGCCCTGGGAGATTGTTCACTTTGATTCAGTCATTTCTTTGCATCTACATAGAACAGACGCGTTCGAGGAACTGCAATGGATTTACTTTTTCTCAGCCGGCGCATATATCTGGGCGATGGAAGTCACGAGACGCCTCTGCATGGCGGAATTATAGTGGACACTCAAGGCATAATACGACGCGGTAAATCTAGTGAAAGTTCAACACAAGAACAACTCAAATCAAGAATTACGTATAACAAGTGTGACTATATATAGTAGATATAATAGAAAACATACACTATCTAGTATTTATATAGTTAGCAGCATCTAATATACCAATTCATAAAAGACTTCAAGCATTTTCGACACTCTTCAGCAGCTTGTCGTCTCATAAACTATCTTATACAGCTGGAATATAAGTAGAGGAGAGATATATTGCTATATAAAGCGATTAAGAGAGAAAGAGAGTGCCATATAGAGAGTCAACTGAAAGTAAAGTGAATATTTTTCGAAGCCCAAAGTGAAAACAAACATTGATTTCCAGAATTAGTAGTAAAACTTATAATAAATATAACCAGAAAGAAAATCTACTTACGGCATGCCGAAGGTTCTATACCCTTGCAGGTTCTTATCTCCTTCGATCGTTCCTATACTAGCTATATATAATGCTGCAGAATTGAGTACTAATGCGTCGATTATTGTCTAATTTTGATTGCCACAGATAAGCAAAGCTATTTCTAAAATCAAAACAGTTCTTCATACAAATACCTGCATTTTGGTCGATTGTTCCTATGGCAGCTATATGTTATAGTGGTCCCACTTTGATGAAATTTTACATACATATTATATATGTTGAAAAAGTGGGATATAGTAAATTTGGTTACAATACCTAAACAAATAAAAAAATTAAGCCGATAGTTTGTATGGCAGCTATACGATATATCGGTCCGATCTGGCTCTTTTTGACTTATTTACAGCGTGCAGCAATAAGAAGCGTGTGGGCAAAGTTTCATTAAGATAGCTGGAAAACTGAGGAATTAGTTTGCGTTGAAACGGAGGGACAGACAGACAGACAGAAAGACGGACAGACAGACAGACTGGCAATAGGAGCAACGGACAGATAGATAGACAGATGGACAATGAGACGGACAGACAGGCAGACAGACAGACAGACAAATATGGCTCAATCGACCTTGGCTTAATCCTGAGCTAGAATATATTGTATATACTCTGTGGGATCTGCCACGCCTCCTTATGCATATTACATACGTGTAAAACATAAATAGAGCTGAAAGCAGATTATTTGCAGATAACATGATGTACGTGTATATATAATATGTATAGGTATCTATTTGAACCTGATTTTAAACAGGGATTCAGCAGTGGAACTTGTGATGAATACTGCAAACTTTAATAGTCTCTAACTGCCTTGGAAAAGTAGTTTAAATTAAATTAATGCATTGTATCAATCACTTGCTACTAAACCTACAGATAAGGTGAACAGTACATACATACGAGGTACCTACATACCTCGTATATGATATTTTTTTTAATATATTTTTTTTATTATTTTTTTTTTTTTGTTTAATTTTTTTTTTTATATTTATTTATTATGCATTGTACCAATCACTTGCTACTAAACCTACAGATAAGGTGAACAGTACCTACATACATACGAGGTACCTACATACCTCGCATACTATATGATATTTTTTTTTTAATTTTTTTTTTTTTTTTTTATTTTTTTTTTCATTTTTTTTTTATATTTATTTATTTATTTATTTCATTAGGGATCAGAATACATATATTTCTATAACCTAATAAGCATCTACATATATGATATAATAAATGATATAATACATAATAAAATACGTGATATATTGTATGACACAATATAAACCATCTCTCAAACTGTGCTTCATTTATCCGTCCTTGCAGTTCTACGCTCGCCGCAGGAGGTGAACACTTATCTGTACAATACCGAGTCGGAGGCGGTCTACGACTTTGGGGATCTGCTGCTGATGCCGGGCCTGATCGATGCGAATGTGCACATCAACGAGCCGGGCCGCAAGGATTGGGAGACCTTTTCAACGGCCACCAAGGCGGCAGCAGCTGGTGGCTTCACCACCATCATCGACAGACCTACGTGAGTAGACGCCCCCGCCTTCTCCCTCTCCCTCTCCCTCTCTCTCTCTCTCTCTTTCGCTCTGCACACCCATTGATCTTGCAACAGTGTCACGCCCTTGCAGCAATGCCACGCCCACAACAACAACAGTGCAGGCACTGAAGGCAAAGATGGCAACGGCACGCGGCAAGATCTACGTGGATGTTGGTTTCTGGGGAGGACTGGTGCCCGGCAATGGGGATCAGCTGCTGCCGCTGCTCGCTGCCGGCGTCATGGGACTGCAGTGCACGCTCTGCGGTAGCCCATCACCCGTTGCCGATGAGTTCCCAGCAATCAATGAGCCACAGCTGCGACAGGCGCTGCGCCAGCTCAAGGAGGCAGCGGAAACGGAGGCGGTCATAGCGGTGAGTGGAAGGAAGGAAGCCAGCGGGCAGCAGCCGGTTAAGCAACTAAAGATCTTCCCTTGCAGTTCCAAGCGGAGCTGCCACTGCCACAGGCCGTGCAACCCGATGAGGAACAGTGTCGCAGCTATGCCAACTTTCTACGCACTCGTCCCGCTGCCATGGAGCTCGCGGCAGTGCAGCTCATCTGCCAGCTGGCCAAGGAGCATGCGGAGCAACGGTTCCATGTGATGAACCTCAGCTGCGCTGCAGCACTGCCGCAGCTGGAGCAGTGTCGCCGCGAGGGGGCACAGCTGACGGCCGAGACGTGTCCACATTATCTGGCACTCTGTGCCGAGCAGGTGCCCGACTGTGGCACGGAGTACAAGACTTGGCCACCCATACGGGAGCGTAGCAATCAGACGCCGCTGTGGCATGCGCTGTTGCTGCAGTCGCATGTGCTGCAACTGATTGCCAGCGATCATTCGGCAGCCACGCCCGGTGCACGCTGCTTGACCTACGGACGTGGGCGTGGCAACTTTATGAGCGCCTTTCCGGGCATAGGCGCGCTGCAGCTGAGCCTGCCTGTTGTATGGACACGCGGCACGCAGCAGCAGGAGGAGAAGGAGAAGGGGCGCCAGTTGAGCCTGTCGGATGTGCATCGTCTCATGTGCTGGCAGCCCGCGCTGCTGTGTGGCCTGTCCAGCTTCAAGGGGCGCATTGCCGAGGGCTACGATGCGGACTTTTGTATCTGGAATCCCGACGAGGAGTTCACAGTGTCGCCCTCGGACTTGCATGCGGCACACAAGGCGGCCACGCCCTATGCGGACCAACGGCTGCGGGGCGTGGTGCATGCGACGGTGGTGCGTGGTCTGCATGTCTATCAGCAGTACGAGGGATTCGGGCAGCCGCTGGGCAAGCTCCTCCTGCGCAAGAGCAGCCGCAAGGTGGTCAAGTTTGTTCGCCTGTGAAAAGAGAAAGAAACGAAAGAAAAAAAAAGAAAGAAAACTTTGCTAATTAAACAAATTGAGGCGAGTCCAAATAAGTACAAGGGAGGAGGGAGGGATGACAACAGCTCAATCTAAATGTGGCTGACACACACACACAGGCAAGGCAGGCACATCCGCGCTGAGTTTCCTTTCCGCTTTCCGACCTCTTTTTTCTTTTCTTGACTTTGTCGCTTTGCGCCTTTGTGCGACGTGCAACAAGTTGTCGCGTGGCAACGCTGAGCAAACACGCACACCAACACATGCACACACACACACACACCAACAGAGCAACACCTACACCTACACACACAAACACGCTGCTGCATGTGTATGACAGCTTAGGTTTGCTTGCCAGGCGTCAACTCAATTTTTGCCCGGCAACGTGTTTATCTAGGCGTGTACCAGTTAGAGCGAGACAGCAACGCATGCTCTACCTCACTCTCTCTCTTTCGAAAATACAGACAGAGATGTATCTTGCTGTTTGTCTCTGCCTCAGCCTCTGCCACTACCTCTGCCGGCGTCAATTTGATGCCTACAGATTAAAGACACCCAAGGTGACTTCCTGGTTGCGTTCCTGGTCTCTCACTGTTCCCTCCCCAGTAAAGAAGTAGAAGTAGAAGTAGAAGTAGAAGTAGAAGTAGAAGTAGAAGTAGAAGTAGAAGTAGAAGTAGAAGTAGAAGTAGAAGTAGAAGTAGAAGTAAGAAGTAGAAGTAGAAGTAGAAGTAGAAGTAGAAGTAGAAGAAGAAGTAGAAGTAGAAGTAGAAGAGAAGTAGGGTAGAGTAGTAGAAGTAGAAGTAGAAGTGAAGTAGAGTAGAGTAGAAGTAGAAGTAGAGTAGTGAAGTAGAAGTAAGTGAAGTAGAAGTAGAAGTGAGAAGTAGAGTAGAAGTAGAAGTAGAAGGTGAAGTAGAAGTAGAAGTAGAAGTGGAAGTAGAAGTAGAAGTGAGAAGTGAAGTAGAAGTAGAGTAGAGTAGAGTGGGGGTGAAGTAGAAGTGAAGGAAGTAGAAGTAGAAGTAGAAGTAGAAGTAGGAGTGAAGTAAGTAGAAGTAGGTAGTAGAGTAGAGTAGAGTAGAGTAGAGTAGAGTAGAGTAGAGTAGAAGTAGAGTGAGTAGAGTAGAGTGAGTAGAGTAGAGTAGAAGTAGAGTGAGTGGAGTAGAAGTAGAAGTAGAAGCAGAAGTAGAAGTAGAAGTAGAGTGAAGTAGAAGTAGAAGTAGAAGTAGAAGTAGAAGCAGAAGTAGAAGTAGAAGTAGAAGTAGAAGTAGAAGTAGAAGTAGAAGTGAAGTAGAAGTAGAAGTAGAAGTGGAAGTAGAAGTGAGAAGTAGAAGTAGAAGTGGAAGCAGAAGCAGAAGCAGAAGTAGAAGTAGAAGTAGAAGTAGAAGTAGAAGTGAGTAGAAGCAGAAGTAGAAGTAGAAGTAGAAGAAGCAGAAGCAGAAGCAGAAGTAGAAGGTGAAGTAGAAGTAGAAGTAGAGTGAAGTAGAAGTAGAAGTGGAAGTAGAAGTGGGAGTAGTGGAGTAGAGTGAGAAGCAGAAGCAGAAGTAGAAGCAGAAGCAGAAGTGAGAAGAAGTAGAAGCAGAAGCAGTGGGTGAAGTAGAGTAAGTAGAGTAGAAGTAGAAGTAGAAGTAGAAGCAGAAGAAGTGAGTGAGAAGTAGAAGAGAAGAGAAGCAGAAGTGGAGTGGAAGCAGTGAAGTAGAAGTAGAAGTAGAAGTAGAAGTAGAAGTAGAAGCAGAAGTAGAAGTAGAGAGAAGAGAAGTGAAAGAAGTAGAAGTAGAAGCAGAAGCAGAAGCAGAAGTAGAGAAGCAGAAGTAGAAGTGAAGAAGTAGAAGTAGAAGTAGAAGTAGAAGCAGAAGTAGAAGTAGAAGTAGAAGTAGAAGTAGAAGTAGAAGTAGAAGTAGAAGTAGAAGTAGAAGTAGAAGTAGAAGTAGAAGTAGAAGTAGAAGTAGAAGTAGAAGTAGAAGTAGAAGTAGAAGTAGAAATAGAAGTAGAAGAAGTAGAAGAACGAGAACTCTCCGCTCTTCTACATTTTCATCTACATCTACGTCGTTGCCAGTCCATCGACCATCCCACGCGGCATTGCCAGATCATTCCCCCATACATATTCCTAAAGAACACTCCAAGTTGAAGCCTCCTTTATATGGTAAAATGACTCTCTGGAATCCTTTGACTTAACATGTTAAAGAGAATCTCAAATATTTCCTCAATTCAAATGGAAAATTCACCAGAGCATTTCAAGCTTTTGCGTCTTTCTGCACGCTGTTTAAACAACGCTGTGATATTGCATATATAGTATATATATATGCAGATATATTAATGTTCACATCGTTTATATCTGCAACGTTTGTCTCTGTCCATTGTCGAGTAATAATCAAATCAATTTATTTCCCCTGCACGAACAAAATTCCGATTCCGGTTACGGTTTATTGCAGTAAAAATATATGTAAAAGAGATGTAGAGCAACGAGTCCAGAGGAGGAGGGGGCGGGGGAGAGGAAACGGGGAAGAAAGAGGGAAATAAAAATGTGCAGTCGCTTTATGTTTAATTTGTATGAAAGCGGAACCAAATGTGCATCGCACAAAAAGTTCAAATGGAAAGGGAGTGCAGGGTAGGATGCAATGAAGGGGGTCCAAAGGGGTAGGTTGAGAGGGGCAAAGGGAAGGGGAAGGGGCAAGGGAAAGGTAAGGGGTAAGGGAAGGGGTAAGGGAAGGGGTAAGAGCAAAGGGAGAGCGTGGCAAGGCGAACTTTGAGAGTGGTGCAACGCGGCAGGTTGAGGGGTAGCTGCATAAGCTTTGACTCTGCCAGCCTCCGCCTCTGCCCGCACATCACGTCGCTTGCCATCGGCGCTTTTGTAAACACACCTGCAGACCTCACCTACCCTCCTCTCCCCCCTCTGTACCTTTTCCTGTGCCCGCCTGCCCTGCCCCTGCTTGCTGCCTGCACATTCAGCTGCCTCTTTCCGCTTTTTGTTTTGCTTGTGTTTTCATACATTTTTTTCTCCTAATTTTTATTCGCATTCAAGCTTGCTTGCTCTGCACGTGTGTGTTGGTGTGTATTGGTGTGTATTGGTGTGTGTGTGTGTGTGTGTGTGTACATTGCCACCCACTTGTCCACATTGACAGCGTCGCGCTGCGTATCCGCAATTGCGGCTGGTGTTGGCGTTGTTTGTGTGCTTAGTTTTACTTGTGGCTCGTCTCGTCTCCACTTTCAGTTCCTGCCAACGCTACCTGTTACCTGCCACCCCGCCTGAACTGCTGCTGCTGCCGCCTACGTCATGGCCAGCATTGATGAAGTTTGCGTGGGTTGCAGCAAGTGAGCAAATGCCCAGCAGCGGCAGCAGCAGCAGCAACAGTTCAGGTGGATCAGCTCTCAATCGACTTGACTGTGTGGAAAGTGACTGCAGGAAGGGAATGAGAAGAGGATGGTGGGGGGGGAGGGGGGCTGGGTCTGCATGGCTTTGGTTTTGGCAGGCGGCTTTCGGTTATAAACGTATTACGTATTACGTGTACAACGCTTTACGCGCCCCTGCGCATTTCCTATTAAATAAATGCCAGAAGCAGCTCACTTTCAAATCACATTACCAGGACCAGGCAAGGCAAGAGGGACAGCAGGGGGTGTGGGAAAGAGAGGGAAGATGGGTAGCAGCGTTTTGGCATTTTGTTTTCAGTGTTTTTTTTTTGCTGCTGTCAGCTGCAAAGGCAACATTGAAGTGCCGGCGGTAAATGTAGCGCAGCACGGCGTATGCGTAATTTATGCAACGTTTATGAAGTATACGTCATGTAAGCCAGCTGCGTTGTGTTCAATGTATCTTTGTCACAGCAGCAGCAGCGAATTCAGCTTGAGTACGCTGAGCTGAACACGCCAGCGCGCTATGTGTGCGTGTCTGTGCGTGTCTGTGCGTGTTTGTGCGTGTCTGAGCGTGTTTGTGCGTGTCTGAGCGTGTTTGTGCGTGTCTGTGCGTGTCTGTGCGTAAGTGTGCGTACTTCTGCATGTGCGTGTCAGCGTGTCAGCGTGTGTGCGTGTGTGCGCGAACTGTGATTGCTACATTACGCATACGCCGAGTTGGCCAAATTGAAAAGTTAGCTCTGTTTCGTCGCCCCAAGCGACGTTTGCTTTGCAAATCGTTTCAAATGCATGAGTTGTCTGTCTGTGCTTGTGTGTGTGTGTATGTGCGTGTGTGTGTGTGTGCATGTGTGTGTGAGCTGAGCAAACCGCGTGCTCCAAGAACTCTTGCAACTCTGCAATGATACACACATAACTTATTTAATTGCAAACAATCGCAGATGCTGTGCCGGACTCGGCTTGCTTGCATGCATATTCATGCACATACTCCACGCACACACACACATACACACACATACAGACACACATAGACTTTCTTCGCTGTCAAAAACGGTTGCCAATTTTTTCGATACGAACAGACAAGCAAAGACTGCTGCGGCTGCTGTTGCTGCTTCTACTGCCACTGCTGTTGCTGCTGCTGCACATTCCAGTCCACTTACTCATGCTGGCAATTTGCAGCAAAGTCGTTGTTAGGCTCAGAAAATCTAGCGGCATGAATACCAATCAGCCTGCATCCGGTTAGAGGCAGGCAAAAATTGCAAAAACTGTTCCCCCCCCCTTCTACCCCTAAACACTGCTTCCCAAAAGCCACTCGAAGCACTCAATGTCGAGTGAGTGAGCTATGTGCAGTGCGTGTCTGTGTGCGTGTGTGTCTGTGTGTGTGTGTGTCTGTGTGTGTGTGGCTGTACATGAGGCTTAGGGATCCTTCAGGCCGGCAAGAAGTTGTGTGTGCACTGGGAGGATTATCAACAATGCCAGCGCAGTGCAGCTATAACACTGCATATGCCGTATAAATAAACACAATTAATACACCCACACACACACAAACACCCACACACACACACCCAAACACACACAGAGGCGCACTAACGAGCATGCATTGTTATTTTTAAATTGATTTCTGTTGATTTTGGTTCGCCAGCCTCATTATTGAATTACACTGCGCAACAAATAAAATACTTTCTTTTAGACCATTCTTTAATTATGCCTGTCCAATTATATGTATACATGAATATCGAATTTGTGTTTGCATTTCATGCAAAACATTACGACAGTAATGAGCGAGTCAGTGCGCATAATATCAAATATCATACACAGAGCAACGTAGTTTGCGTCCATTATTTTCTATAATTTGTAAAATAATAAAGAACATGCAACAGTGAAAATGCACCAAAAAGGGTATACTAACTTTGTGCACAGTCAGAAGTAGGCGTGGCAGACAAAGTATATATATATAATTACTCAGTCGAGTCCATAGAGTCATGTTCGAACACACAGAACTCAGCTATGATTGAAGCTAGAGACACCAAATTTGGCATGAAGATTTCTGTCAACCTAACTGTGCCTAAATTTAAAAATATATATTTTTAATCAATATTTTTAATTAATTTTAAATTTTTGATTTATTGCAAAATTTAATTTTAAAATCTTTATCGGAAACTTTTATTTTATTCTTTTTTATATTTCCAATTTCAATTTAAAAAATATAATCTAATTTTAATTTTAATTTTAAGTCGACTGATTTAGTTGACGTTAAATAAATAAAGAAATAAATAAATAAATAAATAAATAAATAAATAAATAAATAAATAAATAAATAAATAAATAAATAAATAAATAAATAAATAAATAAATAAATAAATAAATAAACCCTGAGCAGCTTAAATATATTTCAAATATTAAGTGTCACGCCCACCGCCCACGCAATTCAATAATTTATTTTTTTAATTCGATTTGACAGCGACATATAAAAGTTACCACTTTTTTTTTTAATAATAATACAAAAAAAAAAAAAAAAAAAAACAAAACTTTCTAACTCTGACACACACTTAGCTGATTAGAGTATCTAACTATTCTCCGAATTTCAATCCGATCGGACTATAAATACAGAAGTTATTCAAGTCAGCTTAGTGCTAGCTAGTATACTTGTGCCTGCACATGTGTGTTAGAGTGAGACAGCAATAGGCAAAAAGTCTTTGTAATTGTTAGTGTATTTTTAACAGTTTTTTTCCATCAAGGGTATCTCACAGTCGGCCTCGATTTTTATACCATATTTGAGGCAGGCGCACTAATCCCGTCCAATTAAAATTTAATCTGCTGCCCAAAAGTATGCAACGAAAATTGATGTGTGCTTTCCAGCTGCAGCCACTCTCACACACACACACCCACACACACACATAGACACGCATATGCGAGCGAGTTGGAGCTAGTGGGCAGCAGGTTACGTCGCCGTTGCGTCTCTGCTGCGGCCGAGCAAGGGCAGCGTTAGCAAACAACAACAACAGCAACAACAAACAGCAGGCAGCGATAACAACAACAACAGCAGCAGCGTCGACGTCAGCGTTGTCAGCTGTGCGTGCCGCTCTCCCTCGCTCTCTAAGTACGTAAGAAATTTAGATTTTGGCTTTTGTTTAAATGTTTAAAAATATTTCGATCATCTGCATGAGTGAGCGAGACAGAGAGAGAGCGAGAGAAAGAGGAGGAGGAGGAGAAGAAGGAGAGAGGAAGAGAACGTCAGTTGTTGGATAAGGTGTGCAGAGTGGGAACGCCGGCATCGACATCGGCATCGGCATCGACGTCAGCGTCAAGCGCCGTGACTTTGACGTGGCGACGATAACGTTTAACGCCTCATGCTTTGCTCGCATTGTTTTTGTTTGCCATTCGCTGTCGTTGCTGTCGCTCACGCTCTCGCTCTCGCTGTCGTTGCTGTTGTTGTTGTTGTTGCACTTTTACAAGCTGCTGCAGTTCAGAGGCGCAACAACAACAACGACAACAAAATATGCCAATTACGAAACAGCCCAAGAACCGCACAAGCACATAATACTCGCACACACACACACACATACTTACACACATGTGCATATGTATTTACGCATTCATATACGCATCCGTAGCTGTATGGCTGCCATTAGAGATGAGCGAGTGTCGATTATTCTAAGCAACTATCGCTGCACAAAGTCGCCCTCCATGCGTGAGTCATAGTTCAATGTGTGCGTGCGTGTGCGTGCGTGTGCGTGCGTGTGTGTGAGTGAGTGTGTGAAAGAGTAGAGGGAGGGGGAGTGCGTGCGCTTGTGTGTGCTTGTGTACTTGGCTCTGAAGTGCGATGTCTCTGTTCGCCACTTGAACTCGAGTTCGCTGTAAGCGTTTGTTTCTATAGCCCTTGTTGGATTTCGTGCTTGATTTCTATTTAGTTTATATTTATTGCAAGAAGAGGAGGAAAGAGAGAGCAGGAGAGCAAGAGAATCACAGCCAGTGTTAGCTTCTAGTATTAAGTGTTTTATATAGTGGCGAGATTATCGATATTATCTGTTTCATTTTGTTTATCTCTTTTGATTTGATAACATTTCTCACTCCAAGTGGCAAGTGAAATATGCTAATTTTAGCCTCTTTTTAGCTATACTCTTTCTGCCAAGAACTTAAGTAACATGTTGTACCACGAGTTGTAAACAATATATAATTTACATTATAGTGACTATAAATATATAAATAGTAATGTAAATTTTTAAGCCTTTTACTTTAAATTTTATGTGATCCCTAAATACAATTGCAATTAACTCTTAATTTATTTAATATATTTAAAATTATAAGTGTCTTTTTTAACTCAAATATATAAATAAAAAAAATATATAAATACGAGTTTATAAAATATATAGAACTATTTGCAAAATAATAGAAGTCATTTTTCATATCACACAGTTATTAAGATCCGTATATCTTAATTATATTTTTCTTGCACTGTAAATTATAAAGAAATCTTGCAATTTCATATGCCAGTATAGTTTTAATTATTAAATATTTTTAAATTGTTGTTAAATATATTGTAAATCTAGAAACAGATAAATAAATATATACAAAAATAGTAAAAAATAAGTAAAAGTAATTTTTTTATTTTTAACAGTCAATCTTTATCTAGAATCTGTCCAAAGGGGACAATAAATGAATTTTATACATTTTACTAACTCCATTGTTAGGTTAGGTAGAATTAGTTGGAGTTACAATAAAACAATACAATACTTAAATAAAAGCAAAATTCTTAATGAACTATAACTCAGCTTGTTTTATATTAACTTCATAAACTAAATCAAAGGTTTCTTCAACAAAGAAATAATAATTTTCCTATTGGCGTGAACTAAGTTATATATAATTGTATTTTTAGCTAACTCGAGTTTATTATTTTGGCTAGAATTCGCACTGAGCTTTAACAGCTAACTGAAAAAGATAGATAAATAGGTCGATAAATAGGTCGCCAGCCATGTACATCATGGCTGGGCGACCTATTTACATCATGGCAATGTACAGCATGGCTGGGTGACCTATTTATCTATAATTGTTTTATATATATATAAATATATATTTATTATATTATATATATACTGCCATTATAAGCTCAAATGTCCCTAATAAATTATGGCAATAGCTAAGTAAAACTTTAGTTTTTCTCAATGATATTTTTATTTTAATGCAAACCGGCACATGCCTCACTTTTTCAAGTAGAATTAGCTGTGGAAAACTTGTATTGATTTTGTAGAAACACCCCTTGAGTATTGAGCACTCCAATGAACAGTTACAGCACTTTGGCACACTTGTCACGCACGCACGTGAATTAATTATATGCCACAACACGCGCTCATCGCTAAGCAGTTCGCTGCCGCTGCTGTCGCTGTCGTCGTCGACGTCGTAGCTGCTGCTGCCGCTGCTTGGGCTGCTCTTTCCGTTGCTGTGTTGCTGTTGCTGTTGCTGTTGCTGTCGCTGCTGGTGACGTGTGCTGCGGCGACTTCGACGTCGACGTTTGTACACACAGTCGTCGTTGTAGTCGCGTCGTGGCCGCTTAGTCAGTCATCGGCGTCAGTGTTGCTTTTCAGTTTGGCTACGTAAAGCGGCGTCAGAGGCAGCAGCAGCAGCAGCAACAGCAACAGCAGCAGAAGCAGAAGCAGCCCCCCAAAAGCAACAACAATAACAATAGCAACAACAATAGCAAACGGCAATCGCAAACGTTCTCAGTTAGTTGTCGGTCGCGTCGTCGTCGTTGTAGTCGCGTCATCGAGCGCCGCCAGCAGCAACAGCAGCAACAACAACTGCTCCCCCACCTTCAGCTACAACACTAACAAAAGGTGACGAGTGCGGCCCATTAAGGCAGAAGCAGCAGCAGCGGCAGCAGCAGCAGCAGCAGCGCGCACAAATTTGAGCGCCAAAAAATATAACAGTACCGAGCAACAACAGCAACAACAACAACTTATTTTTAGTGTTTGTGCGTGTGTGCGAGACAAAGTACCTATACATATGCATACGCACACATATGCTCACATGAATATATCCACATAGTTCTGTATATATATATATATAGTCTGTGTATCTGTTACATACGTATATATCGCGCTTTTAGCATTTAAAATATTTGTGTAAATAATTAAGCAAATAATAATTATAGCTGTGCGCGCCGTCTCCCTCTCGCTAACACTCTCTACCGCTCTCTCTTTCTCACTCTCACTCGCGCGCGCGTTCGCCAACACGGAGTAGAAGAAGCAGCGATTGTCTACGTATTAACACGCACACACATGCACAGTGTGCAAGTATAGACAACACACACACACACATGCATATATATACAAAGGCATACGTATAATGTATTGTAATCAAATACAAATCGGCGAAACAACAAAAATCTTGACGTAATCGCGCTAAGAAACCGAGTAAACTACAACAATAACTACAACTAAAGCAACAACAACAACAAAAGTAACCACAACAACAGCAACAACAACAAGAGCAACAACAACTACAATAAGAGCAACAACAACAGCAACAACAACAACAACAAGTGCAACAACAAAAGCTGTTTGTTTTCTTTCACGCTCTTTTCTTTTTTTGTCTTTGCTTTTTTTTCCGAGTGTGTGTTTCTTTTTGTTTTTGTTATTTATTTATGTACTACACACACACACACAGCGCGAGCGGGTCGTCGTTGTCGTATATTGTTATTGTTAAAACATCTCATTAAGCGGCTTTGCAAAAAAAATTACGAATTTTTAGCCGTTACGCAAAATCTTGACTGTTGTTGTTGCCCCCCTTCGAGCCGGATTTCATTGTCATTAGTCAGCAACAGCAGCAACAGCAGCAACAACAGCAACAACAGCAACAACAGCAACAACAGCAACAACAGCAACAACAACAACAGCAACAGCAACAACAACAACAGCAACAAAGCCGCAACGGGTAAGTTGTGCATACTATAAGTGAACGGGGGGAGGGAAGGGTGCGGCAAAGGTGCGTGACTGACCATCAGCCAGAAGGGGGCGAGGGTGGGCGTGCACTTAATGACTTATCAAGGCGTTAACTAAGCTATAATTTCCAGCAAGATCTAAGCAAACATGCAACATCATAGGCAACAGAGACACATACAATAGTAATGCCAAGCGGTGCCCCGGGTCGTTGGAGGTACCACTAGGACAGGTCTAAATGAAACTTTCCCTTGCAGAGGCTACAATTATATGCTGACCATGACCATGTATATGCATTAGGGTCAGCATTCCCAAAAACAAACTTGCTTATGTCATGTATACTGAGCATATAGAATATATATATTCTTGATCAGACCAGGTAGACTTGTCGGATTAGCCATGTCTGTCTCAATCATGACTTTTATCAAACTTGATTTGATATTGCTTCCCGCCGCAAATAAATCGGCACAAGTCGGATCGATATAGTATAGTTCTCATTGGAACTATCGCACAATTTACAAGATTTTGATCAGTTTACAACTTACTATATATATTTTTATTTGCATATATAGTATATTTATCTATAATATGTTGATCGAGTGAATAGTTAAAAACACAATCTGTTTGAGTTGTATAGACATCGGGTACCTATATCCTATAGCTTTCAAAGGCACAATCAGTTGCAAATAAAGATTTTCACTGGATTCACTGGATTTTTTTACATTCTACTTTCAAGCCTTTTGATTAAACTGGTACTATATATAAATATACTATAGTAGAGTTTTGGCGACCTTTCTTTGTCATACGCGTCCGCCAGAGCAGACGTGTAAAATATATGAATCCCTGAAGACGGTTACCGACGTGTAACCGAAATATATCGGAAAAAAGAAAATATTTATTTTATTTACTTGACCTCGAGCCAGCTACCAATATGATAAATATACTATATATATTTTCGGCATTGGACAATCAGTATAAACTTAAACGCACTTTGAAGATTAATATTCTTTCTCGCTTTTATTATCCTTTGCCTTGTAATGGCTTAAAGAACTACATAATATTAAACATATTTATTTTTGTGAAAATTCTTGTCTTACATTTATTTAAGCTTCGATTTTTATCATTTCCATACAAACTTGTTCCTACATCTTTCAGTTATCTGACGAAATGAGAACATAGAAGACCTGAATGTATGAGATATTATAAACAAATCCATGCCGATCTTAAAATTAATCTTATTTTATTGTTCAGATTTTTAAAAAATTTTTGATGTTGTCAGTGCAAGCTGACAGTCGTGTTTGGAGACTATCAAAGCACTATGCCACTTTGCTCAAGATGTATTCATACTGAAAGATAATTCAGTTTTCGAAAAATCCACAAGTTTCGCTTTAAAAGACAAACCCAATTTCAGTTGCTAAGCCAAGCAAACTCTTCGGATTTCAATCCCTAAATAGCAAAATCTGTCAGTTCTTCCACCTGAGACTTCGCATCAAAATCGTTTAGCCACTAGTCGTTTGATTAGAAATCAAACTGGAATTGTGACATCATAAGATGTTGCTGTTGCTGGCATACGTATGCCATATATATGTATGTACATATATGTATGTTTGTATGTATGTGGACAGCTACGTCGTACACTCGTCTATTTACATGCACGTGTCTCTATTTATTTATATTTATCACATTGCTAAGATTATCAGCGAGTGCGTGTGTGTGTGTATGGGTGTGTGTGTGTGTGTGAGTGTGCGTGTGTATGTTTGTGGTTGTGTGTGTGTATGTTTGTGGTTGTGTGTGTGCTTTGCTTTCATCACCCCCGCTGCGTTGCCACTCGCACACTCACCCATCTAAATGGGAGAGGTGTTCCCTCAAAAGTGTCCACAGTTAAACATGGATAATTGGTATTACAATTTCCCTGATAAGCGCATATAGCTTATATCATGTATGACCCATACACACACACACCCAAACAGAGACATACACTCTGCATTAGTCATAGCCCCCTGAAGGCCAATCCATGGGCAACTATCTAAACGTGCAAAGCTTGTGCCTTATCTGACATGCTTGTGCACGTATGACGAGGTTGACAAAGCTCTTCGAGTTCTTGAAATGTGTATGTCTGCTTGAAAACCGATTCCCAAAGGGACCTGACGGAACAGTCGCAGATACATTGAACTGCAAAAGAAATAAATAGAATTTCATTTAAACTTTCTATACACTTAAAGAGGGTATAACTATTTTGACAAGCAGGTTGCCACGCACTGAAGATACGCATATATATATATATATTCTTGATCTGCAGGCTTGATCAACAGGCTAGTCTACAGTCGAACTAAACCAGTTTTAAAACCATCTTGATAAAACTTGGTACGCATGTTTCTTATTGATCTACGCTATGGTTAGTTCGGTACATACGGAATCGCCCTTATATATCATATCATAAACCTGCCTTGCGATCTACCAACCGATTTTTGTTCTTTCTGAAGTTAATGCAACTTAACTAACCTTTTTCTATGCATAGAATTTGTCTTCCAAATCGGGCTATAACATATACATATGTATATTACTGCCATTGGAACAATCGTCTGAAATTATGGATTTTTTATCTGTATTTTTTAAAAATAACACATGCTCAGTATTAGTTCCACTTCAATTCATAAAGTAATCGATGTATACTTTCACATTTCAACTAAATTGGAAAACTATATGCTTTAATTCTCATAGTTTTTGCATGATATACAATTAAATATTATATTTCGATATAGCCTGAAAGAAGAAACTTAATTTCAATCAACTCGTGCACACTTTTCCGTTTTCTTCAAGTGTATGTACATTATCTGTGACCAATAAAAAGTGTTCTTAACTCTTCAGCAAAGATTAAAGAGCCTGGTATATGATGTTGCTGCAAGATCTTAAGCCAAGTGTTGAAGAACAGACCCTAACTAAGCAATATTATAAAAGTTGGTAAACTTCATGTGAAATACTAAAGAATCATAGTGTATTCAAGTTATAATAACGATAGGGTGATAACTCTGAACAGACTAACACAGATACAGACACATTCTAAGCCAAATCTGGGAGCTGCGTAGTTGAAGTTCAGTTTTCTATGCATTGCCATCAGCTAAACCCGCAGCTGATAACGAGCCCCCCAACTGATAAGAGTTCCGTCACAAGCGACATGTGTGTGAGTGAGTGTGAGTGGGTGAGTGTGTGTGTGCGTTTGTGTGATATGTGTAGATGCTTGACATGGAAATGTCAAACGGTTGTTCATATTATTAAATTACTACCAGCTAATCATCAGCATGGTATATGGTTGTCAAAATTACAGTAGAAAATGCGTGGGGGGAGAGAGAGAGAGGGAGTGCGCGGGAGGCAAAGGATTGTAATGCAGTGCGCTGTGCTGAAATGAACTGAACTTTGACAGCGGCACCTGTCGCATGTCTATTTCCTCTACTCAAATCACATTCGCATACATACACACGCACACCCACACCATCACACACAGACATTGCCGTTACTGTGGCAGGTATTAACTGTTTTCGAATTTCTGCCATTGTTGCTCTGCTCTCAACGCTGCTCTCCTTGTTGCTGTTGTTGCGGTTGTTGTTGTTGTTGTTGTTATTGCGGTTGTTGTGTATTCATTTAGTTTTAATTAATACAGACAAACAGAGAAAGGCCCACTCACACTCTCGCACCCACTCACGCACACTCACACACACACACACAATGTACTTAAAATGCAATGCATGCGCTGGGTTAAAAATAAATAATGCTGACGTCACATTCTGCGTATACGAACTGAAAGCACACACCACAAAGAAGCAGAGCAGCAAAAGTGGAAGAAGAAGCAGAGGCAGAAGACGCAGAAGAGTCAAAGCCCAAAAGCGAAATGCGAAATGCGACTGATTGGAATTGATTAAAGTGCAGCAGGCAAGAAAATGTTGCAGCAACTTGCAGCGCTGGTGTCAAATATAGTGACAACAACAACAACAACAATTCGATGTGTCGCATGTTTTGAACTCGCGTAACCAATAAGCCACAAGATGATGTCAATGACGTTGATGACGTTGCCAGATTTCTGGCAGGCGACTTTCCGTTCCGTTTGACAGTGTCTCCGCCTCCTCCTCTTTGTGGTCGCCTTCGCCTTCGTCATTCTCTCGCTAGGCTGGTACGCTGTTGCTTTTTGGTGTCAATTACCTTGCCGAGCGGACGCCGCAAGTATTTTAAAGTTGCGCTTAAACGCCAATGATAAGCACAGCAAGCACACTCGCCTGTGCGGAGGTGTGGCACGAGGGGGTGTGTGTGTGTGTGTGTGAGGCAGTATGACTTGGGGGTACAAAGGCTGGTTAGCTGCAACTGTGGTGACACTTTACGTTTCAAAGCGTACTCGAACTTAGGGCTGAGCGCGTGACACGTAAGCGTCGTGAGCAACTTGCGGGGGAGGCAGGACGATAACATGCGCTCATCACTGACTCGATCAACAGTTTATACGTACACTCACAAAAATGCACACACATGCATAGTGTGTACACACTGCCTGCACAGGCAATTTTTGCCCAATGTATAAGATGTATTGTACTTGACGAAAAAGAGAGAGGTGCGCGCTGATTCACTGTACAGAGTACACGGCTGTAGCTAGGGAAGAGCGCGTGATGCACGCTCGTTAATGCATGTTAAGGCTTGATGATTTTATTGCACTACTGTTATATATCTATTAGATCCCACCTAATCGATTTCTTAAACATTTCACCCCCATGTTTTGAGTACGTTCTTGCAGACGGCGCCAACATCAATAAATTAAATAATGTATGAAAAATACACTGTTAAATAACTTTTATGTCGATCATAAGTTTATATATAGTCGACTGTTGATGCTGATCAAGAATATTTACACTTTGTGGGGTCTGCCACGCCTCTTCCTGCCTGTTACATACATTTTAGTTGGCACAAAGTTATATAGTATATATATATAGTACCTTGACTCATTTTACAATGCTAGGTTTCAAAAATTGTGTTATTTGTGCAGTAAAACTATTTAATGACTTGATAAAAACTTAAATTGATCGATCACCTTAAAACAGATTTATTGTGAGCAAAACAGATATAACAATTTGCTGTGAGTCACGCGCTCATCACTAGCCCAGCCGACGGTGTGAATCAGCACACGCCTCTCTCTTTCGCTCGTCGCTGCTGCTGCGTCGTAAAATTCGCCGTCATTTTTACAGCCCCCCGTCACAATGCTTAATGTTTTATGCTGTCTGTTGTCTGCATCCATCGTGCTCACTGCTCGACATTATCAACAACAGCAACAGCAGCAGCATCAGCAACAAGCAATTTAATAGCAACAACTGCAACAAAAAGAACAACAACGAAAAGCAATTTTAATCAGCTGCGAAAAATGACCGTTTCCTTGAAGCGCGTCTTCGCAATCTGCTGCTGCTGCTGTTGCTGTTACGTTTGCTACTGTTGCTGTTGCTGCAAGCGAAGGACGACGACGTCAACAAAAATAATAATAACAATAGAACTGAAACGTTTCATCGCATTTTAATTGTCAATCAATGGCATTGTTCACTTGCATTTGTTATTTGCACACAAGGACGCCTACATAAATAAATACATATCGTACATACGTCATACACCACACATACACAGTATATGCATTAATTTGTATGTGTACTGAAACTTACAGCCTGCTTTGGAGCTTAAGAAAAGCCCACGCATGACTTTAAGTAAGAAAAAAACTCAAAAAGTTCTAAGTACTATTTGCACTACTTCAGGGACTTTGGTAAAGCCTCTCTAGGGCGGAGGGAGTCCTTACACCATACAACTTAGCCGCATGCCAACTAGAGCTGGTTTGACCACTCACGATAGTTTCGATATATTCAATATTTGTGTCTAATCGAATTATGGAAATAGACACCAGATCCTGGAAAAAAGGCTGACCTGGCAGCGCTGATTAGCAGCCTAAAGCTTAGGGATGGGGTAAAATCTCGTTGATCGGTTTGGTTCTTAGCGCAGTATCGATTAAACTCTTATACATTTCTATTTGTATGTCTTAATACATCCGAAACGATCTCTGATCCGGTTTTGATTGAATCGAAAATGATCGTAATTGTTGACAATCAGCGAATCGTTTTAATTGCCTGCTTTAGATCATATTATTGTCGGGAGATGGGGGTTCGGATTGGGATGGGTTCACTAATTGAATGAAGTGTTTCATAAATGTCATTGATTGGTTTCATGTTGTGTGACGTCAGAGCCGTTTAGCTAGTTCATTGCATATGTTATTTATTTTTGTCTCTCTGTTTCATGACGCAATGGCGCCAAATTTGTCAGCTGCTGCTGTGGTTGTTGTCGTTGTTGTTGGCCAGTTGCCGCTTGTCGCTCGCTTTACATGAGTAGCAACAACAATAATAGCGACAGCGAGAAAGGCAACAACCAAAAGGCGTGCACTACCCATGTCAGTCACTCGGTCATACTTGGTCGCTGTCACCGTCTCCCTCTCCAATCCTCTGACAGAGTCCGTGACTCGCTCAGACAGCCCGGCGTGGGGCTGGACGAATGGAGCAAGAACTACAAGCGGAGTCACAGTGGGATGTGCGTGTTCTGGAGCAATTAGTGAGCGTCTGTTAGCCGTTAGTCGTCCATCAGTTTTCTATTTTTTTTAATTAAATGCGCCTTTGATTCTTTACTGAGGTGCAAGAAACGGATTTCTCATTTGCCTTGTACCAATCCCAACTCACATTCATTCGCAGCTTAGTCAGCTTACACTGATGCAATCAAAGCACAGTCATTAAATTATACTAGTATCAGCAATTAGGAGTTTACAGACATCTGTTATTTTCTATAAATGTTTGGTTTATGGAAATTGTTCTATTTTTGAATTGAATTATCGACCGCCCAACCAGTTCGATTCTGCAGCCCTGGCTTATAGCAGTGTCGCACAGTCGAACAGCTGATTTCGGGGCTGCCAGCTGCCGTAAATGTCGGGCGCGCGCTTTTTCAATACGTTAATTCAGCTTGGAAATTGTAGGACTTAACGAATTTAATATAATAAAAATAAATGTGTAAATAATATGTAAGTTTAAACATAAATAAACCTGCATTTATTCAGAAATTCTTACGAATCACATTGACCAAATTGTGTGAAAACTATCTGGCAACGCTCGACTGTAAAACGAGTCGACGTCGCTGCGTGCGCATACATATGTGCGCTCTTGAGTGCGTGTTCCCCCATCATGTATATGTCTGTGTGCATGTCCGTATGTGCATGTGTCTCTGTGTATGTTTGCGCCAGTACTGAGACAGTGAACGCGAGCGAGCGAGCGAGTGAGCAATACAAAATAAATTTTGCGCAAAAAGGGCCAAGAAACTGATCAATAAATTGTAGTTAAAAATTTAATGTGACCCGAAACGTGTGTCCAATTGCAGCCAAGATTCGATTGTGTCATTGTCCATTGTCCACTTGGCCAGGATAACAGCGCGGCTGACAAACAAAACGCAGCATTGGCGCTGGGCTGCTATGAAAAAAGAACGTAAGCAACAGCAGCAACAACAACGATAACAGCAGAAAATTTTTGTGTGCTCTGCGCGTGTGCTGCCAACTGCGTGAAAAGTGTTTTGCCTTTTACCATCGCTGCCCGCCCGCTCTCTGCCACCAACTCCACCACCCAAGCCAGTCCAATTGACTTGCTCACAATAATAATAACAACAACAACAACAGCAACAGAAATAATAATAATAATAGACGAAGTTGACCTGTGCGGATGATTAGGATCGACAAAAATTATCGATATAAGGTAGAAAAGCAAACGAAACGGTCCGCAGCTCCAACTCGGTTCTCTGCTCCTTCCTGCTGCTCTGGCTCTGCCTCTGCTCCGTATCTGTGTCTGTGTGTGGCGTGCGTACAGTTGAATTTTTCAACAAGTTGCCAGCACAGCGCGCAACGCGACACAAACACACTCACACATACGCACGCACACTCGTGCATATACACACACACAAACACAAGCGCGCGCAGAGAGAAGAGAAATAGCAACAGCAACAAGAGCAACAACAACAACAGCAACAACAAGAGGAGCAGCAACGTTTTTAGTGATGTCATCAGAAAGTAAGTTTGCCTTTATTTTGTTTGCCTATAGCACAACGTCGTCATGACGTCATTTCATAAAAATACACACAACAGTTGAGACGGTATGGTCATAGCCGTTGTTGTTATTCTCATTGTTGTTGTTGTTCTTGTTGTTGTTGTGTTGTCGTTGTCATCGTCGTCGTCGTCGTCGTCATTTTTGTAGCAAGCAAACAAAACAAACCAAACAACAGTCGAAGGTAGAAGCAGCAGCAGCAGCAGCAGTGACAGTGACAGTCGGCGGGTGTACTGGTGTATGTGTGTGTGTGCGTATGTGCATTTGTTTTTAGATGCACAACCAACAATTGGCAATTATTAATCTAGCAATATTGTTGCAAACAATTCCCTCCCCTTCCTCACAACCCGTTCTGTATCTCTCATCACAACTAACATACTGTTCTCTGTCTCTATCTCTATCTCTCTCTCTCTCTCTCTCTCTTTATGTCGCCCCGTCGTTATCATCATCACCTGCAGTCGTCCTCCAGCTGCATTCAACTTCAAACTGGCAAAATTGAAACGGAAAAGACGCCAAACTGAAGCACTTATCGGAGAGCGTAACGGTGCTGCTGAAAATCGCTAAAATGGACAGCATCGTCGAGGAGAACGGCAATTCGGCCTCCAGCGGTAATGTCAACGATGTTGATGCCGCCGCAGCAGCCGCCGTTGTTGCCGCGGCAGCAACAGGCGGTACACAGCAGCAGCAGCAGCAAACACAGAACCAGCAAAGTACAACGGCGACAGCCAACACAAACAACGCCAGCGGCGCGACTCCCGTGCTATACCCACAGGCGCTAACGCAGCACGGCCTACAGGTGAGTTCAGCAGCAGAGGCAGGGGCTGACCAGAGTGACAGATCCTTGCTCTGACGTACATAGGGGTCCCTAGAAAGACAGAGAGAGAGAGAGAGAGAGAGAGAGAGATATTCTGGGTCTTATATAGGTGTCTGTATAGAGAGATCCTCCCTCTTTCGTAGGTGTCTCGGTTCCATGTGCTTAGCTAGGTGTCTCTAAAAAGAGTTCCTTGTGCTTACCTCGGTGTCCATAGTGAGAGATTCTTGCGCTAGGTGTCTCCAGAGAGAACTTCTTTCTTAAATGTAGGTGTCTCTATAGAGAAACCCCTTTCTTTATAGATGTCTCTATTGAAATATCCTTTCTCTTACGTAGGTGTCTTTATAGAAAGATCCCTTCTTTCCTAGGTGTCTCTAGAGAGGGTACCTAGCTGTCTCCTTGCCAGGCAAGAGTGGAAATTTGTCTCAGATGCATTGCACTCAAGTTGGTCATAGAATCTTCCTTATGATATCAATTATAAGTTGGATACATTAAGGTCGTTATGTAGAACTCTTTACACTGTTAAGGATATGGTAGAGATACTCTACTAAGGATATAGTTTTTTTAATTGAATCATTTGTTACGCATTTCAGCTTACTGACAGTTTAATTTTGCAATATAAATAACTATAAATATCATTTTTGCAAAATGTAGTTACTGAATAAGCATATTGAGGTTTTGCATTGGTTGACGAATTTTATGTCTCCTTTTTCTATTAAGGATTTAGTGTATTTTTCGTATTAAGAGCTTATTCACAATGAAAACTTGTATAACTAAATTGAAATATAATTTTTGCATAGCGTAGGTTGACCCGATGAATAGAATATTGTCTTATTGCACTGATTGACCATATACGAGTATATTGAGTTGATTTCGTTTCAATTTCATTCTCATATCATAAATATGACTATGAAATGAAATAATCTTTAGTCTATTCAAAATTTTGCGTAGTTTCCTCATCGAAAATGGTTTAGAATAGAGTTTTAATGTGATAACTGTACAATGTATGCCACGATCAAACATGACTATGAAATGTAGTTGGAAAATAAAGAAACAAATAGTTTATGCAGTTTTATAAACTTACTTTAAGTATGTTGTTAAACTTTTCTTTGATTGTGACTAATTTTATCCGTTCTCCGGCAGGTACAATCCGTGATACAGGCGGCTAATCACTCTGGGGTCATACAAACCGCAGCGGGAACACAACAGCAGCAGCAGCAACAACAGCAGCAGCAGCAGCAACAACAACAGCAGCAGGCGCTGGTCGCCGCAACGGCGATGCACAAAGGCGGCAGCGGAGTCGTCTATGTGAACAAACCGGGAAATGCGACGGTCATTCACACGGCCACGGGCAATGCAGTGCAAGTGCGTACCAAAATGCGTAGCTCATCACACGCACAGACAGATAGACAGACAGACAGACAGAAGGAACACACTCAAACTCAGTCAGACAACCCTAAATACTGTCTCTCATAGGCGTATCATACTGTTTTATATCTTTGTATTTGAAGTTTGTCAACTTATTAACGTTTCTCTTCTTGCAACCTTTACAGATCCCTCCATTTCAATGTAAGATCAAACCCGAACCGAATACACAGCATCCGGAGGATAGCGATGAGAGCTTATCGGACGATGATTCGCAGCATCATCGCAGTAATCTGATACGAAGGCCATCGTACAATAAGATTTTCACCGAAATCAGTGGACCCGATATAAGCGGTAATTTACACTCTTCCACACACCCACCCACCCAACCATCATCATCGCCGCCCTCTCACTGCCTCATCCACACCACATACTTCAGTCATGTAATCATCATTCCTGCCTCCAATCTTCTGTGTTTAACTCTCTGCGTCTCGGTCTTCTGTATCTATTGTCCTGCTTTGTTCTGTGTCAGTGCAGCTAATTAACGCACTAAAACTGCCGCACGTGGCAACGACTTGTGAGGGATTTAAAATGCTCCATGGCATCCTTGCACTTGCAAGCAACTCCAACAGCTTAGCCCTCCAATTAGGCAAATGAAAATACAGTCGCCACTCACTTGGAGGAGCTGCAACAATTGCAAAGTCTTTGTGGACACTCCAATTAGTCGAAAGCTGGAGAGGATTATCTTCAAACATCAAGAGGCAGCACAGAAATGGCTGAGAAATAATGAAGATGCACTTGCCAGGAGGAGGTTTATAAATGCGCGTGCAGATTAAGAACTTAAATGTTGTAGAGAGACTTTTGAAGAAGTTCACTGTAAAGTTTTAGTGGTACTAGAAAACTGTAAATAGAACTTGTAAAAGTCACTTTCCAAGTGCTATAAATGAAGAAGATTCGCTGTGCTATTTTTGTATATAGACAAGATAAACTTAAATCTTGCGGAAAGGCTTAAATTATTCAAATTAAATTTGATAAATGTAGAGTTTTAGCATTAATAGGGGGAGTATGAGATATATGACAGATGACAGATATATAGGTAGAACATATGCCGTATAATTGAGTAACTTTAACTGCAAATAGTAGAGACTGCTTCGTGTATAAATGCAATTTGTGAGATACTTTTTATACCCTTCGAGCATAGGATATGCTTCAAAAATAGGGTATACTTACTTTGTGAAAATGTATGCAAAAGGCAGAGACAGGCGTGGCAGAGCTACATATTTATTCTCGATCAGGATTACTAGTTTAGTTAGATCAGAGCTCAGCTTGAAGGTATAGGGCTGTGTATATATCGAAGACACTTTGCAGAGTATCCTTATATAATTTCCCATATATTCCTTCGAGCATAGGATGTGCTTCAAAGATAGGGTATACTTACTTTGTGAAAATGTATGCAAAAGGCAGAGGCAGGCGTGGCAGAGCTACCTATATATTCTTGATCAGGATTACTAGTTTAATTAGATCAGAGCTCAGCATTAAGTTATAGGGCTGTGTATATATTGACAGAGTATCCTTATATAATTTCTATTATATATTATATTTACCTCCCCCTCCCCCCCCCACACACACACACTCACCTGTACATAAATATGTGTTCAATTCTTGTATGTGTAACCAATCCATTTGATCATTTCGAGAAAGGAACTCGCCATCGTCCTTCGCCCTACATTACCATTGCCATTACCATTTCACCACCCCGCCTCCACCCCCCTCCACACATTCTTAACGTGACTAACAAACAATGCAAAGTTGTGGTAGTTGTTGTTGTTGTTATTGCAGTGCTTAAACTACTTGGCTATACTTCATTACACACAAACACACACACACACACACACACACAAAGCAACCGTTAGACGTAAATAATGCTCTCTCTCTCTCTTTCTATCGATCTTTCTATTTATATATCTATTTCCCTCTTTCTCATGTACATTTCTTGTGGTTGCTGTTGTTGTTGTTGTTGTTGTTGTTACTGCTTAGCCAACGTTGTAAACTTACAAGTACATTCTGTTTTGGAGCCAATCAATTAAGCAATAGGCACACACACACACACACCACACACACATTGACACAGACACGTGCATATTCACCTGGTTTAATTGTTGCTGTTTCTGTTGTTGTTGTTGTTATTGTTGTTGCCGCTAACCATCATCAATTCACCCTCACAGACACACACACACACACACACACACATTGTACTTATAACCAAACGTCGCCCCGTTGCCGTCGCCGTTGCCGTTGTTAAAAAAAAAGAACAAAAAACTAACAAAAAAAAAGAGAATTTTTTAAAAAATTTACAAACAATTTGCAAAAAAAAATTACAACAAATTTCGCCACTTCTCGCTCTCTCTATCTCTCTCGTTCGAATCGTTCCGCTCACTCGCACTCACCAAGACACTCACAAAATATGAACAAACTACAAAAAAACAAACCAAACAAAAAAGTAATAATAATAATAATATGAACAAAAAAAAAAACCAAAGAAATCGAAGAATATTTCACTTATAATTTTTATTGTTGTTTTTTTTTCGTTTTTCTTTTTGACTGCCCCGCGATTATATGCCATAAAAAACAATACAACAACAACAACAACAAACCAATAAATATTGCATCAACAACAACAACTACAACAACAACAACCCCCCAACCATCTTCCCCCAAACCAAAATTACAAAAAAAAAAATAAAAAATAAAAAAAACCAAAAACACAACAACAACAATCAACAACAAAAATACAGTTCTCAGCGGGGCGGGGGGCGGCGGTGGCGGCGTCGGCAACACATCGGGCAATTCGCTGCTGCAAATGCCGCCAGAGTCGGCCTTCTATTTATCCAATCGGATACCCTACAGTACCAGTAAATGTCAACAACAACAACAACAACAACAACAAGAGCAGCAGCAATAGTTGCCACAAACTGATGCAAGAGATTAACTAATCGCTCTCTCTCTCTCTCTCTCTCTCTTCCCCTTTCTGCCCCAACTCTAGATAACAGCGGCATTGCGGAGGATCAGACGCGCAAGCGGGAGATACGATTGCAAAAGAATCGGGAGGCGGCACGCGAGTGCCGGCGCAAGAAGAAGGAGTACATCAAGTGCCTGGAGAATCGCGTGGCGGTGCTAGAGAACCAAAACAAAGCGCTAATCGAGGAGCTCAAGTCACTCAAGGAGCTTTATTGCCAGACCAAGAACGATTGAACTTGCCGCAGCCGCAGCTTTCAATGGGTTCAACTGGCAGCAGCGGCAGCGGTAGCAGCAGCAGCTTTAAGTCTTAAATGGCGGCCTGGCAAGACGAACGAACTGGACAAGGACAACAGCAGGAGCACATCGACAGGGACACGGACGCGGACACAGACACGAACATGGATGGCAACGAGTCGAAGGAATAGAAACAGAGCGAGAACGAGGACGAGAACATGGACGTGGACGACGGCAGCCAGCCGGATATCATGGTTAACTTGCATATAAAGCCTTAGTTTATGTGTAATATAATATAACTGAATTGGTCATCTTGTTGTTGTTGCCATTACACACACACACAAGCACACACACACACACACAGACAGAAAGAAAGAGAGAGAGGGACGCACAGACAGACAAAGACAAGAACAGCCTGCTGCTCCTTGTTGGCGCATGTTGAGGCAACAGAGGCAACATTTGCACCGCAACAAGATGCAGCAGCAGCAGCAGACGGACATACAGACAGACAGCACACACACACAGACAGCACACACACACACACACCTACACACAATGTAATTATGTTTGTAATTTAAACGTGTAATATTATTTTACAGCTTATGTTTATGTTTTAGTTATATTTGCTAATTTAATTACGCTACGCAGTTATTCTACTGTTGATTAATTAATTATTGAATTATTTTGACATATATATATGTATGTATATATATATATATATACACCCCCTCCTTCATTATTTTTTTTTTTGTTTCTCGTCTTTAAAGTTGAAACTATATTCGCTACACTTTGTTATACGATATGCTGAAATTTGAATTTAAAACGAAATGAAACTTGAACTAAATTGAACACTGTGTTTAGCTAAAGCTCCTCACCTCCTTCTCTTTCTTCTACCCCCCCCCTCCCACAAAGAGAAAAGAAAACGAAAATTAAAACAAAAGGCAAAGCAAAAGAAACAAAAATGTAAAGTTAAGTTTTAAAATTTGTAAACGCTGAAAGAAACAGAGAAGCGAAAGCGACAGCGATATATATATATAAATAATGCTGTACATGAATATATATCTATATATTTGTATATGTATGTTTGTGTGCACACAACAAGCTGTGTATGTATTTTATGAAATTTATTCAATTTTTGTTACATAATTTTAGATATGGCCGTTTTTTTTTTTTTCCATCAACCCCCCACCACCTCCAAACACCCTACTCTCTTCACACGCTCTCCACCCTTTCTAGCATAGGCCATGCGCCACAAAACAATTTATATATATATATATATGGTATATATATACGATATGTAGTTAGCGAATATTTGTACACTATTTGTATTTTAACTGATGTTTGTTCTGTACTTTCGGCAGCAGCAAAAACACAGAAACAGAAACACAGAAAGAAATTTAGAAAACACACACACACACACTCGGAAATAAAGAAAAGAAAAGGAAGTTCAACGAATGAAAACGTCGTCATATTTTGTAAATGTAGAAAGTAAAACAAGTGCAAAGTGGAAGAGCAACTAAGGAAACGATAACAAAACAAAACAAAAATTGAAACAAAAAACTCTCGTTATCTCTTGTGATCAACTCAGTTGTTGTTATAAATGAAAAACAAAAATAAATAAGAAAAAAAAAAACTTATTAAAAAGAAAAGAAGCCACAGACAAAGAAGAAGAGAAGAAACCAATTGTTGCATGCGAAACCTTTTTTTATATGTATGAAAAGCGCAAAAGCAAAAGGGAAACAATGTCAAAAGATACCGAAATAAGGAACACCCTGTTAAAGGAAGTGCATGTTACCACCTTCACACACACACACACATACACACAAACTTTATATATACGGATATATAGATATATATATACATCCTGTATATATGCATGCATTATAGACCGATTTACAAACAGACACACATGCACAAGTGTGTGTGCGTGCGTGCGTGTGTCTGTGTGTGTGTGAATATGTGTATGTGTATATATATCTATCTATTTTTGATGTCCGATTCAAACGAAGCGATTTCACTTCTTTCTGCATGTGAAGAAACAAAAACAACAAATAATTATATACATATAAAAACAAAAAGAAAAACATCAAAAACAGATCGTAACGTTTTTTTTTATTAGCAAAAAACCGAAAAGAAATGCAAAACAGTTGCGAAAGTAAAAGGAAAACAAAAAGAAAAAACAAAACAAATATTTTTATTGTCATTGCATAATTTTTAAGGTAGTAATTTTAATATTTAAAACATAAGCAACAAAACAAACAAACAAAAACTAAACAAGAAACTGACCGAAAAACCGAAAACAAACAACAAAATAAAAATGAGTAAAGCAAACAAACAAAACAAAATAAACCAGAAGAGAAGAGAAGAATGGAAACGCGAAGAGAAGAGTAAACAAAACAAAATGCAGTAGAAATTACAATATTGTTATAAATATTTGTCTCAATGAGAAAACAACAACTAAAACAAAAGCGAAAACAAACAAAACAACAAAGAAAATCTACAGAAAAAAACAAAAAAAAAAAAAAAAAACATAAAAAAAATAAAAAATGAATTTCGTAATGTCGTTTTTATTATTAAATTACAGTGTTGGGGAAGGTGCAATATTGTTAAGACTAAAGTTCGTAAACACTTTTTAAGATTTACACTTTTATGATCATTTAATCCACTCGATACCAAAAACTATATACAGATCTAGACCTATTTGTGCATTCATTCAAAGATGCATAGCTATGATATATAGAAAGTTCTTAATCTGATATACTTGAACTTAAACTGAGTCAAATACTTCATATCTTTCTAAATTATTCTCACTTCATCATTTATACATATCTTTAGAGTTTTATCTTAAGTCGTTTATCGTTGTTTATCAGATAAAAATACGATTCATATGTTGTTCCACTTTGGAATACCTTGGGTTAGAATGGATATAAGGTTTGGTTTTTCAGATGCATGAAATGAAACAGCTTCTTCAGTTTTTTTTCCATCAAAATGCGGATTTCGGAACTGTCCAAACCTTAAAAATATATATCATAATAATATGCTAGTTCCCTAATTCCAAGGGTTCCAAGCTGGGGACTCTTTCTGCTTCCCCTTTCAAATTGTTTAATAATTCTTTCAAGATCCGAAAATTATTCCAACTCCTTCCCTCCTCAAAGTCAGTTCTCGATTTTGCAGTTACATATATATAAAATCTTGTAAGTTCACGTGGATTTATTAAGTACTCACGCTGCGGCGTGTTCTAAAATACAATACAAATACAAATACATACACATACATAACCTTATACACGTAGACACTAATACATATATATGTTGTAAAAGAAATACAAATACAGTTTTCATAGAGATTCACAGTGATTAAATCAGTTCCGATATTTTGGTCCCCATTCCTTTATTATGTGGAGGGGCGGAGGGGGGGCCCTTAAGTAGCTATTGAATGTGCCGTCTTCTATTCCTACAATCCATGCTTGCAAATTAAACAAGAATCAACACAATAATCACATTGAGCCGGGACAAGGAGCAGTCTCTCTGAGGCAGTCTTTCGCGGATGCGGTTTATGAGATGAACAAATATAGCATGAACATGCCGATGCCGACGTAGTGGCTCAGGAAACCGGCTGCAGCCCAGTGGTACATGAAGGGCAGCTCGTGCTCCGTCTCCAGGGTGAAGGTTTCGTTGAGCAGCACCACACCAAGATAGGCCAGATGGCAAATGGCCAACAAAGTGAAGCCCAGATTGGTTAGCGCCACCAGCCACGAGCTGCAACAACGCCAGCCACGTCGTTGGGGGCAGTGTGCGTAACGACAACGCTCTGCACCCGGGCAAGGATTGGACGCCACACAAGCGTTGCTCAGCGCGGCCAGATGGCGACGCAACATGGTCTCGCCCTGTGCAAATGTGGCCAACGACAGCAGCACCAGATAGATGCGGAAATCCATGCCATGCAGCAGTGAGGACACCAGATAAGTGCAGAACACGGCGACGATGGCGTTGTGACGAGTGCGTTGCTTAGATGCGGCGTATACGTAACACTTGAGCCACTCGTGCATGGGCACGTTCCAGCAGCGAACGAGGGCGCTCAGGGAACGCGGCCACTCGATTTGCCATGGCCGGGCGACCAGTTCACCCAGCCACTTGGAGCTGCTGCCCTGCTGTGCGCTGGTGTCCAGTTGCTGTCCGTTGGCAGCCAGCATGGCCTGACTGAGGAACCCAACGAAGTAGTTGCTCGAGCGTACGCTCAGCGCGCCAGTGTACATGAGCAGCCAGTGCGAGAGGCCGCCGCTGCGTGCCAGTTGCTCCTCATCGTGTAGATGCAATTCCCCCAGGGCGGGCGCAATGCAGTTGGATATCGAGAGGGCGAGCAGGCAGAGCAGCACGTTGCACAGCATTTGGCTGAGGCTGCGTTGCCAGCTTGGTTTGCTGTACAGCGATTCCAAGTAGCGGCCGTAGCTGAGCCACGGACCCAGCACACAGCTGGCCGGATGATAGATGTAGCCCACATAGGCGAAAAGGCTGGGCATGCGCAACACTCCTCCATTGCTTGGTGGCGTCGCTGTCAGATCAAAGGCCAGCGAGATTACCTTCATGTTGGTGACCATTTGCAAGCCACGCAGCTGGGACCAGTCGTCGCTGTGCTGCCAAATGGCCAACTCGTAGACGAACTGGCTGCCAATGCTGAGTACCGCGATGGCCACGGCGCCGCGCTGTCCCTTGCCCACGCGCACTAGCTGCAGCAGCAGGTAGCTTATGCCGCTGAGCAGCACCAGTACCAGCATGCGCTGCCCGAAAGTCACGTAGAGCACCGCCAGGCCGCAGAGTGCGTTGATCAGATGCAGTGGGAGCAGGGTCAATCCGTTAGCCAGCTGCAAGTTGCAGGCGCTGACCAGGCTACGTTGACGACGTGCATAGGCGACGCACAACAAGCGGCAGAGCAGGCAGGCTGCGAGCAGTGGCAACAGGTAGCCGAACACTTGGCTCAGCGAGGGCAGCAGACAGTGGTCGTAACTGTCCCACAGGCGATCCACGATGCTGCCATAGTTCGCCTCTGCGTCGTGGTCGCCGTAGTTGTTGCCAGTGCGGGGCAAGGAATCTTCGTGGTCGCCGTACATGTCATCACTGCCGGCATCCTCGTCTGTGTAGTCAGGATCGTCGTAGTAATGATAATCCATGTTGCGATCCCCTCACTCTTTGTCTGCGAATTTTTCCCTTTCTGCCTTCGTTTCTTTCGCAGTCACGCTGGCTTGGTCACACGCTTTGCTTTGGCCACGGGCCACGTAGTCGAGAATTTGCAACTTGCAGCAGCAGAAGCAGCAGCCAAGCAACGCGTTGGCCTTCGCGAGTTTCTTCTCAATTCACTTTGCGTTTCAAATGCAATTTCATCTTTCCTTATGTTCCACTACAACGAATGCGTTCATTGCGAGCCACCAGTTCGGTTCCAGCTGTTTTTCAATTTACCGATAACCGATTATAGCTCATTTGCCCGCAACGACTGCATTCATTGCGAACCACTAGTTCGGTTCCAGTTGTGTGACGAATCACCAATAACCGATTGCAGCCCGTTTGCCGGCCGGCGGCGCGTCGTTGCCATTTGATATTTTTACCACACTTTGTTCGATTTCCAACGGCTTTCTTAATTATTCAAAATTGTGTTTGTATTTCGATAGAGGATGCATACATTATCTATTAATTCGCAGTACTTGAAAAGATTCTGGTATACACTTTATTTGGTGCTGCCAGATGGTTTTGCAGCAGCTTGAAGCCGGCTTTCAACACTCATTGTTTTGCCAAATATCATTTAGAATATTGTTGGAAAAACAATTCTATTATGTTTCAATTTGCCTATTGATAGACAACTTTTTGTTTTTTAAAATATAAAATATTTTTTATTATCGTTCGCGATGAAGTCGAGTTAATATTGCCCCTAAAATGAATTTCCACTCACCCATAATTTTATTTAAAACATCAGCTTCTTGTTCGTGTCATCATTTTGTTTAAAATTTTTGGTTTGGTTCGATTATGTCAACCTCTGAAAGTTTTATCTTTTATACTTAGATTATAAATCGAATTTAAATTTGGGGCCGCCACGCCTCCTTATGCCTGTTACATACATTTGATATTTAAGATATTTTTGGGCAGAGAGTATGAGAATGAACATCTTAAGTGCATTCTGCAGAATTCTCAACTGTTTGTTATATTTCCAAATAACATGCAGTGTATTTCTCAGTCTATAACAGTTTACTGTCCTTTCGCCTTTGTTTATTCTTTCAGGTAATTTTCGGGTCTAATCAGGGGGCTCGTTTAATGTTATCGCGTGATCCATATTCCACATACTATATATACACATACACACATGTGTGCATAGCATAGTATATATATGCATCATATATACGGGCGCAAACAAAGAAGCGGTAAAATGTTTAATTAGTGCGATTTCCATTTGCCATTTCGTATATCGCATATGTCTGCAAATTGAACGTAGCTTACACGATCGCATCGCGATAAGAGATCCATAAAAAGAGAGCGCGTCTATATGGTTGTTAGATATTATTATTTTTAGCTTTTGATAAGGCCGAAGTTAGAGGTGAATTAGTATGTGTGAGTGAGTAAGTGTGACCTGCTGAGGTGAGTAGTGGCAGGGGGAGGAGGGAAGGAGATAGTTGAGAGTCGCAAAACTCTCTCTGAGTGTTTGTGCGTGTGTATGTAAGTGGGAGAGTGCGTATTTATTTTTGCACTCAAACAGTTTGTTGAACTTTGTCTCATTTTGTTGCATTTGTAATTGCGTACAGCTTAACCCATGGGCGCCTCCCGTGCTACGATTCAAATCGGAACATGCATTGCCAGACGGTTCTCGCTGCTGCTTTATTCGTTTCACGCTTATCGCGCGCTTGAGGCAATGCTCGAAATTTCAAAATTTGTTTGTTGTTATTGTTGTTGTCGTGTGACCTTGAGCACTGATAAAAAGCAACGCACACACGATCCGCAGCAGAGGAGTCAATCAAACAACAACAAGTTCCAAAAAGTGTGCCGTGCCATGGCTCAAGAAAACAAACTCCACACACACACATACAGAAATATATGCGCGCGTGTGTGTGTGTGTTGGTAAGAACAAACTCGTTTTTTAATGCGTCGTGCGTTTATTCATTTGTTTTTTTTTTTTAATTTTTATATCAAATACGTAGTATATTCATATTTGTGTGTTTTTCTTTCTTTTTCCTCTATAAAATACGTAGAAAACTTAGCTTAAGCATATACATATACATAAAAAAAAACATTGATTATCTTCATTGTTGTTGTTTAAACATAAATTACACAGTTAACTTGGCACATGGAACACAAAATGCAAAACAAATAATAGAAAACAAAGCGCGTGTGCGGTTGTATGCGGGTGTTTGTATGTGAGTGTGTGTGTGTGAGTCGCTGAAACATGAAACTAATTTTAATTAGTCGTATCTATCAATATAAATTGCACTCATCGCTTTGTCCACTCCAGAATTGGCAGGTGACTTGGGGCTGCTGCTGCTGTTGTGGTGAGTTGTGGGGAATATGTGGTGTGTGTGGTATGTGTGGTGCTGTCTGTGGACCTCCTTCTAATCCTTGTCGCAGCCATTAGTGGTGTTTGCCTTGCAGTGGACGCAGTAGCGATACGACACCGGCTCCGGTGGCTTGCTGACGCCATTACTGACGCTGCTGTTGTTGTTGTTGTTGCTGCTGCTGCTGGTGCCAAATGGCGACGGCTTCGTGTCCACCGGACTGATCGGGAAGTGCTGCCAGTGGGGGCAGGGCATCTGCTTGGGCGGATGAATGGGGAACGGCATCTTGGGGTTAACACTTGCGAATTAAAAGCGAAAGAAGTCTGCGCGCAACTGTCGTCTGGCCGGGACTGAACTACTTTGTTTACTGCTTCTGCTACTGCTGCTTTTGCTGCTGCTGCTGCTCCGCCTCGCTCGAAAACCCGCAGAGAACTGTGCGCTTGAATGGCGGCGTCGCTGCTCACGTCGGCAACAAGCAGAAACAAAATACAAAAAACGTGCTCTGCCTGGCAAGGCACACCAAATCTCGTATACCCTAACCCGAAATCACCGTTCGATCGCTGGCTCGACTGTGTTTACCTTGCTTATCGTTAAGTGACTTTATCTGCGAATTGCCCCCGAACACGTCACATGCTTAAGGCTCAAGGGTAATAAAAGAACATTTGGACAGACGAGACAAGACGAGGCGAGACGAGTCTGGAGTGTTTGACCTTCAAGAACTTCACAAAAACTTGCAGAATATTTTAATGTTTTCAAATTTATTACATTTTGATTAAAGAATTAAATTCTTTTTATTTTTTTTGTTTATTGATAGTGCTCGATTTATGGTGAACTTAGTTGAATATATTATTTAGCAGTAGCAACAGTTATTTTATTTAAATTTTTAAATAAATTAAAATTACAAGTATTTTCTTGTTGCTTTTTTGTGTAAAAATATCAGCAATTTAACCTTTACCAAATATTTAAAAATTTACAAATAAATAAAAATTTTGCAATTTGCAAATTGCGAATACACATTTCTACTAATATTTCCAGTTTATGTCAGAACAAAAACTTGCAAAACATTTAAATATTAACCAATGTTCATCGAATTTAACATTACAAATTCAAAACTGTACTAGTATTTCTAATTTGTGTCACATTAGAAATTATTTATAATATATTTAGCATATGTGCAGCATTTAAAACTCAAAATTAACTGTGATATTCTCTAGATGCTTCGGGAAAATATCTCCTAAAAAACATGTGTTCATTTCTATTATACGTGCCAGCGATCATATACATATACCGTGTGCACCAAAAACGTGCAAAGGAAAACAAAGAAACTTCGACTATGAAGAGTATAACAAGTATGCTTCCTTGGAAGCGTATAGAACAGTTTCGAAAACTGTTCTATGAGAGTTGAAACAAGAGCGAATCTACCTGCTGTTTGCCTACGCCATGCAGAAGTCCCCTTAGTTGCAGTGCGTTAGGGCATCACAACAACAACACAAACAACAACAACAACAAGACAGAAAACACAGCTGGTCTAGCGGGCTTGTCTAGTCAGCCGGGAAGAAGAGGCACTGCAGCGAGCACTCAGAGAGCACGCGAGAGGAGCCCACACAGCAGGAGCAAATTGGCGAACGAGTCTCCCCACAGTGCGAGAGAAAGAGAGAATGAGAGCGCAGCAATGCAATGCTCTCTTTGTGTCTGCTCGCGGGTGGAATGACTTCTCTTGACTTCCCCTTCTGTCTGAGTGGGCTGCGGGTGGCGTTGACGCCGTTACTTCTTGCCTCGCTTGGTGGTTATGCTTTGTTTGCGTAGCCGTTCGTTGTCTTATGCTGCGGCTTCGGACTTTGCCCGCTGCCAACAGATACACTGCAAGCTGGGATTGGCGCCGTTCTCCGTCCTCCGTTCCGGGTTGGACGGCGGGAAATGTTGTTAACCTCCGGAGTGCTTTGTTTGTCTTGTAGACACGCACGCACAAATACATCAACGTTTTATGGAGCACTGTCTGGGCAGGAAAGGCAGCGAGCAGAAGGAAACAAAGCCCAATTAATTGAAATAAAAAAGTGCATTTTGTCGCATTCTTCAAGTTTTTTTTGTTTTTGTTTTTTTGGTTTGCCGTTAAAATACTTTCCCAATTCTTTGATGTCACTGTATAAACAGCCGGAATTACCCATCCCTCTAGGCACAGCTGAACCACATAGACAGCACTTGGTCACCCTACAATCCATAGTTGTTGCTCTCTATCAGAAGACACATCTCTCGAAAATAGAATTGATCCACTTAGAAATGGTCTATTTTAAAATGTTTTTGATACTACCTGTTACCTCATAAGCAAGATCCAAAAATAGTTGGAAAACATTTACAAAAACACTGATCGAATGTAACCTTCGAGTTGAACAACCTGCACTTCAATCGTAATACTTTCAATAACCAGACAGTCTCATCTGCGTAGAACAGCTCAGGCAACCTGCGGCTAAACCGGTTCTAAGTCGTGAGCATTTGTTACACATCGGAATACGTTGACATGCTGTGACAAATTAATGGAGGCCAGTTTTGTAATTGAATTACAAAGATACAGTGTATACAGTGTGTATATAGGTTATACAGAGGGTTTATAGAGTATATAGTGTATATAGTATACAGTGTGTATATAGAATATAAACCTTTCTACACACACATAACCTTTTGCTTTAGTTCTCTATGACCCATGGCTAAAACACACAGTTCGCTCAAGTAAATTCATTAGATTTTTATTTAACTTATGGGTTAATCCAATATAATTAATGATTAAGCATTTCTTAATATCCCTCTCTAGCACACTTTCCATAGGGAAGTTACGTTACACTGCGATTACACTCACATCATCATCATCATCATCATCATTATCATCTCATTCTTTATATTTCACGCATTTACAATTTATATATTCACGTTCAATCTTACAATTAATGCGATTCAACGAAAAAAAAAAATCATAGTAATAATAATGATAATGATAAAACTAATTAATTAGCTTAGAAAATAATAATGTTGTGTTTTCTCTCCTCTTTTCTTCTGGCCTTCCGTCATGCCTTCCTTCTTTGTTTACTGTACGTATATTTATGCTAGAATGACTTCCCCAAAGTGCTGGAGATGATTACAAAATTCAAGATCTCTTTCATTATAATTCGCAGTTATAATTTGGGGGATTACTTTATTTAATATTATTAATATCATGATCGATTTTATAGCTTAGGCTTAGGATAATACAAAAAAAAAAAACCACCTTACATTGTGAAAATATTTAATTATCGTTCGCTTCGTGTATAATTGTATAAATATTCCGCTTTAACAATTGCCTACGTATTCTGTTTTTGTTTTTTGTTGTTTATATTTATGTTTCTATTTTTATTTAATATTCTTCGTATTATCATATATTATTTAAGATTCGTTTCGCTTGATGCTGATGTAAAGTAATATGCGTTACATTCTTTTAAAGTAAGCTAGGTGCTATTACAATAATTAGTTAATGTTATATTATAGATATATTTAGACTACGCACGTAAATAATAACTTGACAAATATATATATATATATATTATATATTTGATTTGTAAACCTCCTCAAGTTGCTATAGATGCCTCCGTTTTGTCGCTAGGGAAATATTTACAAAACAAAGCTCTTAAATCTGTCGAATTCAGAATGTGCCGCTGAATGTTTCAAGTTTTGAGTTGAAGTTCTTGTTATATTCATATTCGTATTCATATTCAAAATGCTAGTCATTCGATCAAATTGGAGCTCAATGCAAATACATATATTGATATATATATAGATCGTGTTTATAGATAGGGCTAGTGCTAGAGCTACACAGAGTAGAGATTTAAAGAGATTAAAAAATTGCGAGATGTGTCTAGAAAAATAGTGTAAAGAGAATAGAAGAAAACGCAAATCGGTACAAGTAAATCATAATTCGAACACCTGAGTTTACTTATAGAAATCATCTATATTCCTATATGCCATAAGTATGTTTATAATGTGTGTGTGTGTGTGTGTTTGCAAACTTCTTTCCCAAAAATGATTCGAGCTATGTGTGCACAAGTTTTGCTTCTGCTTTCGAGAAAATGTTTCGAGATATCTTTTCATTACATTCGGTTTTCATTGTTTTCTTATTTTTTCTTTTTGTTTGTTTGTTTTGTGCCAGTACGAGCTACAGCTAAAGGATGCATACGTATACATATACATACATGTACAGTAACTACTTAGGGGGAATTGCTATCGATAATTAAGTTGCATAAATATGTTACATAGAAAGTTGTCAGAGCTCGACAATCGCTCGAGCAACTAAAGATCAAATTACATACATACATATAAATATTTATATATATATAGTATATAGATTGCCTTATGTAGTTGTCATTACGATGACGCTAAAGTATATAGACATATATATGGATATAGGTTACGTATAGGCATAAGCATTAACTAAAGTGTAACAATTTAAAATGCAATCAAAAAAAAAAATAAGAATAATCATAATAAACATAAAAAATGATCATAAACTATATTAAAATGAATTAAACATAAGAGGGAAATTTGTTTAAAATTAGATCAGAGCCCGTTGAGGACTCGATATCGTCTAGAACTCTTGCCGCAGCGGCAGCTTATGAAGCATTCGATGCGGGCAGCGTCACGGGTGCCTGGCGGTAATAGATGTTGGCTCCCTTGATGGGCAACGGATGCGCCTCAGTGTTGAAGACCCACTCATCCAGCGGCAGTACGGAATCATCCGAGAACAACAAGTACAGATACTGTAAGAATAACATGTATGATTATAATTGAAAGTGCTCAAAAGTCGGCAGCCACGTCTACCTTGAGTGTCTCGGCCAGGAAAAAGCTCTGTTGCACATCATCCTTCGTGGGCTCCTGCTGATACACGTTGCGCAGTCCACAATAGCCGTGCGCGGTGCGGCAATGCTTCTCCAGTGCCAGCACTGCTTCCCAGCCCCAGTCACGGTATTTTTGGTCGTGAGTTAGGCGCCACAACACGAAATAGCTCTCAAATGTCTCCGGCCTGAGGATGTAGTATTTCTCCTGGGAGCGCAGAGCACGCGCCTCGGCCGCATCGCTGAAGCTGCCAAGACACAAAGACGATGACAATGAGAATGTTGATGATATGATGATGATTAAATGCTTTCACTAACCGGAATGCCTCGGGACCCAGTTGAGTGGGTGTTCGTATGTAGCTCTCGTGGCAGGTGTTGGTTATCCCCTTGCCCACCTCCATGTACTTGTCAGTGTGCTCGTTCTGCCGCGTTGCGGCGCCCAGAGCAAAGAGGCCACCTAAGAAAAAAAAAGGGAGACATACCATAGATAAGATTTAATTCGCTGATTAGGTGATGACTGTCAACTCACCCGAGAAGCAGGCAAGATGATCCATTTTGTGCTCCAATCGATCGAACTTCAGATCTGATACATATGTCAATCCATTTGTGCTGGTCCGCACCATTTTGTCCATTATGGCCAACATGGCCTCGTCGTACATGTCGCGTGCCTCCTCGTCTGTCTGCCCAGACTGTAGCCATGCCTTGAGCAGATACTCATAGTAGCTATCGCCCAGTGCGCCCAGTGACATGTGAACTGCAATAGAAAAGAAGGCGAATCAAAGCTCAATGAGTGATCATATAGAGGGGGGGGGAGTATAAAGTTGCATCTCTCTTACGTTGTCCCCATTTGCCAGTCTTGGGATTCAGGAAATTCGGATAGAGTCCCTTGGGCTTCTCGATCTCCTTGAGCACCTGCCGTATGGTCTGCACACGTTCGCGATACAATGGATTGCCCGTAATGTCACTCAGATAAGCAAACTCCAGATGCAGTGTACCGAACTCGGATAGAATCGAACTGCCACCGGAGGCCCAGCCATAGTTCTTGGCCATGCCCGTCTTGGTGTTGACCAGGGCATAGGGTATACCCGTTGGCGTCTGGAACGCGGGCAATAGTTTATCAGCAATATGCTGTGCCTTCTCCTTGTACAGTGGATCCCCCGTAAAGGCGTACAGTGTCAACATGCCGCCCACAAAGCGTATGTTCGTCTCGAACACCGACAACTCGGCACTGATGTTGTCCAGCGAGAAACGACGTTCGATCCAATCGCGTCCCTCCTTGTACTCCTTCTCCAGACCCATAATGTACAGTGTATCGAGGCCATCGACAATTGTGGCGCCCAGATCGTACGAACCAAAGATGCTGCCCGAGTGCGGACGCTGTGACAGTGGACGCAACTCGTTCTTGCCCCAGGCATACAGTTTGTAGTTGTGCCAGGCGTGCTCCATCATCTGCAAGAAGAAGAGCGAAAAATGTGAGGTTATGTCGGGAAACAAATGGGGTTTATTCAGCATGAAGCTGTACTTTATATAAAGTTTCATATATTGGGAGAATATTTTAGAAATATTGAAAGATTTAATATAAAAGTTCATAACTTAATTGATAGAATGGAATTATATTTTCATAATGATATCTATATTACCCATAACAGTTATTTGCGATCTCTGGTTTCTATTCTGCAAACATTTTGGTGACAAGTAAGGAAGCTATAAGCAGAGTTATGCTTTATTTAATCTACCAAAATTAATTATTTCATTCCAGTTAAAATTCTAGCTTCAAAATAAGGCTTGTAATTTTATTTTCTTTGATTAATGGGGGCAGAAGGGGCGTGGCTGAAATGTAAAACAAGCTTTAGCTGCGTGCAATAATGAGACACAATGTCATAGAATTTGGTAACCTTAGCTTTTATAGTTTCAGAGATAAAGGCGTTCATACGAACATAGAAACCAAATGACGTAGCCTACCTACAATACCTCTGCAGAATATACTCTAAACAACTCTCCGAACTCGAAACTTGCCTACCAAAAACACAAAATAGTTAACAATTTCCGTTGGTCTAGCGATAGTTTTGCGATACTATTGATTTTCGCGCCATAGGTCGACTCGGCAATCTTGTGCTGTGCTGCACTGTGCTGTGCTCGGGGCCCGCTAGTGAAATCCAATCCACTTGGCCCATTTGCATATGTACAATGTCTAATCGACTTTAGTTCATTTCATTTCAAGGTCGCCGATGCGGCTCGATGCGGTTGCAGCAGGCGCGTTCACAGACTGCGCGCAGAGTCTGCAATTATTTTGAATTTTTCACAGAATTCAATTGAATTTGGACTGGAGGAGCACACACACACACATACACTCAACTGCAAGCACACTCAAACATTCACACACACACACTCACACACACTCGGCCAGGGGGGAAATGTTAATAAAATGGACAGGGTCAAATGTGTTTGCGGCCCTTCGTTGTGTGCTGCGCTGCGGCGTGCGCTACCTTTGCCGCATTGCATTACACTGGCTTTTCTGCTCCACGGCATATCCGCTGCGACTCCCTCTCCCCCCCTCCCCCCACTCTACCCCACGTGGCAGCATTGAGCGCCGCCAGGCAGTGCTGTTGTGCAAAACATAATTTGGCATTGCATACTTTCGAGCGTCTTTTTTTGGAGAAATTAAATTACGAGCACACAACCAACAGGAGAAACAAGGAGAAACCTAAGCAGGCCAGTTGCGTGCACTCGACTCCAAGTATACCCTGTAATGAGCGGCGACTACAAAGTCACATGACTTAATTTTAAGCGCGTAAAGCAGAAGGGGAAGGTTAAGTAAAGGGAGTTGATAAACTGAGAGAGAGAGAGAGAGACAGATTTCTAAGAACAGAGAAGACATTTCGATAACTCATGTCCCTTTTTATCCATAAGATATCTTTTTAACATTCAGATTATTTTGTATCCCTAAGATACTTTTTTTTTGGTGTAATTTAAATACATTTGTAGTCGTAAGATACTTATGAACAGTAAACAACCGTTGTATTTTTAAGATACTTTTGTAGACATGAGATACTAGTGAAACCATAAGTCTTTTGTATTTTTAAAGATACTTTTGTAATTTTAAAACACTTTGTTTATCATAGGATACACTTGTATCTATAAGATACTTTTGCATCCGTAAGATACTTTTGTATCCTTAAGATACTTTTATAACTATAATATACTTTAGTGTTTGGTATATTTAAAATACATTTGTAGGCAAAAGATACTTGTGAATAGTAAAAAAATATTTGTATCTTTAAGATACTTATGTAGACGTGAGATACTAGTGACACCACAAGATTCTTTTGTATATTTACGATACTTTTGTATCCATAGAACACTTTTATTACCACAAGATACTCTTGTATCCGTAAGATACTTTTGTAGCCGTAAGATACTTTTGTATCTTTAAGATACTATTATAACTATAAGATACTTTTGTAAAACTTTTAAAATACATTTTTAGGCAAAAGATACTTGTGAACAGTAAAAAACCTTTGTATCTTCAAGATACTTTTGTAAACATGGAACACTTGTGAAATCATAATATATTTTTTCATATTTAGGCTACTTATGTATCCATAGAATACTTTAATTATTACAAGATACTCTTGTATTCATAAGATACATTTGCATCCTTAAGATACTTTTGTTTTTAAAACACTTTGTTGAATCAATAAATGATAATATCATGTATCCATATAATTTTGTCAATTCAATACACCCGCTCTGGATAATTTATGTCTACAGGGTATACATATAAAAAATCCTCATCCGCGCCTGCTGCCACCGGGCATCGACAGCACGCTGTGGCCAGAGCTTGTGGCTCGTGGCTAGGAAGGCCGCGGGGCCTCTAAGAGTGGAGTAGGACGGGGGAAGGGGTTTGGGGGGGGTTGGGTCTCGAGACTTGCGGCTCGTTGGGAGGGGGGGGGCTTTGTGTCGTTGCGGGCCTCGTTGCGCTCTTTGTGTTTGCTCAGCAGCTCACGCGGTCGGGGGCTTTGAAGCAATGCAAATATTAACAGTTTTCCGGTAATTAATTAAAGTCGGACACGTTCGCACACCTCGGACGGCTTCGTCTACGGCAACGGCTTTTGCGGTGACGATTGTAAGAGCTGTTAGTGCAAACGGGCAGGCAGAGTAAGGGGGTGGGGAGGTCGGTTAGGCTGCTGAGACCCAAAGCAGTTCAAGGCTCCAAGATGATGACAAACTTTTGTCTCTACTTAAGATTCTCTGGTGCAAATCAAAATTCGGCTTTGCAGGACAGTGTAAATAGTCGCAGCAACCCTGAATAACGAATAACGGTAACGACACGAAACCCCAACAAGCTCACTGGGGAATAAAGGGGGGCAGGTGTGGGAAGGGGCGAAGCGTAACAAGGCAGAGCGAATTAAAAGTCAAAACACTTAAAACGGATTACAAGAGCTCGGGGCGCAGCAAGTACACTGAGCGAATTAAATGGCAAGCTTTTGCCGTGTTGTGATTTACGAGTTTCATAAGCACTCCCAAATTAGTTATAAACCCCCTAGTCGTGAATGATTTATGTAGAGCAAAGAGAGGAGAGAGGGGTGGCGAGACGAACATCATCTGTTGTGCCCCTTATTAAATACTCGTTACCTTGTTGCTTTAGTTTTACTCAATAAAAGTTGCCATAAAAAGCGATTATAGTTCAGTTTATAGCAAATCAATAAAGCCAAAACAATACTTTGGAATTGCTTTAATTTAGTATGATTTGTTTCTGGCAACTGATAAGGTTATTATTATATCATTTGCCAGCTGTCAACATCATTAGTTACTGCTTAATATATGCCATATTCGACCATTGAAAATGGTCAAAAAAGGGTATACTAACTTTGTTTTGAAAATGGTCAAAAAAGGGTATACTAAATTCGACCATTGAAAATGGTCAAAAAAGGGTATACTAAATTCGACCATTGAAAATGGTCAAAAAAAAGGGTATACTAACTTTGTTTTGAAAATGGTCAGAAAAAGGGTATACTAACTTAGTTTTTGGTTAATTCTTGAACCTTTTTCGCGCAGTGTACTCGCTGTTTTCTGTGTGTGTTTTTGTTAGTCTAATGAGCCGCAACTGATTAAAATCGTTCACGGTGCTGGGGCTAAGGTCAAAGCCTTTTTGGTTTATTAAACTTATACAGGAAATTTCACAACACAATTGCAGCAACGCTTCGCTTCACAATCGATAGGGTAAATAGGGGCGAGAGTGGGAGGAATGGTAGGGGGAGGGGGGAGAGAGGGGGCTCGTGTCACGAACTCGAACATAAACCATTGGCAGCCGTAAATCATTGGGCCAACTAATTTTACGGAAATTGCTTGATGGATTTGACTGATTGATTGAATATTTTTGCACTGTGGCAGCCAAAATAGTCTAAACACACATACACACACACACATACGTTAAGCACACACACACACATAGACACACACACAGAGAAATGCAGGCAACTGTAGTTTCAGTTGGCACGTCTTCATTACGAATTAAGTTACATCCTTGAAATGTGCAAACGTCGCACGAAACGTGCCCACTGCAAAGGGTGCGTATGTATGTATGCGTGTATGTGTGTGTGTGTGTTCGTCTGTGTGTATTAGTGTGTTGAACATCATTTCCGCAATGGTACGTGAAAACGTGCAGAGCGACACGACGCGACGCGACACGCTCCTGGTCTGGTCTGGTCTGGTCTGTCACACATGCTTCAACTGCTTCGCATAGAACACACACGCACACACACACGCAGGCACTGGCACACCACATAGCAGCTGCATTCCTGCACCTTCTTCCCCTTCCCCTACCCCCTGCTGCTGCTCTCTTCCTTGCCAGGCCTACTTAGTGGCCAGCGCGCGATGTTTTGTTTTCGGTGATTTTTCACTTGACCTGGCAAAGTCCGCGTGCAGCAGCGGCAGCGGCAACGGATGCAAAGTGCGGATGTGGCAAGTTGTGGCAGCACGTGGCAATGTCAACCATTTTGTCAGCCTTTTATTGCCGCGTTTACAGCCAGAGAGAGGGAGAGAGCGAGAAAGAAAGGGAGGCCGAGCTAGTTTGAATGCAAAAGCGCAGCTTAAGTTGAGTGAGGCAAACAGAGGCAGAGGGGAGGCAAGGGGGCGCGGTAGGACACGCCTTAAATTAATGCAAATTTAAAATGCAACTTTTGTAGCAGCAGCAGCAGCAGCGGCGCACAAGTTTTGGTCGCAAAACTTTGCCGCTTAATGCCGCAGGGCTGCCACAGCAACAACAACAACAACAACAACAACAACAACAACGAGAATAACAAAACAATGCAAAGCAAATAAGAAGAAAGAGAGAGAAAGGACTAAGGCAAAAGGGGCAAGCAGAAGGGTGACCAGGCAAAGGAATAACTTTAAAAATTTTTTAAAATATGCAGACACACACACACACACACACACACTCCCTCTCTTTCTCTTTCTCTTTCTTTCCCTCTGCGCCTTCTCTCTCTCGCGGCACACAAACTCGCGCCCTGCGAAAACTTTTTGGCAAACTCTTTCACAGCTGAGGGAAAATAATTTGCTTAAGGCCATAAAATAATGCGAAAGACGTCGACGACGGCGTCGCAGTCAGCGTCGCTGTTTGCTGAGTAGAAGAAGCAGAAGTAGTAGAAGAAGAAGAAGGGGAAAAAACGGAACCAAACTATTTGTGCGGTCGTGTGGGCGTTTTGCATGCTGAAGTCGAAGTTGAACAACAACTAAGTGTGCGTGTGTGTGTGTGTGCGTGAGCGTATGCTGTGTGTGTGTGTGTGTGTGTAGCAGAAAGAAGCTGCCAAACTATTAAGAAAATATGAGATTGTCTGCTGAAACACAACGGCAACAAAGTTTTCCTAATGGAATACCATGGAATACTATAGTAAATGGCAGGCAGGCAGCCAGGCGGCACCAAAAGGGGCGTGGCTTGATTGCAGTGCACAGTCACAGCCTTGCCTCTTTACAACAGTCTTTGCTAGAGTTTCCCTTATTGTTTTTTTTTTTTTATACCATAAACGAACAATGCAAATTTCTCATCGATGACATTCGATTGCAGCACAAAACTGAGACCCCATTGTGAATGGATTTGATTAGCAATAAGCAAGGCGCAGCCAACTTAACTAGTTGCATTGGTAACGACCTATTTTCGGAATCAATTTTGTCAGAGAAATGAAAAGTTTGTTTAGTTAATTGGGTTTGGTTGGTTTCCTACACTTTCTATGGAGTATAACATATAAAATGTGTATGGCAATTGGGTTCTCTTTAAAGTGAAGTAAAGGTATGGTAAGTCTGCAGCGATTGTTCCTATTCTAAGTGGGTTTTATATTAGTCATTTCTAGATATCAGTTTTTGTTTCGGGCAATAATTCCAAATGGGAAATGTTGTGCATAAAACCAGAAAGAAAGGCTACTTTCAGCATGCTCAACGTTTTATACCCTTGCAGGTTCCTATATATTCCAATCGTTCCTATACTAATTATATGTAACGGAGTAGAATGAAATAATAATACGTCTTTAACTGTCTAACTTTGATTGGTACTGATAAGTTAGGTCAATTCAAATATCAGAGAGGGTCTTCATATAAGAACCTTCATTTCGGTCGATTGTTCCTATGGCAGCTATATGTTATAGTCGCTAGATTTTGATGAAATTTTCTATATATATTATATATATAGAAAAAGTTCAATATAGTAAATTTAGTTGAAATAGCTTGACAAACAACAAAAATCGGCCGATAGTTTGTATGGCAGCTGTACGATATATCGGTGTGATCCGGCTCGTTTCAGCGCGCAGCAGTAAAAAGCATGTGTGCCAAGTTTCAACAAAGTAGCTTAACCACTAAGAGACTAATTTACGTTGTAACAGACGGACAGACTGACAGACAGACAGACTGAGAGACAGACAGACAGACAGACAGACAGACAGACAGACAGACAGACAGACAGACAGACAGACAGACAGACAGACAGACAGACAGACAGACAGACAGACAGACAGACAGACAGACAGACAGACAGACAGACTGACAGACTGACAGACTGACAGACTGACAGACTGACAGACTGACAGACTGACAGACTGACAGACAGACAGACAGACAGACAGACAGACAGACAGACAGACAGACAGACTGACAGACTGACAGACTGACAGACTGACAGACTGACAGACTGACAGACTGACAGACTGACAGACTGACAGACTGACAGACTGACAGACTGACAGACTGACAGACTGACAGACTGACAGACTGACAGACTGACAGACTGACAGACTGACAGACTGACAGACTGACAGACAGACAGACAGTCATAAAGACAGACAGTCATAAAGACAGACAGAGAGACAGACAGAGAGACAGACAGAGAGACAGACAGAGAGACAGACAGACAGACAGACAGAGAGACAGACAGACAGACAGACAGAGAGACAGACAGACAAAGGTACAGACATGGCTAGATCCACTTCCCTGGTGATGCTGATAGAGAATATATACACTTTTTAGGTCTTTTTAGGTTTGGCCTCTGATCGTTTCTGTGGCAGCTATACAATATACCGTTCCGATCCGATGTAGAGATAGGAAACAAGTATGGCAAGTTTCAACAAGAACCACAGACAAACTGATAGACCTACTATGCTAGTTCGACATTCGAAAAGTTTCGAAATTATATTGACAAATAAGATATTAATGTTATTGCCATTTGCATCACGATGCTACGCATAGTGAACATGAATCAAACTACGAGGGTCGTTTGATAAGTCCGTGACTTTTTGAATAAAATATATTTTTTTCGTCAAAGAAGCGTTTTATTTCTCAACATAATCTCCTTTTAGCTCTATACATTTAGTCCAGCGTTTTTCCAATTTTTTTATTCCTTCCAAATAATAGGTTTTCTCAAGGCCCTCAAAATAGTCGTTTGTTTCTGTGATGACCTCTTCATTTGACCCGAATCTCTTACCGCCGAGCCATTTCTTCATGTTTGGAAACAAAAAATAGTCACAGGGGGCTAAATCTGGAGAATATGCTGGATGGGGTAGCAGTTCGTAGCCCAATTTATGAAATTTTGCCATGCTGACTACACACGTGTGCACCCGTGCATTGTCCTGATGGAACAGCACTTTTTTTCGCCAAATGCGGTCGTTTCTGCTTCAAATCAATATCGAATCTGTCCAAAAGCTCTGAATAATATTCGCCGGTGATCGTTTTACCCTTTTCAAGGTAATCGATGTGAATGATACCTTGTGCATCCCAAAAAACTGTGGCCATGACCTTGTTGGCCGACAGACCCACCTTGGCCTTCTTTGGTGCACGTTCACCCGGAGAAACCCACTGTCTTGATTGTTCTTTGGTCTCTGGTGTGGTGTGGTGGATCCATGTTTCGTCTACGGTAACGAAACGGCGCAAAAATTCGTTTGGATTGCGGTTGAACATCGCCAAACACTCCTTTGAAATGGTCACACGGTTGCGCTTATGGTCGTGTGTGAGCAATCGCGGCACCCATCGCGCGGAAAGCTTTTTCATGTCCAAATATTCATGTAAAATGTGATGTACCCGTTCAGTTGAGATGCCTACAGCCTCAGCTACCTCACGCACTTTCATTCTCCGATCATCCAATATCATTCCATGGATTTTGTCGACGATTTCTGGCATGACGACCTCTTTTGGGCGACCTGAACGTTCGGCATCACTTGTACTGGTACGACCACAACGGAACTCAGTAAACCATTTCTTAACCATTGAAATTGATGGTGCAGAGTCCCCATAATATTTATCAAGTCTTTCCTTGGTTTCGGTGATGGATTTTTTACGCAAAAAATAATGCTTAATTAGCACACGAAATTCACTTTTTTCCATTTTCGTTAAAATTCACGAGATCGTCTGCTTTCAATGCCTATAAAACGCAAACTAAGAAACGCAGCTTTCTCAAAATTTTACAGTCAGCTGTTAATCGATAACTGCTGACAGGAGCAGTGTTGTATTTAGAGCAGGTGCGCGGCAAATACAAAAAGTCACGGACTTATCAAACGACCCTCGTATATAAAAAAGCTCCTTAAAGAGATCTCTTCAACTGGTAGCAGAACTGACTCAAATGAACCCTCCGAGAGCCGTAGATTATGTGACTATGTACCCAGTGGCATAATCCGACGACTGCAGAGTATTGTGTGCGGGCATTATGTCTTCGCATTCCCAATCCTGCGACAATGCCAAGTCATCGTCAATAGCCCCATCGATGGTCATTGTGGCCCACATTGGACTGACCGGCCAATGCCAATGAGCAACAGGGGGAGGCACTGGGCGGAAGGTCAACAGTGTTGGTCAAACAACGAGCGAGAGAGAGAGAGAGAGAGAGAGAGAGAGAAACAGCAGCACATAAACCAAGAGACAAAGAATAGCAAAAGAGAAACAAGCAACAAATACGCAAAGCCAAGAGAAACGACCCAAACTGGGTTAGTGTCAGCGGCGATGTTGCCCTTAGCTTTGTTTTGGGATTGAATTGATAAATGCAACGCTACAACGCAATACACTGAAAGGGGGAACGGGGGTGGGGGATTGAAAGGGAAACGAAGTTGAAACTAAAGTTGAACAAAGATTGCAAATTGGGTTTTCTTCTTGGCCAATGGCATTCAATCAGCTGTTCGGGGGCTTCTCTGATTGACTTTGCTACGCCTCCTCTTCCATCCTTCCTTCCGTACTTCTCCTTCTCTTTCTTCATCTTATTGTTGGTACCTTTTGGCGGTCACTGCGAGTGCTTGTTCACCTTGGGGGGGCCTGCACAACAAACAATGCGCAGCCAAAGTGGACAATGTAAAAGCAGAAAATCAGCCTCAAGGGTGCCAAAGAAATCAGCCAGAAAAAGCCTCCGGGTGCAGATTGAATGGATGTGAATGCGAGTGTGTGAATGGGGGGGGGAGTAGTGAATACCATTCGATTATTAGCTGCAATTCGATGCCGACTAAGCGCACTGATTAACTGCCAGCAACCCTTTCTCCACCACCCCCCACCCCCCCTCTAGCCAATCTCATTTATCCCTTCTCTTTCTCTACCCTCTCCCCATCCTCATCCAGCTGCGTTCGCCATTTCAATTGCCGTTTGCCTTCATCTCCGAGAGCCATCAAGCTGAGCTGAGTGCGTGCTTCAGCTTATCAAGTGCCAGAGTGGGCGTGGCATCGAAATGGGCGTGTGTCTTAACCTAAATGAGTTAAAATAAACCTTCACAAACATTCATGAATCTTGTACACGGCATACGCAATTGAATTGAATGAACAAATGAATGTATTCACAAGCCAAACTACCTGAAATATTTTCATTACTGTGTGCGTGTGTGTGTGTGCGTCTGTGTGTGTGTTTGAGGAATATTTATTACAGCAGTCAATAAATGGAATTTCATTTAAATGGCATTTGCATTGGGAAAGCATTCGCAAATTTTCAATTGATTTACGCACTGTATTCTCCCATCTGAAAAAGCTTGTACAGAGAGCATCATAAATATTTCAACATTCCGTATGAATAGTGCAAATTCCTTTGGCATATTCACAAAATATTTACATTGTTCTGCAGTCAATAGAGATTTCGAATGTCTTTCCTCAGTGTTTCTGTCAGTCTGTGTTGTCTGTTCTCTGTTTTTGATTCCTATTTGCGCTCGAATTCCATTTCAATCTATTGTTATTAATATGTTTAAACAGTTGGAAGTTGTTGGCTGAGCTACTTCGACCGTAAACATATAAAGAAGATGGCAGCACTCTATGGCATCGACATATCATCAGTATGTCAACGACAGGAGTACAATTGTTTGTTGCAGTTATCGATAACTATTAATAATTGACATTTACTGACTGTGTATTACATAGCTCGAATATATCGATAGATATGTGTAGATATCGATATATCTTTTATAAACTTATTGCAATTATCAAAAGTAAAATCGATTTATGTAACTTGTTATCGATAACACTCAATATGGGAACGATGCTGGAGTTATCGATAGTCATATACAGTATTTTCAAAACATTGTGATAACTTAAGTTATCGATTGTCAAGTGCAAAACCTATCGATAACTACAATATATCGATTTATTTCCAGTTTATAGTTTTAATATTTATATCAAAAGTTATCGATAACACTCAATAGATAGAAATCAAGCAAAAGTTATAGTTATTAATGCTATCAGAACTACTATCGACTACTGTTGTTATCGATAGTAATACAAGGTTTTCATAACGTAAGTATATTGATTGTCAGGTGCAAAACATATCGATAACTATATCCATCTCATTTGTTTTTCTAGTTATTATTGATTATTGGAAGTACTATCGATTACTGTTGTTATCTATAGTAACACACACAAATGATATTTGCTAACTTAAATTCATCGATTATCAGATGCAAAACATATCGATATATCATGTGCAGTATTTATCTATTAACTATCAATAATATCAAAATGTCATCAGACACATAACAATAACGATATGATTTGTTATCGATCACACGCAGTAGACAGAAAACATTCAATTCGAAATAAGAAAGTTGCGAGTCAACTCTAACGAGCTGCTCCATCATTTATCGCCATCGACTCAACGCAATTGCGTGAAAATATCGATTGGCATCACCTATTGGCGATGTCGAGTCGGGCTTAACTTCCTCAGGATCTGAATAGATTGTCGTTGTCGTCGTCGTAGTCATATACTTTGTGGTTGCCTGATGTTATTGTTATTGCTCTACTTAGTTCGCACACACACAAAGACATAAATGCTCGACGGTGCGTGCATGAGCAGAGAAGGGGAAGAAGAGAGAGGGGGGGTAGAGGGCTATTCCTGTTACGCCCACAGCGACGCCTTCGACACGCACGTGACAACGACAACGACAGCAGAAACATTGCCAAGTGCCTTCATCGTCCTTGCGCATTGTGGTCTAAATCTTGACGTTTATTACGCTCTGTTGGCGCACCTGGATGCCGGTAACCGGTAAACGGTTAAAGCTAAAGGCCTTTGCCTCGGCCAACAAGAGCTCGTTTGGTCTGCCACGCCTCCTCCACACACACACTCACACTCTCTCTCTTTCATCTACCGCTCATTCTGCGAGGAATGGCGTCAATTGCTTCACGCGTTTGCGGCTCGAGTGCGCGCCGTTTCGAGGCCTTGGCCGAAAGGAGGCGCTAAACAAATTCCAACTGCAGTTGCAACTGCTACAGCAACAACAACAACAGCAACTACAATAGACGTAGTGTTGCAACAAGAAACACAATAAATAACCGCATTGCCAGGTTACGTGAAACGATTAATTTTCTGTCTTGAAGTCGAACTTGCGCTCGACCAACAAACAATCTCAAACATTTTCACCCTCCATCCTTCCCCTCTCTTTCCTGTGTCAGTGAATGCTCCCTTGTAATTACACTGCAATTGATTATCAGTCATTTGCTTTGCTTTTGTTTTTGTTTTCAACTCATTGTGAAAAACAATTTTCAATTCATTTTCATTTTGCGTGTTTGAAATTCCAACGGAAATTGCAGTCGGCATTTTATTGTTGTTACTGCTCGTCTGTTGTTATTCTCGTTGTTGTTGTTGTTGTGCCATCAAGAGAAATGTGAAAATTGACCACAATTTATTATTATTTTAGCTACAGGTATTTACCAAGCACTATAAATGTATGCGTGCGTGTGTGTGTGCATGACTGTCTCTGCCTCTGTTTAATTTATGCACATCCCCAAAAGGTTTTTGCGTTTGTAAAAACTTTCTAGAGGGTATATTCACTTTGTGCAGCAGTGTACTTGACGAAATAGGTCGAAATAGGTCGAAATAGGTCGAAATGAGACCAATGTGACCTAAATATCGTTTAACTTCTAAACCAACTATAGTTTCAGTTTGGTTATTATCATAGATATTATAAGCAAGCTTACAATTCGTGGCATTTTCTTTGTCTTTCTTATACTTCAAAAATGTCTTCAAAATCTGACTACTATATCGGTTAAATATTGTATTCATACTCATTACCCATAGGTTACCAACCGATAATGTATGTAATAGGCGGAAGGAGGCGTAGCAGTCTCTACAAATGATATATGTTCTTAATCAGAATAAACAGCCGAGTCAATATAGCCATGTTCGTCTGTCTGTATGTTCGTTCGTATGAAAGCCTTGATCTTAGAGTCTATAACAGCTATTCTGGCAATAGGTTGTTTTCGAATTTGGTCACGCCTTTCACCGTTAGTAATTTTTGCACTTGTTACAACATATCCCGACTACACTTATCCAGTCTTAATCAATGTTGGTCTATACACTGTACAGACTTAATGCAAATCGAACAGGCATACACTAGTACTTTCATAGGATGTATTAGTTGAAAATAAAGATCCGTATATTCAAATTGAAATCGACTTCCTATTAATATTAAATTACAATTATTAAATCTCTAATTCGTTGTTTTACATAATTTAATTTGCTATTTTCCATTTTAAAATGGAACTCAGGACGAGCCTGGTGAGTTACCCTATGCCAGATAATTACAAATTAACCTCATGCAGTGAGTGAACCTCAGCGAGTTCTTTACGGACACTAATCACCTGAAGAATTATAGGTATTACAGGTATTAAACGCAATTACGATGCGGCAACTTCGACTCGACTCGACGCGGGTGCGGCGTGGCAATGTCTCTGCGGGGGTTTTATTTACCGATTTCATTAATATCGTTTTGCCGCGTTCATGATATCTCTGGCATAAGGCATGTTGAAGCATGCCGTGTCCTGTCAGTTCGTGTGCCAGCAACAGCTGCCACATTGCCGCCAGGCTGCCTGCCTCAGGTCGTGGGTCGTGACAGACCCCCAAAGGTCAGACATTCGAAATTGATACGCAATTTGAGGGCGCTGGAGGTCTGCCTTCATCCACTCTTCATCCTCCTCCTCCTCTTACTTTTCCCCATTCTCCCTCACCTGAGTCTCTTCACCCCCACTCACCTTGACGATATGGGCGCGTTTCTCGTAATCAATCAAGTTGCCCCCCGAGACCGTAGGCGTGTCCGTTGCAGCGTCCATTGGCAATGCAGCACGCGCTGCATCTTGAGGAGGCATGCGATGCTCCTGCTGCCCAATGACCGGCAACACCTTGGGCTCTTCCAGTGATGACATTTCCTGTCGGATCTGCTCCACTGTGCGTGCCTCGCCAGCTTCCTCCGTCTCCCCATTGTTGGTCACATTGTGCCCTGTTCGGGGCACATTCATCAGATTCTTTGGATGATTATTGACATAGTTGAGCTCCTTTATCTGATTGTCATTGGCACTGACGCTATCGCTGGCCACCTTCTCGTTCAGCCTGATGATGTTCGACAGATTGATGTTGTTGATCAGCGTGATGCCCGTCACGGCCACCAGGACAATGACGAACACGATGCCCGCGATCAGCAGCAGCGGAGTCGTCTTCGATGTCTTGGGGCACATTTTCAGATATTTCTTGTTCTTGTTCTTCTTTTCTCTCTCTCTCTTGAACTTTTTACAAAATGTTTATAGCTCAAACGTTTTGATTCTTGTTGGCTTCACATGCTGCACGCGCCACGTTGCGTCGTGTTGCGTCTGTTGAGTTTCTATTGATTTATTTTGATGGTTTTTTAATTGAAGTGTGTGTGTGTGTGTGTGTGTGTGTGTGTGTGTGTGTGTGTAGCAACAGTTCAATTCGCTTAGGCGAACAGTCCATTAAGATTTTGAAGCATTAGAAACACTTCGATGAGTTCATTGAAATAGCCACGAAAATATTGTATTTCAAAATATGTTTCTAAATATAAGTTTAAAAGCAAAAGGGCTGCTCTGGATTCCAGCTATGCAATATAATGCATACTATACTATGCTATAAACTTTATAGCACATCAAAAGCGTGACTGGCAGCGCTATTTCATTCTACTTGTATGTATTTAATGTACTAAACTATGCTATAAACTTTATAGCACCCCAAAAGTTTGACTTGCAGCGCAATTTGATTATGTACTATGCATGTAATGTGCTATAAACTTTATAGCACCTCAAAAGCGTGACTGGCAGCGCTAATTGATTCTACTTGTATGTATTTAATGTACTAAACGATGCTATAAACTTTATAGCACCTCTAAGTTTGACATGCCGAATCGAATAACGCTGCATGTACTATAAATTATGCACCATGTAAAGTGCTATAAACTCTATAACACCTCAAAAGTTTGACTTGCAGATCTTCAATTTTAATTTAAGTGCCAAATTATTGTACCATAAACTTGCTATAAACTTTATGGCAACACAAAGATTAACTTAACATCACTTATTGTCTATATAGCACGAAACTGGCTTCAGCTACCACAACATAAAGATGCTATAAACTTTATAGCAACTCAAGGTAAGCCTACACAGCACTTTATATGCTCTTAGCACAAATCCAGTTTCAGCTAGCACACCATTAATCTACTATAAAGTTTATAGCAAGTCAATAGTTGCGCTGGCCACCCACTAAGCACACACTTAAAGTTCAGCTACCACTTTATACACCTGCTATAAACTTTATAGCAACCCCCCACCTCCATCATACATTGCACTTGCAGAAAATAAATGAAATGTCGCCACGACTTTTCATTATCTTTTCACTTTCCATTCATATCGCAATGGCAAAACTGTCCGTCTGTCTGTCTGTCTTTCTCTTTCTCTGTCTCTGTCTGCCTTCTGCAAGGCGAGTCCCGTTAGCTTTGACACCTGAAGGCCAAACAGTCTGGCGCAAGTGTCCAAAAGATAACGCCATCTTGTTTGACCGCCATTATAATTGGCAGGTTACTGCACATTGCTCAGGGCAAGCACCAAGGAGGAGGTGCAGAGGGAGAACGAGAGATTCAGATAGAGATAGTGAGTGAGAGGGAGGAAGAGAAGAGGGAGTGGGAGGGAAGCTAAGATCTGCTAAGCATATTTACAAGTCGCTTTGATGAACTTTTGCAGCTGTTTCCGTTGGCAGTTGCCACGCTTAAGGAATTACTGGACAGCAAACACACACACACACACACACACACACACACACACATGCATTCCATCTCTGTGTGTGTGTGTGTGTGTGTGTGTGTGAGTGCAATTCGCACGAGTGCACTTCAAAATTGAATAATCAATAGCTCTGAAGACGTTTGCTGACATTGAAGTCGGCTTCAGTTCAGCTTCTTTGCCAACTGCCATTGACATTGCGTATACGCAGCGTGGTGCAGCAGCTGCAGTACGAATGCAAGTGCATTGCCTAGTTAAGGGGGCACACGTCTTGACTGAAGCATCTGACTCATTTTGCCTCTGTTGTTTTTTTTTTGTTTTGTTGTTTTTATTATTGATAGAGCGCTTTAATTAAAGTTCACAATGATCTCGGTCTGTTTGTCTCTGCAGCATTTCGATAACGAGGTCAATCGACAAGCGCCTATCGCGTATCGTTTTGCCTTAATTCAATTCACATGAATTCAATTGCGTGAATGAGAAGAGCAGGCAGACAGCGAGAGAGACTGTTCTGCAGATTCTATCAGCTGAATATCACAAGTAATATATGCATAGACAGAGAGAGAGGGAGAGAGTGAGAGAGAAACTGTATATCTATATAGTTAAGCAGATGTTTGCGCATCTGAATGGAATGTGTCCGCGCGCGTTGCTTCTCTGTTGCTCTCGAGGTGCGTTTAAATATAAATAAATGCGACAAGCTGGCAAGTGAGAGGGGTAGGGGCAGCGGCAGGGGAATTGGCAGTGGGGGCAGGGAATGTGGCATGAGAGCGGCTCAAGGACATGGCTATGCGGCAATTAAAAAAGAAACCAAACAAAAAAGCATAACGAAAATAAAATATAAACACACTCACACACTCTAACCCCCCTACCCCAATCCCTCCATGGCACACCTCCCTTGTTCGCTGACACAACTTGCCCAGGAGGCTGTGCGTCAACAGCAACAGCAACAGCAGCAACAAAAAATGCTTTGGGAATGCACAAGAAACGTGTCAAGCGGCAGCCCATCTACTTTTTAACTAACAGCAGCAGCAGCAGCAGTAGCAGTAGGCAGAGTTGCCACCCCCCACACCCTCTTGCGTTGTCATCACTACTGACACCTTGGGGGCACATGCAAGTTGTGACTTGATGCTGCCTCTGCTGCTGCTGCTGCCTCTGCCTCTGCTGCTGCTTCTTGTTGTTGTTGATTAGTTTGAGTTGTGCATAGTAGAAATTTGTGTGTGTGCCTTGTTGAACTGTTGCGCATACACGCACACACCAACACTCACCTACACACACTCACGCCTACACACCTACACACACACTGGCAGCTACACTTTCAACTTGGCTATAATTAAAATTGTTTAAACATCAAAAGTTGTTGGTCTTCTTTCTCAAATATTTAACAAACGACGACGCGTGTTTACATTTGTGCTTTGTTTGCTTTATTATCTTCTACTATTACTATTCTTGTTATTGTTATTATTTTATATTTATATTATTGTTGTTGTGGTTGTTCTTGTTGTTGTTCTTGTTATTTTTTTGGTGCGAGAGCAACGCGTGGCCGCCGTCGCGAGCTGGCGAGAGGCGCGTGTAGAGTGCGGTGTAAAGTGGAGCCAAAACTGTCCGGCTGGATGAAACGGCCGGCAAAACTGGCATGAAACATTGTGGAATATGGTGAAACGCTGCAGCGGAACGTATGAGATGTGGGCCATTTTGGGTGAGCGTGTGCGAAAAAGCGCGCGCAAGAAAATGAATTGGAACAGAGGCACAGAGACAAACCGACTGGCAAACGAAACAAAGCGTAAAAGCTCGCACAGCGTGCAGACAGAGAGGGTGTGAGGGAGGGGAGAACGAGGCAGATAGTAAGAGCGAGAGAGAGAGAGAGAGAGAAAGAGAGGTGCTGCAAGGCCTATGGGCAGTGTAAAAGTTGCACTTTGGGGCGCCTCAAAGAGCAGCGAAAGGATCAACAAGGCGATCTGAAGTAGCAGAGGCAGGCAGAGAAAGACAGAAAGAGAGAGAGAGAGGGAGGAAGGAAGGCAGTGAGGCTGGTCGAGTGGGGGTGGGCGTACAACAAATGAGCTTCAATTAATAAGCGCGCCGTAAAAACGTGCCGTACATATAGGTAATAATAGCAGCAGAAGCAACAAATTAATTAGCACGCAAAGCAATAACTGCAATGTGTGCCGTGCTCTCTCTCTCTCTCACACACACACTCTATCTCCTTCTCTCTCTCTCTCTCTCTCTCTCTCTCTCTGTGTGTGTTTGCAAGTGTATTGCTGCTCCATTTACATTTTAATTATGTTTAATTTATGGCAGCAAAAGGGCGACTTGAAAGCCAACAACGGCAAATGTCGCATTAAGTATACGCCATGTGGCACGTGAGTGAGTGTGTGTGCGTGTCTCTCAAACTCTCTCTCTCTCTCTCTCTCTCTGCTTGTGTGCTGCTACTGCAGCTATGCGTGTATACTCTTCCCTCCACTCCACCTGCCCCCCCCCCTCTTCATCAAGTGGTTGCGGGTTATGCCCTTCAGCTGCAACAAACTTCAAGTTTTTGTGTGTGCCGAAAGCTTTTGCTTTTGCCGTGCCCTGCATGAAGGGGCAGCTGAGGTAGCTCGCTTAAGCGGATCACACCACTTCCGGTAATTAAATGCCTCGCATTGCCCGCAATTACAGTTGCAATTTCTTAAGTAATTGCCGCACAAAAACAAAGTGCAATTACCACGACAACGACAGCAACAACAACAACAAGAGCAAGCGAAGCCTACGAGAAACACTTGAGACGAGTTAAGCAACAAATTAAGAAAGATTTTCCTTGACGAAATCTCTGCTGTATGATGTTGCAATTTAATAGGGATATTAATTAGTTAATAATTGCATTTAATTAGCACAAACAGCGATGGTAGTAAATATTGTATTTCAATACAGATATGTATGCAGTGAATATTCAATTGCATTATATTTAACATTTCAATGATTTCAAGCTCATTAATAAGGTAATAATTAATTAATTATTTGATTAATTAATAGCAGTATTTAATTAAGGGGTGGTTCTTTGCTGTCAAGCCCCCTGATTTGCAAAATATTGAATCATTTGTGAAAGGTAATAAAAGAAAAAATAAATTTAATACAACTTAAAATATTTCATGTTGTATGCTATAATCATTTCATTCAAAAAACTTTTAGGTTAAGTTGAATTTTAAACGTGATAGGGAGGTTTTGACTTCGGATTTGGAAGGTCAAAAAACATATAGAAATATATATTGCATGAGCCGATCATAACGTCTCATTATTTTTGGGGATTCAAAAATTTTGCGATTTTTTTTGAGGTTACCAAAAATTCTGCGAGTTTTTTGAGGTTAAACGAAACGTAGATGTGCAGGATAAATGTTGACTTCGGATTAGAAAGTTAAAATACATATTAAATCATATACCGCATGTCCAGATCAGGATTCTATATCTTTTAGGGTATATTTAGAGGTTTTTCAGTTTTTTGAGGTTAGGTCGAAGTCCAGACGTGACTCTGGATTCAGATTCAGCGACCCAAAATACATATAACTGCATACCCAGATTATGACACTTTATTTTTTGTGGGCATGTGTTATTTTTTTTTTTTTTTTTTTTTTTTTTTTTGTATTATTAAGTGAAGAATCCGTACATCATAATATTGTATCTTAACATCACAGGGTGAGAAATATTCTTAAGAATTACCAAACACTATATGAAAATAAGGGAAGTAGGAACATAAGTGAAAAGTTTTTACTGATCATAGAAGTTACTTAAGAAATTTTTTTTTTTTTTTTTTTTATTATTATTATTAAGTACATCACAATATTGTATCTTAACATCACAGGGTGGAGAAATATTCTTAAGAATTACCAAACACTATATCAAAATAAGTGAAGTAGGAACATAAGTGAACAGTTTTTACTGTTGTCCAATTGTCTTGGCAAAGCCGTTTGCCGTTTGAGTCGTCTCAGAGGTCGAGCGGGGATAAGACGTCTTGCAAGAAGACTACTTATGTCTCCGTAATCTGTCACTGTATCGACTTGTGTGTCTCCCAATTTGTGCCACAACTTTGTGAAGTTTGAGGTCTTTATGGAGTGTGGAGTTCCGTACATACCAGGGACAGTTGGTTATTATGTATTTTATTAGCATATCATACGATATGTATATTATAGCAGATATCGATAAGAATGTTCTGTTTTGTTACATATTTCATTGCATATTTATAAGTAATTAGTAAAAGAAAACTGTTAAATTCTCACTCATTTCTTTGCTATTTTCACATATTTTAATACTTATAATTTAAATAAAAGCCTCAACTTGTGCCAAATTCTATCCTCTTCCCCTCAATTCTCCAGCTTGTTTGGCACACATGTTTCATATGATTTATTTGGCAGTTCTATAATGCTTTGATCCCCATGGGAATTACACGCTTTATCAAATTATAATTTCAGTTCATTCTGCCTTCCACTCTCTCTCCCTTTCTCTCTATCACTCTATGCTGCTTCCTCTCTCTTGTGCTTGACACTTTAAATAATTTTGTGACATTTTTTGTGCCTCGTTTTGCGGGACACACGCAACTTTACTTATAAAACTCTGCTTTGCCATTGTCATTCACCATTCCCTATTCCCCACTGTTGCCTCTACCTCTCTCTCTCTCTCTCTCTCGCTCCCCTGCCTCCTCTCTATCCTTTTGCTTTGTGGTCCATTGCTGTGTCTAGTCGAAGCCTTCCGCAAACAAAACAAACCTTTTGGCAACGTTTTCATTTTCATATTAATTTTTTTGTTTGTCTGCTGCAAAGAAATAAGCGAAATGGAGGGGAGGAGGAGGAGGAAAAAGGAGAGAGCACAAAGGCTGCCAAGAACGGTTATTATTGCTACGCGTTGTTGCCGAAAATAAGCCCCGGACTTGGTAAGTAAATAAGTAAGTACGAGCAGATTCTTGTGCACTTGTCACTTGCCTCGCCTTCGCTTCGCCAGCGTTTGCTGCCTTTAAGCTGACAGGCAGCACAGCACAGCAGGGGGGAGGGGGTTGCACAACGGCACGACAAAGCCAAGCACGGCACAAAGTAAGACAATAAACAAGCATAACAATGACAACAGCAACAGCAACAGCAACAACACGTGCTGCTGCTGGCCACATAATAAGCGAATCGTTTCTTCTTCTTCTTGTTAGAATTTTTGCATGGATGTAGGGGGTAGAGAGAGGTAGGGGGGATGGGGAACAGACTTATGATATGTTTCACTCTTGTTACTGTTTTTGTTTTTCGCCACTCTTGAATTGTTGTTGTCTCAGCTGTTTTTTTTTTTTATTAACCGAAAGCGACAGCAACAAAGCAAAGAAGGTAACGATGACAACAGGCAGCAGCAGCGGCAGCAACCTGCCTCCCCCCACCCGTTAACAGCAGCAGCAACAACAAGTGTTTTATGCTGTCAACGAAGAGAAAAGAACACAAAGTAACTGAGAACAAAGCAGTAACAACAGCAACAACAACAACAACAGGCTGAACTGAACTGGAGGCTGTGCAGCGTTAGATGTTTGAGGGCGTAACGCGACTAACGTCGACAATGGAAGGCGTAACAACAATCACAGCAACAACAGCTGCAAAACACTAACAGCAATGAATAACCACAATAACAATAACAACAACAACAACAACAATAATAGCAACAACCACACACGCACACGGCCTATTCGCATCCTTTTTAACCAACAAACAAAAGGCGCGAGCTGCTTAGAAGGGAAAGCAGCAGAAAAATAACAGTTAATTAGCTGATGACGACGACGACGACGATTATGAAAAAAGGAAATGGCAATTTGTTGCTCGAGAGACGACACCCACACACGTACGCATACAATACACTCCCCCCCCCCATTCCCCATTCAGGTGAAATGGCAGCAACATTTCAAAGTGAAAACATTTTTCATTTTGAATACAATTTTAAGACTTCAAAATGAACTGTAATATAACATTTCTTAAGCAAGGAATTCGAATACAAAGAGAAATTTAAGCACAGGTAAAGCAGAAAGACACTGACTGTCAGATACCCTTTAGACTTGAATAAGAGATAAAAGATACAGACAAGAGAGGAGCTCAATGATAAAAACAGTATGTACTTTGGTTGCTGTACTAGTAAGTAAGGTTAGAACTGAACTCGATAGGCAAGTAGAACAAACACCTTCAATTTACGATATATACCAGTACACAACAGTATAACATGGAATGAGAAGGCTGATAAACCAGCAAAAGCAGCAGGAGGTTTTATAATAGAGGTAGAGCTTGAATAGGTCGAATAGAAATAGGTCGAATAGGAATAGGTCGAATAGGAATAGGTCGAATATGAATAGAGCGAATAGGAATAGGTCAATTAGGAATAGGTCAAATAGGAATAGGTCGAATAGGAATAGATCGAATAGCAATAGGTCAATTAGGAATAGGTCAAATAGGAATAGGTCAAATAGGTCTAGGGAAACCTAAGAACAAAGAGCCATGGATCAGACCGGGATCGAAGTCCTCTTCAGGTTGCCACAATCTCAAGAGACTTAAGCAGTTAATGAAGCTGAGTAAGAACCCAGTGGGTATCCCAACAGGGCTACTTACAGGTCACTTAGGCCACACCTTAGCATAGTAGAGATAGTAAGCAATGAGCTCTGCAGATTGTATTTAAAGTATGCATTGGTTCAAAAAAAAAAAAGGCATGAATCTTCTAGGCAAGTTGCTTCTCGAGATAAGCAAGATAAGTTCGACCAGTACAGGCAAAATTATAGATTTCCTTTAGTACTACTGCACTGGTTGGGCAACTCTAAGCTCAGCAAGGGGGCACAATAGATCTACTAGGTCGCAGTACATCTTTACAGAACAAAAAAAAAAATTTTCTTGCGTATGATTTACTCAAACCAATATGAACTAACGATTTTCATGGGCTGCGGGCGTGGCATACAAACATTAAACTGCACTTTATTAGCCTAAGGTTTACAGACAACTTCATTCCAAATATGGTGTCTCTAGCTCATCAAATTGCCAAGATGGACGCGCTCATACGGACATATCCAACTAAAGCAACACGCCTGTTGATGATATAAAATGACAATACAAATTTCAACTAATATGCAGCTCATTTCATCACGATTCTTGGGGCCTAAGTCTAGTATTCTTTACTCCACTAACCCTTTTCTCTTTTCCCATTCCCCTGCTTTCCCCCAGCAGTTATTTGCTTATGAAAGTGGCCAACGGCAAAATGGTGCAGCAATTAAATAGTAGTAGGCAACTGGGCGTGGCTATAACCTAACCCCAACCCACAAAAGGGTAGGGAGACCTACCCAGGCGCTGTTGCAGCAGTTCAATTAACTGCGGAATTCCATGGGGAGGTGCTGCTGCCGCTGCTACAATGTGACACGCCTCGGCCAGTAAGGCAAGGCACGCCCTCTGACTAGGTTCGCCAATAAGCAAATGAAATAATAAACTCGTGTGCTTAGCCCTAGAGCCAAACGTGGCGTATACGCAATATTGCCCTGGGAGCCGGAAGAGAGTGGGAGGGAGGGGAGCGAGGACGGCAGGCACGTGGCGGCATCTTTAAGTGATTTCTTGCTCGCAAATAAATTTCTACATTTTATGAGTTCGCATTGCTGTACAACAGCAACAGCAGCAACAGCAACAACAACAACAGCAGCAACAGCAGCAGCAACAACAGCAGAGAAAATGACAGCGAATGAAAACCCTTGGCACGCATGTGTTGAAAGTATTTATGAATATTTAAAATTGTGTATATTACGACCCTCATTGATATCTGCACCAGCAGCAGCAGCAGCAACACAGTGGCTGCCAAATGTGCACAGCCAGCGTCGTGTCCCTACGGAAACCCTCCTGTGCTCGTTAATACGCCGAGTTAAATGATAAATAAAAACTAATGTCAAGATTAGCAAACTTTTCCAATTTACTTTAGAGCAATAGTGTGTATACCCTGTAAGGGCAGACATTCGCAAAAGGGGTATGCTAGATTGACGATACATCGGTCTATGTTAGGTTAAGTTACCATTACTGGCTTAATCGATATATTATAATACACAAGAGCAGTTAACTTATGTGCTATCGCACTCAGTGCTATCGATAGGGCAAAAGAGATGATGATAGATAGTCAATTTATCGATATTTCTTAAGTATAGTTACGAATACTGAATTAAATGATTTATTATAATATTAAACATCGGTTTTCTGACGTCAGTGTTATCGATAGGGGTACGCTAGATAGACGATTTATCGGTCTATCGTTTGTTAAGCTACGATTATTGAGTTTATCGATTCATTATAGTATTAAATATTAGTGTTATCGATAGCTGTTGCAATTAATCACCTGATTCCCCTACGAATAGTATCAACAATTGTTAAATGTTAGTTATTAATATTAATCGTTGCTTGTCTAGATGCTAGATAGACGATTTATTGGAATATTTTTAGTTATTTTTCGATTACTGAGATAATCGATTTATTTCATTGAAAAACAGTTTCCTTATGTGTCATCACACTGAGTGTTATCGATAGCTCTTGCAATCAATCATTTCAATTGCCTATTCGATAAACTGATTTCCTTAGGAATAGTATCTATAACCGACAAACGATAGTTGTTAAAATTAATCGTTGCTTTTCCTATATTTATTTTTTTTTATTATTTTTCTTCCTTTTCACTTATTTTCTCGATTAGCTGATTGCATTTGATGGCAAGCTTTGAGCCCTGCTGCGATATTTATAATCGATAGCTGGGCTTACCTCTCGATTGGCAGTCGAAATCCCCTGGGAATATCACCTACAACGATTGCTGTCTAAAGCTTCACAACTGCTTAATGGCCAATTGAAATCCTCGTGAGACGCAGCCACTGTGTGTGCAGGCGAAGCGCTGCAGTCAAGAGTTGCGCACTGCTTTGTCCCTAATGTGTGTGCAGAGTGTGTGTGTGTGTAGGGTATACAGAGAGTATGTGTGTGTGTGTGTGTGTCTGCTGCAGCACATTACACACATTAAATTTATGGCTTGAGCAAAAAACTCTTTACAACAAAAAGCACTAAACATTATGCCCACTTCAGGCTTGCTACCCCCGCTACCCCAGCCCTCTGCCACGCCCACTGGCCTCTCTCTATTTGTATGTGTGTGTGTGTGTGTGTGTGTTGGCATGAGAAATATGGCGAGTGCATTTGCTGGCCAGAGAAGTAAGTCGAGCACAGAGCAGAATGTGAATTCATGAAAATGTTGTGAAAATGAAAATGCTGGAAGAGAAGGAGAGAAGGGAAAGGGAGACCGGGAAAGGTTAAGAGGAGGAAGCTATGCGAGGCAAACAAAGCAAAACAAAACACAACAAATGTTGGCCAACTGAGGGAGCAGGATGTGACATGCCGCATTGGATTAACTTGCGGCCAGTCGCAGTCGATGCCATCGTCAATCGACTAAAAACGATGCTCAATAAAAATCAATTATTATGCAATAAGCTCATTAAAAACGCAGCCAATATTATTAGCAACACTGGAGGTAGATGCCAACTACAAGGGGGCGTGGCAGCATCCACTTTATTAGCCTCATTAAACACACTCAGTCGCCGTCGCCGTCGTCGTTCTCGTTGTTGGCACAGCCAGCGAGAGGAAAACTCTCGAATGAAATTGTGCTCATGATTGCGATTACGGTTATGACTGCAAAGAATTATTGCCCAGGGAAGGAGAAGGGGGAGGCGGAGGGAAGACGAGTGGATTTCAGGGCCTTGTTGAGCGCCTGGGCTTGGGCTTGGGCCTTTGCCTGGATCTGGGCATGTATTGGTTATAAAGTTTTTCACAAGCTTCGTTAGACGCGCCAGCCACCAAATCTAATTACCCAAGCCGAGCCAAAAGGCTGTGGCTTGGTGGCTTGATGGCTGCGGCTGGCTTGGCTTGGCTCCCGCTGCTGTTTGGCACAGCAATGGGCATGCAATTAGAGCAGGCATATGAAAATCACAGCATCTCCTCATTGCTCATTTCTCATTGCGAGCAAGGTCGATGACGATGTCGAACGAGCAACGTGCGGGCGCTGCTAATTGCCTCGTTTATTGCTGCAATCCGGTGCGAAGAAGACTATAGACTATACATATACAGACTTCGCTTCAGCTATGGCTATCTGCGCGTTCGCTAATTGAAATCGCAAACGAAATGTGTGCACAAATCTGTCGCAACTGTCCCGCGTATATTCTCAGGCCAAGCGAGACGAATCAAAGCTCAAGGCTGAATTGGCGAAGATTTACGGCGAATTTCTAGCATGTCTGAGATTAAACTGTACATAATAATCGAAATGATAAATATAGTAAAGGTTATAAGCCTGTAGGAAGTCGTACTTTGACATAGAAAATAAATCGATAAGTACACAAAATTATCGATAGTATTAGCAACTTGCATCACCGGATTTGAGATGTCAACAATATCGATACATTAAACTGTTCAAGCACGATTGATAAATCATTAGTACAGTCTTCGATATCACAGTACTATCGATAGTATAAGAAACTTGCATCACAGTTTTTAAGATGTCAACTATATCGATACAGTAAACTGTTATTCAAGCACAATTTATCGATTAGTACAGTCTTCGATATCACAATACTATCGATAGTATAAGAAACTTGCATCAGAGCTATTGGGATATCAACAATATCGATACAGTACAGATGGTCGATAATTACAGACTTTCGACAATATCGATAAAGCAAACTGTTTCTCAAGCACAATTTATCAATAAGTACAGGCCCTCGATAACACATAGCTATCGATAGTTTAAACAACTTGCATCAGAGCTATTGGGATATCAACAATATCGATACAGTTATCAGTTGGTCTATCACAATCGATAATTACAGACTTTCGATAACGAAATACTATCGATACTATGAATAGCATGCATTACGCTTGTTATGATGTCAAAAATATCGATAAAGCAAACTGCTTTTCAAGCACAAGTAATCTTTAAGTACAGGCCCTCGATAACACATATATATCGATAGTATAAGTAACTTGCATCAGGCTTGCTAAGGATTTCAAACAATATCGATACAGTTAATAGTTTTGGCAGAATTCAATTAGTTTGCATAATGATATTGATATTAATCGATAGTATTTAAAATAGACAGATTCAAAAATGGAGAACGTGCAATATTCTAATACAATTACTTATGATATCAAAAACAATCGATAACATCAGATCAGATAAAACAACTGTACACTTGTCCAATCGTCATATCGATTTCGATGTTTAAATTAATCGATAAACAAACAACAAGCAACTGCAATTGGCAAACAAACGAACGGGAATTCAATTGACGCCACTCACGTCACGTAGCGCTGGTAGTGGTTAATCTATCGCCAATCGCCAATCGATTGAATTACAATTTACATGTGTGCGACATTAAGGCTGTGGCATAATTCATTGCCCAACCCCCCCTGGCCAGCCCCCTGCCTGCCTACTCTGTCTATCATTGTCGTGCAGCCTCCGACAGCACGCAAACCGAAACCAGCCGAGGCGAGCCGCATCGCATAGCATCGCATCGAATCGTGCCGACCAGGTCGGGCACAGGCACAGGCAGAGGCACAGGCACAGCTGGAGGCGGCGCAACGCGACCCGCATTATCATTAGCATCATCATCATTATCTGCAGCGAAGGCGACAGCATCATCATCGTCTTTTATTATCAGCTTTATCATCATTATTGTCATAGCGTGGCCGCGTGTAAAACCAATTTTTCATTTTGTGCCCGTCGAGCCATAAACTTTTGCGTATTATTTTTTATGCGCTGTCATAAATAAAAATATGTTTTATTCTATGCATGTATGCATGCTCTATGCATTGCAGAGAGACAGGGAGAGAGAGAGATGGACGTGGGGCAGCCCATTAAAGCGTGCTAATATGCGATTTAAAATAAATTGCCAAAAGAAAACAGATTTCACGCCCAGCGATTTCACTGATGCTGCTGCTGTGGTTGCGAATGCTGTGGGCCTGTTTATCCTTCATCAGCTTTCCTACCCTGTCCATCTTAACTTACGCTGCACACGCTGCGTATACGCAATTTGCACTCTGGCAGCTCACAGCTCGCAGGGCGTATGCGTAATGTCTTTTATGCTGGCATCAGACTCAAAGTCAAAGTTAATTTGCAAGACTCACGCAGTTTGCGGGCAGCTGGGTGTGTGTGTGGGGTGGGGGGTGCCGGGTGAGTGTGTGGGGTGGGGGGTGCCGGGTGTGTGTGCGTGTGCGAGCGAGCTGGCAAATTCAATAAACTTATGAAGTTAACGCGCATTAAATGCGCTTATTTCACAGTCGAAGAGTCCTGCCAGGCACACAGACAGACAGACAGACAGAGAGAGAGAGAGAGAGAGAGAGCGAGACGACTGCACAAACTGACAACCTGTTGCCAGCCAACGAGACATCCTGCCTCCCTACCTTCCACCCCCCCTTCCCCTCCCCAGCTCATCCCTTGTTTCTTGTGATATGGGTCGCCCTTGGGCGATGAGTTCTTCAGAAGCCTCTCGACTAATTGTTGTTACTGCTTTGATCTCTCATCTTTAAGCCAGACACACTATAATACATGCCATAAATTAAGCGAGTAAGACCCAAAATGCTACAAATTTCATTTGTATACTAGATACATAAATGCCACGCCTCGCTCCGCCCCTCGCTGTCACGCACTGTTATCGAAGTTTTCAATTCGTTGCGTTGCCAGTTCACATTTTTTTTTTGTCTCTTTTGCTTCTTTTTCACACGCCTCTTTGTTATTTTTTTTTTATGACAACTGATAAACAATAAATAAACAAATGAAAGCAAAATGAAATCAGGCAAACTAAAGCCTAATGTAGTCTAGTTGACTATGCAGATACTCTACAATCTGTAAGAGGATTACGGGAATTCAGTTAAAGACTTTCAATTTAGCGCATATTCTGTGCGGATTGGTCGCGGTTATGGCAACTTATTTATGGCATATGACATTACATCTGGCAAACATTGAACATAAAAACTGATTTATTATGACACTTTATGCACTTCTCTCTCCCTTGCTTCCCTCTCTCTCTGCCATACACTCTGACACTCTGACACTTTCGCCATCGATGTGTTGTGGGCGTTATGCAAGCCTCGACCCATAACTAAAAATAGTCCACACAAATGTTACAGCTATGCACGAGTCTCGTGTTCCCATGCGAAGGTCGCGACAATCTACATGCATACAATATGCCACACACACATACACTCACACACACACACACACAGACGTAGACCCACATGTATTTAATATCTGTCCAAACTGGCAGCCATTGACATTTATGCTGACGGTTCCTGAGATTTTCAGCTGCAATGCTACGTTGAGTGTGGACATATTGAGGCAGGGGACAAGGCCCAGAGCCTTTTGGGTTTATGATATACTTAATTCATACAAACTATCGACGGCAAGGTATCGTGTACAATTCGATTAGCTGGCGATAGTATTAGCGATAGTTGGAATTTATAGGGAATAATATTGAAAGATTCAAGATTTATAATGAGAAGTAATAGTATGCCAAGCGATAGTATAAGCGATAGTTGGAATTTATAGGAAATAATATTGATATAATAAAAAATCATAAAAAAACAAGTAGTACTATTACTGTAGGAATAACTATGCCAAGCGATAGTACTAGCGATAGTTCAAATTTATAATGAATAATACTGCAATATTCAAAAGTAGAAAGAAAAGTAGTAGTAGCATCATGAAGCAATAAGTACGCTATGCGATAGTATTAGCGATAGTTTAAATTAATAAGGAATTTTTAATGAATAATACTGCAATTAATTATAATGAAAAGTAGTAGTAGCATCATGAAGCAATAAGTACGCTAAGCGATAGTATTAGCGATAGTTCAAATTAATAGGGAATAATATTGAAATATGCCAGAATTATAATAAAATTATAATAATAATAGTATCATTACTATATGCCAGAATTATAATAAAATAATAATAAAAATAGTATCATTACCGTAGCAATAACTACGCCGTGCGATAGTATTAGCGATAGTTCAAATTTAAAATAGTAGCAGAACCATTACCCTATGCAATTCGATTGAATCGACGATAGTTTCAAAATCATTTATATATTAAAAACAGGAAATTGTATTGAAATATACAAAATATTCAGTTGAGTTGAACTTTGCGATAGTATTTAACTTGAGAGTTTTCAATCAAATGCCTCAGATATAGTAGAACAATAACGTGAATGATGTATTCCTAGTGAATACCTTGCCTTGCGATAGTATTTGAAGTTATTTCTTTTTATAAATATTTAAATATCAATTTAATTGAAACACAAAATAAACAACGAGCATAATTCAAGTTGTTTTCATAATGTTCTATATGTGCACTATAGTTTCATCCAGCATATCTCAGGGGAGCTTTAGTTGAGCTTATTTTAATGCGATTATATAAATTAATTAAACACTAAAATTGAAAACTTTTGTATGTCTCAAGACCATATCCTCGACGGCACGACAGCACGACTGTCCAGTCGGACTCGGACTCTGTGCAGACTGAAGGAATGGAGGTAGGCACCTGCCATATGCAATATGCAGTTCAGCATGCAAATTGAATGCTCGCTCGACTGGCAAGCTATGAATATGATTTATTGCTGCAGCTTCCCCTCTGCTCATCTGCTGCCACATGCACTGTGGACATGCCTCACTCTCCCTCCCCCCCTCCCGTTCACCATTTCCTGGCTTAACTCCCGCTGGGTACATTTGCATATGAAATTTTCTAATTGCAACAGGGGGCGGGAGAGGGGGAGTGAAAGGCGTACACAGACTCGGACCATAGCGAACATTAATGAATAAATATCGCATGTTATTGCGCTCATTAAAGCGCAGCCAGCGAGAGTGCAAGAGAGAGAGAGAGAGAGAGGAAGAGAATTGCTGGAATTGCAACCGTCACGGCCCTATAAATGTTTCCTCCAAACGTTCCATGACAACGGCAGCCAGACAATGAAATGGCAGCAGGGAGTGCAGAGCAGCAGGGAAGGATTTGGCAGCATTACAACTGCAACTGCAGCAACTGCAACTGCAGGATATGTAATTGAATTCATTTCATTGCTTGCCCGTCAGCAATTACATTTGCCATTACAGCACACACACACACGCGACCAGGATCATCTCTGGAACTGAGTCCGAATCGGAACACACAAATTGGCCGAGACCGCTGGCAAAAATGGAGAAGGTTTGCCAGCATTCACGTAACTTATGAACGTCGAATGAATTGCGCGACTTGTGCGATTATGTCATCAATTATGAGTGAATGAATGCCATGGAATGCCACGAATGCTGCTGCTGAGTGGGTACTTTGAGTCTATATAGAGACGCAACATGATAAATCCGACTAACGAACTCGTTGCGTTGCGTAATAAAAATATTCTCTCCCTCCCCTCTCCCCTACTGTGATGGTCAATATTAACAGGGTGTCTGTGTGTGTGGGTGTGTGTGTGTTGTTAATAACATCGTCAGGCCCAAAATGTTTGTCAGCTAGTTCCTTTGCTGCCTGTTGTCCTGTCAATCAAGTGATTGAGCATCGAATCGAGCCCAAAACAGGCCTGGCCCTATGAGCTACGTCTTAGTTTTGCCTTACCTACCCCCGCCCCTCCCCCTGTTACTTCTCCTTCAATCTCCCTCCTCTTTTGGCTATCCACAGCAGCAGCTGCGTTTCCTTCCGCTCATTGATTCGACTGACTGCCAAGCCGCAGCTGGACAACAGTGGGTTAAGATGCCTCAGATATCACGCATCATCATCATCATCGTCGTCGTCGTCGTCGTCGTAAGAAGCTTCAACGCTTTCAACGATGCTGTCAGCACAAAATTTTCAAAGCACAACCGCTCCATACCCTGTCTACTTATTCCAGTAACTCTACCTCTCTCCCCCCCTCTTCGTCTGCCTGTCTGCTTATCATGCTGCTGCTGACCTTCGCAACCCAAAATTATGCAACATAAACTAAAAATTAAACAGACGCCCCAAACGCAAAACAAATATTTGAGCAGGCAAGTAAAGGGGGTAAGCGGAGGGGAGGGGTGCGGTCTGGGGTCAGCATAGGATTGACATTATGCGGGTGCCCTGTGGAAGTGGAGAGTAAGAAGCAAGAGCGGGTTCAGAGTTAACCACTAAACCAGACATAAACACTTCACGGACAGAACTTTACGCTACAACAACAACTAAAGCAACAACCACAACAACAACCACAAAAACGATAACAGCAACAACAACAACAACAACAGCAGGAACAACTTGAATTGCTGTTTGAAATGCGTAGAAACTTCAAAGATGTCAGTTTCTAAATGGTTCTTGTTGTTGCTATTGCTGTTGTTGTTGTTGATGCGGTTGTTGTTGCTGTTGTTGTTGTTGTCTCTGACGATTATCTCAAAGTTGACTGTGAAGATTCTTCGCAGAAGCAGCGGCAGCAGCAGCAGCTGTTGAAGTTATTTAACAAGATTCGCAAGTCATGTGAGAGTGAATCACGGTGACAACGTGAACAGAGCAACAGGAAGAGTGGGGAGAATGCTACAACACTTGACTAGCAGATACCCTGCAGTGTGTAGAGAGTGATGGCAGTACAAAAGCAACAAAATGGGGCAGTTTTAAAAGTATAATAAATATTAATGTAATAAAAAATGAGAATATTTATGTAATACAATACATAAAAATAATTATAAAAAAAATAAAGATAATAATATTAATAATAATAATAATAATGATAATACTGATAATAATAAAGATGATAATAATGATGATAATAATAATAATAAAAATAATAATAATAATAATATTAATAATAATGAGAATGACAATGACAATGACAATGACAATGACAATGATAATGATAATGATAATGATAATGATAATGATAATGATAATGATAATGATAATGATAATGATAATGATAATGATAATGATAATGATAATGATAATGATAATGATAATGATAATGATAATGATAATGATAATGATAATGATAATGATAATGATAATGATAATGATAATGATAATGATAATGATAATGATAATGATAATGATAATGATAATGATAATGATAATGATAATGATAATGATAATGATAATGATAATAATAATAATAATAACAACAATAATAATAACAATAATAATAATAAAAATAATAATAATTCAAATAGTAATAATACAAATAATAATAAAAATGCAAACACAAATAATAATAAAAATGCAAATATAAATACATTTAATAACAATGTAATAAATAAACATACTAATAATACAACAAATTTCTAACACACAATATGAATCAATTACAATTAACCGATTCCATTAGGAATGATAGTGAATTGTATCCAATTTCATATACTGCAATATACTGCAATATACTTATAAACATCAAGTTTTGCAATATGAAGCTTGAATATAACACAGATGTACTTAAAAAACCAAAGCAAATTAAGCGAACTTGGAATTTTTTTAAGGGATCTACATACCTAAAAAAGGAAATTGAATTATAGGAACTTTTCGGATATGCTTTAGTGAATAAATCTAGCTTAGCGTCTTTATAATACTATTATAAGAACATCTTCCCAACGAGCTATTTTTATCTACTTCTTGTTGAGCCCAATGGACACGTTCATTTCGTTGACAAATAGAGTATAATAACAGAAAATAAATAGTTCACTCGACTTCTCAGCTTTTCATGACTCCACTTGACCCGCACACCCACACACACCCTCACACACACACACACACACACAAACACACGCACATATGTTCAGAGAGTTGTTAAATCAAACAAAATGGATTCGAATTGTAGCACTGATGCTGCGGTTGTCCACCCGCTGTGCCACAGTCTCTAGCTCTCCTTCCCTCTTACTCCCTCTCTCCATCTCTCTCTCTGTGCTCCTCTTCTTCGCTGCCTCATCTAATATTTATGAAGGCGACACGCTTTTTACGAGCATCCAGAGATGCCGCTGCCTACGACAATGACTTCGACAAAAATTTGTGCGAACTCGAAGCAAGGCACGGACAGGCTGGCAAAAGGGCGTGTTGTGGGCGTGGCAAAGCGCACTTTTATATCCATACTAACTGCCTGGGCACTTACGTAATGCTAAAACTGATATGAAAATATTGAGCCGAGCACAGCTGCCAGTGTCCCACAACGGTTGCCAGTGTGAGATTTAATTGGAATATTTTTCTGTGCTAGGCGAGAATTTTGGCTCAGCTGGTGACGGCGACTGGGTTCAAGTTTGTGTTTTATTTTTAGCAGCTTTGAAGTAAAGTTTTAGTCGCCTCAGCGGGTGATGAAATCGCTTTGCAGTTGCAAATTAGGAAGGAGCAGAGCGCAGCACGAGGCAAGCAGAGACGAGACAAGACGAACCAGAGCAACGAGAGACTAGGCAAGGAGAGCCGAGACAAGAGACGTGGAGAAGCATCGCGCACGCAGTTGGAAAACTTTTTCGAATTGGCAAAATTCTGCAAGAAAATTTGGTAAAGTTAGGGGCCGGCAACTCAATTGATTGGAGGTTTCTCTAGCGATGTCTACACGCTTTTGTGTGAAGTCTTTAAGTGTTTCGTCGGTACGAGGCGTCGCTACAGCGCGCCTTAAACCAAACCATACGCCCCTCCCCGCAACCTTACATGCACAGCCTTTCGGTTTTTATGACCAATTCGTAGGCATTTCTCACATGGCCAAGAAGAGAAGCGAATCAAGTGGCATTGAACGAGACTTTATGAGCTATATAGAGTGCTATATACATTCTTGAACAGCACTTTTGTTTGTGAGTTTTGAGGTTAGGTCAAAGTATAAGAACTCTTTGTTGATATTTGAAGAGTTGTCAGGGAATTAACAGCTATAACTAACTGTTTCTATAAACATCATCTATCAAACCTGAACTTAACAGAGCTAAGACTTAATCTGCTTAAGTTTATCATCTTTATGCCTTAACTTAGGCATACAGATCTCGCCATGAAATTTGTTAACCAATAATTGCAATATATTTGCCACATATACCATACAACAATATTCAAGCCACATTTGCAGCCTTTATAGAGCATTTAACATTTGAGCAAACCTAAACGCAGTGAACTTTTGCACTGCAAGAACCATAAAACATTTCTTTTTATCGATGGCAATTTCCTTCCTTGAGTTAAACACGAACAGCAATGGCAGCAGAACTGAAGACACAAACCGAAACTGAAACAGAAACAGAAAAAGGACAGAAACACACGCAGAACTGTCCGATTCTCTGACCAATAATTTAAGTGCGAGTAAGTAGAAGGAGTCAGCAGGTGAGGGAACAGGGAGCTGGTTGTACGACAAGCAATTAGAAACAGTCGTAAAACAAACGACTACCAAATGTTGTTGTTCTTCTCTTCTTTTCTCTTTGCCCTGCCATTTCTTTCCTTTGTGGGTAAAAGTCAGTTGAAAGTAGAACATGAGCAAGTTACTGAATGGATTCATCTATTGAGCGGATGATCTATGAGGCCGGAGAGAGAGAGGGAGAGAGAGGGAGAGAGAGTTGAAAAATCGCCTTAGCCTGCGGAACTTGGTGAATCTATTAGGCAGCTAATTGTACAACTTCAGTTTGGTTAGACCATTTTTGTAAGTACTTGCAGACAAGGAAGGAAGTGTTTCTGCTATGGCATCCATCGTGTCATGCTGTTGCCGACACACACACACACACGCTGACACACACGCAGACACACCCGCACACCTGCAGACTGCACTAAATAATTGAGCGTGGGGGCAGTTGATTGATAGCCAAAAGCTTTTTATGCCATAAAATAGTTAACGAAGCGTAACAGGTAAGAAATACCTCAAGTCGCATATATCCTTTACAGGGTGTGTGTGTCAGTGTGTGTGTATAGCATGTACATATGTGTGTGTGTGTGTCAGTGCGAGTGTATGTGTAAATCAGTCACAACAATAGCTGCAGGTGCTTCAGCAGCTGGAAGTAAGCACAACACACACACACACACACTCTCTCTCAATTCCTGTCTCCATCTCTCTTTGCTTTTCTCTCTATCTCTATCTCCCTCTTTCATATACACTCTTGAATTCCCGTGTGTGCAGCAACTTAAGGAATTGTGCAGCTATAAAGTGCCTTTGCCTCGCCTCTAGCATTTCCTTTTCGTTTTCCTTTGATTTTCCTCTTCGGTCCTCGACGGCAACTAAAGCAAACACAAGCCAAGGAGCTGCAGGTCGTAGCAACTTCTTTGCTTTCTCCCTCTCTTTCTCTCCCTCTCACACTTGCATCGATGGCAAAACAAACAGCGCGCCGCAAGTTAACAAACCTGCAGCAAGTCACAATGGCATCACGTTGCATCAACAGCGACGACGATACCACAGCCATATTGCAGCTGCCACACATCGCTGACTGTCAAATGGCGGACAAAGTTGAAGAGTAGCAGCAGTGTGCGGTCAAAGATAGTTTATAACTAATTGGATTAGGGAGTAAAAAGCCAAAGGGCAGCGAGAAAGTGCGAGTAGAGGGGAGAAAGATCATGAAGCTTTAATATAAACAAAGCCAACAAAGTGCAAATTGGCTGAACAGGAATATATAGCATTTATTGCGTATACGTAGCATAAGAAGTACATGAACTTAAAGATCTCTCGAATAAAAGATGTCAACATTTCTTCGAGTTGACTTGAATTTGTAAATATATTGGAAAACCAGAATGACAGGCTATTGTTCCTATGAAAGCCATAGCATATAGTACAGTATATAGTAAAGTATACTTGGTCTACGATGATTGATATATTATTAATATTTTTCCAAATTTCTATCGAAAACACTTTTAGAATGATATTTTACATTAGTCATGACTAGTTTTATGATTTAAAGTCAAAAAATTAATTTTTAAATTTATGAAAAAATTTTGAAAAATGTGTAAGGGGGTAGCATGGATTTTTTCCAAAAAAGTCACTTTTTCAAAATTTCTAAAATTTGAATGCAGATTGAATCTAGCAGATAAACCATAAATAAAATGACCTAGACGACCAAAATCGGATGATTATTGAGGAAATTATGAGAGTTTGAACACCTGGAATTAGGGTATATTATTGATATTATTCCAAATTTCTATCGGAAACACTTTGAGAATGATATTTTATATTAGTCATGACTAGTTTTATAAATTAAAGTCAAAATATTAAGTTTTAAATTTATGAAAAAATTTTGAAAAATGTGTAAGGGGGTAGCATTGATTTTTTTCAAAAAAGTCACTTTTTCAAAATTTCTAAAATTTGAATGCAGATTGAATCTAGCAGATAAACCATAAATAAAATGACCTAGACGACCAAAATCGGATGATTATTGAGGAATTTATGATAGTTTGAACATCTGGAATTAGGGTATATTATTGATATTTTTCTAAATTTCTATCGGAAACACTTTTAGAATGATATTTTATATTAGTCATGACTAGTTTTATGAATTAAAGTCAAAAAATGAAGTTTTAAATTTTTGAAAAAATTTTGAAAAATGTGTAAGGGGGTAGCATGGATTTTTTTTCAAAAAAGTTACTTTTTCAAAATTTCTAAAATTTGAATGCAGATTGAATCTAGCAGATAAACCATAAATAAAATGACCTAGACGACCAAAATCGGATGATTATTGAGGAATTTATGAGAGTTAGAACATCTGGAATTAGGGTATATTATTGATATTTTCCAAAATTTCTATCGGAAACACTTTTAGAATGATATTTTATATTAGTCATGACTAGTTTTATGAATTAAAGTCAAAAAATTAAACTTTAAATTTTTGAAAAAATTTTGAAAAATGTGTAAGGGGGTAGCATGGATTTTTTTCAAAAAAGTTACTTTTTCAAAATTTCTAAAATTTGAATGCAGATTGAATCTAGCAGATAAAACATAAATAAAATGACCTAGACGACCAAAATCGGATGATTATTGAGGAAATAATGGGAATAAAAGCTGTATATACCCTTTTAATAGAGTCTTCAGCTTTGCACAAAAGATATGTAGTGTAATGAAAGTTCTCACATCTCATGTGAGATGTTAAGTTCTCTTCAATAGAGCTTTCATCTTAGCACAATAAAGGCAGTTACTTACTAGACTAGACTTCTTTACAATTCAAATTCATGTTTAGCAATTCGTTTGACTCATTTGCGATTCATACACAATAGAACTAGTTTTGCACTCATCTGCTGAATGGGTTCAATTAGTTTGCACAATACTTTTGCTTCTACTTTGATTTCTTTACCTTTTGTTTTGTTTTTTTATTTGTTTTCCTTTCTGTTCTTTTCTTCTCGTCATTTTGCATTTTATGGCCAGGCATTTGCAATTTCCTTTTGCCTAACTCAATCAATGATAAGATGCGTGCACAGCAGCAACAGCAGCAGCAGCAGCAGCAAAGCAACAATAAGAAGCCGCAACCGGAGCAGGAGCAGCAACCGGAGCACTTCAGGTGACTGGCGACTGCCTCAGCTGTTGCTCCCTTACTCACTTCTATCTGTCTGTGTTGTGTTGTGTGTTGTCATCAGCACACGAAACCCCATCTAGCTATACCTAGTCATCCCCTCACCATCAGATGGGGTTGTCTGTTTTCTGTTCTGTACACGTTTCATGTCATGCGGAAATTGAATAGTTTCCGGTATCGAACAATGATTACTTTCGGTCCATCCCCACCATCACCCGAAAATGTCGTCACGCAACTGATGCTGTTCAATGTGCAACGAGAGAACGGAACATGGGGTTGCCCTTCTAGGGTTGCCCCTTCCTTGCACGCCCATTACCTTCTTTTGCTTGTGATTTGCTTATGCTGTGGCGAAACTTGTCTCTCTTCTCTCTCTTTGGCTCTTGTCATAAATTTACAAAAGTTTTTCTTTATGCCAAAGCCTGTTCAAGGACTCGTTTCGTCCTGAGTTTTCGCCAGCATTTGTTGTTGTTAGTTGCTGCTGGTGATGGTGAAGCAGCCGTAATTGAAAGCATTGATGCGTTCGCCACTCGCATTAGTTAGTCACAGAAAGACACACAAAACAGGTGGGGGGTGAGGGGGGTAAGTGGTAGCAGGGGGAAGACGAGTGCGAGTGCAAAGTTGCGGGGCCCCTTTTACGCTGATGTCGCCTTGACATTAGACCGTCAATATCCTCTTTGCGTCAAATTGAAGCTTATTGTTCCAACTGTCATCAACAGCAAGTCCTCCTCCTCCTCTCTCTCTCTCACCTGCCAGCCCCGCCCCTTCTTCACCTACCTTGCCTGATAGTGCACTACAATGTGGACTGGCGCGTCGAGTTGGCCAAAGGACACGGTGTTGCAACTCACCTGCGAACAGAAGGGAAAAATGGTTAAAGAGAAAATAAGGATTTAGTGTGCTTCGGTTATTTTGCATGCTTCGTTTAGCAGGTGGAAAAGGGTTGCAGGGGGGCGGAGGGGGGAAGTAAGAGGGAGAGACAGGTTGGTAGAGGAGTGCCTCTGCGCGTGTTTTTCATTAAAAAGGCTGCTTTGCCATTGCAATTGTTGTTATAAATTATACTCTGGCATGACGGATGTGCGTAAAGTTCCCTTCCCCTCTTTCCCCCTCTTGACAACCAAAGGGGCGGTTAACTGAGGGAAAACAAGAGAAAAGAAGCAGCACAAGAAGAACACAAACAGGAAACAGCAAATCGCTTAGCAGTACCTTAAGGAAGGTGAGTGAACGTCGTCGCCGCGTGTTTGTCGGGCAAACAAAGTCAAATTTACCTCGATAAGAATTCACGGAACCAGTTCACAAATCGCATTTCAAATAAGTCAAGTTATTAAGTGCATTAAGAGACCCTTTAGCAATTTGGTTTGTTTCTGGGGAGTGGAACTAATTCGTATTTAATGAACTAGCTTATTATGCTGTTTGAACTATAGGTTAGTTCATTTTGGACAGTGGAACTAGCTCCTGTTCGATGAACTAATTCAATATGCTTGAACTATGAGTTAGTTCCTTTTGGGGAGTGGAACTAGTTTGTATTAAATGAACTAGTTCATTATGAAGTTTGAACTGTGAGTTATTTCATTTTGAGCAGGGGAACTAGTTTGTGTTCAATGAACAAATTCATTATGATGTTTGAACTGACTTAGTTAAATTTGGGAAGTCGAACTAGTTCACGTTAAACGAACTAGCTACTTGTTCATTTACACAAACATACAGGACTGCATACTGGAAATGGTATTAGTCTCCTAATGGAACTAACTTATTATAATGTACCAACTATGACTTAGTTCACTTTGGAAAACATACAGCAATGCATTTGGAACTGGTTCAGTGAGTAAATGCAATATTAGTTCATTCCGTGTTTTATGAATTTCCTGATAAAATAATTGAAACGTACTGGCAAGTTTCTGGAACCAGTTTGGCTGAAAACTTACAACACTGAAACTAGTTCATTAAATATTTTAATTATTATGTTGTTCACTCTTATAAACTATAGCCTGAGAGTTCGAGATGAAAGAAAATCAACACAATTGTTTTCAAAAGCTAACGGAACTAGTTCTAAAAGTTTATGACAGTTTCTGTAAGTATCTCAAGTTTTAGAACTTCTCTGCAAAAGGACCCTTTGAGCCTACCAACACTTTAGACTGTCCGGTTCACAGCTAGTTCAAGTGTCAAGTGTCTGGAACCAGTTGAGGGCAGCAAGCCAATTTCAATGGTATTCCCCAACAAGCACTTGATGATATAATTACAGACGAAACTCGCTCGCATTTGCAATAAATTGCCAGAGAGGGGGGTTTAGGCAGGGGGAAGTACTGGTAATAATTTTAATTTTCATTTAAATAACAAGATCATCGTTTAGTTCATTTCCACGACTGCGTTAAGCGGGGGCACGTGATGAGCCGACGGCGTGTTGAGAGCATTTGGGAGTGCTCCAAACATTCATTCCGTCTATCAGCGTATCCCCCCTAACAGCCGCCCCTAGCGTACCCCATCGCTGCGGGGTAGAAAGAGAATGTGATTTTGTTTACCTAAAAGTTAAGCAATTTATTATTAAGAAACTTTTACAAGCCCTCGCGGCATAGAAAAAGGCGCAGACCGCGCCCAGATTCAAAATGTGAAGATAGGCCAGTGGAATATATAATGCATAAGGAAATACTTTAATGGGGCAGAAAGAGAGAACGAGATGGAGCGAGGGACAGAGCTGCGTATGATAAATGAGCGTATTAAATAAAACATAACAAGGAACTCGGCACAAGTATGTCCCATAACACAGACGGGGAAGGGCTGTCTCCCAGTAGGAGACACAAAAAGCACAGAGAGAAAGAAAAGAATAGAGAATAAGGGGGGAGAGGAGAGAGAAGAAATTGCGAGTTGTCGACAAAGTACAATAAAAATCTAAAAAGTCATCAAGTCCTATAAAGGAGCATATACAAATTGCTCTTGAGAGCCTTCCTCACACTCTAACAAGATTTGCAGACAGCTCCGATTGTGAGATAATATTAAAAAAGTTTCACGTAGATTAAAAAACCTATGCCATTAGGTCATTTACGAATGCGAAGGTCCCATAAAATTAAAACAAGTCGAGTGTGCTCGATTGTGATATACCCACCTGACGAAAAGGATTTTTTAAATATATAACTTCTATGTTTAGCGTATTTTGGGTTGCATACCTAAGGGAGCGGTTTAGAAATCTGTAACTCTTCAATTTTTTTTTTTTTTTTTCATACAAAAAAAATTGCATCCAAATTTTCAGAAATCATTTGGTCGTAGATAGCTATTGTGTTTAGCAAGAATGAATTCTCCTGCATTCAAATTAGGCCTAAAATTCGGTTTTTATCGATTTACGGGGACGTGGCCAAAATCTAAAACCAACTTGACCTCTAGCTATTATAGCCTCTAAAATCAAGGGTTTCATGCAGACACACATGGGTATATCGACTCATCTGTTGATAGCGGGTATAAAAAGTAGATACTTAACAATAAAAATGGGTTATCTGAAAGAATGATAATTCATAATTAAGTACTGCCAATTATTAAACTATTCCCAGCTAAAGCTTTTACGAATTGATCACAAATGAAAAGGGCCAATAAAGTGCATTTCATTTAGGCAAGTAACAACTTTGACTATATTACAAATGCAAAACCTCAAGTCTACAACCTTTCACCTTGTCAGCTTTGGCCCGTGAAGCGATTACGAATAAATCATTAATCACTCGACAGTTTTTCGCTGTGAAAAAGGCGCTGTCAGTCAGTGTTAACGTCCAAACTAAATGGAAACTAAATGTTAACGCAATTCAATTCGCATTCTGATAATTCCAAAAACGAGGTCAACAAGGGGGTGTTACTGGGAATACATATACATATATAATACAGATACTGTGTATATGTATATAAAGTATTTATGGTACTATTGCAAATGGTAATAAAAAACGGAAACGTTAAAATTAGCAATGTACATGAATGAATGAGCAACGATGCATCTAAAATTCATCAGCTTAATTTGTTTGTGTTATCTTTCGTGCAGGCAAACAACAACAGTAAACAGCAACAACAACAACAACAGCAATAAATAATAATAGCAACAACAACAGCAAGAAGAAGTTAGCCACATAGCCATACATTAAAAATCAAGTAATTAATTTCACACAGAATAAGTTTGCGAAGTTAATTGGCTTAGCGTTGACTTTTGACTAACTGACTGGGCCGGGTCTGCCTGTCGGGCTGTCTCTCTGTCTGTCTTGCTGTCTGTCGGCAGAATGACAGAATGGGGTGAGGAAGTGAGGTGAGTGGAAGGGGAAGGAAAAGTCGCTGAACTGGGCGGCGGAGCACACAGTTCGCGTTGTGCGCTTTCAGCATTAAACATTCAACAACATTCACTCTGTGCTCACTGCTTTTCCTACCCCTTCTCCCTTCTAGCTCCTTCCCTTTCTCCTCCCTCATTCTCTATCTTTCCCCTTCATCTCTCACTGCTAACTAACAACTTTTTCTATTCACTTTGCATTTGCAAGTGCATTCGACAAGCAAAGCTGCAACTAAAACTTTGCCATGATCCTAAGAGCGAGATAGAGAGTGACAGGGGGCTGGAGGGGTACAGCGAGAAAGAGAGCAATAGTGAGCGAGAGAGACAGTTAGGGCTCAAGAAAATCGTACGATTTACGAGAGAGATTTGTGGTTCGCCCGGCAATTAGAATGCAATTCTCGAGGTCAGCTTAATCGGCTGTTGTTGTTTTTGTTGTTCCTATTGTTTCCACTATAACTATGCTAATTATTGTAATCGGGCACAGAGATGCAATCGAGAAAAAGCAAAAAACATAACAGTAAACAGTGACAGCTTCAGGCAAACACACACACACATATGAATATTTTATATTTACAGGGTACTTGGTTTTAATTTTTTTTTTTTTTTTTTTTATAATTATAAGTGAAGAATCCGTACATCGAAATAATACCCTTCCTTTTGGCCCGGAGACATTTTCGACCCCATAAAGTATATATATTCTCAATCAGCATCAGTAGAGGAATCAAACTGGCCATGTCTGCACCATTATATATAACTAGTGTAGGAACGATCGAAGGTCATAAGAACCCGCAAGGGTATAGAGCCTTCGGCATGCCGCAAGTAGCCTTTCTCCCTCGTGTTTTTATGTGTTTGCCTTGTTGATAGTTGTTTTAAAGTGACCCATTTGTTACAGTGACACCAATGAACTACTAGATTATACAGACAATTCATTAACGTTTAAACACAATGATGTGTTAGACAGTTTTCAGTTTTAAAAAGCGAAAAATATTAGATAAATATTTCAAAATAAACAAACATATTTATTGACAAGTTTGCTTTGTTTCTTTGCCGCAACACAAGATACATAATATAACTTAAACAATCTATGCACAACACAAAAAAAATATTTTATTACAAAAAAAAAATACATACGAGGGTCGTTTGATAAGTCCGTGACTTTTTGTATTTGCCGCGCACCTGCTCTAAATACAACACTGCTCCTGTCAGCAGTTATCGATTAACAGCTGACTGTAAAATTTTGAGAAAGCTGCGTTTCTTAGTTTGCGTTTTATAGGCATTGAAAGCAGACGATCTCGTGAATTTTAACGAAAATGGAAAAAAGTGAATTTCGTGTGCTAATTAAGCATTATTTTTTGCGTAAAAAATCCATCACCGAAACCAAGGAAAGACTTGATAAATATTATGGGGACTCTGCACCATCAATTTCAATGGTTAAGAAATGGTTTACTGAGTTCCGTTGTGGTCGTACCAGTACAAGTGATGCCGAACGTTCAGGTCGCCCAAAAGAGGTCGTCATGCCAGAAATCGTCGACAAAATCCATGGAATGATATTGGATGATCGGAGAATGAAAGTGCGTGAGGTAGCTGAGGCTGTAGGCATCTCAACTGAACGGGTACATCACATTTTACATGAATATTTGGACATGAAAAAGCTTTCCGCGCGATGGGTGCCGCGATTGCTCACACACGACCATAAGCGCAACCGTGTGACCATTTCAAAGGAGTGTTTGGCGATGTTCAACCGCAATCCAAACGAATTTTTGCGCCGTTTCGTTACCGTAGACGAAACATGGATCCACCACACCACACCAGAGACCAAAGAACAATCAAGACAGTGGGTTTCTCCGGGTGAACGTGCACCAAAGAAGGCCAAGGTGGGTCTGTCGGCCAACAAGGTCATGGCCACAGTTTTTTGGGATGCACAAGGTATCATTCACATCGATTACCTTGAAAAGGGTAAAACGATCACCGGCGAATATTATTCAGAGCTTTTGGACAGATTCGATATTGATTTGAAGCAGAAACGACCGCATTTGGCGAAAAAAAAAGTGCTGTTCCATCAGGACAATGCACGGGTGCACACGTGTGTAGTCAGCATGGCAAAATTTCATAAATTGGGCTACGAACTGCTACCCCATCCAGGATATTCTCCAGATTTAGCCCCCTGTGACTATTTTTTGTTTCCAAACATGAAGAAATGGCTCGGCGGTAAGAGATTCGGGTCAAATGAAGAGGTCATCACAGAAACAAACGACTATTTTGAGGGCCTTGAGAAAACCTATTATTTGGAAGGAATAAAAAAATTGGAAAAACGCTGGACTAAATGTATAGAGCTAAAAGGAGATTATGTTGAGAAATAAAACGCTTCTTTGACGAAAAAAATATATTTTATTCAAAAAGTCACGGACTTATCAAACGACCCTCGTATATTGTATGTTTAAATTGCACACAATGGAGTTAAATTAGGTGTATTTATTAATTTATGAACATTTATATAAGAATGTAAACAATTGATTTGTAGTCAAGGGATCCCATAGAATACTAACGTTACTTTAATTTGAGAATACGTTGCCCAACTCTGTAGAATAACTCGTTGATTTACTACGATAACCCACAAAGCCCCCGATATGTGTTAGAATACGTTGAATTCAATTCTTTCTTTAGCTTTATTGCATTGTTTTTCCAGTATTTTCATCGAGTTTTCAGGCCGTTGTTGTGCAAGCTAATACATATTAAAGAGCTAGCTCTGCTTGCGCCGTGTACAATGGAAATTATCGATAACAGGTGAACCGGTTTGCATCCCCCGTTAAAGCGGCATTTGCGCATTAATAGAGCGACGACTGCCTGAACCACAGCAACGTACAACAAGTGAAATGTGCATGCATATTCACGTCCATCTACATTGTGAGTATGTATGTGTGTGTGTTTGTGTTTGCATGTAATTTCCACTTTCAGGGAGATGGGGCGTATGAGTAACGAAATGGGATTCTGATGTTGCTGTTTTTCTTTTTATTTGTTTTGTTTTGCTTTGCTTTGTTTTTTGTTATTATTGTTTGGCTTTTGCTCAAATTGACGATTGTCGCTTTTGACATGACAATACGCTGATGATTAGCGAGCCAAAGCAACAACCAGCAACAAATAACAATAGAAACAATAACTGTAAAAAAAAAACACCAACAATCGTGAGTCAAACAAAAGCCGCATCGCAAAAATTGGAAATTAAATTTTCGAAATGCGATGGTTAATTTGCAATTGCGCAAATTGAAATTGAAAATGGAAAATTGCCGGCAGCAGAAGCAGCAGCAGCAACAGCAGCAACAGCGCAGCTCGAACAATGCCAAATGCAAAGTTGAAATTGAAATGAAATTAAACTTGAAATGCAACGATAATGGGAAAGAGAATCCATTCCACATTGCCGGAGTTATGAAGTGTGTCAGCGACAGAGAGCAACTGTATATACTCGTAATTGACATGATATGCAGGCTGCCTGACGTTTCATATCGAAAGAGACTGATATTTTCTCGTGTGAGATAAATGATAAACATGAAAGAAAAGTTGCATTTTCATAATGACGAATGTGCAATACCCTTACCAACTGCGATATCAACCGATTGTTACCTGAATATCAATTGCATCTTTAAGTTATAGTCAGAATAGAACTTTGTTAGTTTACTTTTGATATCTTGGCATATACACGTATATACAGCACAGTATATACAGGTATGCGGTACATATAAAGCTTGTCAGACTTGCCCTGATCAAGAATATATAACATATATATATGGAACTATACCTTCTGTAAGCGTATAACTGTTGACATTTTGGGAATACGAAAACATATACAGCACAGAACATACAGGACAAATACAGTATATATACAATTTCTTAGACTCACCCTGCTCAAGAATATATAACATATATATGTGCCTATACCTTTTGTTAGCGTATAACTATTGAAATCTTAGCAATAAGAAAACATATACAGCACACAACATACACGATAAATACAGTAACAATACAGTTTGTTAGACTTGCCCTAAACAAGAATATATATCATATATGTGGGACTCTACCCTTTGTAAGCGTATAAATAATAAAATAAAATTGCTGATATTTCCACACTGTAATTATCTTACGCCTGCCAATTATCAACGTGATCTACATGTTTGTGTTTCTTCACAACTTTTCGCTAACTCAAAATACTCATTAACTAAATTGAAGGGCTCTCCAGCTATATAGTTTGCTATACTTGAAGTATAGATATTATTGAAGTACAATTTATAACATTTCGAGTTTATCAATAAATTTAGTTTGTGCTTCTTATCAATATATACAAACACATTGTCAAACAATAAACAGATATTTACAAAGATAGTACATATGGTATATATAGTATATATATAGTATGATATATGGTACATTTAAAATCGTATACAGGCAGCATAAATAAACTAGATATAGATATAGACCACAAACTGATTTATCATTTTATTGCTGGAATCTTTACCTGTTTGACATGTGTGCGACGCTCGAATTGAATGCCCGCCGGATTGTGATCCGTAATGCCAAAGACAACGCCAGGTGGCGCTGCAGTTGCTGCTGTTTCTGTTGCTGCTGCTGATGTTGTTTCTACAAATGCTGCTGCTGTTGTTTTTGTTGTTGCTGCTGCTGGTGTTGTTGTTGTAGTTATTTGCATTGTTGTTGTTGTTGCTGCAGTTGTCGGCGTTGTGTGTGCTGGCATTGCTGCTACTGCTGCTGCTGCTGGCAGCGAAATTGAGTCGACATTGCCCTCCATTAGTGCTTCGGCCGCTTGCAACATGTGCGGCATGGGTAACAAACTGATGCCACCAGCACTGCCGCTGGAGCTGCTCTCCAAGTTGTTGTTGCCGCTGTCGATGTTGCTGTTGCTGCCACTGTTGCTGCTGCTGCTGCTTCTCAGGCCAATCTCAATGACAATCTTGTCAGGCTGACTGGACGTGGGTGTGGCCAGAAATCGTTGCAGATTCTTGGGATGCGCCGCCGCAGCAGATATGTAATTGAGATCGCTCTTGGACATATGATGCTGTTGCAACGTTGAATATTGCTGCTCAACAAGGGCGGCCCGTGTCTGTGCCGCCTGATGGCCGCCATTGGCAGCAGCCGAATCGCTGGCGACCTTTTCGCGCAGCTTAACAATATTCGATATGTTGATGCTGTTGGTCAGCGTGATGCCCGTGATGCAGACCAGGACAATGGTCAGCACGACGCCGCAGATGATTAACGTGGGCATGCGGAAGCATTTTATGCTGCACATTTTGTCAATTCGATTCAGCTTAAGTCGATCGAGCAAGTTATCGATTAATTGATAATGTGTGTGTTTTCCTATTTTGCTATTGTTCGTTATTGTTCGAGTTATCGATTGATTTTGTGTGTGTGTTTGTTTACAATTTATTGTTTAATGTTATCGTTCTCGATTGGCACTTTTCAACACTTTGTTTGGTATTATTTCTCGACTGCTTTTTTCTATTCCTTTTCTACTGCTTGCACTGCACTATCGACAGCTGAACTCGATGCCAATGCCCGCTGCAGCCTTTACGATGATCGTCGCCCACAGCTTCTTCGGCTTGGCTTGGCTCGGCCAGGCTTCGTTGCTGCCTTTGACTTTGCTTTTGCTTTGCCTTTGCCGTCGCCTTTACCGTTGCTCTGCCCGTCCGCTGCGTTGCGCTGCTGAAACTCGAATGCAGCTGCAGCGGCGCTGCTGCACTCTGCGCATTGGGCACCGTGTAAAGCGTGCTCTCTCTCTCTCTCTCTCGCTCTTTATATCCTCTCTCTGTTGAGCGTGCGTGCGCTTGCTTGCTTGTTCTCTCTGCGGCCGCCGGTGCTGCTGCTGCTGCTGCTTCAGCTGCTGGTTCACCTTGGCGCCGGCGCCGCTGCTGCTGCCGTCGCAGCTGCGCGCTGCGCCAAGCGAATTTGCATGATGTTTTAAGTTGTTTTGTTTTTGCTTTGCGTTTTTCTCTTTGCGTTGCTGTTGTTGTTGATGCTGTTGTTGTTGTTCTTCTTGTTGTTGTTATTTCTCTTCTCGTTTCTGTTTTTATCTTATTTTATATTTAGCTTTCGTTGTGCGTTGTTGTTGTTTGTTATTTCTATTTTCGTTTTTTAAGTTTTTAGTATTATTAGTTGTATATTACGCTGGGCGACTGCTTTGCTTGCTTGAGACAAAGCGAATGGCGAATGAAGATAAAGAATAAAAGCAGCCAAAATATCGCGCAGTTTTGTGGGGTGTGTCATGCACACACAAACACAAAGACACACTCAGACAAACACCGACGCACACTTGAAATGCCGCTCGACCGACCATGCGAATGCCCTGCAGAACAAAGCTTGAGTCGGTCAATTGCTGTTTGCTTAGCTTAGCTTTGCAAAAGCTTCGAAAGCTCGCAAATGCTCAAACTCAAGTCGCGTCGTGTCGCATCATGTCCATCAAAATCTTTGTCGCTGCGCTACAATCGCCCCTTGTATGTACATGCAAACCAATTTGTCACTAATTATCACTAATTGAAATGCCTTTAACATGTTAAATTGAAAATGTAATCCGTTAATTTAGACGCTTCAAAACCAGTCCCTCCATCTGGCCACCCCCACCCCCCCATATTTGTCCAGCTCACCCACAACACTGCTACAGGGCGTCCCACTCTCATTCATCTGTCCTTCACTTAACCCCTTTTCTACCTATTTATCGCCATGTTGCGTCGTCGATTTTCGAACTCACACGCCAAAATAAGAAAATTTCAAAAGGTCTGTGCACAGTAGCGACTGCAAAATACCCTGTAGTAGGGTTGTTGTTGTGAGATGAGCATAGGGATAACTGAATTTATTGACCAAGAGATTTTAAAAGATTGATGAAGTCAAGGCTCAAGACTCAAGGAGTGAGAAATGAAGATCTATAGATGGCTTAATATATTATGTATGAGTATGTAAGAGTATTGCTGGTTATATTGATATATGATATACTAGACGTATAGTATATACCTTTATAGCATCTGTATGTTACTTTTAATCATATATCTTATGTATAACCTAAGTAAATCAAAATTAAATCCCCAATAAATTGTTCAACTATTTCAAAACTGAACCTCTGCCAAACATGCCACCCACTTTGGTCTACCTTCACTCGTACAGGGTATGCGAAAAGACGCAAGCTGTTAAAGGGCTCCCTGCTGTCGTATTAATTAAACGACAAAGCGACGCAGCTTCATTAATTGAAATAAATAGAAAACAAAACACAACAAGAAGGCAACAACAACATTAGAAAGGAAACTCACGCAAATGAAACGTGAGAAAGATTGACAAACTGACGCTGACGTTTCGAGAAAGGGGTAATGCCAAGAAAGGGGCGGTGAAGGGAAAGGGGAAGAAGGAGGAGGGTGCTCCCATTTAGGTGGCTATGGCAGGCATTGTTGGTATTTGTCGCCGATGTCATTCGCCCGAAAATATTTCGCTTAGGTAACAGGCGTTAATATTCAATTAAGCGAATTTCTGAGCTGCCTGCATGTGTGTGTGTGTGCGAGTGTGTGTGCCTGTGTGTGCGTGTGTGTAAATGATACACGCGTGTGTGCGTGTGCATGCGTGTCAAAGCTCTCGCATGCCGCTCAATTAAATCCACAAGTATTCCCCGCTCCCTCACAGCCAGAGCGAGCCAAGTTGGAGCCCGGCCAATGTCAGACGAATCCGACTTGGAATCCCGAAATGCCGATGAACGAAGCCAAAACTAAAGCCCAAGCGCGTGTACAGATCCCATGAAAATTAAATAAAGGCTGTCAGAATGGCATAAAAAATACACGCACACCAACACACACACACATACACATACAAACCAACACACACCTCAACCATAATGATGGAGAAAAGAAGGTGAAGGCCAGCAATTTGCATGGTCGGATGAAAAGGGTATTACGTGCGTATTACAGCTGCCAGTGGCAAAGACGCGCACAGAGCTAATTGTTTCTTGGTATAATATACTCAGTATATACTGAGAAAAAATCTGGTATTTAATTAAACGAACGGAAACTGTTTAAAAGGTTTGTGTGAAAGACCTAAAGGCAATCAAGCAGTTATGTTGGGGTTGTAGAAGAAGAGGGCAGCAGAGATTATATATCATTATAATTTCCTAATCAATCAGAAATTAGACAGAAATATCGAGATGTCATTCTTAGCCATAATCACTCTCAGTGATATATGAATTTAAGCTGTCTGTGTCACGATAATCTTGCAGTTTATTAGATATATTTATATATATTCTTAGTCAATCTGTTTATCAACTTTATACCTTGTTCTGTCTTTATAAGATTTATCTCGATTTTACGATGCAGTTAATTAGCATAGGCAACCAGGGAGATATCTTGAGGTTGTAGAGGAAGAGGGCAGCACAGATTATATACATAGTTATATATACATATATATTCTTAGTCAGTCTGAATATCAATATAGATACTCTGGCAGTTAGTGCAGTATGCTATATATAATATAAACTATTGTGTGTCACGTTAACCTTGTAATTTATTAGGAATATGTATTATATACATATATATTCTCAGTCAATCTGTTTATCAACTTTATACCTGAACTGCTTGCTCTTTATTTATTTACAAGATTTATCTATCTGTGATAAGACAATTAGTTATCTTGAAAGAGAGAAGTAGGCAATTTCGATTATATATTTGTATATATTCCTAATCAGTCTACACATCAGCAAAATTTCCCAGCATCGATTAAGTATTGTGTACACAATTAAATGTTGAGTGTGTCTTATTTATCTTGTAATTCAAAAAGCATTTACATATGTACATATAATCTCAATCAATCTCTTTATCGACCTTTTGTTTTCTCTTTTACGTTTATTTTATTTTATTTTTTTTTTTAATTTTAATCCCCACAACAGCTTTATCTTTTATGAACTCGTTCAATTCAAATGGTCAGAGTCAGTTATTGCACCTGACCGAGAGACGATTGTGGGGATGACAAGCCTCATTTAAAGTGCAATTAATCTCTGCATTCTGATGCGGTTTTGGCTGACTTTTAATGTACACACACACATACACACATTACATTCTGTTACAACCACAGCCTGTATCTGCTCTCCCCCCGTTTCTTTTTTAAATGAACTTTCCATAATTGAGAAAAATTACACAATGAATATTTTGTGCTGCAATTTGATTGTAAAGAATAATTGCATTTACTGCAATTAAATTGCAATAATTGAGTTCTAATTGGACTGCATTGAATGGTAGAAAACTTTACCTTTCCCCTCTATAAAGTTTCTTGTTAAGAGCGTGTGGCAATTTTAGTTAGATAACCACAAATTTATTCAACTATTTTCTATTCGAAAAATGCTAGTTAAATTTCATGAAATTCAAGGGAAAGTAAAGCAATTACGTTGCATGATATTTCAGTTTTTGTTTTCCTATTTCTCTTCGCCCTCTACCGCTCCTCATCGTTGTCCTCATTGCATTGCACATGTGTGTCTTTTCCTTGGCCTTTGCTAGCCAAGTGCAATTGATGCCATCAAAAATTGATCATATGCAAGTGCGTCAATTAGGGCAACAGACAACACAGAAGGGGGAAGAGGGGAAGTGTGCCGCACAGGCGTCTATCTGATGGGTAGGTCGACAGCTGGACAGACAACCAATGACAGGCAATTGATGTGGTGTGCTGTAATGTGTGCTGTGTGCTGTGGTATCTGGGCCTGGGCCAGTGCTAGACGCGAGAAATAGCTGTCCACACCCTGTATTTATAACGTATACGCAACGTTGAATTTTAATGGCCAACGCTGAGAAGTGTGCTATGCAAAATTGCAATTTACTTGCGTAAATTTAATAAAGTTGCCAACGGGTAATGTTGCAGCAATCCTCATGAACATACCACACCGCCCACCCCCCTCCCGTACTGCTGCTGCCCACCCTCGTCTCGCTCAAATACACAACAGCAGTTTCTCATTCTTCTTTGCAGCTGTTGCTGTTGCTGCCGCTTGTTGCACAAGCATCAACTTAGTCTGCGGATGGATGTGGTTGTGCCTGTGTGTGTGTGTGTCTGTGTGTGTGTGTGTCTTGTAATGCAATCTGCACGCTGGTCTGCCGCCTTGAGGCTGCACTGGCAAAAAGCTGTTGAAAATAATTACTCGAAAGTCAGCGCAATTTTCATGCCTGATGTGAACGAAGAAGAGACTTCGAGGGCGGGGTGGCAGAAACTGAAGACTGTGAAGACTTTGCAGCTTATGGCAGAGATTGTTAATGGCTTTTCCACAAAATACGTACAGCGAACGATGCTGATGGAGACTACGCCGAGAGAGCTGTCTATTCTTTGATGCATTGTTAACGCTTATTGTCGAATTTAACTTAAGCACACGCTGCACATCAAGGGAATATACAAAGTGCAACATAATCTTTCTCTCTCTCTCTATCTCTCTCTCACTCTCTCAAGCACTGCAGACTGTCGTAGTTGTAAACTTGGCGTAAGCCTGTTTGCAAATGGATGCTTCAAGTATGCCAATTATTTTGCTAGATTCAAGTTTCCTATTCCCAACTCTGCAACTTGCCCCAGCATCAAAATGGAGGCAACTTGGGCTGCATAGTTCAAGGCCACTTTTATTAACCTTATCTTTGATTTGGTAACCATCACCCAATTCTATCTCAATCGTTCTGGTACTTTATATTCCCTATTAAGCGCCTTCTACCTGTTTAATTTGAGTTACGCAGCTCAAGTCAGTCTAACACAACTTGACTTTATTAAAGTAAGCAAACCTATTCCAATTAGAAGGTTATTATAACTTTTGCAAGCTTTATTTCAATGCAGTATAGTTCATTTTTGGTACACACAACAATTATCAATGTCCAAATGATTTCTGAAAGTTTGATTGCGATCGAATAGTTAATATAGAAGTTATTAAAGAAATCAATTTAAGAGCGAATGATTTTCAAAGCGCACCCTAAAGTATGCAACACAATCGTTATGGTCCGTTTTGGCAATCGTTTTGGTCCGGAGTTTGTTTTATCTTGTTCTTACTGGCGTTTCCATTTCTTTCTTAATCAACAACCTATTCTCTTCAACCTATCTTTCTCTTTCTGGTTTTATTCCATACTTATGCATATTATATTTTATATATATATTATATCCTTTTCGATTTTAACCCTCTTCTCTTCTATCCAATCCAATCTTATGCGATCGAATCTAATCACACACTCCAATGATCTGTTCTATACCAACCTTTTCTAACCATACTTAACCTTAAATATTCTCTCCAATCTTTACTTAACCTACTTCAAGGTTAGGTCTACACCAAAACCCAGTACCTAACCTCACTTATACCAACCAAACCATAGACTGTCCCAACGACAAGCCAATTTTATGCATATGTGGTATATTATCGAATAATGTAATTCTACACACACATCTAAAAGGACATATTAAGCTCCCAAGGCTTTGCATTAACCGCACAACAAGAAGTGTGAGTGCGAAAGAGATAGCAGCAGTTGGGGGCAGGGGAAGGTGTTTTGGTGGCACAGAAAAGGAAAAAGTTGTCCGAGTGTATAATGCATGTGATAGATAATCAAATAGAAAAACCAATTTGCAGTCATGAACTGAATGCGCCAAAGGGAAAGCAAACAATAAAGCAGAAAACCGAAAGAATATAACAACAACAAGAACAACAATAAAATACGTAACCAAATGGAACAGAACAAAAAGCGAACTCGACTTTGCTGTGGTTTTCAGCCCTTGTTGTTGTCGTCGTCGTCGCTCTGTCAACAGGGGGCAGACATATCACATGCTCGCCAGATTATAATTAATTATTTAATAATTAGCTAGTTGATGTCTTTTTCGCCGGCAGCAGCAAAGCAAACAGATGTGCCGGCAAAGGCAACAACAACAAAAACAACAACAACAAAAGTCAAACAAATTCTGTCAATAAATATTTATTAATCTTGTCCACAAGTAAATGTCATTAATTACACGACGCTAGAGAAAAGTGCAAAGGTCAAAGAGCATCGTGGCCGTTAAAACCAAAAAAAAAAGAAAAGGGAAACAAAGTGAAATTTTGAATAAAGCAAAGGAATGTTAAGAAATCATGGATTAATCAGGTATTTAGCAATCATATGGTAATTAGAATAGAACAAACAATGAAGGAACATTGTAATTTATTATAATATGATACTGTCAACAAATCTGCTTGTTGATTAAACGAAGAGAAACTGTTTAAGAGATTGAATCTTCTATGACATATGCAAGCGGAAAAGGGTAACTGTAATAGCCCTATATATTCTAGATCAGCATCTAAATCAAAAAAAAAAAAAAAAAAAAAACAATTTAGATTTCGATACAGTATTTAACCTTGAGTGAGTTTCATTAATCTTGCAATGCAATATGCATATATATTCTCAAACTGTTTATCAACTTTATATCAGAACACATTTCTTTGTCATTCTTATATATTATTATATATTCTCAATCAATATCTCGATCAACTTCATATCAGGATACCTTACTCAGTCTTTCTTATATATTATTATTATATATTCTCAATCAATATCTCGATCAAGTTCATATCAGGATATCTTACTCAGTCTTATATATTATTATTATATATTCTCAATCAATATCTCAATCAACTTTATATCAAAATACCTTTCTCAGTCTTTCTTATGTATTATAATTAAATATTCTCAATCAATCTACTTAACTTTATACCAAGATTCTTTTGTTTGTCTCTCTTCACTTATTTCGATTAAAGTTATGTTCTGGTTCTCCTGAGTTTCTATATAAATAATTGCAATACCAAAGATACTTTTAGAATACTTCCATTAATCTTTGCATAGAGTTTCACGCGCATAAAAAGGATTTCTGCAGATGACAGTAGCTTTATCCATAAAAATAGGTCGTTTAGTCACTAACCTAAATATTCAACAAATATATATTCCAACCTAACCTGCAAATCTATAAACAAAAGACAATTTTAGCAGTAGTAATTTAAAAAAATTTTCCAGTGGCTCAAAGAAATAAATTCCTTTTTCTTGCTTTTACATTTATTTCCACTGAGAGATCTATGAGAGTCTTGGGTAGACATTCATGCATAAATACCAAAGAAAAAGATGTTTCTTCCTCTCTCTCTCTGCATCTCGATTTGCTTGACATTTCCATCCATGCAGCAATCCCTTTGGCCCGTATTGACAGACAGGTTGCTGGTGAGGGGAAAGGGGTCTTGACATCTTAGGGCTCATTATAATTAACCCAGTGCGACATGCGAGCTACACTCGAGAAGAAAAACTATGTCGGGCTAAGATTATGCCTGCGTCGCGGCAAGGGACAGGCAGCTCTACTAATTAGAGAGGTATGTGCCAAGGATAACGAGGTTCCGCTGCTGCTGCTGCAGCTTGTTGTTGATTTAGCTAGGCTTTAGTAAAATTGAATCTGCAAATGAAGTCGAATTGGACTTGCAAACGGGGCCAAGTGAGGGCCAAGAGCGCTGATGGAGGGGGGGGGAATGCACGGGATACGCTCTCGCCAAGGACATGACGTGATGCTGTTGCGGCAGCTAAAGCAGCCTTGGATGTAAATCAGGCCCAAAAAAAAAAAAAAAAAAAGAAAAAAAAAGAGGAACACGGAAAAGGGAAACATCTGCTAAACATCAGGGCTGGAAAGAGAAAGCAACAACAACAACAAGAAGAAAACAAAAACCGAGCCCAAAACGAAACGAAACGTGGCTCGAAAAGGGAATGAACATTTTGAATGCCGAGCGAATTTCCACGGCCAATGCGAATGCAAATGGCAAAATAATGCGTTCAACTGCAACGAGTAAGAGTGGTGTGTGTGTGTGTGTGTGTGTGTGTGTGTGGGGGGGGGGGTATATTAAAGAAAAACTATGTAAAAGAGATGAATGGAGAAGAGGAAGTGCGGCAGCTGCAGCTGTGCTTGCGGCCTGATAATGCAAACCCAATTGGCAAAGGGGCGTAATAAACATACGTATACGCAGGGGGCGAAGGGGGGGCAGGAGTGCTGAAGTGTGGTGCAGTGGAGTAAAGCAAAAGGGGAGTAACAAACTTTTGTCGTACTTTTTTTTTTCATATAAATAAAACTGCCAGAGTAGAATGGACCAATGCAATTTGTCGTGTGGCAGGCGAAGAATGAAAGAGCACAAAAGCAACAGTCGAGTGTGCTCGACTGAGATATTCCTGTTACCAGTCTGATCAAAAGGATTTCTTAATATATATCTTATAGTTTTTTTATTGCATAACTTATGTTTATTGTACGATCGCAACCGAATTCATAAATCATTTTACCGAGAATGAACTTTCCTGCATTTAAATTACGCTTAGAATATACGATTTTTATCGATTTACACGGGGTGGGCGTGGCTAAAATCTTAAATAAACTTGATCTTTGCCATAGATTTAGACCTTTTGTCATATATTTTTGGTGGTTCCTGTTTATATACTCTCTGAGAGTTAGCTTTATATACGGGCAGACAGATAAACAGACGGATATTGCTACATATATCGACTCATCTGATTAAGAACATATATACTATCTGGGGTCTGTCACGCCTCCTTCTGCCTGTTACATTCATGTTCAGTAGGCACAAAGTTCTAACAAAAGAATAAGAGCAAAGAGCGGGCACTAAAGATACCCTGTAGCCAGGCAAATATAGTAAATGGCAAATGGTAAAGGAGAACTCAAGATACCCTGTAGTCGCAGAAATATATTGCACAACAACCCGTTTATCCTGCCTAGTCTAACTACAGGGTATGTGCAAGCTTTTTTCAGCTTTCTGTCAAGGCGTGCTTAATAGTTCAATTAACTCTTTATAAAGTTTCTCTCTGTCACTTTACCTACGCCTCCTCCTTTCTCTCTTTTTCTGTGTGACATTTTTTTTAAACTCTGCATGAAAGTGAAGCAAAATAATTAGCAGAATATGGAAGAAGAATTATGCATAACAGAATCGATAGTGCGCCAGTGTCGTAAGTGCATTTTCGAGTAGTTTAAACGGTTTTGTTGTTGCCACCACACGAGCTGCACTTGCCACAAAATTGTTGAATAATTGACCGACATAGAGAGGAAGAGAGAGGGAGTGGGAGAGGAAGAAAGTGGGAGTGGGAGAGGCAGAGAGAGTACAGAGAGAATGCAGGCAAATGTCTTGCAGCGTTGACTGGATCCGCTTTCCACAAAATGCGACCAACTGCTGAGTTGAATTTGCCTTGCTGCGTATACGTAATGTCAAACATTGCGTATACGTAATGTGTGCGCGTGCTGGGCAATATGCAGGCTCGCAGTCAGGCAGCCAGAAGAAGAGAGAAAAAGCACCTGCACTTTGAATTATTAAAACTGCAACAGCTGCAGCACTAACAGAGGGAGTGGGAGAGACAGAGAGAGTGAGAGGTGGGGGGGGGTCTAACCTACAGAGACAACACGCAAGACTCGCATTCGTGCTTGGCCATTGTCCATTATCCCGTCGGGCTCATGTCGCTGTTGCTGCTGTTAAGCAGAAGCAAACACGATACGTTTCCATTTGAGCACCCAGTGCAGCCTCCCAAAGGTCAAAGGTTGCACAATTGAATGTTTCGTCGCGATTTTCGTGGGCTGCACAACAACAACAACAAGGAAATCAATGACAGTGGCCAGATGCAGACAGACTGACAGACAGGAAGGTGCAGCGTAACCTTTAATTAGTCAATGTCAGGGACAAAAATTGTAACCGACTGACTGACGATGAGGAGGAGCGGAGGCAGCAGCAGCTGACGGAGTCAGCAACTGTTGACAGTGAAAAAGGAAAATATACAACAACAAAAACAACATAAAATGAATTGTGTGTGTGTGCGTGTGTGTGTCTGGTGCAACTGGCGACGACAGATAAAGTCGACTTAAGTCGATTGGGCAATGTGCCAGACATGTCTGACATGTCTTCCTGTTTGCGTCTCGCTCTCCCTTTTGCCTGTCTTACTCTCTTGCTCTTTTGCCAGCCCTTTGAGTATGACATTTGCATTTCAGTTCTTGTAAAACAGGTGCCTGCTGCTGCACAACAACAACAACAGCAACAACTGAAGAGGACTCGTTGCGAGCATAGCTTGCCTTGCTTAGCAGCACGCTCAGCTGTGTGTGTGGGGTGTGTGTGTGTGAACTTTTCGACAAGTAAAGAAAATTGGCATCTGTAATACACAAATTTGCACAGAGAAATATAATCCATGTTAGCCATGTTGGCAACTCGTGTAGAACATTAGCATGAGTACGTGATTCTTCACTAGGTTCAAAGGTTAAATTAAACACCAGCAAAGTCGTAACTTTTGTAAATTGCAACCAACAAACAAAAAAAAAAGGGTTAACATAAAACCGATTTGAATTTGCATGCAAAACTCTGCTTGCGAATGTGAAACGAAATTGGAATTTATTTTGCGAAACTAACATAAAAAAAAATTAAAAACATTTGCTGCAATAGATAAATAGTAAAAAATATCAAATGTAAAAAATAACTGCAGATTCCATTGCCAATATCAGCTAGAAAACCAGAAAAAAGGACTACCTGCGGTTCTATACACTGGCAGTTGCTTATATACTTCGAATGTTCCTATACTAATGTATATATAATGCTGCAGCATTGAATGGTATTGTGTATATTCAATATTATGTCTCACTTTGATTGGCACTGAATGGGTTCGGTTATTTCTGAAGTCAGAATAGGTCTTTATAACCAAAGTCTATTAAAAAACAGTCTTTCGGTTGATTGTTCCTATGGCAGCTATATGTCATAGTGGTCTGATTCTCATGAAATTTCGTATGCGTATTATATATATAGAAAAAATCGGATATAGTAAATTTGGTTGCAATATCTTAACAAATACCAAAAATCAGCCGATAGTTTGTATGGCAGCTATACGATATATTGGTCCGATCCGACTCGTTCTGACTTATTTACAGCGTGCACCAATAAGTAGCATGTATGACAAGTTTCATGAAGATAACTTTAAAACTAAGAGACTATTTAGCGTTGCAACAGACGGACATACGGGCAGATGGACATACACGTACGGACAGATCGACATACGAACAGACGAACCAAACTGAAAGACAAATTTTCGCTGCAACGGACGGACGTACAGGGTTAGATCGAATCGCCTGGTGATGTTGATTGAGAATATATATACTTTATAGGGCTCACTTCTAGACAAACTGAATATACCCTTTGCAAAGGTATAAACATAACTGCAGCTTCCATTTCCAATATCAGCTAGAAAACAACATTTCTCTACTTCAATTTTATCTCGTTCTTTCTTTGTCTGTTGCTAAAGTTTCTCAAATTTCCCAAAGTTGAACAATTTTAGACTGCAGTTTTCTCTCTCTCTCTCTCTTTCTGTCTCTCTGTAACTTTTATCTCTGCTTGGGGAGCTCGGTAAATGGACTCTCTGTTGCTGCTGCTGGCAGTCTTCAATTCTGTTGACTACTGACAAAGCGAGACAGGAGGCAGCAGAAGCCACAAAATGAAACGAAACTGAGACTTGGCAATTAAAATGCAACGACAGATATTGTGCGAGAGAGAAGGAGAGAGAGCGTGACAGAGACAGATACAGAGAAAGAGAAAGACAGACAGTCAAAGCGGGCCAAAAAGTCAGCAAATGATTTTTACAATTTGTTGTCGCTTGTCTCTTTCTGTCTCCTTTCGTTTCGCCTATCGCCAATTGCCTGTCGACCCTCATCCCGTGCTGCACTTGCAGCAGGTGCAGCTGCCGTAAAACTGGGAAAAACTGCCAAAAAAAAAAAAGAAATACAGAATTCATGACAAACAGCAGCAACAAAATTTCCAAAGCGGAAACAAAAACAAACCTATCAAGAGGGACAGAGAGAGAAAGATAGAGGAGAGACAGATTGGGAAAAAGTTTTTGAGGCCGCAGAACAGGTAAAATACAATAATAAACAAGCCACAGCTAGTCAAGGGCATGCTTGACGAGGAACATACCCTGTAAAAAGGGTTACAAAGTGCAAATAATTTCATATAATTTTCCCAAGACTTTCCAGCTGCTGTCCCCCCTCCCCCACAGTCTCTGCACATAGGGCATTGAAAGAGGGGGAGCCTGCGTGTGCTGATAAATTGTCCGAGTTCGGTTACCTTTGCGTTTTTTCTTCACTTTTTGCGGCTCTCTTGCTTTTCTTTTCTTTTCATTGCATACTTTGAGGCGGAGCCACAAGAATTATGAGCCGGCGTGAAGAAGGCGTGGAAAGCGCAATGAATTATTAATAACACAGCCGCAGTCGCAGCGCAGTCGATGTCCACAGAGGCCTCAACTGTGACGCCACAAAACCCAAAGTCAATAAAATGCAAAAGGCTTGTAAAGTAAACCACACACACACACACACACATAAACCCACAGAGAGAGCGAAGAACCAAACCAAAAACCGTGTAACAACAAACAGAGCAACAACAACAAAAAGCGATAAATGTAAATTTGTCTTCACATCAAATCAGACGTGTCAAACCGAGCACCAACGAACAGCACCCTGAACAAGTAGCCAAGAGCTGCCCCAACAGCTCCTCGCGCTGCTTTTTCTTTCAGTTTCTTTTCTTTGCGGTTTGGGACCAGGTCAACGGCAGTTTCAGTAACTCTTCTGTGTGTGTGTAGGTGTGCGTGTGTGTGTGTATATGTGTGTGTACCCAAACGGGTTGTCCACAAAGTTAGCAGCAACAAAAAAAAAAAAAAAAAAAAAAAAAAAAAAAAATAAAAGACAAATTTTCTAATTTGAGATAAAAACCTTATATAGTATATGGCATACATATATGGTACATAGTACAGATTATGGTGCATATCTCTGTTGATAATATTTAGATATGTGGGCGCAAGAGATTGACAACTTAAACGACACTGTGCGACGCGGCATGTGACAGCGCATATAGTGACCATGGAGGAGGACAATGTGAGTGACGTGATTGAGATGCGGAATGATTATTATAGTATGCTTGGTTTGATTGAAACGAAAAGAATCTGGGATGGCAGACAGGACAAGGTAATGGAAATGGGATTGCAAAAAATGGAAAGACAGCTGCCAAAAGAAAAGAGAAAGAATAAAGCTTAGCATGAGCAATAGTTGCAAAAAACAGCTGGAAAGTAACTAAAAGGACTCCATGACAGCAAAATTACTCAGTAAAAGTATTACAAATATTATAATCAGTCATATACCCGTTATAATAGAAGGATTACAGTGAGAAGCAGGCATCTGCGACACTATGAAGTATAGATATTCCTCAACATGTCCTTATACCAGTATTTCTGTCCGTATGAACACGCTGATCTCAGAGACTATAAGAGCTGGAGCTATCAAACTTGCTGACAATGTGTCTCATAACTGCACTTGAATAAAGGTTGTTTAAGAACTTGACCACGCTCCCTTTGCGGTCGGGTAGATCGAAAAAACGTATAGCAAGCGTTATTTTAAAGCAAGAACTTTTATACTCGACTGAATTTATATGCATTTTGATATTTGTTATAAAGATTCTCTGCCTCCCCCTTGAAATTTTCAAATATCAAATCTTCGCCTTGACATCATCTTTAATTTCCAAGCGTATCATAGTTAGTTCTCAATAAATCACCTTCTGTTAGATATCCCTTGTCATATGCAACTATGAAATGAATACAAAACACACAATCTGATTAAGATTTGGTTGAGCAACCCTCGCAAATATTGCGCTGTGCTGCGCTTGTTGTTTTTGCTGGTGTTGCTGATAGCGCACGTAGACGACACTGAGCAGACGAGGCCTGCATTTGTTGCATGCCACCATCAAGTGGATATGTGTCCTGGCAACAACAACAACAGCAACAACAACAACAGCAACAACAACATCATCATCATCGTCGTCGTCGTCGTCGTCGTCCCGCCATCGGCTTAGCCTGGCTTACTTCCAGCGCTTAAGTGCACTCGAGTTGCCTGTAAACACACACGCGCCCGCCTCTCTAAGCGCGAGGTAGTCATATAAAATTACACACAACGGCAGTGTACTATATGCTATGTAGGAGGGGGGGCGTGGTCGAACAAGAGAAAAAATGAGGAGGCGAAGTAGAAGCAGGGCAGGGGATTGGCAGACATGATACGCTTTTGTCTAGGCTCAACAGGATGCGATGCGAGCCTGTTTTGGGCTGTTTATTTCAGCTTTTCAACTTTGGCTTTGGTTTCTCGCCCATAGAATCGCTTCCTTTCTCTATAGAGAGCACTCTATATAGCATTAGTTACAGCTTTAGCTTTCGCTTCAGCAACAGCAACAGCTACAGTTGCCACTGATTGCAAGCGGCATCGCAGGCCAGTCAGGAGAATCGCGTCTAGTTCCCTCAAGTGAAAAACGACGCATTATGCGTTGCATGCCAACCTGACAACATGTTTATTTCCCCACGCCCCTTTGCACTTTCACGCCCACCACTCCATTTCTTACTACCTCTATCTCTCTATATCTATCTCTGTCTGTTGTGCTTAGTCAAACGTTAAACCTTTTGGCGCAAACACCGATTTTTTTCATGTGCAATTCATTTCTCTCTCGCGTTTTCTTTTTATACCCTGCGGCCATTGAAAATGCCACAAAAAAGAGGGTATACTGAATATGTGCGTGCCCAACATTGGAGATGTGCAACACTAGGCAGGCATATTCTTGATATCAAAGAGATAAAATCAATCAGTTCAGGAAAAATCAATGAACTCCAAAGAAACACTGGTCTGACAATAGGTCGAATAGGTCGCAGTACTTATTCCCCTTCTCAATAATAATAGGCATGCTCGTCTGTTTGTCTGTCTCTCCTTCTCTCTGTTCGGCTGTCTGTCTCTCCGTCTTTCTGTTCGGCTGTCTGTCTTTCTGTCTGTATGAACATGGAGATCTCAGCTATTATAACAGCTACAGCTACCGAATTTGGCATGAAAGTGATTCTATACCAACAGCAGATAAATGGTATTTTAAATTACTGCTGCCACGCCCAATGTACACGAAAAACATGAATTTGCGATAAGTCACAGCTCAAAGACTCTGCAAACTAAAGCGCAGGGTATCTTATTGTTGGGCGCACTCGACTATACCTTTTGTTACTTGTATTTCCATTAAAATCTGAAACAAAATTCATGTGCGGGCTTTTTTTTTTTTTTTACTGCCTGCTGTGTGCGAATTTGAATTTAGTTGATAGCTCGAGCCCGTCTCCCGTGGGAAGAGGTAAAATGTAAGTGAGACAGAGACAGAGAGAAAGAGAGAGACAGAGAATAAACATTTTTGGGAAATTATTTTGCAGTATTTTCCTCTCGTGCATGTTATGATATTTTTTTTACTGCTACTATTTCAGTGTTTCAGTTATTATTTTTGTTTTTGTTTCGCAAACACCTTTGGGCATTCGAATTTGTGTGTTTTGAAATGAAGTTTTCAATGCTGGTTTTCATTATGGAAATCAAATGTGAGGGAATTTGAAACATTTTCCCAAGGCTATGTGAATATAAGTAAAAATAAATAGGGGAAAGCGAGCATATCCCAGGGCTATTGGGGGCTCTGACTTTATAACAATTGAATGCACCATTTTAACTAGAAACCAACTACAATATATAGTAGAACTTATGCGATTTAAACTTTAAAATAACTAAATTTAACTTTAATAACACCGATCACGCACCCGAAACACTGTTGGTATTTAATATAGTATTTTCTTGGGCAACATTTTTTACGCTTTGTTGCAATTTCTCATCAAGCTGTAAACACGATGAAAAAACAACAGCAAAAAAAAATAACACAGAAAAAAAAACAATCCACAAAGATGACAGTGGAAAAAAAAATGGCGTCATCAACACATTGCACTTCCGTTTCCGGCTGTGCAGGCTGCAGCCTGCAGATAGGGCTAACCACAATTAATACCAGCGAAAGACAATAATAAAAATGGAACAAAAAATAAAGAAGAGGAATAAACAAACAAACAATGCAGCGCCTCACTCTCTATCTCTCACTCTCTCACTGGAATGGACTCAACGGTTCACAGTGCATTGTTTATTGTTTATTTACGCGCCTTGGCCGGCGGCCGACGCAGCGCGACGCGATAACAGCGTGGAAAGTCCGCCAAGAGTTTCCTGACACGGCGGCGGCTGCTTCTTGCAGGTGTCGTGCAGGAAGCTGCGGCGGCGGCTGCTGCTGCTGCTACTGCTGCAGGTGTAGCCTTGAACACGGCAAAACGAGACGATGCGACGCGACGCGACGCGATAACACAGCGATGTCGAGTTGAAAATGGCGCACAAGTGTTGCCCCGATTGACACTGAGTCGAGTCGCGAGTGTCGCCAATGCTGTGTGGCTTGCGTGTGCCGCGTGCGAATGTTGCGTGGAGTTGACGCTACCAGCGCAGGCGAGACATTAAACGCGCCAGAGCAAAACATCAACACAAGAAGCCAGCCAGAGCAGCAGCAGAGCAGCAGCAGCAGATGGACGGCGGCACCGATGGAGGGACCAACCGACGCAACGCAACGCAACGCGACGAACAAACGAACGAAAGACCGAAAGAACCGAAACCGACCGAGGGGAGCCACCGACAGTCGGACCGACTAAATGGCCAAACGGCGGGCGCCGCTGCAACACTGGACGCCCAATAGCGGCGACCGAGTGAGGCCCGATTGGCAGACGAACGAGTCGCGCGAGTCGAGTCGAGAGTCGAGTCGCAACGAGCTCTTCTTGTGCCGAATGCCCCAGAACGAAGCGCAAGAAGCAAGTGCAACAACGAACTGGGGAATACCCTGTCCAAAAAAAGGATCAGGACTTGAACAGCAACAAAAGCCAATGTAGGAGTTATTAGTTAAAATAACAGTAAATTATATTAAAGAATAAAATGTAATTTGAGAATGAAATGAAGTGAGAATGAATTAAATGAAATAAAATAAATTAATTTATGAAAGAAATGAATTGCAGAATGAAGTTAAATTTAAAATCAAAAATAGAATATAATATATTATTATATTAGTTCTGTATTTAATGTAATGAAGACAACATAATAATGATGAGAATATATTTACATATTTATTTACTTAATATCGACTAAAGTCATTAAATTATATTTCAATTGCAATTAATCAATATTAATATTAAGTTAAAAGAATTAGAAATGTAATAAATAATATGAGAATTTTTATTACATTTATATTCATGTTTAATGTGGGATAGAATATAACATAAGTAATATATATAAGTTAATAATAATTGTAGTGTTTTACCGACCCTTTATTGGGTAATAAAAAAACGATATAACAATAATTAATATTTTTATTTTCAAAGCAAAATATGTTAAGAATTCAAAGTGTTGTTCTAGAGTGACAAGCAACTCTTTCAATTCCTAAAAATTCCACTTCATCTTTCAAGCTTCTCCAAGCTCATTACTATACTCAAGAATTCCACTTCCACAGCCATACTAAGCTGCTCTCACTCTCAACTTAATCACATAGCTAATGCACTCTACATCAACGAAGCCTCAAGCTTTGCCCACAAACACCACGTGAAGTTGGCAGCGCACACGTGTTTTGGCGCCAAAAATTTACGCATACCAAAGCTGCCGCAGAAAGCTTTCACGCGCAAGCTCTTCTCACACACACACACACACACACACTTGTGCACAACGTGGAACAACTTGGCAATGGAACAAGCCAACTAACAAAGGTACTCATGGCAAGCGTCCGCTGTTTCATTTCAGTTCTTTGCTCACTGTAGAGCAGAACACACGCAGTTGGCTCTGTTAGATAAATGAGATGGAATAGAATAGGGCAGATGGGCAGCAGGCAAGACAGACAGAGAGAGAGAGGGAACAAGACAGACATTTAACTTGGGGTCAGGATCCATACGATGGGGTGGATGCGCCAGCGACTTGAGCGATTGCATGTGCCACTGGCAAAGGTCAAAGGGTCTGGGTAGGGAAATTGCCGTTACTTGCCAGTCCCCGAAGGGTCGAAGGTCATTGGAGCAATACTTGCAATCTAAATTATTGCAGGCAACAACTTTCTAAAGCGCATGAGCTAATAAGCTGCCACGATCATCAAATCGTTTCCATTCCTGGAACTTTATTTCTAATCGTTTATTTATAGCATATATTATACATATATAATGTTATATACTCGTATGTATTTGAAGTGGGTAAGCATTGTGTGGTAAAGCACAAGGGTATTTTGCAATTAAAATAATTAAATTTAGACTTAGTAATTTGCATTGTATGAAACATTTCGATTGCTTATTTATCGATTATGTTCTAATGGTTCTCCTGGTGATTTCTGAAATATTTTTTCCTTGGGCATGTTCCTTTTTATGATTGAAAATCGAATCGAAAAACCGGTATAACGATTTGATTACAAATCATGATGGTTTGCGTCGATTTTAAGAACAATTTCATTTAATTTATAGCAAAAATAAGTTTTATTTTAAGACTAAACGAAAAAGTAAAACGACCTGCTTGACTACGTCACTCTATTAGCAAGTTTGTCCGTATGAACACCTAGATCTCTGGAACTATAAATGTGAGGGCTATTAAATTTGATGACAGTATGTCTTATTACTGTTCGCAGATATATATTGCCTTAGAACTGCGCCAAACCCATTTCCGCCTCGGTAAATCGATAAAAATCAAACTAAAAGCTTCATTTTTAGAGTAGAATGTTCATTTTTATAGTGTACAGTAGTTTTATATAATAAATACAATATTTAATGATGATAGCTCTTTTCGATTAAAAAGAAACATAGAAATGATTAAAGAAAGAAAGAAAGAACCACTATAGTAGGAGAAGCACACACATGCTCTTTATTTACCAGTCAGACCCACTTTACTGTCGCTTCCTTATTTGTTTAAAGCATACATGCGAATCATTAAAAGCTTGTTGTACATCAACAGAAAGTCTTTCAATTTAAATTATAAAAGTTCTCTAGAGTTCTTCTTTTTTTTTGTCTATTCGCAGGTTTCTATTTGGATTGTTATGTAATCACTTTATGTAGTACATGTGTTTTAGATAAAGTAATTTCATTTTAGGCTCTCTAATCTATTTTGGATCTCTGTTCGAAGCGTTATTCGAGTTGAACTGACAATGTTGTCCGACAAAAACAGCGAACTTCCTCTCTTCCCAAAGCTAAAATTCAATTTTGTACACCCAAACGTGCGCGAGTGTGTGTGTGTAAGCTGTGTATGTATGCGCGTGTGTGTGCGTGTGTGTAAATACAGTCAAAAAAAATACAATGCATTGGCTTGTGGCAAGTGTTTCAATGATGTTGCTTCTGTTGCTTTTTGCTGCTGGTTATTGACACAAATCGTCGCTGTTGTTGTTGTTGCTGTTGCTGTTGCCGTTGTTCTAGGTATTTACTGTTGTTGTTGCTACTGCTGCTGCTGCTGCTGCTGCTGTTGTTTATTTATCTGTATGCCCAGCACGAACGACACACGAAATTGTCGTGTGCTATTTGTGAAAGCCAAGCCCGCGTACTTGGCCAATTAAATGTCACCAACAGCCCAAAAAAAAACGCTAGAAAGACAACAGTTTTCATAGATCCCAAATGTGTGCGTGTGTGTGTGCGTAATGGGTGTGTTAGTGTGTGTAAATGTACGCAATGACTAAATTAGCTATGCTACGCCTTCAAATTGAAGCCCAGAGCTGTTTGCAATGGAAATTCTGGCAAAAAACAAAGAGACAACAAAAAACAACAACATACAACTATGGTCAGCTATATTGGACAACTATATTGATTGAAACATGCTGACAGCACAGAAATTTGTGTAGCGTGAGCCACAGCAGTTATCGCCCAACCCGAACATACTATATACACCTCTACTACATACACACACTCATGTATACATATATAAATAAAATAAGTTATTTACTACTTTACAATATGATTTGAGTGAGCAGTCATGAACACTTTGTGCTCAACTTGGCTTGAAAATGTTAAAGCCCAACAACAATGGTTTGTCTGATGACAATATGGTATCGTTAAAATATGGCAAAAGGGTCATAATGAGCACTATTTACTGTCGAAGTTAACTGGAGTTCGAGTTTTGATGTATGTTAGACTCCCCAATTAACAGCTAACCGAACGAGAAACAAGCTTAAATACTCTATTAATTGTATGGGGTATATACCAAACGTGGATGATTAGGGGTGAATATATATGATATATACATATATGATACTATAACATAGTAGATCTTAAAAACCCATAAGGGCACGAGTCTGTTGGGTAATCTTCAAGATAAACACCTTTTCAGATTATCAACTCTAAAGGGCATTCAATCTTCGGCTCAGTCTTTAGTACTGCCGATAAGCGCTCTAAAACGAATTGTTTGCGCAAGTTTTTAGCAAAAATTGAATGAGATTACGGCACAGAATATTTTCTGAATTCTACACGTTTTTCTTATTTATTGAAAGCGATACATAAGAACAAGTTGTGCTGCTACTTTATACCCTGTACAAAACAGCTGAACATTAATTTCAAGCTAAAACAAAATTCCCATTATGTTTCCCCACGACAATATACATATGTATATAGTATATTGCTTCAAAGAATCGTCAGTCTTTTTAAGCTTAGACACGAGCGGGAATTTTAACAGGAATTCCCTATGAAGAAACTTGTGCCCATAAAAATGTCATTAAACACACAAGAGACACACGACATCTGCGACCTATAGAGCATATACGTGTATATATACAAAGCGTATCGTATGTACTGTAGATAGTATAGTAAAAGTACAAAGCGTGTTTTGTTTCTACGGAAGTGTCATCACGATAGGGTTGCATGATATATGATATGAAATTAATTGAAACTGTTGTTCAATTGTTGAAAGAAAACTTTCAGATGATCGCGATTTGCTTTGTTTGCTCAGTCAGTGCTAAACTGGTTTTCTACCCATCTCGCTTATATGGTATACATACGATTATATGAACTAAACTGTAGAGTTGCTGCCGCGCTAAATAAAGTCAACGTGGATAGCTATTATATCATGTATTCCAGTTGAAAGTGGGCATTAAATGCAAATTGACTAGAAATGTTGCCTGTTATATCACATCAATATCCATAATAATATATTTCCTTAATTTTAAATACATTACAGGTTAATGCACTTAATATTTAATGCTGTCAGGGCGATAAACTTAGAACTTATAACATAAGCTTATGAACTAGTTAAGAATCTGATATTCTGTGACAACATTATCAACTTCATTTCATGCCCCACAGCAAGGCCATTTAATGTCGATGAGTAGACGAAATTGGATGCTCCCCTATCAGCATAAAAGATGAGGAAACCCGAATCAGGTGTCTGTCGATCTAAAGGGAAACCGAAAATGAAGCGCGGTTAAATAAATATCTGCCTCAGGGGATACTTCGGTATATCACGACAACGACAACAACAACAACAACAACAAGATTTAACGTTCAGTTTCTATCAAATTGTCGGAGGCGAAATAGTAAAACGAAGTCAAAACAAAGAACGAGCTACGACGACAGCGACAGCGACGCCAGCGGCAATGTACAGCGTCAACATCGCGACGCGTTCTTTGCCTGTTGCCATGTCCCGCGATCCGCAAATCTTTGCGGTTGCGAAGCTTGTTTGCTGTTGTTGTTGTTGCTTTGATTGCTGATTCTGTTGTTTTAATTATTTGGAGTTTTTCATCTTTTTTTTTTCTTACTTAATATCATTTAGCGCCTTGTAGAATTCTGGGTCAGTAGAATACATAATAACAACGCAAAGCGAATGGGAATGTGAAAAGGGAAGGGAAATACGCGAAAAACGCGACAGAGACAAAGTGAAAGCGCAACTTAAATAATGTTCTTGGCAAATCGGAAACAGTTAGAAAACAAACAGAAACCCGGGAGACGTTAGCGGAAAGAGGAAGTTGATCATGTTACAATTTGCAAAGTACGTGAAAGAAAGGATGGGGAGAGGGGACAAGTAACCGCTTTCCAAGCAAGACCAGCAGCTGTGATTATAAACAAGTATTCCATAACTGAAAAATTAGGCCAAATGGAGCGATAAATACATTATGCATTATAGTTATATATAAATGAATTTATATATAATATTAAGAATAGTTTATCGATTCGTCTTATTTATAAAATTAAAATATGCATATGCATATAATGTGTACATGCATGTATTACTAATTAACATAATTATATAATTGGTTTACCAATTAGTATTGTATACAATTGTATTATATAAAGTAATGAAGTATATATTTTATGTGCTCTATATATATTATATATCTAGCAACAAAAATATATACTAACAAATGTGCTCCACTGCTAGGAATTTTACTTCATAATTAACCCAAGTTTTTATCATACTACATCATGTTTTTTTCAATTTCATGGAATCAGTAACAACATACAAAATAATTATGAGAACACGCAACATCAGTATTAAGTGCATGTAACACAGGAATTCAATTATGTTTCTTTTCTTTTTTTTAGTTTATCAGCTTTACATGACATGACAACAAGATGATTGAATAAATGTTCATGCCGCCCTCGTATTGAGGAATGCACTGAAAGAGAGCAACTGAATGCGCTTAATTAGGTCAGAGCGCAATGAAATCGAGATTACTATTCGCGATCATCGTTAACTGAGTGAGCTATTTCAGTCTCAAGTCGCCTTTTTTCTAGGCGTAGGCAGTGGTGTTAGTGCAGCGAAAATGAATTCGCCGCGATCGGCAGCTTAAAACATGCTTTTACTTTTATAGCCGCTACCCTATAATCATGGTTAGAAGAGTATTATAACTTAGTGAGAGCCTAACAGGCAGAAGAAGGCGTCCCTAACTCCACAAAGTATGTATATATATTCTTGATTAGCATCAACAGTTGATATAGCGACTAACCAAAAGATGTTCGTGTGATAATCGAGATCTTAAGACTATAAGAGGTTCTTATTATTACGCGCAGATCAAGTTTATTTGAAGAGTTGGTCACGTCCCCTTCCGCTTCCGATATAAATCCAATTACAATCGCGAATTTAAAGCTTACATGTTCATTTTAAGTGAGAATAATAGATAATATCGTCTAAATGATATCTGATTTAGTTGCGATCGAATAGAAGGTATTCAAGAAATTGTTTAAGGGGCGTACTGATTTACAAGGCGTCTCATGCAAGTATGCAATACAAAATACGTTTAAAAACAGAATTTTAAAATTAAAGAAACCGATTTTGTTAGTGAGTATATCACAGTCAATCACACTCGACTATAGTTTCCAGGCTTTTTGTTGTTGCCGTGGAATAGCAAAGGAAGAAGAGCGACACGCGCTGCTCAGCTGTCGCCGCGCTGCCGCTTGGCCCCGCCTCCCTTCGCCCTACCTCGCCTCGCCGCGCCGCGCCGCTGCTACTGATAGAGCGCGACACGAGCGCAGATTTTAGGCGAAATTAGTTCGCTTTAAAAGGCAAAGGGCTGTCAGTGTTGCCACCCTTGATAAAACACTAACAAGTTTTCATTGAAAACAAAACAAAAAATACTAAACAACTTTTGAATATTTCATGTCCTTGTTATTAATAAATGCTTAATATGTTTGAACTTTTGGTAAACGATGGTCAGATAATCAACAGGGTTTGAGGTGAGAGGGCAGGGGAGACAATGACTTTGCTAATAATAATTGAACTCACCTCTTTGACTTTCAGCCGTTTCTTCTCCAGCTCGGGATCTGCATGCTCTGGCACCATGCCCATAGGCAGCTTCACCTGCTGCCCACTTCCAGGCGATGGATGGTTGTTCTGGTTGCTGCCTCCATGCGTGGCCAAGTCAGCCGGCGAGACACGATGAGCACCAGCTGCGTCCCCGAGCAGCTCCTGTTCAACGGGCTGCTCTTGCTGTGCTGCTGGCGCCGGTGCTGGAGCTTGAGCATTTGCGTCACCATTAGCATTGGTATCGGCGCTGCCACCGCCTGCTGCACCAGCACCCGCTGCTACATCAGCTGCCGCTGCTAGCGGCTCTTCTAGTATGTCGCCCAACTCGGCGATTATCTTCTGCTGCAACCGCTGGCGATCGCCCATAAAATGTGGGTCCTCATCCCGGGGTGCATGTGCGGCAAGGGGTGGTGCGGGTATAAAGATTTCTGGCCCAGCCTTTTGGAAGTGCTTGTAGACGCGCAGGACGCGTTCGCTGCCAAAGTTATCCGGCAGCAAGAATATTCCGCCGAAGCAGAGGAAGCACAGGGTCACCAGCACGAGTCCGATTAGACATTTCTCGCGTGAATGGAAGTTTGATTTGCGTCCAATTGGACCGATTCGATACATTTTCACTTCTTTGTGTGCGTGCGCGCCTGCCTGTCTGTCTGTGTGTGTGTGTGTCCAGCTGGGTGTCTCTGGTTGTGTGTGTGTTGCACTAGTTTCTATTCAACTGGGAGGCGTCCCAGCTGTTTTGGGCGAACTTTGTTGTTATGCCGGCTTGAAAACACATGCACCCGCACACACACAAACACAGGCATGCACTGTCACTGTCACACACACACGAATACACTGTTAATATAACGCAGGCGCATGCACTTTTCTTTGTATTTGTTGAATTTTTACTTTGTTTTGTTGTTGTTGGCCTTTTTTGATTTTTGTACTTCTTGTGTATCTTTTAATGCATTTGCATTGTCTCTTGTCGTTCCTTCCTTTATTATTACTTGGCTATTTTTGGCAATTTATAACACGTAAGCGATGACGTGCTGCGACAGAAAGAAAAACGGAGAGACGTCGAATGAACTAAACAACACCAAAATACATAATGAAAAAAAAAAACGAATCACAAAGAAGAAAAAAAAAAACAAATCAAAGCTAATAACAAGCAAATCGAGCAGCGTGTCAAATTTAAGCGCAGCGTCGGCAGAGACTGAGACCGCGCGGCAGAGTAGAGCGTGGCGTATGGCATGGGGAAAGAGGCGCAAAAGAGAGAGGCAAACAGACAGACAACGCAAGCGGGATGAGGGACGGACAGCGACGCACGCAATTTGCAATCAGCGAACAAAAACAACAGAGGCTCTAGTTAATACAGAATACCGTTAACAACCTCAAAGTACCGTACAGAGAGACAAAGAGAGGATGAAAGAGAGTTGGCTTAAAAGGCGCGGGGCGTGTGTGTGCGTGAGGCGACAAACGTCACAGCTGTGCGAATGCGAATTTGAACGAGGGTGGCTGCGCTACCTCTGCCGCAAATGCTGCTACTGCCACTGACTGGACGCGGACTGAGGCGTCCCCCCGTCAACGACGTCTGCTTTGATTTTTTGCCAATGACTTTCGTTGCTTTTGCTTTTTGTTGTTGTTATTGGTGCTGTGCCGTCGGCAGCAGGTACCACTTTCTATTTGGACAGTGCCGCCCCGCACATAACATGACGAAAAATAAAACAGCAAAAAAAACGAAGAAAGAAATGAAACAGCTTCAGATTTGGTTAGAAAGACCGCCCCATAATGTTATGTTATTTACAACAAATTGAACTACACTGTACACATACACTCACAGCAATTAAATAAACACAGCGCGTCTCGGTCTTCAATTACAATTTAACGCACACTCGCACGGTTTTTAATTTATTATTTATACGTAAGATCACAGTCAGAGCAGCAAACATCACACGAACGGGAGCGGTAGAGCGTTTAAAATGTTTCCATTACTTTCATTGTGCACGAATATTTATTGTATTTTGTTTTATACTTGCATTTCGTATATTTTTGTTGTCATAGCGTTGCCAGAGTTTGGTGCGCTCTGCGGCTCTGATTGTTCACTTTGCAACACTGATTCTGATATCGAATTTCAGAGAGAGAGCGCAAATTTAACTCAATGGCTCTCAGAGATTGAAACGTCGCTTTCATTGATAACCGCGGCTTGTATTTATTGTATTAGTATGTCATTTAAATATCAATTCAAGTAATGAAAAACTGCACAAATGGTGATGAGTGATAATGCCACTAAAATTTTTATTCGAGTACATAATTTAAAAGGGATTTAAAGTAAAATTTTAATGAGTGCTAAGCTGTAATTGCTCTTCGTTTCTACTTTTCTTCTCATTTATAAAATTAAAGAACAAAAAGTTTTTAAACATTACTTAGCAATGTAGAAAAAAGTATGGTAGCACGGTTTTTTTAAATTTGCCTTATTGTGTTGGCTTACTCGATACTTTTGTCAATTGTTATGTTTACCGAAAAAGAAATCGGTTATCGGTGAATAAATCTTGCCAGCTGTGTGTTTTTGATTCCTTTGCAGCTGAAGTAATTTCACAAATTTTGTAAATTTAAGCAAGAAAAATATGGAAAAGTGGCTAAGTGATTCCTTGTCCAAGTGTTTGGATTGTGTGGTCACAGACCAGATGATGTCGTGAGTGTGCCGATGCGTTATTTGCGTCCAATTCATGTTTTAACTAAGCCCCTTTGCAGCGCCATTTTGGCCATCAAGGATGACAACGACTTCGACAACTACTTTGGCAACCTGCTTAACAAGGAGAATGAGGAGCATAATCTGTTTCTGCTCAACTGTCGCCGTATGCTGCTCAGCGGCAAACAGCCACGCAGCAATGCCAAAGGCAAATCACCCAATTTCGTCCAATCCCCGCCAGTTCAAAAAGGAAGCGGAGGTGGGGCTGGCGGTGGAGCTGCCAAGAAACAAGGCAAATATGTGAATATGTATAGCAGCGAGGGCAAACTTTTAGGCGACACCATATTGCTAAAGGGACGACGTCTCTGCGACTGCCAGGCCGCGGAGCACAAGCTGATCAACAATTGCATGGGCTGCGGACGCATTGTCTGCGAGCAGGAGGGCAGCGGACCGTGTCTGTTCTGTGGTGAGCCCGTGTATACAAACGAAGAAGAGCAGCAGATGGCCAAGTCAAAGAATGCCAGCTCCAAGACCCTGTCCAAGGCGCAAAAGAAGCAACAACAGCAACAGGCGGCGGCAGCGGCAGCTAGTGGCAAATCCGCCAAAGAAGCTGCTGCCTTGCAAGCGGCGCTGGCACAGCGGGATCGTCTGCTCGAATACGATAAAAACAGCGAGAAGCGTACGACTGTGATTGACGACGAGCTCGACTACTTCCAGGAGAACTCTGTCTGGTTGAATGATACGGAACGAGAGCAGTATGAGCAGCTAAAAAGAGAGATGCAGGAGCTGAAGCACGGCAGTCGGGTGAATCGTAAGATCCGAGTAGACTTCGCAGGTCGCGAACTGCCCGACGAGTCGCTGATAACGCAGGACTATGAACAGCAAGTGATAAATCGTTTGGCCGCTGTGAGTAAAACAGCAGCAGCATCTGGAGGCGGTGCAGGTGGCGTCATCTCGTTAACCGGACACTCTGCCATGGGTCTGGCACCCAATCTGGATGTGGCCAAGCCGCCCGTGTATAGGCCCAGCAAGGAGCAAAAGGATTGGCCAGCACCGCCTACACATGACGGCTTGGAGCGTGTCTACAATCGTGTGCAGGACAAGGAGCTGCTGGAAATGCAGGATATGCGTCAGTGTCTATCCATGCACCAGCCCTGGGCATCGCTACTGGTCGCAGGCATCAAGAAGTAAGTGGTGTCTTTCCCTGCACCGTTTAAATTTATTTATATCAACATCTCTGCAGGCACGAGGGTCGCGTGTGGTACAGCGAGCATCGCGGGCGTCTGTGGATTGCCTCTACTGCAAAGGAGCCGCATGCCGAGGAAATCGCTCACATGGAACAGTTTTATCGCGAGCTCTATCATGGTAGATGGTTGCATCTTTGAAACTTGGATTCCCAACAACTAATTAAGTTACTTTTTTTAGATAATAATATAAAGTTTCCTACTCACTACCCCACCAGCAGCCTGCTGGGTTGTGTGCATGTGGACAGCTGCCTGCCACAGGAGGAGTATCGCGAACTGTATCCACAGGGCGAGTCGGACAGTCCCTATGTGTTTGTGTGCACCAAGCCAGAGCAGTTGCCGCTGCTGCTGCCCGTGCAAGGCGAGCACAAGATCTGTAAGTATTCTGGAAAGACTCATTTGCACTTCCAACTAATCCTCTCCTTCTTCGCTATTCTTCACAGACGAACTCCCACTGAAGACACATAATGCTGCGTGCAAAACATTGCTACGTGCACGCGCCAAAAAAGGTTAATAAGTTGCGTTCCATTAAAATTAAATTCAATTTATTAAAAATAAAAAATCCTGTATCAGTTGCAAAGTTTTCAAATTTGCTCACATGCGATGAATTAATTATCGATAGCTCTAATCGAAAGGCCATTCAAGGCAGCGATGTGCGATTGAGTTATTGGTGGTATAAAATACCAAATAAATCAAAAAGATTTTGTTTTTAGTTATTACATTTGGTTAACAATTAATACAAAATTGTAATTGCGTTTTGAGAACTAGTTTCATTAAAATTACTTTGTCAGATTAATTATTTACCCTTTGTTTTTTTTATAAATACTATTGGAATACCATTACTGAGCGCGTATTGTTTGTTTGTTTTTATGCAATGGTCAATGTGGACGTAGAATACTGGTAAGTTGACCCGCTGCAATTGACCAAGAGAGCCAAGCAGCCACAGTGTCTGTCTGTCTGTCTCCACCCACAGCGGTGCCTGCAACTTTGCGATGCAATGTCAGCTTCTGCGACAGTTCCTGTTGGACGCGGCGCCGGACGTGCAGGTCTCCTGCCACCAAGGTCGACGCGGATCGTTCGAGGTGAAGGTCAACGATCAGCTAGTACACTCGAAACTCTCCTGCCTGGCTTTTCCACAGCATGAGAGTGTCCTCACCCAAGTGGAGCGTGCGAAACGTGGTGAAGCCCTGCAAACGGCCCAATCAGCGCCCATCACCGACTGCAACCTAATGTGATGATGACGATGTGAAGTAAAAGCCAAAAAAACTTGTTACCAAGAAAAGCCAGACGAACGCTACAGACAGGCATGTCCAACACTAACATACCCTTCAACCAGTTTTGTGAAACCGTTACAAATACACTCAAAATTCCAATTCGGCCCATCGCTTTGCTACCCTCACACACTAAAGTGACTTGAATGACTTCTATGTTTATTTATACGATCGGAGTCGAGTATAGACGAGATAGTCAGCTAAGCATAGGTTAAAGTAAAAAAGTGTACAAGTATCGAAATTGTATATTATATAGTACAAATAATGAAGTATATAGCATTGAACAGAGACAGCACTAGCGTCTGTAGCGATAGCGCTTGAAGTGGAACCACAGCTGGAAGATGTTGTTGTGGAACTGACAGCGGAATCCCCGCTTGTAGCTGAACTCCCATTCGCGATTGACGATCTTGAAGGCGATGTCCTCGTACGGTGGCCCCGTGTGGAAGCGCAGCACAGCGAAATCACCGTTGTCGGCACAGGGCGTGAGAAAGTATTGCGGCGTCTGGGATTTATCCATGAGATCCGGATAGAATATGTTGAACTTGTAGCCCTGCACAATTTTCGGCGGCGGATTGTCCATGTCGTAATGCGTCTGATTGTATTTGTTCCACTCGAATCCGGTGTGCACCCGATTGAAGTAGCGCGGCTTGCGTGGACGATACTTGTCCGTGGCCAACTGCGGCACTGCATCCAGTGTAGTCTCCACACTGAACTCCGCCTCGTCCGCCTGCATCCCTTTACGCGCCTCGCCACGCATACGCACCTCCTGCTCGGTCAGCTGTGCGGCATCCACACGCTCGGGATGCACTAGCAGCAGTCGCTGGCGTTGCACACGACGCTCGTCATCGCTGTCGCTGTACAGGCCTCCCTCGACGTCGTCCTCATCGTTGGCGGTCAAGCGACGTCCACTGAACTCCTCTTCTCTCATATAGGTGGGACTGTAGTTGCCCAGCTGGTACAGCCTTATGGAATTCTGTAACTCCCGAATGGGATTGTCTGCATCCTGCGCTTCGGTTGCCTCCTCTTCCTCCGCCTGCGATTGTTCCTCCTCCTTCACCTCTCGATCGGACTCATCTTCCTGCTTAATCGCGGTCGAGGACGACAGTGCGTCACCAGCTTCGTTCTCACGCTTCAACAGCTGCAGCTTTTCGCGCAGCAGCGCCTGGTGACGATCCCGCAGACGAGCTCGTGCCATGTGCGCCTTGAGCTGCGACAACAGGCTCTCCCAGTAGCTGATGTCGACACCATCGGCGCGTCCGCTAATCTTGGCCTCGATGCGGCCACGCATCTCCTCCAGCTGCTTGGCGTTCTTGCCACGGAAGATATCGGCCACATCCTTGACGACGCTCTGATGGATGCCGTCGCGTCGCTGGTTCATCGCCTCGTTTTGTTGCAGCTTCTGCTGTTTCTGCAGCTCATCCTGGACAATGGTGACCATGTCGTTCCAGAAATCCATGTGCTTTCCCTGCTCCAGTTCTTCGTAGACCTTAATGTCCACTAGCAGATCCTCCAGCTCGTCCATGGGCAGGCCGTGGAGCAGCATATACGGCTCGTGCATTTGCATCTCGAGCGCATCCTCCAGCGGAGTTTCAGTGTTTCCAGAGGCAACGTATTGGGCCAGCAGATCGATGGGTTTGGCACGTCCATCACGGATGCGAATTTCACTGCGCAGGCGAGCTTGCTCCAGGTGGAATTGGTCCTCCTGACGCTGCCACTCGCGGAACTGAACAGCCTCCTTGGCACGTTGCTGCTGCATGGCGTCCTCCTCACGTGCCTGGCGTTCCAGTTCGCGCTCTTGGCGACGCTTCTTCACCTTCTCCAGTTCGCGCCGATTCTCTAGCTGTTTCTGCAGCGACAGCACCTCGACTGTCTTGCTGGACAGATTGGAGAGGCCTTCGACCTCGAGTTTCTTGCCCCAGTGAAAGGTGGAGGTCAGATTGGAGTCGCCAAAGGGATTGTCCTCGTTGGAATATGTCTGGTACTCGTTGTCCCAACCCATGCGCTGGCGACGACGCTGCTCCTTGGCCTGCTTTTCGCGCAGACGTCGAGCACGTTTCTCCTCGGGTGTCTCCTTGGCCTTCAGCTCCTCCTTGACACGCTGACGCTCCTGTTGCTCACGCAAACGTCGCTCCTCCAGAGATTGGATGAGCTTTATCGAACTTACATCGGAACTGCGAGCCATTTTATTGCTTTGTGCGCGTTGGGGCGACGGTGATGATGACGACGAGGATGAGGAACTGCTGCTGGAGGATGATGGTGAACGTTCGCGATGTTCTTTGCGCCTTGGTTGCTCCTTTTCCTTGTGCCGCCTGCTGCGACTGTTGCTCCTGTTGCGACTTCTGCTGCGTTGCTCCCGATGCTTCTGCTGCCGTCTGTTGTGGTCGCGATCTCTGTCCCGTTCCCTTTCCCGCTCACGATCTCTTTCGCGCTCACGTTTTACCTCAGCAGGCGACGCGTCTCTTCGTTTGTCACGTTTGTGTTTACGTTCGGAACTGTGCGCCCTGGAACTTTTCTTCTCACGGCTGCGGCTGCGACTCCGACGTCTGGATTTCTCCTTGGGCATTTTAAGTGTAAAGTGTATAAAATCTTAAACGTTTATGAAAAATAACAATGTCAAATAATTTGGCTGCCAATGGTGGTCAGTTGCGAACAGCTGCTTGTAGTTTATCGATAGTTGTACGAGGCACGCACGGTATCGTATGTGGTTATCGAAAATACTAAACAAATCGAATACAATACATCGATACTGACGCCAGTCGGCTGTATTAATTTGCAGTAGTGTGATTAAATAGAATTCTTTTCGCTGTATAAGATACACAAATTTAACGTTAACACAAATATAATAAAAAAAAAACAATAAATATTCCCGTAAAATACTGTGAATGTAGCGATGTCTGATCATATTACTAGAAATTGCTATGCATATGCATTTCACCACAATTCTGTCATGCTCATATCGAATTATCGAATAATCGTAAGATAATTATAATTGCCGGTTGTCGTTCAACTTGACTTGGGGGTATAAATAAAGTCGATGTAGCTGTAAATGCGTAATAATGAGAGTGGAGTTCAGTGCGACAGAGCAGCAGCTCATTGATAAGGAGTTCTCCAGGCTTGCAGGTACGTAGAGCCATTGTTTACTCGGTGACTTTGAAGTGCTGATAAGAACATGTGTATGTACATAAATACAACATACATATGTACGTACGTTCGTAAAGAGACAACTTTTTTCACTGCTGTAATGCACTGTCATTGTCATTATAGATAGCACCTACCTCGACCATGCAGGTACTACCCTCTACGCCGCCAGTCAAGTGGCTGCCGCCGCGCAACAGCTAGAGCGCGATGTCATCTGCAATCCGCACACCTGTCGTTCCACTGGCGACTATGTGGACCAGGTGCGCTACAAGTGAGTACGCCAAACATCAGTCTGGTCATGACTTAATTATCTTCTCCTTCTTTATAGAATTCTAGAGTTCTTCAATACCGACTCGAAGGATTATCATGTTATCTTCACAGCAAATGCAACAGCTGCGTTGCGTCTTGTGGCGGAGCACTTTGACTTTTTGGGTAAAGGAAACTTTCACTATACCCAGGAGAATCATACTTCAGTGCTGGGTATGCGCCAGCTGGTGAAGGCCAAACGCATCTACGTGCTCAACCAGGACGAACTTGAGCAGAACGTATCTAGTTCCAATTCGAATTCCAATTGTACATCAGCAACTGCTGTGAGTGATGGCCCACAGGGCAACTCACTCGTTACGTTCTCGGCACAGTGCAACTTCAGTGGATACAAGCTGCCGTTGACTCTCATAGAGCAACTGCATCAACATGGCCTGCAACAGCCGGGCAAGTGCATCTGGAGTGCAAATACTGATTCCGACGACATCAACAACATCAGTCAGTCCAAACAAAATAACAAATACTATGTGCTGCTGGATGCAGCAGCCATGGCAGGCTCTAGCCCCTTGGATCTGCAACGTTACCGTCCCGACTTTGTGTGCATCAGCTTCTACAAGATCTTTGGCTATCCCACTGGTGTGGGTGCACTGCTGGTCAGCCGTCGCGGAGCGGAGGTGCTGCGCAAGCGTTATTTCGGCGGCGGCACCATCAACTACGCCTTCCCGCACACCATGGAGCATCAGATGCGCGAAACTTTTCACGAGCGCTTCGAAGATGGCACATTGCCGTTCCTTTCGATTGTGGAGCTGCTGCAGGGTTTCCGCACACTGGAACGACTGATTCCGGGTGGCAGCATGGAACGAATCTCGAGGCATGTGCACGCCCTGGCACGCTACTGTGCCGAGGAGATGGCGAAGCTGAAACACGGCAATGGAGCACCTCTTATCGAGCTCTACAACAGCGTCGGCTATGAGGATCGCTCGCGACAAGGCGGCGTGGTGGCCTTCAATGTGCGCACCGATACCGGCGGCTATGTGGGATTCGGTGAGGTTGCCTGTGTGGCTGCACTGCATCGCATTCTGCTGCGCACTGGATGCTTCTGCAATGTGGGCGCCTGTCAGCGTTATTTGCAGCTGAACGAGGAGACCATGGACGCCATTTACAAGCGTGCAGGACGCGTCTGTGGCGATTACTTTGATCTTCTGGATGGTCGTCCAACGGGTGCAGTGCGCATCTCGTTGGGCTACATGACGCGCCGTGAGGACATTGATCGATTGCTGGCAATGTTGCGCGATAGCTATGTGAATGTGAAGCCACAGCAGCGTCTCACATTCATTGAGGAGCAGGCAGAGCAACTGCCCAAACCATTGCAGCAGCGTGCCCAGCGCTTGCGTCCTCGACTCCTCGAAATGGCTATCTTCCCGGTGAAATCGTGTGCTGCCTTTAAGATCAGCGGAAAAGACGTGGGTTGGCCCCTCACGCATCAGGGATTGCAGTACGATCGCGAGTGGATGATTATCGATATCAATGGCATGGCTCTTACCCAGAAACGTTGCACGGATCTGTGCCTGCTGCAGCCTCGCATTGTTGGCGATGAGCTGCAGTTGCATTTTGGCCGCAACGAGGATCCCGAGGACTTTGTCAGCCTGCCACTTGCGTTGAGTGTGCAGGCAGAAAACTCGGCACGTTGCCGCAGCAAGGTGTGTCGCCAGCCCATCGAGGGTTACGATTGTGGTGACGACGTGGCCACATGGCTAAGTGTACAGCTTGGTGTGGAGGGATTGCGTTTGTTGCGCCAGTCGACGCAACGCAATGTTCCAGGTGCACAACAGCAGCTCAGTCTGGTTAACCAGGCACAGTTTCTGCTCCTCAATCGCGCCTCGGTGCGTTCGCTGCAGTTCGAGGAGCCGCTGGACGAGACCGTCGATCGTTTTCGTGGCAACATTATCATTGACACAGATGTGCCGTTCGAAGAACTTAGCTACACCCAGCTGCGCATTGGTGATGTGCAATTTAAGGTGGACGGGCCTTGCCAGCGTTGCGACATGATCTGCATCAATCAGCGCACCGGAGAACGTTCCCCAGAGACGCTGACCACCATTGCCCGCATGCAGAGCGGCAAGATGAGATTCGGCATCTATATTACGCGCCTGCAGAATCAGCTGGAGAATGGCGATGCACAGACAAAGGAGCTACAACTGATCTGTGGCGATGCCATTGTCGTTAGCTAATTCTACCAGGATGTACTTACATCACACATACATTTCCTATGTACATACATCACTTGTCGACATTCCAGTCGGTTGAACTTCTATGGAACGGAGGAAGATTCGTCATCGAGCTCATTGCAGCGATGTTCGACTGTTTGGTTTAGTGTTACCACACTCTGTTTATCTCCAATAGGCTTGCCAGTCGTATCATATGATCCCAGTGTCTGTTCGACAGAACTTAAACAAATATCAATTATATGTTTATTGAATTGTTCTATTCTTGTGAATTAAATTGAACTTTTTATGAGAAACCCAACTCGTATCGTAGTTGTATTTTTACAATGTAAATATTTTATTTATGGGTTAAATTACCTCTACGAAAAATAAGATATCGAAACTTAATTCACTAAATCATTTAAAACAGAAAAAACTACAAATTATAAGGTAGAACGTCGTTTTCTAGAATACTGCAAACACTTTATATCTAAAAACATTTTATTTGAGGCTACAGAGACAGACTAGACGAAAAAATAAAGGTATGTATCGATCTGTCGGAATAAAAGGCTAACCTAGCAGCACTGTTATAAGGTAGATAGATATATATCAATTGTTTATTTATTGTATTTTCCTAGCACAGAGTTGCTTTATTCACACTTCATATCCTTTGTTTTGTTAATCGACTTCGCCAGCCCGCCAATTAAATATCGCACGCTTTGTTTGACTCTTGACAAGCAATCGATACCATTGTGAAAGGCAATCGATATTATGCTGTGTGTCCGGTGGCGGCGGCGCCAGTTGCGACGGCATCGGCTCCCCAAGCTGTGTGCTTGTCAATAAGGCGCCGTCAGTACGTAAACGAAGCTGCAGGCAAACGGACACAATCACTGCGAGACAAGGAGACGTGCACAGACACACACGCACACGCACACAGTGTGGAATGCAAAATGGTCTGAAGAAACCCAAAACAGAGAGAAAGAAAAAGAGACAAGAGCACTTTCCCCGCCCCCCAAAAAGTATGCAAAACAAATAACTTAGCATACCGGGGTAACGAGCCGATTTCAATTCGTCCTGTTTTATTTTAACAATAAACAAGAACAGCAACAATAACAAAAACAACAGCAGCAGCGATGAAAATGTGAAGCGTTGACGTTGAGTGACTTTATATACTATTTACATGCATGTGACTGTGTGTGTGTAAATATACATACATGCGTATATACGTTACGTACTAGATGTGTGCGTGCATATGCCAAAATACGTAATTATTTTTTGAGAGCGCATTTTCAAGAGAAAGAACAAGAAGCAGAAGAAGAAGACGACAAATAAAAACAACAACATCAACAGAAGCTCACATAAGCCGCAGAGTGCGTGTGTGTGCCTGCGTGTGTGTGTGTGTGCGAGCGTGCTTCGAACACATTCCTAACAAATACAACGAATATAAATTTTGATACAAATAATGCCAGCAGACAAAATAAATATTTAAATATTATTAAAAATTTATAGAAAATCGAAGAGGAACAACAACAAAAACAACAGAAATCCAATAGCAGCTGTGACGGGAGAAAGAAAGAGCCACCACCCCCCTCCCTCCAAAAAAGAAACGCTAGCATAGTCACAGAGTAGGCTAAGTAAGCGAGACCACAAGATAGAGAGAGAGAGAGAGAGTGGGAGAGTGAGAGCAAGAGAGCGAGAACTAACAACGACGACGCATAAACAAAACTGAAACTGAAAATATTTGCCCAAAGTATTACAGTGTACACCCGAAAGGCGAACAAAGAAAACAAGGAAAGCCCCAAGAAGCACACAGCAGAAGGACAAACGGAGCACAAGCAGAGGGTGGAGAAACAGAAAAAGCAGGAGAAGCAGAGGCAGAAACAGAAGCAGTCAAAATGAATATGCTACACAGTTTCAGCAGCGGTGGCGCTTCCAGCGCTGCGGGCGATGCCTCCGGCGGTGAGTGGGACAAAAAACTTTTCACGTTTTCACGTTTTCCTTTCTTAGTTTTGTTGTTGTTTTGTTTTTGCCCCAAAACAACAAAAGAGAAATGCCCGTTACTTATGTAGCTTGTATTATATATGTATGTATATGTATGTATGGGTGTATGTGTGTGTGTGTGTATGGGGGTGTTCGTGCGCTGCTGCTGATGATTAGAAAGCGTCGCAGCTGAAGGTGAGAAAACGAAATGATTGCGCCTGCTGCAAGATAAATGCGAGTATATCGAAACTTTTGCCACAAAACTTTTGTAATTTATGTGGCAAGCTATCTGTGTGTGTGTGTGTGTGTGGGGAAGTCACGTAGCTCATACTACGTGTGTATACGTATCATACTCACTGTCGAATACTGATACCGCCATAATAGCGGTAACTTTTTATGTAGCATACTTTTTAGGGCCGCAACGTGAAGCATTCGCAATTCCATTGAAAACTTTATCATTATTGCGGATTATTGAGTATATACGTATACATATGTACATATATAAGAGTCTTAATATCTGTCGCTGCCTCAGGTAACTGTGCGAAATTGATTTGTTATCGCAACTTGGCAGAGAATTAATGACTCAACTTGGGAATATGTGGGGGGGGCGGAAGAGAAAAAGTCTTTGATTAGTTGTTACTTAAAGAACTGTGCGTGGCTGCGCTTAATGAAGCATGATGAGAAAATAGATTCACTCAAGGCTGTATTTAAGTTATTGAATAAACTTTTTATTGCAGATAAAATACTTGTATCGCTGAGATAAGGCGAATAATGCGTCTTTATTTTGCCAAACTTCGATGATCTTTAAAGTGTGCTGAAGTTTCATTTGATGGAAGTGGGTTTGAGGTTGCAAAGAGTCTTAGAAATCTGCTCTAGTATTAGCCTTAAGCTTCATTTTTTATCATAATAGGAATAAACTTTTCTTAGCAAAGAATCGAAAGAAAAGGAAGTGAAAAGAATGCTGCAAATTTGATTTGATAAAAGCACCAAAATCAGCAGAAGCCAAGTTCAAAGCGTAATCGGACGACTTCTCTATAGATTATCTGCTACTATATGGCTTATATACATAGTATATATACTCTATACCTCTACCTTAATTACCAATAGATTTGACCTTCTTTGCGAAGTAAAGAATGCTGCAACTTTGATTTGATAAAAGCACCAAAATCAGCAGAAGCCAAGTTCAAAGCGTAATCGGACGACTTCTCTATAGATTATCTGCTACTATGTGGCATATATAGTATATATACTCTATATTCTACCTACATTACCGATAGATTTGACCTTCTTTGCGAATTAATAAACCACTAGCAGCGATTTAAGTTCGATAAAGATTGATTGACGTGTCGATTGGGCGACTTGAGTGTCTAAGAACGGCGTAATGCGAATATAATTGCTCTAATCCCCCTTCCCCCCCTCCCTCACCCTTTGTTCTGTTTACACAGATCTACTTAGCTCTTTATCGAGTGTGTCCTTGGAGTCCTGGCGATGTCGATGTCGATGTCGTTGCATTTAATGCCACTAATTGTCATCGATTATTTATGTGTGCATTTTAACGAGAATGTTTCTCCTGTTTGCGGTTGCGGTTGGTTGGTTGTGTGGTTGGGATTGAGGATGGCGGTAGTGGCTAAGGAGAATGCCGTAACAGCCAGCGCTGAATGTTGGTGGCAATTAAATTACGCATACGCAGCGGTGTACACAGCTTGTTGCGCACCTGTGTAAAATGCAAAAGTTCAGGGTCAAACAGGAAATTTGCATTCATCATTCCCACGCTCGACCGCACACAAACGAACGTACAAGGCATGACACAGCGCACACCACCCCCTACGCCCTTCCCTACCATGCTCCATCTTCCCCAGCACGACTGGCTGGCTGCTTGGGGCATATCTTGCTGCCTTTGTCAGGCTAATTGAGCAAATATCGGTTTTTAATGACAGCTTCCCTGGCACGGTAATTGCATTTGAGCTGCGGCTCGTGCCGTGCCACACACACACACACACACAGACAGCTACCTTTTCTCTTCCTGTATACTATACGTATACGTTATTTAAACCACATACCTGCCATAGCTGCCTCGCTACCCACGCGCTGCATTTGATATTTATCAAATTGGCTGGCAATTTCAGTAATCTGAAGCGCACTCGCATTCGCATTCGCGTTTGTCTCGTTGTGGCTTTTGCCAATGCCAAGGTACACCGCATACACACACACACACATACAGGCACACATGCACATACACAGACATAAGCACACACTCACCCTCGCTCACACATATAAGGGGTGGCAAACATATGTTTGGGTCCAGCTTCCATTTACAATATGGCGCTGTCAAGCGAAATGGCAGGCGAAGGGTGGGAGGGGGTAGGTGGGGGGCGGGGGTAGGGTTTGTAACACTCTGCTAGCCCTAGAGCTGTCTCTGTCGCACGCCTACGCCAAAGCTTTGTCTTGCTCTGACGCCCGGGGCGCGCGCTTTTAACGCTAACGTAGTCCCTCAGATGCGTAGCTATTGTGCTATTGCCATCTCTTTCGCACTCGCATGCGCCCGTGCACGCGTCTGCCTGTCATCAGCTGTTTTATGTTGTTCAGGGTCAAGAGTGTGTGCGTCGCAGGTGTAGCTATCAGCACGCACGCACACACACCCTCACACACACACTCGCAACCTCTGCGGGCATCCGCAATCCGCATCAGCTCCCCTAGCACGCACACACCCACACGCACACTAATGCACTGGACCCACGCTAGGTACACACGTTGTCTAGTTTACGATTGAGGAAAGCTTTTATTTTGCTTCATTTTCTTCGTTTTTTTGTTGCTTCCTTTTCTTCCTTTGCTCCTTTTCTTTGCAAGGCAAGGCGAGTCAAGGTTACGCCCAGCTCCCTGCCAGTTGGGGGGCACCGCCGCCAAGTGGTTGCGTCTTGGATTCCCGTTAATTGAACTGTTTTATGCATTACTCAAATGGGTTTAAACTGGCAATATTAAATGGACTTAATCTTCTATCGCCCTTAGCGCAATATAAATGCTAATACAGGCCACCTTTTTCTACTCCTCTCCCTCCTCCCTATACCCGCTTTGTTTATCCCCCATATTGATAAGAAGCGTAAATAAAATTGGAATAAATTAGATTGAATAGCAAAATGGGGGAGCGGCGTTGCCTGAATAGTGTTTCGCAGAAATTCCATGTTTATTTAAGCATATGCGCAGAACAAATACAAACCGTATATGGTATCGTACTATGGTATATGTATGTGATGCGCTGGGGAAAGTGACGAGCGATAGTCACAACATATTTGTATTTCCCAATGCAATTTAGTCAATGTGGGGGTTTGTTTGTAAAGAATATGATGATAGCGGGCAAGTTCAACAGTTTACAACACTGTTCAGACTTGAAACTGATATTATAAATATAAATTAAGAGATTCTTAAAGTTATTCATACCAGGATGTCTTCATTAGGCCAATCCACTATTGAAGCCACTCCAATAGTTTGTTACTAAAGACTATAATGATAAGAAGTACGTTGTACAACACAGTTCACAACACTGGAGATTAAAATAAGAAATATAAAGAGATTATCAAAGTTTTTTATTCCATTTGTATTCATAATCCCAATCCATTCTCGCAAAAAGTTCAAAGACTACAATGATAAGAAATACGTTGTACAACACAGTTTACAACACTGCTTGAACCTAAGATTGAATCGAGAAATATAAAATAAGAGATTCTAAAAGTTTTTCATTCCAGGATGTCTTTAATTTCCCAATTCATTTTCCATAATCTCGTATACAGTTTGTTAGTATAAATTACGAAGTTCAACAGTTTACAACACTGTTTAGACTGCAGTTTAAAATAAGAAATATGAATTAAGAGATTCTTAAATTTATTCATACAAGGTGTCTTCATTATGCCAATCCATTATTCAAAACAGTTTAATAGTTTGTTACTAAAGACTTCAATGATGAGAAGTACGTTGTACAACACAGTTTACAACACTACTTGCACTTCAGATTTGCAATTAGAAATACAAATTAGAAATGCTGTATGTAAATCAATTTTTGGTTATTTTCATTTTAATATCTTGTTTGAAAAACTGTGTTGGAAATTGTACTGTAAATGCAAGTATTTGTAATACAATAGAGCTGTCTTATATTGAAAACGTTATCAAGAAAATCCCTTGACCTATTGAAACCAAATAATCAATTCATAAATAGATTCTAATAAATTGGAAAATAGAAAAAGAAAATATTTTTGAACACCGATTACAATTACTTCGTACTAGGTGTGTTATTAATGCTACACTGCTTAAATTGAAATAAGATTAACTATATAAATATTTGAAGCATTTGGAACATAGTTAATCAATAGATTAAGGTCAATACTGCTAAAATCGATAAACAATTACCTCAAATGAAAATGTTTTTTTGTTTGTATTGAAAATAGTGTTGAAAAAGGCTAATAAATCCAGAACAAAATTAGGCCCGCAGAAACATTTAATGCAAAAATTCTCTGGGCATAGCTATTTACGATATGTGGTTAAAGAGTTTTCCCCCACAAGAGTCCCATGACTGTGCTTAGTGAAGAGAGTTTTATGCGGCCCTATAGAGCCTGCTTAAGTTTCTCAGTCGAATTCACTCAAGGGGCGCGTAGTTATTGTGCTTATATGTTATGTATGTATGTGTGTGTGGGGCCACAACTGTTAAGTGTTGCGCATAAATCGAAGATGAGCTCCATTGGGCTGCCATGTCACGTAGACGCTATCTGAAATCCTGTCCATCCAATTTCCATTCTAATTAGAAGCGCGCCTTTTGGGCTAGGTTCAGCCTTTTTTGTATCCTATTAGCATATTTCTGAATACACACACACACACACACATATATATGTATATTTACATATGCTTTTGTGTGTGTGTGTGCTGAGGACAAAATGATTGAGGTCGGCCTAGAGTTGAGAACAAACGCAATCCCGGCCAGGCAGAGAGTGGGGCGCGACGGGGCGTGATAAGTGCGTTGACTGTGCCATCAATCAAGCCTGACCAAGGGCAAAACTGGCACACTGGGGTCGCTGTCGGGGTTGGGTATTGGTTTCCGAGGGGGGGCCTGGGTCATGTTAGTCATTATCATATTCAGGCGGGCGGGCAGGCGGGGAAAAAAGGGGTTGAGATTTAATGGCAATTTTCGGTCTGGTTCCACATTAATTTAACATGCCGCACGTTGTTTATCCACAAACACACACACACACACACACACAGATATCGAGCTAAAGGAACGTCTGATTGCGAACGTTAAGAAGGAAGTGAAGCAACTGATGGAGGAGGCGGTCACCAAGAAGTATGTGCACGAGGAGAGCAGCTCGGTTACCTCACTCTGCGGCGCTGTCGAGGCCTGCCTCAGTCATGGACTGCGTCGTCGTGCCTTGGGCCTGTTCAAGACATCGTCGACCACAGCGCTGATACAGAAGATAGCAAAGATCTGTCCCGAAGCGGACTATGTAACGCGACGTCTCTTGGAGCTGGAACTGTCACAGGAGACTCCAGCTGGCAGTGGCAAACGTTCGTCCTCGTCCAGTGACAGCATTATCAAACCGAAACTATTGAGCAAATGTAGTGGCAGCAGCAGCTCGGTGACCACCATCAATACGGTTGTCTCCAACATCACCAATGGCACCGCATCGGCAATGGGTAAATATCTATGGATACGCCTGGCACTCTATGAGAAGCGGCTGGCCAAGATTATTGAGCATTTGGTGAGCAATGCGCAGAACTATTACGATCGTGAGGCTCTGGTTGCCGATCCCGATTATGGTTCCATACTTAGCTCCCTGCTGGTGGGTCCCTGTGCGCTGGAGTTCACACGCGCCAAGACTGCCAATCATTACTGGTCGGATCCGCGTGCCGATGAGCTGGTAAGCAACTCCACTCCCCTCCTCTCCCCCTCTCTCTCTCTCTCTTTCTCTCTCTTCACCTCTTTACTGTCATCTTCTTGTCCTCTGCAGGTACAGCGTCATCGCATTAGTTCGGGCAATCGAACACCGCCCACCTGTCATCGACCCGTCATCAATTTCAAGCGCAACCTGCACGCCAGCTCGGAGGACACGAGCAGCGGCAGCTACAAGGCCTGCTCCACGGATTATGTGGAATCATTGCATCAGAATTCACGCACCACGCTGCTCTATGGCAAGAACAATGTGCTTGTGCTGCCCAAGGATGTGGCTGAGCCCATGCCGGGCTATCTGAGTCTGCATCAGAGTGTACAATCGCTGACCATCAAGTGGACGCCAAATCAATTGATGAACGGGTACAACGATGCCGATGGCACGGACAAGACAAGCTACTATTGGAGCTATGCGCTGAACATCAATGTCGATGAGATTGTCTATGTGCATTGCCATCAGAATCGTGGCTGCGACACTGGCGGTACCATCATCCTGGTGGGTCAAGATGGTGTACAGCGTCCGCCGATTAACTTTCCCGAGGGCGGGCATCTGCAGGCTTTTCTCAGTTGCCTGGAGACGGGCCTGTTGCCGCATGGACAACTCGATCCGCCGCTTTGGTCGAATCGCGGCATTGGTAAACTCTTTCCACGGCCCAAGGGTGTGCGCGGTCGCATGCTGCCATCGGTGATGGAATCATCCAGTGATGAGACGCCCATTGATTATGTCTTTCGTGTGGTCAACAAGTGCCAGCACGAGGAGTTCCGTAAGTAACTGCTGCCTCTTTATGCTTATGCTTTGTCGCTCTACCTCTCCCTCTCTCTCTTGTCTTTCTCTTCCTGCCTCTGTCCCTTTCTATGTGATGACCTTGTAGTTGCCAAACATCCCATACTAGATGTGGGACTTGCGGCTCCGCGCCGCAAGAATCTGGCCAGTTGTTCCACCAATGGCAGCAGTGACAACTCCAACAAGAGCCTGTCCATAGATCAGGTGACGAGCAATCCGGTGCCACCAATAGTACAGCCCAACCAGACAGCTAGCATTGAGCTGGTCTGCTCGACAATGCGGCGCCAGATCATCTCACGCGCCTTCTACGGCTGGTTGGCCTATTGTCGCCATCTCTCCACGGTGCGCACACATCTCACGGGCATGGTCAATAGACGCATACATCTAGCTCGTAAGTTACACTCCCTCTCCCTTTCTCTCTCTCTCTCTTACTCGTGCTTCACTTTGCAGAGCATCTAGATGAGCAGGGTTTGACCCGTAAGATTTGGGACGGCATGCACGATTACCAGGGACGCGTTAGGGCCAAGATGGAGGTCTATCGACTGGTCTACTATGGTGGCGTTGAGCACCAGATACGCCATGAGGTCTGGCCATATCTACTGGGACACTATCCGTTTAACACCACGCCCGAGGAGCGCCATCAGCTGGACGATGCATGCAAGCGTTACTATGAGACCACAATGGGTGAATGGCTGGCGGCGGAGGCGGTTGTGCGGCAGCGCGAGAAGGAGAGAACCGCAAGGGCAATGGCCAAGCTGAGTGCGGAACAGGCCTTTGTGGATGACAATGCGAATGAGTTCAGCGGCAATGGTCACGTGTTGTTGCCCAATGGGGGCGCGCAGCTGGAGGATTTGGATGAACCCGATCTGGAGGGAGATAACGATGTGTTTGATGACAACGATTACTCGGACATCTCCGAGCCAGAGGAATTTTTTGAGGGTTCAGTGCAAGTGCATCGGCTAGAGGAATTTAATCCGTATCCGGAGGAAGAGGAGCAGCAGCTGGAGCTGGACCTGGAGGTGGCAGAAACACAGCAGGAGACAGTGCCAGAGAGGGTGCAGGCTGAGCAAGTGGTGCTGGAGTTCCAGAACATCGATGACATGGAACCGCTGCGTTTGCAGGAGAATTGCTTTGCCGACTCTGAGGCTGAGGCCGAACTGGGTCTCACCCTAGACGGCAGCGGCAACGTGCTCATGCTCAGCATTAAGAGTTCCCCCTCCACCAGCAGCTACGAGACAGTGGGCAATGAATTCGCCGATCTTGCCGATGCCAAAGCACTGGACGAGAAAGAACAGGATGCAGCAGCAGAGGATGCGAATGCCGAGGAAGCCGAGGGTTATGCCTGCGGTCAGCTGAGCAAATTCCACAGTGCCGACGATGTGCGTCTCGATGAGCAGCATCCCATCATCATTGAGGCCGCGTCCCTTGAAGATATCATGCAGGCCGACGATGATGAGTTCTCCGAGGAGCTAACCTCGCGCAGGGCATCTTCGGTCAACGATGATGAGGCCATCGCTGTCGCCCTTGATGCACTGCAGGAGCCCAAGTCCAACTGCGTGTCGCCGGCCAGCTCCAATGGTCAGCTCCATTCCGAGGGTACATTGGAGAAGTTTACCGATAATCTGGAACGCATTGAGAAGGATGTGCTACGTTGCGACAGACACCATTGGTATTTCAACAATGAGAACCTGGACAAGCTGCGCAATGTGATAACCACATATGTGTGGGAGCATCAGGATCCTGGTTACATGCAGGGCATGTGCGACATAGTTGCCCCCCTGCTGGTTATCTTCGACGATGAGGCGCTCACCTTCAGCTGCTTCCGCAATCTCATGGACCGCATGATCGACAACTTTCCCAGCACTGGTCTCATGGACTTGAACTTCGCCAACATACGGTGGGTGTGACCAATCTCTATATCCCTTAAACACTCCAACTTACCTCGTTCTCTCTCTCTCTTTGTCTCTGCTACAGCTCGCTCGTCCACATACTCGACTCAGAGATGTACGAAATGATGGAGCAGAAAGGGGACTATATGCACTTCTATTTCTGCTACCGCTGGTTCCTGCTCGACTTTAAGCGCGAGCTCGTCTACGACGATGTCTACACCGTGTGGGAGACCATCTGGGCGGCCAAGTACATGGCCACCGATAGTTTTTCGCTCTTCTTGGCGGTGGCACTGCTCGAAACTTATCGAGATATTATTCTATCGAACAGCATGGACTTCACGGATATCATCAGGTTCTTCAATGGTAAGCAGACAATCTAATATACATATACTCTTGTTCGATCTTTAATCTTTCTCTATCTCTTTAGAAATGGCCGAGCGACACAATGTGCCATCAATGCTGCAGCTATCGCGCAGTCTTGTACTGCAATTGCAGACAATAATCCAGAAGAAATAAGTTCTTCGATCTTCAAATGGGAAATAGAAGATGGCGTAGCATCTGTTTGCATCTGTGTGCGTTGCTTGTGTCTGTGTGTGAGTAGCGTTAGTTGAACAGCACATAGTTGGCTCATTCTGTCCATTAACAGCTATCGATAATTAGTTATCGATCTCAGCTTTCAGTCAGTTGCAATATGTAGCAGTCGTACTTCCTAATCAGTATTGGAGTTGTAGTAGAGAGAGAGAGAGCACCACATACATATACATATACATACATTATGCTTAGCTAGCTAGTGTTGGTCGAACTATCGATAGCACTATCGTATGGTTTGGATTGAAGGCAACCATTATTAAAATGTATATTCAATGCTAGTGCAACGATCGATTATGTTTTCATTACATTTTGCGATAGTACTATCGATTGTCATACGGAAGTACAAAAATATCGATAGTAATATCTTGATTGGGAGACCAACAACTGGTCGTACATATATTTTTGTATACTAATATTGTACCAAAAGTATCGAATGAAAGGTTTCCTATTTTGAAATAGTATTATAATTTTCACTCATCCGATAGTACCACCGATAGTTCTAGAGCCATGTAGAATGTCTTCAATGTTTTGAATGTAAGCAAAGCACCGTTAGTCGCTCCACCACGGAGCACAGTTGTTGTTAGTTAGTTATCGATAAGCAGTTATCGGTTCACCCATCGACCGATTCGAATAGTTTTGCCCACTCAACGGGCCAATTTGCAATTTGGACAACCGGCTGGGACTTTTTTTTTATTGTGTAGAAGCGCCTGAACTTTGTTAACAATGAAAAAAAAAAGAACAAAATTGAAAATAAAACGAGAGCGATAAGCGATTAACGATTAACAATAAGCGATAAGGGATAAGACACTGTTAAGTCAAAGACAAATGCAAAACGAAACTAAACCGTAAAGAAATGTAGTGACCTGAAAAGAAAAACTCACACTAAAAGAAGGCAAGTGAATGCGAAACACACACAAAACGAATGAATCGAAGAAACAAAGTTATTAATGATAATATTTATACATATACAAACATACTTATATACAAATATATATACATATATATCGATATATATATATACAATACATACCTATTTAGAGGCAGTTCCATAACATTTATACGTTTTGTATATTCCGAATGTAGAGAATATTGTATTATATACATGCATATACATATACATACATCGGCATATATACACATATATACAGATAATATGAAGATATACACATAGATACTATATATATATACATTTGCACCAACTGCAATGCTGTGCGGGTTTTACGGGCGGGAATTTTAGATGGAGAACAGCAGCTGTTCCCACAATTGTTAATGCTAATGTTATGGTTACACACACACACACACATACAGATACAGGTATACTATACATACTCGCACATAGTAAATACCTTAAACATTTACTAAATATTGCAATTGTTTGTGGCAACTTGAAGAAGAATCCAAGCAACAATGAGAGAGAGACAGATATGTATGCACGACTTGCTTTGGCCTCGCCGAAGATATCATATTCTTGCAGAAGATATAATAGCTAATACCCTATACACTATCATACCTAATGCGAGTACGAGTACATTTTATAATACTTCCTAAGGCAGCTAGAAGATAACTCCTTATTATTCCAAACATAATTCATAGATTCGATTCGAATTGTCCGATACTTCAGCTAATAATCCGGCAAGAATATGCAACATGGGCCGCATGTGAACTCTAATTCAGGGATCCAAAGATATTGACCAGGCCAATTGTAGAAAATATGAATATACGAAATGTTACAAGACGAAAATGTTGTTTGCTAGTTACGAGTACGGTTCGATATATTACAATATGTGTAGTATATATATAAAGTATAGATAACTATATTCATACATATACATATATCCGGCTATATATTTGCATGTGTATTTGTATTGTTGCATAATCGATTATCGATAACATAAACAGAAAACAAATCAAAATATTCTTTCCGCCGATTTCGATGGAAACACACTCTCTCAGGCAATTTGTATACCCTGTACCTGTACCTGTACTGCATGCACCGCTCCCATAAGAATCTACCGTCCGTAAATGAATAAGAGTTGATTGATGATCAGTATTCTCCAAAGACTTTTTCAAACGAGTGAGTCAATACACTTGGTACAGGGTATCGGTTAGTCGTGCAGCTGGCGACTAAAGTACACTTGTTGATTTTTTGTTCAGGCATTATTATTTTTATTTTCTCTAAGTGCAGGCGCACCAAATAACTCCCTCCACTGGGCTAAAGGTTTGTTGTCTACACAATAGTGTATACACACTCAAACACACACACTCACTCGCACTCACACACAGAAACTCACTACAATACATATATATTAATAACAAATTATCGAAAGGATAAGCAAATAACAAGTAACTGCGCGTAGCACGCTTTTTGTGTATAGAGAAAACACCCCAAAAAAAAAAAAAAAAAAAAAAAAAAAAAAAAAAAAAAATAAATTAATGTGATTTCTTGTTGCTTCTTTGAATATGAATATTTTTGTAAGCGCTAAGGAAATTATATACCATATATACAACGTACATACACAATATGTAAGGCGATAAACCGATAAATCTAGATAAATACAATTATATACACATAAACGATATATACATACATATGTAGAGTCAGGGTTTGAAGTTGTGCGGGGAAATTTCAGTACCCTTTTGATACGCTATGCCACATGTTGAACTCTGAACTCGTATAGTAGATTGTTCACACACACACACACACATACATAAATGAAAGTATCGATATTATTATTGCTGACTGTTGTGGGGTTTACATTGCATACTTTCGCAACAGTCAAACATGTTATGGTTTTAAAGTAGTTGCATAGATTATTTATATATATATATACACATACACACACATACAATTACATACATATACCATATATCTATAAAAATAAATGTGAAATATGCAAAACTGTTTACAAACACCAGAGGAAAATACAAAGAAAATAATAACAAAATGTGTTAATTATAAACGGAGTGAGTCGATGACTATATAATAAAATATGTGTATATATATATATACAAGATTCTGTATACATACATATGCTACTAGTATATGTAGCCAATTAAGTACTCAGAGTATTATAGTTAACACTAATGGGTAAGTAAAATAGCCAGAAGCGATTTGATCCCTGTCGCTTCACACTCACTTATAACAGTATTTGTTCAGGCAAACAGAGAAATTCCTGGAATTTCACTCAGATCTGGTTGCATCAGAGTCGCTGTCAGTCCAATGTTTGCAATGTACATACCCTACAATTGCGCACTACACATGAACGGGTATATACTGGCGTTAAGTTGAGTAGTTAAAGAAAATCAATATAAACTTCATAGATATATATATTTATATAATGTCTGTCTATGTCTGTCCATGTCTGTCTATGTCTGTCTATGTCTGTCTATGTCTGTCTATGTCTGTCTATGTCTGTCTATGTCTGTCTATGTCTGTCTATGTCTGTCTATGTCTGTCTATGTCTGTCTATGTCTGTCTATGTCTGTCTATGTCTGTCTATGTCTGTCTATGTCTGTCTATGTCTGTCTATGTCTGTCTATGTCTGTCTATGTCTGTCTATGTCTGTCTATGTCTGTCTATGTCTGTCTATGTCTGTCTATGTCTGTCTATGTCTGTCTATGTCTGTCTATGTCTGTCAATGTCTGTCTATGTCTGTCTACGTCTGTCTATGTCTGTCTATGTCTGTCTATGTGTGTCTATGTCTGTCTATGTGTGTCTATGTCTGTCTATGTCTGTCTATGTCTGTCTATGTCTGTCTATGTCTGTCTATGTCTGTCTATGTCTGTCTATGTCTGTCTATGTCTGTCTATGTCTGTCTATGTCTGTCTATGTCTGTCTATGTCTGTCTATGTCTGTCTATGTCTGTCTATGTCTGTCTATGTCTGTCTATGTCTGTCTAAGTCTGTCTATGTCTGTCTATGTCTGTCTATGTTTGTCTATGTCTGTCTATGTCTGCCTATGTCTGTCTATGTCTGTCTATAACAGTATAAGGTAATTAATTATTAAATATATGACATAAATAGTTGAGGTTAGGGAGAATTAATTTCACTTTGAAGATTTCCATAACCAGTTAAAATTAGCAAGGTTATATCCGCCCTCTCTCAGTTAATTGCTGTTAAGTGCAGGGTATTTGGCAGTCTTGCAGCTGGAAAAGCACACAAAACTAGCAACGTTGGTTTTTCCAGGAATCCCAGCTGGGCATCTGACAGCAGGTGTGCAACTGGACACTGTAGATAGTTTTCCCGATGGCGTTGGGGGATGGTAACTTCTCACACTCCCATTCTGTATCTGTCTCATTCTCCTTCTCTTTCTTTTTTCGTGTACGTCTGTTGGTATGTGTGTGTGTGTTTGTGCCTGGGGTTCTAGGGGAATAGGGGGCCAGACGTCAGAGCTTTAATTCAATATTTTTGGTACACACGAATTCCAAAATGTGTTCAGGTTAAGGCATCCGTGGCCAGAGAGAGAGGGAGAGAGAGAGACGCCAGAGACGTGTAACGGCAGCTGGAGTAGGGCATTAAGACGCTTGGCTGGGGATGGGCGAAAACGCAGAGCGCAAACTCACAATTGTGTAGCAAAAGCAGCAGCAGCAGGAGCGGCAGCAGGAGCAGCAACAGCAGCAGCTGCCGAATTTGGGGCAGGCAGCGATTGGAGCGCTGCCGTAACCGGAGTCAGAGCCGGGTAGTTGCCCTGTTGCTTGTGGCAAGATTTTCCTTATAGCTTAAATTTCGACGTCAGCATGACACACACACACCCTGCACACACACACACAAACACACACAGATATATACACAAAGGGCGTGGAAGCGAGACAGCAATGGTGAAAGGGCAGCGCGCATAGCGCGCGCTAGCGAAAAGCTTCTTAAAAGCGCTGAAAGTAACAGAAGGCACAGCAAGGGCTGGCGGCGCAGTGGGGCACTGGGGCAGCAACGGCAGCAGCAGCAACGACAGCAGCAGCAGCGATGGCAGCGACGGCAGCAGCAGCGGCAGCAACAGCTTCGTCGCTTGTGGACTTCGTTGGTTGCTTTCAGTTTTCATTTTGAGTTGCTCGCGTGCGCACGTAACGCGCTCGAGCTTGGCTTTCCCCAAAAAAAAAAAAAACAAAAAAAACAAATACACAAATCCAAAATATAAACGCAGACACACACACACGCACACGCACACGCAAACAACTAGCAACACTCCTGCAGGCCCTGTGGAGCTGGCAATAGTTATCGTCACTTGCCCTGGCAATAGTCAGTACAGCAACAACAACAGCAATAACAATAATAAGGCTAACAGCAGCAGCAGCAGCAAGCAGAACGGCGTCGACAGCGATCGTTGCTCCCCAGCGGCAACATGACAAATTATTTATAAAGCGCAGCCAGGCAGCAACTTGTAAATAAGCCCAGACCCAGACCCAGAGCCCAGCGACAGTCAGCGCCAGTGAAAGTGAAAGCAAGGACTTGCCAGCCTTTTTGTTGTATTTTTTTTTCTCGTGTGCTTATTGTAAACATAGCGCTACATTACGAAAATTACTTATACGCAGCGTTGTGTGGCGGAAATAAACGTCTAGCCGCAAAACCAAACCTGAAACGTTAACAACAGCAGCAATAGCGACGGCAACAATATCAGACAGATTATTAAGTATATACTCTGTATACATACACACACCAATACACACACACACGCACACACATACACACTCAGTGAAACATATTTAATCGTACATTTTACCGCGCGCGTGTGAAAACATTGAAAGCTTCACAGCTTTGGGCCAGACAAAATGGCGCAAACAACTGCAGGTACTTAATCGTAATCATATTCAGCATATTCCGAGTATTCATACATAGCACATACATGAGTAACTGTACTGCAGCTACTTAATCGCATTCATATTCTGCATATTCAGAGTATTCACAAACTGATACATGGCACATACTGTAGCTACTTAATCGCATTCATATTCAGCATATTCAGAGAATTCACAAACTCATACATGGCACATAAGTAACTGTACATGCATATATAATTACATTCATATATGGTACACATGGTGTATATCATAATATGGCATAAGGTATAAGGTATATGGTATGCTAAGTCTCCATGCTCGAATGCATTTCACATAAATTGGGGTTCCTTGGGCTCTTTATCTCTTATCTTTTGCCTCATTAGGGATTTCTACGCATGGCTCGCTTTTTGGGTGCCTGTTCAAATATTCTGTTGAGTATCTCTTTGCACGAGTAACGAAGTATGTCGAGAGTAAGCTGGGATTTGCAGCTATTAATAAATATATTGCTGCCGCACTGCAATTAGCAGTCACGCCAGCAGGCTAAGCCGATTACAAGCTATATACGTGTATATATATATATATATGTAATATGCATATGTATATGGAGCAATCTGTCAATCTGAAGTGCAGTTTGGCATTCACAGAGCATTATCGTTTGCATTTAAGCCGTCATTCATGGCAATTGCCGAGAGCGCTGAAAAGTAGGCAACGCTTTCATTTATTGCTGCAGCCAGGCAACAATCCCTTCCAACAACAATGGACAGCGTTAAGCATAAGCGGCTATTTGAGAAGCTTGAAAATTGCATGCTCTGTGCATGGATGTATCTGGCTTGTGTGGGTGTGTGGGTGTTTGCATTGAGACTCAGCTTAAAAGTGACTCTGATGATATTATGCAGTCTACGCTGCCATTGGCAACCGTTCACTTGGTTTGGCCACCAGTGTAGAGCATTTGTGCCATTTACACTCGAGAGATGAAGCCAATAAAACGACTTAACTGCGCAGCCAGATGGTTTGACTGGAACCTTAACTGTAGCATCTGCAGCTGCAGCCCCTTCTTCTACTGACTGATGCTGCTCCTCAAGCTTGGAGCACATAAATACGCGTAATATACGTACAAATCCGATAGAGCGCGTAAAACTTTTATGAATGAAAAAGCCAATTGGCAGCATAAATGGCCGTAAATACGAGCAGACAGTGCATGTGGGCGTTTGTTTATGTTTTCAACGCACCCACACACACACACACACACGCACACATATACACCCGCATGGGATATCCCGCCCCTGAAGTTGTAGACAGTGCCGGCAACGCAGCTGCAGTTGATACCGGCAGGGGGTACTCTATCTCAATTATAGAAAACAAAGGCTTTGGGTATTTGCAAACAAGCTCGTCACACATTCACACACACACATACACACATTTTCACATGGACAAACGGACCACTAGACAACCGCACACACACGTACATGTGCTTGAAGGCATTGACATCTCTTTGTGTGCCTGTCAATGGGAGATACACGCAACCAATATCTGCCCCACGGCCGTTGACAGCGTTGTCGCTGCATGAATGCACAGCGAGTGGAATGCAGCAGCTAGCTTTGTGGCAGCGAGCTTAATCCTTGAGCAAGGATTCTATTGTGATTTTAGGCAGGGTAGGCACAGTATGAGGTATCTTTTCAATTTGACTGACTTCCTTCCTAAAACATGAGACCGTTTCTGGGAGAAATAAATCACAGTAAGTACTTAGTAAATGTATTTTAATTGCATAACAAATTATTGAAATAATGTCAAGGGTTGGTATATTTTTAAAATTACACTGGAGTCTTGATGATATAGTTGTTCATACAGACAGGAAGTCAGGCATTATTATAACTAGTACCTGCAGTAATATTATATGTATGTTGTCATCAAATTTTATGGCCCTAGCTCTTATAGGCTGGACGTTAAAGGTGTTCATACAGACAGTAGAGCAGGCATTACTATATCTAGTGCATGCACTAATATTATATTTAATTTCTCATCAAATTTGATGGCTCTTACTCTTATAGGTTTGAAGTTAAAGGTGTTCATACAGACAGAAAGTCAGGCATTACTATATCTAGTACCTGCAGTAATAATATATATAAATTTTCACTATTTTTGATGGCCCTAGCTCTTATAGACTTAGAGTTAAAGGTGCTCATACAGACAGAAAGTCAGGCATTATTATATCTAGTACCTGCAACAATATAAAATGCATGTTTTTACCCAACTTGGTGGACCTAGCTCTAACAGTCTTGAAGTTAAAGGTGTTCATACAGACAGGAAAGCAGACATTACTATATCTAGTGCATGCACCTATATTATATGTATGCTCTTACCCAATTTGGTGGCCCTAGCTCTTAGAGTCTTGAAGTTAAAGGTGTTCATACAGACAGAAAGTCAGGCATTATTATATCTAGTACCTGCACTAATATTATATGTATATTGTCACCAAATTTGGTGGCCCTAGCTCTTACACTCTTTAAGTTAAAGGTGTTCATACAGACCAAAAGTCAGGCATTACTATAATACTGTTGATGCTGATCAAGAATATATACAACATACTTCTCTTCGGGCGCCTTCTTTTGCCTATGTAAACTTATAGTGAATATAAGAAGTGAATACGATATAAGATTGTATTATTTAGGAAACAAAATAGAACAGTGCATATGTCTTACTGCTTGACCTTCTGATATTGGCAGCAGGCAGGAGTGGCAGCATCCATTATCGCACTCATAGTTTGCGTTGGCCAAAGGGCAATTTCACCCAGCTCTGACTTGCACACTTCATGCACTGGGGAATTGCCCAAAAGTGGCAGGCAAGTCTGCCTTATAATTATGAGATTCGCACTCTACGATGCGTGTGCGTGTGTGCGTGTGCAGCACTCTGGTGACTGACAGTTACGGGGCACAATGCTAATGCGTGCCACATAAGTAGACACATGTGTGGCGTGTAGATTGCATACTTTCTGGCAGGGGCAGCAAGTGGCAGGGAATAGGAGAGGGACCTATCCACTTCTCGTGGCACGTTTTCAGGCTGCGTGTGTGCCTAACAGCCCATAAAAAAGTTTCAAAATTTGCTCTTTCTGTCAACGACAATGTCGACTCGACAATGTCGCTGCTTGACAATGCGGGACACAGCACCTATGCCTGCCCTGCCCTGCCCTGGCCTCACCTTCCCCATTCATACTCCCACTTCTGCCCTCTGCAGACGTAGTCTTCTTACGCGTGTCAACCCATCCACATGTGCTGTCATCTGCAGCGCGTCTCGTGCGTCTCCTGCGTAGCCCGCTAGCTTGAAGCCATTTAAAATTAAAAATCCACTGTCTGGCCATCATTAATTTTACGCTCATCCGACAGCTGTCCAAGCGGCAACAGTGTGCGAAAATGAATACAGCAAGTGATGAGGGTTAGCTTGGCCAGGCAGGGTAGGCTAACAGATACCCTGTGCACCTTCCTGTGGCTGCGAAAGGGAAATCAAAGAAATACTCTAGAGTTAGCTTGAGTTTGCACTTCTATCGACAGAAGAATACAATACAATACCAAAAGAAGGTCTTCTAATGCTTATACCTTATAACTCTAACTGTACTTTAGTACAGATATTTGGTAAACTTCTTTACCTCCACCGATTAAACTTTGTCATAATTTGTATAACCTCAAACTGAAATATAACCTCAAAGTAAGGAGTATCAAACATAACCTCAAAGTGTAGGAAAGTATTTATATTATTATATATTTTCTTTTTATTATATTTTTATATTTTCTAGAGTAAGCTTGCGTTTGCACTTCTATCGACAGAAAAATACAATACATTTAAAAAGGAGGTCTTCTTATGCTTATACTCTTTTTCCTCTAACTGTACTTTAGTACAACTTCTTTACCTCCAGCTTGATGAATAATACAAATCAAGAGTGGCCCTAGCTCTTCTAGTCTTTGAGAAGGCGTTCAGACGAACACACCGATTCAACTTTGTCATAATTTATATAACCTCAAACTGAAATATAACAGTTGCAACTTTGTCATAATTTGTATAACCTCAAACTGAAATATAACCTCAAAGTAAAGAGTATCAAACATAACCTCAAACTTGAAGGAAGTTCTTTTAATACAGCTAGTGTTTTCTCTTGGTTAACTTAATAATTCGTATAAATTTGTTATTTAATTAAATAAAAACCACATTGTAAATAAATGATAAAATAAATAAACAGTATTTATATTATTATATAAATATATTATTTATTTTATTATATTTTTATATCCCCAAGAATATAATCACAAACTTTTATTGAGATGTCTTCTCCTTGCCTGCGTCATATGTATGTAATGTTATCGCTATTCATTTACCCTCGAAATGTTCTACATAACCTTGCTTCCTTGCTCACTGCCGTACAATCGATAGTCTCTGTAGTTCTTTTTTTTATTATTCGCTTTTATTGAAGCAGAGTGGAAGTAAGTTCCATAACAATATATTAAAAACTAGTAGAGGATTGAAAAGGTTGCATATGCTGTTCTATGGTCTATCTGCTATCGCTATCCATAGTTTCCAGCTTGTAATTTTCCAAGCCTATCCCTGTGCAAGAACATCACCAGCAACCTCGATAAAAAAAAGTCACCCTCCTTTGTAGTCTTGCCCTGCCCATCGCGTTGTATGCGTCAGAGTCTGCTCAAAGTAAATTCTTGCTTTGTACATTTTCTTCGACATTCCAATAGAAGTACAGGGTATTCAAAGACCTGACATACAAAAGTGCCAAGGCAAATCTTTCCACATGCCGCGGCGGCGTTGGCTCTCAGGTTACCAAGCCGAGTAATTTCACAATATTAAATCGTTCGCAATTGTTATCGATATGGCAAACGTAGCCGGAGGCGGAGAATCAAAATCGATGAAAAATCAGAGAGAGAGAGAGAGAGGGCAAAAGTGAAGCCGGAAAAGCTGTTGGCTGTTGCTGGAGCAAAGCATTTTCCGCCTTGCCTGATGTCATGCGACACCAGCGTTGAGCTATAACGATTTACCTGGAAAATCTGTTTTGATTTATATTTATATATATTTATGGCAAGTGCAGCGTGAAATTGGATGCGAAGTGAGGCGATGCTTTTGAATTATAGTTGCAATATGCTGCGGCACGTTCGCCTTAATTGCAAATCACTTTCGCTCGAAAGCGATTGCTGACCTCTGAACTTCAATTAGCCAGGCACTATTCAAGCGCACTCAGCACTGAGCAGCAGCATTTGCATTTGCATCTGCAGCTGCAGTTGATGGACATTCGCCCACACTGAGGCTGATTGAGTTTCTAATTAAGCCAGGCAAATAATCAAAATGAGAGAAACTGAAACAGAAACGGCGAATGAAAGTGAAAATCAATGTCAAAGTGCACTTGGAAATTGTGCGTGGGCTGCGCTTAAATCAATTCAGTGTGCTTACACTCTGAGCAGAGCAGAACGTACTGGACGGGCCTGGCTTGGCCTGCCCTGGACCGCACTGTCCCCTGAGTACTGTCTTCTTCTGCACGCGCTAAGCTGAGCAACTCCCCCCCCCCCCTCACCCTTCCCCTGCGCATTGCTGACCCTTCATGGCAGTGCAATGGGCCATTGGGAATGTGCTGACCTTTTGCTATTACAACAGCTGTCACAGCGTTCACAGAGAACTATTCGATAGCGAGAATTCCAAAATTCCGGCGCCCCAAAGTAGGCAACATTTTTCTCCCTAATTTCGTTGCTTACTTTTCTTTCACATCGCTTGCTGCCAATTCCCACCCTTCGTTCGCTCTTTCTTCCTCTCTCTGTCTTTCTTCTTCCTCTCTCTCTCTCTCTCTCTCTCTCTCTCTCTCTCTCGTTCGCTCTTCCTGCCTCTTTCTCTCTTTGTGCTGTGTGCTTTTGACTGTACGCGCTCGTTTTGCGCATTGCTAATGCAGTTTGTGTGTTGAACATACGCGATTAGGCGAACTCATGTTCACATACATACACACAGGCATATCACACACGCACACACACACACTCACATGCATACATGTATGTATACATATGCTTAAATACAGTAAATCCGTCTCTAATTAATGTGCAAAACAAACTTCGCACAGACAACGAGAGCGCGCGAGCTTCGCATGCGGGTTTTCTGTTTCCCTTGGTTGCTGATAACGTTGAGCAGCTGAAATTCATTTGGCAACACGCAAACACACACGCATACACACACGCACACGATACGAAACAATGTCATGAGCAATAACGTTGGCAACAACAACAACAGCAACAGTAACGACAGCAGAAAGAGGGAGCAACAGATGTCTTATCCCCAGACCCGGAACTGAGACCTTTCTCTGTCCCACACTGCCATATTGCGACTGGCACTGGGACTGGGACTGTGCTACAGTAACTGGTATGGCGACTGGGCCTGCGACTGTACTGGGCCAGTGTGTGTGAGACTGTACTTGGCCTGTGCCTGCGACGGGGACTGGGACTGGGACTGCGACTGGGACTGGGCCCTGCGCCAGTTTGTGCCTAATTAAGTGTTTATCTTAATTCTATAAAAATATTTGTCAGTTTGATAAAACGAACACGTAATAAACGCAAATAAACACTGACTGCCATAAGTATATAACAGTATGCTAACAATAGTAACTGTATATATGTATTTTATATAGATCAACATCAATAGAGATTCCACAGATAGAACACACTACACTGCAAGAAGAGCATGAAACATGATTTGATTTTCAAATATATTAGAAGTATTTTTAATATGGTTCAAAAAAAAAAAAAAAAATATGTTTAATATATAATATAAATCTTTGCGGGAAATAAGAATATTTCTCCACCCTGTGATGTTAAGATACAATATTATGATGTACGAATTCTTCACCTCATTATAATTAAAAAAAAAAAAAAAAAAAAAAAAAAAAATAATAAAAAAATAAAAAAAAAAAAAAAAAAAAATAGCATATATAATGTATGGATATATAGCATGGAAACCTGGCATAATTGTAGATGGAATTGAGAAAAGGAAAGAATTGTATCTCCTTTTCTTCCAGCAAGCTTTCCAATGCAATCAAGCTAAGAATTTCGCTCAGTGATTTGCGGCCCCATCGAGACCGAGCTGGGTCATGACATTCAAGGGTCAAATCATTTTGCGACAACAGCTCAAAATAAAAACAAAACAACGAAGGCGAAAGCGAAAACGAAAGCGAAAGCGAGAGACTAAGCAAAGCACACAAAGTACGTTTTCGTAGAAAATCAGACGAGGGAGAAAAATAACGCGCATTAAAATAGAAATATGCGGGTTTATTTTTGAAATCGTTTCGGGGCTCTTGCTACGCTCGGCTTGGCACGTCGCTTAATTAAAAGTCCTTGGCGGACGCGGCGGGAGTTGAAATCACGTTGAGGACGCATGCTGAACCAACAAGGGAACGACAACTGGCCAAACGGAGACAGGGCAAAGAAAACCTGGCGACGAGATGGAATACCAAGAAGGATGCCGGCTAGGGAATGCGGCAGGGGAACAGGGCAACAGGACGGAACTGAGCGATCAATTTGCCATTTGGCAGTTTGTGCCTTGGCCTAATGAATTTACGATGATTGCTGCAACTTAAATTGGTATTGAGTGCCATGTGCCTCATGCCTCATGCCCCACATGAAAGAGGTGCGTGATTTTGCAGTAGCTTTAAGGCCATGCCACCACACGCGCTCTTCAGGCATTTCTTTGCACTTCGGCACGGTCACACGGCGTATGGGTAATGCCGCAGCAGCATCATTCGCCATGTGACCCTGGGGTGAGGGAGTGACTAATGAACACGATGATGCTATGGCAACCATTCAGCCTATGGGAGCGAGAGGCACGCTGCTTGTTTGCCTGGTTGGGGATTGCAAAAGTTCTGTTTGCTCCCGTGGCAATGTGGTTCGTGCACATGACATTCAACTAACGGACAATTATCTATGTGTTATTTGCATTCCTTTGATGCGTAAACAGAAGGCAAATAAACATGAATAAAAAACGCAGACAGGAAACCGCACAGTAAACCGTAAACAAATAACAAGTGCGACCAAATTGGATGGCCAGTGGATAGCCACTAGCCACTGTATCTTGATGAAATTTCGTTTATAGGGTAACGCAGCGATAGTCCTTATAGGGACATTGATATTCCACTTGGTAACATGTTTAGGCTTATTATAAAGCAATGCGAGTCTTACATTGCAACAAGTCAGGAGAGTCTTGAACTCTATATACCTTCATTCATTTACGGCGTATTGTATGAGTTAATAAACATGGAAAGACTGAAGTAAGCACGTGAAAAGTTCATCTCAAAGCTTCCTGTCACTCTTTTTATTCATCTGTCTCGCGCAGTTACAGTTTTCTTTCTGTAAAATTCAGTTATTAAAAAGTTTTTCCTTTCACATCGTTCAGTTGTTGTGCTCCTTGCGTTGCGCTTCGCCTTCGCATTTAAATACTAATTACACAAGTAGCGAAACTGTTGCATGAATATGAATTGTTGAACAAAGGAGCCGCAATTAAACACGACCAACTACCGTTAACATTCTGTGCCCCCACCTGCACGCCCCGTGCTCGCCAATTACTTCTCCTTCTACTGTTTCACATCATAATTATCATCGTCATCCACCTTCTCTCTGGTCATGCTGTTTCTTCCATTACCCAGTTGTTATTCTTCACTTAATAATAAAAAAAAAAAAAAAAAAAAAAAAAAAACTCAGTTGTCCATGACAAGTCGAAAAGTTTGAAGGTGCCGTAAAAAGAAAAGTATATATTTATATATTAATAATTTTCATATATTTTGTACATTTCAAACTTTGATTTCGATGAAAGCTATCGAATTTTTAAAGAACATTTTTATGCTGATTTAAAAAATTGAATTTGAATTGATAAAGTTTTGTATACTGAACTACTTTGGTATTATCTATTGATCTACAAAGTTTCACTTACAACGAAGGAGAAGTTGAGGCGCTGCGCTGATCAATTGATGGGTATCTTACAGTCTTGCATTGCTGAACTTGTTGTTTCTCGCTTGTTTCTTTTTTTTATGGCAACTGACGCCAGCCAGGCAGCATGTTGCATTCGTGTACGCATTTCATTTCAGCATGTGGCACCGTCGCACCCGATGGCTCTTGCGTCCCTTCCGTGTCGCTGTCTCGCACCATTCCACTCTTGTCTTTCCAGACAGCGTATTGTCGCCAGACCGACGCATAATGGCCTCGGTCTCCCGCTGGCGCTGTCCCAATGGCGGCGGAGCAACAGCTGCCCCAAACACATGGCCGACCCAGACCGACACGGGGACGGAGATGGAGACGATGGCGGAGCTTTAACAGAGGCGACTGCATAAAATTATGCAAAATGCTGAACGTTTAGCATTTGCTCCTGCACAGCTCCTGTCTTTCTCCCTCTCTCTCGCTCTCCCTCTCATCTACTCTTTCTGCCTTACCCCACATTAATCTGTCGCTCATTCTTCGCGTGACATTTCGTTTAGCATTTCTGATTTGTTAGAATCTCTTCATTAAAAAACCGCCACAGTCAGCAAAGTAACTAGGCCAAATTAGTTAGGGTCCGCACCCAGCTAAGGACCTTTAACTGACAAACTGTCCAAGTTGTTGGTTACCTACAGATGTTCCCCAAGTATCTTTCTCGTTCTATAGAATTAATTAAGTGTTCCCTAATTGGAACAGGAACTCTGTTGAGGAAATAAATTTAAATAGGATTCATACCAAATGTACTGTTGGGAAGTTTATTGTTTTTCTGCCAACAAAAGTTGTGCGATATTCTAAAGCAGCTTTATAATTGTGCTGTTAAAACAATAGATAAATAGAGCAAACTTTTGATAATTCCATACAATAAATGAATTCCTTGGCACCTACTTGAACAAAGCCCTAAAAACTTGTTCTACATTCTTATACCCTTCGGTCAACGGTCAAAAAGGGTATGTTAAAATTTTATGTTTAAAAATCTAATCGAAAAACAATTATAGCAATTTATATACAAATTATGTAGTTGCATGTCGATTTTATAAACAATTTTATGAAAATGATATAAAAAATACGTTTTATTTGAGCAGATTTTCGGACAGAAATTGTTTCAAGCTAAAAAAGGATAAATTTGTCCGGAAAAAGGCTAATTTGACAGTCCTGTTCGGCATGAAACTTAATATAATTATAATATTGTACAAAATTCGACTTGAATGACGTCTTATCGCGTCTTCTGCTGAACGATCGATAAGCAGAGTCAGTCGAAAAGTAATCGAATTCATATCGATATAGCGTATTTCAAACTTAACTCGTTCAATCATTTACTACACGATATTTTAAACGATATTTGATATTTTTAATGCGTTCCAAAATCGATATCCTGTTATTCGTATAATAAAAATTTATTCAAATTTATTTCTAAAACTGTATCGAGAATATGACCTTAATTTCGACAAACAAGTATGCTATACAAGTCTAAACTATGTTACTTAATGCAGATACACTCAATAAATTTAAGTACTTCATCATGATTCAAGCAAAGGGTATCACAGTATCGGGCACACTCGACTGCGGCTGACGTAACTTGTTGAACATAATTTCGGTCTTAAAACGTTAGCGCGCTCCCTATCTGCTTCTACCTCCAGCGCATGCCACTATTCATTTGATGTGCGCGCCCGCCTGTCTGTGTGTGTGCGTGTGTGTGTGTGCCTGCCTGCCTGGCATTTCCATTTGATGGAAAACAATTAATGAAAATGAAATTATACGTAGCCGGAAGCCATCATGAATTTTGAGTGCAAATGCCATTAGCATGAGCTCGTCGGGTGGGAGGCGTTAGGTGTGACCTGCTCGGTCAACGGGCGATGGTGGCAACGTAGGGCGTATGTTTTAATTTCATGTAGTGTACACTGTACACTTTACATGCCCGCCGGTGTAGATGGAGGTGCTGGTAACGGTGGAGGGAGCAGTGTCAGAGGAGAAGAATGTCAACACATGTTGAACATATTGAGTTTCAGAGCGTAACGGCGACAATGGGCGACACTGGACGAGCGTGGAACGCAGAGCCCGGTAGTAGCAGTAGCTGTAAAGGGACATGGTGGACGGGGGAGGTAGTAGAAGGTGTGAGTAAACGAGAAACGGGCATCGTTGTGCTGTGATTTCGTTTTAAGGCCCCGCGGGGTTTGCTTTTATGAGATTCGCGTGGCGTGCACAGTTGGGAGTCGAGCCCTAATGTTGACTCTTTGGTCTCTTTTCCCTCTTGCCCGTTGGCATTTGCAGATGGCGCCGACTACAAGGAGCGGCTCATTGCGAGCGTTAAGAAGGAGGTGAAACAGCTAATGGAGGAGGCGGTCACCAAGAAGTACGTGCACGAGGAGAGCAGCTCGGTGACCTCGCTCTGCGGCGCCGTCGAGGCCTGCCTTAGCCAGGGACTGCGACGTCGTGCTCTCGGTCTCTTCAAGACATCGTCGACAACGGCTCTCTTGCATAAGATAGCCAAATCATGCCCCGAGGCGGAGCACATTAGCAAAATGGTGCAGGATATCGAGTCGAATGATCCCAACAAGCGTTCGTCGTCGAGCAGCGATAGCTTCAATCGACCGCCCATGCTGAAGAAGGGCAGCAGCAATTCCATGTCGACTGCATCAGGTAGCTCAGCCTCAACGTCGGGAGCATCAACATCTGCACAAGCTGCCGCCTCGATGAGCGCCAGCAACTCTAGCATGGCGCTGGCAACCATGAAGTAAGTTTCCAAACAAGCGCATGAAGGGGAGGGGGGAAGGGCGTTGGTGTCCACACAATCTAAACTCTTTTCCACTCACATTCTTCAGATATCTCTGGATTCGTTTGGCACTCTACGAAAAGCGTTTAACCAAAATCATTGAGTACTTGGTGAGCAACGCGCAGAGTTACTACGATCGCGACTCGCTGGTGGCCGATCCCGATTATGGCTCGATATTGAGCTCCCTTCTTGTTGGCCCCTGTGCTCTGGACTTTACGCGCGCCAAGACCGCAGATTGTTACTGGACTGATCCGCATGCTGATGAGTTGGTAAGCCCGCTTAACTTTTGTTTAAAAAGTATTTTCACCAGAATATCAAAAATATTTTCACCACTTTATCCCATGTACAACTATTTCGCAAGTTAGTTAAGAGCAGTTGCAATTTGAGTTTATCGATAGTGGTATTGCAAAATAAATCAGCTACTGCAGCTATCGAGTTAGCTACGTGCGGTATTTTTTGCAATTTAATGACATCGATAGTGATATTGCAAAATAAATCAGCTGCTGCAATAATCGATAGCGCGCTTTTTGCTATCACAATTCAAGTTAAACTTTAGTTATGATACAAACAATTTATTGTGATTATTATTATATATTTATTCTATAATTTGGTATAATTATGCCTTTGTTTATACACCCTATCAGGTGCAGCGGCAGCGGTTTGGACGTCGCTCTTCGTCCACCTCCTCGCGTCCGCCTATTGTGAACTTTAAGCGCAGCCTTAACGCTAGTTCGGACGATGCCAGTAGCTGCTCTTTGAAATCACTGGCAACGGTCAACGTGGCCAAGGATTACGTAGAGTCACTGCACCAGAATTCCAAGGCGACACTGCTATACGGCAAGAATAATGTGCAGGTGCAACCCAAGGATGTGAAAGAACTAATGTTAGGCTATCTGAGTCTGCATCAGTACATCCAAACCTTGACCATCAAATGGACACCCAATCAGCTAATGAACGGCTGCAACGAGGCCGAAGAGGAAGAGGAGGATATCGACAAGGAGTCCTACTGGGCATATGCGCTCAATATAAATGTGGATGAAATTGTCTATGTACATTGCCATCAGAGTCGTGGCAAGGATTTCGGCGGCACTGTCATTCTGGTCGGTCAGGATGGTGTGCAGCGCCCTCCCATTCACTTTCCGGAGGGTGGGCACATGCAGCAGTTTCTCAGCTGCCTGGAGACGGGTCTCTTGCCGCACGGACAACTTGATCCGCCACTCTGGTCGCAGCGCGGCATTGGCAGGATGTTCCTTTGGCCAAAAAGCATGCGTCGTCGCATTTTGCCTTCGGTCATGGAGTCTGTGGATGAAACACCCATCGATTTTGTCTTTCGTATTGTTAGCAAGAGTCAACACGAAGAATACGGTAAGTTTAGTGACTCTCTATAAGCTCTCCTTTGACTCTCTTCTTCCCTCTTCCGTAGCTGCAACACATTCGATTCTGGACTTCGTACGCAGTACGCCAAAACGCAGAGCTCAACTGAGCAGTTGCTCCACCACTGGCAGCAGCGATTGCTCCAACAAGAGCCTATCCATCGATCAGCATCCGCTGGAGTCGCCCTTGGTGCAGCAGCATGTCCACAGCGCCAGCATCGAGATAGTCTGCTCGACAATGCGGCGACAAATCATCTCGCGCGCCTTCTATGGCTGGCTGGCCTATTGCCGCCATCTCTCCACCGTGCGCCAGCATCTCTCAGGCCTTGTGCATAGTACCATAACGCCAGAAAGTGAGTTTTAAGCCGAAGACTCCATTGGGGTAACTGACATAACTTTATTGTTTCGCTATCTCTTTCTACACAAAGTGGCACCTGATGCACAAGGTCTTACCAAGAAACGCTGGCATCAGCTGAACGCCACCGGTAGGCTGGAGGATTCCGCAGAGTTCTATCGCCTGGTTTACTATGGTGGCGTGCATGAGGATCTACGAAAGGAGGTCTGGCCATACCTGCTAGGACACTATACCTTTGGCACCACAAAAGCGCAGCGTCAGAGGCAGGATACGAATGCCAAGCATTTCTATGAGACTACAATGAGTGAGTGGCTAGCGGTGGAGGCTATTGTGCGACAGCGGGAGAAGGAGAAGGCGGCACGAGCCTTGGCCAAGCTCAGTTCGGGCAGCAACAGTGGTAACGAGCGCACAGTCCGCCCTGCAGATCCCGAAGCTGGAGGCGAACTAGAGAACGAGGTATTCGATGATGAATCGGATATGTCTGATCTGGAGTTCGATGATGAACAGCGCCAGCAGCGTCAGCATAATAATGAAGCAGCTGGGCTCTTGAACGTTGGGCCCATACCGCGTGCAATGAAAACCAGCACCGATTCAGGTCATGTCGATGAGGGCATAGATGAGTTGGACGACGATGAGAGACGGGAGCGAGAACGGGAACGCGATAGAGAGCGGAAGAAGGTAAATTCAAATCAAAACCAATATCAATTGACAGAGAAGGACCTGCAACCTAGTTGTTCCAACTCGACGGCTTCCTCCTACGAGACTGTCGGGGGAGCTCCACAGCAATCCGTACTCAGTCCGGAGTTTCTCAGTGCCGACGATCTGCAGGCTCAACTGCCGCACGATGAAGACGCTGCCAAGACGCAGCAAAAACCGAGCACATCGGCAGAAGCAGCCAATGAGGAGCGTACTTCAAGGCAGGAGAGCAATGTGGAACAGATGGCACCCCTGCTAGAACAGCCAGAGGGCAATGGCGAAGAGTTGGCGCCCCAGGCAGAGCAGCCAGAGGGCGAACAGTTAGCACCTCTGGTACAGCAACCGGAGGGTGAACAGTTAGCACCCCTAGAAGAGCAGCCAGAGGGCCATGACGAAGCGTTGGCCGTCCTGGTAGCGCGGCCGGAGGCCATTGTTGAACGGTTGGCACCCCAGATAGAGCAGCCGGAGCCTAATGCACTCGATCTAGACGCACACAATCTAGCAGCACTCATTCTTGATGCACCCATTCTTGATGCACGCAATCGTGATGCACTTCAGGAACCAGCCTGCGGATCTCCGGCTAGCTCCAATGGGGGTGTCTATACTGTAATTTGCTTTACATATCCCTCCAGGTCACTGGCTTTAATATGTGTTTTCATTTCAGGCCGAACTCTTGGATAATTTTGCCTTGAATTTACACCGAATTGAGAAGGATGTGCAGCGCTGCGACAGAAACTATTGGTATTTCGCCAATGAGAACCTGGACAAGCTGCGCAATGTAATAACCACATATGTATGGGAACATCAGGATATCGGTTACATGCAGGGCATGTGCGATCTGGTCGCCCCCCTGCTGGTTATCTTCGACGATGAGGCCCTCACCTACAGCTGCTTCCGGAATCTCATGAACCGCATGCTCGACAATTTCCCCAATGGCCGTGCTATGGACGCGCACTTCGCAAACATGCGGTGGGTGTAGCTAATTTCTATCGAGTTTATGAACTCCAACTGAGCTATCTCTCATTCCTTATCTTTGCTATTCATATCACAGCTCACTCATCCAAATACTCGACTCGGAGATGTACGACATGATGGACCAAGGCGGAGACTATACACACTTCTATTTCTGCTACCGCTGGTTCCTGCTCGACTTTAAGCGCGAGCTCGTCTATGACGATGTCTTCCTCACGTGGGAGACCATCTGGGCGGCGAAGCACGTCGCCTCCAGCAGTTTTGTGCTCTTCCTGGCACTGGGATTGCTTGAAATTTATCGAGATGTAATTCTATCGAACAGCATGGACTTCACCGATGTCATTAAGTTCTTCAATGGTAAGCAAATAATCGTATATAAATATATTCTTGTTCGATTTATAATCCTCGTATTCCTTTTTAGAAATGGCCGAGCGACACAATGTTCATTCACTGCTCAATTTGGCGCGATGTCTTGTGCTGCAATTGCAGATAATTGTTGAGAATGAGAACGAGAAAGAAACGCAAAAGAAAAATTAATTGTAGCTGTAGATGTTTTATCTATGTTTGCCAAAGCTCCACAAGCCACAGATTCTGCCAAGAGGCACAAATACTACAATATATATTCATTTATGTCAATCCTAAGATATAACCCGACTCGTACTTGAACTCTAACTGTTAATTGTAACTGTAACTGTAACTGTAACTGTAACTGTGACTGTTGTTATATGTATATCGTATGTATGTGAAATATAAATATATATGTATCTTACGCCCATATCTCCGACAATTACCAACAGGGGTCAATAGCCTTAATGAGGCGCAATGTATTGTAAATCTGATAAATCAGCATTTTGAACTTCAGAATAACTAGAAAACCTAGATATATGTGTTTTTTTGTGTGTGTTGTTTTCCATAATAAAATACATTACATGAATCTATTAAAATATATGTTATATGTAGTAAATTAGAACGTGAAATCATAAATTAATCAATGTACAATCTACCAGAAACATATACGAAATGTTATCGAATTCAAATCTGTTGTAGAAAACAACTTGGACCTGTACCAATCGTAACTATCCTATCAACGCAAGGCACAAATCAAAATGAAATTGAACGAATTGATGAATTGATAAATTGTCTGCAACAATCAGTTAATAATAAGCCAAGTATCGTAATATGTGTATGTTTGTATTGTAAGTACCTTATGAAATCAGGAAAGGTTATCGTAAACGTGAAAATTAATCGATATTGTCTTTTTTCAAATGCGAAATCAATATCGAATTTCTAGCTCGATGCAAATTTTAACTGAAATCAATCAACAGTTTCGTTGAGATTTTAAAAGAAACACACAAATAATCATTCGTATCTATAAATGTTCTATGTACTATACGAACATGTTTTACCCAGAGTAGACTAAAATGAGATGAACCTCTTTGTTCATCTTCTTCTACTTACACATACATGTACCTCAGTTTGTATAGTAATTATTGTGTATATCTTAACTGTCTTTGCTTATATAATAAAAATGTGAAAATGTGAAAAAACGAGTGCTTTTATTTCATTGGGACAGATATTAAAAACAACTGTAATATAGCTTTTTAGTATTACTGTATTTTACTGTATTTAGTATTTACTGTATCTATATCTAACCATATCTTCATGAAGTTGAACTTATTGTTAGAGATTCCACAGTTATCACTTTCGTTGTTTGTCGATCGACTTACAGTTAAGTAGACAATGGTTCAATCAAACATCTACTTCAACGTCTTGAACTCTCGATCGAATAGGCACATAGCTACGAGCTAAGTATGTTATTACGATTATTTCACTGATATTCCATTATTATCTGAACAGTTTCAAGAAATCAAATAATTGAGTTACCGGAAAAACTGTCTTTTTTTTATTTTGCATATCTTTTATGACGCAGTATTCTTCCTGATAACTGAACATTTCCGATCCGAAGAATAACAGCTTTGGTTTATTTCCCACAATCGTTTTATACATGCGCATAAAAACTAATCCACTTAATCAGTGGAAGAACAGACATGGTGTGTGAGGCGGTAAACTGTTTTTTTTTTTTTTTTTTTTTTTTCGGAATCCATCAGCTGATCCATGGCTGATCCATGGATAAGGCCAATAAACAAGAGGAAGCCCGAACATGTGTATAGCACTATATATATACTGACACACGACTATATCAATCTGCAAGTCGTACGATTAACAGAACCTATATAAATGAAAGTTTATATATGTATATTCAGGTGTTTATTCAGCTATAGTACATTACGTAGTTAACGGGTATTCCGGGACAGTTGCCAACGCCCAATCCATGAATGCGAGCATTATGTTATCTTGCTTAGTAGCTCCGATACGATTATACTCGTTTTTGTTTATTTGCCTCACATTCGCATTTCGTGTTTGTATCGTGCCAGATCAATGGATCGAGGTGGCATCCAGCGCGGCCCATTGAAAGAAAGTATAAAAGGCTACAGCTGCATTCGACGCGATTGAGTTCGTGATTCTCAGTCCGTATGCAAGAGATGTCGTCGCACTTGGCCGATTTGGTGGGTCTCAGCGTAGATGAGGATCCAGCGGAGCTCGATCAATCTGACACCCGCTTACGCTGTGAGTTCAAATTAATAATAATTTAAATACAATATTATCACCAAATAAGGTCGAAAGTTTTCCTTGTGAATCCAAGAATGTGGCGTGATTCTTCTGCATGCATTCAGTCATTCATTTTTTTGCATACTTACAATAGTTTTATATATAGTAAACAATTGCGTAGATTGTGAACGAACGGTGTATAAAGACTAACAATGAATAGGCAAAGAATGATTGGATAAAGTGAAGCGTAGTAAACTCATCTTTTATGTGCATGAAATTCTTTTAAATTAACGGGGGAGTTTGTATCTGTGTATGTACTTGAACCTTAGTTCAAGAAGTGCTTAAGTTTTTTTTGCAATATATACAGATTTAAGAGAGCTACAGGGTACATGTTCGAAAACTAAATAAATAAGTATAGGAATTTGTTAATTTATTTAAATTAATCAAACCTTTTGCTCAGCGTCTAAATGAATATTAAATTTAAATTGAATTATTCTGTAAATCAGCACAGGTTTGCTGCTTTAACTCACTTGACAATTTGAAGCTTTCGAAAAGCTCAGCTAAATCTGCGCGGGCACTTATTGAATGAACACGAAGAGCTTTGGTAGAATTCATTCCGTCTACAGATGAATCGGTGAGGTTCCAGAGTCGAAAGCTCAATTAACGCTTATCGCCAGCTGCCGCTCTTCCGTAGACTCTCTTGAAGTCGCTCTCTCCTACTCTTTTCACTCGCTATCTCTCTCTCCCTTTCCTTCTCTATCTCTCTCTCCCTTTCTCTACAAAAAGCTTCTCTGTTTGGTCTCTCTTTAAATCTCGCCAGGCGCGAGCACAAGCAACAGTCACCAAAGTACTGTGCTCACAGCAAGTAGGTCAATTTAGCTGATTCGCATCGGTTTGATCGGTTCAAACAATCTGTTAGTACCGAGTTTAAGGTGCGTAGGGTGTGATCTTTGGACTGAACTGAGTTTGTTTACATGCTGTGCGTTTTAATCTAATCGATTTCACTTGCAATTGCAGTTCCACAGAGACGGGTCACCAGCCTTGGCAGCAGCGAAACAATGTCTTCGCTGCGCTTCTACTATGATCTGATGTCGCAGCCCTCGCGGGCGTTGTTCATCATCTTTCGGCTGAGCGGACTGCAGTTCGAGGATTGTGTTGTGGCCCTGCGCAATGGTAGGTGTGAGAGGGGTTTATCTTATCGATAACGTCGAACATTATTATCTTATTGACGACGCACTTTGCACTTTGCACTTTGCCTGCACACGCACTTTACCCCTTGCTCTTGCTTCTCTTCCGCAGGGGAACATCTGACAGATGAGTTCAAGCAGAATATCAATCGGTTCCAGCGTGTACCCTGTATCAATGACAATGGCTACAAGCTGGCCGAGAGTGTGGCCATATTGCGTTACCTGAGCGCCAAGGGCAAGATACCGGAGAGTCTGTATCCCAAATATTTCGTGGATCAGGCACGCGTCGATGAATTCCTCGAGTGGCATCACACAACGCTGCGTGTCACCTGTGCCCTGTATTTCCGCTTCATCTGGCTGGATCCATTGCTGACTGGACGGTCGCCGAGCGAGGCAAAGATCGAGACATTACGCATACACATGGAACGCAATCTGGATATTATCGAGGAGGTCTGGCTGGCAAAGAGTGAATTTCTAACTGGACCCACGCTCACAGTGGCCGACATATTCGCCGCCTGCGAAATTGAACAGACACGTGAGTAACATACCATAGTATTATAATAGAATTCATTATTTAAATCACATATCTCTCTTATCTAATTGACGACCTTTGGCTTCGATTAGGCATGGCCGATTACGATGTGCGCATTAAGTATCCGAAAATACGCGCCTGGCTGAAGCGCGTGCGACATTCCTGCAATCCTCACTACGATGTCGCCCACGCCTTCGTCTATAAGATATCAGGCACAGGACCACAGGCGAAACTATGAGAGGATTCTTTAACTGATTTTCATATACCATATGTACATTCTTGTCTCGTCTACTGTTAAGTTGTTTCGGTTTAATTATTGATAGATTGTAAACTAAAAGAAAAACAAAGAAACATTCGGAATTGAGCTTTATATTAAAGAAATATTTGTAAATATTCATCCCCACTATCCCCCCCAAAGGGAGTAGATAAGAAATACAATTATTTTTCTTTACAAGTATTCTTATTATTTTTCTTTTATTGTGTCGTCATTATAGCTTTTATAATTTCACATTTATTAAAAAAAATACAATTTTAAAAAATAACTACCTAAAACTAACAAAAAATAGTAATAATATATAATATAATATAATATAATATATGTATGTATATAGCAACGTTACGCGCTTGGTTTTCTAACATTTTGCAACAAGTTTTTTTTTTTTTGCTGTTTCTGCGATAACAAAACATAATATGTATATAAGTAAAAGTACGGTTTAGAAAAAAATACATATACATATACAATATAAAGAAGAAGAGGAGAAATGATAAAACGAATCAGAAGAGGGTCGGGAAAATCATAGAATAAATGGTATATACAAAGGAAACTGCTATAGTACAATATTTATGTAGGTATGTTTGTATATCTATGTATGTGTAAGCACACACAGATGTGTGCGTATGTGGGTGTGTGTGTGTGTGAGTGTGGGGAGGGGGGGAGTGTGTTTATATAAAACTACATACAACTATAGGCTATATTCACTTAATAATTATATTTGCATAATTCCTTTTTTTATGGATTTTCTCATATCGTTTTTGCTGCTTTGCTTGTTTCTTGTTGTTGTTGGTTTCAACTTAAAATAATACCAAAAAATATACAACTGCATCGGTGTATATATATATGTACTTTTGTATGGTATGTAGGTATGTATGTATGCATACAGTTAGTGTATATATTTAGTTGTATACATATATATATATATGTATGTGTATATAGGTATATATATGTACGGTTTGTAAATACATATATATATATATATATATGTTTGATACTCGTATGTATTCAAAAAAATATTTAATGCTCTCTAGACTTATGCGATAACTGTTGAAATACGTGGGTGTATGTGTGTGTGTGTATGTGTGTTTGTTGTGTTGCCAAAAGGGATTGATTACTTTGAACGAAATGTTTTCTAGATTGTTGCGTATATCGTATATCGTATGCACCTCATCGATATTTAACTTCGTTTTAACTTCATATTTAGTATATCGCCCGTCCCGAAATCTTGTGCAGGCAGCTGCAGACTAACCAAGGGCAGCACCCTGTATATGTTTCACAACACAAAACTAATTCGAAAAAAAAACCAAAAAAAAAAATCACTTACAAAATTTTGAAAATTTTCAATTTAAAGCAAATTAAGGCACCGGGACTGTTGCAAACAGGTTGGGGGGGGGGGATGAGAAGTGAGGGAGGTACTAGAATTGCACACAGTCGAGAAGTTTGTTGCAAGAAGCGCCATGCATAAGCCGCAGCTGCCTGCCTACTTTATCTCTATATCGCATTCTCTTTCTCTCTCATTTTCTGCATTTGTCTCTGTTTCTATCTTGCACTCTTTGGGCAGGCGACATTGTGTGTGTTTTGGTTAAGTGTATATAAATATATATAGATATAGTTGTATAGCTCTTTATATATGGTTAGATTAACTGTTGCGCCAAGTTAGACTTTCTCTTTAGATATTGTATGTACTATATACATACTGCTCTGTATATATGGTTATTTTACAAATATATAGTATATATATAGGCATGTATATGGGGTAAGCATATTCCGTACTCTGTATACGTTTTACAAAATATTTTTTTATATATCTCTCTTTATCTTTATCTTTCTCTTTTGTTTGCTTTACTTTGTTCCCGCGTTGTGTGTGGCTTAGTGTGTGGCTTGGTGTGTGTGTGGGTGTGTATCTCTCTGTGTCTGCATCTCTGTGTGTGTGTGTGTTGGGGTTGTGCTTGAGCCGCAAATTGTTTGAATTAAATACTTTCTCCTGCACAAATACATATATATATATGCACATATGTATGTATGCATGTATATATATAATACATATCTGCATTATCTGAATACATATGTTTGTTATTCTGCAAGTGTTCTATATACTTCGGTGCTAATACTACAGCTTCTTCTGTTTCTTCTTCTGTTTTGTCAAATCAAATTTGCAACTGCCGCTGTCTCTCTCTCTCCCTCTCGCTCTGTCTCTGCAAGTATAAAAAAAACAACAATTATTCATTTACTCATCTCATTTTTTCTTTGCTAGACTCACCTGTGCAGCTGGTTAACCTGCTTAGTAGCGTCCTCTATTGATGTTCTTGATACGAATGCCAACCTCAAGCACCTGCTCCCCACTAGCAGGCGATGTGACGCCGCTGCTGCTGTTGCTGTGGTTAGCCGAGTTGCTGTTGCTACTGCTGTTGCTGTTGCTGCTGCTGTTGTTGCTGGTGGCGCCACTGTTGTTCCCACCTGCATTGCCACCACCGACAGCAGAGCAGGCATTACCATTACTGCCATCGCTTAGCGGTGAATTGTTGTTGTTATTCGTATTCGTTGTGGTTGTGCTGCTGCTGCTGCTGCTGCTGCTGCTGCTACTGCTGTTGGAGCCAGAGGCGGGCAACGCAACATTGGCATCACCTGCACTGGAACTGGCAGTGCCGGCACCGCCGCTGCTGCTGCCTGCACCGGACACTGGAGCACCCAAGCGTCGCAATACTGTTGTGGTTGTTGTTGTCGTAGTTGTTGTCTCGGCAGCAGCACCATTACCGCCCACAACAGCAGCAGCAGCAGCACCGCCCAGTTTGAGCAACTGCTGCTGATGATGCCGATTGTGATGATTGTAGTTGATAGCTGCCAAATCATGTCCAACACCGCCGCAACCTCCTGGTCCGCCACCACAACTATTTGCCGCATAATCATGTGGCCCACCGACCGTGTGACGCCGTTTAATCGAGCGATTCTGTTTGTTCTGAATCTGCCGTTTCTTGGTCAGATTCATGTCAGTCTTTTCGTCCTTGGTCAGTGAGGCGGCAGCTGCAGCATGCGCCCATGACGATGGCGACGACGATGACGTTGGGGAACAGCAAACGGCAGCGGCAGCCACGGCGGCAGCTGTTGCACTATTCGAATTGCTATTGCTGCTCATGTGGCGCGTCGAATAGTTGCGACAATTGAAGCTGGCACTGCGGAAGAGTCGATTATCGCGTCGCTTTTTATTGTAGCGCTCGTGATTAAACGATGAAGGGTGTGACATAAGTGAAGGGGCTGCCATAAGTAGTTTCTCCTTGGGATCACTGGTTGTGGAACCCTCGGAATCATCTTCGGATCCCTCGGCACCGCCACCGATGCCACCACCACGTTCATAGGCCAGAGAGCTGCTAAAGCGCAGATTTTTGCTGCTATACGAATTGCGTTGCACCACCACCGGCACCACAATCGATGACGGTGTCTGGGCGGCACTGGGTGTGCCGGCAAGGGGAGTGGATGCACTGCTTGAGTTGGTGGTGCCAGTGCCAGCGGTGGGTGTGGCAGCACCACTTGCCGGTGCCGTCGAGCTGCCCTGATGTATGGGCGCGGTGGCCGAGTGCTGCAACTTGTGTGCAGCCTTCAGCAGGCTGGCGGGTAACGGTGCCACAGGAGGCTTTATCATTAACTGTTGCTGCTGCTGCTGCTGGTGCTGTTGCTGATGGTGGTGCTGGAGCTGGTGCTGCCTGTGATCATCCTTGCTGTCGCCCAACGTATTGGTCGCTGTGCACGAACGACTCAGCAGCAGCGAATGCGGCGCATCGAGTGGACAAAAATTATGGAATAGACGCTCGGGTGACTCGTCCGCATACGGAATGTTCTCGGAGTGCAAGTGCAGTGGCTGGCCGAGTGTGTGGCGGCGGTTCTTGGGGAATTCAGGTGATCCATTCTCATCGTTTGACTCGGAACCGCTGCGCAGGTTACGCAACTTGCTGTCCAGAGTATCCGTGATCGTGGTCAACGACATGGAACCTGCGAGAATCGGCGGAACAGCAACCACAAGGTTATTCTACTCCTTTGTCATATTCAGCGCAGGGGCAACTTACCCGTATCACTGAGACGGCTGCTCGAATCATCGTCGGTTAGGAGAATGGAGATGTCAACACTGCTTCGCTGTTGCTGTTCATGATGTTTACCAACACTGCCGGCTGAATCAACGCTACCCGAGTCCTTCTCATCCAGACTAACCTTGCGTGCTCGCGCTTTACGCGAAGTACCTAGGAAATGCTTTTTCATCGTAGCCGATGCTGCCTTGGTAGCGTTGCTGCTGCTGCTGCTGCCCGGTGTTGCGACATAGGATGAACTACTACTGATCGCTGAGCTGAATAAATTTCTGGTCGTGTTGGTCTTGCTGCTATGCAATGTTGAGCTGCTGCTGGTGCTGGTGGTGCTGCTGGCCGATACCTTGGCATAGTCAAGCGACTGAAAGTGAACAGCAGCGGGCAGGATTAGGCCAAAGTCGCAAATGCTTTGCACAGCCTTGCGATGCAAACGTCGTTGATTGTGGTTGGCTGTGGTGCGGATGAAGGTGTTGATGGTGGTGGTGGTGGTGTTGTTGGTGAAGGTGGAGTTGGTGGTGATGGTATTGGTATTGGTATTGGTATTGGTATTGGTGGTGTTGGTGGAGGTGATGGTGGTGGTGGTGGTGGTGCAGTGGGAGTTGGTGCCGCTTACCAGTACACTCTCGCCGGAGTACGTATCCGAGTTGCCGGCATTGCGCTTGCCGTGCGTGCGTCTTCGCAACTGCGGTATGAAGCGTGAGGTGCGCGTCTCGCGCTCTGCAATGCGTTCAATCTTTGAGAGATTATGCAGCAGCATGCTGGTTTGGTCCTCTTGTGCCTGCTGTGGCTGCGCTGGACAAGGCGCGGTCGCACCGCCGCTTAGCTCTGTCACATCGGGCAGACTGCCGCCCTCAAAGAAATACTCGTACTGCAAAGAGAGAGAGGGAGAGACAGAGAGTGAGCGCAGGCTTAGAAAGGGGATTTCATTGGGCACTCACCTGCGTGACAAGCAGCTCGACAATGCGACACTGATGCTTCATATCCTTGACAGCCGTTTCCAGTGTATCGTTGGGTGTGCGTATTATCGATGGGCCAAATATGATGGCCAAATTCTTTGGCTCCATGCGATTCACCTCACAGTTGTCGCTAACGCGGCACAGATGCCTTATCAGATGCTTCATTGTCTCGTACGGATGTCTGGGCAGCGATTCAACAATTTCCTTGAGCACCACAATTCGCTCCATGCCCGTCTTCTTGTCTGCCTCAATGAATTTGATGTAGAAACTTGCTGGCATCAGTGCATCGGGCAGGCTGCGTATGAACAGCTTTAACAGGCTGCTAACCACATTGACATCCTCCCATCGCACATCGGTGGCACAACTATCGAAGTGAAAGTCCTTTGTATTGACCAGCTCTGACAATTCTGAGATGGCTGCCTTATTCCCGGGTATGCGATAGATACCCACCACGCCCAGTCCCTTAGTCTCCACAATGTTGGTGCAAATGTCCACCAGATGCGGCACATATTCATTGTTCTTGGACATGGGACAGGCACGCAGGGGCAGGCCAATGGAGCCGCCTGTCTTGCCGGCAAATCCACTTGATGAGGGTGAAGCGAGATCAGTATGGGCAACGCCGCTACCGCCGCTGCCACCGCCACGTCGAAATAGTAAATCTCTCCAATTCTTTGACTTGGGCGAGCCCAGATCCTTGTCGGGCACATTCTTGTGTGACAATGGTTTGCGTAGTTTCATCACCGGTGATATTGAGTCGCCAGTATTGCCACCAGTTGCTGTTGATCCTTCCGCCAGTCCTCCGCCACCCGAGTGTGAGCTCAACGGTGAACTGTCAGCCGCGCCGGCAACATCATCCAAATAACTGGAAGTGGCTGCCGTTTTCTGTGGCTCCGCTTGCTGCTTGCTTGCTGGTTGTTCCTGTAGAAGATACACCATTGAAATGCAAAGAGATAGAATTGATAGCTGTGATGAGCCGCACTCACGTTATCGTCATAGTTGAGACTATCCTTCCATTGCAAGAGGCCAAAGAGTCGTTTCATTTCGTTGCTGCTTTTGGTCTTGAATAGAATTTCGGTGTAGGGACCACACGAGGGAGACGATGTGGACGTCGCCGGTGTTTGTGGTTCCGCGGTACTGCTGCTGCCCGACGAGGTCAACTTCTCGTGGGCATCGTCCAAATTAAGCTCATTGCCCAATGTGGCCAGATGAGCACCACTGGCACTGGGCTTCGATTGCATTCGTATCAGATACTTCTTCTTGTCCAGCGATTCGTCGTAGAATTTAAAATTTCTAATATCAAGCTCTATCACCTGTTCAGAGAGAGAGAGAGAGAGAATTCTTGGTTAGTTAATCCTTATCGTACACATGCGCTGTGTGTGGAACTCACATTGTGCTCCGACTTGCCATGACGTCCAGAGTAAATGCGCAGTAAATCTCCTTTGATTTCCAGCTTTACCTGACGCCACGAACGATACTCGGACATGCGCTGCAAAGAAACAACAGAAAGTCAATTTGGAGCTAGGGAATGTGGCAACTTTGACTTGGACATACCTTGCCATTGATGCACGAAGATTTTATCTCAATCTCCGTCTCAAAGGCCTCCAGCTCATTGGGCACATACTTGCCGTTCAGTTCAGCATCGATGTGAATGCTGTGAATAGAGTGATGGGTATACAATAGGTTAGTTGGAACTGTTCCAATTGCGCTTCTTCTCCTTCTTCTTCTTCTTCTTCTCCTTCTTCTTTGTGTCTCTCTCACCTGCTGCGCATGTCGCTATTCATCGAGGCACGCCTGCTGCCATGGTGGGTGGACAGACGCACATCCTCTAGCCCGTTGGGCGTTTCAATGAACTCATGTCCAGCCCCGGTGCCCCCAATAACATCATATGTTGGATCTGGATGCTCTTCGACCAATGCCTTTGTCTTGTGCGGCTCGACAACAGCAGCGGCAGCTGCTGCGGCGGCTGCAACTGCCACAACGGCTGCAGCTGCTGCGCTGGCTGATGCTGTTGATGTTGATGCTGCTGATGCTGCTGCACCAGTGCCAGCAGCATTGCCAGCGCCAACACTAGCAGCAGCAGCAGCTGGAGCAGCAGCAGTAACAGCAACAGCAGCAGGAGCAGCACTCGAAGCGGCACCAGCAGCAACAGCAGCACCATCTGTCGTTGGCTCTGCATGATACTCCGTCTCATTGTTGGTGGCACGCAGATACGAGATGCGTCGCATTGGTTTGCCCTCGTCAAAGGAGCTGGACGTCAGTGACTTATAACGACGCACAACGTTGCTCGTCGTCGACGTCGATGTTGAGTCCACAATGGCAGCGGCTATAAAAGTACAAAAAGAAACAGATTAAACACAACGAAGTTAAAAACAGAAAAAAAAAGAAAAAAAAAAACGAAATACAGTAGCAGCAGATAAGATAAATGTGATAACGCCACAAGGTTATAATGCGGCACACACTGCGCGTCGATTCAAATTTAATACAAAGCACTAATCGACGAGTATCGGATTTGCATATATAGCGGGGATTGCGAATATTTCGTAGATATCGAAGAGAGCGGAAGCACTTGCGAATGAATCAGGTGAGGGACTGTCTCCTCTTTATCTCTCTCGCAGGCTTCTCTCTGGTATATTACATGTCCTCTAGCAGAGACCTGCATGCGGTGGTAGTGCAAACACCGCAAACACCGCATGCATGATGCACTGGTTTGCTGTCATTTTGATGGTGCTCACTCATTCACTCACTCTCGGTCACTCATTCACTCACTCATTCATTGACTGTTACTAACCCTATCACTAACTTACTCATTCACTCATTTATTCAATCTCTCACTCAATTATTTACTCAGTCACTCTGGCACTCACTTTATTTATATATTTATATAATCATTTACTGAAATACTCAACAACTCACTTACACTCATTTATTTACTCAGTCATTCACTTCATCACTGTCTTACTTTCTCACTTTCTCACTTACTCACTCACTCACTAACTCACTAATTCCCTCACTCATTCACTCACTTATTCTATACCTCAATAATTTACTCGGTCACTCTGGCACTCATTAATTTATTTAATTCTTTACTCAAATACTCAACAACTCACTCACACTAATTTATTTACTCAGTCATTCACTTCATCACTGACTTACTCATTCTCTTACTTTCTCACTCACTAACTTTTTACTTCCCTCACTCATTCACTCACTTATTCATTCTATAACTCAATCATTTACTCGGTCACTCTGGCACTCACTAATTTATTAAATCCTTTACACAGATACTCAACTTATTAAAACACTCATATATTTACTCCGTCAGTCACTCAAGGACTCACTTATTCACTTTCTTTCTTACTTACTCACTCATTGACTTACTAACTTACTCACATACTCACTCGTTCATTCTCTAACTCAATTATTGACTCGATAACTCTGGCACTCACTCATTTATTTAATCATTTACTCAGTCATACAACAACTTACTCAGTAAATCATCCGCTCACTCACTTATTCACTTAATTACTCACTAAATCACTCTCTTACTCACTCATTCATTCACTCACTCACTCATTCATTCACTCACTCACTCATTCATTTACTCACTCACTCAATCACTCACTCCCACCTGCTCCGCTCTGCTCTATTTGCTTAAATACTGTCCATATCTCTGCTCTATATATACTATACTATATTATTATATATTCTCTATCTATCAATCCCTACCACTGCTCTCGGCTATGTCCGCCAGTGTGGCCACTGTGTGCGAGGAACTGCTTGGCTGCTGCGTGTGCTCCGACGACACGTTGCTGTACTCTGTGGAGGATTAAAGTAAATTAAAGAGTGTGTGGTGCACTTGGGGATTCAGAATTGTTGCACTTACTGCTTGGTGTTGACTCGATGGTGGCATTCGCCAGTGTCGCCTTGTGTAGCTCCATGCGATTGCTGCTGCTACTGTTGCTGCTCATGACTTGACCGTCAACTGTCGAATGGCTGAGGCTGCTGGCAATTGTGGAGCTGTTGCCCTGCTGATACTTGGCCTGCATCTGATGCAACGGATGCTGTTGCAGCGACTCATATAGCACGCTCTGCTTCTTCGATGTGCTGCTGCTGCTGCTTGATTCGCTGGCGGCGCTTGTGTTGATTGACAACGGCTTAAAAGGATCAAAGCCCTTGGACATATGCGATACCAATTTGCTTTCAAATCTACCGAGGGAGGGATACAGGATTTTAGAGATATTTAGAATTCAAATTAACAAAGAGATTTGCTGCTGCAAAGGTCAACTTACACCTTGTTAGTTACGCCCGTCTCCTGCAGCGTCTCGAAATAGTCCAGCTCTTTTGCGTATTTGGCATTGTTGTTGGCCACACTGACTGCTACCTGACGCTGCTGGGACTGGTGCTGTTGCTGCTGCGGCTGCTGCTGCTGGTGTTGCTGCTGGTGTTGCTGCATGGGAATTGCACCAAGTGGCCGCGACACCAGCTTATTGCCCACGTAGCTGTTGTACATATCGTAGCCAAGGACAACCTGCTGCTGCTGCTGCTGTGGCTGCTGGTGCTGTGGCTGCGGCTGTTGATGGTAATGCGGGTGATGGTGCTGTGGTTGCTGTGGCTGCTTAATCAGCACCTGATGCCGGACACGAGCAACACTGCCACCTGGTGGCGTATGCGAGGGGAAAAAGTGCTGCCCCTGCCCCTGTTGCTGTTGCTGCTGCTGTGGCGATGATTGCGCAGCGTTGCCGTTGGCAGCACCAGTCGTAGCGGAGCCAGAGGGTAGTGGCGACTTGAGGAACTCCTCCTTTTGTTTAATGGACTCTCGCAATCGTATCATAAGGTCGCTATTCTCCGGCCCACTGGCATTCACTGCATACAGTGCCTGATGGCTGAGGGCCACCGCCGATTTGGGCTGTCGTGCGGTGGGCGTGGTCGCTGTTGTGCTTGCTAATACTGTTAGATTTGGCGGCTGATTAGCACTACAAATGGAGCGAAAAAAAAGAAGTGAAACTTACATTAAAGAAACATTCCAAAACAACAAAAAAAAGGTCAAAATGAGTCAGCAGGAAAATCAAGAAAAACTTCCAAAACAAATGGAAACTCTTGCATAATTAACAGCCAAGACTATTATACTATTACTATAACTTTAATTTGAACAGTAATAGAACAGAAATTGGCATATTTTGACTGACAAAACTTGAGAAAATTGTGAAGATTGGAAACTTTAAGTAGTCGAAACAGTTTCTCTCTCCATTTCTTTATCCCAATCCTTACTTGGTTTTTCGTGAACCTTTCCATTTACTTTCCTTCCATGGCTATAATTGAATTTACGTTCGTATTACGAAATATAATTTCTATTAATTTAAATTGCTCGTTTCGTTTATACAATATATTTACAGACTGCTCAGCCTCTTCTGTCAGCTTGGCGTACTTCTCCTAATCTATGATATTGAAATACTTATGCCAGGCATTTCATATAAAAGGCGACGGCACCTGCTTGCCATACGGAATATGGAATACGGAATAGGGTCGTTGTTGAGCAGAGACGCTGCTGAGACGCTTTGGCACTTTTGGCGCGTGCCGTTAGCGACGACTGAGACAGCGTGATAGGGAGGGGGAAGAGAGAGCGGAGGAGGCATGTGTATGAAGAGATCGAAGTAAATCCGATTTGACGTAGTTAGCCGATTGGATACGCCGGTCACGATGACTGACAACGACAATGACGACGACGACAACGACGACGACGACGACATCGTTGCCAAATATGCGTAAGCTGCGCAATTTAGGCAAGGGCCACGCCCACACCTTACCCCCCACCCTTGCACTTAGCAAGCACAATTGTGAATTGTGTTATGTATTTTTTTTTTTTTGTTTATAAATTCGATTGATTTGTTTAAGAATATCGAAAGATTTTGTAGATACAACGAGAATAAACGAACAACAAGTGGCAGGCAAGTGTGAGGGGAAAGAGAGAGGGGGGAGAGAGGGAGTTAGGGAGCACAGAGTTTAGGGGGGAAGTGAGAGAGAGAGGTGGGGGCAGAGAGCAGTAGAGAGAGAGCGAGAGAAGCGTGCCGCCTGCAGAGGCGTTCGTCCATGACGTGAATAAAGTGGTTCAATGCTTGTCAGGCCGGCAAATGCAGCTGGCTGGGCCTGTCAGGCGGCCTAATGACCATGACCATGACATGACCAAGCACTTGCGCCCACACACACACACACACAGACACACACAACCTGCTGTTGCGTGTGTGTTTGTAACCACAAAGAGTCGACTGCACTCAGCTCTCGATCGAAGTTACAAATTAGATTGCCAATGTAAAAGGATGTTTCACGCAAAGGTTACCACAGGCCCCAAGAGATTGAGGCAGAGAGAGAGAGAGAGAGAGAGAGAGAGAGAGAGAGAGAGTGAGGGAGCAGAGAAATATGAAGGCAGCAATAATAATTAGTTTTGCACGTTTATTGCAAACAATTTCTTTGTTGAACTTTTGTGCAAAGCGCGCTAAGTGCAACTAGACTTCAAATTGATGCTGGCAGCATAGACAAGCTACGGGCAGGGCAGAAGATAGAGCGAGAGAGGGGAGGAAGGTGCACAGCGCCCGTGCGCACCTGTCAAGAGCTTGCGGTACTAAATGGCAGGCCAGCAGCAAAAGGCAAAAGGTCAACGCTGCAGGGGCTACTTAACTGGCAGAGCTTTTAATAAATCAAAGTTCCTGATTGAGTTTCCCTTTAATTAATTAACTCGATTTGGTGCAGCATGCGGCAAGGGTAGCACAGCTCCAATATTAATGCATACCTAAGTGGAATCAGTCTCACAGGTATCTATAACAAATTGACTACCACGGCCACCTTGACTCCCTTCAAGATGCGCAACACAAAACAGTTTAGTAGATAAATGAACAAGCTAAGTGAATTGTGATGAGAGTTAGAGCAGTATCTGATATTTATTATATATATGAAACATATATATATTATATTATATATAATATACTATTACTATTCTTGACATTTTGTCGGACAGACTTTTTGCAGGTGTATCTGTAAGTTAGTTTTAATTTTAACTATCAATTTAATGTGCAAACTTGAGATTTTAACGTTCGATTAATTCGTTGATGCGGATTTAGAATATATATACTATAAAGAGCTAAAATGAAACCCTCTGTAAGTATATAAAAAGGAAATCCAATGTTGAGTGTTAGGTTTAAAGACAAAATCAACCTAAACTCAGTTAGGTTGCCATAAACAAGCTTTACTAACTTAATGCTATAAAAATCTGAAGAAAACATAGTTTTATTTTCCCGGAAATTGGCTAAGAAATGTGTAGAATCTTGTCAATTAAGTAAAAGAGCGAAAGCATTAGCAAGCAGATATATCATATATTGGGAAAATCGTCTTGTGAAGAAACTTACAAATATTGAAAATATCAATTGAGGCTGATCAAGAATATATATGTAAGTTTATACTTTCATATACAGGGATAATCCCTCACATGCAGGGGCAAACTATGAGAAACCTAACGGATTGTATTTCCTGCACTGCCCACTTTTCTTTGTGTGTGTGTGTGTGAGTGTTTTTGTCGTGTTATCTTTGCTTTGGGCTTATACGAAAAACAATAACAAAAATAGATCCATTGACACAAGTGATTCCACACAGCGCGAATCGCGAAATGCGACTCTATTGTGTTGATTTGCTGCGGCTCTAGTTGCCTCGTTGTTGTTGTTGTTGTCGCTGCTTATCAATAAAAAGTCAGCCGAATAAATGAGCTGTATCTATGAGAAGGCATAGTTATAGAGCTGTAGCTGTAGATACACATTACATGCCAACTGCCATGCCTGGGTGTGTGTGTGTGTGTGTGTGTGCGCGGAATTTCGCGCTTTATTGTCTGCTTGTTGTGGCCTGCACTGTCTACTGGCTGCTGTTGTTGTCGGTTATTGTCTGATTTGCGTTTTGCCAACTCTTTCGCCTCTTTGCAATTAACAAGTCATAAATAAAAATGTTGACACATTTGATAAGCCGCAACAGCTACAGGCCGAACCAGTCAACACACACACACACACACACACACACACACACACACACACACACACACTGTACCATGTGCCATGCCCCCAAACAGTTATGCGTTATGCCCCGCCCCCTTCGCACTTGCTATGGAATTCGCATTGCATTTTTTTTTTTTTTTTTTTTTTTTTTTGTTTTGGTATCGATTTCGCTGCTGGTGGCGATGACGCCCAATGGAGACGATAGCAAACGATGGCGACATCCATTGACAGCGACATCGCAGCCGGCAGCAGCGTGCCTGCCTGATCGTATTCGTTTCTGTCTCTCATTGTTTTTGGGCAACGCATACGCAACGGAAACGAAAGACACACACACACAAAAAAGCGTAATCGCATTCACAAAAAACATTAATAAAAAACAAAACTACGAAAAAAACTGAGACAATCGCGCATTGTTGTCTTCACTGTTGTTGTAACGCATAGGAAAATCTGTACAGAAAACTTTTGAAAACACTTGAACTTTGTGATTCAATATGTTTCAAGGTCTCTTCTCCTACTCCCAAAGAAACACACTTTCGAATGGGGCCTCCACCCGCACCAAGCTCTCTCATATCAATTGCTACACGCTATCAATGATAAGTGAATTTCGAAAGCATCCAAAATGTAACACACACACACACTGAGAGGGAGCACACACACACACACTCACACACAGAGATCACACTTTCTCAATGCGCTGCTCGCGATACTCTCGGACTGGCGAAACAAAATCTACGCGCTCCACTCGCCATCAGCAACTAAACTAAAGTACAACGCAAAGTCCATGCGACTAAACTGAAATACAACAACAACAAAAAATAAATAAATAAAAAAAAAACAAAATGAAAAAAAAACTAAGGAGGGGGGGAGAAGGTGGAGGGGGGAATAAAGAAAAATCCACTTTGTATGCATGTATGAAATTCATATTAAGCTCGCGACAGGCCCCAAGGCAGAGGGACAGCCGAGGCAGAGGCAGTGGCTGACGGGGGTAGAGGGGGGGCAACGCTGCCAATTGAAAAGAGCCCCCAGCTATTGAGTGGGCAACCGTCGAACCGGCAGCCGGGCTGGCGGATAGTACAGGCAGGCAGGGAGAGAGGGAGAGGCAGCAACCCACCGACGACCCATCGACCCACCCAACAGACCAAGCGACGAACTGACGCTCTTCCTTTTATTTTATAACCAATTGTGCCACGCGTATAGCGCAAAAATATTTCATTGTACACACAACAACTACACAAACACACACACACGCAGACACACACACACACACATTGGCAAGCACACACAATGCTGGATTGCAATGGGAGACGATGGTCTCGAATTGGGATATGGTATCTACCACACGCTGCCCACACATTTACATATCCACACACACTTATACACACACACAGACGCAGACAGACAGACAGAGACATCAGACACGCTCCCGATTGTACATAGATTTAGATATATCTCATACATATGTATATGAAAGTAGTTGGATTTATTTCAGGGGCAACACGAAATTCGATTGGCAACGCGAGCAGTAGCAGCACGAGAAACAGGAGTGTGAAATATTAAAAGGGAATGATAGAGCGAGAAAGCTAGCTGGCTAGCTAGCTAAAAAGATAGAAAGAGAGAGAGTGAGCGAGAGCCATAGAGATAGATAGAGTGAGAATGGGCGGGGGTCGGCACTCGTCGATATCGCTATCAGTCATCTAGCTGACCAAACATTAAACTACCCTCCTACAGCACCCACTACCAACATTCCTTTTGCCTTCACCTTACCCCCCTCCCTCCCTCCATCCTAACACTATGCGGCCACCACGCCTTGTTTTTTTCTTTTTTTGCTTTTCACAAAACACAAGAGCCTCCTGCGTGCGGGTGTAATTGTCAGCCCAATGTCCGTCAAAAATTGGCAATGGCACAGTGGTTCAAACAGCGATTACATTCGTTAAAATATGAAAAAATCCCTAACTACGAGGGTCGTTTGATAAGTCCGTGACTTTTTGAATAAAATATATTTTTTTCGTCAAAGAAGCGTTTTATTTCTCAACATAATCTCCTTTTAGCTCTATACATTTAGTCCAGCGTTTTTCCAATTTTTTTATTCCTTCCAAATAATAGGTTTTCTCAAGGCCCTCAAAATAGTCGTTTGTTTCTGTGATGACCTCTTCATTTGACCCGAATCTCTTACCGCCGAGCCATTTCTTCATGTTTGGAAACAAAAAATAGTCACAGGGGGCTAAATCTGGAGAATATGCTGGATGGGGTAGCAGTTCGTAGCCCAATTTATGAAATTTTGCCATGCTGACTACACACGTGTGCACCCGTGCATTGTCCTGATGGAACAGCACTTTTTTTTCGCCAAATGCGGTCGTTTCTGCTTCAAATCAATATCGAATCTGTCCAAAAGCTCTGAATAATATTCGCCGGTGATCGTTTTACCCTTTTCAAGGTAATCGATGTGAATGATACCTTGTGCATCCCAAAAAACTGTGGCCATGACCTTGTTGGCCGACAGACCCACCTTGGCCTTCTTTGGTGCACGTTCACCCGGAGAAACCCACTGTCTTGATTGTTCTTTGGTCTCTGGTGTGGTGTGGTGGATCCATGTTTCGTCTACGGTAACGAAACGGCGCAAAAATTTGTTTGGATTGCGGTTGAACATCGCCAAACACTCCTTTGAAATGGTCACACGGTTGCGCTTATGGTCGTGTGTGAGCAATCGCGGCACCCATCGCGCGGAAAGCTTTTTCATGTCCAAATATTCATGTAAAATGTGATGTACCCGTTCAGTTGAGATGCCTACAGCCTCAGCTACCTCACGCACTTTCATTCTCCGATCATCCAATATCATTCCATGGATTTTGTCGACGATTTCTGGCATGACGACCTCTTTTGGGCGACCTGAACGTTCGGCATCACTTGTACTGGTACGACCACAACGGAACTCAGTAAACCATTTCTTAACCATTGAAATTGATGGTGCAGAGTCCCCATAATATTTATCAAGTCTTTCCTTGGTTTCGGTGATGGATTTTTTACGCAAAAAATAATGCTTAATTAGCACACGAAATTCACTTTTTTCCATTTTCGTTAAAATTCACGAGATCGTCTGCTTTCAATGCCTATAAAACGCAAACTAAGAAACGCAGCTTTCTCAAAATTTTACAGTCAGCTGTTAATCGATAACTGCTGACAGGAGCAGTGTTGTATTTAGAGCAGGTGCGCGGCAAATACAAAAAGTCACGGACTTATCAAACGACCCTCGTAACCTAACTCAAGGGAAGACAAATATGAAAGATACTGCTAAATACTACAGGATACATAATGATATACTAGGATATACCAGAATATATACCAGGATATACTAGTAAATACCATGATATAAAATGATGTTCATTATATAATATGATATTTCATAATAAAGTAGAATACACCATTATATACTGGGATATACCTTGATATATCGTGATAAACCTTAACATACCATGATATACATATCGTGATAGAGCGTAATATAGCAGAATATACCATGATACAGCAGAATACACCATTATCAATGATATACTATGATATTTCATTATATACCATAATATAACCTGATATTATTTGAATATACCTTGATATATCGTGCTATACCATGACAAACATACCTAGATATAGATATCATAATATACCGCAATATACCAAAATATACCATGATATAGCAAAATATACCAGGATATACTTTGATATACCAGGAAACACTGTACCCTTTTATACGAGTAGTCTCTAAGATCTAGATGTTCACACGAACAGACAAGCAGACGCGGTCACCTAAAGGAAGTAGAAGAAGTCTTCTTCTGTCTGTTATGATACAGTAATATCCTTAATTGCTTCTTGGTATTTTTTGAAAATAATACCAAAAGATAACCCCACGCATAAGAGAATGTGTGGCATATCATTATGCAAAGTTACTCAATCAACAAAGGCTTGTACCACAGTGCGTTCAGTGATTGCACTGTTGTACTGCGTATGGATGGATGAGTGGCTTGCTGAAGTGGAGTGGAGTGGTGTAGAGCGGCGGTCTGGTCTGGGTGAGTGTACCATAGTGAAACTTGCGCCACATTTTCGCCATCAATGTCGTTATTGTCATCGTCATCATCCATCAATCATGTGAGTCAAAATCGAATGCACACAAAACGCGCTCCAAGGGATAAAAAGGTCAAACGGGCAAAGGACGTTTTGCTTTTATCTATATTAGAAAATTGTCTATATGTACATATCATATATTTGTTGTTTGTTGTGCGTAATAGAACATGGTAAATCTATATCTATACAACTTTATCGCTATCAATATCTAGAACTAACTATCTGTCTCTATAGATATATTATATCTATCTATGACTGCATTTCTATCTATAATTATACATATATAACTTTATCTTTGTAAACATATAAATATATATATATATACATACAATTGTATCTTGTATCTATAGCTATATATCTCTGTTCGTATTTGTTTACATTTCGTATCTTTGTATCGGCAATCTGCAATCAAACTCGTCAGCTCTTTCTGCATTCCCAAACCCAGTAGTATCAGTAGCTCTTTATCAAACCCACCCATCTTTGTCGCTATGTGTGTGTCTCTCTGTCTCTCATTATCATTCTCCATCTGTATCTGTATCTACAAGTTGATCGCGCACTTGTTGTCCGCATTATACAATTGAAAACTCTGCATTGGCTCAAGTAGCCAATAATTTTGTATATGTATTCCCCGTCTTCATTCTTCAATGTCTTCATCGTCTTCAGTTCCATCCATGATGCTGATGATGATGATTATCTTGTCGTAGTTCGCAGACTGCGCGTCAGCCGTGCCACGCCGCAGACTCGATCTCATCTTGCTACAACTCAATCGGCATCGGAAACGCGAGAGATTGTTTGGCATTTTGTCGTTCAAAGGTGGCGTGTTGCAGCCCCGTGTGGGCGTGGCCACAGCTCACAGCCCCTCAGCCTCTCTGCCCTGTCCGCCGGCCTGCCTGTCTGTCTGTCTCTCAGTCCGTTTATCCATTTGTCCAGGCATATATATATATATATATATATGTATATATATATATTGAAATGCCATTTCGCTCTGCTTGTCGCTTTTAACAGAATTATTCTTTGCGTATGCGTGTGCGTGCATGTGTGTGCATGTTTCTGCCTGTGTCTGTGCGAGTGCGTGTGTGTGTGTGCTGTATAAAATTCAATTAAATTTGTCGTAATCATTTGACAATGGCGCGTTAACAAATATTCGTGTGCAGTTGCTTTTGTTGTTATGCATTGACACTCGGCTTATGCATATGTATAGGCAGAGACACACACACACACACACACACACTCACACAGACATACATCTAAAAGATACATAAGGCATTGCGATTTTGCATATTGCGGTTCGCAGGTTGTTCTTGTTGTTGTTGTTGTTGTTGCTCGATTAGTCAATGAGCTGACGTTGACGACACACACGCACACACGCACACTCATTATAATTGATTACACACGCATACACGCACACTCTTACACACCAGTGCACACATGAAATATGATTTACATCGCATAAAGCGACGACAAACGCTGCGTATAAGCAAATTGTTTGTGTCTGTCTTGCTGTTTGCCCCTCGTTCATGCTCATGTCGAAATGTGGGCGTCATAATATTCACAATACAATGAAAAATTCGAAATGTGATTTGAATTTCAACAATTCTCGATTTGTTTGTCATCTTTAATGGGTCACAAAACAGAATTAAAAGCAAAGAAAGGAAAAAAAAAACCGCGCGAAATACAATTCGTGCACTCTGCAATAAAGAAAGTCAATCGAAATTCGCTCACACACAGACACAGGTAAACCTACACACACACACATACATGTACATACAAACATACATACATGTACGTGTAAGTGGGTGGTGGTCTCGACTGCCTTCTCTGGGGGGGCACTTATCATCAACGACGCGAAAGTTTTCGCAACAAGCAGCCAACTTGGCTAGCACGTAATTAGAAACGATAACTGCTCGACAGAGAGAGGGAGAGGGGAAGGGGGAGGGGGAAGAAGTACCAGAAGAAAAAAACGTAGCAGAGCAAAAAATTGTTTTGTATATGAAAATGAAATGAAAAGAAAAGAAATGAGAATAAACATATAAGTAAAATTCGACACGACGCATCCGTAACACGTGCCAAACAAACACTTTGCTTGAGGGAATCAAGCGTTTCTGAGCTGAAACTTCAGACGGGGGTCTCTCTGTGTGGGCAGTATGTACATATATAATTCAAGCAAGAAGGAAAACTCATTATAAACTTGTCTCCCTCTCTCTCTCTGTTAACCGAAAGCTTTCATTGTTATCTTCGCTTACTATCGTGTTTATCGATAGTCTTACAGCAGACATCGATTGTCATATTATGCTGTGTATATAGGATGTTCTTTGTTCTGTAAATTTTGTTTCTTAAAAATCACTTTATAAACTTGTCTCTGTCTCTGTCAATCGAAAACTTTCATTGTAATCATTGCATACTAACTATCGTGTTTATCGATAGTCTGACAACACATATAAATCGCCAAATTAGGCTGAGTAAAGAAGTTTGTTCTTTATTTTGCAAATTTCATTTCTTGATAAACTCATAATAGACTTATCTCTGTCTCTGTAAATCGAAAGCTTTCATTGTAATCATTTCATACTAACTATCGTGTTTAGCGATAGTCTCACAATAGCCATCAATTGATATGCAAAGGATGTTCTTTATTCTGCAAAGCTTCGTTTCTAGAGTGTATACTTGATATCAAACTATCCTAACTAATTTAATCACTTCCTTTACCGCTTAATAGTTGCTTACAGTTCTAATGAATGCAACAATATACGATATTTTTTTGATAAATGTGTGTAGTAGCGTCATTTCTTAGTTTGAATTTTACATAACTTCCCACGCTTGAACAGATGCAAAACACTTTCGAATAACAAAAAACCTTATATGGCACAGATGTCGAAAATTCGCTACTCTTGTTGAGCAACCTGTTGGTAATTATGCGATTTTTATTAAGAAACTGTCAGGCATCAATGGAATATGCTGATATTCGATTAATCAAATCAAGTTAGGAGCGCGTGAGGGAGGGCGCACAAGGAGAGAGGAAAAAGTCTTCTGCAAATCAAATATATTTTTGATTAATAGTCTAATTTATGCAAACATGCAACATATTGTTAGAGACACTTGTTGTTGCTTGTTGCTGTGTTGTGTGGTCGAAAAGTTGAACAACACTTTCGCAAAAGAAGGAAACATCCGTCAATAATTTATGAGTTTTTCCCCCTGTTTTTTGTTTTATGGTTCAATTGCAGTTCTACGAAGAGTGCCCAACTAACGCATTCCATTGGCATCGGCTCTGGTCGATGCTCTACAGGATTGTCTATTGGCCAATACACACACACACACAAACACACACGCACACACCATGAGATACTCGTATATAAACAGAGAGAACGCACATACGGCAGAAGAGAGAAAAGAGGAAGTTCGCCCAATGGCCAATGGCATTTTTATGCATGTGTTTATTTTTGTTTTTGAACACACGAGAAATATGAATTGAATGAATGCATTCGTCGTCGTCGTCATTGCCAAATCGAGACGCGGTCGTAAAGTCAGTGCACACAGATACACAATGATATACAGTGAAGATGATCACAGTGGACTGGAGAGTGAAAATGCCAAATTACAGCTATTTACTCTTAAATCGATATATATCGAACAACACATATGAGAAATCCCGATGACAGAAATGGATGCAAAGCTTTAAAGATGGCTGCGTAAACTTGTAAAAGGATGAATAAGTTCAATACTAATAATTATAGATAATCGATAATAATCGATATATATCGAACATAACAAAAGAGAGGTCTGGAAAAGAGAGTAGCGTGGTAAACTTTATAGATGTCAGTGTACTATTAAATAAGGCTGAATAAGTTCACTACTGATTATTATTGATAATCGATAAAAATCGAAATTTATCGGATGTCGGATACAAGCATTTCGAAACACAAGAAAAGGCAACACTTAAAAAATGGAAGCTTAATCTGAAATAAGATAGTGGTAACTCGCTAATGCAACTATCGATAGTCGATAAACAGTATTTAACAAACAAACAAGGTATAAAATCACGTTAGGCTATAACAAACCAGTCCATCAAGTAAAACAAAATCTACTTTTTCATTTTTATAATCCTAATTCGTACCAAAGATCGTTATGGAGATTAAAAAATATTTTATGATTAATTTCATATAAAACTCTCGAAATATTACTTAGCTCTGCAATGAATTTCGACTTGTGGTTTTAGTGAAATTACCAAGAAATAAACGACAATTAGCCATATTCGATGAACATCATCATCAGTCAATTCAAACCGGAGGATATGTCAGTCTCTCTTTCAGTCTCGCCAGGCGAGACTAAGCTGATCAAGTTAATCAAGTTCCACTTTCGTAGACTTGGGGGGATTTGTAATGCAAACTTATTAATTAGTATTATGAATAATTCACACTTATGCCACACACACACACACACACACACGCACACAAAGAGAGCTCGACATTAATACTCTCAATGACAAAAATGCATAGATATAAATGCGAAAAACAAAACGAAAACATGTGAAACATTTGATGAAATCACCACACAGATACACACACACACACACAAATAATTTTATTTGCTGTGGTGTTCTATAATTTCATAGGCAGTTGTCGGTCAAAGTATGGATGAGTCCATTGTTATAGAAGATCGTACAAAAAACATGGCATAAATACATTGAAATATGTTTCATATGTGTGTGTGTAAACATGTACAAATTAATGACAGTGAAAAGTCGGGACTAAAGAATTTGCAAAACGAATATGCCAAATGCGAAGGGGAGGCATGTGTTGAGAGAGGAAGAGCGGGAGAGGGAGGGGTGCAGCTGTGGTTCCGTTCTGCCTGTTGGCAAAGTTCATTTACAATTGTTTTTAATTATTGAGCTTGTCTGGCCCATTGTTGTGCACAGTAGTTAATGATGGCATTTAGAGCAGTGCATGAACCTAGTTTCGATTAATCGATGACTCTCGATTACAATTTCGTTGAGTTTGTTTGCTTGTTTTGTTACTCGAATGAAAGTGAAATAATGCACAATATGCATACAGACACAGTCAGACACACACAAGCACACACTTACGTGAAGGTAGGCAGTCTCTCGATGCGACCATAAATCAAATGCCGCACAGTGTGATCAAGTTCATTGAAACCGCCAACGCCAACGGCAACGGCAACAGCGACGCCAGCAGCGACGACGGCACCAAAGGCAGTTGGCCAGTAAACTGTCAATTTGACTGTCTCTCTCTCTCTCTTTCTGTGTGTCTGTGTGTGTGTGTGCATTGACTGTGCGTGTGCGTGTGCTTGTGTGTGTTGCGCGAGTGTCGGGGCGGCGACGTGTGCGCGAATTAATATTTAACGATTTACAAAACATTCCAACATATCGTGCACACATGTTTAAATATTCAAATGCGGCGATTCTTATTGACATTAACAACTTGGCAGTTTTCCTTTTGCATTTTAAAGTGAGTTGGCAACTTGTCGAGGGTCAACAAGGGCCAATCGAACAACACTTCAACACGAGTACTTGACAAGGCTTGATAAATAGATAAATATCTTAAGGAATTACCAACTAGCTGCACTAAATACTTTAAGTTGCTTACTGTTTACTGTATAAAAGCGATAATCATTCATACAATATCTATAATGTGTTTTTTTTGAAAATATTTCCGTTATTCCTTTCACTCAACAGTTCAACAACATTGAGTTGATACTCTTTTCTGACTAAAACAAGCACGAAAACTATGGTCGAGTGTGCTCGAAAATATATAACTTTTTCATTGCATACTTCAGGGAGCTGCTTGAAAATCAATGCACCTTTAAAATTATTTCGTAAATAATTTCTATGTAAATTATACAATCGTAAATAAATTTGTAGAAAATATTTGTGCATTGATAGTTATTGTGTTTCCCAAAAATGAACTGACCTATGTTTAATTTTTTTTTTTTTTTTTTTTTTTTTTTTTTATTATTTTTATTAAATTACGCTTGGAATTCGGTAGGTGGAAAAAGGCGCGGTCAAATTCTAAAGCAAACTTGAACTAAATGCAATAATAGTACATATTGACTACAAATTTGGTAGCCCTAGTGATTTTAGTCCGTGAGATTTTGGGTTTTATATGGACGGTTGGCAGAAGTTATACTCTTCTACGGGTTTAACAATACCATATAATATCTTTGTATTGTTTCTTTAAGCTGTTCTCAAATAGTTCCACTGGACCTAGTTGTAAGAATCACGCAGATAGTCGTTTATCTTCAATGTGAGCTTCTTTCAACCTATTTAGTTCCAATAGATTCAGTAGATATCTCAAGTTGTTAGGTTAATCATGTAATAATCTATAATCTCACTTAGTAGATTCCTTCACTCTTAGTAGACCTTGCTTCAAAGCAGTTCCACATTCCACACTCGTATTCAAAAATTAGTTAAGGTCGTAGATGTTTTAAAAATTGTAGATTAGTAATTCATTGATCTGGCAACACATCCCAATCAAATTCATAGTTGACACTGCAAGCAGGTGAGAATAGTTGCACCTTGGGCTATACATATATCAGGGGTATACGTATTTATTCGCGCATTTCTTTTCCATCTAGACTAACCATGGGCAAACACTGGCTGATCGCACGCACCATGATGAGGACGATCTATAACGATCGCTTCTGCTGGAGCTTTATCAAGAGTTATGCCATCTTTTTCTTTGCAGTGGGGCTGGCTAAAACGATTCGTGTTTAAATCACGAATACATCAGGTTGCCCCACTGTGCCTCAACGATCGCTTGCTCGCTCGGTCGCTGCCCCATCGTCGTCTAATTGCACTAAACACTGTCATTTCGTCTGCATCCACGGCGAAAGAGAAACGCCAGTGGGCCGAGCGCCATCACAACCTGCCGACGACGATGGCGACTGGCGTCTGATAAGATTAACCTAACCTCACAGCACCATCTTACCCTCCCCTCTTTACCCCTTGCTCTTCTCTCCTCTATCACTTGCAAGTTTCCCTCGTTTCTATTGCCCGCTGTCCTTGGACTTCACTTACCGCATGAAGCTGCCCGTGAGCAGCTGCTGGTGATGTTGCTGCTGTTGCCGATAGAGCTGCTGCTGCTGTTGCTGAAGCTGCTGCTGCTGCTGGTGATGCTGTCGCAGTCCATGGGCCATGTCGCCAAAGTCAATGCTACTGCTGCCGCTGCTTAACGCCGGATGACGCGACGGATGCGGATGCTGTTGCAGTTGCATTTGTTGTTGTTGCTGTTGCTGTTGTTGCAGTTGCAGCTGTTGTTGCTGCTGTTGCTGCTGCTGCTGATGGCCATTGTTGCCACTGCCGCTGGCATTGCTGGTTATGCTGCCAGAGCGACTGCCGCCATGAAGCGGCGCTGGTGATACGGAGGATGCCGTCGACGATGGATTGGCAACAGCGGGATATGAGATCAACTGTTGCTGCTGTGGAAATGTGGACTTGCCACCACCGCCGCTACCACCGCCATTGGCCAACAGCGCGGATGCAGGCGAATGTGTTGCAGCAGAGGATGCCGGCGACTGTGTTAATTGAGCGGAGGACGACATCATTTGCAAACGATTCGATTCCGGCGTATGGGCAATGCTTGTATAGTGCTGCGGGGGCACATGGAACAAAGACAGAACAGAATTGAAATTAGAGCAACAACAGCAGGAGGAGGAGAGCAAGAGAGATCCCTCTCTCTCTCTCTTATTGTGGATTCTCTCTCACTTACCATTTGCAGCACATCGCACTCCTTGGGCACAACGTGCAGCGTGAGCACCGCTGGCGTCTGCTTGATCATCGACACAATGGTGCTGTAGGCAATGCCAGCAATCGGCGTATTGTTCACCATTAGCACCCGATCACCAGTCTGCAGGTTAGCTTTATAAGCCGGTCCGTTCGCTTGCACCTCTTTGATGAAAATGGTCTCCATCGCTTTCACTTGGTATGGCGGCAGCGACGTTGGTGACGTTGGCTCCAAGCCGACGCAGGCGCCGCCGCTGCTGCTGCCTCCATTGCCTCCGCTGCTGCCGACAGCGTTCGTCGCTTCCTACACACAAAATACAAACAAACACAAAAAAAAAGAGTGCAAAAAATAACAAACGTGAAACGATCACCACAACAACAGTATGAATGGCAACAAGGAGAGCGGCTCAGAGAGCGAGAACGGAGAATGTGAGAGAGCAAGAGAGTGCAAAACTTGTAGAGAGCGCAACGAAACGTCGCTTGCAATAAAAGTAAAGTGAGCAAAACGCAAATTAGTGCAGAGAAAAAACCAACAACAACAAGAGAGAGAGAGAGAGCCAAAGAGAGGGCGAATCTTGTGTCTCGTTGATTTGTCACACCGAATGCGCAATACTCTCAAATGATTTCCAAACTTAACAATTTAAATAAACGAACAAATAAATCCGCATATGAAGAAAGAATTCGAAAGCTTTTCTGAAATCATTTATCATATATGCACACTTAGAGAGTATATTACCTTTGCCGTTGTTGCCCTATCATTCAAATTATAGCAATCAGTTTACACTAAAGTAACGACCAGTAAAAAAAAATTAGGATTTTCCATCTACCTTTAGTTTCAATAGATTTTATACTAATTTATGATTTAACTTCTTAGATCGAATAAAAATTGGATGAAGAATTAATTATCATTCATTCAATACTATTCTGATTTTTAACAGCTATCTCCAAGAACGTTTTATAAGTTTTAATAAAACGAAGATGCATTGTACATATGTACTAAAAACTCCTTTAACGGACAGTTCTTTAAACAGATATCTCTCTTAAGCGGACATCTTAGCTAAATTTATGTTGTAAAAAAACCAAGATGCATTGTATGTACTGAAAACTCCCTTAACGGGCAGATACCTCTCTTTAAGGCGGACACTCTCTGTTAGAAACACCCCCGTAACGGACACCTTTCTTAACGAAAGGACTCTCTAACGGACACTTTTCTATGAGGTCCGTGTATTTTTTTTTGCGAAGATTTTGCTTCTTATAAGCGACAACTTCCCTTCGCCGAAGATATACGTGTATACAGTGTTGGAAAAAATAATAGAGACCACACTGTATACCTTAGTATAATACTATATCAGTTATGCATATTATCAATCCCATAAACTGCTTCCCCACTGTACCCCTCTCTGCTCACACAAGTTGCACAATGTCGCAAGTTGAACAACACAGCCGATGGACTTCATGTTGCTGCGACACGAAAAGGGCAAAAAGAAAGCAGCATTTGGCTATTTGAATATACGACGCGTGCGTTGCGCTCACGTAACGGCAGCAACTTCAACGTCAACTGCGACTGCGACTGCAGCTGCGAAAAGCAAAAGTGGCAAAGGCAATCGATGACTAATTGAAGAAGTCAAGCCAGACCTGGCTCAGGCACAGGCTGAGGCACAGGCAACGTACTCCTAAGTAGCTTGCTGACCGGCACGGCGCGCTTGCGCTGCTCTCTCTCGTGCTCTCCACTGTTACTCTCTTTTGCGCTCTCTCAACTCTCCTGGCAGTGCTGCGACTGCGCTGCGCTGCTTACCTGGGGCCAGCTGGTGGCATCATCTTCCGGTGGATAGGCAATAAAGTGACGCAGCGTAAAGCCGAAGCCCTGATTCGGACCCCTCCGTATGATAACCAGCTTTGGTTGTATGGATGACGCTGCTATTGCCGCATTGTTAGCTGCTGCTGCCGCAGCTGCTGCTGTGCTGGGCGTCGCTGCTGCCGCCGATGCTGCTGCTGCTGCTGCTGTTGCATTCGAGTTTTGTAACATTTTCTGGAGAGTTTTGTTTTATTTATTTTTTTTTTTTGCTGTTTCCTTTTAGCTGTTTATTTTTATTTTTTGTAGTTGCTGCTCTCTTTTTAAGCTACCTTCGCTGCAGAAGATGCTTGCAGAAGGAGTTGGTGGTGTAGAAGGTGGTAGTGATGGTGATGGTTGTGGTGCTGGCGGTGCTATTGGTGGCGGTGTTGGTGGTGCTGTTGCTGGTGGTTTGGTCTAGTTGCTCAACCTGCTGCGGCTGCTTCGCTAGTTACGTGTTGCACCCTCATTTGGTTTAGTAGCGAGACAATTTCTCCCTCTCTCCCCGTCTCGCTACTATCCTCCTCTTTCTCCTTCTTCTGTTTTGGTGGGGTTACTGTCCACAATATGTGAGCCGATATTGGGGCGTCAGGACGCCCATTGTAGCGCTCCAGGAGAGCATAGCACCTTCTATCGGAACGTTGCAACTCCTAATGCATCTCGTGTTGAAACCTGAGTAAAAACAAAGAAACAGAGTTGATTAAAATCATTAAGAGAATCATTTTATAGCAATAAAGTATGTGTACAGTGGCAAAGATACGTAAAAAAACGAGCAAAAAAGACTACCTTCAGCATGCGGATTGTTTTATGCCCTTACAGGTTTGTATCTCCTCCGATCGTTTCAATACTAGTTTTATATATAGGGTGCAGAACCGAATGGTAATGTGTATCAGCACGGACAGACCTTCCCCTGTCGATGCTGATTCAGAATATATATACTTTATAGGGTCAAATATGTTTCTGGCCAAATTTAATATACCCTATGCAAGGGTAGAAAAACTACGCCTAACTATGTACACATAGTTTACAGGCACGCCCCCAGACATATTTCTCGAGAAAACCCCAACAAAAAAATTGGACAAAAATATCATCAAGTTGGCTTTAAACATACATCAATTTCATAGCTGAAAAGGGCATTGAACCGCAGTTAAGCGAAACGTCTTTATCATTTTGGCAGTACTCGACGTTTTATTGCCTTGTTTTTCAATTCGTACCCCCCCATATACCATATACTATATATATATATATATGTATGCGTATATCCCGTGTGTAGTGGCATTGTACTGTTGCTGCACTGTAACTGCGTTTTCATGACTCTCTCGACTCTCTGTGTACAGTTACTTAAGTGCTTTTTACTATAAAAGCCGAAAAGCTTAAAGACTAAAACACATTTTACAGCTTTAATTACACGGCAGGTCGGACATCATAAAGGCAAAAACAAAACTTAAAGAAACAAACACACACGAAAAAAAAAGAAGAGAAACAAAAATAATAATAAATGGTCGAGTGCGTGTGTGTGCGAGTGTGTGTGTGAACATTGACCGTCAAAATGTTGGCAGTTGAAAAGTGTAACACGCCTAGTCGCATTTGCCGGCCCCTTTCCCCCGCTCCCCCTTCCACTGTCCACAACGACTTCAGTTGGTAATTAACATAGCGTAATTTATTTTTACTTCTCTTTTTTCGTTATTAGTCTTAAGCTTAATATTTGATTCATCAGAGCGACTATCGTACACCCTATGTCAAAGGTTAATTAAGTCGGTTAAGCTGCTCTCGATACATTTTTTTTGTGCAGGGTATACACGCTGAGCTTGACCACCCGTTGAGCTGAATTCCATTAGCCGGCAGGGATTTGTGGACGGGTCAAAGGCAGGTGTGAAATAAACACACCACAGGCACGTGTGTGTGTGTGTGCGAGTCTCTGTGTGTGTGTTTGTGGTGTTTAGTTTGAAAAGATTTGCATTAGTGCTGTTGCCCGATCAACACCTACACCCCACCACACACCCACCCAACTCCCCTCAATCACCTTTTTTGCAGACCTTGAATGCGATTTTGTGGACGGGGAAGCAGCTTAACGTTTGCCACTATGGATTAGATGCACTTGCGTGCCTGCGTGTGCGTGTGTAGGTGTATGTGTGTGTGTGTGTCTTTTATTGTTTTATCGTAATGCGACGTAATTAAACAACAAAAGCGACAACTCAACAATGACAACTAGTGAATTAATACACGTGTAATTACCCCCAAGAGACAAGCAAAAAACCTATCGTTCAGATAGCTTAGCTATATAATTGTTCCCATTGTCATTGCCCGCACGTTTAGAGGAGGGTTAAGAGAGCAGTTAAACACTTCGTATTCAATTGCAGAAGCGAGCAAATTCAGCTCAAGGAGAACCAAATGAGTTTCATATTTATATTTAGATCTATCTACGCTTATCTCTCTCTCCCGCTCACTCTCCCTCATTCTCCGTATGCACATATTACAGTCGTATACACGGACAACAAATTGTAAACATTGTAAAGTATACTTCTTAAATAAATTGAGTAAGTAAAGTAAATCGATTATGATGAGCGATTGGTTTTAAAATGTTTCTAGGTAATATCATACATGTTCCTCCAACTACCTTTAATGACTTTTCCAATTTATGCCAACAAAGAAGTTTTTTTTTTGGTCGATAAAACAGAATCGATAGTAATAATATCGATAGTATCATGAGTGATAAAAAATGCGCTCTTCTCATAATCTTCTATCTACTTTTCATGACATTGCCAATTTAAAAGTTTCTTTTAGGTCGATAGAACAGAATCGATAGTAAAGATATCGATAGTAACATGAGTTTAAAAATGTATTGACCTTTAATCAAATTTCCAATTCATAAGCATATAGCAAAAGTTTTCCTTCAAGTCGATAAAACAATCGATAGTATCGATTAAAATGAGCGTTAAGTGCACTCTTCTCACTTTAAATAGTCATTTACCATAGATGGTATCGTATACCTCGATCGTATGCACGATATCTCTTGCAGTTCTATCGACTCAATGGGGTGAATAGTAAATGGTAAACGAGCCGATGATATCACGACAACGACGACGACGACAAACGAATCGCGATTATTGACTATACTTAACATTTGGTTTTCCTTCGTTTCAGTTCAGTGTTTTTTTTTTTTTGTTCTTCTCAAATACTCGTGATAACAATTAAATTGATTGTTTTGCACTACGAATTGAATCGAATCGAGTGGAATCGTAACGGCAGAGAGGGTTAGCAGTAGTGTAGCAGAGTTGAGAAAACAGGCCGAACGAGGGCTCAGAACATGCGTGTAATGAGCGAACAAACGGTAAAAGTAACAAAAAATCCAACTAAAGTCCCGCACATTACATCAATCAAAGCGTTTGTCTCGGGGGCGGCGCAACCAGTCAAGAAAATCAAAATCACAGCTAAAAAGCCTCAAAAAATAAAAAAAAAAACACAAAAACCCGAAACAACATTAGCTTAAATCGTATAAAAAAAAGGGAAACACGCACGATGAGCTCGTGAATGCCTCTGTGTGTGTGTGTGTGTGTGTGAAGCTGGAATGGTAAATGAATCTGGGATTCAGATCAAAACGAGACGAAAAGCTGTAGCAATTGCTGTGGGATTGTTGGGCTCAGAACTTGGCCCGATGATTCATTTGGGAACTTTGCCCTACAGACCCGACTTGACTTGACCCAATCCCGTTAGATCAGTCCAAAATGGTTAATTGATGCACAGCTGCAAACCGGGAATCTAGTTTAAGAGAAAAACTAATACGACGTACGATAAGCGGGCTCGCTCATCCTTGAAAGGTCTATAGATTAGTTTTAATCTCGCACTGAACCGATCCAAACGGAATCAAACCCTTCAAACTGCACATAGACAGTCTCTTCCTCCATCCCCCATCCACTCCACTTCACTCCCTTGGCAATATCACTTGTTTGTCTGCGATTATTATTATTTTTATAGTGTTTCCCCCCCCTTCATGTTGCCTCGCTCGAATCCCATTCGCTACTACTGCCTGGTGCCATAAATTGAAATTGAAATTGGCATATCGCATTTCTGATTCGAATATTTACAATAGCACTTATCGTAACGCGATTACGATTACAGTTAGCTTTTACATCTAGCCTGCTTCGAATTTCCCCTATACCATCCAACATATACCTACGTGCGTACGTCTCTGATAAACAAGGGCTTTGTCAGCAAAAGACACAGAGAGAGAGAGGGAGAGGGAAAGACAGTGAGAGGGGGAGAAAAGGGAAACGCATTCAATTACGTGCAATAACATATTCTTGATTTGTTTAAAACAAAAGAAATACAATAATCAAATTATCACTTGTATCTGCTTTATTAAGTGTTTTGTTCTTTATGCTTTTGTTTGTACGCCTTGCCTTGTCTATCTATCGAATTCGTAGAGTATGCTATATGTTGATAAAGAGAGCATGAAACAGAGAACCCGCCGGGCACAACAACAATACGTATAAACGAAAAGGAAAACAAAAAAAAAAACAAAAAAAAATTACCCGAGTCTATGGAAAGCTCCTACTATAAATCACAGAAGGAAGAGCCATTATATCTATATATAACTCTGACGTGTGAAGGAAGCGGTGATTGTATTCGAGCAGTAGCAGGTTCTGTTTATACACATATCTGATTTGATATACAGCTAAATAAAATATAACCCATATAATTTGTCCTTTTTAATCAATCTCAAATGCGCTGAAAATGATGTGATATACATCATACATGATCACACATAGTTCGAGTAATTCAATTCATCTATTTCTGAAAATATGCATCATTAAATGTTGACAAATTTGTTTTGGATTTGTAGCCAAGAAATTTCTATATTATATAGAAATCATTCATAAGAGTGGACATTCAATTTTGCTCTCTCTCTGGGCAAGATGAAGAACTTGAAAGAACTTGCGTATCTCAAGCAACATGTCGGGAGGTGTACAATTGTGAGAGAGAACCCTTCAACCCGAATCACTCACTCCACATCGAACTGGAGGTGCAGAAACATCGATGTTTGCTGAGGCTTTTCATGTGAAACATCGTTTTTTTTTTTTTGGTTTTTATTTTTTCTTTTTTTTTTTTTTTTTTTTTTTAACACATCGATTTACACCTTTACTTTAAACTCCATGAATTTTTTGGGGATTTCTCTGTGATCAGTTGCGGATATTATAATATATATACCTTTAAGGTTACATATGTAGATCCCTTTAAATAGAGATTGCTAATGCCATCTTGGAACATGGTTTATTGACTCCCCAAGTATTGACTTGTACTTGTACTGGCACTCGCATATTCATATTCACATTCATATTCATATTTTAGTCATATTCATATTTCAACTAGTATTCGTTTTCGTATTCGTCTACGCATTTCTAGTCGTATTCGTATTTGTAAAAGTACTCATATTCATATTCGTGGGTATTCATATTTGTATGAGTATTCGTATTCATATTCGTATACGTATTTTCTTCATATTCATATTCATTTTAATACTCATACTCATACTCATATTCGCATTCCTTGTGGTATTCATAATTCTAGTCGTATGCATATTCATATTCCTAGTCGTATTCATGTTTCTATTCACATTGGTATTCGTATTCGTTTTCCATACGCACATCAAAAGCATTCGCCGGCCCAGAACAAGTGTTGCGAGTATTTATCGACAACTCAAACAGTCGATCGCTTGATCGGTCAGTTCTCTGTTCGCTTGTCAGTATTTATATATCTTTCTATATGTGCATCTGTATTTGTATCTGTATCTGTACGTGTGTAGCTGTCTGTCTGCCTATCCGACTGTCTGTCTCATTGTTGACGTTGCCAGGAGCAGCATGACTCGAAGTGGGGCTACGATAGCACGGGATGGGATGGGATGGGAAGAGATGGTTTGGCGTGGCTCTGGCATGGCATGGTTATAATGTGGGCCTCATTTCTCAGTGCCATTCAACTTGTTGCCAAGTGAGATACGCAAAGATACAGAGATACACTAAGATACTCAGATACAGATACCGCCGTGCGAGGCAATGTACGCGCTGCGCTACGATGCGCCGCGCTGCGCTGCGACTCGCGGTTCACATTTTCAATTTGTTTTGTTGTTACGTTTATTTTCGAATTGTTTATTTAATGTTCTCTCTCTCTCTCTTTTTCTCTCTCTCTCTCTCTCTCGCAGGTCTTTTTGGGACGTGAGGAGCAGGGTGAGCAGGTGCCCTAGGAATCTTGAACTTGCTCTTCCTTCTACTCGCTCGAAAAGAACTTGGTCCAGTCGAGCCTTAATAATCAAATTTCTGACAATTGACGGCAAATCAATCAATAAGTCAAGTGTTAAAATTTGCCAAAAGATAGAGAGGGAGCAAGCTAGCGCGCTAGAGCATGTGCGAGAGACATCAATAGAGGCCTCAGATACCTTGACCTCATTCAACGACCTTTTTCTATGCCCTAAAAGGAAGAGGGAACGCGCTTTGTTGTGCTGCCTCACTGTGTGTGTATGTGCGGGTGCGCGCGCCTGCCTATGTCCGTGTGTGTGTGTGTGCGTGTGAAAGTGCAAGTGTTGCGTGAACTAAAACTGGGATTATATTAGCTGCGAGGCAATTGATGTATCGTTTTGGGATTATTTAGACTTTATATCACAACAACATCAGCAGCAGCAGCAGAAGCAGTAGCAGCAGAGGCAGTGGCAGCAGAGGCAATGGTAGCAGCAGCAGCAGAGGCAGCAGCAACATCATCAAAAGGTTTCCACGTTTACCGCCCCAAAACCAAAAGATACACATAGAATGTGAATATATAAGACAACAACAGCCAAAACAAAAAACCAACAAAGCAAGCTTATTGTGAATACGTGACTTGAAGATGCCCTGTAGCAATGAGTGGCGTAACCGGCAATGTACTAAAGTATCGTAATTTATATTAATTGTTATTATAATTGAGATGCTTTTTGCTTTTTATAGAGACTTCCCAATTTGTTTATATAAGCACTGAGGGTATAGTATACTCCAATTGGGGTATGCACATTCACACTAAATCTCTCTGTATCGCCATCAGAAGTTGCTCCAACATTTGCAGGGTATACGAACTGCGAGGCGAAAGCATTCCCCATAGACATGCGCCAAGGAAGCAATTAGAAATTCGCCATTGTTTTCTGTTTATTTGCTGCTTTTCCCGAGCTGTTTTTTACTTCCATCTCTCTCTCTCTCCCTTTCTTTCTCTTTGTGTGTGTGTGTGTGTGTGTGTGTGTGTGTCAATTGTCGATATTTATGAAAACGTATTCCGTAAGCAAATAAACACATACTGCAAATGCCCACAAAATAATCAATTTTTTTTTATAGTAGAGAACAATTGCGACGTATCGACATAGAGACGCGCATGACACAGCATTCGCAAAGGGTGGAACGGTAAGGGAGGGAAGAGAAGGAGCAGTAGAAGAAGAAGAAGGGAGTTGAATAACTGAAAACTAGCATTATCATCATAAGGCATAAGATTCTCGCATAACAAATGAACAATTCGCAAACTAACGACAATCGAATTGCAAACGAAGCAAAGAAAGAACTCAAGATTTTTGCAGAATCAAACGGCAAATTAAGCTACTCAGGGAGAATTGAAATTAAGTTAAATTGTGAGTTTACTATTCTGCAACAGGTGCATAGGCAAGTCGAAGAATGAGCGTAATGAAGAAATTCCACAGTCAGTACCATCAGTTCTTCTTCTGCTCATTTGAACAACATTTTTCCCATAATGCCTGTGTTTAATTACATAAGGAAATTTGTTGCTATTCAAATATTTCGATTCTATTTTCTTTTTGTTTTTGCTGATTTCAACGATTTAAAGAAAAATAAAATACCTCTTATAAGTATGTGATGATCGGAGTCCGTCCGCAGTGAAGGAAAAAAAAAAAGTGAAACTGAAACAAACGCGAAGCAGAAGGCAACACAAACAGCAGTGTCAGACTGCAAGAATGCTCAACTTAAAGATACTCTGTAGTAGATGTAATGATGCCGTAAGATAAAAGATACTTGTGTAGAACAAGAGAAATCATTTTATGATCTGCAATTGTTGATGTGGTCATGTTCCAGCGAAATGCACGCAAATTTCAAGATCTTTGGTAGTTCCTTTTAATTATACCCTACCCCAAGCGGTAAAGGGTATTGAAAAAAAATGCACGACACCCAACGCAGAATAAACAAACGTATTTTATAAGTAAACAAAAATGATATTGTACGCGCGCACTGCTTGAACCGAACTGATATAGAAAAAAACAAACGCAGAAACAACACACACACACACACACTCACACATTTGTATATTGTGGGGCGGGGACGCTATACTCCGTTTCATTTCGTTCCGTTCCCCTCCCCCCTCGAAGCGGTTAAACGTGCCGTGTGCTGCGAGTACGAAAGCAATACCAAGGCCCTGCCACGACCCCGGCGCAAGTTCGAAGCGTGCGAGACAATTGGAACTGATGCTCGAAAGAGCACAAAAAAAAAAAAAGCAACTACATAATATAAATAAAAATAATAAGAATAAAAATAATACTGCCGCAAAGACCTGCCCCAAAAAATGTGCAAAAAATCACACACACACACACACACAGAGAGCGAGCGAGCGATCAACCCGGAGAAATCTCTCTGCGCTCTTGTTAAAGCATTTAATTTGCAATTATTGAGGCCTTTGACCAATTTATTATAGAGAAAACGAGAAGAGATCAAGCAGAAGAGGCAGAAGATGAAGAAGAAAAAAGACTAAAGTCGTGTCCAGACTTTACAGACAACAACAACAACAACAACGAAAGCTTTGCCATTATGGACAATGTTGTTGTTGTTGTTGTTGTTGTCCTCATTGACATGATTTCGAGTTCAATTGAAGTGAACTGCGAAAATGGCGAGAAACAAATGCCATACAAATAGTCATCACACACACAGACGAACAGACATACAGACAGACAGAGAGACAGACAAATACCTAGCGAGTACCCCCAAGTATCCAAATACTTGACTCGATGTAATTGTTGGAACCCCCAACAAAAGTCAATGGGAAACCGCCAACTAAGCCAAATTGTATATGCATCGCAATGGTTTGTTGCTTGGCCTTGGAATCGATCGCATAATGAATAAATCGTTTGTAAACTAATCAAATTTTGAATGTAATATTGATTTGATAATTACAAAATTGCCGCAATTACAACGACTGTCGGCATTCTATTTCTTTTGCTTCTTCCCTGCTTCTAGTTCTTATCAAATTGCTGTGTCCCTTTTGAGACTTGGAAACAATGCGCAATTAAAGCCTTGCAAACAAAAACAAAACCAATCCCCTTCCCCAGCAATTTGCGGTTTAGAACGACCTTTGGATTATGGGTGGGTGGAAATACGTGTAATACAACAAGTAATTGCATTCATCAACATGAATCATCAGTAACATCGAGAGATACTCAAGTATTTATGAGCTAAACGACAACAGATAATGCACGTGTATGTATGTCATACGATCCATTTTCCCTGTGCAGACCACAAAGGTCAAGCTTATTATTATTATTTGGCGAGTATAGCACTCATATAGGATATAAAATAGTTCACTTTAGGTGGGGATAATATAAGGACGAGCTAGTAAATTGCAAACTCTACTTAAAAGCTTTAAAAGCATATGAAAGCAACACTCAAATATAGTTTTAAACTAAAGTTACGGCTTAAAATAAAGCTCTATAGTTAAACAACAAGAAAGAAGAATAATAACAACAACAAGAAAGAATATAAGAATAATAAGAATAATTTAAAGGTTAAATTTAAAGCCTTATAAACTTATAGAAAGCTCTCAAATTGAAGTGGCTCTTAAGCAGAATTTAAAATCCTTAAAAGCTCTCATACTTTGTTTACTACTGTTAAGCTGCAACACTGAGCTTTATAATCAAAATAAAGCTTGACTTAGAGCTTTGCAGCTTAAGCTGTACGTTTAAGCTAGAAAAGAATCATAGAAAGGAAGAGCAGCAGGAAGAAGAACACGTCTCATTAGTAAATTGAAATCTAAAACCTTAAAAGCACATGAAAGCTCTCATATTAAAGAATTTTAAAGCTTGTGTTAGAACATCAAGCAAAGCTTTATTTTCTGAACAGTTAGAACTGAAGTAAGCTCAACACCAGATGAAATTGACAATCCTAGAGTTGCCCAATAAACTTAAAATTTCTTTATATAATATATAGATGGCATTCTATAATCCCCGCTAATCGTTATATATGATTCTAAAGCAGTATTAAAAGCTCTTGCTGCACTTAGGTAAACGTATACCATAATTAATGTTTAGATCGTCAACTTAATCCTCTTACTTTGGCATATCATTAACGGGATTAATCTGCTCTACAGATAGAAGAGTCCAATCCAGGGGAATCGATTACAGCGATTCTATAATTTATGAACATTCACAGTTGGCATTTGCCATTTATCTTGCTCTTCTTGGACCCTTGGAAGGGTCTGTCTCAAGTGTTTACTGTGTGTACGTTGCACAATGGGAATCTGTAGCAAATACACACACGCACAGGCGCGCACACACACACAGGCACAGTCACACTCACGTGCACGCATATGTATATTTAATTTCATAATGAAGACCCTGAGTGCAGGCGAGTACTCATGCCAATTGAATAGCTAACAACCCCCTAGGCAGGGGGCTTGGCACAGTGGGCAGGCGGGCAGAAGGGGGCAAGCATTGAGCTTAGCCATAAGCAAACTTCAGGCTGGCCAGGACTGCATCCACTTTAAAATCCATTTATGAATGAAGCTTTTTCGGGGGGTGGACAGTTGGCGGCGGGGGTTGGTTTTGCATTTAAGGGTGGCCCACTGCTGTGGGGTGTGGTATTGGTGGTTGCTGCCGCCCCACCCCACCATCAACAGACCATGCGTGTGCGGGGCATCCAAAATCCCCTTCGGCTTGCAGCAAAGCCCATTAATAATGAGTGTTAAAATGCAATTGAGACTTTTTCTCTCTACGCCGGGGGATACCCCCTCACAGCGGAGTCGAGGGCACCCACAAGGGTTGCACAGTTCCAAAGTTGCCACATGCACATGCATAATGAAGCAGTGCCCAAAAAAAAAAAAAAAAAAAAGCACGAAAGCTACTGTCGAGTATGCTTGACTGTCATATACCCGACACCAACTTTCTTACTATTTGTAGCATACTTTAGGATGCGGTTTGGAAATTAGTAACTCTTAAAATTGTTTCTTAAATAACTTCAATATTAATTATACGATCGTAATCAAATTTGTAGAAATCATTTGGGGCCTTGATAGTTATTGTGTTTACCATAAATGAAGTGTCCTGCATTAAAAATACGCTTGGAATTCAGTTTTTACTGATTTACAGAGGCGGAAGGGGCGTGGCCAAGATCTTAAACCAACTTGATTTGCATGCAGAGTTTTGACCTTTTTTTTATATTTTTTTGGTAGACCCATCTCTAGTATTCTCCGAGATCTAGACGTTCATACAGACAGACGGACAGAGAATTATTCTTGTATCGACTGGGCTCTTGATGCTAATTACGAATATATTTATTGTAGTTTGTGGGGTCTGCCACGCCTTCTTCTGTCTATTATTTACATTTTGAAACAAAATTAAAATACCCTTTGACCCTATGGGTAACGGGTATAAAAACAGCAACAAACAGTCAATATCGTAGTAGTCGCTTCCCTAGACTAGAAACCAGACTAAGCCAAGCTACTGAGCTACCCGCTACAGACCCCGTCCCCGTTCCAGCTGCGCTCCTTTTGTCCTGGCTGTGCCTCTGACTGCAGCTTTGGGTCGGAGTCGGGGTCTGGGACTGGGTCTGGGTACAGTCGTCGCGTCGCGAACGGCCCGCGGGCATTGATAAATTGGATGCACAACTAAACGAGCAGCTCCACAGCCAAGCTGTCTCTGCAGCAGAGTCAGTCTCTCTTTCTCTCTCTCTCACTCTCTGTAGTTGCCCTCCTCCTCCACCTCCCCATCTCTTTCTCTACTCTGCCACTCTCTGCTTGACTGTCTCTTTCTTTCGAGGCCACGTCGCTGCTGCTGCTGCTGCTGTTGCTGCATTCGGTTCAATGCAATTTGCAATTGCAAGAGAGAAGCTGATGATGATGAGGCTGAAGCATAAGAAGCAAACGAAGCAGAAGCAGCAGCAACAGCAGAAGATGAAGCACAAGATGATGATGATGATGAAGAAGTTGAGACTGCAACTGAGACGAAGAAGGAGAAGGAGACTGCAACTAAAGCTGAGGCAGAGACTACTCCAACTGAGGCAGCGGCAGCGACTTTGACTGCCAGTGGAGGCAGCTGGGTTGAACGGTTCAAGGACCAGGCAGGCAGGCAGGCAAACAGGCGAGGGGGAAGGCAGCCAGGCACAGCCGGAGAGGATGGCAAAACAGGCCGAGGCCAACTGAGACGGAGGCCGCTAAACCGGCTTCGAGCGGAGAGCAAAGCAGAGACTCAACTGGAGGAGGACGACGCAGGCGCGTCAACAACACCAACAACATCAGCAGCAGCAGCAGCAGCAGCAGCGACAGCGACAACAGCAACAATAATAACACAATGCATATTTCATAAAGACGTAAAATCGACGCTGCAGATGCTGCAACTGCAACAACGGCAGCGCAGCTCGACTTCAGCTGCAGCAGCACCAAGTCAACGATGTTGCCTCTGCTGCTGCAGTTGCTGTTGTTGTTGTTGTTGTTAACTGGCAAAAGTAGTTACATTGTCAGACAACGGAAATTGCGCACATAAAACGCCGAGTCACAAGCAGAGCCAGAGCCAGAGCCACAGGCAGAGACATAGACAGAGATCCCCAAGCTGAAGTCGTATCGTATCGCAATCGAATCAAATCGAATCGATATAGTCGTGGAACACTTTGCGCCGCGTCATTTGAGGGCCCTGGCAATCTATTTGGATGCGACTGCAATTGGCAAACGTTTTTATCTATTGATTCGCTTCGAGTAATTTCCTGTGCAGCTGAGCCCCAACCAACCAGGCATGCAGGCTGGAGAGGAGAGCAGGAGAGCAGCAGAGCAGGAGAGGATTGCCAACTGCTGTCAGATTAAACAGATTGTTTATACCCAAAAGGGACCTTTAATGATACGCACTCAGCACACGACGACGACGACGTCGAGTCCAATGAGTTTGCTTATTGATCTAGTCGAGAGTTCTCCCCTCTATGCCTCCGTAACTCCCTCATCCGTTCGAGCCCTATTGAACCGGTTCGATTTGATATTGTCTTGTTTTCATACCCAATACACATGAGGTGGCAGGGTATTACTAGTATTAAGACTACCTTCTGCATGCCGAAAGTCTTATGCTCTTGCAGGTTCTTGTCTCCACCGATTGTTCCAATACTAATTATATATAAGTATATATATATATTATATATAAATTGACTGACTAGAAATCCTTTACAACGACATAATGAATGCAACTGGCAGAAGGAGTCATCTGCGACCTAACAAAGTATAAATTTGCTTGACCCTGTCCGTGGGAACACCTATATCTCAGTGACTATAACAGTTAGGGTCATCAAATTTGGTGCCACTATGTCTCATTATGTCACGCAGCTAAAGTTTATTTTACAATTCGGTCACGCTTGCATCTGCCTTCTTAAATATATAATAATCGAATGGCAAGCGTAATATCACGGCTAAAACGTTCATTTTTGGTGTGCACAACTATTATGATCATTCAAAGGATTTTTGGGGGCGAATGAGTAATTTATATAGAAGTTATTTACGAAATTATTTCAGTAGTTGTACAGAAAGTATCGCCTCTAAGTATGCAATAGAGGGAGTAGGGTATAAAATACACTCGACTGTAGCTTTCTTAATTGTTTTGCTGTCCTTATAGCGAGTCCCTACTGTACTTGTACTCTAGCCAACTGTCAACTCTAATCATATTCCTTAAACATATTATGTTTTCGACCTGCTGCGTTTCTCCTTCTTCGTCTTTGCTTTCCTTTACTTCGCTTTCTGGCTTCCTTTTTCGACAATTTCGATCGATATTTTTACTGCCAACATTTTGTGGGTTCTCTTGGTTAATGTGGCTGCTTCTGCTTCTTCTTCCTCTACTTCTTCTTGCTGCTTAATGTTGTTCCTGTGTTTGTTGTCCTTGTTGCTTTCACTGTTGTTGTTGTTGCTGTTGTTGTCAGCGTCAACGGCAGCAACAACAGTTAAAACACAGTAGCAACTGCCATTGTTGTGGTTGTTGTTGCTGTCAACGTCGAGTGTTGTTGTTCTCCAACGCATTTGCGTTGCTCTGCTTTGCTCTCTTGCTCCTGCCCCCACTGGCTCGCTTTCTCCCTCTCCCTCTACCCCTGCACCTTCACCCTTACCCGCCCCTTCGTGTTCTCTCTCGTGCACTCTCTGTTTGTTCAGTTCCAATGTATGTCTGCACTTTTTGTTATTCCATATTGTTGTTGTTGTTGTTGCTGTTTTTTGTGTTTCTGGTCGCTTTTGTTTTATTGTACAGTCCAACAGGCAGACAGACAGTCATACATATCTGTATCTCTAGCTGTTGCTGTATCAGTAATCTCTAGCTGCATGCTCCATATCCGTAGCCGTATCTGTTCCTTCATTGCCTGTGCACGTGTCTCGCCCACCACCCACAGAATACGACTGATACCAGCCTGGTCCAGGCCTCGTCTGACTGTGTTTTCGCACTGACAATCATCAGATAATCACAGCGCTTGAGTTGATAATGGCGACGTTGATGACTTTGAACCACACAGAGCTACCTGAGTCAAGTAGAGAGAGAGAGAGAGAGATAGAGAGGGAGACAGCGGGATGACACGTAAGGGTCGTCTCCCCTGTTTCCGTCTCTCTTTCTCTCTCACTCTCTGTCTCATTGTTCCTGCTGCATTTCCTTTCCGAAACTCTTCCGGCCTGGCGTGAAATGTAATCACATTGACAAAGCCTCGACACGACTTGACTTGACTTCACTCAGAGTCAGAGTCGCCCTATGCCGGATACCTGCGTGCGTGTTCCTCAGCCTCTTGCCCCGGTTGTCGTTCAGGTGTCGGATTGCAGGCTGCCACAATGGTCGCGAATGTTTCTCCTCCCTTTCCCCCTTCTTTCGCTGCACCCTTTCAGTTGTCATGTGTGTCCATGCGTTTGTTCTTCTTTCCCTTTATGCAATCCCATTGTTTGGCCAGGCGATAAGCTCGCGAGCTGATTGCGTTGGCTTGTCCCATTTGTTTGGCCAGTGCCAGTGCCAAGTTTATCACTCGACACAGCAACATCGTCGTCGTCGTCGTCACTCGTCGCTTATCCCTGACCATGAAAGCAACGACGATAGCACAGGAAGCTGTAGTTGCTCTTACGTAATGCAGGTTCTCCTGCAAACTGATCTTGCAACAGAGTAAGTACAGTGAAGTGTCGATAAAACGGATAGAAAACAGAGCAGAAAAAGAAGAGTAGAAAGAAGACTTTGTGGAAGGGATCAGGTATAATACAGCATAACAATCTCAATTAAAGACTCTTTTCTTAATGGATGGAATCAAGTATATATATGAAAGGTTCTTTATTTGCAATACAATTTTCTATTTCTCTTGTAAAAACTCTTCTTTAATAAACTGACTAAACCTATAAATACTTAAGCCTGATCTAGTTCGTTAACAGAACTCTATGCTCTTTATGAGTTCCGGCTAAAATGCTTAGTAACCTTCACAGTTTGTTGTCGTTGTTCTCTCTCTCTCCCTCTTTCTCTCTTTGTCTCTCTTTCTTTGCGTTTTGCCTTTTTGGCGATAAGGTGAAATTCTAATGAAATGACAAACGTTGGTTAACTAACGGAACTGCGACAAGTGCAAGACACGACAACAAGTGCTTGGAAAAGCAAACGCGCTCTTAGAGAGCAAGAAGAACGTACACACACACACACACACACAGATACATGCACTGACGAGCTCCGGAAATGTCTTAACAACAACAACAACGACTAACAGCAACAGTAACAACACAAAAAGTATGAATAAAAAAAGAAATAAAATAAAATAGCAAAATAATACAAGATATTTTACTTCTTTTCATTTGTAGAGCGCTTTCGTAATACTTTTTGTGCTTTACTTCAGGTATTACAACAAAAAAAGTATATAACAGAAGGCAGAAAGAGGTATCCCTAACCTCACAAAGTATAAATACTCTTGATCATGTTCGTGTGAACATCTAGATCTCAGGGACTGTAAGAGCTAGGGCTATTAAATTTGTTGACACTATGTCTTCATGTAATACGCAGCTAAAGTATGTTTCAGACTTTGGCCACGCCCCCTGCTGCTGCCCAAAATCGATAAAAATCGAATTGCACGCGGCAGTTTAAAGTAAGAATTAATACAAATCAACATTCAAGTAATTAGTCTAGTTGTTTAAGATATTTACAGTTGGAATATGCCCTGGATGAGTATATAGATGAATGGCGGGTATATCACAGTCAGACTATTGCATTTGCAACTTGCTTTCTGTATGTTTGCATGTGGTACAAAGCGCATGTGAGGTTATGTCATCATACCTTTATCGTGTTATTCAGTCATGCAATAACAGGCGAATGCGAACAACACAAATACAAACAGCAATAGAAACAGCAACAGTAGCAGCAATAGCAGCAGCAATAGCAACAGCAACAGCAACAGCAACAACAGCAGCTGCAGCAGTAACAAATTGTTAAGTCTAGTATTTAAATTGTATAACGTTGTATATTTCACGCGATTTGCGGACAGTTGACAAATGGCCAGCAAGTGCAGCCATAATAACAATACAAACAACAACAACAATAATAACAACAAGAATGAGTGTCAGTGAGTAATGCAAAACTGGATTGGCAAAGGGTTCCCGACAGCACTCATCAGCATGATAGATACGAGTAGTAGATATGCACATTACGATCGCAATTGTCGCCGGGTGAGTGCACACACCATGTGAAGTTGCCTCATTGAAGTTGAAGTTACCTCAACCTCGACTAATGATGAGACAGAGAAGAAAAAGAACTCTTAACCCCACAGTGCTCTCTCTCAATACTTGCTCTGCTGTAAGTTCTTCACTTTCGATTTCATATAACATCATAAGCAAAGCTTAACCAGTTTAATGATGCCTCAATCGATAGTTCGAAAACGGAATCTGCTTAATTGAAGCATCAAAATGATCAGCCAAGTGGGGTCTATCTCTCTCTCTCTCCCTCTTTGGGGCAACCCGTCGAGGTAAAAGTCAATAGATAATTACACATAATGAGCAAAGAATTACAATTATTGCAACAATGCTTCGAGTGTAGTCCGGGCTAATGCTCAACAATAATAACGGCAACTGTCCGACAGCAACAGCAACAACAACAACAAAAACAAATGTGTCCAAATCACGATTGTAAGAAATCAACTTTATGTTGTTATTGTTATTATTTTGGTTGCGACCAACAACATGCAAAGAGAGAAGCACAAATGAAGTTAACCAAAAACTACTGAGTATCAAGTGAACTTTAAGTGGGTGACTGTCTAAATACCCTGTAGATATATAGAAGGGTGTTTAACTTTAGCATTTACCTTGATGTAGACAGTGTAAGGCTCTAGAAGAGTGAAGTATTTCTAGATAATCCCCAATCCTCAGTGAGTTCTACCCGAACTGTTCCGCTAACCCCAAAAAAGAGTTTCAATTTAAATGCACTTCATTATTACATACCCCTTGGGAGCTGTACGAGCGAGTGGGGGGAGGGGGTGTGGTCGCTAAGTACAGGGTATAAGCGCAACAAAAACCTCGAGTGCAACGAAATAAAATTAACAATTACATAAAACCTTGAAGCAGTCGCTACTCTCTCAACATGGCATATGGTTCGATCGGTCGGGCATGGGAAACTGTCTTCGCCTTTTTGATGGAATCAACCGATGAACCGAACGAGAGCGAACGAAACGGAACGAAGCACGAACACACGAACACGAGCCTAAAAACCCATGGACGAACAAGAGATCGCACTCGGATACGGAACAAATGAACGAACGAACTTGCTTAGTTGCTTGATTAACCTTCTTTTTGATTACAATATTTGAGTAGAGTAGATTGTTTATTTTTTTTTTTTTTTTTTTTGTAGTTTTTAGTAAGGTTTCAAGGCGCAGCGTATAGGAAATGAATACACGGGCAATTACTGCAGTCAGCTCAGTAATTGCAAGCGATAAGTTAACGAAAGAAATGCACAGTTGGAAATCAGAATTCCCTACTGTCTCTGTCTCTCTCTCTCGCTCTCACTACAATTCTCAGGGTCATTTACTGCTTAACGTTTAGTAAATCGTTTGGGTTGCATTCCGAATTCCTCTAATTATGAAATGAGTATGCAGAGGCATGAAAAGAGAAGGGATATGGAAGGGAGTATAGAATGTGTTCTCATGCCATTGTTATTTATGACTGACTTTTGGCTTTTATATTTCTGGCATTTAAAGAATAACGCCTTCTATAAGTATAAGATATATAGCTATGTGTACATGTGTGAGACACACACAGACACACGCGCGGTCTCCGATGCGTATTTTGTTTATTTATTCGGTCTGTTTAAAAAACGTATTTTTTTTTTATTTGCTTAAGACCTTTTATTTGCTATCATTGTTATTATGTGTTTTTCGGTTAATTAACGCTATTTTATTTGCTCAAAATAAAAAAGAGGTTGCAACTTCAAGATCCTCCAATTGAGTTGTGGTAAAAAGACTGTGTATTTTAACAATATAATGTCTAAAAGAAACAACAACAGTGGGGATTGAACTCTTGAGTTACTGATCTACACGAAGAGAGAGGAATAGAGAGAATGAGGGAGGGACAGAGAGCGAGAGAGAGCAGAGAAGGTCGCTTAAACCCAATTTGCATATGCCCTTGCTAACAGGAATTGTGAGCTTAAGCTGAGAGCAACGAGGCAAAAGCACAAAGAGAGCAACTGAAGAGAGAGATAGAAAGAGAGGGAGACAGAAGGCGGGGAAAAAGGAACGATTCGAAGCTGCGAACGAGATGGTAAAAAGCAGGAAGACAACTTTCGCTGTTCGCTGTAAGTACAACGGGAAATGAGACCGTGTGTGTGTGTGTGTGTACGTAAGACACCAACATCATCAAGCCAAAGAGCAACAACAACAACAACAATGCAGAATATAGAAGCTGCACAATGAGTTGTGGAGCTCGTTCCCCAATAGGTTCAATTGAACGGGTCAGACATCGCACTCGAGAACTAGAGCTACCTAGAGAGAAGGAACTTGAGAATGAATCTCTAAGCTACTAGATGCAATAGCGGTACTTTCTAACAACTTCTAAACAAAAACAACAACAACAACAACAACAAGAAAACAACTTGTGCTTGAAATTGAACAAGTCCCAAAATGAGCGAGTAATTGAACCTGATTCTTTAACGAAGAATGGCTGGAGGAATGGAGGGAGGGAGAGAGTGCAGTGGCATGGAGTGTGGAGAGTGGCAGGTAGCGTGCAATGCATGTTTATATTTACAGAAGCACAGAAATACAATTTAAATAGTGCACAAATAAACAAAAAGTTCAAAATCATTTCAAAAAACAGACTTACCAAAAACAATGTAACAGCAATGGCAGCTTTAATAGTGCTCCCGAATCGCATACGCACATGCACAGTGGGACCAGTTGTTGTAGTTGTTGTTGTTGTAGTTGTTGTTGTGGATGATGTTGTGGTGTTCCCTTTAAAGAGCGTTAAAAAGGCCGATAACTAGATTAAGATTAGTGCTAAAAAAACGCGCCACAAATTAAGTCTTGGCCGGGCAGGCTATGAAAATGCAGACACACACACACAAACACACACACACTTAGAGTAAAGGAGAGAGAGAGGGCACAGTATTTTTGGTAGCGCTTCCTCTTTCTCGTGTGGCGCGCACGCATAAAAAACACACGCACACATCCTAAACAAAGAAGAGAATGTGGAGGAGATGGGGATTATGATGATGATGATGATGATGATGTTGAAGACACGATGCTGAAGCTGATGATGAGGATGTTGTTGACTCTCTCTCTCTCTCTCTCTCTTTGCTCCTACGCTGCCGCAGCAGCAGCAGCAGCAGCAGCACAACAAGCAGCGGCAGCAGCAGCAGTTTCTTCTTTTTCTGCTTTGGTAACTATGTATTTTACTTCAACTTGTTCATTTTCAATGAAAAGCACAAAAGAAAGAACGACAAAAAAATGGCAAAAAAAAAAAACAATAACAAAAAGCGATTTTAATGCGCGTCTTCTCAATATGCAAACTTTGCAAAAGTTTGACATTTCATTTCTTTCACGTTGCTGCAGCATTTGTTGTTGCCATCGTCTTCTTATCGTTGTTGTTTTCATTATACTCTGCTGCTTGTGTTGCTCTGCTTCTTCTTCTTCTTGTTGCTGTTGTTGCTGCTGTTGATGTTATTGCTGCGGTGACACTGGCGTCGGCATCAATGGCTGCGGCGACGACGGCAACGGCAACGGCAACAACGTCGACGGCGACGACGAAGGCGGCCACACGAGCATTAATTGGCGGCGTCGCCTCCAACACTTTGGCAAAATTGTGGGCAAATGATGCTGCTGCTTCTGCTGCTGCGGCTGCTACTGTGCTGCTGCTGCTGCTGTTGCCCCCAACACAACACCCCCCACAACCAACACAATATTCTTCATATATTTAGACGCACTTTTTTCTCGCCTTTTTTTGCTACCAGCAAATTTCACACACGCACAACAATTCACGATTCCGATTCCGATTCACGCGGGCGGCGGTAGGTAAAGAAAGGCAAAGGCAGCACACTTGTTGTAGCAATTTGATGCATTCGATTTGTGTTATCACAACTGTATTTGTGTGCGCATGAGTATGTTTCAGCACAGTAAACTTATTTGTTTGCATTTGCAATGTGTAATGCGGGTGTAAAAAAAAATAACAAATTATGCTTTTCTTTTTGTCCGGAATTGCATCCGCTTGTCGAGCGAGCGCTTGAACGTATGAGTTAGGGATGGATAAGCGTATCGATAGTGGACAGTGTCGGCTGTGTCGATATATCGGCGATGCAACGAATGCAGTTGCTTATCGATGTTCCGTGAGATGTGAGCTAAACATATATCGATAAATTGAATTATACTGCTCTGCAATCCAATATCAGCCCGGTCAATTTGAGTGCTACTGCACTCAAAGAAAGCGAAGGTAATAAGAATAATCACATAAACACAAATTATTTATGATGATATCAGGATTTGAAAAATACAAATTAAATAGATGTGAAAAGCGCGACAAAATAATTGTTAGAAATATAATGATTAAAATCAAACTCGAAACTAAAAAAAAATACCAGCATATATTATTTTGAAAAACTTTTTTCTTTAGAAATATGTTGAAAATATGTGATATTATTTACTTTTTATATTGTTTGTGATCAAATTATATTAAATATTTTTAATGCTGTACAACCATTCCCAATGCAATCGATACTATCGATAACAATAACGAAATAATGGTGCGGATGTCAACCACTAGCCAGACAGCGACAAACGAACAGGCCAAAAACGAGAAAGAAATGAGAAATAATTGATGGAAAAATTGGTCAGCCCCGAAACGCAGCGCAATATCAAATATCAAAGTGGACTCCAATTGGTCTGGCCGCCAATGGTCGAGTTGAGGTTGGTGTCAAGAAACGCAGTACGCCGTTTGGACGTTCGGAAGATGTGCGCAGCGTTTGCCTTTGCATTTGCAGCGATTCATTGCTGGTCGATATAAGCAAAAGAGCCTGCAAAACGATCCCAGTCCCAGTTCCAGGCACAGGCCAACAACAAAAGCCAGCCAGCCTTATGTCTGTGTCGCAGTGAGACCAGGTGACAAACACGCCCACACAACAGCACACACAGACAGACATATACACACACACGTACGCAGGCACGCAATTGCATACAACGACAAAACCGCATACACGCATCAGCTGGCAGATTGGAGACTGCAGTAGCATCGAACGACAACAGCAACAGAAGGCAGAAGCAGCTGACGATGGCCGCCGCGTCGCCAGATGCACTGCAGGCTACCTATGTAGACTTTAGCGAACTTGCGCTGCGCGAGGTGAGCATCATCTATATAATGTCAACTGCTATATCATACATTCACGCGGTTCTTCTTATAGAAAGTCGGGCACGGATCCTACGGTGTTGTCTGCAAGGCAATATGGCGCAATCAGCTGGTGGCTGTCAAGGAGTTCTTTGCCAGCGCCGAGAAGAAGGACATCGAGAAGGAGGTCAAACAGTTGTCGCGCGTCAAGCATCCCAATATAATTGCACTGCACGGCATCTCGTCCTATCAGCAGGCCACATACTTAATTATGGAGTATGCCGAGGGCGGTTCCTTGCATAATTTTCTCCATGGCAAGGTGAAGCCAGCTTACAGCTTGGCCCATGCGATAAGTTGGGCACTCCAGTGCGCCGAGGTATGCCCCCATGCTGTTATGTGGAAATTTGAAAAATTTATATAATAGACTGTGTGATTGTGTTTCCAGGGTGTCGCCCACCTGCATGGCATGTCGCCCAAGCCCCTTATACATCGGGATCTGAAGCCACTTAACTTGTTGCTGACCAATAAGGGGCGCAATCTTAAGATTTGTGATTTTGGCACTGTGGCTGACAAGTCCACCATGATGACAAACAATCGTGGCAGTGCTGCCTGGATGGCCCCCGAGGTGTGTAGATGATTGATTCATTCCAACTTAGAAAAACTCAATGAAGAAAGAAATCCATAATCATATTGACTTTCTACTTACAGGTGTTTGAGGGCTCCAAATACACAGAGAAGTGCGACATCTTCAGCTGGGCCATTGTTCTCTGGGAGGTGTTGTCGCGCAAGCAGCCCTTCAGGGATGTCGACAACGCCTACACCATACAGTGGAAGATATACAAAGGTAAGTGGATGCACAGAGAAAGAGAGGGAGATTAGCTTTAAAGAGCTTTTATATAAACTCTCATTGTGATAGGTGAACGACCACCAATGCTGGAAAAATGCCCGCCGCGTATTAAGCAATTGATGTCTGACTGCTGGAAGACGGCGCCAGAGGATCGACCCTCAATGAAATACATTGTTGGCATTATGAATGAGATTATCAAAGACTATGCAGGCGCTGACAAGCCATTGGAATACGCGTTTGTTAACCAACAGGTGGGTTACCTGATTGAGAGATACAACATATATTAATTGATTGAACGTTTGATTGATTGCTTGACTTGCCCTTTCCGTGTAGATTGTGACCAAAGAGAGCGAGGGCACTTTGCCTGCGCAATATGACAGCCAAAGTCATAGTTCCAGTGACATGAGCCTGGGATCAACACAATTGACGCCCATCAATTTGCGCGGAACAGCGACTGAGACTGGAACAGGAACAGGAACTGGAAGTGGTACAGGCTTTAGTAACAACGAAAATACCTCATCTGAAAGAACGCCCACCAATTCGGGGCAACTAGACAATAATGGACATTTCCGTGTGGGGAGCAGCAATCGCTGGGGTGCCATACCCGAGGAGGATAGCAGCGAGAGTCAGATTGCCGATAGCTTTAATTTACGATCATCTGCCGAGGCATCGAAACGTTTGGAGACCATACGCAACGATATGATACAAAATGCCGGTAGAACAATGGAGGTGCTTACCTTAGAGGTGGAGGAGCCGGTGCGTCTAATCAACATAAACGAGATTATCTCACAATATATGTATATTTGATATTCTTCCCTTTGCAGATTGGCTTCGATTTGAGTCGCAGCGAGAGCAACAGCAGCAGTTTGCATGGTGAGTTCATGATTGCAACTGTTGTCGATGTGTAGATGTTGTCGTCGGCGTCGTTGTCATCGTCGCCGTCGTCGTCGTCGTCTGGTTGTCTATGCGAGTGAATCACACGCACATTATCACACTCTTTTGGATGGGCACGATTGTGGCATCTAAATTGTTGTCGTTGTTCGCGTTGTTCTCGTTGTTGTTGCGAATAGCTCAGCGCATTGTCAGCTTTGCATTCTGTTGAGTTACATCTGCCACATGGCAGCTGCCTGAGTTCTTGGGGTCGACAGCATGACGCACCAACAGTAGCAACACCAACAGCGACAGCGACAACAGCAGCACAAATCTTAATCGTATATAAACAATGTGCATGCCATCTCGCTCTAACCCGCGCGTCGCAACGTTTAATTGCTCGATTTTTGGTTAATTAGTCACTGCGTTGTTTTTATTATGCAAAAGCATTTTGAGAACATTTTTCAATTGGCAATGATGTCTCCGTCTCTGTCGCCGCCACCCATCGCCATCTCTTCCTCTCCCTCCCCCCTCTCTCTCTCTCTCATTCTCGCTGAGTGTTATAAATATGCGATGCGCTCATGCAATAAGTAGTAAAATAGCAAAACACAAAAAGTGCAATTTCAATAATGCACTCGGCCAATGAATACCCCCTATCCTAGTAGCGACGATCTCATTCCCCTCATTTCCGCGCACCACCCTTACACACTGTGAGAATGTAGACCGCATATGCCAAAGATGCCAAAAGGCTGATATGCTGATCTGCTGATCCCTTGCTATGTGTGGTGCGCGCTAATAAATCCTCGACTAAGAGTATATTTATTATTGTGGCGACCATTTCGAGAAGCTATAAAAGCTTTTGAGAAAACTGAAACAAAAGCACTTGAAAGAGACTGTTTCGAGTTATTTTCATAGTCGGTAATATGTAAGATTCAAGAAGAAACATTGTGTTATTATAATATTATTTATTCTCATACTTTTAACACTTTGTTCGGACTTGAACCTATTATTTCCTTTTATTAGTAAGTACTTCCGATTGAACTCAAAAACTACTTGTTAAATTTAAGAAGCCTGAAAGCAGGGTTGCATTAGAAGTTCGTGTTTCGGGGGATTCTTATAGAATTCGTTGTAAAATTACAAAAGGATTAAGTTTAATTGTTTGATAAATAACTTTGTTTTTTAGCTATAGGCGAATGTTCTGTTAGCCAAAGATTTATCTTTATGGTGTGACCAGATTACGAAAATGTCAACAAAAATTTTAGAAAACATATGTCATCAGGCAAACGGCAACGAAACTAACTCAACAGTCCGTTCGATTACAGGGTATATTCACTCATAGTTGCACATTGCGTTGCACAATTATCGTATTGTGTAGATTGACCGGCTGGCTTGCTTGCTGGCTGGCTGGTCGGCAATTTCGGGCAGATTTATAGACATGACATGCACCGTCACCACAGCCGCGGCCGCCTCCTTGGACGCAGCATAAACACACGCTAAACGAAATGAGTAGGAAAAATCAAATGCAAAATCGACTAATGGCCAAGAGGCAACGCAGACACGCACACGCATACAGACAGGCAGGCAGGCAGGCATACACACGCATGACGAGGCCGACAGTCAGCCTCTGACTCTGCCAGCCTCTCTGACCCCTGCCCCTGCCCCCGATCGTCTGCCCCTCCCCCGCAGCATGAGTCATTCGGCAATAATCTCACTTTTATTTTGATTTCATACATATAGTACACATGTATCAGCCTCTGCGCATATACATATACCCACTTCTACATACACATTGTATATGCATATATAGATTTGTATATATATACATATATATATATTAAGATTCGTCTCTAGATACGTGTGTGTAGCATATAGTGGCGAAAAGAGCGAAATTTTCACTTAATGGGCACGGGGACGAAATCACGAGCAAAAACGATCGGGAAAATCGCTTTGTTAGCTCTTGTGTTTTTGTACCCTCACTGAGGTCGATCGCCAAAGCGGGTATATTTGCTTAGCTATGTCATTTATGTGTACAATATGTTATATATGTTGTATATGATTTTTATATTGCGATTTTTATACCGGGAATTAAACCTGGACTGGGTATTCTAACCACTAGACAATATGGGTTTCATGTATACGAATTCAACCTGGATTGGCTATCCTAACCACTAGAGAATATGGGACTTATGTATATGAATTAAATCTGGGCAGGATGCCCCAATCACTAGACAATATGGGATATTTTCCTAATCACTAGACAATATGGTAATCAAAGGAAAAACATCATCAAGGAAAACAAGCAGACTTAAAGCTGAACTAAGTGCATTAGCTTTGAGTTCTACTTTCCTCTGTTTGATTAATGAGTAATGTTTGTCTCTCTGTTGAGCCTATTTGTCAATTTAGTTTAAAATTATATACTTAAATTAATTATCTCGACTGTTGGCTCAGCTGGTGTTGGTTGGTATAGTGCGCTGCAGGGTATTTACTTGGCATGCACGCTTATCACTTGTTGCCATTGCTCGCAGACATTGTCGCATCTTTAGCTGCTGCTAGTGAATTGCAGCGACCTAGTCATGGTGCAAAAGTTGGCTAAAAGTAAATAACCCTCCCACAACCCCCACCTCATACAGCTGCCACTCAGCAGACCAACTGATTGCTCTGATTGGGCTCCCGTCGAGGGCAGGCGTGTTGGCATTTTGAGTTCACAGGGGAGATTTCCCAACCGCATGCCTGGTGCATTATTCATCGAATGAGCCCAAGCAGGAGCGACTTTTCTAGCTAAATATCTATAGATATATAGATATGTATATGTATATGCAGATGTACACTCATGTCCGCGTATATAGAGACACATATACTTACATAGATCTACATACTTACACACATGTACGCCACATTGGCCGACACACACTCTCAGCGGACACAGTTCTTCGATCGGCGGCGGCGGCGGCACAGTGATCCCCGTACAGCATACAGTGTACGCTCAGTCAACGTTCGAGCGCCGTGCTGTGCCGTACCCTGTAACCGTACCGTGTGTGCCGCAATGTTACGGCAAATGCATCACTTGGAATTTGCAACTGTCGTTGTCGTTCCCGTCGCGCAATTGATCTATTCTATTGTATCCCCTTTCAAAAAAGGGATCTCCCTTTTGCCAATCGATGAACGCAAGCAATGAACATAAACATATGAGTAACTGTGAAAATTAGCAAGAAAAGCCCCCAAGCAAACGCCAAATAAACATTGACCAAAAGACGAGAAATACAATAAAAAGAAATCAAAGAGAACTCAGTGAGAGGCAGAGTGCAAGAGAGAGAGAGAAAGAGAAAAGAAGCGCAATCGATTTTATTTGTCTGTGTGTGTTTAGTTTATAGTTTGTTTTTCCAATTTCCCGAAAGCACATCGTAGTGTGTGTGTGTGTCTGGGAAACACGTCATCACAAAGTACACACAAATGCGCGTCAAGTTAAGGATTTTCTCGCAATCATAATGATCTCGTCGCGACTCTATTGCCCGCAGTGATCATCCCAAAGTGATCATCCCCCCAACAAGCAATATTAGTCGATCAGAATGTGCGACACGCGCGCCCTAATTACCACCAAGCAGACTAGCGATCTGCACAGTTGTTGGATTATATATAGTACGTACGAACTCATATGTATTTATGTATGTATATCTGCCTGTCTATGTAAGCTTGAATTGGATAGACAAATTGAAAATATTATCTCTTCTCCTTGATTTGAATGTATTTGGGGGTACTTGAATTCGTTTCAGAACTCATATATATCTTTATATTTATCTACATATTTCTATTTTGTTTCATTTACTTTGTTCAGCCAAAAGCGATGGCCGGGAACATCTCACTGTGACAGACACGAAGCCGGTGATCATGCCCAGTGGTGGTGGCATCGAGAACAACACAACAACAGACCTCACTAACAACAATAACAACAACAATAACCACAACAATAATAGAAGTCACAACAATAATAGCAACAACAACGAACATCTTGGCAACGGTCTACTCAGCCACGCCCCCAACGAGCACAGCGATGCCGATGATGATGTGGATGCTGATGCTGGCTGCGGTTTTACAGAACAATCTTTGGCAGAGATATTAGATCCAGAACTGCAGCCCGAACCGCCCATACCTAACGATGCCGAATCGCAAGCGATCTATCGAGCACATCGTCACATGGCCAAAGAGTATCTCAGTGTGGACACAAATATCTACTATGCACAGGATTTCAAGGAAAAGATGATACTGCAAATGGATCGTACTGAGCGTGAACAGAAAATGGACCTATTGCGCAAAATGAAAGACAAGGTAAGGGCGTGTAAGGTGATGAATACAATGTTATCCTGGTCTTCATTCCATTTGCTTTATTTTACAGGAAGATTTGCAGAGTCTGTATAACAATCTGCAAAAGCAACGCGACAAGCAAGCGCGTCTGGCACCACCAGCACCAACAGGCCAGGATATACCCGGCAGTGGTGGCGAGGCAGTGGAATCCGATGGCTGGGTGGTCATTGCTCCACACCATAATACGTAGTTCTCGTGTATAGTAGTTCAGTTCGCTCAGAAATCTGTAACCAATAGCTGTGTACTTCCAACTCTAAATGTAACTATAACTTTAACTGTAATTGTAATTGTATTTTTAACTGTATCTTAATGTCGTGACTCTGTTTAAGTTGAGTTTTTATTATAGACTACTCTACACTATATAGCGTTTAGATCGGTACTTGTTTTTAGCCATGTTGCTTGTTTCTGTGTACCTCGTAAGCATTCTGACACTCGATTTAAGGCTTGATTTTGTCCATATACACATATAAACAGTATATGTGTGCTATCTAAGCGTGTTTAGCTCTATGTTTATCTATATATGTATAATTTACTCTATGTGTGACAACAGACGTTTACCAAAAAAATATATATGAAAAGTATCTGCCAAACGGTTCGGTTCAGTTTGGTACGACGGTTCGTTTGGCAATAAAAAAAATACCATGAAAAATACAAATGCGCAGTTTACGTTACTTTATCGTATGAGGGAGGGCACACACACATACACAATGTACTCAATGGAAAGAATATATCCATTATTATGACATATATGAGTACTACTTGGATCTAATTCAATCTGAGTTGTTAATAATAATTAGCTGGAAATTGAGTTATTGTTTACACAAGTTACCGTATACCGATGTTGATCGTGAAATTTTTGGATTATTGCATCTTCCTGGAGAAATGATAATGCACAATGAAAATTCACTAACAAAAATTCTTTATTCAATTTTAAATATATTCTACGTTTTGTTTTTTTTTTTGTTGCTTTGCTTTTGCATTTCCTAATAGTTATCGTATTCGAACATTGACCTGCTTTCTATTAACACACTTTCTGTGGCCTTGCTTGGCACATTTTTTTTTACTGTACAGTAGTAACATTGATAGAGGGCGGCGGGGGTCAGCAGTATTGGGCTAATCACAAGCATATGGATGGGGACGTTTACTAAATCCAAGTTGATTATTTTATATCATCAGAGATTGTTTAAAAATTCGATCTTAACGATTCCAATATAGATTTCGTTGAGGACGTTAGGCACGCACCGCGTGCCAATTGTCAGGAATCAAAACTGGGCACATAGATGGCGGCGCATGTGGATTCCCATACATCGTTGGGCGTATCCCATGAGTCTTTGCGATGCCACCACTTGCCGGTATCCAGATCATAGGCCATTGTCTCAGAGCTGGCGCGATCAATCGATTCGGTTGAATCGAGTCCGCCGACAAAGAAAATTGTGCGACGCATTAGGGTGACGCCTGAGTAGAATTTCGGTGCTGGTATTTTAGTCTCAACACTCCACGTATTGCTCGTGATGTCATACGCATAGATGTGCTCGACCAGGACACGGGATTCCCGTCGCGTTTCATGCCAGCCACCGCAGGCATAGATGCGATTATCTATGGCCACCAGTACATGGTCACAGCACGGTGTCGGCATCATTGCCAGTTCCTGCCAGCATTCTGTTTTCGTGTCGAAGCACCACATGCTGGCCAGGATGGTCGCTAGGTGAATGCCACCTGTTGGCCGAGAATGAAAGAGAGACAGAGGAAGTGTTACGAGCATATGATACTTTTCTTTTCTAATTAATGTTTTAATGAGCAACATTATTTACCCGATATGTAGAGCTTGTCGCCAACTGTAACGCCCGCGTGCTGGCTGCGATTCTCCCTCAGGCAGGGCATATAGCACCAAGTGTTGTTGGCAATGTCATAGCGCTCAACATTGGATATGCGACTCAGTGCCTCCTCGGAGGCATCGTCCACCTCAAGTATGCCACCGACAGCGTAGAGATGTTGCTTGCCAACGGCATTCAGTGAGAAGCGGCATCGATCCAATTGTATGGGAGCTATGCTCACCCACGAATCGTGCAGTGGATAGTAACGAAATCCAAAGGGATGAATATATTCCTTGAGGCAGACATCGTATGCGCCGCCCACAATGAAGAGCTCGTTATTGAGCACGGCTGTGCCGAAATTGCCTGTGGAAATGAATCCATAATGAGCAGCTGTGTATATGACTTTAAGGAGATTATAGAGGGGGGGTTTGCTTACACTGATCTATATGTGGTATGGAGGTCAATTTGTACCACTTCATTTTAGTGGGCGAAAAGCACATAATCTCATTGGTTAAACCCTTGGACTCGAAGCCGCCGATCTTGAGTAGACTCAATTCCATGCCGCGCATATTTGTGGGGCCCTGACCATGCGGATACTGCTCTGCGGCCAGTGCTTCTCCATCAGTCGTACTCTCCTGGGCACTGCTCTTCTGCAGCTCGGCCAGATACTCCTGGACCAGCGAAGAGTTTAGATGTCGCAATGACTTGAGTTCATCGTAGCCTATGTTTTGCCATTTAATGAGATGCAACAGTTCCCGCTGCGCGCTTTCCTCCAGCTGCTGTTCGTACCCATAGCTGCACAACAGACGAACCAGTTCCATTTCACTAACATCGATGGGGTAATTGCTGGACAATATGTAATGTAGCTGCTCCAGTTTGACATCCTTGAAGTCGGCGCTGTCGGCAAACTCCTTGAAATGCGCACAGATATAACGATACGCGCGCTCCGCCAGCGCCAATTGGCCATAGATCTCAGCCATACTTGCTATGGCCAGGCAATTCTCCATGCTGATCTTCTGCTCCAGGAAGACAGTGCAACGATCGATTACTTCTTTGACCTGAACGTGCGTGGCCGCCGCCAGTGTTTCCTCCACATTGTCCTCATCCAGCTCCAGCAATGATGTGTATATATATAGTATTATTCTGCCCATAGCACGGGCTGTAACGCCATATAATGTGATCTCCTCCTTGCGCGACTCAATCATGGCACAATCGGCAAACATGGCGCAGAAGTAGTCGCTACTTGCAGCCAGAATAACCCGATGGGCCTGCCAGATAGAGAGAGAGAGACTGTTGAAATATGTATATAATAGAACGATCTGGAACTCACCTTGAAGCCATGATCCTCTACCACGAGCGTCACATCGGTCAGCTTGCCCTGTGAGCGCAGTTTGTTGAGATTGAGCAATAAGTTGCTCTCAGCTCCGGCAACAGCTGATGCTGACGCTAGCGTCGGTGCTGCAGTTGACGTTGACGTCGCTGTTGCTGTTGGCGTCGCTGCTCTGACTGCCACTGACATGTTGACGGCCGCCGCCGCTTATCGCTCCAAACGCAAGATACGTTCCCTCACTTGCTGGACTCTCGTTGAAACCTTACCCTTTCTCAATGTGCTGATGACGACGCTGGCGTTGACTACGACAGCATGCTCCAAGTGGGGTAGGCCGCGGGGTGATAAGCACCCACACATACAAACAGGCACACACACTGTGTCTGTATTTAGCACTTGTTACTTGTTGATATCACCAGTGCAGGGGTGCAAGGTGATGGCGCGCGAACTGCGTTTAGAGGGGGTGTGGGACGAGGGGTGTAGGGTATAGGGTGAAGAGTGTGTGAATTGAGTTCTTCGATTTTTATAATTATATTAATATAATTTTTAAAATTTTTCAACTCGCTGCGTTGAGCTGTGTGTCAACAAACACACAGTATTTCCTTAATATTTTTACATTTATTTACTACTGCTGCTATGATTTGTTTTCCTTTTCTGTTCTTTCTTTCTACCTATTCTTTATTAATGAGTATCACTGCGCACCATTATGGACACAGTTGTTTTTTTCTTTTTGACTCTTAGTAATTTTCTTTTCACAAATTAGCACATTTTGGCAGCGACTTAATGGATAGAAGATATATGTCTCTATATCTCTATATGTTTTGTGGTTTCTTGCAACTGTAGGGCTTGCGTGAGTGTAGGTGAGTTGCGTCTATGTGTGTTACAATATTTTCATGTCGAAAGAAAGTGTGTGTTTATATGTATGTAGATATCGTTGTATATAAATATAGTTCCAGCCAGTGTTCGCTAACGTCTCTCGCCTGTTGCGGCATATCGTGAACAGCTGCAAGCGATATGCATTAAGCATTTTCCAGCACCCTTCCAGCTGTTTCGTATTTTATCTAAAAAACATTCGATAAATTTTGCACTGTCCAACACTTACCCAGCTGTTTGGCATTCTAAATAAACTGTTGGGTTTCCTTTTCATTCTCAATTGAGCTTTCACTTTGCTCACCCACAAAATTTTAAAATTTATAATTCTTGATTTTTTTTTAAATTACGTTTTTTGATGCTCTCAAAAAAAATGTCGTAAAATCCTTTTTTCACCGTTTTTAGGTTTTTATTAAAGTACAAAAATCAATATTTTCGAATCAAAAAAACAAAAAAAAAAATTGTTGAAATTTTCCAAATTTAGATGAAGTGACAAAATTCTTGTTAACTCTGCTTTAAACCGCCAGAGGACGCTGCAGCTCAGAGAGCTTTTGCATTTTCGGAAGCAGAAATGAATTGAATAAAACTTGCGAAGCTTTAAGGCTTTTGGGAAGGTGAATCGACTAAACAAAAACACACATTTGGACACAATTATATTGAGTATCACTGCGCTCCATTATGGACACAGTTGTTACTTTCTTTTTGCTTCTATGTAATTTTCTTCACAAATAAACACATTTTGGCAGCGACTTAATGGATAGAAGATACATGTCTGTATATCTCTATATGTTTTGTGGTTTCTTGTAACTGTGGGGCTTGCGTTAGTGTAGGTGTGTTGCGTCCATGTGTGTTACAATATTTTCATGTCGAAAGAAAGTGTGTGTTTATATGTATGTAGATATCGTTGTATATAAATAGAGTTTCAGCCAGTATACGCTAACGTCTCTCGCCTATTGCGGCATATCGTGAACAGCTGCAAGCGATATGCACAGCATTTGCCAACACTCTTCCAGCTGTTTCGCATTTTATCTAAATAACATTCGATAAATGTGCATTGTCCAACACTTGCCCCGCTGTTTGGCATTCTATCAAAACTGTTGGGGGTTTCTTTTCATTCTCAATTGAACTTTCACTTTGCTCACACAAATTTTAAGTTTTATATTTCTTTAGTTTTTTTAAATTACGAATTTTTGATGCTCTCAAAAAAAAATGTAAAATCCTTTTTTCACCGTTTTTTAGTTTTATTATAGTACAAAGGAAAAAGTGTGTAATTATATATATAGATATCGTTTTATTTAAATATAGTTTCAGCCAGTGTTCGCTAACGTCTCTCGCCTGTTACGGCGTATCGTGAACAGCTGCAAGCGATATGCATTAAGCATTTGCCAACACTCTTCCAGCTGTTTCGAATTTTATCTAAATAACATTCGAAAAATGTTGCATTGTCCAACACTTGCTCTGCTGTTTGGCATTCTACCTAAACTGTTGGGTTTCCTTTCCATTCTCAATTGAACTTTCACTTTGCTCACGCTAAATTTTATATTTCTTGTTTTTTTTTTAAATTAGAAATTTTTTGATGCTCTCAAAAAAAAAAATGTCGTAAAATCCTTTTTTTCACCGTTAAGTTTTATTATAGTACAAATATCAATATTTTCGAATAAAAATAACAAAAAAAAAAGAATTTTAAAAAATTTTTAAATTTGGATAAAGTGACAAAATTCTTGTTAACTCTACTAAAAACCGCCAGGGGACGCTGCAGCTCTGAGAGCTTTTGCATTATCTGCGGCAGAATTGAATTCAATAAAACTTGCGAAGCTTTAAGGCTTTTGGGAAGGTGAATCAACTAAACAAAAACGCACATTAAGGCACAAGTAAATCAAAGAAAAAAAGAAAGAAACGAAGCAATCGAACAGATTTTGGATAGTATACCCAAGGTGACACTGATATACGAACTAAATCTGTCAAAGAGTTCATTATATTTATATATATTATATAGTTATTAATTAAACGCAACCAACATACCGGATCAGGGATGCGCCCATTGTCAATACCAAAACCGCAAATTTTTGAATCTCTTCAAATGAGAAATACGTTGAATAACACTGGAATGTTGCCAGAAACCGATCCGATGTCCTTACCCTGTACACCAACCTGGGCCTCTGTAGTCGCCAACGGGATTCGAAATGGTCCGCCATATCCGGTCAGTCCCAAGTTGAACAAAGGCCAAGCACTACCATCGAATTCTATATTTTACGAGCGTCCGTCCAGGGCAAAGCCATTGCCGTCATACTCATGGCCATCGACATCGACGTCATCGCCATTGCCATCACCTCAACGCAGTTCAACATTATCGACCATCATCGCAGTGTCGGATAAATGCGATACTCAGTCCTCCAAATCGAAGAAGCACAAGTCCAAGACAAAGGTAAAGTCAAAGGCAAAGGCAAAGGCCAAGCAAGAGACGTCGCCATTGGCGTCGCCTTTACCGTTGACATCGCCATCGCCATCGCTTTTGCTGTCTGAGCAGCAGCAGACGAGCAAAAACGAGAAGACTTTGGAATCGCGTCCTTCTGTGGACAGTGTATCAAATGAAATCTATTATAATGATAATCACTATCAAAAAACCCAAAACGGCCATCGGTCACGTAGGCATCCTCATTGCCCGACTCCGATGGGCTGGCGGCCGCGTAGAATGCGTTCTCGAACCGGCTTAGGCAGTCTATTGGAGTCGGACCAACGACACGCCCCAGGCATCAGCTGGCCGGGCATAAACATATCACATCCCCAACAAATGAAAGACAAACCAACGACGACACTTTTGACCCATGCCGGTAACTTTGTATACGGCAATAGATACAGGAACAACAACAGGGACAACTACAGGGAAAACTACAGCAGCAATTACACCGGCAACTACAGGAGCAACTACAGGAACAGCTACAATGGCAACTACAACGGGAATTACAATGGCAACTACAACGGCAACTACAGTGGCAACTATAGCGGCAACTATAGAAGCAATTATAGCCCCAATTGCAGCAGGAACTTCAGCAGCGACAGCGGCGAATTGCGTCTGCACTCGTGCTTCAATCCGGTCGATCGGCAATCTGTGTGCATATCGCCTCGTGAACGCGGCCGTTGCCAGGTGGCCTTCGCTCATGATGACCACAAACACTGCTCTTGGCAAATGATTGGCGACTCGCGTCAGGTCTGGGATCCACTTCAACGCAACCAACGTAGTCAAGATCCCAGCCATTCCATGCGTGAGTATACCCCGAGCATTGTCTTCTCTTCCAGACTGACTAAGTCGCTACCTTTTCTCTCTTTCCCTTTATATTTCTCGCTCTCTTTCTATTTGTCTCCACTTTTTCTCTTTATATTTCTCTCTTCTATCTCCTATCTCTCTTCTATCTCCTATCTCTCTTCTATCTCCTATCTCTCTTCTATCTCTCTTCTATTCTTCCTCTTTCTCCCTCCCCCTTTCTCTCTCTCATTGTGCAGCACCACCAGGTTTCGAGCAATTCCCTCTGGGCAAAAGGTTACTATCTAGTCGGTCACGCCAGCTGCTGGGCGAGCAGGTGAACTGTTGGCAGCAGCCTGAATACGTCACACCTCAGCCCATGACACAACCGGAGCAGGAGCTACGAGAGCAGCTGCACTTTATTGGTGAGTTTCTTCTAATGTCCCTGATTTAATCGCTGTCCTCAGCTCTATTAAATACTCTATCTAAAACTCACTATCCCTATGGAGATTTTCCTGCCATACTATATATGTTCATAGCATCTAAACCGATCTCATACTGATCTCCTTAGATTAGATTCTGCTAACATATTGCTCTTTTATCAGTACCTCTCGTTTAATCCCTTCATTAATCTCTAAGTTCTCCCATCTACGAATGTTTAGTTGATATACCCTATAAAATTCGATATATAACATTGTTCTTTATTCCCTTTCCTCTATCGATCAACAGGTAAGCACGATACACACTTGACTTGGCGACCATCGCAATTGCGTGTGTCTAATGGAGGCACCGGGGATGGATATTACGTTCGCTCGGTGTCAAATCCATTGCTAAACGTCATAAAAAAAGATTGTGTTGCCTCTAAACAATCACTGACATTTCCCAAAATCTGCTACTGGGATCTCTTGCGTCGCAATAAAGATACCAATCACATGAAAATGGAAACTTCCTCGAAAAACATAAATCCAAATGACCAAAAAATAAGCCGAGAAGAATTCGATTTGCAATCTTATGTCTAAGTAAATAAGTTTAATTCTCATGTCTTCCTGCAAACATAATTTTAATTCATTCTTCTGTATATAAATTTTGTAACTAGATTTTATTTAAAACAAACAAATACTGAGTTTTATTTCAATAACTTATAAAATAGGTCATAATAGGTCAGTTAATTGGTTAGTTAGTCTAACTTCTTGTATGCCTATTTTGAGAAGTTCAATTTTGGTTTCGAAAATGTACATAATATATATATGTTTAATTCTTCAGCTGTCTTGGAGATCAAGTTAAGTCGGTGCCCTCTTTTCTTCAGTTCTTTAAAGAGCTCAAGAGTTTTAGGTTGAATAGGTTGAAGGTACATATGTTGAGTGGACTGCTCCTACTTCTCTTCAGATTTGCATTACAGAATCATTAAAGGGCTAGTGTGTGTGTGTGTGTGTGTGTGTGTGTGTGTGAAGGGTATGCGCTTTCTTGCATTCAAGATGTACTTAAACCATTTCCTTTCTTTGCTAAATAGTTGCGCATTAATTTCCATGTGCAATTAAAATAAAAGCTTGCATCATCATGCGAGGTACCCAAGACCTTTGTACACTTGTGTGTGTGTGTATGTGATTGTAAGGATGCTACATATGTATTTAATATTTTTAAAGTTGCTGGGAATTCGTTTTTATTTAATTACACGCAAGCAGCAGCAAGAGAGAAAGAGTGAAAGAGGAAGGAGGAGGCCGCACAAAGGACATTTGAAGCGTACATAAATGAAAATGAAATAAATTAAAATAAGTGTCGAAGCAAAGGCAGCAAAAAGGACCAAAAGGACACAGCAACTGGAGTTGGAACTGGGATTGGGAGACAGGAATAGGAAAAGCAAGGAAGCCCAGGCATATGCAGAGTTCACATGATACGCATAAGATTACCACACACACACACTCACACACACACTCACACACACTCTCGCATGCATTTGTAAAGTTCGAGTATCCTTTATTTTTTATTCCCATTTGGTTCTTTGTTTTTCGCCAAGGCAACTCGAAGAAAAGCAAAACAAATTTGTTGAGTGCGGGCGGTTAGGTTCGCTTCACTTGGGTTGGGTGGGTCGCTCCAGTTCGCTCTGCTACGGTCCGGTCCGGTCTGGTCTGGTCTGGTCTGGTCTAGTCTGGTCGTTCCGGGGGCAAAGACAAATTCATGTTGCATTTGTAGCTTAAGGATATTATTGTAGCATCCTTTGTGCCCGTCGCTCGCTTTTTGTTTCACTTTTTGCATACTTTATGCGCTGCGTTCGTATCCATTTTAAAGTCTCTGCCAGCACTAAAATAAAAGCCAAAAAACAAAGAAACAACAACTGAACTGAGCAGAACTGAACTTAAGTGCACAACTAAAAAACACAACAAGAAATGCGACGAAAGATTGCTCAATCACAGCGTGGCCGACTACGAGATACCCTAACGAGCAATAGAGAGGCATGTGAGAGTGATTCTTGGAACTGGTAACGTATTACTCATATCAGTAGTTAAACGAGCCGGAACTAGTACAGTTCCAGAGATGTAATAAGGAGGGAACTGAAAGAACAGTTCACTTTTGACGGAGTTAGTTCCGTTCCAAAAGGGAGTTGGAACTGCTAACAGTTTACAGTAAAAAGAGCCGAAACTAGTTCGGGTCTAGAGATATAATAAGAAGGGAACTGAAGCTGGTATCGCAAAGAACGGTTCACTTTTGAGCTAGTTCCGTTCCAAAAGGAACTAACAGTTTACAGTAAAACGAGCCGGAACTAGTACAGTTCCAGAGATGTAATAAGAAGGGAACTGAAGCTGCTATTGCAAAGAACGGTTCACTTTTTACGGAATTAGTTCCGTTCCAAAAGGCAATTTGAACTGCTAACAGTTTAAAGTAAAAAGAGCCGGAACTAGTTCGGGTCTAGAGATATAATAAGAAGGGAACTGAAGCTGGTATCGCAAAGAACGGTTCACTTTTGAGCTAGTTCCGTTCCAAAAGGAACTAACAGTTTACAGTAAAAAGAGTCGGAACTAGTTCGGGTATAGAGATGTTCCCTAAGAAGGGAACTGAAGCTAATATTGCAAAAAAAAGTGAACAGTATCGGAGTTAGTTCAGTTCCAAAAGGGAATGGGAACTGTTAACAGTTAACAATCAAAAGAGCAGGAACCAGTGCACTACTACTGAAAAGGGAACTGGAACTGTTATCGCATTACTGATTCAAGCGAGTACAAGCTTTGGAACTGGTTAGGTACTAGGGAATCGGAACTGCTTATACTGATTCCTGTAGTATGAGAATCGAAACAAGATTGGTTTCATTTTCATACGGAAATGAAAACGGAATTGCTATTTTCAATATTGATTACAGTGATTCCACTGAAACTGCTAAGGAAATATCAGTTATTGTAGGTAAAAGTGGCGGAGGTCAGTGCGCAGGTTCCATAACCCTTCCTTAGGATCTATTTAAGCTTTCAAAGAACTGGAACTAGTAACGAAATTGTGTTTGTTCGGAAGGTTTGCGGACTGTAGTCGAAATCTTCTATATTATTTTTTTTTTTATTTATATTAATAATTTAATAAATAATATTGAACTTAACATTATATAATATAATATTGTATTTAATATTTATATTTTATAATATATTGTAGTGTCTTGGCGAACTTTATTTGGGAACATCGTTGTAGCTGGTACGAGGTCAAGTTCAATACACAAAAAGTTTTTTTTTTTTTATATCCTGATATATTGTATTTTGGTTGACATTCAGCAAATGTCTTCAGGGTTTAGTTTGCTGTTTAATAATATTGAATCTAACATTATGTAATACTGTATTTAATATTTATATTTTATAATATATTGTAGTGTTTTGGCGACCTTTATTTGGGAACATCGTTTTAGCCTCCAGGAGGTTAAGTTCTATTAAAAAAGGGTTATTTTTTTATTTTTATATCATATTATATCATATTTTGGTGGACTGTCTTCAGGATTTAGTTTGCTCTGCGAGCGCGGAGTTCCTTACTCATTTTAAAATAGTATATAGTATATAATATACATATTATATATAATATTCGAAGGCCTCTGTAGCAGGCGCTCATTAAGCTTATATTAAGTTTAGAATTTAGTTTTAAATTTAATTTGTTAAAAAAAAAAATAAATAAAATATATATAATATAAGTTCATTTAGATATCTTGTATTCGACTTCTTCTCATGTCTCTCTCTCTCTTTCCTGTTTTTCTGTCTTTCACTAAGTCAACGTTCTTATATACGTTATAAAGTAAGATGTTGTATAGATCCCTCTAGTCTGCAATGGGACTGACATTTGCAGAGCATTTTGGAGCAGCAAAGAGCATGCTTACATACACACACACACACACACACATGAGCATATGCATAATGCATGTGGGCATGTAAATGCAAAATAAAACTGCGTTGCCCAAATGTGGCCGACCCGTATCCTGCCATATACTGGGCGCGCACTCTGCCTTGCCCTCTCTATATCTCTCTCTCTCTCTCTCTCTTACTCTCTCTCTCTTTCTCCCTCTCTCTCTCTCTCTCTGTCCTGCCCTCTCACTTTGTGCTGGGCATATCCATCAGTCGCGCCGGCTTTGAGGAATGTGCGAGTTTTAGATTTATTTGTAGTTAAGCAGGAAAAAGGCAACATGCTTGCCAGCCACACCTCCACCACTCCCTGCCCCCCTTCTCGTAATCTGCCTTACAACGCCAGCAGAACTTTATTTTAATTTTAATGTGGGCGCTTGTAATGCAAAGTAGTCCGGCTTGCAAAAAGGGATACGCGCCAAAAAGTTTTTCGGTTCGTTCTGTCAACCTTTCGCTCGCCTCGCCTCGACCCCTTTGTGCCACGCCCACTGGGGGGGTGCGCCTTCGTTGCGTCTTTGCGAAGGACGACGCAGGTGCTGACATTCGATTGGCAGCATTGTCCTGGCCCAGGCGGAGCTGGCGCACGTTAATGGGCTTGCCGCACTTTACAAATTGGCTCAATTGCAAGTTTATGCGTTGCCCAGTCGGCATCCCCCTACCCCTCCCTCCCTCTTCACTCCATGCACCCTCTGTGCAAGCAATCAGTCCATTGTTGCTAAAACTAATACCGCCATATGTGACCAGGACGACGCCGGCTCGTTATCCTTTCTGATTGCGTCCGCATGACGTTCGTTTCGATTCGTTTTCATTTTCATTTTTGCTTGTTTCGTTTTCGCTTTCGCTCTTGTTCGTTTCATTTTTATTATATCTCCTGCCCCCCTCTTTTCGCACTGCCCATTGTTATGGGTATCATGGAAAAAATTGTATTACACCTCAATAACAACACCAGGACATGACAATAAGTGAGTCCTTTTGGGCGCGTTATTGGTAGCAGCGCTGCCCCACTCTTACTGCCCATTCTCCCCCCTCTCTCTCACTCTCTCTCTCTTTCTCTCTCACTCACTCACTGCGGCTGCTAAGTATGTGTGACAAGTGATGCGTGTTTTGTTGCGGGCAGCGACCGTGTCTGTCGCCGGCTCCTTAAGTGCTGCTACTCATCCTCAACGCATGTGATGGCCTTTTTTTTGATACCCTAGCAAAACGAATGCTGGGCATATTGATTGAGTTTAAATCTTCTTACTTCACATGCAGTAAACTGCTTTGTTTCTTCCGCTGTCCTTACATCTTTGAAGGCATGGATCTCTGACTCTGTAGCAGTCTTAGACTTCGAGTTTGACATTTAGATGTGTTTGTTTAAGCAACTTTATGAGTAAATATATTAACAAAGCTGTCTGGAAATATTGTATTTATATATATATATATATATATATATATTATATTTTATATATATATTATAGTAGCTTAAACCAGCTTGATAGTGGGTATTTAATTAAATCGATCGAGTATACTTACAATGAAATTATCTTGTTTAAGACAAGTCTGAAATCTGATGATCTGAATCTGATCTGAGAGTTACCCGTCATTTTCTACTACTCTATTTTAACTTCTAATAATTATAGCTTGTATGATTCTTTTTGAGTTCTCTGTGCTGCTTATTATTTAGAGTACTAAACTTAGAGTCCTCTCTTTAATCTCTCTTTAATACTGTCTATCACTAAATACTTAACACTTCATGCCAACAACTAACACGAATCTATCAATCTGATTGGGTTTGACTGGGTCTATTCCTATACTCTGTTGAAACAGCCACATTTCATTATTCCAGTTCCCCATTTCTTATATGTATACTTATAATAATTAAAAAAAAAAAAAAAAAAATTAAAAAAAAATAATTAAATTTCCTTACCTTCGTTAATTACATTTAATTACTCTTATTTAATTTTATTTAATTACAAAGTAATTCAGAAATTCTTTTTTAGCTGACTTTCATTAGTTGACAATAAATACCATAAATAACTTATAATATATGAATTCGCAACTCTACTACAGATATAAGATATACCAATGTGTCGAGTGTAGTACGAGGTATTTTATAGTCGTGCTCACTTGCCTGCTTTGCTGCTCTTTTTTTTATGAATTGCCAGACTATCATGGCACGTAGGCCGTGCCCTTCCTCTGTGCTCGGCTCATTTTTTCATGCTTAATTGAATGGGTCAGTCAGGGACATGCCAATGGGCCATGTTGTGTGTGCTGTCAGTGTCGCCAGCCCACATGGTTGCCAATGCCGTCGGCAACGGCAACGATGCGTCCGGAAATGTTCAATTCAATTTTTCCGCCTGCCTCCGCCGTCGCCTGTAAGTATGCAACGTCGTCCCGGCAATCCTGAGAGTTCGGTGCGGTTATTGAATATCGAGCACGTTTATGTCTTTCCTTTCCTCCTTTCCCTTTCTTACTTCTGCTTCGCTTGTGTGTGAGTGTGTGTGTGCGTGTGTTCTTTTTTTACTTGCCCTGCCCGCTCGTCGTTTGGTCATTATTTACGTTATCGCTATCTGGCACCGTGTCCACTCACTTACTCACTCACTTAGTCACTTATTATTATCCTTGTCCTTGTGCTCCTTCTCCTTACGGTTATTGTCACCATTCGCTGACCCCTCACGTGCGTGTGCATGTGCGTGTGTGTGTGTGTGTGACCATTAAAACAAATATGGCTTTTAACTATGCATTGCACGCAACAATCGAGTCAACGAAGTTTGCACTTTTTGCACTTAACTTTTTTATGGATCCTCTCCCTTCCCCCTGCCACAATTCGCTGCTCGTTCTGTTTATAGCACAACGTTATATCGAGGTCTAAGAATATATTTCAAGCTGAAACTTGTTATGGGATATCAAAGAATTTGTAATTGTGTTAAAACGAAAGTATCCTTCAAACTTCATATTCTGTTTAGTTTATTTTATCATATAACTGACTAAGATGTCTATATATAACCTATAAATAACCTATTGTATAATTAGTCTAGTATGTTTTAAGCGGATGCTAGGAGATTCAGATTGAACTGTTTAAATTAGTTAAGATGTTGAAGAAACAAAGAGGTCTAACCAATTGAGATTTTCTTCTAAAAAGGTTTTAAACCAAATTAACCTTAGCACCTTCTATTACAATGCATTCCTTCAACTCTATATTTGCTTTATCAATTTTATTAAATAACTAAGTCGCCGTTTCATTTAATTCCAAGTCCCTTGTTATACAATAAGTCCAATATGTTTTAATTGTATTCTAAAAATTTCAACTCGAACCATTTGAATTCAGTTAAGTAGTCAAAGAAACAAAATCTGTTGATTGTAAATCAAATTCTATCGAACTGTTTCGCTACCCTCTACGCAAATGCCTTTCTCAAACCCCACATCTGATTAGAGTTGCAGGGTTGCCCAATTGCTTAACAATTTAGCATCCATTTTGGGTTAGTCAAAACTTTGCCGAAATCAAAACAAATGTTCGAAGGTTTTACATTTTAAAAATTCCTTTTTACATTTTTGCACTACGAATTCCCACGACGCATGTTTTCGTCGGATATGTGAAAGAGCTTGTCTCTTATTATATGATATATATATATTTTTTTTGTTTCCACTTTGTTGTTGTTGTTGCTGCTGCGTATCCTCACCCTCATCACGTGCCAGTCGTAAGCCTTAAAGAAGCCCAGAAACGTTAAATGCCAGCGATTACACACATGGGAGCTGTAAACCGCGTTTTATGATTTGTTTTCATTGATCAAAGGCAGTTGCTGTTTTTTTTTTCTTTGGTTTTTTTTGGCATAGCCGGATGATAACAACCCTCAAAAGTAGTGGCTCGATTCGTGACAGACTGCGCAAAATGTAAACGCTTCTCCTCGTACGCTCGTTTAGTCCATTAAACAGTTTGTTCTTTATAGCCCTAATGCGAGCAAATCGAATCCATTCAGCCCCCTGTCTGTATAGTTCGATTGACAATATGTTTATATAGAAAATTATCCTCGAGAATTTATGATTTTATTAACTGCAGTAAAGAACTTAACTCAATTATGTAGAGAGTGCTTCGATTGCTGTCGTCACTTTTTGCAATTTCTTTTATGTTGTATATATGGTATTTTTATGTATATATTGTTTTGTTTGTAATGCAATTTTGGTGGATGATTTGAAACATAAGTAGACATATATCTTGCAAGTTTCATAGGAATAAGTATATCTCAAGAGTGCTTATAGAGAATACTTCAACTGTTGCCGTTTTTTTGGCCTTTTTGAGTGAAAAGAGCTTAAATGATCTTAAACATAAGTAGACATATATTTTTCAAATTTCATGAGAATATCGGAAGAATCAGACAAGTTTGTAGAGAGTACTTTGATTATTGCCGTTTCTTTCTTTAAAAACAAGATCAGACACATATCTTACAAGTTAATATGTGAAGAATCAAGCTCGTTTTTAAGGTTATGTTGTGATATAAGCAAGATCAACGTTTAAGTTTCAAGAGAACAAGAATATATATGCATAGTGTATATAGGCAGAAAACTAAAGCGAACATGGTACGCCCCTCCTTCTTGTTCTTTCCCTCTCTCCTCCTTCTCTCTCTCCCTCTCTCTCTCCCTCCCTCTCTCTCTCTCTCTCTCTCCTTCTCTCTCTCTCTCCTCTCTCTCTCTCTCTCTCTCTCTCTCCCTCTCTCTCCCTCTCCCTCTCCCTCTCTCTCTCTCGCTCTCTCTCTCTCTTCCCCCTCTCTCTCTCCCTCTCTCTCTCCCTCTCTCTCTTCCTCTGTCTCTCCCTCTCTTTCTCCTTCTCTCTCTCTCCCTCTCTCTCTCTTCCCCCTCTCTCTCCCTCTCTCTCTCTCCCTCTCTCTCTCCCTCTCTCTCTCTACCTCTCTTTCTCCCTCTCCCTCTCTCTCTCCCTCTCCCTCTCTCTGTTAGGCACGGATCTAATCCGAAACTTGAAGAGCTTTTCAATTTGCGACGCCCAAAGTGTGGCAACAATTTCCGCATCGTGTTTTGAGTGTGTGCAACACTTGAACCAAACTCGTTCGTGGGGGGAGGGGGGGGGCAACTCTTTGGGCACATGCCGACAATCTCCAGTTTCAAGTATTTATCTTTTCGTGCGCGACACGCCCAGCACACACTGCTTTGGCCCACTGTGCCAGCGAACTACCTGTCTTGCTTGCGCTCACACTCTCTCTCTCTCTCTCTCCCCCTCTCTCTTGAGTTGCACTTGAAACGCGCTGACAAGGGTATTTGACACAAATTCGCGTAGTTTTTCAGTTTTGACACATGTCACTCAAAACACACTTGCACGCACGCACACACACACACACACACACACAGTAGGTGTTGTTGTTGTTGTTGTTGAGTTGCTCTGACAAATGACTTGGCCCTGGCGTTTATTATTATCCCAACGGGCTTAAGGCCTCACCTGCTGTCACACGCACACACACAGGCACACACACACACACACTTATACACACACACACTCATACACACACACCTCCTCACACACGTCAGCTAATAAATAATAAACGCTTCTCACACAACCTGCGCAAACGAGGTTTGCAGCACCGCCCCCTCCCCTCATCCCAGTGGGCGCCCGCGTAGGCAACCCTTTTGTGCCGACGGCGACTCTGACAACGGCAACGGCAACGGCAACGACGTCGGCTGAGCTTGAGGTTGACAAATGTGTCAGAATGCAAATCCGCAACAATTAAAAGAAAAATCAACACACAAAAGCTGCCAGAGTGCCGTCAACAGGCGACAGCTTTTGTCGCTTGTCATCGCTTTGCCGGTCATTAAAGTGGATGCCACCGACACCAGACGACAGACGGACGGACGAAGCAACCACCCAGGCAGGCAGGCAACTGCAACCCGCTCCCTCCCTCTGGGGCTGCCCTCGCGCGTCGTTTACTTTTTACTGCCTCTTAAATTATTTGCACAAAATCTTTCAGTCGGGCATTTCGCTTTTGTTTCTCTGCCACTGTGGACGCAAGTCCCGCCTTGAGTGCAACAGTATCTGCTGCTGTGCCCCACCCGCTGCTCCCTCTTTGTTGCAACTTTAGCTGCTGCTTTTCTGCACATAATTGTCGGGGTGTCGCTTCGCGGTCGTCAGTTTCATTTCTGCCCGTGTTTTTCTCTGTTTCTCTTTTACTCTCTCCGTCTTCCTCCTTCTCTTGTCGTGCACTCGAGCTGCCTTGCTTCTTCTATTTGCATGTGCTCGACTCGCATTTGGGTTACGTTTTAATTGGCCCGCTTCGAGGCGTTGATAATGAGTCGACGGCCCAAGCACCTCTTCACCTGCCGATCGGTTTGTGGCTAATGATAAGCACACAATTAATGCGATATTTCCCTCTTACCCTCGCACCACACTCTTATCCAGCTGTAACTCAAGCATCCTTTGTTCCACTGACTGTCCCTAACCTCAAATTGGTTGGTACAAAAATTTTAATATACTTTGAGTGATAGATGGGTAGATATATACGCAGAATATTTAATGGAACAAGAAAGTTTTTAGCAGCTTTGTCTTTCACATTTTTGTAGTCTAGTGCAGCTGTAACTCAAGATAACATTTAAATACATATAAACAGGGGTTTTATGAAAGGATATACTATATCGAAAGGAAGGATATACTGTCTGATTTGCCTAAACTTGTGTATTATAATTATAGTAAAAATAAAAACGAGCAAGAACGGTTACCTTCGGCATGTCCTTTCAGGTTCTTTGATCCTCCGATTGTTCCAATTCTAGTTATATAATATTGTGTAGAATTAAAAGGTATTATGCATATTAAATATTATGTCTCACTTTGCTTGGCACTGATAAGTTAAGTAATTTTTAAAATCAGAACTGGTCCCCATACAAAAACCTGTATTCCGGCTGATTGTTCCTATGGCAGCTATATGTTTTAGCGATCCAATTTTGATGAAATTTTATATGCATATTATATATTCAGAAAAAGTCTAATGTAGTAAATTTGGTTGCAATATCTTGACAAATAACAAAAATCGGCCGATAGTTTGTATGGCAGCTAAACGATATATGGGTCTGATACGCCTCGTTTCGACTTAGCAATAAGAAGCATGTGTGCTTCATTAGGACAGACGGGCAGGGCTAGTTCGAATATTCATCTGTTGATGTTCCAGAATATATACCATATACTTTAAAGGGTCGGAGATGTCTCCCAAGCAGCGTTGCAAACTTCTGGCCAAAATTTATATACAATCAGTAATGGTATAACAAGAATATATCGATATTATTACGTCAGCTTAACAATATATAAATTCGTTCCGGCTATTTGCAAAGTCTTATCAGGATAATCATATTTTAAATGGAGAATCAGTTTATGTTGGAATAGTCGGACATGCCTCTGATCAAGCGTGTATATGTATGCATACATGAGGTATGCAGGTACCTCAGAGAGATATATTTTTGTGCTACAGTAAAGAAAAGAGCGAAGATTGAAAGTCATTTCAGTGGGATGTAGGAGCACAGCAGTAGTAAATATAATATTATAATGTATCAAGATTGATTGAAAGGATTGGCAATATTAGAAATCAAGAGTTCTGGGTATATTAAACTTTTTATTCATTTTACAATTATAAAATTGAGAAAAAAGTCGATTTTACTATTTTGCTTTATTTTGTGATATGTTTTATGTACGAAGTACATACTCTTTAAAATAAAGACAATAACGCTAAGGCACAGATGGAGAAACATCGATGTTTATTGATGTTTATCGATGCAACATCATTATCGACCCTTCTGAGGTTTTTCATATGAAACATTGATGTTTATCGATGCAACATCGATGTTTCTTATGAAAAACCTCAGAAGGGTGCTTGAACAATTTATTCCTGTTTCCTATCATATGCTCTCATTTTCCTTGAATCTCTGCTCACCATAACTTTTCTTCATACACTTTCTTGTTTACAATTTCTTTCTCATTATTTTCAACACTTATTGTAGATTACATGATTCTCTTTATTAGGATTCTTCTTCACTAAGTTATCAATTAGTTTTATCTCTATAGTATCTCTAGCATAATTACTCCAGTCTATTGCAATTGAATATATACGTGTACGTACACTAGATATACCCTTTTACAGCACATCTTCAACAATGACTTCATATTCTCTTCAATAAGTGTCACAGAATTTTTCCAAGAATGCTTGACTTGATGAAGTTTTCTCGGAAGAAGAAATGTCAAGATGCCAGAGAGTGTAGATGAATTGGGCCACCATTTTGGAAACGGTACTCAAGCGCAGCGCTCGCGCTACTTGCGCTTGCAACGTGCCGCGTCTCCCATTGGCTCCGGCGGCGGCCGGAGTTTTGGTTGGCCGGATTAGAATTTTGATATAGTAATCGACCGCAGCGTATAATAATTCTTGCGGTTTCATTACGCCAACCACACACACCCTTCGATATGTTTTGCTGCGCAACCGCCGACTGACAACACATTCCACCACCACCACCAGCAGCAGCATCTCACCTCACCAACAGCAGCACTACCACTACCACCACAACCACGACTACCACTAGCGGCAGCCCTTTCCCTCTCGCTACTAAAACCGCAAAATGTAGGAGGGTTGAACGTAACCTCAATGTGCCGAAGAAAACTCCGCCCTGGTGACAAAAAGAAAAGAATGAATTGCACGCAAGAAAGAAAGAAAAACTTGGAGCCAACGAGTACGAGGGGCCGTCTTACGCTCATGTGGTCTCCGGTTACCTCTGCAATTTTTCACTCAACGACGAGTTGGACGAGTTGCAGCGGAGCAGAGCTGAGCGCGCCTAGCTTCAATATATTGCCTCGTCTTTGGCCGCAAATGGCAGCCGCAAGATTTTACCGTTCTACCTACCACACTCACACACACACACACACACACAGACGCCTAGAGTATGCTGTCTCTATTGCACGCACATTCGCTATCCCGCTCTCCCGTCCGTTCGCTCGCTGCGTCTCTGTCTAACTGACGCGTCGTCTCGGTTACGCTGGGCCGGCATCCACATTCTCCGGTTAGCAGAGGCTCGCCGCAAAGCCGCGCGCCGGTTTCATTTTTTTTTTTTTTTTTGGTCACTGTCTTTGGACTCGGACCTGCAATCTTGAGGTCGAGACGCTCAGTGGGGAGTCCAGTGAGGGAAAGGCGAGGGGGGGGGGGCAGCTTCTTATTTACCACGTTGAGATTTTTTTCTTGCGCTTGAGTCAAAGTCTAAATTCCAAGACATCTTTTGGGGGTTGCTAGCGCCAAAGAGAAGCAACAAATGGAAACGGGAAGGAGCGAAGGGAAAAATGAAAAGAAAAAGAAAAGAAAATCTCGCAGCGCATCTAGAAAAATGAGCAGAGGCCGAGGCAGGAAGGAGCAACAGCGGCAGCTGAGGCGGCAGCAGCAGCAGCATCTTCCAGTTGCTCAACTCAACTCAATTTCAAGTCGTTCTTTTTTCTTCTTTCAAATTGTCCCCCCCCTGCCTTGTACCTCCATCTGTCTGTGCCTCTGCCCGTGTTCTCTGTCTCTCTCTCTTTCTCTCTCTTTGCGCCTTCCAGCCGCTGCTCTAAGCAGTCTTCGCTGAGGTGTTGCGAGTGCCAAAATTGAGCGCTTTTTTTTTCTCACCACCCTCTGCTCTGTGGAGAGTTTGCGGACGCAGTGTGGTGTGTGGGTGGCTGCTGGCGGGTGGGGGATTGGGGGGGGTAGGTGGCACCAACTTGAAGACATCGTTGCGGCCTTTCTGCTTGTGGTGTAGTTGACGTTTTTGGTTTCGGTTTCGGTTTTTGGCTTGGCTTTCGCTTCGGCAGCAGCATCGTCTACATCGCTGCCGCGTCGCTGTTAACAGCGCTGCCCACACTGGCTGCAGCGTCGCGGCTGACGTCGCTGCTGGCGCTGCTTGGGACACCACAAGCAAAAACCACTGCTACTGGTTCTCGCGGTAAATGTTAAGCCAAGAAAAAGAATTATATACCCAACGCGGTTGCTTGAAAAACGCAAAAAGAGGCGGCACTCGCACTCCACAAGGCGTTTGGGCTGCGTCGTCCTGGACCACCATCTCCATCGGCAGCTCCTACTCCATTGCCAGACATCGACAACGGCAACGAGAACGCCAACGCCAACGTCGACAACGACAACGAGCACGACTTCGCTGCTCGTCTCCGTCTCCGTCTCCGTCTCCAGCCTCGTCCTCGTTCTCGTTCTGGTTCTCGTTCCCTGTCCGCGTCGTGATTATGATGACGCGCCGTTGACTTCGCTGTCGGCGTCGCCAACCGCTCGTAGTGGTCGCGTTCATGGTTACCGCAAAAAAATAGTTTAATATCTCCGTGTCGTTTGATTCGATCGCCAGCCCCAGAGCCCCACGAGCCAAGCGCGAGTGAGCCCAAGCAGCTCCACAAACTGTATGTCAATCTCAATCTCAATCTGAAGCCTCATTGCAATCTTCAGCTATTGCGTGTCTCTATCGTTGTGTGTCTACGCGTGTCTGTGCGTGTCTGTGCATCTTTGTGCCTGTCTGTGCAAGCTGAAAGTCAGTCTAAGTGATTCAATTATATGCAACATCATTTACTAAATTTTCACATTTCAAATCTTCAAATTTACTCGGTTTTGGTTTTTTTTTGCTGTGCGCAAATTGTGATAAAATTCAAAAGTTTATATATTTTTTACGCGTGAACCAAAAGTTAGAATAATAATATATAATTTAATTGAAATCCCCCAAACGGAACACACAGAAAAGCAATTTAATCAACTGGAAGTGATGTATCTGCAATGGGAAATGTGAGTTCTCTAAGGAAAAGTTGACTAAACGATCATTCATGGGATCATTAAATGATCTACATAAAGAAAATAACAAATGAACTGCAGTTCTGCATGGGTTAAATGCAGTGAAGACAGTGCTAAGTATTCACTCTGCATGGAAACCTTAATGAATGAAGAACCAATGATCTGTAAAGCTCTTAAATCGAAAGTATCGATCCTTTAATTCTGATTCTTTTTTGTCATTTATTTACAAGATTTTCAATATTCATTTAAGTTAATCTGATTTGTAAACTTTTAACTTTTGTCTTATATTTGAAAAGCACAAAAACGATATTGCTTGTCTTAAAAAGTATTTATTTGATCAACCTCAACAGCCGAACTGGTTGGTATCAGGGCTACCCTTAATTAAAGATCATAGATTAATATGCAACAATCGGATAGACAAACGGAACAAAAGATAAAAAACGAGGGCAACAGTCGAGCGCACACGACAGTAAAATACTCTTCGACCTATGTTCCAGTATGGTTTAATTTGTCAAATTCATACATATATAGATATGTACATGCTTTCAAATGCCTGTCTTCCTTTTTCTGATCTGCGCATACGCAGGGACCTTCTTGTTAAATTTGGTGTCTGTAGCTTTTATAATAACGGAGATCTGTGTGTTCATACAGACATTTGGAGAGACAAACAGAATATCTAATATATACTTTGTCGGTTCTGCCACGTCTACTTCTGACTGTTAGAAGGGTATAAGCAATATTGATTTAAAATAGGTTAAACAAGAATATATACATATACTCTATGATGTCTGCCACGCCTCCTTTTGCCTGTTATATATATTTAAATAAAGTTAGTATACCCTTTTTTGAACATTTTCAATGTCAATGTCATGTATTTTCTCATGCTCTATCGATAATATTCGAATGGTTCTTCACATGTTAAAAATGGTCCTAATCGAAGTATGGTAATATAAACCCATATTTTTGTTATATTTGTTAGATAGAATTGTTCGTTTAAAGATTGAAAATCTAATCGAAAAACCGTGTGTAGAAATTATGTGCTTGTACCTAGATATTGAGAAAACCTTTATTGAAATTATATTTAAAATACATTCTATTCGAGGGATAATAACAGGCGAGATTAGCGGACAATAAGATTTAGAAATAAAGGATACTTCTGTACGGAAAAAGGTTGACTTGACAGACCTAGCTTGTAAATCCATCAATCTATCCTCAGTCTCATGCCTTCAAAACGATCAGATCAAGCTGAAGCAAACTGATAAGTCGTGTAGTCATTATGAAAGCTATAAATCAAGTTTATTATTTGAAATCGGATAACTATACAATGTTCAAAAACATATATATAGGCGTATGTATTATTTTTTAAAATACTTTAAGCCCAGCTTCACTATTTTAGTTTAAATTGAATCTAAATCGAACAATAATAGTCTCAAGCTTTCATGGCAATAACCTTTCCAGAGTTGTTCTTTTTTTATTATTAGAAATATTTGTTTTTTAAACATTTTCATTGTTCAAATATGAGACTGAATATATTATTATAAATGGGATTTCCCCCCCAATTTTGTGGTGTTTCCATGAGTGAAGAACGTACAGGGATCTATGGTGGATAGGGAATAAGGAGGAAGGGTTACCCGAGCCGAGATCCGCTGCACATCAACTCTTTGCATTGTCTGATTGTTCTGTTTGTTTCTCTGTTCCCCGTATCCTGTATGCCGTTAGTCCTGAACTGTGTTCCGTCTCTGACGTCCCGTGTCCTGCGTGTCTGTGGCCACATGTGTCGCCGCATAGTCACTGGGCAAGCTCATTTGGTGGCCAGATGCGCCTCGTTGTGTATGCAAAAATCCAAACGGAAGTTGTAAAAAACGAGTACATATACTATCTACAGATTGCGCCAGTGTGCACACACACATACACACTCGCACACACATGACTGTGTGTGTGTGTATTAAAACAAAAAAAAATATAGTTGTCGAAAGGCGAAAAAGCGCTGGGAAAACAAAACGCAACGGCCGGACGAGTCATTTTTATTTATAAATGCAGCCCATGCAAAGAGATGTGTGTGTGTGTGTGTGCGTATAGGTGTGTGTGTGTGTGTCATTGCACATTGTTGATTTTTTGGTGGCCAAACACAAATGAACAACAGCTGGCGCTTCATTATTATTATTATTATTATATTCACTTTTTTTTTGCCTTTGCTCTTCGCTTCACTTTTGATGTGCGTCCGGTGCAACTGCAACTGTAACATTGGCTGACATCTTAGTTGACCCCTGACCCTGGGTGGCTCCCCCCCACAGCCTCTTCATTCAATCCTCCCAGGCGCATCGATATGGCTATGATTTTTTAATATTTAATTGAACCGCACGTTGAGAGTCCGTTCCAAATGCGAATTGTACGTTAAGGTGTTCGGTTGTCCGGCAGAGAATCTGCACAGCTGCCAGGCCCTGGAGCCTTCGAGGCCCTTGGCACTTTCAATCGTGTGTTATACAGTTCTCTTCTTCTTAGTCTTCGTCGCCATGTAACAGTGTGTGTTTTGCATAAATTCTGTGTTCGCGTTCTTAGCTTCGACATGATGAAGGTTTTATACCCTTCAAAGGAGGATATAAGAATTCTCCGATCGTTCATATACAAGTAATATATATATTTAATGGTGCAGAATATTATGCTTTACTTTGATTGGCACTGGTTAGTTCAGTTATTTTTAAAATCGGAACAGGAATCTTCTTGAACCTTGAAGAACCTTCATTTCGGCCGAATGTTCCTATGGCAGCTGCAGGTTATAGTGATCTGATGTTAATGAAGTTTCGTATGCATATTATATATATAGAATAAATGCAATGTAGCAAATTTGGTTGCAATACCTTAACAAATAACGAAAATCAGCCGATAGTTAGTATGACAGCTATACGATCTATCGCTCCGATTCGGCTGGTTCCGACTTATATATAGCGTGCAGCAATAAGAAGCATGTGTGTCAAGTTTCATCAAAATAGCTTTAAAACTGAGAGACTAGTTTGCGTTGCAACAGACGGACATGCCTAGATCGACTCCACAGTTGATACAGATCCTGAATATATAACATGAATATATAATGACAAAAATTTATGTACGCTCTGCAAGGGTTTGATTACAGTACACGAGGTATTGTTTGCGGTCGATAGATCTTGCCTGTTTTCGTATCTGAAGTATCAGACTGACGATTAATGATTAATATATCACTTTTCAGATGACCAAATAGTTAAGATCGTGAAAGAAAAAATTTAACGCACATAGAGGAAAGCGAAGCCTTAAAACGACTCCGAATCCAGAGATAAAGCTGCAATAATGCACATTTCAGCTGAGGTCAGTTCGACCACCTCAAATCAGTCGCTCCAACAACAACAACAACAACAGCAGCAGCAGCAACAACAGCTGCAGCAACAACAACTGGCAACCCAGCAGCAGCAGCAACAACATTCGACGGCAACAACAACAATAACAACAACGGGCAGCACGACAAAGCGACGCAATGCGGAATCCAGCAGCAACAACAACAACAACACAAGCAGCAACAACAACAACAACAGCAGCAGCAAAACGAAGCCTGTGGACACGAGTCCTTATCTGACGCCCGAGAACCTGATCGAGCGCACCGTCGATGTCCTGCTGGCCGAGCATCCCGGTGAGCTGGTGAAAACCGGATCTCCCCACGTGGTGAGTAGAACTCGCATCTCAAAAATGATCAACATAAATCGATAAATATATCTTTGTATCTCTCCCCGTCTCTTTCTCTCTGTCTTTGTCAGGTCTGCACTACATTGCCTACGCACTGGCGGTCCAACAAGACGCTGCCCATTGCCTTCAAGGTACTGGCGCTGGGCGAGGTCATGGATGGCACCATAGTCACCATACGCGCTGGCAATGATGAGAACTTCTGTGGTGAACTGAGGAACTGCACTGCCGTCATGAAGAATCAGGTGGCCAAGTTTAATGATCTGCGCTTCGTGGGACGCAGCGGAAGAGGTGAGTGCAGGATTGGAATAGTTCTCTAAAGACATTGCCTTGATTATATATCGAAATACATATTGAATTTGCTGCTATAACTATCGTAGATAGTTTGAAGAGGCAGAGAATGCGATAGTTTATAAATTGTGACATAGTGATGGTATATTGAGCATGTATCGTAAGAGGAGATCGTTTGTTTATTCTTTATAGTAATTTATCGAACGTACACGTATGTGGAAAGCGTTGTCGTGTCGATAACTATTTTATCGATATTATACAAATTGCATAACAATGATATCAATTGAAACTATGTTCTGCTTTGTTGTAGAGCTTAAAAGATATTAGACATTAATTAAGGGGATCAGACTTCATATACCCAACTAGCTTATTAACCAATTTCCCGTACGTAAACTTACCTGTTCTCACTGGCAAAAGGAAGAAACGATAAATGGCATAGAGTCGACAAGATGAGCTCTGTTTGGAAAGTGAAAGTTTTGGTCCATTTCGGTTCATTCAGCCTATCATTTGGCTTGATTGTCTGCTTCCTGTCAACGCCCCAGGATGTCGCTGGATATGGGCAGCATATTGCCGCGAGAAACCCTATTCACAGCCATATCGCAAGACATACAACATCAAAAGCGACGGGCTAACTTTTCGCCTGCGTTTCCGTAGACAGTGCAATGAATGACTGAGTGGAGTGGTGGAGTGTGGCGTGAGGGGGCATTCAGAACTCTCAGTGATTCAGGGATTTTCTTTTCTATTTTTTCTTACTGGGCTCTTCGGGTTGTCCTTGGGCCCGCTGGGCTGCGTCAACAAATAAGATAAGTAGTCTGTAGTTAATTTTTATATGTCTATTCGGGAACGTCTTGACAGTTGTCAATTTTCTTCGCGCATTTTTTCTAGCCGTGGTGAGTTGTGATGCGATGCGGTGCGGTGTGGTGGGGTCTGACAGGGGGTTTGGCGGGGTCTGGTGCAGGCGTTATTGCTGTTCATTTCGTCAATTTATCACGAACGCAATTTAAAAATCAAATCGAGGGTGACAGACGACATACTGTGATAGAATTTTTTCCTCGCCAATGATTTTCGTTTTTTTTCTTGCTTTTTTCGGGGGTAAGGCCCAAATTAAATCAGCGTAACTGTTTATTCAAATCCCCAAACATGGCTAACGGCAACAACAACAGCAGCAACGAGTACTGTAACTTTTTTCTTCTTGCTGTCTTTGCTTTGGTCTCTTTCGTCAAGTTATTTTTCTTTCTATTTTTTTTTTTTTGTTGTTGTTGTCGGGGGCGTCATTTTCCAGATCCCGGCATGTTTAAGTGCGCGCTTTGCCGCGGCATTTGACAATTTGCTCATTAAGTTTGTCTGACCCCAAACCCAAGCTTGCCACTCCCCCCTTACCCGCCCTCTCTCTGCTTCGCTTTGAGGTCGGGGTTGTCTTTCTGTCTGTGTGTGTGTTTTTTTTTGGGACACCCTCATCAGCATCGACAGATTCTTGTTGGCATTTTTAAACGTTTCAAGTGGCAAATAATTCCTTGGGATTTACTTGCAAATCTTTTTTTAAACATTTGATTATGGCAGCGACCCAAAGCGTCGTTGCCTCGATGCGCTTTGCGTTCTTTCCTTACTAATTACCGGAGAAAAGCGTATTGTGCCCCAGCTCTGTCTTCGGCTACGGTGCCGGCAAATGTTGTACAAATGGATTTAAATTATCTGACGTTGTTGGCCTTTTTGGACCCATTCCGACCGCTTTCCGCTTACTCGCCCCCGTCCCCCGTTCAAGTAGTATTTTAATGTGCTACAAAAGGATTACGTGGGTCGATTGGGACACGGGCTTGGCAGCGGCGGTGCTCGTAAATATTTGCTTAATTTCAATTAGCAAACAAATGCAAATCCGTTCTACTAGAAAAAGTAATGCTGCAATTGCTGTTGTTGTTGCTGCTGCTGCTGCCGTTGTTATTGTTGTTGTTTTCACAACTAATGCCACTTGCAGTTGTCAAGGCTGCAGACGCCAAGCGGTCCTTGGGACGCAGCGATTTATGCTGGCTGCAGCTTGCGCTTGATTGGAGCTTCAAGCGCCTGCCGAGGATGGTTTGATTAGTAGCAGAAAGTCAAGGCTAATAAGGAATTAATATCTGTTTATTATTTATTTTATATTTCCTTCATTTGTCACTTTATTTCATTACAACTATCGTTTGAACTTGATCAACACTTGTTCTAAGTTATCGAAGACACGATCGAAAAGTTGCGGCAAACCGATAATAAATTTGTCATACGCCAAGGCGCTTTAAACTTAATCAACACTTTTTCTAATTTATCGAAGTCAAAAAGTGGCGGCAGGTCGATAATATGTAAGTTGACAGCGTAGCATGGAAATTGGACGCCAAGGTAAAAGAGGTTATGTTTTAATAGAGATTAAAAACATATTGAACAAATGAGCAATATTAATTGAATTACCAATATTAAATACAACTGCAACTTATGTTTATTGACTGACTCTATGTTTATTTGCATATACATATGTATGTATGTATGTGCATATGTACGTAACAATGTATGTTAAGCTGCAAGTTAATTATTAGGTAAAGAATGAAGTTGTTTTAAATTGAATGCGTAAGCGCATCCTTCAAATGTTCGAACAATATTTCCCAACTAGTTTAACAATTATAATTGAATATGTAGATAGATGTAATATACACATATACATATATATATATATATACATATTATATACCATATACACGAAATGCTTTATAAGTAAATCAGTTGTTTCTGTGCTACTCCAACTGAGCCAACTTATTTAAACTGCCCTCGTTGTTCACTTACGGACTGTTGGGGGAGAAGTCAGCATGGGGCTGGGACGGTTGCAACCTTCGCATTTTTGTGCACTTGTAATTTTAATGATGTGGACTATGCTGCGTATGCGTAATGTGGGCGCAATTAGATAAAATGGCGGCGCTGCTTGTTGCAGCATTTGCAATAGCAACAGCAGCAACTGCAACGACAGCAGCAACAACAACAAGAACGGCAGCCAGCAGCAGCAGCAGCAGCATCAGCAGCTGCTGTTGCATTCAAGCGGAAACTGTATAATCCACACACATGGGAAATGCATTTGGCCGTTGTCTACTAATGAATTAAAATCTTCTGGACGGCAACGGAAGCGGGCAAGAGGTGTGGGGGTGGATAGGAGTGCGAGGGGTGGTCGAGTACATGTAATTATTGTTGCAATACATATGCATGTAAATGCGATGTAGATATGTATGTGTGTGAGTGGGTGTGCGTTGCAAGCAGCGCGATGCACGTTGCACGTTGCACATTGATGTGTAAGCACTTTGAAGTGCATTACTAAAGTGCATTAGCAGCAGCAGCAGCAGCAGCAGCAGCAATGCCAGCTTAGTTTCTTGTTGCAATTGCATTGTTGTTGCTGCTGCTATTGTTGTTGTTGTTGCTGCATTTACGATATGTTAATTAACTGCAAGTCGTAGCCCGCCGTGATTATGGCGTGCTTATCGCCCAGTTGTTTCTGACGCCTCGCCACTTGAGGCGTCTGCTTTGAAGCGCGACCCACACCACGCCTACAACAATTCCCTACCCCACAAACATACAAACATATACACCTACATATGTACATATGTGTATAGGTACATTCATATGTTGTCTCCCTGAATAGACTGCAATTCATTAGCTGATTGCACTCGAACTGCTTTTGCAACATGTGCAACATTTTTGGGCTTTTGTACTCATCCTAAGTAGGTTACGATTTGGTCTCTCAAGCCTAAACGATAATTCGCATATCGAGCTCAAGTCATGCGTGTTAATCAACTACACGTGTGCGCGTGTGTGTGTGGAAAAGTTTTTGCTGCCTTCGGAATTTGCAAATTTGCATTCATCTACTGAAATTTAGTCATTCAAAAAGTTATTTTATATTGATATTGAGATATTGATAAGAATTTATTGTTCCTGGAATTCATCTTCTGCAATATTGTCAGTCCGCATTGATTACTTTCTTTTGTTTGTTAGTTAAAAACATTATAATTGACTTTATAATCTGTAATGTTACTATTGGTTACTTTCTTTTGTTTGTTAGTTATAAACATTATAATTGACTTTATAATGCGTAACACAATGCAAGTAAAACTTACTTTATAATTCCTTTCACCTCATGTTATAATCACCCAATTTGGCTTAAGATCGCTTCAATAGCCAATCGATGTACAGCTATCGATAAGCCCTGCTTTTGTCTATCGGTCTGATGCGCAAATTAAGTAAGTTTGCGGTGGCAACGCTTTTGGCCAGCCAAAGGCAAAGTGAACGAAATGTTAGCATACTTATGGGCGCAGCATTTGGTGGCCCTGACGTCAGAGCCGGGCCAGACTCAGTCAGGCTGCTGCGTCTTAAAGCTTCCGGCATCCATTAAACTTCATTAAAAATTAAATATGCGCCACAGCGTTGCCAACACTCGCAATTGTTTGTTGTCGCGTTTTCTTTTTTGCTGCCATGCCTTGCTAACTGGGCGTGGCAGCTTGATCTGATGTTGATCCTAAGCGCCTCAATGCCTCCTCCGCCCTCCGCTGTAGCTGTCATGGCGTGAGGGTGGAAGGGGGGGGGAACCCTTTTAGGGCAAAGCACGCATCAATTTGCAGCCTCGAAATGCTTAAGACTTTTAATGAGATGAGGGCGAAATTTCATTATGAAGTTGCCTGGGGATTTGCACGGCAGCCGCCCAAGATGCCTTAACCCGCCCGCCACCTGCCTCAGCCTCAGTCACTGCCACTGCCCCTGCTGCTCAGCTTTCTCGCTCGCACTTGCTGTAGCACGACTGGGTGTGGTTGCGAACGGTAACCTCGTTAAGCTTAATTAATAGCAGCAATGTGATAAACACCCGGGCCAAAATGGTTGCACAGAGGCCGCCAAAGTAGACGTTGACGTCGCAGTCACCGTTGCCGTCGCAGTCGCAGTCGCAGTCGACGCCATTTTGTTCGCCCAGCAAAGTTTGCCAGGTGTCAACTACAGCCGAGAACGCTCAGTCCAACTGAGACGCACAAGCACACACACACACTGACAGGCATATATATATACACCTAGATACATATACTATATACTCTATATAAAGCTATATATTTGTGTCTTTTTTGTAATGAGCGTCGGCGCTGCTGGCGCTGACATTTGACAGATTTGCAACGCAGTCAAGCTTAGCAGCAGCAGCAGCAGGCTCCACTTATTTAGGCATTAGTCTCTCCCAAGACCTTTGTCCTCCTCTTGAAGACCTTGAGAAACGGCCGACACTGAATGTGGCATTAAAGCCGAATACCCTGTCCAAATTTACTCGCGAAATGGAGTTGAAATTTTTACTTGAAGGTTTCGATTTAAGATGTTTTTCTTTATAGTATAAGTCACTGATTAATTTTGTTTATAAGTTTTAACAACTATAATTGACAATTATTTATAATTATTTAATGTCTTTATTTATATTTATATTATTTATATTCATATTATATATTTATTTGTTATTTAAGTCATTAATTTTAACGCATTTTTGTAATTTGTAAGTTGGCATCTCACTGTTTATATCCAATAATTGGAGCTTACTCAACACTAAGTTCTGGATTTAATGAATTAGTTATCGACTTTGTGGCGGTGAGCCGATAGCTAGGATCGAGGCAATCGAAGCTTAGACGCCAACTGTCAACAAGAATTCAAAATATAAATTAATCAATTTATAAAAATATTATATAATTAAGTTCTAATACTTTATTCTTATATAATTTTCATTTATTTTAATTACAAATTTAATTGCAATTATTTAATTCAGTGGACTTTAAATAAATAAATAAAAAATAAATTTAAAATATAAAATTAAAAGAAACCGCATTATTATACGATTATTAAATAGACGCCTAACGAAGTGAAATTTTATTCCTTTTTCAAAGAAAAAGAATTAATATGATTGATTTTTATTCAGTTTTGACAACTGAAGTAAAAAAGTAGAAAAAGTATATAAGCTATGTTGCTGAGCTAATAGATCCGGACTAGTGTTTCTTAAGAATTCTAAGATCTTTCCTGACCTGTTTTATTTTATTTCCTTAATTTCCATAAGCTGCCTTCCTAGTGTTACCATACTATAACTTCTGTGAGCATCTTTTAGGGTATTCCTGGCTGCATTGGGCTGTGTATTAAATCTTGTTTTTTGTGTGTTTGTTTGTTTGTTTGCTCATAACGTTTGTTTGTCGAGCTCTGGTGAGTGTGTGTGTGTGTGTGTGTGTGCTTTGAATTCCTTGTCGCTAGAAAGGAGATAGGAGAGGAGAGAGAAGAGAACTGAAGAGAGTAGAGGACTGAGGAGTAATCAGAGAATAGAGAAGAGTGAAGAGCAGGAAAAGGAGCAAGCCAAGCGCCGAGAGAGCCAGGCGAGTCAAAGGCGGCGAACACGCTGCAAATATTTGCCGAGGGACAAGTATGCGCAATTAAAATTTGATTTAATACAAATGTACACACATACTACACAAGAGAGAGCCACACACACACACACACACTCACGTACACATGTGCAAACAGACGTTTGTTTGTTTGCAGTTGGCATACAGTATCCAATTTCCAAAATTACTTGCGCATCATCAGCTGAAAATTCCTTGAGTATCGAATGGAATTTAATTGAAGTCACGATTTCCACAAATTCAAGCAATTTACACACACGCACACACACTCACACACACACAGAGAGTCAGAGAGAGAGAGAGTCTCGCATGCTCACACATGAGCTTAACATAAATAAATCAGATAACACATTAACACTTCTTTCTCGAGTAACTTCCTCTGGCTGCCCCCTGTTCCCCCTCAACGCTGGAAATAGATTTGGTTCTTTGGGACTTTTCCGCCAGCTCGTTTGATGTCGGCATCGTACCAACGTCCTGCCTTGCTCAGTTTGATGTTGAATTTTTAATTTTCATTAACATTTGCAGAGACGGAGACGGAGACGGAGCTGAAGCCGTAGCCCGAGACCAAACGCAGCCCTTGTCAGGGTAAGCTGCCTCTGCGTCTTGCTGTTATTTTCGGTGGTGGTAGCAAATGTCCTTCGCACTCACACACTCACACACACACACACACGTACACACATACTCACAATTAGTGTTTGCAGTGGGCTTAATTGATATTTGTATAATGAAATGTGTCATAGGCTTTTCTTGCCCGCATCGGGTCACAGGTGGCGAAAGTGTGTGCGTATGTGTGCATGTGTGAAAAAGAGTGTGAAGGAGAGAGAGAGAGAGAGAGAGGCAAGAACTGGTTTTGACAGCTGTGCCGTCGTTGAAGTTGAGCCGAGGTAAAACTAGCACAACAAATGATTAAATACCTCGCCTTATATAGCCTGCGACCCTGTCATTGTTTTTTCACAACTCAAACCCGTTGAAAACACGATTATAAAGTGAAACATTAAATAGAACGAGACTATTATGTCTTCTTATGGCGTCTTATAACAGCTGAGATACTGAGTAACTGAACGATGTGTTTTGTTTCGTGCAGATCTCTGGTATTATGCAAAGCAGACTCATGAAATTTCGCATATAGCTGTGTCTACATATATCTTCTTTAAAGTCAGCTTGAGATCAAACATCAAAACACACAAAGATAGAAACTGAGCTATATGTTTTGATTCGTGCAGATCTCTGGTATTATGGAAAGCAGACTCATGAAATTTTGCACAAAGCTGTGTCTACATATATCTTCTATAAAGTCAGCTTGAGATCAAACATCATAACACACAAAGATTGCCAAAACAAGAAATAACTTTATATATTATATGGACTGCTTAAGTTTTATACAAGCGTATATCTTGTTATCCCTCTTCATCTTCCAACTCCTGCACAGAGTCTTCATCAATACCAACAGTTAAGATACTGAGCTATATCTGTTTGTTCCCGGAGATCTCTGGAATTGTGGGAACTGGCTTTATGAAATTTTGTAAATATGTAACTGTAGCTATATATAGCTCGTATTCCTACTCGTATTCCACTGGCGGGTGCACATAATATGAAAAAAGTAAAGACAAAACAAGATGAGAACACACGATCATATCTTATATACTCGTACTTAGACAGTTCAGTATCTTATATACTTAGTCAGTTTAAACTTAAAGTTCTTCAGCTCATTCTGTCACTTCGCCTGCAACAGATTTAAAGAGTCACTTTGAAAATGAAACTGGCTTTATATCTCAATCCCATGTGATCTGTCGGTTTGAGCCAACATATTGTTGCTATTACTTTTGCTTATCACTTGAGGCGTCTACAAACAAGCAGAGGGATTTATGGGTCAGACAACTTGACTGCTCCATATGCCTGTTAAGCTCCCCGACTGCTTGTCGAACATAAAAGACAAAGCCGCAATCAATACGTTGGCCCCGAAAGCGACCAAAGGAAACAACAAATAAATTTGTTGTATTATTTCTCACTCTCTCTCGCTCTCCCCCTCTCTCTTCTGCTCATTGTCGCTCTTTCGCTTTCGCTTTATTGTTTGTCGCCTGTTTAAAATGCGATAAATTAGATTAAATAGCGAGCAAGGTTCAAGTTTAGATTCCCGGCTCAGATCGAGCAAGGTCCTGTGACTGGGTCCTGTGACTGCGACTGTGGCAGAGACTGGCTGCGGGCGCTTTTATTTAGCTACTTACAGATTATGTGACATTTATTGTTCACGCTTAAATCTTGGAAATTGCAATTTAGCGGCCTCCTTTGACTGCTGCCGCCTTCGCTTTGCCGCTGGTCATTTTGAAGGCTGTTTTCGGCGAGACGACGCTTCGTTGAGGGGTGTCTTGAGGGGGGGAGGGGGCTGCTGCTGGCAAATGGCTTTGTTCGGGTAGCTTATCAGTTCGTCAGCATCGCCCAAGGACATTGTTTGCCTTTGGCAAGCAGTGCCCAGAAATTATGTCCTTGCAGAGGCCGCCCTCTCTCCCCGTCTCTCTCCCTCACTCTCCATCTCTGTCTCTCTCTTGCTTTGGCTTTGCTGTTTCCCTTACCAAATTTGCTTTGACCTCATCTTCTTTGCCTTTACATTTGGCTTCATCTTCGCCGTCGTCTTCGTTGTCGCGTTTTTTTGCCGCCGCACAGTTGTCTCGAGTTTCCGTTTTAATAAACGTCGATTCCGGCTTCCTGTTTGGCGTCGCCGCCGTCGCATATACACGCGTCTACTTAGTGGGCGGCATCAAGGGAATCAAGGGAACCCACCAGCAACATTCTCCTGTCCTACCACCCCCCCTCCCTGTGTCGAGTAATTGCAGGGCGCGTTCACTGAAGTCGCGTCGCGTCTGCTGCGTCTTCGCATTTATTGGCAATATAATTTTTGACTTTGCTGGAAATTTAATTTCCTCTTCGGCTGCAGTTCAGCATTCACGTTGATCAATATACCCCAAAAAACAACAACAACAACAACAAGAAGAACAACAACAGCGAGGTAGACGCTGCTGCCATTGACACTGCCCTTGGGTCATGTATTACAAATCGGGTTAAACGGCTGCCAAAGAACAAAACGGATGTCATCACAGCAACAACAACAACAACAAAGAGTCACGCTAAAAAGGGTTACAATTTATGATTATTAAACCGTGCTCTTTCTCTCTCTCTCTCTCTCTTTCTCTTTCTTTCACTCTGTGTACCCAAGCCTCTCCTTCCCCTGTTCACTAAAGCCAACGGCGTTAAATGCTGAAAACTGAAAACAAGAAAATGTATCATGGATAACAACAACAACAATAAGAACCAACAAGAAAGGTTCATTTCGACATGCCGAAGGTTTCATACCCTTGCAGGTTCCTTACTACTCTTTCCTATATCGTTGCTATATCAATCGTTCTTATATTGTATAACTATACTATACTATCTATAATGAGGCAGAATTAAATGATATTATTTGTATGTATCCTTTGATACCTACAACGACTTCAATCAGTGAATCTATATATACCTCTTGTTTGTGAAAATCTTTATTTCATATGAAAAACATAGGATATAGCTGTATAACTTTGATTGACTGTGATATGATAAGTTGTTTCGAATAAAACTAAAACAAAAGGTTCCCATTCCCGTACTAGTGTTCTATAATAGTGCAGAATATTATGTCCAACTTTAATAGGCACTGATAAGTTAAGTTATTTCCAAAATCAGAGCTGGTTTTCATAGAGAAACCTTAATTTCGACTGATTGTTCCTATGACAGCTATATGCTATAGTGATCCGATATTAATGAAATTTCATATGCATATTATTTATAAAGAAAAAGTGCGATGTAGTAAATTTGATTGCAATATCTTGACAAATAACAAAAATCGGCCGATAGTTTGTATGACAGCTATACGATATATTGGTCTGACACGCCTCGTTTCGACTTATATACAGCGTACAACAATAAGAAGCATGTGTAATAAGTATCATCAAGATAGCTCAGAGACTAAGACACTGGTTTGCATTGCAACAGACAGACAGCCAGACGGAATGCCAAACTGATAGACAGCCAGACAGACTGCCAGACTGATAGACAGACAGACAGACAGACAACGCTAGTTCGCCTCTTCTGTTGATGCTGATTTAGAATATTTTGTATATTTTATGGTACATTGCAAGCTTCTGCCCAAAATGAATATACTCTCAGCAAGGGTAGAAACCAACAAAAAGGGCAAACGTCTAGCGGGGCGTGAGCACAAGGATAAGCAACAAGAGGTAGAAGGGGGGAAGGCGGGGCAACATGTCTCACTTCTTGCCAAGTAAAGTGCAGCCAAAAAAATGAATGAATGAAAAAAACGGAGTATAAAATAAACATATGAATATTTATGGCAGACAGTGTTAAAGCAGAAAGCACAGCACAGAAAGAGCATAAAACAGATGAAGCCAAGAGAGCGTAACAGTTATAAACGGAAAGCAGTCGCAGTCGCAGTCGCTGCGAATGCAAATAAACCGCCAGCAGACGCGACTTTTGCCGCGAGCGTTTTGCCAGCGACCGAAAACGCGAGCGCGTTTTCTTTCTTGTTTGCAGTGAAAGTGCTTCGATTAGATGTGAAAGGGCTTTAAGCTGGTGAGTGTAAAGTATTTAAAGTCAGGTGTAGAGCTGCAGGGTGTCTTTAAATAAAAGAAAGAGTGAAGGAATTAGAAGAGTAAAGAGAGTTATGAAAAGGAATTCCCATTAGCATGACTTAAGGAACTTGCTTAATTGAGGGGGAGAACAGAAGAACATTTGCAAGTGTAAATATGAAAGAAAAGAGTGAAAGTGATTTCAAAGTCACTTCATTTAATTTATGTTTATTATATGTAAATTACCATATGTGAAGAGTTATTTTTGTAGGCTTTATTTGATATTAAGGTTAATTATGAAATTATAAAGAGAGACGTTATTTCAGCACGCGCTGCTTTTCTAGTGCGTCGTTGTCAATTAAAAAAAAACATAAAATCTTATCAATCGACATATCGTATACATTCATCGATTAATCGATGAATACTAGTGTTGGGGTTGGATAAAGTATTGGTTTAAATTTCAAGTGGCAGTTGTTGTGTATAATACACGATTATTTTGTTATCATTATATAAAATGCTTTTATTTAGTAATATTTGATTGTAGTTTATATAAAATTAGGTCGTTCCGTCGTTTAGTTAATCTTTGGTCTTTAATTTAAATGTTCTTAATTGATTAACTTTTGCTCTTTCACGTCTTAACTCTTCTTCATCTTCTTCTCCTATTTCTACGTCGTTGCCAGACTGTCGAGTGTTAGCTTAGGACATCTGCCTCGCCGTTGCCAGACCATTCTCACATGTATATACATATATAGGTTATATAGTTATATATATAGGTTATATATATTTAGGTTGCCAATATTTTAAAGAGAATCATGTTTCCTTGAACCTTTCCTGAGGAACAATTTTAACCAGTAAAAGCCTGAGCTTCACAACTAATTACTTTCCCTTCAAGTGAGAAATCATCGTGCACCTCTTCTTCCCCCATGACCTTTCACACGGCTCGACTGGCATTAGGCAAAGTGTTAAAATTATGATCTGTTAAGTGTCTAAATACGCAAAAGCCAAGCAAGTACTGCCAAGGGGGGAGGGAGGTGACTCTACTGCGAGGGTTGTACAGTCGCCACAGTTGTCCATTCTCTGTGTGTGTGTGTGTGTTTAAAATGTCATTCTGTTGTCAACCTCAGACTTCTTGTCTTATGTCAAATTATAATTACGGCGCCATGCTACTAACGACATTAGCAGGGCGACACAGCGACACAGCTACAGTTACAGAGGCAGGAACTGGGGCGGCAACTGTAGCTGGTGCTGGGGGGCAGGAACTGTAGCTGAGACTGGTGCTGGTGTAGTGAGGAAGCTGCCATTAAATTGCCTACGCACACTGCGAGGCAGCGAACCCTTGTTAAGTGAGGCGAGTGCGCCTTGTTCCTTGTTCCTTCCTTGTGCCATGTTCCATGTTCCATGTTCCTTGCCTTGCTTCATTATCAGCATCGAAAGTTGGCAACGACGACGACGACGGCGACGGCGACATTTTCTATTACACTCGGCAAAATTGTACGTTAAACGTTGGAGAAAAACTTTGTTTTAAAATCACTTAGCGTCTGTGTGAGCGCACACACACACACACACGCTGGCCTTTAAAAAGGGTGCACTGTTTCCTCTCCTACTCCCCCTCTCGCTCCGCTCTCTCCTTCTCTTGTTTCCTTCTACACGTCCTTTTCGCTTTCGCCTCTTGCAAAGTGGTGATAATTTTTGCTTTGTTGCGAAAATGACAACATTTTAACCCGCCAGACCCCCCCACTGCCCTCTTACCCTGCAGCGGACGCGACTTGTGTCGACTTTTAATGGTTTTCATCTTATTAGCAGCAAAGTTCTTTGTCGCCTGCGCCAGCCAGCCACGCCCACCCGCTGCACAAAATGGCCAACAGCAGCAACAGATTTATTTGCAATTTTTGCTCATTTGGCGAAAATGGAGTGGCGAAGGGAGGGGAGGAGGAGGGGGGACAACATTCGAGCCTTTTGTCTTAGCCACTTTGTACCCGGCCACGCCCCCTCCCCCCTCGCCGCCTTCTGTCTTGCCGTCGCTCGTTAGTTTGTTGACGTTTGGTAGCGTCAGCTTCCTTCCCCCCTCCCCTCTCTCTCTCCCCCTCTCTCCCACTGCTGCTTGTTGCTCTCGCCCACATTGGCAGCAAGCGGCGACGTTGGGCGGGAGCGGAGCCGGCGCGTTTGCGGGCTTTGGCGCTAAGGGCGCATAATTAAAAAAGTTTCATTTCATTTTGTTGGTTTTCTTGGTTCGTTTCGCCTGTTTATGTTCATTTGTTTTCTTGTGTAGCTTTCTTGGGGTTTTCTTTACCACTCGTCGCCTCAGGCTGGCAATATTTTTGTTTCGGTTAGCTGCGCCTGCCCCGCTCCCCCCCCACACCCCTCTTCTTGCTTAATGATTGCCGCCTTCTTCTTGTGTTTTTTGCATGCTTCGTTTAATTTAATATTAATCTAAGAAGTTTGTTTGCCTTCCCACGTGCTGTTGTTGCTCTTGTTAACTCAAATGTGCCAACAAAATGGCGTTGATGTAGACCAGAAACTTGCAAACGAGTAACAGAGTCTCTTTGTTTCTCTGTATGAGAGGGAGAGGGAGGGAGGAAGAGGGAGAGGGAGAGCAGCATATGATATGTGCTACTCGTGCGTTGTCTCGCTTGGGTTAGGCACTTAGTGGTGAAAGTTGCTTGACTTTATGGCATATTGTCGAGCTCTCTCTCTGTCAAATGAGTTTCTAAAGATATGACATGTGTGTCATATGCAATCGATGGCTGAACAGGGAAGGGAAACGTCAGTTGCGATAGTATACGATAGTTCTAGTTTAGTTAAGAATTCTTTATAGCTTATACTGTGTATTAATGTTTTTATACTCGCTATCCATAGGGTAGAAAGGTTTTTGTGTCAACCAAAAATGTATGTAAGAGGCAGAAGTAGGCGTGGCAGATCCCACAAACTATTGTATATGTATATATTCTGAATCAGCATCAACTCGTCGATACAGAGATTTAGATCTCAGAGATTTGAAGACGGACTACGAAAAAAATATAAGAAAATGTCTCAACATTGAACGCAGATCAAGTTGGTTTTAGAATTTGACCACGCCCCTTTTCAACCCCTCCAAATCGAAAAAATCCAAATTCCAAGTGTAATTTGAATGCAATAACAATTCGTTTTTGGTAAGAACAAACCTATCAATGCCCAAATGATATCTGAAAATTTGGTTGCAATAGAATAATTAACATAGAAAGGGTTTAAGAAATAATTTGAAGAGCGACTGGTTTCCAAACCGATCCCTATATCTCTAAATATCTTTATATATTTTTCAACAAATTTGTTACTAACCTAACTATAGATAACTTTAATGATATTGTACGATAGTTGCAATTTTGAATGTCTTTTTTTTAATAGATCGCATTGTACATGAATCTATGCTGTGCAGTATTTTCTTTGCTGCTATTATATAAAAATACTGATATAAACATCGTTATTGATAGTAGAAATTACTATCGATACGTTATCTAATGATGGTACATTTATTTAAATCACACTTTATCTATATTAAAATACTTTAGACTAACCTAGTTTAGTATGATGTTTGTCAAACGATTCTATCATTAGCAAATTTGCATGCTCATTAAAATAATTGCGCGGAGCTGCTGTTGAGGTTAGAAAATTTAAGATATTGTTAGTGATAATTGAGTCATTTCATTCATATTCTGTGTATAATTATTGTATATTGAACAAGTAGCTTCGTTATAAACAAAAATACAACAAGAAATGAAAGAAGAATGGAATTTGGGTTAAAACTGACTCGATCTTTTCTTTAAAATTTATTAAACTTAGTTAACTTTAGGAAAAGACTGTTTACCTGAAGAAAACACAAAACTTTGAGGTTCCTTTCATATTATTTCGCTGTCAATTGTTTTCGAAAACCATCAACCAACAAAGGAGGCTACACTGGGTCGACCTTTGCCGTGCTCACCAAAGACATTCGAGGCTGGGGCTGATTAACTGAAGTGTTTGCCCCATGAATTTCGTATTCGCGCCCTTGCTGGAAAATATGAACGACCCCGAGTTGATTTTGGAGTTGCCATACCCAGTTTACCATTCCCATTGCCATACGCATTCGCATTCACATTTCCCAACCTCATTTTCAGTCAGTGTTTGAAAGTTTATGAATATTTCGAATATGCACGCCAGCTTGCCAAGGAGTCTATTGAGTCTGGGGGCTGTTATGGCAACCCTAGACCAGGACAGCAGACAATAGGAATGGTGCGGGATGCAGGGTGTCAGTTGAATGCTGCGGGTTCCGAAATGACCCAACGGCAGCCACAATAGAACTAGTTGCCATGTCAAAGGAGCCGCATGCTACTTTATATTGCCTTCATGGATGCCGGGACTCAGTTCTGTGCATTGTCTGTGGCTGTATTGGTGACGTTTGACGCATTCATTCACTCTCTTATTCATATTTTTGCGCTTGCTGAATGCAATTTTGTGCTGATTTTACAATGGTTCGAGCTTCAATACTTCTTACCTTCTAACTATATAAATGTATTTCTATCTCTTTCTTGCTTGCAGGCAAAAGCTTCACGCTGACTATTGTCATCTCAACGAATCCTATTCAAATCGCCACCTACACAAAGGCCATTAAGGTGACCGTGGATGGTCCAAGGGAGCCGCGCTCTAAGGTGCGTCATCAGGGCTTTCATCCATTTGCCTTTGGTCCACAACGCTTTGGTCCCGATCCGCTAATGGCTGGTTTACCCTTCAAGTTGCCAGGTATGTACTGAGTTCTGACTAACCCCCGCTTCTCACCCTTGCAGCGCATCGCCGCGGGCGCCTCAGACATCATTAGCTCAGCTATCGATGTCAGCACTGAGAGCAGCTTGTAAATTAATACTCTCATTAGACGGGTTATCCGGGCTGAGCTTCTCTGGCCGTGGGCTAAGTCTGATTTTACGACTTTTATGATATCAATCTGCATTAAGTTGGAAAGTAGGAAAATTAAAGAACGTCCTCTGATGTGGTGCGCTTAAAAGGGTTTTGTAAACCACTTAATATATGGTATATGCTGGAGACCTGAAGTTGGTGTAAATACACGTATGTGGAACAAATTTTGAGTCTATTATGCCCTTTAACAATGCTCATAGAGGGGTATATAAACTTTGTACAAATGTCACGAGCAGGCGTTGCAAACCCAACACAGGGTATATATTCTTGCTAAGGATCACTAGTCGAGTCTATTGCGTTATGTGTGTCTGTATGAGCACACAGATCTCAGCTATTATAAGAGCTAGAGATACCAAATTTGTCATGAAGATTTCTGTAAGTCATATGCTGATTAAATTGATTTCAAATATTGAATGCCACGCCCACCGCCTCCGCAAATAAATAACCTAATTTTTCATCGCGTTTTGTAAGCGACGTATAAAAGATACAGCTTTTTGTCTTTAACAAATACTTAGCTGACTATAATATCTAACTCTCCATAAAATTTGAATCCAATCGGATTATAAACACCGAACTTGCATAACAAGTCACCTTAGTCCTGCAATTCTGCCTGCCCCTGTTGGTATGCTTTAGTTTTTTGTTGTAGTGGCTTTTATAGTGAGCGAGTAATGGGCGGCAGAACACTTTGTCTTGAGGTATTCTCGGTGTATTTGTTATGTTTTTGAAGGTTATGATACTTATGATACTAACTGAAATTGGGTGTTACGGAAATTGAAGTTTATGGGTTGCATTATACACTATAATTATTTCTTGACTGGTTCAAGCGAAGTACTTTGGTTAGCCACTTGTTTGATCCGTTTCGTTGATCCCTCGAGCTTAGCGAGTGCGAGCATCGTTAACACTCCGAAGACATTAGCATAAGGATGATGACAAATGAGCAGGCAGTCGAACAGGTCGGGTTGGGTTGGGATGGGTTGGGTTGCTTGCGCCGTGTCGCTTCGACAGGCGTGCAAACAGATTCGCGCTGCCTTTTTGTGCTGCCTTGCGCTGCAAGTGTGTGCCCCATTTATGCGCACATAATGCACACTCGCACACACACACACACAGAGCGAGAGGCAGCGAGACAGTGACAGAATAGAGGCGACAATTATATAACAAAACAACAGCTTGAAAAATCCATTAAAATGATTTTAATCCTTTAACGAGTCACAAAACGGCAACGTCGTCGTCGAGTTGCGAGGATGCGCGCATGGCCTGGCAACCCCCGAGTCAGCCCGCACCCCAAAGAAACCGACCCCCCCCACCCCTGTCGTGCACTCCCTCCACCCAGTCGAGAACTGACAGCAGGCGTTGCCTTAAATTATTTTAAAGCGCTTCGACGCGACTGTTGCAACAATAAACACGCGATATAACCAGGCTGCGAACAAGGATAACGACGGAGAACGACACAAGGCGGCAATGCGGCAATGCGGCAAATGGGGCAAGGAAGGAGACACAGTTGACTGCCAGCAGCGTCGCCTGGTGAACAATCTCGTTTGATACGCTTTGATTTTATTAAAATTTAACAATAACGCTATGAAATTTATGAGCCGGCAAGTGGATTGGGGAAGTTCTCGCCCTCACTGTCTTTTCTCTCTCTCTCTTGCTCTCTTCTCTGTTGCTCTTTCCCGCTCACGCTCTCACTTTCACTTATTGCAAGTTTCACTTGGTTATGAACTAAGCCAATTAAGTCAGTTTCCTTTCGATATTTACCGTGACAAGTTGAAGCCTTGAGCTGCAAAAGTTTGTTTCCATTTCATTTTCGATTTCAGTTGATTGAGTTCGCTTTGTAAAGTTGTTTATGCGATAAATTCAAAACTATCGTTATCGATATTTACTTTACTTAAATCAGTTACCAGCACTCTTTTTGTCCGTATGAGCACCTAAATCTCAGAGAGTATAAGAGCTTAGGCTTACAAATTGGAAGATAATAACTCTTATTATAGTACGCACATAGAGCTGATTTAGGGAATGAGCCACGCCCCAACCCGCCCTAGTAAATTGAGAAAAACACGAATTTAAAGTCGTATTTTGATGATAGAAAGCTCATTGTTGGTGCAGAAAATATATGTCCCCTGATGCACTTCAGAAAATGTTAGGGAAGACATATATATATATATACATACATATATATGTACATATATTCTAAATCAGCATCACTAGAGGAGTCGATCTAGTCATACCCGTGCGTCCGTCTGTTGCAACGCAAACTAATCTCCCAGCTTTAAAGCTATCTTGATGAAATTTGCAATACATGCTTCTTATTATTGTATGTTGTAAATAAGTCGGAACGAGCCGGATACGATCAATATATCGTATAGCTGTCATACAAACTATCGGCTGATTTTCGTTATTTGTTAAGATATTGCAACCAAATTTATTATATCAGATTTTTTCTATAAATATAATATCATCAAAATCAGGCCACAATAATATATAGCTGCCATAGGAACAATCGGCCGAAATGCAAGTTTTTGTATCATTCATAAGTTCATAAGTTCTGATCTTAGAATAACTGAACTCATCTGTCCAATCAACGTTGGACATAATATTCTGCACCATTATACATATATAACTACAATAGTATAGGAACGATCGGAGCAGATAAGAACCTGCAGGAGTGGAAAAACTCTAACCTCACCTAACCTCTCCTTCTGGTGTTTATTTGTAATGCTCAGTTAAAGTTTAGTTCTAAACAGATAGTATTGTGTATCATACGATAGTTTAAAAGGGTCTTCGGAGTAACTCAAGTTCTCTGCACACAGTCCCGATAATCGTTTGGCAAAATGCATTTTTTGAAAAAAACTTTACGAACTTTTCGCACTTGCGAGTAGCAAGTGCAAAGTGACAACGGCGGCAAAAAACTGTCTAGAAATTACATTAAAAACTAAAAGGCAGTCGAAAGCAATATGTGTGTGTGCATGTGTGTGTGAGTGTGTGTGTGCGTGTGGAAGCATGTGCCGAGTAGTTTTTGGCATACACAAAATGTAGTTGACTCTCGAGTGCTGCGTGTCACAGAAAGTTTGCCAAATGATTAAAAGGACGCTGCGCTGCTGCCCCATTCCCCTTTCCTCTCCCCTCCCCTCCCCACCCCATTTTCCCACTTGCTCTGGAAAATAGTTGAGCTCGGCAGAAAAAGGCAGGCACAAGTGCTTTTCTTGATGGAACAGAATAAATATAAAATGGCGTCGTAAGCAGGGCACATTAGTGCCACGCCTTGACACCCTTCAACCCGCCTCCAAACCCCCTGCCACCTTCCACCTCCCCCGTAATACCCTTGCATGCTGCTGCTGTTTGAGTAGAAGGTGCCCGGAGCCATGTCATGAGTGTGGAAAGTGGAAAATTTGTAACTTCCGCAACGGATATCCTGTTTCACACACGCGCGACCCGCTCCTGCCACGCGTGTGTGTGTGTGCGTGTGTGTGTGTGTGAGTTGCCTAGCCTTTTGATGTTGCCTTCAGCAGCAGCAGCAGCAGTAGCAACTAAAAAAGTTTCGCGCGCGTTTTTAGTGAAAATTATATTAAAATTTTGTGCTTGATGTAATTTATGTCATAAAACCCATTGGCAACTCGACGCATGTGTGCATAATTACACTCCCAGGCTGGTGTGTGTGTGTGTGTGTGTGCGGGTGTGTGTGCGGATGTTAATGTTTTAAATGAATTTTAAGCTTGAACTCATTTCACTGCGCATTGTCTTCTTGGCGAGTGTATTCGATTTAAGATTGCTCGTCTATTTATTTAAAACCCCTTTTTGTATTCACTTCACTTCTCTTCTTCTTGTTGTTGTTGTCAATGTGTCAGCGCTGAAGGCAAAGATCAAAGCGCACAGCACGCACCACAACTGGCACACACAGCCAGATGCTGAGGCACCACAACGCGTGTTGTTGTCGTTTTTTTGTGCTTTTCACTTTGCTGTTAAGGAAGAAGGAACTTATCGGTATTAAAGCATATTATGAGACTCTGTAGCTGGCCTGTAAACCTGCACCCATTGAATATGAATGCACAACAGGTATATGTGCAAGTCGATCCTTGTAGTATTGTCCGACTATCTATCTAACGCTGCGCCTGTCTGTATGAACGCGCTAAACTCAGTAATTAGAAGAACTAGACACAGCAAATTTGGCATAAAGCTACTTTTTTGAAGTACCTGCATAAAGTTTATTTTGTATTAGGCATATCATAACCAACGGGCTCATAAATCAGTATTGATTAATATTTATTAATACTTATTTAATACTACATTTATATACGAAAGTATGTACAAATAAAGTAAACATTCTGCATCAGCTGAATAAAATATAACTGTAGCTATTTATACTCATTTATTGAATGTTTCCTAATACGATAATTGTATATTTTTTTTTAGACGTTCATCAATGATACAAAATAAAATGTTTATTCAGATTCAAAATGAACATCTTAATTATTTCGAAATATATATAAGTTCTGCTCTTGACTTTATATGCAGTTTATGCTACAAGTATTTAAATAAGGACTTCAGTAATTTTTTTTTTTTTTTTTTTTTTTTTATAATGTATGTATTATTATATGTGAAGAATCCGTACATCGTAATATAGTATCTTAACATCACAGGGAGAATTAAGAATTGCCAAACACTATATTAAAGTAAGAAATACTTAAGTAACTGCCATTAAAAAAAAAAAAAAAAAAAAAAAAAGTAACTGCCATTCCTCTGTGCACCCCATTGAATTGACTTGCGATATTTACTCCAGCTTTAAGTGAGTTCTTCCCTTTACCTCCACCTCCCTCTTGCCTCGTTTGCAATGCGCCGAAGGGGTTAAGCATTGTGTGTCTTTAAACAAGTTTATAAACTCGCCCTGGGTGATGTGAGCGTTATTCTTTTGCAAAACTGAAATGATTTAGTAGATATAATCAAACATGCAGACAGACGGACAAATTTGCACAGTCATCGGGCAGGGGTCGAGCCCTGTGGGGGCGGCCTACAGCTCAATTTGGCTGGCAAAAGAAAATTTTAAAGTCATCGTGCTGTGGCCCTAAGGGGAGGCTGCTTCCACAGTGGAGGGGCGACGGCAGGGAGGCGAAGTGTACCGTACTGTGTACGGTGTGTCGCCCCCCAAGGACATATTACAGCATTGATTCAATTTCATGTCAATTTACGTGTCAATGCGACACTAATACGCTGAAGGGTCGTGGCTGCTGCCGTTACTGCTGCCGCCAAGGCGACCCCTGACCCCGGGCTGACATGTGGCACGGCTCGTTTTAAGTGTGTGAGGAGGAGGAGGAGAAGGTAAGAGGGAGGGCGGGAGGCTAAGGTGTGCGGGTGCGTTTAAAATTATTTATAACATTTGCGAAAATATGTTTGCCAAATGCCAAACAACTTTGTCGTCTGCGGCGCTTTGCAATTTCTTTTTAGCGCGCCCCCAAAAAGTATGCTACAGTTTTTTCATTCTTCCCTTCTCTCTCGTCTTTCCTTTTTTTTTTTGCAATAACTTGCGGCCTGTTACGCATCGAGCATGTGCGTGAGCGTAAGGGTGTGCGTGTGTGTGTGGGCGGACTGGAATGTGTTACGCCTCCACCTCCGCCTCCACCTCCGCCTCCACCTCCACCTCCGTCTCCGCCTCCTTCCACCCCCTCAACAGTCGCACTCGCATGTGTTGACAACACTTGTGTAACGGTAAATTTGTGCGTATTGTGCGTGTAGCACGGGGGGAACTCCCGCCCCGGTTGCTGTGACCCCACGAAATTGGGGTCTTGTTGTCAACCTCTTGGCGTGCCATACAAAATAGCAGCAAATTTGCCAAAACAATTTGCAAATCTACTGCAAATACGTGTAAATACTGATATGACACACTCGCCTCCGACTGCCGCCTGCGAAATTGATAAAGACAGGCAACAATACAAGACAGTGTATGTGTGTGTGCTCTGCTCACCTGTAGAGGCTTATAAAGAGGGAGAAAGAAAGAAAGAAGAAAAAAATTGACTGGCTGCCTGGCAGCCGCAGCTGGTTGGAAGTCTTTATTAAGTGCCGTCGATTAGGAATTTGCCGAGCAGGAAGGCAGCACAGTTAGGGGTGGCACAGGTCGGCATATCGATAGGCAATTAGGTGGATAAGGTATTTGTGCGCTCAGGTATGGGAGCAGAGGTGGATTATTTGGGGATTGTACATAAATAATCGTTTTATAATGAGAATCATAGAAAAATTAATGAAATCAATGTGGAAAATATGAAATGAGACTAAAAATATATTGTTATAATGTCTAAATAATGTTTAAAATTTATTTAAGAGAATAATAAGCAAGGTAATTAAACTATAAGCTGACATTCAAAGAGATGGTTAGTTATAAATAATTGTCATAGCTAGTTGAACTTGGTTGAATGCCTTAAGATCTCACGAACTGGATATATTCTAGGTATAAAGATATATTATAAATCAGCATCAACAGCAGAGTCGATAAAGCCAAGTCCGTCTGTCGGTCTGCGTGTCTGTCTGTCTGTCTGTCTGTCTGTCGGTCTGCCTGTCTGTCGGTCTGCCTGTCCATATTAAAACCTAGGTAGATCTCAGAGACTAGAATAGCTAGGGCTACCAAATTTGGTGTCATTATTGTTGCACGCAGCTAAAGTTTGTTTTAGATTGTGACCACGCCCCTTTCCTATCGATATAAACCAAATTCCAAGTGTAATTTTAATGCACGACAATTCATTTTTGGCAAACACAATAACTATCAATGCTCAAATGATATCTGAAAACTTGGTTGCGATTGAATAATTAACATAGAAGGGATTTAAGAAGTAATTTGAAGAGTTACTGATTTTCAACTCGCTCCCTAAAGTATGCAACACAAGTATGCTAGAAATACAATAGAATTTATGATATACGGATTCTTCATTTAATAACAATAATAATACAAAAAAAAAAAAAAAATATGATGTACGGATTCTTCACTTATTAATAATAAAAAAACAAAAAAAAAAAAAAATAAATAAATTTAAGAAATCGTTTTGATCAAGTGGCAGCGGTTACATCACAGTCGAGCACACTTGACTTATCGTATATCATTAATTAATTGGATTATCTTCATTTATTATTATTATGTTTTTTTTTTTTATATATTATTATTAAGTGAAGAATCCGTACATCATAGTATTGTATCTTAACATCACAGGGAGAAATATTCTTAAGAATTGTCATTAATTAGTTTCATTTTTTTACTTTTATTTAATTTTATTTAATTTCCACGTAATTTTAAAATTCTTTTTTAGTGTTACTATTTATTTGTTTATTGCGCTGTTATGTTACTAGTACTGCATTTTATGGAATCATCCCTACTAATAAAAAATAAAATAAAAAACAAACGACTGCCATCATGATGGCATCAGTTGACATTAAAAAATGATAAAGAAGAATAAATATAAAGAAATACCTCAGTGTATTTAATATTATGACACCTAATAACAATAAAAAAAAAATTTATTTTAAGATCTTTCTGAAATATTCCTTATCAATATTCCTTTTTCCTCAAACAGTGAAAATAGAAAGTGAATCGTCACTGCCTGTGATAGATCCCCCTTCGTGCTATAATATCATTATCAGCTTGAGCATTAAGTTGTTGGCGGGCTTAGAACGACGTCTAATTAGTTTGCCGTTGCCGCAGCTGTCAATGCCAAGGAAAGTTTGTCGAATGACAGAGAAACATCTTAAAGTTGACGATGCAGTGTGTGCTGAAAAATCAATAGGCTTAGCAACAGGAGCAAGATGTGGCACACTAGACTAGCCTAGACGATAGCAGATGTTGCGCCGCAGTCGTCATCATTATTATTGTAGTTTGAAGTTAAACATACAGTTTGCCCTCAAACCCCCACCCCCTGCTCCTTTACTTGCTATCTAAGTAACCTTGATGAGTCTCGATTTTCAGTTTTACTTCATTACTTTATTTTTTCTTGACTGACTTAAAAATGATAAACTCGAAATTCGCAGAACAAGTTAACCGCTAAATACGCAACGCAAGGCAGCAACTGGCAGAGGTAGAGACTGAGGCAGAGGCAAAGGAAGCCAGCGGCAGCGAGCGTGCATGCGAGTGTCCGCGCTGAAAAGTAGGCAACGCAAATGTGCTCGATGTGGCACAAGTTTGCTGCTGTTACTGTTGCTGCTGCTGCCACTGCTGTTGCGTCGCTGTCGACGTCGAGTGCGACCTGTGGCGCAGGCGTTAACTTACACTCGCTCTTGTGCTCACTCGCTGCGTCTCGTTCACTCACACACTCTCTCTCTCTCTCTCTCTTTCTCTCTCTCTTTGACGTGCTCTCGTTGAGTGGAAAATTGAGTTGAGTCACTTCAGTCATGTACTTTGTCCAGATTTCCCCTGATTCGCTGGCAAGCTCAATGTTTATGTGTGTGTGTGTGCGTGGGGGTTGCTGCGTAGCCCCCTCCCCTGCTGTCGCCGCTCCCCACCACACATTGTGGTGAGTTAGAAGCCGGCTTCCTTGAGCCACGACGCGTTTTTTCCAAGACAGCGCCGTCTTGTGGTGAGAAATTGTTGCGCGCAGTTGAGTTTTTTTTTTCTGCTGCGCCGCTGCCGCTTTGCCCGACCGCCTTTCGTTTTCATTGCGGGCACTTTTGCTGCCCATGACGAGGGGGGGAGTGGAGGCTGGTTAATGTGTGTGTGTGTGTGTGCGAGGTTGGGGAGTCTGGGTTGCGGTGCGACCAACGACGCTTTAGCCGCGTTGAAATGCCGTCGGTGAAACATCGAACTTGCATTTGCCGACGGCAAAAAGATCTGAGAGATTTTCTTGACTTTTCTCGAGTATTTTCCAAGCAGGAAAAACCTTCAAACACTTTTCTAATACTATTCTACAGTGCGCTGCATTCAGTTGCCTTTTTAATACATGCGAAAGTACTCGACACACTTGCATGGCGTGCACGAGGAGAAAGAGAAGGAAGAGCAGAAAGAGGAGGAAACAGTAGCCGAAAAAAAGCCAAAAAAAAAGGAAGAAACCAAAAACAAAACAAAAGCAAATAGAAGGGAAAAAAGCGTGGGAAGTTGAACTCATGAAAGCTTTTTGTGGCGCACCAATGGCACCGCGTTATGCCCCGCCACACACACACACACAGAGACATAGACAGACACACACATAGACAGACACACACACATAGACAGACACACACACATAGACAGACACACACACACATAGACAGACAGAGGCAGACACACACACACACACACACAGCGTGCGCTCACTCATGCATGGGGGCAGGGCCATGGCCCAACCAGCTATCCCCCCGTTCTCCTGCTCGCCCCCCTCCCTAACGTAGCTGGCCCGGACGAGAACGCCCGACTCCGACGAATGCCGTTACGTGGCGTGCCGAAGAAAGCCCGACCCCAAACTGACACCAAGCGCGGCTAACCCTTTATCGCACATAGGGTTTCCTTACAGGACCGCATATTTAGGTTTTTGTTATGGGGTTTCACTGTCGCCATCCTTGGTACGCCTTCGTGCGGTCTCTCTCACTTTCCATGCGAGCAACGAGCTGAGCTTGGAGCTGTGTGCCTGCCCCCTGCCTGCCTGTGCGTGTGTGCGGGCAGTGGCCAAGCCGCCTCCACACTCGCTCTCTCTTTCCCACACACACACACACACGCACACACATTGACATAGTTTGGGTTACCAAAATCGACGTGATGTTATATTATATGGAAACACAATTTGCTCAATGTCTGCCCTCGCATCCGCCGCATCCACGTTCCTTGACCTCCTACTCCCCCTCCTTCTTCTCCTCCTTCTCCACCTGCTTCTCTTGTTGCTGGTGCTGCTGCTGCTGTTGCTCCTCCTTAACGTTGCCAGCGCTGCTTCGCCGTCGGGTGCCGCTGCTAACTTCAAGTAGCACTCGACAGCGTGGGCGTATCTGTGTCTGTGCATGTCTCTCTGTGTGTCTGTGTGTGTGTGTGTGTGTGTGTGTGTGTCTGTGATCGTCGTAGTTTTGTGGGCTGTAACTGCTGCCATTTTGTGTGACACAACCAAAACCCAACTATAAAATCTGCCCCTATCCCCAGTCGAATCGTCAGCAGCGCGAGTACATAGCCCCAGCTATATAGCTATGTATGATGATTCCACACACACACACACACATACATAGATACGCACACATTCCCGCACATATTGTAATATATATAAAAACGAAGCAGTGCAGCAAATGCTAATGGGATGAGCACAGGAGGGATTAGGCAATGATAAAAAACGAAATACTATAATGAGTGCTAATGCATGTTCGCAAGCTGAAAGGCAGGAGGGGAGGGGGGGGAGGTGTAGATAGAGAGGCAGAGAGCATAAAGAGTGGAGGAAACTAACTGCAAAGTAGCTGCTTCAAAAAGCTCGTATGTGAACCACACATACTACAATATACTAAATTGCTGGAAAATAAGGATAATGCAGCGTGCTCCACAAAGTGGGATTATTCAAATTCCTTTTCCAAAAAAAAAAAAAAAAAATTACATTTCCAATGGTTTTCCTTGCAGACTCTCGAATGCGCAAATTATTTTATATTTTATAATTAAATGAATATTGTTATAAATGGAAAGAAATAGAAGAGTAATCTATTATACTGTTCAACAGCTGAAAAATGAAATTTATCTTTAGCATTCTATAAATATTCTATTTATAGAATTTATACAATATAAAAACAGTTCTATAGTCTGTTTACTTTAATTCTTATATCATATAAGATAGTTATAATATACGTATACATATATACACATATATATATTATCTCTCTTTGAATCGCCTTACTGAATAAGAAATTTTTAAATAAATCCAAAAAAACTTAGAACTTTGGGCTGTAAAGTAAGTTCAATAACTTCAATGTTTCTATACTCCCGATGATACTGAAATTTGAAGACGAAACTAGAAATTATAATCAGCCAAGTAAGTGTCAAAGTCAGCAAGTTTTATTTTTAATAATTTGCTCTATAAAAACCTAAAAAAAAAAAAAATATAATTCGCTTACAAATCGACTTGAAAAAATATATTATTATTTTGCGGGGCGGTGGGCGTGGCATGCAACATTTGAAATTAGGTTTATCTGCTGAAGATATACAGAAAACTTCATGCCAAATTTAAAGTCTCTGGTTTTTATAATAGCTGAGTTATGTGTGTTCATACAGACAGACGGACAGACAGACGGACAGACAGACAAACCTTGTTTGAACATGCTCAATGGGCAATAATAAACAAATACATGAATCAAAAATTTAATTAACAAATTAATGAATACGTAACTAAATTAATATTATGTTAATGGCAAAACGACCTATTTTAGCAATAGGTCAATACTGCCACTTCGTGCAAGATATGCGCTTCTTGTCTGTTAACAAGTTTGTTGTTGTTGTGGCAGAAAATTTGGGTTAAATGATACAGTTCTAACGGAAATTCAATATTACAATATTATTACAATACTCATAATTAAATAATATATAAAAATAAATCGAAAATAAAACATATACATTTCTAATGCATACCTTTTAGGGCTCTTTCTATGCAACAAATTCCTGCTTTAATTTGACTAATGCGCGTCTATTATACAGTTTTTTGTCATTTCTCTATCAATGCCTATAAATTATTGCATTGCCTTGCTATTGACAAAGCAATATTCAATTACACTATGATATTTCAAAGCAAAAGCAAAACTAAACTAATGACAGCTTTGCCTTTAATTATGCCACATCTGCAAATAGTTAATAACAAATGAAATGAAATGAAAACCCCGAAAGATTGTTTATTATTGATCAAATTACGAACAGCAAAGGCAGAATAGCAGCACATACAATATGCATTTGTATTATTTATGCCCTATCTTGAACTATTTGAATTCCTTGCTCTCTGTTTACCGTTATTAGTAAACCATGGGCAGTTCTGCTGGGCATATTTCAAATATTTTCAGTCATTTTGGTCGATGATTTCCTGCTCGAATTCATAACAGAAATTCTTTGAAAGTGCCCCATCGATTTGGCTTCTCCATCTGCCGTGTGTGTGTGTGTGAGAATCGCAAGTTTTCTCTGTCTTCTCATGAGCAAGTGTCGCAGCCAAGTCTGCTGCCAGCACAGTTGTTTGACCCACATAGCGTTAGTGACATCAAGTGGCATCTGGTCTGGCGTATGCTTCGAGTACTTGTAGTTTATGTAAGTGTGTCAGAGATGGCAAATAATGCAGCATGCCAATCAAGTAATGCAGAAGACGGGATGCTTCAAGATGGTCTGACGCAGACATAGACATTGCTCTCGCTGTCGCTGCTTCTTTGCCCCGTGCCCCGTGCCACGTGCACCGTCTTCATCTTCGTCTTCGTCTGTGTCTCGAGCCGCCGTCGCTGTCGTCTATGGCAGTCTGACTGGTTGGTCTGGTTGGTTCGTTGGTTGGTTGCTGGTGTCACATTTTCGGTAAAATTTTGGTTGCAAACTTTGGCAAAACTTGGCCAAGTATTTGGCCTCAAGTGCGACAGAGTGAGACGGATAGTGTCAGAGGCGTGCCAGAGCGGGACAGAGAGCAGAGCCAGAGTCAGAGCCAGAGCCAGAGCGATTGCAATTGAGAGCGCGCATGTGGGCGGCCTGTGTGTGCGAATCGGAGTGTGTGTGCGAGTGTGAATATGTGTGTATATATATGTGTGTATATGTCTGTGTGTGTGTGTGTGTGTGTTGTGGTCGGTCTGCGTCTTAAACTGTGCGAGAGAAACTAAGCGAGACAAGAATCTCTCACGTTTGTTTCCTTGGAGTTTTCTTAAGTGCGACTCACACACACACACACCCATGTACACACACACCCGCTCAGCGACAACAATGAGTCAACTCTCTCTCTGTGTGTGTGTGTGTGTGTGTGAGCGTGCTCTCCTCTTGCAGCATCTTCAGCCAGCGTCGCCATCGACCGCGTAGTATGTGCGACTGCGGCCTGCCATTTGAGGCTGTACAAGCTGCAGCATACTTCGCTGCGTCCCTCCACCTGCCACCGCTTCCATACTCCTCCCCCCCGCCCCCCTCTCTCTGTTCCTGCCCACTCGAGCAACGTCTGAGCAGCAGCTTCCCCTCTGCTTGCCCACAAATGTGGGCTGCCACTTGATAGCGGCAACACCATTGCAATCGTCCACAACAAGGCAGAGTGGCGGCACGCAGCAGGGCATAGGGGCAGCGGGAGGCACACAGAGAGCTTGTCGACGGGCGTGGCTAGGCATGGCGTCCAGACGGAGCAACGACATCGGCGACTGGGATAATTTTAATGAATTTATTTAGGAGTTTGCCTTGAGCTGCTTCTCGTTCTTGCTGCCAGCCTTCCAGGCAGGCAGTCTGCCCTCGCCTTCCCCCGCCCTTCTGCACCACCCCGCAGCCCGCACGGCTGTCCCTACCGTAGGTGAAGCTCTCATTGGGCACATGCACATGAAAGGCAGCCCAAGATGCATTTACATAAGCAGCAATATGGCGGCTTGCAGATCGCAACATGGACACGAGGAGGGGGATGGAGAGAAAGAGAGAAGGAGCTAAGTAGGCGGGTTTGCTGCCCAATGTTGTTTTGCAGCGACCAAAATGTGCGGCAACGTTTTTGGTCTTGCACAGTGGGCTATATGTGGTCGGGGGCTTTGGCTTTGGCATTGGACTTGCACTTGCACTTGGACTCGCACCATTGTTGCCGCTGCCCGGCTTAGCTTGTGGCTTTCCCATATATTCATTCGCTTTGTTGCAAGAACTTTTGGGTCTACATAATCATCGATTTTAAGTTTTTAGGCAATTTTAGTTGGTTCAACTAACTGAAAGATACATCTGTGACCCCAAAAGATTATTATATTCTTGATCAGCGTCAACAAATAATGAAAAATTTCATTTTGAATATTTTAATTAGTATTATTTCCATAAAATACTTTTGTATCTGTAGTCTAGATGTCAGTTTTATGCCTTTGGGACACTTTTGTATCCGTTAGATACTTTTTAATTTGCTGACGATGATTTTGTGATCATTTTTATTCTTTAGATACTTTTGTATTTGCAGTCTGGATGTCAGTTTTGTACCTTTAGAATACTTCTGTATCTGACAGATACTTTTTACTTTGCTGACAATGATTTTGTATCCCTAAGATACTTTTGTATCCATAAGATACATTTATATCCATAAGATACATTTGTATCCATGAGATACTTTTGTATCTATGTGATACTTTTGTATCCCTAAGATACTTTTGTGTATTCAACGAAGGTGAAGAACGAGATGGTTTTGTGATAAAGATACTTTTATATCCATGAGATATATTTGCATTTGCCGACGGCGATTAGGCGATAATTTCGATCTTCAAAATATTTTTGTGTATTTAGGATACTTATGTATCCGTGTGATACCTCGGTATCCTTTAGATACTTTTGTATCTGCAACTTAATACTTGAACATGGTGATTTTGTGATAAATTTGTATCTTTAGGACACCTAAATACGTACCTATAGTATCTACCGACGGTTATTGTGTGACACATTAGTATCTCTCAGATACTCTTGCATCTGTGAGATACTTTTGCATTGCAGATACACTCTAGTATTATTTGTGCAGTCTGTAATAAATTTGTGAGGCCAAGTTACTTTTGCATCTGTGATATACCTACATATGTATCCATAAGATACTTTTGTATCTGCTGCCTTGGCTTTTCAATTGCTCATCTAAAGTGAATCTTTTGCTCTCTTGCTTTCAGGCTTCGCACATCACCTGGTGGGCATGCACAGTCACCTGCATGCGCCCGACTGGCGAGCTCACATGGCGCTGGGCGGACGTCCCGGCTTCCCTGCTGCACCCTTCTTTGCGCACCATCACGGCGCAGGCTTCCCTGCCAGCGCGGCAGCCGGGGGACTGCGTGGACTAAGCGGTAAGTCTGGCGCAAGTTTCGAGAGGAGTTGCAACTGATCGTACCTTCTCCTCCTCCCTCCACACAGATAACCAGCAGCAATTGGCGACAGTGGGTGCGGCACATAGTACCACCAGCCCGGAGGGTTCGCCGACGACCACGACCAGCGCCACGCTTAGTGCATTCGTGCAGCCGACGGTGTGTGGTGCCAGTGCAGGCGGATCGCCGCCACCACCCTCGCTGACACTGAGCAGCATGCAGCACCACGACAATAACAACAACAACAGCAGTAGCAATATCGATGCAGGCTTCGAGAGCGACAGCATCTCGGTGACGGGATCGCCGAGGAAGAGCATTAGCTCGCTGACGCACGACGAGGAGGAGCCCGATCCGGAAGCAGGACGCAGTCGCAGTCCAACGTTGCTCAGTGCCGATGCCAGCAGCGTGGCAACGCTGGCCGAACCGCTGCCCAGTAGTGGCAATGCTGCCACTGCCGCAGGGGCAGGCAGTGGAGGCGCAGCAGGAGCAGGAGCAGGAGGAGGAGGGGGAGGAGGAGGCGCTTTTACGTCACTCATTCAGCGCAGCAAGAATCCCACAGAGCTTTTTGGCGGATTTGCTGCAGCCGGTGCGGGTCACTTTGCGCCCACGGCGCACAGCTTCAATCCCGCACTGGCGGCACAGCTCTTCCTGCAGAGTCCCCTGCTGCCGCAGTCGAGCCAGTGGCTCTACACACAGCTCTACGGCAGCTACAGCGATCTGCCCTGGCTGCGCAGTGCTGCAGCAGCAGCGGCGGCAAGCAGCGTGCCACAACAGCAGCAACAGCAGCAGCAGCACGAGGCAGTGGCAGCAGCAGCAGCAGCGGCAGCGGCAGCGGCAGCAGCAGCTCATCCCTTGGGCTCAACCGATTCGGATGGGGTTAATCTGATCAAGCGTTGCGTCACACTGATCACACACAATCCGCCGGATGCTGAGAATGCCAATCCGAATGCCTCGCCTCCGGTCAGCTCCACACGGCGCTCGCCGTCGCCCGTGGAGACCATCGATCTGGATGATGTCAGCACCACATCGCGCTCGGCCAGCGGCTCTAGCGGCGCAGGCGGACCAATACGCATCCGCACGCCAAAGCCGACGTCGGATGTGTGGCGCCCCTACTAGCGGCTGGCGGCCGCCTTGCTGGGCAGTTGCCTGGCGGCGCGTACGAGCGACGGACAGGGGCAGGGGCAGGGGCAAGCGGAGGCGATGACAGGCAGAGGGAAGCAGGAGTAGGAGGGGGAGAAGGAGGAGAGAGAGAGAGAGAGATATTAAAGAAATAATTGAAAGGAAATGCAGGTGGACGAACCTTATAGATCATATCGCAATGTGCGAGGGTTACTCAATGAGTAAGAATTTTTCAATATCATATTTAGAACAAGTTTTGAAAATAACTGCACAATGTTCACACCGTAAAAAAGTTTGCAAAAGCAAATTAAGTTGAGTTATTCCTGAAATAGGTTGAAATCCTTGAAATAGTTAAGGTATAGAGCTGTTTTACTATCGAACGACTATCGATAAGAAAAGTATTAAAATTATTGCAATTTACAACTGAAATAGATCTGCAATACTCCCTACATTGGTATAGCCGATAGTTGTGCAGCCATCAAACTGCTAAACATAAGTCGAAATGTCATGCTATATTACTATCGATTGTCTTCTTGAATTTCCATAACTATCGTTCAAACAACAAACTATATACGATAGTTTGAATACTTTGGTATTACAATAGAAAAGTATTTTGAGACTTACTTAACTCTATTCGACTATTCTTGTAATACTTTTATCGATAGTATGTACGATAGTTTTGCAGCTTGTCTTGTCTAACTTTTATTCTCACTGGAGACTCTTCAGGGAACTCACAAAACTTCAAACAGTCCTCGCACAAGGTGTTCTACTTTCAGTTCTGGGGTTCTTGTTATTTAATTACCTTCTTTTTTTGGACATTTGAAAATATTTATAAGTTTAGGAGGATCACATATCGAATTTAAATCAATTAGCATTGCCCAAAAGTGAATGATACATGTTTTTATTGGGGATCGGGTAACGGATTGGGCAATAATTATGTAGATGATATAAACTAGTGACTATCTGTGTAAATTGAGAAATTAAACATATGTATTTTGCTCCATAAATATTGCGAAACTAGTGAATTAAGTCGATAAGGAAATCATTTTTTTTTTTGCGCAACAAAAAATCTAATCGAACAAATGGAATATATATATATATAAAACACGATATGAAACGAGAAGAAGCAACAGAAGAATGAGAGAGAAAAATCGAAAAAATATTTTAAAATTTATTAAAAATAAATTTAAGCACACTGAGACACATTTGTATATAGTTTCTTAAGTAGCGTGCCAAGTTTCGTTAATAAAATTTCAACTAAAAGTAAAAAATGAAGCTAAATAGAACACAAGATGTACGACGGGAGGGGAGGTGGTGGGGAAGGAAGAGAAGTAAAAGAGATGGTCAGATAATCAGCGCCGCCAAGAAAAGCTTTTAAGAAAATTAATTCGCATTTCTTTTGCACTGCTTGCAACCTTCTCTCTACCCCTTCTCGCCCCCTCTCACTTTCTGTCTCTCCACTTGCGACGCCTTTAAAGGGGTTAAAAAGGCCGCTCGAATTTATAGCCGGGACTTGGAAGTTGGCGTAAATAGAAAACTGGCAAATAAAAAGTTTAAATAAATGGGCAAACTTGAAAGCGAAAAATGCCAAACGGGCGGGAGGGAGACAGAAAAACCAACGAAACTGATGCGACCCGTTGCGGCCATTGAAATGGGATATGGACATGGGGCCAGGGCCAGAGCTCCTAACGGGGGCTGGATTAGGGTGTGGCGGGGGGTAGTGCGGATTCGCTTTTCGCATCTGTTTACAGCGCATTTGCATGCACTTTAGCAGCTTATTTAAGAAGGCGCATAATGAATGAGCTTTGAGCGTTAAGCGCATATCGGATGAGGCTGCGCGAGATGTAAATAGACAACATTAGCTGGTTGGGCACTTGAGAAATACCTCAACGATCTGGGTAGTGCTGAGAGTGTTCATAGCAAAGAGTATTGAACTAAGTCCCATATACTTGTTTATCACGGCAAGAGCTAAACAATATTATATGATTCAATGTACTGTGATTATCACTAAAATGCTATACTCAAAATAATGTACCCACCATCAAATGAATGAGTTTTACAAGGCAAGGCAAAACACAAGATTCACTCATACTCATTGAAAGTTTATACTTATTTTTTAAATGAGGGATTCGTTTGCCGTTTTTTTTTTTTTTTTTTTTTTTTTTTCTATTCATTTTATTTACAATCTGTCTTAATCTGACAATAAGTAAATTATATAATTAAAATTAAATTAACAGAGGTAGTAGTTATTCATTAAGCCCTACTACATATTCTATATTTCACATGTTTTAATAGTTTTTATCTACCTATGAGGGAGATCGAGCACGTGAATTCGTTTAAGTCTTCTTACATTGGTATTATTATTAATCAAACTTATGGCTAAATTGTTTTCATGATTTCTTAGTCTATCTATATATTTTTTACTATATTTTTTAATTTCATCTTTAACATAAGGGATTCCTAAGTCTTTATGGATATTTGCATTTAAGATATAAAATGGAGCATTAACAATTTGTCTCAGTGTTTTTGATTGATATCGTTGTAGGATCTCAATATTTGAGTTGCTGGCAGTACCCCAGAGCTGTATGCCATAAGACTACACGGGCTTTAGTATAGCTTTATATAGACGGACTTTGTTTTCCAGAGTGGTTGACGATTTTCGGCCAAGCAACCAGGTCATTTTCAAAGTTTTTAGGCTCAGTTGCTGACGCTTTGCCTTAATGTGATCTTTCCACGTTAGTCTGCGATCAAGATGTAAGCCAAGGTACTTTATGCAGTTAGTTTGTGGGATTGCTGATCCATTAAATAAAACTTCTGGACAGTTACCTCTTCTTAATGTGAAAGTTATTTGCGCAGATTTTAGGGCGTTGACTTTTATTTTCCAGAGCAGGAACCAACTTTCAATAAGGCAGAGCTCTGATTGCAGGAGTTGTGAGGCTTCCTCTTTAGATGTACTAGTAGCTAATATAGCTGTATCATCAGCGTATGTTGCCACAGTGCAGGTATTTGTAACTGGCATATCGGCCGTGTACAGGGTGTATAAAATAGGCCCTAAGACGCTGCCTTGTGGGACTCCAGCCTTTATAGTAAACAACGACGAGGATTCATTTTTTTGTTGCACGTAAAAGTGTCTATTTGTTAGGTATGACTTTAATAATAAGAAATATGGTGCAGGTAGCCACTTTTTAATTTTATATAATAATCCATTGTGCCAGACTCGATCAAACGCTTGTTGAACATCAAGAAATGTTGCACTGCAGTACTTTTTGTTCTCAAAAGCTAATAAGATCTCATTTATAATCCTGTGGCATTGCTCAGGAGTTCCGTGGCCTCTTCTAAATCCAAACTGGTGTTCGGGAATAATAGCGAATTTGTCCAATATTGGCAACATTCTCCTTAAAAGTATTTTTTCAAATACTTTAGAGAATATTGACAACAAACTAATGGGACGGTACGATGTCACTTCATTTTCTGCCTTGTTTGGTTTAAGGATCATCATTATTTCTGCGCATTTCCATTGGCTTGGAAAGTGGTCAACTCTTAAGATCGCATTAAATATAAGCGTAAGAAATCGTATACACTTTGGTGGTAGATTCTGCAAGGTTGAACCATCAATTTTGTCCGAACCTGGAGCTTTTTTATTATTCAAACATTTAATTTCTGATGTAACTTCATCAATACTGATTTTACGAATGGGCAAGCTCATTTGGCATGGTGACTCGAGAAAGTTATCTACTTCTCTCTCTGTTTGCGGGTTATCAATATCATTTGGTTGAAATACAGAGTGTAGGTGTTGTGCAAATGCTTTGGCTTGTTCATCATCAGATCTACACCAATCGCCATTACTATTTCGGACTACTGTGTTTCTTTTTGCAGGTCGCTTAAGATATTTGGTTGCTCTCCATAAATTATGTTCGTGGTTACAAGAATGTGGATCTAGGTTTCTAAGATATTCAGCGAGGGATTCATTTCTTAAAGTTGACAGTAGTTTTTTGAGATCAGATGCAGCCTTGTTATAGGATCTTTTGTCACCAGGGTAACGGGTTTCTTGCCATCTTTTACGCAAGTTTCTCTTGTTTTGTATTTGTCTTCGGATTTCAGTTGAGAGATAGAGTTGATTTGGTTGTGAGTTTCTGACTGGATGCTTCGTAGATGTAAAGCTTGCTTTATGGATCTTATTTGTTAGAAGCTCAACAGCTTTATCTATCTCCTCTCCTGATTTTAGCGAGATATTCAAGCTGATACTTGTTTCCAGATAGCTTTTAAACGCATTGATGTCAGTATTTGCAGAAATTACTTTGTAAGGTTTTGTCAATATATAAGCTACTGTACTGTACGTCACTATTATTGGAGAATGGTCTGAGCTTAGATCAAAGCTTTCCATTATGCGCATGTGTGATTGTCGAATACCAAGGAATGCTACGAAGTCTATAAGGTCTGGTATCTTTCTACTGTCAGTAGGCCAGTATATTGGCTTACCGGTTGAGAGAGTTGTTATGTTGTTATTTTGTATGCATTTATACAATTCTCTTCCCTTCGGATTTATCAATCTGGAGCCCCACCAAGGGTGCTTGGCATTAAAGTCGCCTCCTACTATAAACTGAGTTCCAAGTTTATGGAAAAAGTTCTTAAAGTCTTCTTCTTTGAGAGAAAATCTTGGGGGGAAGTATATCGCTGTTACAGATACGTCCGCATGCAAACATTTGATCTTGACCGTGGCAGCTTGCATAGCGTTTTCTCTAATGCTGTCCATAATTTGAAATTTTAGGCCCTGTTTAATTAAAATAGCTGCGCCGCCATGAGCTCTGCCCGACGGGTGATCAGCTCTGATTATATCATATCCAACAACTCTGATATATGATTTGCTGGTGAAGTGAGTCTCTGAGATTAACATAATGTCAATTTCATTCATTTTCATAAAGATGGATATTTCATTTACATGGTTGGAAAGCCCATTGGCATTCCATATACCGATATTTAGATTTACTTGCATAGTTTGTTTACAAGTAACATAATCATGTTAAGTAAATTATTAGTAAGTTCAGACTGTTTTTCTAGAAGTTGCTCTATTCTCTCTAGTGAAGTGTTTGTTTTGCTATTCCCTGTAGCAATTTTGGCGTAGGTTTGATAATCGTTACTTTGTTGGGTATATGTTGGTTTGTTAGGCGGAACAAAAGATTGAGAGTTTCCTAAGTCATTTTTACTCTGGTCTTTATTGCTATTCAGAAATTTTCGATTAGTTATTGATTTTTTTGACAAAAGTTCCTGATAAATTCTACACCCTTTGTAGCTGGCGGCGTGTTCTTCGTTGCAATTGGCACACTTTGCTGGTTGATCAATATTTTTCGGGCAGAGGTTGCTTGGGTGTCGAGAAGAACATTTTACACATCGGTACGTTTTGGCACAGTACGATTTTGTGTGTCCGAATTCCTGGCAGCGATAGCATTGAACAATTTCATTGGTTTTGCGGGGTGGCTCTATGTTGACAATAGCGTTACCAATGTGTTTTACTTTATATATATCTCCGTTTTTGTTGTTTGGCTCGAGATCTACATAGAACATGTTCAGTGGCGTTTTGGTTACACGGCTTTTAATATTACTTATGTTCCTAACAACATAACCTTTTGACTCTACATCGCTTTTAATTTCATTTATATTTGTAGAAAAATGCAAATTCTTAACAACGACTCTAAATGCTCTATCTTCCTTAAGCTGATATGTGTGATACTTCACACAATCATCACTAAGTGTTTTAACTAATTTTCTGTAATCTTCGATAGTCTTAACCATTATTCTTACATGTCCATCACGTTGAGTTTTATAATGGTACAGATCTTTGTTAATTTTTGAATTAAGATAAGCTAGCATTTCACTTATTTCATTGACGTCAGATAGAAAGATGGGTGGGGGCTTAGCAAAGTCAGTAGTGCTGTCTTCATTTACCGTTTCGAGATCTGCTTTTTTGTTATCTTCGTTTACTCTTTGACTGGGCAATCCGTCGCTTAAGAGAGCGAATTTATTGGCGCTGGTGCTTGGTGAGTCGTCCAAAGAAGCTTTTTTTCTGCGTAGATCGGGAGAGACTAGGCATGGTCTCTTGTTTGGCTTTGATTTTACTCTCTGCCAGTTCAAGACAGTTAGGTCTTCGTCGCTGTCACTCATGTCGACAACAGTTAGTTGGTGCTTATCAGCAACCACACAATAATTTTTGTATTTTTGTTGTTGTTGTATTTTATGATTGTAACACAAGAACTAAACGAATTCAAAGCTAAAGCGTAGCTTCCGCCTAAAAAAAAAAAAAACTAGGCACGTCTATACTCAAAGAGTGTTCGATCGCAACTGTTTGCCGTTTTGATTGCATTCATTTAGGAGTCTAATACATAAATAAACTTATGTACATATGTATATATCTTAATAAATATCATAATTTGGTTAGTGACCAAAGAAGATCTCTCTTAGTTCTTTAAATTATTGTGGAAGACTAAAGTTAGAGACCTAAGAAGATCTCTATTTAATTTTTGAATTATTGTGGGTTTAGAGATTAGATATAGAGACCAAAGCAGATTATTGGTATACTGCCTGGCAGTTAATTCAAAAGTGAAGAAATAATGACTGTAAAACTATAAAAACTATATATGATTTTTTCTATTACGTATAGCTTAAGTGACTTCAAATTCAAATAAGAAAATGATTCGTTATATAAGTAATAGATATAATAATAGAGCCGCATAAGAGCGTATCGTTAGGCGAACACTATCTTGGGGTTAAAGAGATAAAGTCGAACACTCGAGGCAAAATTACTGATTTCCTTACAACAACTGGACTGCGCAGGTAGCTATAATAACAAAAGAGGGTATAATAAATCTACAAGGTCGCAGTACATCTTGGCAATAAATAATAATAATATATACGAGGGTCGTTTGATAAGTCCGTGACTTTTTGTATTTGCCGCGCACCTGCTCTAAATACAACACTGCTCCTGTCAGCAGTTATCGATTAACAGCTGACTGTAAAATTTTGAGAAAGCTGCGTTTCTTAGTTTGCGTTTTATAGGCATTGAAAGCAGACGATCTCGTGAATTTTAACGAAAATGGAAAAAAGTGAATTTCGTGTGCTAATTAAGCATTATTTTTTGCGTAAAAAATCCATCACCGAAACCAAGGAAAGACTTGATAAATATTATGGGGACTCTGCACCATCAATTTCAATGGTTAAGAAATGGTTTACTGAGTTCCGTTGTGGTCGTACCAGTACAAGTGATGCCGAACGTTCAGGTCGCCCAAAAGAGGTCGTCATGCCAGAAATCGTCGACAAAATCCATGGAATGATATTGGATGATCGGAGAATGAAAGTGCGTGAGGTAGCTGAGGCTGTAGGCATCTCAACTGAACGGGTACATCACATTTTACATGAATATTTGGACATGAAAAAGCTTTCCGCGCGATGGGTGCCGCGATTGCTCACACACGACCATAAGCGCAACCGTGTGACCATTTCAAAGGAGTGTTTGGCGATGTTCAACCGCAATCCAAACGAATTTTTGCGCCGTTTCGTTACCGTAGACGAAACATGGATCCACCACACCACACCAGAGACCAAAGAACAATCAAGACAGTGGGTTTCTCCGGGTGAACGTGCACCAAAGAAGGTCAAGGTGGGTCTGTCGGCCAACAAGGTCATGGCCACAGTTTTTTGGGATGCACAAGGTATCATTCACATCGATTACCTTGAAAAGGGTAAAACGATCACCGGCGAATATTATTCAGAGCTTTTGGACAGATTCGATATTGATTTGAAGCAGAAACGACCGCATTTGGCGAAAAAAAGTGCTGTTCCATCAGGACAATGCACGGGTGCACACGTGTGTAGTCAGCATGGCAAAATTTCATAAATTGGGCTACGAACTGCTACCCCATCCAGCATATTCTCCAGATTTAGCCCCCTGTGACTATTTTTTGTTTCCAAACATGAAGAAATGGCTCGGCGGTAAGAGATTCGGGTCAAATGAAGAGGTCATCACAGAAACAAACGACTATTTTGAGGGCCTTGAGAAAACCTATTATTTGGAAGGAATAAAAAAATTGGAAAAACGCTGGACTAAATGTATAGAGCTAAAAGGAGATTATGTTGAGAAATAAAACGCTTCTTTGACGAAAAAAATATATTTTATTCAAAAAGTCACGGACTTATCAAACGACCCTCGTAGTTAGTAAACAAGATAGTTTTTACTTACTGAAAATGTACCAATTTTTGTCTTAAGTTCCGTAGATATCGAAAGTCAGCAAACAGCCCTCGCACAAGGTGAAAACTTGGAAAAAGTAGATCTTTGGTATGCCAGATATAAACTAACTACTACTACTACTACTGCCAGATATGGTATATAAAATGACTATATATGACCTATTTACAGTTTTCTGTACCAACACACAGCAGTACCATATCTATTTAATACTATCATTTCTATTTAATAATATCATCTCTATTTAACACTATCATCTCTATTTAATACCATCATCTCTATAAAATACTAACATCTCTATTTAATACTATCATCTCCATTTAATACTCTCATCTCTATTTAATACTATCATATTATTTAATACTATCGTCTTTATTTAATACTATCATCTCTATTTATTACTATCATCTCCATTTAATACTATCATTTCTATTATATACTATCATCTTCATTTAATACTCTCATCTCTATTTAATACTATCATCTCTATTATATACTATCATCTCCATTTAATACTCTCATCTCCATTTAATACTATCATCTCTATAAAATACTATTATGTCTATTTAATACTATCACATCAATTTAATACTGTCCTCTTTATTTAATACTATCACCTCTATTTAATACTATCATCTATATTTAATACTATCATTTCTAGTAAATACTATCATCTCTATTTCATACTATCATCTCTATCTAATCTTATCATCTCTTTTTAATACCATCATCTCTATTTAATACTATCATCTCAATTTAATACTACCATCTCTATTTAATGGTATCATCTCTATAAAATACTATCATCTCTATTTAATACTATCATCTCTATTTGGTACAACATTCTTGTTCATCAAAATTGTAGCCTTGGTGAATCCTTTAACACTCATTCGATTTGATAATCGCACTCGAAATCAAACTGATGCTTAGCAATTGGTCGAGGAACTCTTCCAGTTAAACACGCAATGCTTAACTATGTACATATACCGTTATTCGCACTAGATCCGATTACTCATTAATCAAGGAGTGCGGCTGGCGAAAGTTGCACGTTGATTTCGATGCGAATTTCAAGTGGATCCTTCGCCGATTGAGGCGGGCTTGTGTTCTGTGTAATTATCATAATTCGCAGCAATTAACGCAGCAAACGATTTGATAGACGTGGCACAATCACATCATGGTGTGGGGGCCATGGGAATGAAGTGCAGACATACACACACACTCACACACAGGCACACACACACCACCACATACTTGTATTGTCTGACATCGGAGTCATAATAAACAGCAAACAATTTGCAGTTAGGCAGGGAGGGTGAACGCCCCTTGACAGGCCTGAATATTGTCGCATATCGGAGACACAATGACATTTAAATTTATTGCATGTGCGTGTGTGTGTTCGTGTGTGTGTGTGTAATGATGGCATAATTAGCAGGACGCAAGAAACGGATGCTGCAGCAGGAGAAGAGGAGGAAGAGGAGCTGGAGGAGAGCGACGCATTGTTAGGCGTCAACTGAAGGCGTTGATAATGACATAAAGTCAAATTGCCGACGTGCCACGCCTGCCCTCCCTACGCGTGGCACGTATGTTAATTGAAAGCCCACTTATTGCAATAAGTACAGCAAGTGTGCGCCCAAACTGTCTGTCTGTGTATCTGTCTGGGTGTGTGTGTGTGTGTGTGAATATGAGTGTGACCAGAAGACATTGAACGGCAGCAGGGGCACTGATGTTGCCCGGGTTACCGAGCAGCTATAAAGTTTTCTATTTAACGCTTGAGCGACAGTCGTTCAGCTCACGTGAGTGTGCGAGTGTGTGTGTGTGTGTGTGCGCGTGTGTGTGTTCAATTTGGAAGCTGTTCAAACCTCAAACTCGATACGGAAAGTTTTGCGGCCTTTGTCGTCGCCAGCTTCAGCTTCAGCTTCAGATGTGCCTCGCCGTCGTCCCGGGCAACAGTTTATTAGGTTGTGTCATTATCGTTTCTTAAGATGGCCTTGCCTGTCCCAGGTAACACCCCCGGACTCCGCCTCCACACCCACCTCCATCTCCACCGCGCCACCCTCACCATATGCCGTCGCCAAGGGCTACGCGTTCTTGTCATTGTGCTTGTTCTCTGCCACAGACTGAGCGAGTTCTGCCTGCAATCCAATTTGTTGGCCATGCAAAGTTGAAGCAGCCTCGCCTCGTCGCACCATTGACCAGCCTCGAGACCCGGTGTCAAAGGTAACATTAAGAAACAACCCCAAAGAAGCAACGCAACACACACACACACATTCAACCCAGGCCAGCCTCAGTCTGGTTTTATGTTATTCATTTTTAATTTCTGCAACTTCCACACTTGCTTTCCACTTTTTTGCCCTAAATTCTGACAGGGGAGTGGGTTTGGAGTGTGGTGGGGAGGGGAGTGGTGCACATCATTTACTTTAGTATGTTAATTTGGTGCACAGGACAGCGGCAAATCTGGATAGACTCGTGTGCGACTCGTGACGATTTGTCAGTTCCAAGTCATAAGCCAAATTTAATTTTGCGCCATTTGTTAGTGATTTTTACACGCTAGATAAAATTTCCATCGTATCCTCAGTTGCCCGAAAAGGGGGTGTGGGCTTGGGTAGGTGTGCCACATGTGGCCCTGATTACGCTGCTGTCAGGGGAAATGAATGACAATGGATCCGGCAAGTGTATGCTGGTATTTAAGCATATCATATCAGTAGAGTGCACAACTACAACATATGCTCGTTCTACCTACGCTTTTCCCCCTCTCCCCACCCCGCTCTCACTTAGCTCTTCTTCCTCATCCCTTGACCTCTTTGGTGTCCGCCCAGAGTTGACCCCAAACTGTCTGCATACTTATGTATGTAGTAGTATGTCTGGTACTTGCGAAAGGTGGAAGATAAGAACTTATGCCGTAAGCTGGCGGAGAGAGAGAAAGAGCGGGCAAGCATGCACGACTGCAAAGTACCCTGTAAGCTAGAAGAGTATGCTTTGTGGAATACTCCACTGCAATCGATAAACTTCAGTTTCCGCCAGTATTCACAAGACTCGAAAATACCCGGAGGTTCTTAAAGGGAATCTTGATAACAGCATTCACAATTTCATTATAATCTGGACATAATGTAGATATAGTTATTGTGTTAATCCTTTTTTTTATATTATTCTTTTTTTATTTATTTGTTTTTTATTTTATTTTATTTTACTTCATTTAACTTTATATTATTTTATTTTAATTTTATTTTATTTTTATTTTCATTTTCATTTTTATTTTATATTTTTATTTAATTTTTGTATTATTTTTTTTTACTTTATTTTATTTTAATTTATTTTATTTTATTTTTATTTTTATTTTCATTTTTATTTTTTATTTTTGTTTAATTTTTGTATTATTTTTATTTTTTTTACTTTATTTTATTTTATTTCATTTTATTTTAATTTATTTTATTTTATTTTTATTTTCATTTTTATTTTTATTTTTATTTTTATTTTTATTTTTATTTTTATTTTTATTTTTTATTTTTATTTATTTTTATTTTATTTTATTTTATTATTTTGTTTAAATTTATTATATTTTATTTTATTTTATTTTCTTCTACTTTATTTTATTTTATTTAATACGAAATAAATTCCATAACGACTCTTACAAGCTTCTTCCATGTAAAGACTTGTCGCAGCTATCATCACTGGGTATCTCGCAGTCTCATCTTTTACAGCCGCTTCGCTCTCGTTGCCTTCTTGTTAAAGGCTCATTTTGGGCAGCGAAATTTCTCAATTTCACTTAAATGGCGCCCAATGAGTCCCAGTTGGAGCTGGCGCTGCTTGTTGCGAAGCTAAAATAAACAACCAGACGGCGGTACAAACTTTGCAACGGGCAACGGGAACCACAAAACATTTTGTTGGACAGCAAACGGCCGGCAAAGGACAGCAACGGGCAATGGCAACGGGTAACGCCAACGGCAGCAACAGCAACGATAACAACAACAACAACAACGGGAACGACGACGACGACGACAACGACAAGAGGACAACGTGACACCAGGACAGAAGGAGAGCAGGAGTGGAGGACAAGCGGGCAACGTCGTTCGTAATATGACAGGTGGCCGTGGCTGCTGCCTGGAACCCAATCCTGAACCCAATCCCGATAGTCAGCCCCATGCAGTGTGCCTCCATTCCATCCTTTATCCCCTCCCCTCGTGCTGTACCGCCCACATCGTTCTAGTCGCGGCCGCGCTTTGTCACAGGAACTGTTAATAATGTGTAGCCTGTGCGCAGGAACAAAATCAGCGTCATTGGCGCACCTACAACATGCGATGTTGCGGTCAGGCACAACTTCGTGCCGTATCAGCGCGTCGCGAATAAAATGAACGAACAGAGACAACACCAGCAACAGCAACAACAACAACAGCAGCAACAACAACATTAACAAAAACAAAAAAATACAGCACTAGCAACGGCAGCGAGTCCTGGACCCGTTGGAGTTCACCTCCACCTCGCTGGGCCGCCCGCAACCGAGGCCACCCGGTCCTGGGGCACATCATGAGTGACGGCCTCGCTGCGTCAGCGGCATGTAATTTTCACGGTTTTTCGCAAATACGAAAAACGAGAAAATACGTAAACGAAAACTCGAAGCCAAAACTAAACAAGCTGCGCCAGTTGCGATGCCAGCAGGGCGAGACATCAAATACCCTAACCTAGAAGCCTAACCTAAAAGCCTAACTGGAATTCCATCTCGACTCTTAAGGATCTAGTAAGCAAAGTAATATAATATAAAATATTTAATGAAACACTGAAATTAAATATAATTAAATAAAAGAAATATATTGAAATTAAAAATGTAGATAATTAAATTAATTAATGATAAAATAAAAGAAATAGTTTCATTTTTGATTTGTTATAAAAAGATTAAGTGTTAAAATTATATTTATGTACTAATTTTATTTAAACTGTTTAAGAGGTAAATACCATATCATACAATATGATATCATACTTGCAGAAGTAAAGATGTAATATTGTTAATTATGAAGGGGAAATAGGGATATAAGGATAAGTTAAGATGAGGAATATATAGGATATATACCTATATCCTATATAAATATCATATTTAGGAATTCATTTTATACAAGTATGTATAAGTTTGTGTCTTGTATGACACCTTATTGAGGTATTTTAATATCACCTTTAACTCATAAAGATTAATAATTATAATTTTTTATTAAAGTAATATATGTAAGATAATAAATAATAATATTCTCCATAATATAAAATATCCCAATATATATTAATATTTATCCAATTTTTTTAACAGTTTCATTGATCAAAGGAAGAAATTCAGGAAATATTTCATATCATTTATCAGAACCCTGGAGTATCTGAAGAGTATAAATATATTTAGTTAAATATAAATGAATATAAATAATTATAAATAAATATAACTAAATATAAATGAATATTTATAATTATAAATGAATATAAATGAAAATAAATAAATATAAATGAACATAAACGAATATAAATGAATATTAATGAATATAAATTAAATAAATAAATAAATATATCATATAATAACTGGATAACTATTGAAATGAAGCTTGATCGAACTCTGCTATACCCCTTAAGATTGCATTCTTTAAAAGATATTTTCGGTTCTTCAAAAGAAAAATCTTCTGGGGTTAGTTCTACTGCAGACGAAGCGCTACTCATGATCGACCAATTTACGCTCACAAGAGTGGAAGGGGTTTTTTTTTAGCATGGCACCTAATGAGGGGCGGGGCAGGGGCAGGGGCAGCAACTGCAGCCGACGAAGCTTTCAGGGGTATAGAGGAAAGGGGGAGCGGCGGTTGGCGTTGCCGTTGCGTAAAACAAAAGCCCGCTTCGCCGCGCGCTGCGTATGACAAGCAATAGAAACGTTTGCGAAAGAGGGGGAAGGGAAGGGGGAGAAGGAGGGACTGTGAAGGGGTGATAGGTTGCTGGCGTGGCTTTTCGGCGCCTACGCTGGACTAAAATTATGCAATGCCACGCCCCGAAAATACACCTCTCACACGCAGATGGTTTTAAAAGGGTGGGAGGGGGTGTGCCGGAGAGGGGGGTGAAGTCAGGGGCAGTCGCTGTGTGTGCATTATAGCGTGCAATTTCTGGACGCCTTGCTGTGAGTGTCATTTAATGAGCGCGACGTTGCCCCAGCCGAGTAGACTGGCTGCGCAGAGGAGGCCAGTGGAAAGGGGGAAAGTGGGAATGGAGAGTGGGGGTGGTCGAGTGGCAGTGGAACAACGCTTTACAATTTTCATAGGCATTCCATGCATTTTGGTCAGTTTGATGTGGGTTTCGTTCCGGGTGTCCTTCTGCCTTCTGCCTTTCCTCTGCTTTCCTTGCCCAACACGCGATTTACACGCGAACAGCGGCGAAACAAAACAAGAAAATGCGAAAAAATAGAGGGAAATTCGTTCGCTATCAACGTCAACAAATACCCAGTACACACACACACACACACAGAGACGCACACACACAGTGACACACTCGCCTGGACACCCGCGCCACTGTATGCATTTTTGGCAGAATTCGCGCCAACGCAAACACCAACAGCAAAGCGGCCCAGCAGACCCCTTCCCACCTGGCACTGCCTCCTCGCCTGGCCCCGCGTTGAGCGTGTCCCGTCGTGCAACGCTCCTATTGTCGTCGCTAACAATAATGAGTTCGTAATTTGATGTCGCTGCAGAAAATTGTTGAATTTGGCCAAGTGTGTGCGTGAGCCCGGCACATGACAAGCCCCAAGCAGTGGCGTCTGTAGGGGTAGCAGTAGGGGAGGGGGGTAGCATGTTCGTATGGTTTGTTTGCCAGCGTCGCGCTTTCAAATAACCCGCGATAGTCGACGGGCAGCTCTCGCCCGCTTATTGCAACTAACCCCCCCCCAGACCTCTTCCTGCCCTCAACTTTTAGCACAATAGGTCGGACACACACACACACACACACATACACTGAGTGCCATGCACATCATGTGATTTATCAATGTCCGCCTCGCCGTCATCCATCTATCCCAACTAACATTGGGATCTTTCTCGCTGCTTTGACCAGGATCTGCCTCCTTCCCGCCTTCGCTCCATCCCCCACCTCATCGTTCTACCTCGTTCGTCTGTCAGCGGCATATGTTTCACTCTTGGCCAAAACTATTTGGCTAGCTTAAAGGGGGGGCGGAGGGGGGTTGGTAGTGAGAAAGGATGTAATAGGTCTATGGCAGCGCTTCAATTTATAACTGAATTAAAGATGCACTCAGTGCGAGTCGATAATTCGTTGTGGAGCTCAAGTTTACTGTGCAAGGAATGCATGGATTTATTCTATATACCTTTAATATACTATGTAGATATAGATTTCTATATATAAAGTAAGTGTATATTTATTAATTCATTATTTTAGCGGAGGTTTTGAGGAGAAATGTTTCACTTTTGAGAGAGACAAGAAATGTGATGGAGGTAAGAAACTTATTATACAGATACTTATATGTAACTTATATATATGTATGAATACTATCAGGCCTGTAACTAGGCGTGTGCGGAGTGCGTACCACATAAGAGGCCCACCTCCTGGCCGCCTGTGTTCTTTGTGAGGTCTGTCATGTCTTCTGGGTAAGGGGTATAGTATCTTTAAAGTAAAGATGAGCTAGATTAATTGAATGAATTGAAAATATTCTATTTTATGTTGTATATAGGGCCCCAAATAGAATATAAAATATCAATATCGATCAAAATCGATAAATAAGTAAAATGAAATTAGTATAACTTTTTTTTCATTTTGTCAAATGGTTCATAAACTAAATACAAACTAAAACTAAAAGCAAAGCAATTATAAGGGGCCCCAAGTAGTGTCGCACAAGGACCCGCGGCACCGTTGCTATGGCCCTGTATAGTAAGTATGTATGTACGTATTTATTTAGCTTAAGTTTCTTTACTACACGTCTATGATACTGTCTACTCTTGTACTTATTCCTTTCTTTGTGGGGTCGACTTAACAATGCTTAACATAGTTCTCAACAGTTAAATTCAATATATAAATATATAAATATATAGAAACCTTTAACTTCTCCATTTAAATATGTAGCATAGTCTCTTATTTCTCGTCTCACAGTCTCGTCGCAGACCTTGGAAAGTTATCAGCAACGTGGTCATCGAGAGGCCTCAGCCGTAGTTTGTTTAATGGGATCAGCCATTTTATCTTATCACGACTGGCGTCTTCTGCAACGTTGTGGTCATTGTTGTTCACTTGCCTCTTCGACTCTTCGCCTTGCATGCAAATGATGTGACAAAGGTAGCCGGAAAGGAAAGTCAAGAGAGAGAAGGGAAGGGAAGGGCAGCAAATGACAAAGCCAAAAAGAAAAATGGCCACAATCTTGGACACTGAAGGAAAATTAATGATTGCTGTCGCTCGGCAGATTTGATTAAAAATTTAAGGAGCGACGTCACGCCGTCTTCAGCTCGACTTGACACATTCTCTCTCTATATCTCGCTATATATTATATGTCTGTGTGTGTGTGTGTATCAGCTTGTCCATGTCAGGGTTGTTGTTGTTGTTGTTGGGCCAGAGAACGAGACAAATGGTCAGACAGCCCATCGAAGCACTTTCATATTTTCCACACTGTCCACGACTGTCATTTGCAACATTAACGAAACATTTGTGAGTGAAAGCCAAGATGAAGAATTACAGAAATAGACTCGAAGGCAAGGTGAATCAAATACATGCATTGCCTTAATACATTTTTGATATAATAACAAAAAAAAAAAAAAAAAAAAATAATACATATTTGATAGCATAGATAGCTGATCCGATTATAGTATGTTTATGTGCAGTATTATATTTTGCAATAATATAACTTTAAAGCAAGTTAACTCTAAACTTATCTTGTTCTTTATTTCATATATAATATTAACGTAGGTACCATCTACGACCTTTACTAGTGCTTTGATGAAGAGAAATAACAGAAGTAGACTCGCAATAACTCAGAAATGAGATAGGCTTAGCAACTATATTAATAAGATAAAGATCTATATTCTTTAGATCTACATTTAGCAATAAAAACCCACACAATATTATCGATACATTTTTAAAGGGCAAAAAGTTAAGAGTTAACTTACCTTGCTCTTCATATCGTATACTAATTTCCAATCTACAATCTCAACTAGTGCCCACCCATGCTTCTTCTTCTGCTACAGTACACCTGCTTAGTGGTATATGAGATAAATAGAGGCTACTCAAACCAAGTTACCCTCATTTGGTGCTTAGAGGGCTGCGTTTAAAGTGCGCTCCATCAGCATTTGGCTTATTCCCAGTCGGGTCAGTGAGGCGGGGCGGCAAGTCACCCAAATCAAACTCAAGTTAACTAAACACGCCTTAAATGGGTATTATCTGCTGGCCAGCACATTTAATTTCAATAAGCCCAACTCTGGGTTGGGGCCATTGGTCAACTGCCGCTGCTGCTGGGGGCCACCTGTGACCAATTTCGATTATGAGACTTGGCAACTTCTTTTTTTTTGTTGTCGTCGAAGTTGGCTGGCTCAAGAAACGAGACAACCCCAAAGGCGTTGTTAATTTTTGTGCCTCATAAAACTCAACCACCCGACGGACAAGCTGCATCCCCTCTTCACCAGGTTGCAGGCAGTTCATTTTGGGCGTGGCTGGGGTAGGCGGTTGGGTTGGGCTAATCAGCTTCCACATTTTTATAGCGAGCTGCCCGACGGGCGTGTAACGGAAATCGCAAGTAGCTTAGCCTAATATGCTTTGTGTTTTGCTGTTTATTTATTTACGCCACTTTCGCTTTGTTCTTCTCCTGCTCTTCTCATCCTCTCCTTCTCGCCTTTCTTCGCATCTTCTGCTCTGTCGACCTTTTTTTAATGCGAGCTCACAGAAGGCGACGACGATTGTTGGGTCATTTGTTTTACTTGGCCTCAAATAAATCCAAATCTATAATTCATGGCGCTGAGTTTACTTTCAGGATTTACTTGGCTGTGGGTGGAAACACAAGAGAGAAGCAATGGGCAGCGGGACGGAAGCGAAACTCCCCAGCCTGTGGCCGATTGACCAGTTCGACACAAAGATTGAAGAGATAAAATCTATGTAGAATTGCAAGAAATATGGTTAGAGTTGTTGGAAATTTGGAAAAACAGAGAGTACAGTTTTATATATATGATAACTATGCAAGTCTTGGTATGATTATGAATGAAATTATATATTTAATTTTATTATTTTAATTAAGATAAGTAAGAGTTCTCCCAAAAACGACACCTGTTTGCAAATAACATTTTTCTTGAGTTCCTTCCTTAATAATAATTATGAAACGCTCCATTTGTTTGATTCATTTATTGAAGGCGAAAGAGGGCGTGGCTAAATAATAAAATAAACTGTATCTACAGAAAACACTAAGACATATTGTCACTAAATTTCGTACTCCTAGTTCTTATAGTTTCTGAGATAGAAATGCTCATACAGACAGGCAGACTGTAATTGCCATATTGTCTTGGCTATCAAGAGTATGCTATTTACCTTGTGGTGCTGAGCAATGGATGTTCATAATAACACATAATATTGCTGCCAAATCAATAATGTGATTGAATCATTGACCAAATGCATATACATAGGTCGAGCATATACATAGGTCAAACCTTAGCATAACTGGACTGGATATGGAGCTCTAAACTCAGCAGAGGGTACACCAGATCTGAAATGTCTGAGTACAGCTCCCCAAATAAGGTAATAGTAACACTTACTGACCAAATAACCTACTAATGCAACGTCTTGTGATATTTGACTTCTACTTGACTTGAAGTCTATAAAAATTGAATCTGAATTCCTAAACTTTCTGCACATATGAAGATAATTGAACTGTTATAAAAATACATTCCAAAGTATATTAAAGTCCATATTCTATTTCTGGCAAACTCATGCAACCTATAGCAACCTATATACCTTAGATTTGTAAATGATGAGGCAACCGAATACCCGATTAGCTTTAATGTGCGCAATGCTTGCGAAATGGGGACTAACTTGTTACGTTTGCCTCGGCCTAAATTATTAATTTCATCCCGTTGACAGGCAGGGCCCCAATGTGGGCGTGGGGTTTGTTGACCAATTGTGAGTTATGTCGGCCAGTTAACGCCTTGGCATATCAAGAAGCTGTCAGCAGAGAGGCGTGAGGGCAATCGGAGGCGCCAATCGCGACAGCAATTGAAGAAATTAATCAAATCGGCGAACTCGAGAGGCGGCAAAATGATTTATGTGCGAGCCAATAATTCGGGCATAAAGGTAACAAATACTTTGATAATCATAAATCACAACATGGCTCCGAGTCGGGCACGCAACACACACATACACATATGTAGGGGGAGTAGTGGTTAGGGAGGAGGTGTGTGTGTGTGTGGGTGACTGCTTGGGCTGCTGCTTGCAAACCGCATGCTGGACCGTAAGAAAGATAAATGATATTAAATATGGTGGCTGGAGACGGGGGCAGATTCGCCAGGAGCTCGTGTAATGTGTGAAACATTTCATTTCATTTCGAAGAGGCCAAACAAATTGCCTATTGAATGATTAAACGGCCAGACCGACCGAAGTACGAGCAGGCAGTATAGAGAGAGAGAGAGAGAGGGGGGAAGAGGGAGAGAGGGAGAGGAGGACAGGAAGTCAAGGCGTGCAGGACTCTGTCTCGCCTTTCATTTCGTATTCGCGTGCGTCCACCATAAATCATCGTGCCAGGAGGGCAGGATGCTGCTCTCGGGGCTGCCTTGGGCAACATATGAATTAGAAATTGTTACAAGTCCCCGAAGGGGGCAGGGCAGACTTGGATTTGGATACGGATGCGGATACAGGGAATCAGATTGCCAATGTGATTGGGATGCGGCTCGACTTGACTTGCCTGGCCTTTGCTTCCGACTGTCTGTATCTGTGCGAGTGTGTGTGTGTGTGTGTGTGTCTGTGTGAGTGTCCTGTCAACGCTGCTGTCGCACTCAGCACGTGTTGACGTGCATGAAATTCTTACGGTAAAGGATTTCATTTCATTGCGTTTCATTTCATTTCATTTCGTTTCGTTTTCGTATCATTTCATTTCATTTGTCCGCTGCCGCACGGCCGCATCGTCAAGCCATCCAACACTCCCTCTCCCTCCCCCTTCCCCTTTCTGTCCCTCACAGGAACCCTTTGACGCATTGCCTCACGTATACTTTGACCTAAACGCCGCTGGCATTTGGCTATATTTCCGCCGCATCTTCAGGCCTTGGGCTCAGCCTTTTCCTGTATCTCTCTCTCTGCCACTCTCCCCCTTTCTTTTTGTTTTTAATTTCTACTCTCTCTGGTGTTTATTAGTCTGCGTTTGGCGGCTGCTTCTTGGCCATAAATCCTGCAACGTGTCCTGCATGCAATTTCTCGCTGCCTTCTTGGCTCGGTTTTCGGCCCGTCAAGCTTAAAGCCTTCAATGCCCACAGCTTCCACCTCCTTCTCAGCCTTCAGCAACTTCTTCTGCTCTTTTCTATGCCTTATTCTTAAATATTTCTTGCACTTTTGTGGATTATCCTTGAACTCTTGCGACGCCTTCGATAGGTGGCAAATTTCATTTAGCTTTTTTTTTTCATTTCAAACCGAACACGGAAATGAGCTGGAGGCAACAACAAAAGTAACGTAGCAGGACAACCACGAGGACATTTAGAAACGTGACGAGTCCGCTTTGGTTCTTGCCCAAGGCGCTGTTGCCACGCCCTGCGCCCCCCCCCCCCATGTCCTCAAGCACAATGCACAATGCTCGACTGTAGTTTCACCTACTTGCAGCCGAATGGCAGGAAAGAAGGCGTTAGACTATGTATACCCTGTAATGCTGAGACTAATAGGGCATATTGGTAAGTGATTCATTTTGTGGATTATTCGAAATGAGGCATTTTAGCAGTTTTCCCGCCAAAATATTGAACTGCGGCACACGCTCAACAAACTTCGCACTCGTCAAGTGTCTACAGGGTATCTGAATGTGCAGCATGCTGCTTTTTGTTGTTGCTGCTGTTTTCGTATCCTTTTTTGCGCTCTCTTCTTTTAGCGTTTTTACCGCCAACACAAGATTTAATTAAACCAAAGACTTGATTTATGAACGAAAGGATTCGATGTCCGCACTGGCTCCGGCTCCGGCTCCAGATCGGGTGGTTGACTTCAGTTGAAAAATGTCGAGCAAATGGGGCGCACGGCTTACGGCAAACAGAAGCAGCAGCAGCAGTAGCAGAGGCGGAGGCAGAGGCAGCGGCAGCCTGAGCAGCGTCAAGTGCGCTTAGTTCTCATTGTTTTTGTAATAATGATTTGGCTCACAGCCGCCGGAGAGAACACACAGAACCGGAAGGGGGTGGAGCGCAAGGAAGAGAAGCAGGGGGTAGAGAGGCGGCGGGGAGGGGAAGCAAGCAGAGCACAACAGCTGAACGGGCCGTTAAAAGCGTTTCCCAGCATAATACACATAAAGAATTGTTTTGCGAACTCCGACTCCGACTCCGATTCCGACTTCGACTCGGAGAATGAACCTCAACCCGCTTACCCCGCCTCAACCCGGACTGCCTCTTCGCAGTGGCAACATTTTCTATTGTTTTAACCCTTTTTTATAAGTACATACATATACACATATATACATGTATGTGTGCATGTATTCTTGCTGCTCGTGCGGAAGGGGAAGTGGTATTTGCGGCATTGCAGGGCATCGATTTAAGGAAAAGAGAATCAGAAAACAATAACAACAACAATGCAGAGAAGAAATTCAATTGAATTTTCAGCTGAAAAATTTACTAAATGACTGTGTTGACTTTAAGAGTCATAACGGTAAACTTATAGAAAGCAGTGTGTACACAGTTTACTCACGTGTTGTCCCCCTATTCTCCACTAGTCAAGAGTTTGTGTTTTGTTTAGCAAATGCAATGATAGAATACTTGAATATTATATTAGGAAAGACGATCTTAAACATTTGATGATACTGACAGGAAATAGTTTTTTTGAAAGAGAATTTCAGTTAGTGATATTTGGAAGAAAATTATCAAAAAGTTAGTTTTTCAACTTAAAAAAAAAATAATATTGTTAATGGACATCCTTTTAAGAACTCAATGTGAAAGAAATTACACTTTAACTACTGTTAGTGCAACGAACATTGTCAAAAAGTTTCTTTTTATTGTTTTTAATAAAAATTTGTAGAAAGCCAGTGTTGCAAAGCCTTTGCAGGAACACTAACTAAAGTGACCTCAATAACTACATTGTTTATTGTCCAATTGAATTAAAATCGCTGGGTAGGTGGATATTTTCAGCCGCCAAGTATATGTATGTCAGAGTCCGCAATTGTATCATTTATATGTCGCTTACAAATCAACTTGAAAAATGTAATTCTTAATTTTCGGAGGCGGTGGGCGTGGCAACTTAGATTTGAAATAAACTTGATATGCGTATGGCATACAGAAATCATCATGCCAAATTTGGTGTCTCTAGCTTATATAATAGCTGAGGTCTGTGTGTTAATACAGACGAACAGACCGACAGACCGACAGACAGACCGACAGACAGACCGACAGACAGACCGACAGACAGACCGACAGACAGACCGACAGACAGACCGACAGACAGACAGACAGACAGACAGACAGACAGACAGACAGACAGACAGACAGACAGACAGACAGACAGACAGACAGACAGACAGACAGACAGACCGACAGACAGACAGACAGACAGACAGACAGACAGACAGACAGACAGACAGACAGACAGACAGACAGACAGACAGACAGACAGACAGACCGACAGACAGACAGACAGACAGACAGACAGACAGACAGACAGACAGACAAACAGACAGACAGACAGACCTACAGACCGATAGACAGACAGATAAACACACATACAAACAGACAGACAGACCGCTAGGCAGACAGAAAGACAAAACAGGCAGACAGATAAACAGACAAACAGACAGACAGATGAATAGACAGGAAGACAGAAAGGTTGACAGACAGGAGACACACAATACACTACACAACATACAATACAATGCTACGCATATGCATATAGTATAGTCTAGTTAAGTTTCAAGTAGAGTTTCAAAAGAAAGTAAATTGAATAATAAATGAAACCAACTTCATGCACTAATACCCTACAAATCAGAATCCCAGACACAGGGTAAACCCATAGTCAGTACGTTGCCAACTGCATTGCAGTGGCGACAACGAGGTCTTCTAATTGGCAACATTTGCTTGCCCCGATGACGATGACCATCAATCATCGATTGGTTTTACCATTCGATCTGCTCTCATGCGAATTATTTTAATAATCATGGACATTTTTGTTGTCTACCTGTGTGTGTCTGTGTGTGTGTGTGTGTCTCACAGATTTGCTGCTTGTGGCATCGATTGTTAATGTAGCTAAGCCTCGTCCACAAGTCGAACTACCACTCTAGCATGCCAGGGTTGCCATGGCAGTGTGGACAGTTTATTAATTTGATTTACATGAATTTTAGCTACAGATAACATTTGGTTGGCTTTTCTTTTGGTCTATAGACTAAAACCGACAACTGACGACGGGGGCCAAGGGGCAAATTGAAGCTGCCAACGGGCTTAGCAATTGGAATTTTGGGCCAAGGTAGGCGTGGCTGAGGGAGTGGGCGTGGTAGACGTGGACTAATTGGGTTAGAGAGAGGCTGCTCTAGGCTAGAGATGCCTACAGTAGACCGCAGAGCTGAATGCAGCCCTGGTCAGTCGGCCAGCTTGCAGTCGCAACAACAACAACAACAGCAACAACCTGAGCAACAACTAGTTGCAACAGCAACAACAAAGTCTGCAAATTTGCTCGAAAACTTTTGCTATTTCAACCACCGGCGGCGACTGTAAAAAGTTCATAAGTATCCACCCAGTGCCAAGTGGACTCCACTGCTCTTCACGCACTTATCTCCCAGTGCAACCCCCACCCCTCCTCCCTCCTCCCTCTTCCCAATTCTTGTTCCCTCCCTGGCTGCTACTCTGGCGCTTATTGTTTACCACAACCTCAGTTTTTGCTAATTTTGAGTATTGCCATCGTAAATCTTTTCATTAAGAAAACTTTGCATAAGTTTTGCCACCCTCACCCATCCCCCCCCACTTCAAGCCCATTGCCCCATGCTACCCTTACTCGCCCCGTTAGACGTTTCTTTTTTGCCCAGCCGCCTTTTCGTCGGCGTGTTTTCGTTATTAGTCTGATTAATTTGGCTCTTTTCATAAATTGCCAACAGCATCCGCAGCCGCAGTTTGCCTTCGTTTGCCAGTCTCACACCCACTCCCCCTCCCCTGCCCTGCTTGCCGCTTGCTCTGCCCGTCAGATAAGGCCGCAGACCCAGCTCCATTACAAAAACAAGTGAAGAAGTCCAGAGCAGCCTGACTGCCTGACTGCCGCACACCCTTCCTTGCCAGCCTGAGCATCAACTCTCGCGTTGCCCTTGATGCGATTACATTTGTGTGTGTCTGTGTGTGTGTGTGGGGGGGGGAGTGTAACGAAAACGCAGCACGAACCTTTTTCAACTTGTACATGGTGTTGTTGTTGTTGTTGCGTGAAGAACTCTTCAGAGAACCACATCATACATTATCCTAATAAAGGATAATTCATTAGTATCTCAACTTTCTGGCATTTTTTGAAGTCTTTTGGCCGACGAGGCCAAGCGCCATTTTAATTGCCGGCATCGTCAGCTTTGGCTTCTTTCCGCTGTCCCCCCTGCCTCCCTCCTTCCTTGCCTTGCCTTGCTCCCGTCTTCATCGTCGTCATCGCGACTTCCTTGCTCTCTCTTACTCTATCTCTCTCTCTCTCCCCCACTCTCTGGCCATTTGATTACGCTGATTTGTGCAGAGTTCTCTTCGCTTTGCTTCGCTTTGCTTTGCTTTGCGCTTCTCGCTCTTCTGGCAAACTGTTTTTGCTCATCTTCTTCGTTTTCGTGTTCGTTTTGGTTTTATTTTTGATTTTCTGGCTTCTATTAAAAATTCCGCAGTGTTTCCATTTTCTGGACCCGCATATTTCACGAATGTTTATTAATAAAAATTTCATAAAATCAATAAAAACGGCGGCTGTAACAGCGGGGGGAGGTTTTCCAGTTCGGGTGGGGAGGGGATGCAGTAAGATGGGGGGATTTGCGCGAATTTCGAGTAGAAAAGTGGAGAGAGAATTTCAGTCGCAAACTTTAAGCTGCTTTGGCTTTTCTGGTCTCGCAATCTCGTAGTTTCATTAGTGCTCGCTCCCCCCAACACACTCCCCATGCTGTGGTTCCCACTGAAAAATGACAGTGCACCACGCCCCACTCCGATGGCAGCGCCCACGCGCACTTAAGCCAAAAGGTAAAGGGAAAAATGGGAAAAAGGGAAAAGTGCAAAGACAGCGCACAAAGTGTGTGTGGTATCTTATTTTAAGCTAAAGCTCTCATCCAGCGAACACCTACCCCCACCCCCCCACCTCCCCTTGCTGCCACCATGCCACAGGAGCCGTCACTCATTATGCGCTGTGGCATGCGCTGCCTTAGCCTGACATATATTAGTATGGATTTTTAATGGATTTGCCGTTAAACTAATGTCGCAGCGTCGCTCCAAAGTAAAGCAGAGCCATGTGGTCGGTTGGGTACGGTTCGCTCAGTTTGCCTAAGCTTGCCATGCACGAGGTGGAGTGTGGGGGGAAGGGGTTTGCTCTTACTCGTACTCAGCTTGTCTGCAGTGAGGACCGACATATTGTCGGCGGTTTGCGACTTGAAAGGCGATTCGTTTCAGCTTGGCAAACTATTAATTTTGCTGCTCCAGCTTGAGCTTCAGCCAGAGCTGCCCCTCGAGATGCCTTTAATTGTACATGCACGCATACTCACATATATGTATATATGTATATACTTATTATATAGAATAAATATGAGTATATTACTTTTACCGAGTGGTTAGTACAACGTTGGAATCACTTCATTTTGAACTTCAAGCGATAGTTTATTTCAATAACTTATACGATAGTTTTCATAAATGCTATACTTACGATAGTTTCTATAACAGTGATAGTTCTATAATTGCGATAGTTTTTTTAACAGCTGTTAATACCATAGTTTCTGAAAAACCAATACAAAAGATAGTTTCTAAAATAGCTATACCTACGATAGTTTCTATAACAGACATACAAACATACGATAGTTTCTATACCAGCTGTACATAGGATAGTTTCTAAAGCAGTTGTACATACGATAGTTTCTATAACAGCTAAACATACAATAGTTTCTTTAACAGCCTTTCATATGATAGTTTCTATAAAATCTATACATATGTACGATAGTTTCTTCAGCAGCTGTACATACCATAGTTTCTATAACAGCAATACATCCGATACTTTATATATTAGCTATACATACGATACTTTCCATAACAGCAATACATCCGATAGTTTCTAAAACATCTACACAATATTTTACCGAGAACTGTTTCGCTCCGTTTTTCGTTAAGATAACTTAAGAACGAAGATGAAATGTCATTCAAACAATACTAATAAGTCGAAAATAAATGACAAATTTGAAAATTTCGAGATTTAATATACTGACAAAAGAAATGGAAGAAAGATATGGTACTTCGGACCTAATCTAATGTAATTCAAACATAGGAAAACAAGTAGTAGATATGGCTCAACCCCCAGCTACACTGTAACGAAGATACATCTTTATTTAGAGTTTTATTTCTTACTCTCTATAAAGTTGGAGTAGAGTTGATACCTATAATACCTAATTTACAAATAGATTGTATTATAATTGATAAAATTACTGTCACTAAAGTGCAGAAGATCTAAACAAGATGTCAGTTCAAATCTAATTCGATAAATCCATTAATTTCCAACGAAGTTGCGATTGATTGAATGAGTGTTAGGTTAGGATTCTTTTTGTAGATGATACTTGTCGAATTTGCAGTCATTTGGTAGACTAAAACCGGTTTCAACACTTATTTGTTGATCTACAATATAATTGAGTTCAGATCTTAAGTTATAAAATATGAACTATGGGTAGCACTATCTATAGTATATAGTACTTAATAGTAAGATTTATAGCACCTCAAATAAGTTGTCTTATACTACAAATATATAAATATACATATTTAAATATACTTTAACATATTTTAATATATATTACTTTTAAAATAATATTCTTTATTTATCATAGAATCTGTTCTTGGGGACAATAACTACATTTCACGGGTATGTGAAATTGTAGTTTACATATAGATTGCATTACATTAAATATGATTATTGATATATCAATATAAAATAAATGCAATTATGCATATTATTTTTTAATATATTAAATATTTAATACATTTTCCATTTTATGTAAACTTTGAAAATTTAAAAATAAATAGCGATTTTGAAATTCTTTGATTTATGATGTGAAAATTCCTGCGAAATTATTTGCAACTCTCCGAACCTCAATCGGAAAACCCCAAAAAATGTCTGGGCAATGGCAATGGCAGTGGCAGTGGCAAGTGGCAAGTGGCTTCCGCCTTCCAGTCGCGCCCCTGCCTTCCATTGCCACACTCCCTACTCCCTGCTCACCCCCAGTCTGTGCTGCCTTTCTCATACGCTCAGCCCAAAACACTATTGCCTGCTCGCTCGCACTCAGGCCCTGGCAGGCCTCGGCGGCTGCCGAACGTTTTCTTGAATAAATGTTGCGGTTAACCACAACTTATAATTGGTCGAAATGCCTTACGCTCGAGCTGAGGCTGAGGCTGAGGCGAGTGTGTGCGAGCGAGTAACCCCTAAACTGTGTCAGTGTGTGTGTGTGCGAGTGTGAGGGTGCTTGCGTGTGTGTGTGTAATGGCGTTATCGATATGCTTTATTATTAATTGTTGATTTGTGCAGCAACAAAATGAAATGAATAATGCACGTGAAACTGCTTAGACAGGTCAATCGAGCGAGGCAAATGGCAAAGCTTTCGTGCTTGCGCCATCTGTTGGCTTGCGGCTGCAGCTTGATTGGAAAAAAAGGCAAACGGAAAAAAGAATATCCCGCCAAGCGCTAAGAAAAGTTTTCGTTGGGAACGTCTTGGACGACGCGCAGCCAAGGCGAGCGTCAAGATGCCCCGTAAACAGGTCGCGACCCTGGGTGCAAGGGGGTGAATGTCTAAGTTAAATGTTCTGCGCAGACGCACAACTCAAACACTCACACACACACACACATACACATACACCCGCACACCCAATGGGCAGGCGGACAACCCCGTCAAGTTGGGTTTGCTTGTTTTCTTTTCTTTTCGGGAATTTTTCCTTGAGCAGCGCTAAGAAAACTTTGCAAGCTTTGCAAGCTGCTTATGGAAAATTGCGCAAATATTATGAGAATTTTATTTTTATTTCCATCAGCAGGCCCAGCCGGCGCTAGATGGCGCCACGAGTGCCGTTTTTTGGGGGGGGGCATGCAACCAGGACGTGGACGCGAAAAGTGCAACGAGCCGCAAATGTTTGCTAATAAATAAACATGCGTAATGAAAACTAATGAATAATGTAATCATTTTCCATTTTCTAATTTTGATATTTTAATTAAAATGATTTGCAACTCGTAAAAACCGCAAAACGATTTCAAATCATTCGGCCCGGGTCCCCAAAATGGATTCAAATCATATCATATATACAATTTTTCTCTATCGCACACACACACGCACACGCACAGGCACACACTCGAGCTCACACACACATGCACACGCAGATGGTCGCCTGCCATTTTGTTTTAAAATGATCGCATTTATTTCGCAATTTCCAAAAATCAAAATCATTGTTGTTGCAGCTGCCAAAAACATGCCCAAAAACAATATTTGTTCTGCTCCCCCCTCTCTCTCTCTCTCTCTCTCTCTCTGTATGTGTGTGTGTGTGTGTGGGTTAACCTTTTGTGTGGTAAGCGAAACGAGCTACGCTTTTTGTGCGCTTGGCTGGAGAGTGGTCAGGCAGCGGCGCTTTGAATGTTTAAATATTGCCGGCCCCGTTGCCGTTTTGGGGGGCACCGAAAATCATAGAGACCCGCTTAATATAATGAATATAATAATAATAATAGTAATAATAATAATAACGCCTGCAGCGCATTTTATTAAATATGAAATATGATTTTCGCAGCCAATTGAAAATAAATGCATGCACAAATTATCTAAAACATTCTTCATAAATGCATAAATTCAACTGGCACCGGAGGGATTTGCTTTGGCATATCCTACACTGAGCATTCAAGTATCCCCTTACCATACCACATCTGAAATTTAACTCATTTTTTATCATTAGCTATTGATTGCCGTTTACTTAAATATTATTTTAACTTGAATCTGTCCATATATAATCGAAAACTCTTTATCAAATTTCAAGTTAAATTAAATATTTAAATTTTGGCATTTTAATTCTTGAAAATGGGGTATCTTTTATTTTTGGTACCTATGACACGGTGTACCTATGTCTAGAATAAAGTAAATTAGACATAGGTACACCATGACATAGGTACCAAAAATTAGAGATACCCCATTGAAGTCAATGTTGACAAGAAAATAAATATAATATATAGAATGTATATTTTCTTGATCAGCATATATTCATTATGTTTATACTCGAGTTTAGGTAGCTATGACAGTCTCTCTTGCCGTTTATCTTTATCTCTTTAGACCAGTATTTTTATCTTAGTAATGCAACCCAATTAGTACCAATCAGAGCAGAGTACAATAACTCGCATATTATTTCATATTTTAACAAAATCGGAAAACATTATCCTATCATTAATAAGAACAATCAGTTAGAGCTAAAAATAGTTGTAGCAAGAGTTGTTATAACTGTTAACGAACACATAAACAACGTTATAATAGTCAGTAATAATAAAACATAATTATATATAACTAGCATAGGAACAGTTAGAGAAGACTGGCGCATGAAGCGTTAGGTTAAATAACCTTCTTCTTCTTTTTCCTTTCTTTAATTTGATTTTACACAAAATAATATGATAATTATAATTAATAACAAACAATATCTTAACTGTACAATGCATGCATATATTTCATCACCTTCCTTTGTTCTGAAAGGTGACCATAATTCAAACCAAAATCCTTATATTGTATTTGTATTTGATTTTAGTTTTCAAAGCAATTCGGAAGGAAATTCCATTAGGCTCTGCACTAATTCCCTTTGTTTCTCTTTATCTCTCCTCGCTACTCCATGCTTCCTCCTACCCGCTCCCTCTTGCCCCATTTGTGCTTGTGCAGCTGTGCAAATGCAATCAATTTAGTAGCAAATTGCATAATTCGACTTCAATATAAATTTTCGTTGTGCTGCGACTAACTAAAATGTTGCCAAAGTGTCCCCGACTGTCGCATGGGGAGTGTCTGTCTGCATGTCTGTGTATGTGTGTGTGTGTGTGTGTGTGTGTGTACTCATGTGTGTGATTTGAGTATGTAGTCGTGCATTAAAATTAATTAGATTCGAGGGAGTAATTCCAGTGACAACCGCACGAATTAATTGATTCAAATCAATATTCGGCATTTCGGGCCATGCTCGAAAAACCAACGAAAAACCGAACCAAGAGAGCCCTCCAAAAGAGAGGTGACACCCAAACCATTGGGGACCATCCCACCCCACACCCCACACACCACACACTCCGCGTCCCGCACTGTTCGCACTGTCGTACTGGCCGACAAGTCCCATTGACATGGAGCATCACCAGCAGCAACGCTGCCTGCTGCCTGCTGATGCTGATGCTGCCTCAGTGGTGGCCACACTAACAAACCATATTGAAAACGTGCTCCAATCGCTGAGAGTTCAGTTTGATTTGTCTGACAGTTGCACACACACACACACACATACACACACACATGCAGGCAGGCAGGCAGGCAGATACATACACCCCTTGCCACACAGCCGGCTAGCGGTCTTGCCAACATGGGACACAAATGCGGCCGATGATTGCCTGCTGCTGCTGCCGCTGCTGCTGCTGCAGCTACTGCTGCCTGGTCACATCATGGAGATGGTCGGGGTCTGTCAATGTAGGGAGGGTACTAGCTGTGCCAGGCGAGGTGTCTAGGCTAGTGGGGGCACTAGGTGTACTCGGGGCTATGATGCACAGCCTTTATATAGTTATTGATGATCTTATAATGCAGTTGATATGCTCTTTAAAGTCGCGCATGGAATTTGAGAGAGACTGCTTTGCTTGACTGCAACACCCAGCGGGACTTTACTGAGCACAGTTCTATTGGGGAAATGTACTACTTCTTTTAACAAGTACAATTAGATTGTGCATAGCATACTTCTTCTACGATTACGCAACCTTCCATTACTACTACTTAGATGATACTATAACAGTATCATCTAAGGACACTTGTACTACTACTTATACTACAACTGCTACTTCTTGCGATACTTCTTCTGGTACTTATACTGGTAATACTACTTGTACCATCATTAATACTAATACTGCTACTTCTACTGCTTCGTGTACTTCAACTACTACTACTACAACTACTACTACAACTACTACTATTACTACTACTATTACTGCTACTACTACTACTACTACTACTACTACTACTGCAACTACTACTACTACTACTACTACTACTACTTCTACTACTACTACTACTTCTACTACTACTACTACTACTTCTACTACTACTACTACTTGTACTACTACTACTACTACTACTACTGCTACTACTACTACTACTACTACTACTACTACTACTACTACTACTACTACTACTACTACTACTACTACTACTTCTACTACTACTACTACTACTACTACTACTACTACTACTACTACTACTCCTACTACTACTACTACTCCTACTACTACTACTTTTTCTTCTTCTACTACTACTACTACTACTTCTACTACTACTACTACTACTTCTACTACTACTACTACTAATACTACTATTACTGATACTAATAATACTACTACAACTACTACTAATACTACTACTGATACTACTACTGATACTTCTACTACTACTTCTACTATTACTTCTACTACTACAGATACTACTAATAATACTTCTGCTACTACTACTTCTGCTTTTACCACTCGTATACCCTTCACTTATACAACTACTTATAGTACTATTTCTACTAACTATTCATCTTGGCCCATACTAATCATGATGCAAAAGTACTCACATTCTCCAGGTGAACAGCTGAACCACGCCATGCCGTGTTGCAGCAGGCAGCACCACTTGAGTCCCACTGGGACTGCACATTGCTCGAATTGCATTTTGGCATTTCGGTTCGGTTTGACCAAAAGCCAATGCAGTTGGCAAAGGCCCAAAGCCAGCAGGCCCAACAACAATGGGACTACAAATAATGCACGGCCAGCTCGCACTTTGAGCTTCTATAAGCATTCATTCATTCATCCAGTCGCACACCCGCACACACACAAACACACAGACAGACACAGACAGACACACGCAGTTGCTGTGCCACCTGTGCAATTGGGAGAGCGGCATCGACGGGGTCAGCGAGGGGATCAGTGGCGGCAGCTACTGTCAAAGTACGAATGCCAAAAATGCAATGCCAGCGAAACGGAAATGTAGAAAAACAATGAAAACCGCTGCGAAGAATGTTTTCATACCTTTTAGCCGACTCTCACTCCTTCTGTCTCCCTCTCTCTCCCCTCTCCTCAGCTGTGCATGTGGCGAGGTGCAAGAATGTAGCAGCCGTTAAATATTTGCGCGTGGAGAGTAACGCCAACAGATTTCCAAATACACAGAAGTCTGCGCGAAGTGAGAGAGTGAGAGAGACACAGAGAAAGAGAGTGAGAGGGACGGAGAGCGGGCGCGGGGCCGCATAATTTGTGCCGCCGACCAAAATCACTGCAATATTTTGTTGGCCATTCACCTGCATCAGCAGCGTCAATTGGGTGCAACGAAGACGAGGGGTCGATGGGACGAGGGGAGTCGCAGCAGTTTTCTTTTCATTGTTATTGTTGTTGCTGTTGCTGATGCTGCTGTTTGTTGTTTGTTGTTTGTGGTTTGCGGCCTTGCGACTGCGAGTGTTGTTGCTGTTGTTTTTTTACAGTTTTTTAGCTGCTGCTGATGCTGCTGTTGACGTTGTTGTTGTTGTTGTTGTTGTTTGTCAGTCAGTTAGTCAGCGCGACTGTGTCAACGAAGGGGGTGCGAGCGCAAGCAACTGACAGAGGGAGGGGCTGCATAAACAAGTTAAATATATTAACACATAATTAAAAAGTTTGTTTTTACTTCCCGTTTTCCTTTGGAAATGCCACGCAGGCGGAGTCGGGGCGTGTCATGCAGGTGCTAATTAAGCTTCCGGCAAAGACAGACGCAGAAGAGCTGCCATGCGAGTGCCTTTAATTGGTATCATAATAAAATTTACACACACACACACACATCGTCTCTCATCACCTGCATAATTAAGGCACAAAGTTTCAGTCGGCATAAGAGCAACAAATGAAGCAAGTCAAAAAGATGATTGTCAGTTATGAGTGATGCCGCGAGGGTTGCTAAACTGAATTCTCAGCGGACCTATATAAACCATATGCAATGATCATTTACAGCAAACATACTACCTTAGCTTATTATTGTTGATGCCATCAACGATTGGAGTACACCTCGAAAGCCCCTTAGGAGTCGAGCTCGGTTGCCTCGCGCACTGCTTTCAGCTACCTTAATTAAGGCAGCCCGAAAAAAAAGGGCTAATCAGTGCGAAGTCTTTTTAAATTGACAGGCATGTGTGAGCACTGAAATACCCTGTAATAGCTGCTTGACATAGCTACTTAAATAGTCTTGGAGCAGCTACAACTGGGAAGGTACTCTCTCCCTCTCTTTCTCACTCTTTCTTTCTGGCATTAGGTTATGAGAATAGGTTATTCACAGTTTTCAGTTTGCAAAGAGCTACGTGACACTGTTAGTTTTATTTTTTATTTATTTTTTTTTTTTTATTTAATATTGTATCTTAACATCGACACTGTTATTACATATGTACATATTATATATGTAATGTATCCGATATTCAAAGATCTACTGGAAATAATACTATATATACATACTTTATATGTAATCTATCCGTTATTTAAAGACTTACTGGAATATGAATAGGATGATGAACAAAAATTAATTTTTTTTTTTTTTTTAATATTTTTATGTGAAGAATCCGTACATAATAATATTGTATCTTAACATCACAGGGTGGAGAAATATTCTTAAATATTAAGCAGCCACTAATAAACCACATTCTAGCTCTGCATCTTCCCTGCATCCAGCACTTCAATATACCCCGCTTCTTCATCATTGCAGGGTATGCAAATGAATCTTGCAAGGCACTTACAAACATTTGGCAAGGCACTCAGCTCAGCTCAGTTCAGTTCAGCTCGGCTCTGCTCAGCTGCCTTCGGTTCGGTTCGAGTTCAGTTGGATTCAGTTAGTCACTCAGTCAGTCAGTCACTCAATCAGGCAGTGCGGTTGCCCAGGGACCCCGTGAAGCTCATATGAGAACGTGTTAATATGCGAGGCACGAGGCAGGAGGCAAACGGAAGAGACTGAAAGAGAGAGAGAGTGAGAGAGAGAGACAGCGCTCAGTTGAGTAAGACGACTGCCTGCCTGTCTGCCTGGGGAGTCGCAGACGGAATCTCAAGTGGTTTCGTCGTCTCCATGCAGCTTAGCTACTCCTGAGTATCTTCTTAAAATGGCGGCCAGGCAGGCATGTGTGTGTCTGTGCGTGTGTTTGCCCGTGTTTGTTTGAAATTTTATCAAGCAACGCAAGTAATGGGTAAAATTTTTAATTATTCACCCCGCAAACACTCCCTCACACACTCATACTCCCTCTCACTCGCTTACTCACACTCACTCGGCATGCGGCAGGGGATGTGCAGGGGCAGGGGCGAAGTCTGTTGCATACTTCAGGGCGCCGGCTGAATGCTAATTTGCTATGCAAAACATCTTCAGAATTCTTTTAAGTAGGCACAAATGAAATAATTAAAACTTGCAGCCGACGAAAATAAACTCGCAAACCTTGCAAACATTTCAAACATCGCAAGCATGCAGAAGCAGGAACAGTCTGGTTCCATCGATCGAGCATCCTAACTAATCTAATCTCTTGCCCATCCTGCACTGCATTCCCATTCGAATGGGCGTTCGAATCGCAGTTCGAGTAGTACGTGTTGCCATTGGACCCACCATCCACATTTGTTACGCTTCGCTTGCTCACACCTCGTACTCGTACTCGTACTCCTCCTTCTTCCCGCTAATAGCGAGCACATTTTTATGGACTTATAAAGAGCGAACAAGGCGGAGAGACGCGCTATCTCCCAATCTGCCATTGTCTGGTCCGATGCGAGGTCCGACTTCTGCCGGTGCGGATGGTGCTTGTGTTGCCGCTGGTTTGCAGCTTAATTGGATGCCACAATGTGAAATAAATTGAGCGGAAAATTACGTATCCCGCCAATCTAAACCGCAGCTAGACGATACTCACCGTCCTCGATATAATTTTACCTTTGCCAATTGTCCCGATTGTGTCGTAAAAAGTGGAAAGCAATTTGTATGGCACACCCTTTGCCCAGAGGGGAGAAGGGTACTCGGTACCAAAAACAACAAATACAAATTGCTTTGAGGGCAAACTAAAGTCCCAAAATCCAAACGAGCCAACTCGAGAGCGTGTGTTTACCCAACCAACCTTGAAGAGAGAAACACTTTGCATTGTTTGTAATCTCCATAATGATTTTTATTAATATATCGTTTAATTTAATTGTTGTGATGATCTGTTTTTTATTTTCTGTTTGATCTCTTTATTACTTGTAGCTTTTATTTCGTCATTTCTTTGGGCTTATGTTTCTTTGGATTTGTGTGGAAATCAAACTTTGCATTACATAGAAATCTGTCAGCACATAAACCTTATAGACTATACATATACGTATATACGATATATGCATATCTGTATGTGTGTGTGTGTAAAGTGTTTCTGTGTGTGTGTGGGTGTAATGCATATGCAAATTTCAAATTCATCAAGCAGATTTTACATCTTTTCTATTTTATACACATAGTTTTCCTTTTGGTTGCGGTATACATCAATTACATACATATATTTCTCGTACACGTATTTATTTATATATCCATATATGTATGATTTACTTTAAACTTGTATTTTAAAAAAATGTGCTACTGGACATTTGCAAAATTAACTGAGTTCTAAAACTAATGCCACATGTCGTTGGTGGCCTTAATGCGGCGATTCGCATTCGATAACTTGCGATATATATCGAAATACAGATTCGTACATAGCTCTCTCTCTTTCTCTCTTTAGTATGCATCAGTTATCGCACGAATTGTAGCTTTCTTTATCGCCATCGCCATTGTTATCGTTATCGTTATCTATGAAACTGTTAATCGATAAAATGTTGTGGTGTGGAATTCACTTACGTTCTACAGTTTTTTATGCACTAGACAAAAAAAAAAGAGTCATTACAACTATTTATAAGTGTGTTGCAAGTACATATGCATATATCGATTTATGTTTATACGTTTATATATATATATATTTATATCGATTTAATAGTATTTAGCTTACATTGCACAAATTTATACACATTCAAAGTACATACACGCATATCGAAGCACATGAAATGAACAGTAAACAAATTCACGAACATGGATTACGGCTTAGGAACTCATATACAACGGCTCTTCCACTTCTCCCTTTCCCCTTCTTACTTCCCCTCCCCTTTCCCAAGTTTTCACTTCCTCTTCCCCCTCCTATTCCTATGCTTTATGTTACACATCTAAAAAAAATATATTTAATAAATGACGACACAATGAACAAAGGGTGAACATTGAGAACTACAGCGAAAATTGTCATCGTTTTCTATTGGTTATCGATAGCTTATCGAAGCAACATCATGTAGTTGCTTCTTCTCTCTTTTCCTTCTCCTCGTCTCTACTTGCTTCTATGACTAGCTTGTTTAGTTTTATGGCTCGGGCATACCGCGGGCCTCGGCTAATAATACGAGTAGTTAAAAATATCTACGAGAGTGTATCGCAGCAGTTATCGTTTAGCAATCGCATTATCGATACCCGCCGCTTGCACCATTCATTTGCTAATTTTTTTTTTAATATTTATAGCTGATCTTTGGATTTCGTTCCATGCTCAACATTTGACTAACGCACCAGAGAACCCCGTGGGACTCCAACAAATTCTACTAAATCGTTTATCTTCCCCCTCGATCGATACCCACATAAAAAAAAAAAAAACAAAACCATCGTCATCGTCATCGTTATCGTTTCGTATGTCCTAGAATAGCGCTTATATACAGAAATGTACACTCAGTAGCCCACGCCCCCGCAATCACCGGCGCCTCCGCCTGCACTTCCATTCCCGCCCAGAACCCTATTTCCACAACCGTTACCACTGTCACTCCCCATCCCACCTCCCATCTCCATCTCCGTACCCATACCCACACCCATCCCCATCCCCATTCCCATTCCCATCCCGATGCCCTGCAAATGCTCGTGCTGCTTCTCCGCCGCTCGGCCCTCGACGTGCTCGTGGCACTAAAGAACTGCGGATCCGCACCACAGAACCTGACCTCAATATGGCCTCCAGACGCTGCCCCCATTGTCAGTTGGGTTGTGGTGGCCGCGATGGGCAGCTAGCGCGGCCACCTGTCGATTGGTGTTCCCATCCTCAATGTTCCGCACCGATGCCCCGCAATTGCCGATCAGCGTCAGGTCCCCGGGATGCGCCACTCCGCCCCCGGTCATGATGTTGTGCTGCTGCCGCACACCCACATTGCTGATGTGATCCATCACGCTCTGCAGCTCGCCGTGCACCGACGAGTTGGGCGACGCGTGTGCCGGCAGTGTGTGCGAGTGGAAGCCGTGCGCCGACTGATTGGCCGCCGTGTACAGCTGCGAGTAGAGCAGGCTGGCGGGCAGCACCGGATACAGTGATCCATTGCAGCCGGCCGCAGTGGCACCAGCGCTGCCGCCATGACCGCCGCCTACACCGACGCCGACACCGACACCAACACCGCCGCCATATGCCGAGGCAGAGGCATGCTGGGCCTGATTGACAATGCCCGGAAAGTTCTGATTGGTGCCCAACATGGCGGGATTGCCGGCACCAGAGCCAGCTGTGCCCGCTGTGCCGCCACTGCCAGCACCCGCTGCACTGCCAGCACCGCCATTGGCGGCACCACCGTTGGTCGCGCCCCCTCCACCACTGCCACTGCCCAGATTTGGAGTATTCGTGGAGAGCAGATCCTCCTGCACCGGTGACTCGGCCTGCGAGCTGTCGCTCAGGCTGCGCGGTCCGTTCTGACTGGAGTGCACGTTGTACTCGTTGCTGGCGTTCGTGTGGTAGCGCGGCACCAGTATCGAGTTTGCCCCAGCGCCGCTGCCAGCACCCGCTGCACTGCCAGCGGTTGCTCCGCTGCCGGCACTGGCGCCGTTCACTGTCGATGTGATCGATGTCTGACCGCTGGCGCCCAGCAAACTGTGGTGCGACATCTGGCCACTGGTGGAGCCAACCAGGCTGCTTAGGTGCTGGTCCAGGTCGCTGGCCGTGGAATCGGGAAGCACTACATACAAAAAGAGAAAGGAAGAGAGAGAGAGAGAAAATGTGTGAGAGCAGGATAAGAATTATCGATTGTTGAGTGCATCGATATGCTTATCAAAACTTTCGATAAGTAAACATGCGGAAATTGATTGTGCACTTTATTATTTCGATAGTAAAAGTTTGATGGTATCGATAGTTTAATGTCGTTATCGATAAACCATAAAGTAAAGATTTTAAATTATGTTAGGTTTTTGTCTTATGTTGTGTACATATTTAGATGACCATATACTTAATGACTTCATTTGAAGATATCGATAATCAATAAAAATACCGATAATTGATATCGATGAGATAAGCTAACCTTTTATAGCTATGTTCAAAAACTACTTGTTCACTATTGTAAACATTTGATTTCTATCGATAGTTTACCGTGACTATCGATAAATCCGGATTTTAGTTTATGTTAGGTTCTTGTCTTCTGTCAGGTACATATAAGATATCTTAATGACTTCATTTAAAGATATCGATAATCAATAAAGATATCGATAATCGATATCGATGAATTAGGCTAACCTTATATCACTGTGGTAAACACAGGATTTCTAACGATAGTTTATCATGACTATCGATAAATCAGGAAATAAGGATTTGAATTCATATTGATTTGTTGAATTTAATGAATGTATCAGCATTTTACCAGTAAATGTTATCGATAGACAATATATTCTAATTCATAGCTTCTTCTTATTTCTATCTACTTCACTCTACATCGACTTTCGTCAATACTTACTTGGCACACAGTCGCGATTGGTGGCGCCGCCAAAGTCCTGATTGTTGCTCTGATCATTCGAGGAGCAGGTGAAGCCAAGCGCCGGATTGTTAAACTGTGCCGATGTGGGCGTGGTGCACGAGGAGAGTCCGCTGCTGGCCAAGTACGGCGAATATGCAGAGGCTGCCGAGCCATAGCCCCAGTGCGTGTTGCTGGCACCTAAACCAAATTGGGACATATCTTTGTTGTTGGTATTTCGATTTAAGTGTGTTGGTGGGATGAGTGTGCATGGATTAGTGTACGCGATGTGAGTGATGAGAGAAAGCAAACAAAGAGAAGAATGTGATAGAGAAGATAAAACAAGAATCGATACGAGGGTAGATTGAGTGTGCGACGAGTGGGAGAGAATTCAAATGAAAAATATACAAATATCAAACAAAAATTAAAAAAGATATAAAAGAAGCTGAAAAGTAAATAAAGCTAGAGATGGAATGGCTGTTATCAAGTCACAGACTTATCGATAACGGACAACAACAAATTGAACTGTGAAACTTGAGTGCAAAAGCAAAAGCTTTTGCCCCACACACAGTGTTGAACACGACACCCTTATGAGTAGGTCGCTTCACAACACTGCATATTGTAATTACCATCAATAAGCACAAACCCCTCCGTCCACATCAGCTTAATTTATAGCCTATGTGGGCCACTAATTGGAGCCCCATCACAGCCATTATGCGGGCCGGGACTTTGGCTGGGAGGCTCGCATAAAAATTACAAACAAATCTGATCCGACGCGACGGACAGCGCGTACGACGGCCGAACAGGGCGGGTTTGATGGGGTGCAAGGTTGCTTCGGACGACGGTCGGAATGGTACGCTGTAAGTGCCCAAAATGCCAATGTGTTAGGCCCCTCGAAACGTTGTTGGATCTGCTGGTTTCACGCAACGTTTTACCGTGTACTGCATATACGGTACACGTTACCCGTTACCCGTTACCCGGTACCGGGTTTCGGTCTATCGGGCATCGGATGAAGTACAGACCGCGTTGCGGGTCCAGCCTCATGCACAGATAATTAGGCTTAATTAATAGCCCATTCGGAAATTATTAATTAGTTTTTATAGGCGACGGGCGTATTTTCGTATCCGGATATTGATTTTGTGGTGGCTTTATTAATGCTATTGGCTTAAATGCTTCTACCTCCATTAATTACGTTGCTTTTTGCCAACAGTTTTTGTTGCTGCTGTTGTTGTTGTCTGTGTGTGGCTGCTGCTGCTGCTGCTGTCTGATGTCTATCTCTGCTGTCGCTGTCGCTGTCGCTATGCTGCTGTTGTTGTTTTCACTGCGATTGACTTTATCTGGGCATATTTTGTTACTGAATTATTAACAAGAAATTGATAGCTCAAAAGGCTTATACACTCGCAAAGCCAATCCAATTGCGGGCTCAGTAGCCCCTGCTGTATAGCATTGGAAGCGAGGGGGCAACTAAATCGGAGCATGAGGCCTGAATGAGTTGGTACTGAAAAGGGGCAACAGTTTTTGTAAGTGGAGGAAGGTTTTCGGCCTGTTTAGAGCACTTAAGCGGACTGATAACAAGCTCAGCTAGACTACAGTAGAGTACTACAGTGAACATATATTTTATTTATTTATCAAAGTCGACTTATAGCAGTCAAATAAATTAAAATTGGAAATTACTACAATTAATGATGTACGGATTTTTTACTTAATAATAATAGTACAAAAAAAAAAAAAAAAAAAAAAAAAAAAAACTACAATTTATTAAGTAAACTTATATAGAATTAAATTCAAATCGATAAGAACTAACTATGTCTAGTTAATATAGGTAATACTTCTATCAACATTATACAATATTTTATTTTTTTTTATTTAGCGTTTTATATGATAATGATGATATGACATAAGATTATATTATAGTGTCATAGAATAGGAATAATTTTGTGCTACTATTGTTTAAGCAATTAATCGACTTTCAGGGTTATCAAACGCACAGCTCGTCGTAAACTCTAGTAATTTATTGTTTAATGCTGTTTAAGTGCATTAAAGCTAGTGTCAGTCTTTGAAACTATTTAATCTCCTATACGTTTTTTTTAGGCCTCCAATTGCAGCACTCAACTTGTTGTAGCATTATCAGAATTTCAGTCTGCCTCGACAGCTTGTTTTTTTTTCTTCTTTTCCCGCAATGCAACTCTTCACATATTTCGATATAAAAGTATTTCAGTTTTTTTCGAAATTAATAAAATATATGCCAGTAATTAAGTCAAGCGGCGACTGTCAATAAAATTTGTTAATAAATAATTCAGGTTATTTTGCTTTTTGCATATTTACAATTAAATTATGGGTAATCAGTAACAACAGACGCTTTCAGTAATCATTATTTACACACACACACACACACACAGTGGCTTTCTGTGCACTCACATAGACTTACATGCACTATATAGACTATATATATATGCAAGTGTGTGTGTGTGTGAGTGTGTTGTGTATATAGGGGAATCAGTCATAGATTGCAGTCGGACGGGGTTGGGGGTAAACTGTCGGGCTGTAAATCGCACAATTTGCATTTTGATTTGTGCGCTTCACTCTAGACAACTGAGCGGGTAAGGGGGTAAGGGGGTAGGGGGCGAAGGCTGGGCGTGCAATCGATGTGGCAGTTGGAAGCAAGTGCAAATTGGCCGTCATTGGCAGGCAATTTGTGTGCTGATTGAATTGCATTTGATATTTGTTTAAGCCCGCACAAAATGACGTTTTGTTCTTAGCTTGGCTTTAATATGATAAAAAGAAAAAAACAACAACAATTTTATGGTAAATAAATGAAACTTTCAATGCAAATTCACATAACTATTTTATAATTCATTTCATTTTTCATATTTTCCAGCGACAAAGACTCAAATTGCTGTCATATTTGACTAACGGTTTGTTTGCTCTAATTGTTGTTGCTCTTGTTGCTGTTGTTGTTGTAATGCAATTAATTGTCAATTTAAATTGAAACATCAAATTTAATATAAACGCATTTTTATATGTATAATTAAATTTAATTCACCTGCAGGGCAAACGAGTCAATGGACAAAGAACAAATACAAAATGGAAAAAAAAAAAATACTTGCCCACAATTTTAATTATTGATTTATCATTTTCATTGACAACAACAACAGCAGCAACAACACAAAAGCAGTCGACTATTTGAGCTTTTTAGATAACGATTTCAATTTAGCCCAAAGGCTTATATTAAAATTTATCATTAATTTTCGTGGTCGAACGTAAACAATATGTGATTTAATCTCTATCTGTTTGCACAAGGGCTTTAAAGTCGAGATTTATGGATTTGTTTCTATATCAGAGGGGTCTTCATAACTATTTCTACTGCATTGAAGAACTACTTAAACTGAAGTTGAGTAGTTTAAAGCAATTGTGATTGTATCTTGAGTAGATCTAAGCCAAATAAAGCTACTCCCTTGTGCGACTTTTTCTATTATTTCATTAGGGATTGTATAATTTTATCTAAAACCTAATGAGTGTATGTGACAGTTGATTACATTATTTTTTCAGCATATATTGTTTTTTGGTCCATGCAAATATCGCCCTTATTTCACTCCTCCCTTTGCAGAGGGGGGCATTTTGTAATTTCGACTGGAAATCATTTGAAATTTATATGCGACTCGTGATTTATGGCCGATAACTCGTGCACATCAACAACAATACAAAATGGCGACAAACACACCTATACACACACACACACACAAACACAGACAGTCACACCTACGTGCCGGCAGACAGACAGATAAATAACGCAACCAATACAATTTTTAGACGCCAGTTTTTTGTGCTGCCCATCGCTTGTTCTTGTTGTTGTTGCTGTCAATTGTTGTAACTGCCGTTGTGTGTTGACCAACGTTTATTTGTTTGTATAGTAAACTTTGGTTAAATAAAGTGGCCAACAGCTTAACAACAACACATTTTTAGGGGCAAGGTGAAGCGAAAATATGCCGCAAAAACTCAATGCGTTTACCCTTTCTTTGGGCATGTCGGGTATGCCGGCTGTGCCGACTAGTAACTAGTAGTAACTAATGTTCATATTGCAGGTATATGTTATTTCATATGCTATATACACCTAACCTACATGAAAAAGCCAAACTTATCAAGATTTGATTTTTTTTTTTTTTTTTTTAATCAATATTTGATGAAGTTAAAAACTCTTTTTAAATTTCATTGCATACTCTTCAGCGATCTCAAAGCTACCCGTATTTTCGCTTATTTAATGTAGAAAAAAAAAAAAAAAAATTTTATGTAGTAGCTTAAAGAATGCATTTGTTTGCTGCACGTTTCCCTAAATGTTTTCAAGCATTTAATTTATTGATGGATTTTATTGTACATTGCGTTTTTTGTTTTTTTTTTCCCGTTTTATTTGTTTAAGTTTTTTCGTTTATTTTTAACTATTTTGTTTCCAATTTTGTTGAAGCCACAGTTTAATACGTTGTTGTTGTTGTTGTTGTTGTTGTTGCCCAGGCCTGCCACCTAATCGTTTTGTGTGATTTTCTGCGGTTGCATTGGGGCGCACCACACAATCTAACAGCTTCGCCCCTCCCGCCTCGACCACGCCTTCAATTGCAAAACTCTTCAAGCTCAACTCTTTTGTTTTGTTCTATCAGATATGCCGTTACTCAAGTATTTAACAAAAATCAGAAAGAAAACATGATGTACAAATGATGTATTGATGTATGTGTGGAGAGTGTGGAGTGACGGGGTGGTGGGGTGGGGACAATACTTACTCTGACAGTTGCCGATCGGCGGCATGCGGAAGCCGGAGAGTGGATCCGTTGAGAAGTGGAACGGTCGCTGGCCAAAGGCGAAGTGAAATTGTTGTTGTTGCCCTAAAAGGGATAGCACTAAGTTTTTTTCAGTTTTAATTATCTGTTCTTAACTTAATGTTTTGCAGTTCAGAGTGAAAGGTGAAAGGGCATATATATCTGTGTGTGTGTGTGTGTGTGTGTGGGTGAGTGTATTCATTCATTACATTCAACTATTGTCATGTTCAACAATGAACCAAGAACTTTAACAGCAACTGTAGCCATCTCCCTTGCCCCCTCTCTGTATCGCAAGGCTATCTCTATCTACTTCACTCTTCTGCTATTTGCCTCTCTTTCTGTTACTGCGACTAATCGTTGTCTCCCTTGCGCCAGTTGCTGTTTTACGGCAGATTGTATTCATTATAAAATAATAACCTTTTGTCTGACGTCGGTGGCGGCAGCTTAAACCCAACTGCCATTTGTCTCTCTCCCTCTCTCGCTCTCTCGCTCTCTCATTCTCCCTCTATCTCTCTCTCTTTCTATGTATGTGTGTGCGTGCATACCGCAGAAAACTGTGCTCTCTGCCTCGAGCCCGACAGAGTTGCAGGATATAAATCATGCCATGGATTGAATTGTTGCCCTTCGGACCCAACAGATTACACTGCCAGAGCAGCAGCAACAGCAGCAGCAGCAGCCGCAACAGTAGCAACAACAACTGCTGTTGCCGTTTGCATGCCCCCCTCCCGTGCCCTGTTCCCATGCTTCTGCTGCTGCTCTCTGGCGTCTGAGCTGAAGCGCCTTAACATATGCAAAGTAAAATATTTGCATGCTTATAAATATGCATTTGCAGCTGCTAAACTAGGAGTCCACTGCATATTGAACATCCTGCAAGGACACTGTCCTCCCTCCCAGTGTGTGTATGAGGGAGATGGCACTTGTGTGCGTGTGTGTGTGTGTGCCTGGGGCTTTAATAAAGTCTCATTCATTGTTGTAATTGCTGCTGTGAAAATTAATATATTTGTTCCTAGCCAGCACTGAACTCTCTCTAAGTGTGTGTGTCTGCGTATGTGTATGTGTGTGTGGCTGTGTGCGTGTGCTCATTGGCCATTGGCCAGAGCAAAGAATAACAGTTAATGTGGCTATACTTACTGGTCTTGGAGCGTGGCTCACGCGGCCCATCGACGGTCACTTTGATCGCCTTGTTGTAGGTGGCGATGTGTGGTGGATTCGTTGACACGGTGATGGTTAACGTGAAGCTCTTCCCTGCAGAAGAGAACAAGACAGAGAGAGAGAGAGGGAGAGAGAGGGAGAGAGAGTGAGATAGTGTAACAGAAAACAAGAAACGCGGTTTACTAATTTATGACTTGTTGGGCACAACATGCTAGGCAACAAGGCGGCCAATGTTCGGCAAACACGCGCGCCACATTTATGACCCCAGCGAAGCCTCAAAACATCGGTCGATTGTCACATCGTAAAGGCCAAAGCGATTTGTTGACTATAAAACAATAATCCAGTCGCACAACTACAATACTATACTGTGTATGGGCTAATGGGCGAGCGTGTCAAGCGACAATCCAGTGCCGAGCAGGGAGACTATTCACAAGACTATTGATTCCAGCCTGAGAGTAGAATGAGAATTCTATTTAAAGCTAGAACAACTAGTACAGTTTACGGGACTCGACTGGACATACCCTGTGTCAATGTGACAGACAGACAAGGAGACAGACAAATAGACAGACAGATAGACAGACAGACAAACAGACAAACAGACAAACAGACAGACAAATATACAGACAAATATACAGACAAATAGACAGACAAGGAGACAGGCAAGGAGACAAACAGACAAACAGACATACAGACATACAGACATACAGACATACAGACATACAGACATACAGGCATAAAGACATACAGACATACAGACATACAGACATACAGACATACAGACATACAGACATACAGATATACTGACATACTGACATACAGACATACAGACATACAGACAAACAGACAAACAGACATACAGACATACAGACATACAGACATACAGACATACAGACATACAGACATACAGACATACAGACATACAGACATACAGACATACAGACAGACAGACATACCGACAGACAGACATACCGACATACTGACATACAGATATACTGACATACTGACATACAGACATACAGACATACAGACATACAGACATACAGACATACAGACATACAGACATACAGACATACAGACATACAGACATACAGACATACAGACATACAGACATACAGACATACAGACATACAGACATACAGACATACAGACATACAGACATACAGACATACAGACATACAGACATACAGACATACAGACATACAGACATACAGACATACAGACATACAGACGTACAGACATACAGACATACAGACAGACAGACATACAGACATACAGACAAACAGACAAACAGACAAACAGACAAACAGACATACAGACATACAGACATACAGACATACAGACATACAGACATACAGACATACAGACATACCGATATACTGACATACTGACATACTGACATACAGATATACTGACATACTGACATACAGACATACAGACACACAGACATACAGACATACAGACATACAGACATACAGACATACAGACATACAGACATACAGACATACAGACATACAGACATACAGACATACAGACATACAGACATACAGACAAACAGACAAACAGACAAACAGACAAACAGACATACAGACATACAGACATACAGACATACAGACATACAGACATACAGACATACAGACATACCGATATACTGACATACTGACATACTGACATACAGATATACTGACATACTGACATACAGACATACAGACAAACAGACAAACAGACAAACAGACAAACAGACATACAGACATACAGACATACAGACATACAGACATACAGACATACAGACATACCGATATACTGACATACTGACATACTGACATACAGATATACTGACATACTGACATACAGACATACAGACACACAGACATACAGACATACAGACATACAGACAAACAGACATACAGACATACAGACATACAGATAGACAGACATACAGAAAGGCAGTCATACAGATAGACAGACATATAGACAGACAGATAGAAAGACAGACAGATATGGATATGTCCGTATCCACTCGCCTGATAATGAATATATAGTGTGTGGGGTCTGCCACGCCTTCTTCTTCCTGTCATAACACCCTTCCATGTATACTTTCTTTATGCAGGAGATACAGCGGACTCCACAATATACACTATCAATCGCTCACTCCATTAAGGTACAGTTGTCTATCTGTCTGTTTGTTTGTTTTATAAACCTTAAGATCTCCGCCGAATTTGGTCATTCAAAATTAAGAATTTGATTGTCAAATTGAACTAATAGTGGAGTCTACATTTTTTTTTTTTTTTTTTTTAACATAGTTTATATAATAAATATCAATCTGATTAATGTTCTCATTCGAATAGACAGTTAATAAGAAGCTCTAATTATTTAATAGAAAAACAGAAGTAACCATAAATAACTCGTTTGTTTTCAGATTTTAGAAGTTCTCAGACCTTAACTGATTTATAATGCAACAGCTTTGTGAAGTTGCCACCTTCTTGCGAGTTTTTTCTCCGTCACCATTTAAAGAATTAATTACAATTCAAACTCATTGTCTGGAACACATGACACACACACACACACACACACACACACACACACACACACACACACACACACACACACACACACACGAGTGTCGTGGGGGCCCTAAGATTTATTTCATTTGTGCCACACAGTTTTCTTTTAATTAACTTGTTACGCCCAGCCCCCTGACTCCCCTCCCCCACCCCGGCCAGACTGTCTCTCAGTGACTTCTTTTTGGCATTGTCAAGTGTTGCCAGGCCCACGCTGAATTCTTCGCTGCGATTCAATTAAAAGCATTTCAGCGCCAACTCCTCTCTCCCTCTCTCTCACACTCTGTCTCTCTCTCTCTCGACTAACACAAACTGCCAAAACTGTCGCCTTTGTAGCCACACCCCCAGCAAGTCCCACACCATGTTGACATCTTACGTCTGTTAGCACTTGAGCCGTAGCCGTGGTGCCCTTTTTTGTGCCTGTCTATGGCAACGCGGCGTATGTGCAATGTCTTGCAAGTGTTTTGCCAGTTGCCGCCGTTTGCTTTTTAAGTTGACAAACAAAGCGTAAATCATTTCGGCACACACAACAATAAACCACCAACACACACACACGCACACAGGCTTACACATGTTGCTGGCACACTCCACTGAGTCCGCTGACAACACCATCTCATCCCATGCCTACCCCCGCCCCCTTGCCCCAGCGAGCATGCCATAAAAAATGAACTTCGTCTTTAGTCTGTTTGCACTCGCTTCAAGTGGCGTTTTGTCTTCCTTCATCGTCCTTCGTCCTTGGGCCTGTCTATTTGTCTGTCCGTTTGTTCTGTTTCCTGTTTCAGTTCCTGCTGCAAAATGCTTTTTAATGCCTTATTCGGTGACACTTTGTCTTGATTGCCATCAACTGAGTTCATTGTTGCGATATTTTTTCGGAAATTCCCCCTTGGTTGCGACAGACAATCAACTTCAAACTAGCGTGAGAAGGTGCATAAGGTCTTTGAGTAGTTCAATTCGAAGTCTGAAGGCAAGAAAACCTTGCAGCATATGCTGAAGTCAAGGGAAATATGACACTTAACAGAGATAGTTACTCGAAACCAGATGGAGATGGTTTAAATGGTCATCTTGGGAAACCTCTTTATGATATTGAAGATATATTTTTATAGATTATTTTTCTTAACTATTTAACGCATTCAATTAGCAAATCTAGTAATGTTATCCTCTCTGAGACCTGGCATAGTTAGTTAGTAACAATAGTTACATTGTCTTAAAGACTGTTGAGCTCTCTGCAGATATAAATGAACACATGTCGGAATGATCTGGCAATGCAACGAACAGTCGACGGACTGGCAACGACTTAGAGGTACAAGAAGAAGAGCGGAGAATAGAGAAAAGAGAGAGCAAGGCTGACGCTCAAATAATGAACAAACAATGATCATATTAAAGATTCAAAAGAATAAAGAACGACGACTTAAAGAATAAACTAAGGAACTAACTAATTTTGCATGTGGAAATGATCTGGCAACGCTAGTAACAGACGGACTGGCAATGAAGTAGATCTACAAGATGAAGAGCGGAGGTGAGAGACGACGTAAAAGAGCAAGGCTGACGCTCAAACAATCAACAAACAATGATCATATTAAAGATTCAAAAGGATAAAGAACGACGACTTTAAGAATAAACTAAAGAACTAACCAATTTTAAGAAACCTACATTGAAATATTACGAAATAAAAACATTTAATTTAATATTTAATAATAGTAATACGTATATAATAAACTATACTTGAACTTAAAACAAACTGTTTATACCTAAGTTCGATACATATATTCACTATATCTTCCCTGTGATGTTAAGGTACAATATTATGATGTACGGGCTTCTTCACTTATTAAAAAAAAAAAAAAAAAAAATTATTTATATATGGTATATATACTTTATGGGGTCTCCGACGCCTCCTTCTGCCCGTTACATACATTTGCACAAAGTTAGTATACTCTTTTTTGACCATTTTCAATGGTCCAAGGGTATATCTTCCACAACAATTTCCCAAGTCAGTTACCAAGTTTGATAATGCTATCTTCCTTGATTGCTGGAATACAATAAGATTTATCTGCAAAACTGCGCAGTTGATGCTTATTTTAAAAGTGTTAAATGTAAATCTAATAAAAGATATTACATATCTCTAAGAAATACCTTATCAGAGTGAAGGCAAGGCAACTGTCAGCAGCGATTTATCGATAGAAATCGAGAGCATAAATCAACAGATATGACAGACAAACAACAGGCAGATGAATGACAAAGAAGACGACAGGAGAAAAGACATTCAGCCGAAGAAAAACAACAAATTGAAAAGAAAATAAGATGGCAAAGAAGAGAAGAAAGAAGAGGAGAAAGAAGAGGAGAAAGAAGAGGAGAAAGAAGAGGAGAAAGAAGAGGAGAAAGAAGAGAAGAGAGGGAGAGTAAACCGAATAAGCCACAAAATGCGTTTTACTGTTGGGCGACTTACTGGCCGGATTAGAAGGCTCACAAAGCTTTCAAGGGCTTAGTGTGCGTACAGGTAAGTGAAGAGCACAGAAAAAAAAGCTAAACAGACGAATGTGTGTGGGTGTGCGAGAGTGTGCCAGTGTGTGTGTGTACGAGTGTTGCATATGACAAACGGCGCAAATATTTACCCAAAAACAAACGAGCTCAACGAGATGGCTAAAAATTTAATTGCAAATAATCCGCAAATTGTAAATTTCAAGCCACGAAACCGATTATGCGACTAAGTTGCCAGCAAATCTATTTGTACGCGTGTGTGTGTGTGTGTGTGTTGTTTGTTGCTTGTGATTTGTGAGACTGCCACAAGTATTGACAGTAAGGCAGGGAGGGGAAGGGCGAGAGATGCGTGTGTGCATGCGACCTACTCCACTCTGTCTTACCTCCATCCCTGCTGCCTTGCTCTTCTTCAACTGACACCACACACCGCACAGCAGAGCAGAGCAGAGTACACACACGCCCCCCAACCCCCTGCTTACTCTGCTGCCCCGCACGACACGTGTGTGCGTTGTATGCCTTTCATTACCCAATTGATTTATGACGCTTGTTCTGTAAATTGCCAAGGATTTGCAGCAAGGATTTCAGTTATTTGTCAACAGCTTTGATTTTAATGTGGCCTACGTCTTGGCCCCCAACTCCAGCACCAGCACCAGCTACAACTCCATTTCCATCTACATCTTCATTTTCATTCCTCTCTCCAGCTGCAAACAAATCTCTGGCAATTTAAACAGTCGCAACAGGCGAGATTTGCTCGCAGCTCGTATCAGCTCATCATAACTGCAAATGGAGCAATTTACTGCCTGACTGACTGCCTGACTGCCTTGCCTTGCCACCTGTTGCTGTGCTGCATACCCTGCACGAAACAGAGCTGCCTTGCCTGCCCTGCCCTGCCCCGCCCTACCCTGCTCTTGCCCTCTTCCTTTCTTTGCTGCCCGCAAGCCCCAAAAAAAGGAACCCCAAAGTAAACGCCCAGCTCGACATTTTTAACACACGACAACAGAAACCAAATTGTACACCCTATTTTGGGCTGTCAAGAGGGGGAGCAGGGCACGGGAGGGGGGGGTGTGGCAAGGGTGCTCAGTCAAGGTGTCAGTTGGTAAAAGTTTTTTATTTAGCTTCGTCTTTGGCATTGCCTTTTTTGAAAGCCAGAGCGCACGACAGCCAAGGCGACTTTTGCCTTGGCATTTGTCTTCGACACGCCGAGGCAGACCCCTTCCCCTCTCCTCCCCACAGTTCACAGTGCCGTAACCAGAGGCAGTTGCCTGAGCTCAGGCAAGCGCCCAGATTCAGTTGCGCCCTTTTCTCAGTCGTTTGTCTTTTTATGCGCTTATTTATATTTTGCTGCCCTTGCTTTCTTTTCACTTTCGATTGTTTGACTTGCCGGGGGGAGAGAGAGAATGAGAGGGGGGGGGAGGGTGGGAACTTGCTTCAGTTCATTTTGTGGCCGTCTTAAATGGCCTGAGAGAGTTGTGTAAATAAAAACCTCAGTGACGGCTATGCCTTGCCACCGCCACCTTCCCCCCTCGATGCTATTATCTTGAGGCAGTGTGCGGCACTGTGTATGTGTGTGCTTGTGTGTGTGTGTGTGTGCTTGTGTATGATATGCTGTGATGATGGCAGAGTTATCGAGTCTAACGCAAAACTCTCGTAACAATCGCCAACTGGCACCGACAGAGTGGCCCCGCTGCCCTTCGAGTGTGTGCGTGTGTATGTGTGTGTGTGCGTGTGTGTGTGTGCGTGCATGTGCATGGCACTTTGCTAATTAAAAGTGTAGCACAGTGCAGGGCGCAGGGGGGCCAAATAAATCGATGCCCAGGTAATTAAATTGCATGACGCGCGCACACGATATGAAAGGGAGGGAGGCAAATGAAGGGTGGAGGGTGAAGGGGGAGGGGGAGTCCAGCTAGGGGTTGCACGGCGAGTGTGTGTGTGTGTGTGGGCTGCACTTTGCATTTGCCATTGTAATTAGCAGGCGATGGCAGCAGCAGCAGCTAAAACAAAATGGCGGCCCTGCAAACGCATCACGCATACGACATGTTGGCCGCAACTTCTACAAAGCAAGCGAAAAGTAAAGCCGAAACAATGTAACACACAAGGAATGCAAATAAAGCGAAGCAGCAAAGCGGGTACCCCCTTTCCCCCTCTCTCTCCCTCTCTCTCCCCCTCTCTCTCTCTTTGCCACGCGCTACGGAGTTTTTCTTTCGCTTTTGAATTGTTGCCGCCGCCTGTCAAAACGAGAAGCTGCCAGCAACATGAGCCGCCGTTGGATCTGGCTGCGACATACGTAGCGACATGTTCCCCCCTCCCTACCCCCTTTCCCCTGGCCATGCCAGACAAGCCCAAATGAATGGGAAATTTACAATTAAACGCCTCAATGCGAATGAGGCAGGCTGGACACAGCGTCTATTGGCCTGCCCCATGATTGACAATGCATGCAAGAGAGAGATGGAGAGAGGGAGAGAAGGAGAGATGGACACACATGCTGCGGGTCCATGCTGACGCTGCGCTGTGACAGTCGCCGCAGTTAAAGCTTTGGTTTTTGCGGTTCTACCGCAGCGGATGCGTAAGCCTCCCTTCCCCTGTGTTACACTTGGCTTAGTCAGTCATTCACTTGTCGCAGCTTCAGTTATATATATGTATTGTATATATATAGACAAATATCTGTACACAATCGATGCTCCAGTTGAAGTCGCCTTCGGCAGTCAACAGTCCATTTCGCATGACAGTTTATTAAACACTCTAAGATGGCAAGGGGCAAGGGGTAAGCGGGCAAGGTTGGGGGAGAGGGGGGGGGGGGTTTCAAACGGAAGGCTGCGCCACTCGGCTGCTAATGAACTGCTGACAATTTTGAGCGGCGCTTTACAAGCGGTTACAAAAGGATACAAAAGGATAAATGGAAAAAAAAAAACAACGAAGAAAAGAAGACAAAAGAGGCAAAAAGTGACCGAAAAATACGCGTGAAAAAGAGATAGAGAGAGGGGGGGAGGAGGGGGAAGAGCGGCAGCGAAGGGCGCACTCAAAACTTTTGCCACTCAGCGGCAACGTGGACGCGGACACACAGAACATGGACGGGGGCGATAATTGAACAAATTGTTTCGAGTGCATTTCGGCCACAAAGGAAAGTCCCAACCCAACGGATACTCCAACAGAGACCCGGCGGACTGCCAGACCGCGGACAGACGCCAGCGCTGACAATGTGCGAGAAGCACTTGAAAAACTTTTTGGCCACGCAAAGCTCTGATGGATTTCCCACATGGAAAGGGACAGTGCGATGGCTCCAGCGATAGTGTTGCAGACAAAGCAACGAGGCGTGTTCAAAACTGTTGAGCTCTTGAAATATATATGTGCTCGATATGGACTTGAAGTACTTGCGGAGGGAGTTAGTCAGGCAGGAATACGATATAGAAGTAAATAATTATCATGAATCAACAAAGTAAGAGAATGCTCAAGGCGAGCAGACATTCTGATGCGGAGACTGTTTTCTTCTCTTTCTCGATTTCAAAAATTATATATAATTGATCAAACCAATTTGCAAGACTTCTTTTAATTTTAGGTTTTAATATCTGCAAGTTGTTTTTGGCATTACTAAATCTGTTCGTATCTCTCTATGCCAAAAGAGAACATTCTTGCAAGGCAACATGAGGTCTATTACTTCATTACCTATGGTTCTTATGATATCTTTAGAATACCATATAGTATATAATAGTATATATCCTATACCGGACAGGAGCATATACAATATGTCTAAGTTATGCTTGAATAGTCGTTATGAAGTCGAAAGTCATGAAACCTATAGCGTATAGTATAAAATAGGATATAACCTATTTATAATTTGAACCCATAGGTGTAGGTTATATACTATACATATACCTTAATAGTCTCTATGAGGTTAAAGAATATGATTCATTTGGTATATAGCACATAATAGAATATATTATATTTTTAATAAGAACCTATATGTTTATAGGTTCAAATTAAATAGTCTCTATGGTGTTGAAGATCATATAACCTATAGCTAATCTTATATGATATAATAGGTTCTATCGAATTTCTAATAAGAACCATTTTGTATATAGTAATTCTTGAATAGTCTTTATAGGTCGAAGATTATGAAACCCATAGCATATGTAATAAACTATAACCTATTTATAATAAAATATATGTGTTATACTTGAAAAGTCTTCAAGAATAGTCTTTGAACATCATGAAACCTATTGAATAAAGTATAGTAAATATAGGTTATATTCTATTTCTAGCTAGAACCTATATGTAAATAGGTTATACTTGAATTGTCTTCATGAGGTTCGAAGATCATGAAACCTATACCAAGTATAATACAATACTCGTATAACCTATTTTTAATATAGATATTAGAATAGGGTTTACTTCAATAGTGTTTGTGGGGTCGAGTAGTATTATGTATATAGTTTATAGCTCATAATAGTTCTCATAAGAACCTATATGCATATACGTTAAACTTGAATGACCTTTTGGTATCGAAGACTAATGAATAAAGTATGATACATGATAACCTATTTATATTAACCTCTTTATATTAAGAACCTTTATGTATAGAATTTGTTTGAATAGTCTTTGTGGGGTTGAAGACTATGATACCTATTAAATATAGTATATGATATAATAACCTATTTCTAAAAAGAACCTATTTGCATATAGGTTAAGCTTGAATAGTCTTCCTAAGATTTCTTCATAAGTGCCAAATTAAGAATAGCAGTAGAACCTTTAGCAGCTCTATCACTTCCTCTTTGTTCCATGCTCTTCTCTGGCCACACTCCCCATACCCTCCCTAATGCCCCCGAAACGTTAACTCACCTCTGCCACTGCGTCCCACGAAGCGTAGATCATTGAACTTGGCCACCTGATTCTTCATGACGGCGGTGCAGTTGCGCAGCTCGGCACAGTAGTTCTCATCGTTGCCGGCACGCACCGTGACCATGGTGCCGTCCATGATGTCCCCCAGGGAGACGACCTTGAAGGCCACGGGAAGGGTCTTGTTGGAGCGCCAGTGCGGCGGCAGGACGGTGCAGACAAAGAGGGGGCTGCTTGTCCTGATCAGCTCGCCGGGATGTTCGGTGAGGAAGTCGCCCAAGGTGCGCTCGGCCAGAATGTCTGAGGTCATCTTGGTGTAGGCCTCGTTTAGCAGCTGGGCGGGTGTGGGGGGTGTGTTCTGTTCGGTGCTGTTGTTGTTATTGTTGCTGTTGCTACTCGAATTGTTGTTGTTGCTGTTGGCGGTGCCATTTGTGTTGCTTGTGTTGTTGTTGTTGTTGTTGCTGCTGCTCGAGTTGTTGTTGTTGTTGTTCGATGCATTGTTGTTGTTGTTGTTGGCATTAGAAGCCGCCGTGTTGCTGCTAGTGGTGGTCAAATGCATTTTGCTGCTGTTGTTGTTGTTGTTGTTGCTGATGTTGTTGTTGTTGGTGTTGTTGGTGCTGGTGTTGTGACTGAGGTTATGGCTGTGGTTGTGATGGCTGTGTTGGTGATGTTGCTGCTGCTGCGGTGTGCTGCTGTAGTGATTGCTGCTGTAGTGCTGCAGTTGCTGCTCGAAGTGCTGCTGCTGATGTTGCTGCTCCAGCTGTTGCTGCTCCAGCTGTGGCAAGTGATGCGTCTGCTGATGTGGCTGCAGGTAATGATGCGAGTAGAGCTGCTGTTGCTGCTGCAGTTGTTGCTGCTGCTGCTGCTCCAACGGCTCCTGCTCGAACTGCTCTAGATGTCCTTGAGCGTGAGCCTGCACTTTTTTTAATCGCACAATTTTGTCTATTTTCGACAAACACTCGATGAACTAACAACCCACGTGCACCCAGTTGGACAGCTGCGAAGTAGGAGCAGAAAGAGGAAGAAGTTGTCATTAGATAAACAAAATAAAATATACAAAAGAGTTATCAGTGCAGAACGTTCTTTAAAAATAACATATATACATAATATATATAAGAATGATTTTTTATAAAGACATCAAACTAGATAGTAGACATAAGTGTATGGTAAAGTCTGTTAGACTTGCCTCCTTACTCTGGACAAGGGTTTATGGTAAATATCACAAGATCTAAGTTAAGTAAAGAATTTTTCTCCATTTTCCACAAATTGTGTACCAATAAAGCCTTCTGTGTAGAATACAGTGACGTTTAGCTAATGATTCAAAGTAAAAGATCAAAGAACGAAATGAACTCAAATTTAAAAATAGCGAGAATGAATGTTATATGTATGGTAACTTTGTGCCAGACGAATATGTATTCAACAGGCAGAGGGAGGCGTGGCACACCCCACTAACAATATAGATTCTTAATCAACTTCAACAAAAAAAAAAAAAAAAAAAAATAGAAAAAAAAAATCAGCTTCAACAGCCGTCTAGATAGCGCCATGTCGATATGAATATCTATATCTCAGAGCCAATAAGACCTAAGAATATTGAATAATAAAGTCTTGATTATGCGCGCAGATCAAGTTTACTTTTTAATTTGGCCACGCCCTCTTACGCCTACGTAAATCGATACAAAACGTATGCAGTAAATTTAAATGCAGTACAGTTTGTTTTTTGTAAACACATTAACTATAAATGCTCAAGTGATTTCTGAAAATTTGGTTGCGATCGCATCATTAACATAGAAGTTTTTTTTTTCTTTTTTTGTTATTAAGTGATTAATCCGTACATCATAATATTGTATGTTAACATCACAGGGTGGAAAAATATTCTTAAGAATTACCAAACACTATAACAAAATACGTGAACTAGGAACAAAGGTCAAAGTTTTTACTGAACATAGAAGTTACTTCTTTTTTTTTTTTGTAAAAATAGAAGTTACTTAAGAAATAATCTTAAAGGGGTATTGATTTCCAAGCAGCTTCCTGAAGTATGCAATACAAAATACACTGGGCACAGTCGACTGCAGCTTTGTGCTTGTTCTCTATAAATCCCTACATTAAAAAAAAAAAAAAAAATCCCTACATTAAACCAATACACGATCTGCAATGGGCACAACGCAGTTATAGAGCTTAATCCCCTCGTACTCGAAACTGGGGAAATTGACTTGAATTTTAGGCCGCTTGTGCTGGCCGTGAAATTTGAAGTGCCATCACGTTAATGTCTTTAAATCACAGTCAAACGGCATTTTACATGGCCGGACTAGGGTGTCGGACTGTGGCAGATCCAGTTGGCACTGCCCTGACTGCCCTGACTGACTGGTTTTGGTATCCAAGTGTGCAGGCGAGGCCGGACAGCTCACATAAACACAAATCAATTGTCAACCACTCGACGGATGCGTCCATGAGGAGGCCTGATGTTGCCTGCTGTACTCGTACGTTGCACGTTGCACGTCGCACGTTGCAGCTACGGCTTCAGCGGAACGCAATTTGCGTTGCACTTTTCAATTTCCTGGTACGCGCAATAGCAACGGCAAAGGATGGCAAAGGAGACAACAGGACACTGGGCATAGACTGGCACTGGAACGGGGGCACAGGCAGTCAGTGGACATGTGTGGCTGACTGTGGCATGCAACTATCCAAACGCAAATCTAGTCCTCATCCGCGTGCACACGATGCACTGGGAGCGAGCTGTAACCAGTGTCAAAATGATTGTGGACTCACGGGTGAGAATTTGTGGTTTGATCCTTGCATATTTTGTCACTTGTCGAGTCGAGTCGAGTTGAGTCGAGTCAAGCAGCGTAGTGTGACCCCTTGCAGTTCATTCCACCCCGAACACGCCCAGCCCACGTCCGTCAGTTCGTCGGTTCGCCGGTTCGTTCTGCCGTCATCATCGTCATCAGTCAGTGCCAGTTTTTGTGCCTGGTCTCGTCTCCAATTCAGCGAGACACGCACTGCAGCAGCAGCAGGAGGAGGAGTAAGAGGAGAAGGACGAAGAGGAGACACGGCATGGGAGGCGGATACTGACCGCATCCGCTGACCTTGTCGGCGGACTTGTCATTGTTGTTGGTCATGTAACAACTTTAAAATTCCTAGCTGCAGATTTCTTCCTGTCACACTCACACACACACACACACACACAGACACAGTCCCATCCTTAACCCTGTCAGGGCCCACCGATCCCTCGCCGACTTCAGTTGACCGATAAAAATTACTTAAAAATGCCACAGCTCATGGGTTGACTTTTGGCCAACGAGCACAAAAAATGCCAACAAAGAAGGCAGCAAAAAAGTACGGCAACACGCAGATTGCATATGGAAATGGCAATAAGGGCAGAGGGGAAAGGGAAGTGCGCGAAAGGAAATCGTGGCGAAAATCCAACGGAAGCCAAACGTGTCGGCGCGTGGGCAGCCAAAGCACCAAAAAGCAACAAGAGAAACAACGCGAAAAACAGCAAAGCAGGCACAAAATGGACAAGCTCAGTAGCAAAGGGGAATGGGGAGAGAAGGAGGAGAGAGAGCAAGGGAGTGCTGTCATTTCGCCATCCGCCATCTGCCATGCAACATGCGGCATTTGCCATCCGCCGTGCGTCGCTGTTCGCTCTTCGCCATTTGCCATTTGCCTTTTATTGTAAATTTACTTTATAAAGGTTATTACCGACTCATCTGGGAGCATAAGCTGAGTGGGGAGGGGGAAAGAGAGGAGTTAAGGGAGTGGTAGGAAGGGGAAACAATCCGGCAACAGTTGATTCGGGTCTTGTGCGGTATGTAATGACCTGCCCAATAGTCTGAGCTGTGAACACAACTCTACTGTACTTGTACAGGCAACTCTTTCTTTGAGGTATCTCTTTGGGAATTATTTGTTAAAATAAATAATAGAATAACATGATAATAAAAATATATGATGATATAAAAATATGATACTTTAATAATATAATAATATGATAATATCAATGATATCATAATATTAATAATACAATAATATCAATAATGTAATCTAATAATATAAATATTAATAAATATAATAGTGCCTTTTTGGGGCTTGTTACACCACATAAATAATCAGCTTGTTTTCTCGAATTTTAAATTAACAATTTGAAAATTATTTTTACAGGGTTCTTCATAGAATATAAAGTATTACAATATTAAAGGCTTTCTTTTTCTTTCGGTTATTAAAAGAAGCACAAAAAATATTTCCAATATACAGAAACTGCCAGGATCTGCCAGGAATGATCATTTACAAAGTAATCACAAGTCACTTAAAATCCATTTCATTATTTTACGGATTCTTCACTTAATAATAATAACAAAAAAAATTATTTAGATTCCAATGCAAATGCAAAATCTTAGGGCCGTCTCTAACTAATACAATTATTTCAAATTTTAATTAACCTAAGTTATATAAGATTTGAATAATTATTGTTAGTCTCACAACAAGAGAAGATACTATAAATAACGCAACAAGTTTAAAAAAAAAAAAAAAAAAAATACAAATATTTTGATACGTCAATTTTTTTAGAATATTTCTTCATTTCTTCTTTTCATTTTCTTTTTTTTTTACAGTTTTTTAAAATGTTTAATTTTAAAAATAACTTTTCTGCAGAGAACATTTTCATTTAAAACTCATAAGTCTTCAAGAATCAGCTTAGTTTTTCAATTTTAAGAGGTTTCTATTGCGCCCTTCAAAGTATGCTGCTTCTTCTTCTTACTTTTTCCTCCTTCAGTGCTCTGAGGAATCTTAAATTATTAATAGTATGTTAAAGAACTGTGTCTTAACCGAAGCTGAGTCTCCCACAGCCTGTGCCTGCCCCATTAACACAACAATTAACTTGTATCTCAAGCAGCAGCTTGCTATAATGAGAATCACGGAGAAGGGCACCACAACAGCTGCTCGAGCCGTACTTTATCGAATTGCGGACAAAAGAAGCGCAGCAAAGGAGTGAAGAAGAGGGAGAGAGAGAGAGGGAGCGGGGGCGGAAAGTCGCGGACAAACGCGCCATAATCCGCGCTTGCCGTCACCAGCGAAGGCGACAGAAGACTTCAACTGGGAAAGAGGTCGCTGGGAACACTTGCTGGGCAGCTGTGGTAGCAAGCAAGGGGTAAGGGAGGAAGGGGAGAGTAACGCGCGGTTTGTCACCTCGTTGTTTTTGCTGTTGCCTATTGTTGTAATGGCTCGCATTGTGCTTTTTTGTGCGACTAGCAACGTTTTTTCTGTGCAACTTTTCGGCTTGGGGCTAAATCAAAATTCATGGTTTCGTTAAGGGACGACGGCGAGGCTGCTCAATCGCGCGTCGGTATCAATAGCACACACACACACACAGAGAGAGAGAGAGAGAGAGGGAGAGGGACGGGGGACAAGTAGACAGCACACAGACGGAGACACACGTGAGTTGGACGGTTTACACGCAAGTTTAACCCTTTGATGGCCCCACACACATGTACAACATGTAAATTGTTTCAATTTGCGGCATTTGCCGTAAAGCTGCGCAATTTTCGACATGCCATGGATACCCGGCGAGTGTGTGTGCGACTCCGGATTCTGTGTGTGTGTGTGAGTATTTTTTCATAGTTGTCCGTGTCCATGTCCGTGTCCGTGTCCAGCTGTTGTGCTCCCACAGAGAGTGCTCGAGCTCAATCCACGCACCGAACCCAAAATACTAAACTTGTTAAATGTTATGGCTATATATATATATGTATATATATAGCACATGTGTGTGTGTGTGTGGGGCGGCGTCTCTTCTAAAACAGCTACTGACGCTGCTGCTACTTTGATGTAGTTAAATTTTAATTGGACTTTGGGTTTTTATTCCCCGTCTGTGGTATTTCATCTATGCGTGTGTGTCCAGCAGCCTATGTGTGGAGGGGGTGAAGGTGGCAGGGGGTCGATGTTAGAGAGAGACTATTATGGTATTTGGAAATTTAACATATTATGTTAACACATGCCCGATTCAAGAGGAATCTGTGTGCCAACAGAGCACAAACAATCGCATCGATTTAACATTAGTTAAGCATTAAAGAGCTATCGTCTATAGAGATGGGAGAAATATCGTTTGAATACTAGATAAGGGATAATTATATCCGCTAGAAGGTTATAACTATTATTACTTTGGGCATGGCGGATTCTGCAAACTATATATATTCTTAGTCAGTCTAAGTTGTGCATGCATATCTATTGGACTTTAGTTTCTTTCTCTTCCTCCCCAGTGAATCGATAAAACCCTATGTCCCTAATTAAAAACGGGATTAACACAACAGTATGCAAACAAACATCACTCTCCGAATTTCTCTGCAACAACAAGAACAATACTATGCTACACATTGCACTGTCGAAATGCTACACATAATAAACACACCAATACAAGAGACAAAAAACTACAAAAGGAACACAGAAGACTGCGCTCACCTATATAGACACATATTACTCAAGTGAGTTAGGAACTTCACGTCGTGTACTACTCTAGTGAGTTAGGAACTTCACGTAATATTAAATAAATGTAAAGGTTAATTTATAAAATGAATAATATAAATTATAAATTTATTTAGTATTGTACAGTGCATTTTTCTAGGCTTAATCATCATCAAATTTGTGTTTTTAGCCCTGAGCAAGCGAAATGTATCGGAGAACAAATTAAAATAACAATATATAGTAACCAAGAAGGCATGAAACTAGTATGCATACACATTTTACATATATAATTATAGCATAACAACATTGTTTATAAACATTATGCTTATGTTCTTGTTCGCTTTCAATTGCCTATCTCTGGGATTCGCAACGTCGGCGCTCTAGCAACATGGGGAGAAGATCACTAACTGAGAGAGAGTCAGTCGCACATAAATTGTCATTAAAAAGAAGTGTTAACTAAATTGTGCATTTACATTTTATTGCAGTGATAGAATATATTATAGCCCTACAAAATAACATCTTTTATTTTACTGTCAAACCTGAACTCAAGCCAGCCAAATGAGATTATCAATCTAAGGCAACCTTTGATCTATGTCCAAAGTCTATGACAACAACAATAGTGAATTAGGTTGCAATGGAATCATTAACGTACAAGTTATTAAGGAAACAATTTAAGAGGGGTACTGATCTTTAAACACCCTGCAAAGTATGCAACACAAAATACGCTAAGCAGTTTCATTGTCTTGTGTCTGTCTCTCTTCTCTCAGTCTGTAGTTTGGTGCATGCCGATCTCTCTATCAGTATGTCCCTCTCTCTGCTCTATCCTTGTCTAACTTTCACGCTTTCACTTTCTCTTCCTTCCTTCCTCCCTTCCTCTTTCTTTCTCTCCCTCTCTCTCTCACAGAGTATTAATAGTCACTAGGTTGATGCTTGCTGAATTCGGTATTTCATTATCGAAATGTTGCCTTAATCCTGCTGTTCATTCGCCTGTGCGTGTCTGGGATCCCCATGTAGGTCTCTAAATTAACAACATTTGCTACTAACTAACAGCAAATTAAGCCATACATTGTTTATAAATGCTCAAGTGACCCCAGACAGGAGCAGAGTGAGAGAGGGAGAGGAGTCAGCAGTGTAGTCAGGAGTCAGGAGCAATGGATTCGCTTTAATGCCTAAATCAACTAACTTTGCGGGCAGCAAACTTATTTCCGGCATGCTGAGAACATTTCCCAGACTTCAACACATGCAAGCACGCACACGCACGCACGCACACACGCACACACACACACACAGGCAGAGGCAGAAATCAAGAGCCAGAGAGAAGATACCAAATTCAACCATAAATTGATACAGTAACACGCCTCAGAGTCACGCCACGCCTCCCCAGCAATGCAGCAAAAAAGGACGATGCAGTGCAATGCATTGCAATGCAATCCTTCCGGATGAGCCCCGCCTCGCCGCCTCTCCCGTCTTTCCGTCCCTCCCTGCAGTGACTCGTCTGGCCAGAAAACCAAAAACGAGCAACCAACAATCCCAAGTTTTCGGTCAACTTTGGGCCAAAACAATGCCCTGTCCTGGTTGCAGAGCCCAGCAGAGGCAGCAAGCGGCAAGCGCCAACCACCACGTAACCACCAGACCACCGCCAGGGCCCCTTCTACACCCTCCCCCCTCCACTGCTTCCCTTGCTCTCTACTCGCAGCTCTTGCTCTGGCAAGGCGAGGCACGCATCTTTTGTGACTCGTCCTTGTTTGGGGGACTGTGCTCGGCCTGCATTAATAACGTGCAGCGGCACACGTCCTGTATATCCTGTGTGTGTGTGTGTGTGTGTGTGCATGTGCGTGCATGTCTGTGCATGCGTCTGCCTGCGTGTGCACGCGTGTAAAGACCCCAAAAGCAACTGCTCTTGCTGCCTCTGCTGCTGCTGCTGGAGTTGGACTTTCTCTGGTCAATTCGCGGTTTTGCTTGTCACTTAGCCGACGCATTGCCCAGCGGCGGCCCCGTTGGCCATTTGATAAACGACGAAGAAACAAAACGATGCCAAACGAGAAGCCATCACACGAAGTGCAGCCCAGACTCATTCCCCCTCCCCACCAGTTGCAGTTGGAACTGGAACTGGTTGCTGCACCTCGGGGCGACAATGTGACGACATTCAGTGTCCATTGAATTATCTGACCGAGGTGTCCAGAGGCGTCACCTCTGACAGACTCGCTTGGGCCACGCAAGGCGAGGTGGGGTAAGGCCAAGCCAGGCCAGGCCAGGCACGGCCACGGCGAGTGCAGTCCTAAAGAGCCGGTGATGAAGCATGTGTACAAACAAATTTCTGCATCCGGACTGGCAGCACGATGACTAACTTAGTGCGCAGTGTGTGCGCAAGATCCTTGGAGAGTGCATAAGTGCAAGGAACATGGCATATAGTCAGATGAGACAGGGAGAACATGAAGTTCTGAAGTACCTCAGCAACTCTTTTAGAATATTTTACAATATTTTGATTTGATTTATAAGAATATTACTTACATAGTTAACTTTAAATACCTAATAATTTTATAACTTTCATTTACTTTTATTTTATTTTATTTTTTTTTATTTTTTTTCTTAATTTACTTTTGTTGAAAAATTAATTGCAATAATTTCCCAATTTAATTTAGTTGACTTTAAATAAAATAAATGCATGAAATAATCAACAATTCTTCGATTATAAGCAACATTCTTAAACAAAACAAATGAAGAACTTGGGAAGAATCTTTTGATATTCCGTTTTGCACAGTTCTCTAAAGTTTCTTTATGAGGAGTTTAGATTGGGAGGGATATAATATCTTATCTATATATCTATACATATATATACATTATCTATATATCTATATAAATATATATATGAATTAAATCTTTCTACAGGCTTCACTCTGGCAACACTTTTCAATTTGGTTCTGATTGTAAAATTATGATTTATGTTATGTTGAATGTGCAGATCATTTCAGTAAGAACGCTATAATCATGAAATAAATTCTTATATTAATTATCATATATCATCTTAGGTATATTCTGATATACATTCCTAAATATATACTTATCTTAAACTTACTACTATTATACTTGACTATAAATAAAATATATATAAACAATATCAAGATGTTTCATTCCAAAAGAGAAATCAACTTATTTTCTTCTTTTTTATTTTAAAATTTCGTTCCTTTGTGAATTTTTAGGATCACTGAAAGTTATCACGAACAGAACCAACTATATTCAGTTATTATCTCTCTCTCTCTCTCACTCTCTCTCTCTCCCTCTCTCTCCCTCTCTCTCTCTCTCTCTCTCTCTCTCTTTCTATAGAGCACTTAACCATTTCGATCTGCCGCCACGTAGAGCATCTTGTTGTCGTTGTGCCCGCAGCTGAGAGACCTAAGAGTGTTCTGTGGGTCTCTGTGGCTGGATCTGCGTAGTTCTTCGTGTGATTTGTAGGATTTAAGTGGCGTAATAAGTCCGGATTGTTGTCGTCGAGTGCGTGCTCCCTCTCTCTCACTCCCACTCCCTCTCTCTCTGTGTGTGTGTGTGCCTATGACTGTCCTGCCAGAGACGAAGACTTGTTTGTTTGCCCGTCCGCCCGCAGCTTGCTTTGGCTTTTGCTTTTAAGCCTTGTTGCCACTGCCCCTGCAACACTTGCAGCACTTTGCAGCACTTGCCGGCACTGGCCAGAGTTGCCAAAGTTGCCGGAGCAGGCGTTTAACATTTTTGAGGCTTGATTGGATTTTACACAGGCCTCTGCATAAAGTGAAAAATTGCATTTTGAGCAGCTTCCTCTCTTCTTGTTGTTGTTGTTGTTGCTGTTGTTGTTACTGCTGTTGCAGTTGCAACTAAGCTTGTTGTTGCTGCTGCTGCTGCTGCTGTTGTTTCTACTGTTGATAAAGTCGGCTTTGGTTTGGTTTGGTTTGGTTTCATTTGGTTTTGCTGGTCAGCCAGCCTGCGGCTGTCTGTTATTTTGAAATACTCGTTGAGTGGCTCGTTTGCGGTGAGCATGCATGTGGCTAGCAGCCGCCCCGCCCCAATGCCTCGCCTCGCCCCGCCCACCTCTGCACCTAACCAAAAATGCCAGGCCCCCTACATGTGTCGCCCTCTCTTTCTCTCTCTCGCTGTCCCCCTCTCTGATTGTGTTCATTTTTCTAACGCATTTTAAGCGGTCTACAACACAACACAATGGGCGTAGTAGGGGCGTGGACTAACACGCCCATTAACAGTTTATTAGCACCTCAAGCCGCCCGGATGCAGTCAAGTGTGTCATGCCACGCCCCCTACTGTCTGGGCAAGTGTGTCTGGGTGTGTGTGGGTGTGTGTGTCTGTGTGTGTAAATCCAATATTGCATTTCTACGGCAATTAAAATGAATTTTCCGGTTACTTGACACATAACATAATTTGCATATCCGGCGCCTGGCACGACACAAGACCCCCACCCCAACCAGAACACACCATCACCGACCCCATTGTCTCCCAGCTCCATCTGCCCCCGGCCACCTTTTGTAAGACAGGGTGGCCTTAGTTGACGGCTCGTCCTGGGGCTTTAGATTGTTTAAATGCATAAATGATGCCACGAATGCAGCTTCCACTGCTACGACAACGATAGCAACCGCAGACGGATGCAACCCTCGAAGGTGTCGCCACCTGCCCCAGCCCTTGTTGCTGTTGCTGCCCCAAACTCAACGTCCTTACGTCTTGCTGAGCGTGTGTTGTGACATTGCCTTCAGACAACACTAGACATCAAAATAAAATTAATAAACTTATCGATGAAGTGCGTAAAGGAAACTCTTTTACATGACCTATTCAATCGATTATCGAACTATCAACGAACTTAGTTGAGCTCTATTTGTATTATTCTTTTCTGTATTTATACCCTTCAAAAAGGGCGTATTAAATTTGTGCAAATGTATGTAACATGCAGATTGAGGTGATCACAGAAAGTATTTATATTCTTGTGCAGGATCACTAGCAGAGTTTATTGAGTTAGGTTGTCTGTCTGTATGAACGCACCGATCTCAGCTATCATAAATGCTAGAGATACCAAATTTGGGATGAAGGTTCCAATATAGCATGGTTCCTATATACTAAGTTTAATACAATTTTTGCCACGCGTCTTTCTCTCTCAAGTATTCATATTAACTGTATGAAAACGGGATAACATCTTGATAACAACTATATACTTATCTATCTACAATATATATCTATATTAAATAATATTTATAGGAATAATATCTGACTCGATTAAAATGCCGATATATATTCTTTAACATTTTAAAGACTCCATCTATTATAAAATTTCAACAATTGAATTTATTTCAATACAGTTTGAATCATTGGACTATCTGCTTTGCAGTTTCACAGGTTTGTGAGGTTAGTTTATATCTTTGGATCATAAACTAACCCAACTCGAACCCAACTCGAAACTCTTGCTCTGCCCATTCGTACACATACATGGACAGGTATCGTATGACATGTATGTATAGTACATATGTCCAAAGATAACCTTATATAACCTCAACTGCTGCTACAGACCACCTCAAATGTGATGTTGAGATATCCAAAGTAGCAACCCTGTTGCAGAGTGTCGACTTATTATGCATGTTGTCACCAATGTCAGATGCAACTCTCCTTCACATCTCCCCCCACCCCCTTCCCCATTTCTGCACGCCATACTTCCCTAATTCCTTTGGTCGTCCAGCCAGGCAGGGCAGCTCAGCGCAGCCCCGCCCCCAATTGACATGCAAGGGTCGAGGAGTCGAGCAGTCGAGAATCCACACACACTCCACACTCTTGGCGAGTTTGTCCAAATCACCGAGTTTAACAAATTAAATGACTTCTAGTGCGTACATTGTTTTGACACGGATGTCCCCAGCAATCCGTTGCATGCACTCTCCCTTCCACCCCCCCTTGACGGGGTGTGGGCAGCGTCTGGACTTTGGCAAAATTCCTGTTGATTGCACGACACTTGGGCGACACTCCCAACTCACAGTTCTCTTCTCCCAATCGTTGCACCTGCAAAGCGGCAAATGCCCGATGCAGCACACACGCACAGGCACACACACACGCCGCAGACCACCATCATTGAGATTGGCATTGGGTTTGGGGTCTTCACTCTGGAACTGAGGCTTGTTATTGTGGGCAGCAGAGCAGAACAGGAAGGCAGGCAGGCAGGCAGGCATGTGTCCTGCACTCTCTGATGCTGTCAAACGCAGTCAACGTGGCAATGCATGACATTAATATCGGACCAGATATGCTACTATATGCTGCTGCATGCCAGACCGACCCGGATCGAAAGATCGGAGATCTTTGGGACCACCCAAAGATACGTCGCGGCGGCCTTTGATACGCATCCATATTTTGTTTTTATGGCGTTTGTCTTGCGCCTTTCGCCTTTTTTATGTCTTTATAAATACACAAGGTGGAGGGGAGGGGCGGGGCCATGATTCATGACGAGTATATTCATACGCGACTCGCCGCTGTTTTGTTTATGGCAATTAAATTTCATTTTACACCAACAACAACAACAGCAACAGCAGCAGCAGCAGCAAAAAAGGAGATACAAACAAAAGATGCAGTTTTCAAGCAACAAGATACAATTCTCAGTGCGTGTGTGTGTGTGTGTGTGCGGGTGCGTGTGTGGTGTGCCAGCTTATAATTATGTTTGTTTTGTTTAACAATTGTTTTATGTTCCCTTGTGAGGGGAAATGCGATACAATGAATGAATTGCACTACAAATATGCGGAGTAAATGTAAATATAGAAGAAACTTTGGCAACTGGGGAAGTACTTATACGATCTCCAGAGTATGGCAATCAGGTAGATAGAAAAGAGACACTCACTTAGTTATGCTTAGTTCTTGTAGAGATTCTTCTCTTGCCTGCAAGTGCAGTAAAGGTACCAAGCAAAGTGTTGCCAAATGAGCAACACAATAAACATACTTATGCAGTTACTAAAGTGTCCGTCCAACGGAGGGGGCTCACTTAGGGAGCTGTCCGTTAAGGAACTTTTGTAATTGCTGGTTAGAACTGTGTCTCCCTAGCTTAACATTAGTTCAATGATTACCGTTCATGTTTACTATTAAATAAAAAAGAAATTCATCTACTTTATAAAAATATGTTAAAGTATTTAAATTATTGAAAATATTTAAATTTAAAATATATTTAACTTGTATATTATGAGAAACCCCTAAGAAATTGAACGCAGAACCAATGTGAATGCCTTATGATGAATACAATATTAATGCAAATATATCTTTCTTGATTTTTAAAACAATTGCAAGATGAAGTACCTAAAAACGAACCTTAACTTAAATCTAACCTATTTTAAACTCTTCCCTAATACAGGTTCCCTCTTGTTTACTCCAAAACAAATTAAAAAGTATCAAAAACTTCATTATTTTTTAGCTTAAGTTATTTTCGGTTAGACGATAAGCTTCAATGCGATTTTTAACAGAAATATCGCCTAGAATTAGCTAAAAATACTCAGATCACACAAATAGGTCCGACCTTTTACACAAAAATAAGAAATATATTCTAAAGTCCGATCAACACAGCATTTCAGATAACAAGCTTTAATTTATTGCTGTGTTATGTGTCGAGAGTTCATGTTAAAGTTAACTGTTGTTCAGAGCATGGTCACCCTAACACAAGCACACACCAACATAACGTATAATCTCTTTCACTTTCCTTCACAATATTATGCATACCTGAAGTGAGGTCAGAAAACTCATCGCATTCTACAGTATTTTGTGGTATTTATTTTTTTAATTTTCCACAAACTCAGCACTTAACACACATACACGTACAATTGCACACATTCCAGAATTACTTCATTTAACCCACTTTGGAGTGAACTTCTCACGGGAATATTAAAAAATTTGTTGAAATTTGTTGAAAACTCTTTTTTTTATTATTTTCGCCACAAAAACTATTTCCGTAAACACTCGAAATCGCACTGGTATTTTTTTTTTTTATGTTTGTCAGTATTTGCAGTATTTATTTGTTTTGCTTTCAGTATTTATGCATTTTTTTGTTTCCAATTGCTTCGACATTGTTTGGCGCGTCGCGCGTGTCTAAAACTGAATTATGCCTGGCGAGTGTGTGCCAGTGTGTGTGTGTGTGTGTGTTGTGACTGACCGGCTACACATGTGTGTGTGTGCGAGTGTGTGTGTGCGCGTTGTTATTGTTGCCATTTGAGCTGCGGCTGAGTCAAGTTGTCGCTGCTTGGCCTGAGTTGCATGTGGCAAGTGCTCAAAAAGTCAACCAAAATTTCATTGGATCCCGCTATAAATTACACAGACACATATGTCTAGCAGTGTGTGTGTGAGTGTGTGTGTGTGTGTGTGGGGCTGCTTGCCAGCATCGTTTACATTTCGACTCGTTCGTCGTTTCCTTTGATGATGAGCTCTACATTTTTTTACGGCTTCTTTTTTTACATCTAGTATTTTTGTGTCTCAGACTCTGAGTGTGTGCGAGTGTGTGTGTGTGTGAGTGTGATCTACATATGCGAGCTGGCTGCTTTGTAATTTGTCGACAACTCACTCAACTCGCTTAGACTCACGTTGATTCACTCACTCACTCACTTACTCACTCACTCACTCATTCACTCACACAGCGACGCGCCTCTACTCGACTCGACACGTCTCTCAATTAGCAAATTACGTGTGCCCCCCACTCACACACATACAGTCAACACTCACACACACACTCACTCACACACTCACTCGCAGCTTGCTCCGTTCGCACTCGAGGCAAGGGTTGCAAAACTTGGAGCTGCTGCCGTTTTCACTCGACTCAGTTTGGCGCCGCCCCCGTCGCAGTAGACCCCAATGCAGCTGCAGTTCTGCTCTCTCACAGACTCTCTCTGTGTGTGTGTGTGTGTGGTCAGTTGTATTTTTATGTTTGTTGCTTGGGGGATGGCCCTGCTTGTTATTGTTGTTGCCGCCTCGTTATATATTTTTGCGACCGAGATTTTATTATTTTGCGTATGTTTTGTGCTGCATTTCGTTTTGTATTTGCAAATCACGCAGCTACCTTGCTCCCCCCTCGCCTTACCTTCCCCCCTCACACACACACATACACACACCCCTATCACTTGCCCCGCAGAGCCCATCGGCAACTGCGCCGCAAATGCCGCCCACAGCATTTTGCGGTGTGTGTGTGTGTGTGTGAGTGAGTGTGTGCCCCAGAGAGGAGCCCAACAGGCTGCTTTAAAAATCCCAAAAACAACATAAAAGGGGGGAGGGGGGGGGAGGCAGGTGCACGGGCAAAAGGGGGTGTGGTGCGTCCTGTGGTGCGTTGCGGTCCACCGGGCGAGCCGAAACCGGTGCCAACATTTTTGTGTGCAATTTTTAGTTAAATTATTTTTACACCCCCCACACACACGCACGCCCTGCACACACACACACACACACACACGCAGCAAATTCGATGCTATTTGTATTTTAGGCACAGCAAAGAGTGAAGTGTGTGTGTGTGTGTGTGTGTGCTTGCACTTTTTGCCAACTGCAGTTTGGCTTTTTGTTGCTGTTGCTGTTGCTGTTGTTGCACCAAAGTGGCAAGTGCAGATTTGAAGTTATTACCAAAAACTAACCAACGTTTTGTGGGTTTGAAGTTGTGTGGAATAATATTGGTAGACCTAAAAAGCCTTTGGCTTTGCAATAGTTGTTGCTGTTGCTGTTGCTGTTGCCGATACTGATGCTGCTGCTGATGACGACGCTGCTATTGCTATTGCTGTTGCTGCACTTGTTGTAAATATTTTGTCGATTTTTGGGCCACACAGAGGGAGACTTGCTTCATTTTGTTGCACCTCGACAATTCGACAAGGTGCACAAGAAATGCCTCGACTCGAGCTGGGAAATGCAACAGTTTTAGTTTATTTTAAATACTGTTAGCTGGCACTGCAGACCACATTTGGTATTTAACGGCAATTCAATTGCAGAAATCACAGCAGCTAAGAGGGGGTGAGGTGGAGGGGGAGCGGGGAAGCGAGAGTGCGTCAATTGAGTGAGAGGTTGAAGCAGTTGCAGTTGCCAAGAACTTTATTAGCAAACACTTTCGTGACTTTGAACATTGCAGAGAATATTTAACTGATTTAAAGATATGCGTGAGAAATAACTGAACAGCTGACTAGATCTTATAGAGTATACAGAGTATATATTGTAGTATAGCTTAGTAACTTTGAGTTGGTCTAGCTGGTGAGCTGTGCTATATAAAGAAGGCAACTTCCCCAAAGAGATAAGGTTAATCAGTAGAGGAAACATCTAAGAATGCAGTAGAAACACTGGACTGCAGGCAGCTTTATGTTCAGCAGGGATACTATAGATCTTATAGGTTGCAGCACAGATGCCCTTATCAGAAAATAATCCTTAGCTGCCTCGAAAATGCAATCCATAGAAAATATATACCATATTCATAATATTACAGTTATCTAAACGATGCAGCTAAGTATCGCGGCAGCTAAACCAATTATACTGTAATAACATTCATATCAAACTCAAAGATTAAAATAAAACTTCATTTACACTCAACATTTCTGTGAAGTTTATAGTCCCAAAGAGCACAAAACTAACTACAATAGTTCCTATCCTAAACAAAACTGATAAATAACATGAAGCTAACTCAAATCTATGTGCACATAAAAGAAAGATTATCGTAACTATAGTAAATTTATAGAAATCAAATCGTAACTCTAGCAAATATACAGAAATCAATTGCCAATTCCAGAAAGATCTAAAATTCGTGTAGAAAATAGCTTAGAAAATTGGAATTCACTTTTAAAATTATACAAAACATTAAGAGGAAAGTAAAAGATTACTTATAAATTCCAAAACACAATATAAAATGTGAATCACGTTTCTTTATATTAAATGATTTGTAGGAAACAAGTGTATACAAGTCGGAAAGAGTCGGTTCGGACCGCTATATCGTATAGGTGCCATACAAACTATCGGACTATTTTAATTACTTTTGAAGATATTGCAAGGGAACTAAATACATCGGAATTTTTCAATATATTTAATAAGCATATGAATCGGATCACTATAACATAAAACTGCCATAGGAACAGTCGGTTAGAATGCAGGTTTGTGTATAAAGACCTGTTCCGATTTTAGAAATAACTGAACTTATCAAAAAGCCAATGAAAGTGGGACATAATATTAAATATACACAATATCATTCGATTTCGCACCATTATATGTATATAAACATTATTTAAGCGATCGGAAGATATAAGAGCCATGTTGAAGGTAGCTATTTTTCCTCGTTTGATATTCTGTTTATTAAAAACACAAAGCTACATTTATTTCCATTCCTTAATATCGATAAAATTATTTTGCCGAGTTACCGAATGTTTTTTTTTTAGATTATTTCACGTTTTTCATATTCCACATTACCACATTTCATTATCTTTATACTTTTTATGCCCCTTCAAAAACAATAATTTGTCATACAAATGCTCGCTGTAAGCTTCTATGAAATTCTGCAAAGGTTTCTAATAAATTTAAAACTATACCAAAAAAAAATACAAAGTTAAATATTTTTGAAACTTGAAGAAAAGATATTGTTGTATACGAATTGGCTTGATGCATAGTAAACACTGTTTTTAATTGTCAAAAAAATAATTTATCGCCAAATTATGCATATATAGTACTTATATATTCGAATAAGGAAATCAAAAGCTTAGGTCTAATATCATAGTTCAAGAATATTTCAAATATATCCAAAGACTTAAAGAAATAACTTTTCCAGCTCTGTTGAACCAAACACAAGTGTTATCTCTCATCAGTAACTCACACTGTCAAGGACATTTTCAACATCGAACTCAATAAAAATCGAACATGCAACAAAAACAACAACAATAACAACAGGAACAAGAACAACAAAGCCGAAAACACACACAAAAAATACGCAACGCATCGCTCTGTGCATGCTGAACAGGTTTATAATTTGTAGCAGAACCGAGAAAAAGTGCAAAAAAAATATGATAATAATGGGGAAACCGCCAAACACACACAGAGCCGAGAAACAACACCAAACAAATGCAACAACAGCAACAGCAACAACAACAACAAGAGCAGCACGTTGTGGGTACAAAAAATTACGAAACCAAAAATCAGCAACCAAATATGTGGTTGCCCCCAACAAAGGGGCCAACAAAAGGCAATGGTGCGACAGTGCAACAATGTCATGAGCACAGCCAGCAGATACCCTGTACAGCAGAGGGGGGGATGGAGAGAGAGAGCAGTACAGTTTGTAGGTGACAATTTCAGATTGAAGGCTTGGCTACTCAACTCAACAACGTGTTCTGCCATCCAGCTACCCCACAGAGCTACTGCCCTGCAGGGTATAAGACAGCAGGCATGCCAAGCGGCAAGGCTGTGCTGACAGGTAACGAGCGGGCTCGCGGGTCAGCTGAGGTCAGGCCGCCATCGTCAAAGGTTGCCATCCAAAACAAGACAAAAACAAAGCTGAACGAGAACAAGCAAGAAAAAAAAAACGCAATGCGCTGCACAAAAACAACAACAAAAAATGTTGCAATGCAGCCCGGACAATGCACGGCGACAGGCTCAACTGCGCGTCCGTGCAGTCCGCAATCCACGAGTCGTGGCATAATAAACACTCTGGGAACACGCGTGTCCAGCATTGGTGGCTATAACAATAAACGAAGCGGGCGGCCACCAATGGCAGTGGGAGAATGGAGGGAGGGGGGGCAGAGGTGTGAGGGCAAACGAGGGGCTGACAGCTGTACAAACGCAGAGCTCCACAAACAAGCCGGGACAGGGAGCAGGAGCGGGAGAAGGAGCACAACAGGACGCGTTTGGTCAGTTGACTGGTTTCCGCTGCACACACGCGGCGTATGCGTAATGTACGAAAAGCGCAGCAAAAAGTACACGAAAAATCAATAAAAAAAAAACAAAGCGACAAACGCTGAAAAAGCACGCGTTATTACGAACAACGAAAACGCAGTGCAATGCACAAAAAAAGTGCAAGCACATGCAGGACACGCAGCTCTTGCCTCCCCCCCCCCCTTTGCTTGCCTCTGTTGCCTCCTTTGCTCCTGCTACTCAGCACCTTTTGCTTTTCGCTTTTTCGCAACGCAGTTAACGTGTTCATTGCAGTCAAACTTGTTGACAATGCGCCTCGCATGCAAAAAGGCTCCCCTCTGCCCCCCCGCGCACACTCACCACACATACTCACATACCTTCTGGAGGGGGAGGAGGGCGGAGAAGGGCATAGTGAGTCCCCTCGTGGGCTGCGCCTTCTTGTTCCTTTTTAAGGTTTTGCATTTTGAGGCCAACATTGAGGCCACGAACGGCGTTGCCTTCCAGCAACATGAACAACATGAACACGAACAACAACAACACGAACAACAACAACAACAACAGCAGGAACAACAACAATGGCAGCAACAACAACAGTGGCATCACCAATCGCGGCCCACAGAAGCTGTTCCTGTTTCTGGTCTGCGTTCTGCTTGTTGATTTTCCTCTACCTTTCTCTTCCCCTCTCTCTCTCCCTCTCCCTCTCTCTTACTCTACCTCCCTCTCTACTGCTCGCTTTCTCTCTGTTGTTTTCCTTTTTCGCTCTTCTTTTTTTGTCGGCCTGTTTGTTTGGCCAGCATGTAAATTTATGACGCTGGTCAAGTAGTTGTGCCAGTTCCAGTTGACTGTTTATACCCTGCCATCAATGGAATCGACGCACAGACCGACCACAGCAACGAATACAAAACTACAGATTGTTGTTCTAATAGAACGAATGTCCCCGCTCAGTATCCATTCAATACCATTTGCAAATAGGTTAGGTACTCTTTGAAACAGAATAGTTACTATTTGCAATAGGTACCAATTGCAATAGGTTGCGTTCGCAAATAAAATAGGTACTTTTTGCAATAGCTACAATTTGCAACAGAGTAGGAACTAATTGCAACAGAACAGGTACTCTTTGAAACAGAATACGTAACATTTCCAGAACAGAATAAATACTATTTGCAATAGGTACAATTTGCAACAGAATAGGTAACATATGCTACAGAATAGGTACTAATTGCAACAGAATATGTACTCTTTGTTACAGAATAGGCTCTATTTGCAATAGGTACCGATTGCGTTAGTTCACATTTGCAAATAAAATAGGTACTTTTTGCAATAGGTAAAATTTGTAACAGAATAGGTACCATATGCAACAGAATAGGTACTATTTGTAACTGAACAGGTACTATTTGAAACAGAATAGGTACCATTTGCAACAGAATAGATACTAATTGCAACAGAATAGTTAATATTTGCTATAGGTACCATTTGCAATAGGTACTATCTGCAACTGAATAGGTACTCTATGAAACAGAATAGGTACTCTTTGCAAATATAATTGTAAAAGAATAAGTACCATTTGCAACTGAATATGTATCATTTGCAATGGTTTTAACAGTACATTTATATAATAAATATATAAAATATATATATAATAAATTTAATATATTTAAAAGTTGAAAATTTAAAAAAAAACGCAAAAAATTGTACAAATATTACACAAAAAAAAGATTTTTAATTTAAATCCTCGCAAATGGCACTAAATTAGCTAGAATTAGTTGCAGTAAATGCAATACAATGATTGAAAATATTTTATAAACTATAAATATATAAGTTTTCTCTGCAAAAAATCAAAAATAAATCATTGATTACATTAAAACTTATGAGAAATGTGCTGAAAACTGTTCCAAGCTGCACAAAAAGAGCTAGACTTTGAACTTTAATACGCCTTGAACTTAATTAAAATACAAGTACTTTATACTTTTTGTGCATTTTCACAGGGTATGCAGCAGTCGGTCATGACTGGCCTGCATTCGAGTCTTTTGTGTGATTTTTGTTATTGCCGTTTAACTGGTCAGTTTGGCAATTTTTTAACAGCTTGTTAACATTTTGTCGCCTATCGACAGCACGGACGTGAGCTCCACACGTTCGTCATGCTGCCTCCTCCCCCCCCCTGTCCCACTGCCCCGTGCCTGCCCCATCCTCGGCTGCTGATCTGTTTGCGGTCGTTTGATGTTGAGTGTTCGCCGGATGGAGCTTTTGGGTGCCCTTTTTGTATTTTGGTTTATACTTCGGGGGGGAGGAGGGAGGGAGGAGGCTGGCAAAGAAAATGCGTTAATGAAGTGTTGCTCGAGGGCTCATTATGCATTTTGCTCACGTTTTACATTTTTAATTGCATTCTGTGCCCAGTGTGTGTCTACTAGTCTAGCGATGTCCTTTCATTAAATGCGCCGCACGGCGAGCGATTAAAATGACCGCCGAGGCAGCAAATCGAATTAATTTTTGTAACGTGCAAATGGCCGCAGCAAACTGCAGCTGCAGCAGCAGCATTAAAACTTCGCCTGCCACACACACGCACACACACACACACTGGCACACACACGCATTAAATCCTTTGCCGCACAACACATTTAAGTTGATGATTAAGCTGCCATATATACTTGCGCTCGAGTGTGCCTGTGTTTGTGTGCCTTTGTGTGTGCCTGTGTGTGTGTGCTGAGTACATTATGTGCTTAAGCACATAAAGATGTAATGACCTGTATACATGACCGCCGCCGGCACCGCCAACTGCGGATCCTCTGGAGCGCGCTACGCTGCCTTGCCGCTTAATAAACTACACGAGTCAAGGGGCGCGGCAAGCGGAGGCTGCAGGAGCAATGACATTGGTGTGGGCGTGGCATGGAGTCCGTATTTTTTTTTAAATGCTTTTAATTGAAGCCGCCTGCAACAGCGCGCAACGAATCACGGTGCAGCGCAGGCAACAGCATCGCAGCCAGCAGGCATATTTTAATGAATATTGAGGATTAAAGGAATTTGCGGATTTTCATTGAATTATGCATTTTGGCCGCTCGTCCTGGCTGCGGTCACCGTCAGCAGCAGCAGCAGCGGCAGCCGGGGCAGAGGCTGGGGCAGAGGTTGGGGCAGAGGCAGAGCCAGCAGAGGCAGAACCATGGTATATTTCTTTGTCGCACGCGATGATTTATTAAGTCATTAGCACTTGTGCGGCTGCTGCTGGCGGCTGCCCACGCAGAGCTTGCTGCATGCGCCAGTTGCAGGCAGCAGCAGCAGCAGCAGCAGCAGCAGGATGCAGCAGCAGCAGGATGCGAGAGCAGCCGAGTCCATGTCCATGTGTGCTCCATACAACTTGTAATTCTTATTAATTGTGTGCTCTTGCCACTGTGTGTGTGTGTGTGTGTGTGTGTGCGAGTGTGAATATTGAATATTTCGCACAGTCTGGCAATGGCTGCTCATTAAGAACCCGAACATTAACTGCTCCATGCAGGTTCATAACCATCTGCAGATAAATACTTTAAATTATCATATAAACACCAAGGCAGACATCTAAATCACAGTTACCCAGTCCATATAAGTATTGTACTTCAATATGCAGTATATGGCACATGTATATATATATTAATATCTGATATATTATGTCTACTATGTATTGCCTTTGAGAATCGTATAGCACAGACATTCTTCAATTATATTGGTTGATCATAAGGAATCTTTTAAAGCCACATTTTCTTCAGGAAATTGTCAGTATTATATCTGTATTTTATCTATATTATATCTCTGTTATATCTGTATTATGTCAGTATTATAACAGTATTATGTCTGTATTATATCAGTATTTTATCAGTATTATATCTATATTATATCATTATTTTATTTGTATTTTATCAGTATTTTATTTGTATTATATCAGTATTATGTCAGTATTGTATCAGTATTTTATTTGTATTATATCAGTATTATATCTGTATTATATTAGTATTATATCAGTATTATATCCCTATTATATCTGTATTATATCAGTATTATATCAGTATTATATCAGTATTATATCAGTATTGGATCAGTATTATATCAGTATTATATCAGTATTATATCAGTATTTTATTTGTATTATATCTATATTATATCAGTATTATATCAGCATTATATCAGTATTATATCAGTATTTTATTTGTATTATATCTATATTATATCAGTATTATATCAGTATTATATCAGTATTATATCAGTATTTTATTTGTATTATATCTATATTATATCAGTATTATATCAGCATTATATCAGTATTATATCAGTATTTTATTTGTATTATATCTATATTATATCAGTATTATATCAGTATTATATTAGTATTATATCAGTATTATATAAGTATTATATCAGTATTATATCTGCATTATATCTCTATTATATCTGTATTTTATCTGTATTATATCAGTATTATATCCGTACATCTCTATTATATCTGTATTATATTCTGCTATGCTTCAGTTACACAAACTGACATAATTTTGGATTACATCATCAACAGAATCCATTGCAAATTGTTTCATTATTATTGCATATTTTCGGGCGGCGTCTTTAAAATTCTTGCACTCACTAAACTTATTACTTAAATAACTTTCATACTAATTATCCATTTGCATTCAAATCGTTTACAGATCATTAGAGAGTATACATTGTTATACACATCAAAAAGATAATATTAAGATAAGCTAGGAATTGCATTTTTATAGATTTACGACGGCGGTAGAAGGCGTGACTTAATTCTAAGGCCAGGTTTAGCTGCGAGTCATTATAAAACATACTGTCAACAGATTTCATAACGCTCGCTATTATAATCACTGAGATCTAGGTGTTCATACGGACATGACCTTTGTGAATCGGCAAAAAATGTATGTGCATGAATGTATACATTATTTATGTGATCAGAGCTGTCTCCTTCTATGGATAGCGAGTATATAAATTGCTATACCTATATCGGTACTTATATTCCTGCCGTTATACTTAGTTCAAATTATAGAAGAGAATGCTTAATCCCAGTAATGTCCTACAAGACCAAGGAAAAGAGTTCCGTTTCCAACCTTTATGTGTGCCAAGTGCTTGTCCGTACTGTCTCTCATCCGTTTCCTGTCTTTGCACCTCTGTCAGCTGCTGCTCTCACTCCCTCTCTGCTAGTCTCTGTCAATTGATGGCTCAAGTATTTCGAGCTTAACACGATCCAATGTCCGACTGACTTAAAGCCAATTTCAATGGCTATTTAAGGATGTTCAGGTCGTTGCTGCAAGGAAGCTGCAGCATCAGATTCGATTTGAGTTTATGCCTCGTCTCGGGAATTGGGCTCATTGGGAGCGATGTGTGTGTGTGTGTGTGTGTGTGTGTGTGTTGGACATGTGTGTGTGTGTGGATGTGTGGTGCGAGTGTGTGTGACGGCATGGGACGGGGGTCCGAGCATGGGTTAATGTGTCTGTTGTGCTGCGGAGAATGTCAGAAATGCGTGTGAAAAATAAACGAGATTTTCGCAACGCGCTTTTGATATTTTTGCATGACAGAAGCCAAATGAGAAAATGCGATTTTCCGCATTGCTCAGGCCAATGACATAGGCCATGGACATGGCGGCAATGGCAATGGCCACCGACAGCCACCAGGCGATGTGTCCAATGGCCTACCAACTTAATGTGTTGGCGTTTCCTGACACACACACACAAGCACACACACACACACACAAGCACGCACGCACACGCACACGCATGCACAACTGCACACACACACACACACATAGAGAGAGAGAGAGGCGGGCGCACAAATACACATTCACAAAGACAGACGCACAGATAATTTTTACAATTTGCAGCAATGCGTTTTTAATTTAAATCGATAAAAGTTGCATTTCGCACAAAAACAAACCAGACGAAGACAACAACAACAACAACAACAATAACAGCAACAAAATGAAGACCAGCAACAACAACACAATGCAAAATAATTGCAATTGCAAGCAACCCCCGCTGTCGGCCTACGTCTGTGCCTCTGCCCCTCCTCCTTCTCCTTCTCCTCAGGCGAGGCAATCCCTGCATTCCAGCTCGCATTAAAAGGCAGCACAACTTTTAATTATGACAGACAGAAATGCTTTAAACTCAAATTATCGAGCATATCAAAAATGCAGAAAAAGCGCAATATTCCGATACATTTCGATAGTGAAAGAAGCTGTGGAAGCCTCTTCAGGTAAACTTTAGAAAGGCTTGCTGATTGTTTGTAATCTGTCTGAACTACCTTATATATAGTTTTGTATGCAGTAGTATACTATAGTATAGTAAAGGAAATAAATATATAGAGCATATGGTATATCCTAATAAATATATAAACTGTGGAAGCCTCTACATGTAAACTTTAAAAATGTTTTCTCATTGTTTCTATTCAGCGTGAACTACATTAGATATTGTTTTGTATTGAGAAGTATATTTATATATTATAGTGTATATACTATTTATAAATTGAGTATTTATAGTATATATATGTATAGTACAATATATATAGAATTTATATGTGTAGTATATTATATATACTTTTATACATATTTAAATTGTAGAAGCCTCTTAAAGTAAACTTTAGCAATGATTTCTGAATATTTCTATGCAGAGCTACATCAAATATTGTAATGTATTCTATGGTATATGTATATAGAATAGTATATATTTTTTTTTTTTTTTTAGAATAGTATATACGCATAGCATATATTTGTGAAATATATATATATCCTTATACACATATTTAGACTTCAAAGTCTATACTTTATTGCATTAATAATATCGTTAGCATTTATAGCTTTCTTCCCCATGACTTTCATTGCTTCTCTCTGTATTGTGTAGCATTCAATATACGAGTATTCCATATTGTTTTGTTTTTACCATGTAGTATACATATCCCTATACCTACACTTTAACTACAAAATCTATTCTTCATATCATTTATAATATTGTCAGCATTTTCAGCGTTCTTTCTTTCGTTTCTCTGTCTAAATCTGCTGGCAATGTTCATGTTCATAACCTTTTCATATGATTTGAAGAGCTGCGCTGCAATAATTGGCCAATATTCGTGTGCGCATTTGCCATTGGCATAAATATGAATTTAAATTAAATCTAATTTAATTAAATATTTTGCGAAAAAGCCGCTCGCAGCTGAAACAAAGCGACGCGTTGCAAACGAGGATGCTGTGCAAAAAAGTGTTGCCTACTTTTGTGCGCGCCGGCTGCAATTGCAATAAAATCATTTGGCGTTGTTGCCGTTGCCGTTGCTGTTGCTGTTGTTTTCGTTTTTGCAATTTGTTTTGTTTTTGATTTGACTCTGTCCAGCAGCCACACACACACACACACACACACATGTGCACTCATGCGAGTACGAGTGCGTGTGTGCTCTCGTCTCCATTTGTATTTGTGTTTATTTTATTTTATTATTTTTTCTCTCTTGCGGTCAACGAGTTGGTTGACCACTTTCAAATACAGGCAAAGCCAGAGCCACGCCCACTTTCATGGAGAACGCAAAAACAAGCAAACAAATAAGAAAGCGACAAGCGGGTATATGCACTCGAGAGATACCCACCATGGACAGAGATGAATCGCACTACTGCAGATGTATCGCTCATAACTCAGTGGGTTATGGACAAATTCTAATGAAATTTAGTGGACTGCCAGTAAATAGAAGCAGCTTTAGAAGTGCCGAATTGTGATGATCAAGCTTTCATAGTTATCGAGAAATGAGCTTGAGTTTTGGCAGAGTCAAGTGAACAAGAGTTCAATCGCACTACTGTAGATGTATAACTCAACGAGTTATAGACAGATTCGAAAGAAACTTGGTGGATTGCAAGTAACAATGATCCTGCTCTAATGGATATAGAGATATGACAGCCGACAAATGAGCTTGACTCTTGCCTGCGTCAAATGAACATGACGTGAATCAAATGATCGCAGCTCAGCAGTTACTTTCACAATCAATCAGACAGAACATGCTCTGTTCTCCACACGGATTACTGGGTATAAAAACAAAGAACTTGAGTGGCGAGCTCGTCAGATCCCCCTTGCACTCGAGTGCAGTTTGCAGTGTTGATTATACGCACAATATTTGTTGCCTACTTTTATTTGCCTTTGCATTTTGCCGGCATATCCATGTGTCCCCTCTCTGTATGTGTATATGTGTGTGTGTTTTTATTTATATTTTGTTGTTGCTGCGCTTTTGTTGCTTGTTTTAAAATATCACGTTGCGCGCTTTTTTCCATCTGCCTACACAGTTGATTTAAACGTTTTCCACCCGCCTGCCGATTTTCATTTTTTCATTTTCATTTTCAGTTTCAGTTTGTTGTTGTCGCGTTTTTTTTTTTCGCTTTCTCACGCGGTTTGTTCGTTGTGTTGTTTTTTGTGTGTGTTCGTTTTTTTTTTTTTTTTTAGTTGGTTGCCCGTTGGGTTAACCGTTGAATTATCAATTTCGCGGTAGAACTTGCGGTGCATAAGTGCGGTTCACCGATGAGTTTTCGAAGGTATCATATTATACGCACAGTTCCCGCTGCCGCTGCTGTCTGTTTGCCTTTATTGCCCATTGTTGTTGGTCGTTTGTCAGGCCGAAATGAATACGTTAAATTTTAATTAATTACATTAAGTAAAAATTGCTCATCGCGTCCATTTCGCGTGTGTGTTTGCATTTTGACATGTGAAGTGGGTCATTAAATGTTCTTCGGCCGCCAGACAAATTGTTGTTCACATTATTATTTATTGCTTTCGGCAATGATTTTATTCATCCATTCATTTATTGTTAATCACTTGCCGAGTCTCGATTTGTTTCTGCACTCGTTTCAAGTACGTGCCACCGCGAAACGACTCAATTGGTCGCTTCTAAATGCCTTTGCAATATCATATTGCTCTTTGGCGATCAAAGGGCTACGCTGCAACTTCACTGGTTATTTAACAATTTCCTTGTAAGACTATTGTAAACAAATCTCTGCTTGTTCTGTCAACTCTAATCTCCAAAATACGTTCATAAGAGATAAAATACTTCTCTAACTGCAAAGCGAATTCACTCTTAAATCTAAATTTCATTTAAAAATTCATTTTTTTTATGCCATTAAATATTTTTAAATATTTTCTTTCTTTGTAGAATTCTTCTCCATTAAAATTCTCTGCACATTCCACAATTCTAATATTCATAATTCAGTTTGGCAGATTCCTGCTGGACAATGTGGCAGCCACATGTCGTCAAAGAAACTGCACAATATGTTCACAAAGTTGCGTAGAGCGCCAATGAATAGATACTTTCAATTACTAGATATATTTTGAAATATTTACTTGAAATTGCAAACATTATTGCCGACTTATATAACACATTCCAGTACATGGAATATTTGCAAACGAATTGACAAATAGAATCTAGTAGAATTTTGAATATATTCATTTATGTCTTAGAAAACTTCAAGAAAACACTTATAAATGAAAATTATCATTTAGATCAGCATTTATATTTAAATAAATGAATCTAATTAATATTAATTAAGAATTTTAAACTAATATAAAATTGTATTCAGACTTCTCTTCAAACTTAAATTCGTTTACAATTATTTTTAATATGCAATTATTGTCAATGAGCTTTCTTCACTTAATAAAAATAAAAAAAAAAAAAAATTTTAATTAGAGTCGACTGGTTCTAGTTGACAATAAATGAATGAATACAAATCAGTTATATGTCTATAAAATTGTAAATGTGCTTTCTTCACTTAATAATAATAATAAAAAAAAAAAATAAATAAAAAAAAATTGATATAGAGTCGACTGGTTCTAGTTGACATTAAATGAATGAATACAAATCAGTTATATGTCTACAAAATTATAAATGTGCTTTCTTCACTTAATAAAAATAATGAAAAAAAAAAAAAAAAAAAAAATGAATTAGAGTCGACTGGTCCTAGTTGAAAATAAATTAATGAATACAAATCAGTTGTGCAAGCTATAAAATTGAAATTATCTACAGACATCAGCGAGATTAGCTCCTATAATGCCAATGAAAGTATGCAAAATATGCTGCAAGTAAATCCCTGTTAAGAAGATATTGGTTTCTAAAATCTCAAAGGTGTTCTATCAAATTACAAAAATACACCTCAAAAATGAATAAAAATTTATCTAAATAATTGTTTCTTGTTTTTCTATCATTCATTTAATTAAACTACACTCATTTATCAATGTAATTTAATTACCTTTAGTTAATTATATTTAATAAATAATTAGTATAAATTAAATAAATAATATAAAATAAAAACAGTTCTTAAATATAATATAAATACTAAATAAATGATTCAAACCCAACTCGATTAGATTCCTCTGCATGTTGCACTTAAAATAATTTTCGAAAATATTTAAAAACTAAAAAAAACTCACCTTGTTATGGAATTTCTGCTGTCTTGCTGTCTCTGTCGCTCTGCTTGTTTCACAATTGATTTATTTGATGTTGTTGTTGTTGCTGTTGTTTATTGTTGTTGTGGCTTTATTTGTTGCAGTTGCACTTGCAGTTGCCCTTTGTGGCCGCACTTGATGTTAGCCGTAAACGAGCCAAACAACATGAGTAACAAATCCACACAAGCACAAAAAATCACACACACTCACACACACACACACACACAGAGTTGCGTTTTGTGGGGGTGGGGGGGAGTGTAAAGAGGTGAAGTGAGAGGTTGGCCAATAAAAAAAATATATATGAATATTATTCTCCAAGTGGAATCAAACCAGGAATCGCAATCGCAATCGAATCTACGCGAATTTGACGTATTGTACGACGTGTGTACGGGTAAATTGAGTGCGCCCGGAGCGGTGCGGAAACGCGGCCGGCGAGTTAGTGGTCAGAATGCAAAGTGAAACACGGAGCAAGCAGCTCCAGATGCTGCTGCTGCTGTTGCTGCTGCTGCTGATGTTGCTGCCGTGCCGATGCTGCTGCTGCTGTTGTCGATGCTGCTGCCGATGCCGTTTGCCGTTTGCCGATGGCGCTGGCACACGTTGCCGATGCCTCGATGTCTCGATGCCCCGTTGCGGATGCGGCCAATGCTGCTCCGTGTTTGGGCTCCAAGTGCAATCGGGCAGAGACACGAAGCCGCTTTGAGCGCACACGATGCTTAGCTGCACTTGCCGAACGGCAACTTGCACCTGCCCCTCCTGCCGCCGACACTTGCCCCGACCAACGAGTCGCGCACACGAGCCACGAGAGACGAGCAACGAAACGAGCGCGAGGCGAATCAGCAAAACGAAGCACGACGATGACGATTTCAAGTCCGTTTTAATGTTGCTGTTGTTCCTGTTGCTGTTGTTGTAGTTGCTGCTGCCTGTGCTGCTGCTGCTGCTGCGTGCGTGCGTGCGCTTTGAACCGGTTAACGGCACAATTGCAAATGATAACACACACACGAAATGCTCAGTGAAAATTTTCGAAATTTTCACACAAAAAACTTTTCAAATTTTCAAAGCAGCGCGACGACGACGTCAACGTCGTTCGGTCTGCCTGTGCCTGTGTGTGTGGGCGTACAAATGAGAGACCGCACTTACACTCACACTCACAGTCGCACACACGCCGCACACACATGTGTGTTTTGTTTTAAATAACTCAAAAGGGAAATTGAGTTTGAGCGCAAATTGTTGAGCGCGCGCTCGTCTTGTGTGTGTTTACAGATTTATGCAACAATTAAAACCGACGATAAGCCGAGTGTGTCTGTCCGTGTCTGTGTGTGTGTGCGCGCGCGCCTCGGCTGGCAGCGGAAACGGAAACAACTACGTTGCTGGTCAGTTCGAACGAGCTTGCCGAATTTCCCGTTCAAGTCGAGGCAAAAAAAAACAAAAAAAAAAAAAAAATAAATTAAAATTTTCAAATCAACAAGCACAAAGTGAGTGAAGGAAGGGGTGGAGAGGGGGCAGGGAAGGGTAACGGGGGGGTTAGGTGAGAGTCGGTGCTTGGACTGGACATGGTCACTTGGTCAAGGGTTGCCTCTCACTCAGCGCCAGGCGCTCATTACTCAGGCGCGCTCTAGGGGGCGGGGGTTGGAAAAAGAGGGGAGGTGGGGCGGGGTATTACCCCTTTTTCACGCAACTCGCCTTTGCTTGTTTCCACTCATTTGTCCAGAGCCTGAAAATCAGGTTTCATTTCTACACAAAATACATAAATTTTGCATCATTATCAAGCGGGTTGTGCGAGTGAAAACCACCCAGAAAACAGACACACACACACACACACATACACATTAACACACATACACCCACATGGCGGGCCTGGTGGTTTGGCTGGGTGTGGAGGCAGGGGGGAGTGGCTGGGGGCAACTGTGTTTGGCAAATGAAGCGAGATGGCTATATTAATGTGTGTGCCATGTACGCGCTGTATGTGTGTGTGTGTGTGGCCCACATGAGCGAAATGCTCATTATCATAAACAACAACAACAAGAACAAGAACAACAACAGCAGCACAGCAGCAGCAACATACAGTAGCAACAGCAACAGCAATGAGCAGCAGCAACATCCACCGACAAAATGTTCGCTGCAACATTTTACATAATATACAAGCAACATTCATGTCAGTGTGTGTGTGTGTCAGTATGTGTGTGTGTGTAGATATATCGCATAGTTGGCAGATTTATACATATAGTTAGAGAATACAAAACGCCGCTCAAAATTATATACAACTCAAGCGCTGAGCAGAGAGTTGAGACTGCTCGCCCTCTCTCTCTCTCTCTCTCTCTCTCTCTCTCACTCTCTCTGCCTGCCGGCGTCTCTGGCTCTGTGTGTGTGTGTGTGTAGTAGTTTTGCATATAAAATGGATTTTAAACTATTGGGAAAACTATCGCATTGCCAGCACCAGCAGTAGCAGCAGCAACAGCAGCAGCAGCAGCGCCAGCGCTATTTGCCGCATTAGTTTGTAGCTGCGTTTCGACTTGAAACATTGCGGGTTGCTAAACTTGCAAACGTTGTTGCCCTCCCCCCTCCCCCTCCCCCTACCCCTACCCCTTCTGCACCCACCTCCCCTGCCCCACTTCGCAACTATCCCACCCTCTCAACTGCTTGGCCCGACGATAGTTTTGATTGGAGGTGAGTGCAAAGTGGGAGGGAACGAGGCCAGAGCGAGAGCGCGTATGGCGAGTGGGTGAGAGCGAGAGAGCAGGCGAGACTGTACTTAACTATGCAAGTGCCGAGCAAAACTCTATTTCAATTGATTGTTCTTTATTTTACACACACACACTCGCATACGCCTACATATGTATTATTGTTTAACAAGTGCTGCACAGTGGCCCCAACTGATGGCAGCTAGAGGCTTCCTTAATGAGAAACCAATCGAAAAGTAGTTGGAAAATATATGAAATATACATATATAATAATATAAAAATATATTTTCCAAGTATATAAAAATATATATAAGTATACATATATAAGTATTAACTTACTCTGTTTAGCACTCTGCAAATTATATGTATTTATTAAAGTACAGATATATATTTACTGATAAAAAAGAACATAATGGAAGTGCTCATTTTGCCATTTGATTTTTTCTATTAAACCTATAACGAATTCTAATTATTTAAAATGTTTTGCTAAAGTCTATTAAAAAGTATCGTTTATAGTATTACAATTTAATTTTTTTTTTTTTTTTTTGTAGTATTATTATTAAGTGAAGAATCCGTACATCATAATATTGTTTAAATGAATTTGAAAAGCTATACATAGGTTACTGTATAGCTTAAGTTGGTGCTGCAGTTGATACTAATCGAGTTTTTTTTTTAGCTTAGTTTATAGTCGAACTATGATCAGTCGACTTTTTAAAAGTAAAGAAACAACTGTGAAATACCCATTGTACAACTGACCAAAATGACTTCTTAAATAAAAAGCTTCTATGCTTAGTTTATTTTGTGTTGCATACTTTGCAGAGAGTAGCTTGGAATTCAGTAACCTTTTACAATTGATACTTAAATTGCTTTTATGCTAACTATGCGATCGCAACAAAATTTTCAGAAATCATTTATACCTTGATAGTAATTGTCTTTGCCAAAACTGAACTATACTGCATTGAAATAACGCTTGGAATTGGGGTTTTATCAATTTACGGAGCAAGGGGCGTGGCCAAAATCTATTGTAAAATAAACTTGAGCTGCGTGCAATCATAATGCATATTGACACCAAATTTGGTAGCCTTAGCTATAGTCTATATAGTCTATATATAGCTATAGTCTTATAGTCTCTAAAAACTAGATTTTCAAACGGACGGACAGAAAGACAGACGGACAGACAGGCAGACAGAGGGCGAACAGACTGCCACGCCTCCTTTTGTCTGTACACACATTTTCGGCTGCCACAAAGTTATAATGGCCTTCTACCCATATTAGCAGAACTGTTGTGCTTATCAGGATCTTAAATATGATCATTATAAATGAAATATATATATATATAAATATGATCATGATCATTTTATATGAACATGATCCTAAATATAATAATTATAATCTGCAATAAAATCACCTATATCTAAAAAATTATCATTATAATCTCTAACAATATCATTATAATCTTAAAAACGTTCATTATACTCTTGAACATGATCATTATAATCTTAAACATGATCGATGTAACTAATTTCGCTCTTTTGCAGCGGTGTGAGGACACTGTGCCTTGCTTGGAGCAGCCTCTGTGTGACGACGCGATTGTTTCCACATGTGCTGCAACACACACACACTCGCACACACACACACGCACACTTACTAGCAGAAACTTCTTGTCTGCTGCCCACTGTACGCGGCTTCAGTTTTCAGCTCCCCCCTCCCCCTCGCCCTGCAGCAGGACAGAGCGACCATCATCAGCATTATCCTTATACACAAAACGGCCGCTTTTGCCGTCGCCGTCGCCGTCGACCTTTTGCAACTTGAGGACGAGCAAAGGAGGCGCAAAGGACGCATACGCCGCGTACTTTCTGATGGGCATTTCTAATTTCCAAGCAGGCATGCGTGTGTGTGTGCCAGTATGTGTGTGTGTGTGTATGTGTGTGTGCCCGACTCGACTGTGTTAATGATTAGAAAAAGCTTTGGCCGGCGCATTGTTGTTGTTGCTGCTGTTGCTGTATTTACTTCCTGGCAATTAATGTGTGCAACATGCGCGTTTTAATTTAACGCAACGCACTGCGAACGGGGCACACACATGTGCGTGTGTGCGTCTGTGTGTGCCATCCCCCTTGCCCGGGCCGTACCCTTGCGCGACTTTCAGCTCGAACTTTTGTTGCTTTTTTGCAGCAATTTTAAATGGTTTTCCACACTCACACACACACACACACAGACACACACGCGAGTGCTGCCAGCAACCCACTTGCCTTCTTACCTCTCCCCCCGCACCTCTGGCTCTCTACCCCCAACCCTTTTGCTTTGGCGAAAGTAAACTGAACCGAAACCAGTTAAGCAAGTTTTACTAGGTAAAGTGAGGTGTACAGTCGAAGGAGGAGGAAAAGGGGGGGTAGAGAGATGGAAGGGAAAGGGGTGCAACGGCCCTTGATGCGTGCCCCCAGCGCACGCACACGGCACTCGTCCATGCGTTGCAGTTCAATAGCTTATGGCGGCTGGGCAGGCAGCAAGAGAAGGCAAGCGGGAGGGAGGCAGCCGGGGGAGCAGCACAGCGGGCCAGTTGTCCTGCGTGTGTGCCTCAGCTCCGCTTATGCAAATGAATACACACACAGCACAGCACAGCCTCAATGTGCACGAACAAATGTAGACCAAGGCAAGGCAGGCAGGCTACAGTGGAACCCAAGCAAGCCAAGCCAGAATGGGGCATCTCAACGATTCCTTTGCAGATGTGAACGGGTGAACGGGTGAACGGGGGAACAGGTGGAGAGAGGGACATCACATCACAATCAGATCGGATAGCATAAGTAAACCGATTGTAATTGGGAGTATTGGATGATTCTAGATAAGTTTCCATTTATAGAATAATACAGAGAGGATCCTCATTGGTTTTAATTCTTCTCCTCTCTCTCTCTCTCTCTCTCTCTTTATCTCCCTCTTTTCTTTCTTCTCTCTTCTCTCTTCTCTCTTCTGTCTTCTCTCTTCTCTCTTCTATCTTCTCTCTTCTATCTTCTATCTTCTACCTTCTACCTTCTACCTTCTACCTTCTATCTTATATCTTATATCTTCTCTATTCTATTATCTTTCTTCTATCATTTATTCTATTCCATTCTATATTCTATCCCCTCTCGTATATCCTCTCCTCTTCCCTCTCCATACTTCTATTTCCTGTCCTATCTTCCGCTTGGGCCTCTTACGCTCATCGGTTGTGTAGCTTGTTTACACTTTGTGCCACGTGCCTGACAAATGCAACAACAACAATAATCGCAGCGGATTATATCTGGGTACAACTGCTGCTGGAAACGACTATTAAATACCCTACAGGCACATCTTTGTAGAAGTCAAAGAATTCCAACGAATAACAACGAAGGAACTTAGCAAAACTGTCGAGAAGAAAGGCAATAATTTATAATTAGTTTCGATAACTAATAACGTTACAAGAATATTTACTATCGATAACTAATAATGAGACATATTAATTTAACTATCGAACTTTTAAGCGAAATATTTTAATTAAACTTTCAACAACCAATAACGACCAATAAAAAATTAATAATAATATCGATAACTATCGATAACTGGTAACAATATAGCTATCTAATATTATTATTCTCAATAAAATAACAAATGCTGGTTATCGATAGCTTATTACCTAACAATGTTTCAACAATTACTATCGATAACTGCCTATTAAGCCCACTCAAGTTCTATAACTTATATGCACATAGCTATGAATAATTATATATTTATATATACGAATCGTAGTTCAGCTACCCTCTTTCAAAACTGCCTACAGGGTAGCACAGAAATCAGGAATTATACGCCCCAAAAACAAAAAAATTGAACAGGCAAAAACGGGAGCAGCAAAGCATTTGCACTCAATTTGCATTTGACAGCAACAGCAGGAGCAACTCAGGCAAAAAGGGTTGCCAACGCTCGCATTGCAGCGCAGCACATTGAACCACCCGCAATATAAAGATTGTAGATCGGTTTATCGTAAGATAAAATTATAAGAAGCATTTAAATGTGGGTTTTACCACATACAATACTTAGAATCTCCCTTAAGGGGAGGTTATAGATATATATATATTAAACGCTCTAGTACTATCGATTACTCTTAATCTCAATTAATCTTACAATCCATAAACGATAGCAATCTCAATTAATCTAACAATCTATCAATGATAACAAGTGCCCCATTTACTATCGACTTCTATCGATTGCTATCGATTACTATTACGGAATACTTTATAGTTACATCCTCATCAATCTAACAATATAGATAAGATAGCAAATGTAACATAACTATCGATTATTATCGATTAACATCTACGCAACATTTTCTAGGCAAATTTTCATCAATCTAGCAATCAATCAACGATAGCAAATGCACTATTCTATCTATTATTATTATCTATTACTCTTGACGCAACATTCAATAGTTAAACCGCAATCAATCTAGCAATCAATAGCAAATGCACTATACGATCGATAATTATCGATTACTATCTACGCAACATATCATAGGCAAATCTCATTCAATCTTTGTCAGTGCTGGCAACCCTAACAGCCGCTGCTCTGCACTTTGCACTCTGCAACGCACTCAACGATTCCGACCCCGACAGACTCTGTTTATACTCACTCGAATCGAGTCGCCGAGTCGCCCTGCCGCCCCGTTGTCTGTGCAGCAAAGCAGCAACGGAGGCAGGCAGAGCAGTCAGAGCAGGCGGAGCAGTCGTTTTTCTAGTTTATTTCTGCGCTTGTTTCTACTCTCTGCGGGGCACGAGAAAAATGGGATCCGCTGATTGGAAGAGGGCCGCAGCCGCCGCCACCGCCGTCGCCGTCGACGACGTTGCTTTTATAGCTCAGCTGGATGGGATGCTCCTCTCTCGCTAGCGTGCTGCCAGTGTAGGTGGCACCCCTTTCCCCCCTTCCTCTGTGCCTGCTGCACTTGTGGCTGTGCGCCACTGGCTGACTGACGGCTTCGGTGGCGCCTCGGCGCGGTGTGCGGCATGTGGCAGGCGATGCGCGGCGTGTGGCATGCAGCGTGCAGTGTGTGTGCGAGGTGTGTGCGGGGGTGTGGGGCATGTGCGCATACTTGTGGGTGACAATTTTTCTTATTTTATGCAACATCGCATGCGGCACACGCTGCACGCTGCACGAGCCGAGCACAGTCGGTTGCACGGGGCAGCTTGGCAAATGAAAAGCGTAAACAAATGTGCGAAATGTCATTTTTATGGGGAGAACATGGCGTATGCGTAATGCAGGCATTGCATATGATTTATCGTTTCTATAAGGAAGCAGAGCGGGCAATTCATGTGATCTTGGGTGGGGATCAGTATCTAATCTGAAAAAGCAGTATGATATATTCAACTTGAAACATATGAAATGCTTAATAGAATTTTAGTATATGTAAACAATACATATATAATGTATATATACAATATATATATATGCTATAATATATACTATAATCTGTACACAAGTTTTGACTTGACTAGTCTCCACAGTTGATGAGTTCAATGAGTATAAGCCGTAAGACATAGGAACTGCACTAGTTTGCCTTCTTCTACAACATCATAATTATTCCACACATTTGCAAAGAGACGTAAAATATTTCATCATGTTTTTCAAAAAGAAACAAGAAATGCTTTATTCTTGAAAATACTTTAAGTGTATCTTCAGTCAAGGACTCTACACAACAAATTTCATAACTCTAGCTTCGATAACACCAGAGAACGATAAGAAATGCATGAAGAACTGCAGTAGTTTGCAGCGTATCTGTGCGCCGTTGCAGTCGATACGATTTGCTTGCTGTGTGCCGCCATTTTTGTGCGCCAGACTAGGATATGCAGCCCCTAGTTGAGCCACCCCCCGCCCCCCAATGCCAGCCCACACCAGCACATGATGCAACCCGGCTTGCCGTCGCCCGATTCGCTTTATCGTTCTTCTAGTTTTTGTTTCATTTTCATTTTTTTGCGAATCCAATTGGTAGGGAACATGCGCAGACCTTTAACCCCCCCCCCACTGCTCTTTAACAAAATTGCAAGTGCAAAGCTGCCCCCGCTGCGCGCCTGTTCAGCTCGTCATTGTGCTCGTCCTCCCCTCCACCTCATCCTCATCTTCTCGTCCGTGTCCTTGTGCTCATCCTTATGCTGGTCTGTCGCTTTCTACACAGAACAGACTCATTTGAGGCGTAGGTCGGGAAAAAGAGAGAAAGAGAGAGAGTGGGAGTAGGAGAGATGGTGACGGGGAGGGGGGAGAAAATAAGTGCAATGCAATGAAAATTGTGAAAAATAGAAAAACGAAAGTTTTCGTGATTTTCATTTGCTGCTGCCTGTTTGGCAGCTACGTCGGGCGCGTCTCTAAGTGGCGCCCCCTAGTGTCGGTTTGGGTAGATGCGACGGTGGTGCGGCCTCCAGCGTGGCTGTGGTTGGCTGCCTCAGCTTCTGGGGGCGTCTAACGGGTTCGGGTAGCACAAAAACAAAAAAAAAGACAAAGAAAAAGAAAAAAACGAACAAGAAGAAGAAGAAGAAGATGCAAAGCAGAAAACGAAAGGCAGCACGACTGGGTGGCGAGGGTTGGGGAAGAGAGAGGGAATGGTAGGGGAAGGGGGGAGGGAGGGGGGTGGCGTCGTCACTATTAGTGTAGCATTAATTAGTTATGGCAGACGATTTTGAGGTTGCGCTGCTGCTGAAAGCTTTTCACTGTTTCAGAACGAAGGAAGGAGTAGGGGAGGGAGAGCGGCTGGCAGGGGAGACACCATGTGTGTGTTTGGATAATGTGCCAAAAATTCAAGAAAAAAAAAAGAAAGAAAGAGATGACGAAAGAAGAAAGCACGTGAAACATGCCAAGAAAAGGGGCGGCGATAAATTCGCTTGATTAGCAACCCCCTTGCGGGTGGGGAAGGGGTCAGGCAGTGGGGCAGGCATTGGTGTGGCAGGAGGTATGCAGAGGGGGGGGGAGGGGGAGTGGGTTGTGCCTGACAGCAAATGTGTGTGCTGGCATCTCTCGATGCATATTTTAATTAAATATTTGTTTTGATTCTCTCAACTAGGCAAACACGCGCCATGTCTGTTGGCCCGCCAGGCACAGCCCCCTTTCCCGTCACCCCCTCTCCCTGCCCTACCCCCGCCGTCAACTATGCCTTTGCCTCTTTGCTTAGTGCGGCGCACACTTGAGTAGCTTTCAATTAGTTGCGCCACAACTACAACAGACTCTCTCCTGCTGCTGCTCCTGCCTTGCCAAGTCCGTCTCCTTCTGCTCTATTCCCCCCCCCTCCTTCGGCCTTTTCTTCACTTTATTTGCTCGTTTATTTATTTAAAAAGCAATAAATTCATGGCAAGTTTTATGCGCAAAATATCTGAAAATTAAATGAGCATCGCCCAGCTTGGCTTGGGGGTTGGTCAGCTGCCGCTGCTCCCAGTCCCAGTTAGCCCTTTCCCTCCACTCCCCCCCTCGGGGGGGTGGCAGTGCTGTGAAGTCAATGGTGGTCAGCCAGCGCAGTAAGGCAGCGTCGACCAGGGCCAAATGAAAGTCGTAAGCTCAACCCTTTCAAAGGCACCGCATGCTTAAGAGTTGCTGACCGGAAGCAGGAGAAGAAGGGGGAGCCGGAGCAGGAGCAGCATGGGGTGGCTTGTCCTTTTGTCCCTTTGCCAGCGTGTCCGTCTGCTCTGCTGACCATTTGTTCATTATCAACACCAAAAACTAAACAAAATTATTTGCCTTTGCCGGAAGTTGGCAATAAATTAGTTGGGCCACGGCAAAGGCAACGGCGACCTTCTTCACAGACCTTGTCCAGACATATCCGCCATAAAGCATTCATAAATCCCAAAGTAAACTAGAGTGCACACACTCGCACACACACACACACACACACACACACACACTCGCACACACTCGCACACAGGGAATCTTGTACAACATGCGGTGGCCTTTATTCATTCATCCGTTCATTCATTTAACTCCTGACCATATTTTGCCTCCGCTTTGTGTGCTGCCTTGCTTAGCCGCTGCTCCACTTAGCCACCCATGGCCAACACCCTCCCCCCTCTTCTCTCTGCCACTCTCTTCCTCTTGCCACCCTGCATGCATAGTTTCACTTTTACTTTCATGACTCGACTCCGTTGAGGGTGACCAAAGCTTCTTCGTTGTGTCGCATGGACCTGCAACCGAACCTGAAGCTGCGGCCATGCCCAGCCCAATGTCCACGCCCACCTCCACGCCCACGTCCACGTCCATGTGTGTGCCCCTGCCTGGGCACTGTCCACTTCGTTAGTTGTATTAGTGTGGCAATTGTTTGCATTTTTGACCCCCCCCTGTCTGTGTGTATGTGTGCGCCCCTGTGATTGTGTCTCCCCTCTCTACCTCTCTCGCACTCTCCCTCTCCTTCTATGTCTGTTTGTCGTGGCCAAAATGGAGATTCCACTGAGCATTGTTATTGTTGTTTATTTGGGCACTTTAGGTGCGATATTCCGGTTTGGCGTGCATCAATTTCCGCTGCAAGTAGTTTTGATTTGATTAGGTTTTAATTAGTTTATAATTTAATAAGTATATTAAATAGATTTTCTAAATATTTTACAAGTTATTCGATTTCAATTATAATTTTAATATTGACTATGTTTTTGTTTATTATTTATTTTGTTTCATTTCATTTAATGTAATTTAATTTATTTTTATTTAATTTAATTTATTTTATTTTATATTACATTATTTTATTTCATTCTATTTTATTAATTTTAACTTTGTTTCATTAATATTATTTTGTATTCTATTTTTTACCAATATTTCATACAGCCTATCCCATTGTACCCCCACTGATCATGGCAGCTCCATAGTGAGCCGCTTGTAGCGCCATCTACAGTTCAGAGCGGGCAGCTGTAAGTGTTGTATAATATCAACAGCTGCCTAAGAGCAGGCAACACTTTTCTCAGTCCCAATTGCGCCGCTTTGTTAGGCAACAGAAACGAAAGACAGAAAAAAAGCTAGATTTTGCGCTGCCAGTTGAAATAAACTAAATTTGAGAAGAAAACTGCTAAGTAGGGCAACACTGATCAGACGCTGTTTCCAATTGTGAACATGAGTGAGCAAAATATGTAAAAAAAAGTATTGTGAATATGCGGACAACTCAATTCGTGGTGTGAGTGCTGAAGAATAATAAGAATCAATGGAACAATCGATGAACAAATCGATTTAATCGATGGATTTTAAATACTTGATATTATTAACTGTGGCACAACGGTGTCTACAAATTGATGTCTTTAATTCAATAATAGTTTTTATTGTTTAAGTTTCTTCTACTTCATTTAAGGTGCGATTGATTTATCGATAAAATTGATGGATCATTCCGATAGATATCATTCTCTGGTAATCACCAAACTCATTTCGTATAGTGGAACAGAGTTTGACGGACACTAAAAATGCGTGCATGTTACCGATATGTATATGTACCCGTATGTAAACTCACATATATATGCGCTCTTGTTCATGTCCGTCTGTCTGTCTGTATGAACATACAGATCTCTGTTATTATCAAAGCTAGGGATACCAAATTTGGTACGTACAATAAATTCCCGTATATAAAGAGCAGATACAGTTGATTTTAAATATTGATTGCCACGCCCACCGCCCACCGCAAATTACTAATTTTACTTTTCAAGTCGATTTGTAAGCGACGCATCAATGTCCTTGCCATATACTTATCTGGTTGAAATATCTAACTCTCTTCCAAATTTTAATTCAATCGAACTGTAGATACAGAAGTTATTGTAGTAACTTCCCGACATGTGTGTTAGAGTGAGAAAGCAGTAGGTGGCAGAAGCCTTTGTATTTGTAACAGTTAGTGTACCATATTTGTAATGGCTTATCGAAGAGTATCTGCCCGACTATAGCGCTCGTCTGGTTATTGATGCCCAAGCAAAAGATGAAACTATAACAAAAATGACACACTTCAAGCGAGGATCAGAAGTAATGAGGGACTGTAATAGGAATGAAGAAGAAGAAGAAGAATAGGTTGCCTACTTGCCCTACTTACCCTTAACGAATTCGATGCGATTTAAGCTGCAATAAAAACATAAATATTTTGTTTCCTTCTGCTCTAAAGACCTTCTCAATTTTCTGGCTCATCGCGTGGCGCTGCTAACAAAGCAAATTTACCATTCACCAATTAACAGTTCGACGTGTGTGGGTGCCACAGGATATGAGGATATGAGGATCTGAGGATCCGAGGATATGCGAGCCATGCCAGATGCCTCCATGCATCCTTGCCTTGGCCGTAGGGGGAAGGGATCAACAAAGGAGTAAGCCGAGGCGCGCGACCTAATTGAAACTCTTTAAACGCGTGCCATTTCCTGTTCCCCTTCCCCTTCCCCTTCCCTGTGCCTCTGCCTCTGCCTGTTCTTGCTCCAACTGCAAGTCCGGCTGATCCTCACTTCCCCCGTCGCCGTTCTCTATCCCGCTGCCTCTCTCTTTCTCTCTCTCTCGTCATGGTTCATTCGCAACGTTGCGCATCCTTTGCACGCTCGTCCAGCCGGAACTGTAAACAATAAATACAACAGTTCCAAGATCCTGAGCCCTATGCCCCGTGTCCTGTGCCTGTGCCCCTTGCTCCCTACTAATCCAACAGTTAATACGCTGCTGCTGCCACGTCTTCTTCTTCCCCTCGTCTTTGCCCATTGATTCTTCGTTAATTGATTTATTATACGCCTGCGCCAAGCGTCCTTCCCCGTCTCCTCTCGTCCGTCGGGCCTCGTTGGCCCGTGTTTCGAGCTCTATAGCTTTATTAGTGTTATTAAATTTCATCTGTCGCTCTGCCGTTGTTCTCCCCTCCTCTCCCTCGCCATCAGCAGCAGCTCCTTCGTGCCTCTGTTTACACAAGACGATCGTGCGTCGATCGACAGTTGTTACATTTTGGCACATGGGGAATACGTGGAATTAACAAATTCTCTGTAAAAAAAGAAAGAAATAGCCAAGCAATATGTTTCCATAAAAAAGAAGAAGGTAAATAGAGTACCCCGAGGGTGCTGACAGGCCTTCAGGCCATGCCGATCCTCATTGTTGTTGCTGTCCAATATTTGTGACTCTCAGTGCTCTCGGCTTAGCTCGTCAACAGAGCAAAGAGCTGTGGGGGAAGTTGTAGCAGCGGAGCTAGTAAGTTGTAGTTGAAAAATGTTTAATTAATTTCACGCCACAAGCTCAAGAGGCTTGCGAAACTATCGCATTAATCAGGCGGGGGCTAAGGCTACCCCCTTACTGGCAACCAGAGCGACCCGTCAAAGTCGCTGCCAATGACGCTGATAATTTGTCAAATGTGACAGCGCGCGCGAGAGACAGCGCGCTGTCTCAGTTGTCACTCACATGGGCACACACACACACTCCCACACACATAGAGTCTCTTCTTGTATACCCGCTACCCATAGCGTGGAAGGGTATAACAAATGTATGTACCAGGCAGAAGAAGGAGTGGCGAGTCGATATAGTCTGTATGTATGTATATCTGTCTATCTGTCTGTCTGTCCCTCTGTCTGTCTGTCTGTCTGTCTCTCTGCCTGTCTGTATGTATATCTGTCTATTTGTCTGTCTGTCGCTCTGTCTGTCTGTCTGTCTCTCTGCCTGTCTGTCTGTTTATATTTTTATCTTTTTTTTTGTCTGTCTGCCTGTCTGTATGTCTGTTTGTCTGTTTGTCTGTATGTCTGTATGTCTGTATGTCTGTATGTCTGTATGTCTGTATGTCTGTATGTCTGTATGTCTGTATGTCTGTATGTCTGTATGTCTGTATGTCTGTATGTCTGTATGTCTGTATGTCTGTATGTCTGTATGTCTGTATGTCTGTATGTCTGTATGTCTGTATGTCTGTATGTCTGTATGTCTGTATGTCTGTATGTCTGTATGTCTGTATGTCTGTATGTCTGTATGTCTGTATGTCTGTATGTCTGTATGTCTGTATGTCTGTATGTCTGTATGTCTGTATGTCTGTATGTCTGTCTGTCTGTCTGTATGTCTGTTTATCTGTTTTTCTGTGTGTCTGTCTGCCTCTCGGCCTGTGTGTCTGTCTGTCCATCTGTCTTTCTATCTGTCTGTCTGTCTGTGTAGATTTCTATCTGTCTGTCTGTGTATCTGTCTTGTTTTCTGTCTCTCCCTCTGTCTGTCTGTACATATTTCTATCTGTCTGTCTGTCTCTCTATCTGTCTGTCTTTCTGTCTGTCTGTCTGTCTTTCTGTCTTTCTGTCTTTCTGTCTGTCTGTCTGTCTGCCTGTCTGTTTGGCTGTCTGTCTGTCTGTCTGTCTGTCTGTCTGCCTGTCTGTCTGTCTGTCTGTCTCTCAGCCTGTATGTCTGTCTGTGTAGATTTCTGTCTGTCTGTCTCGCTATCTCTCTGTCTGCCTATCTGCCCACAATCCTGTTGATATCGGGTATATGACAGTCTAGCTTACTCGACTGTTGCTTTCGTGCTTGTTTTCCCTCTCGCCCTCCCTCCCTCTCTCTCTCTCTCGCACTGTCTGCACTAAACTATGAGGCTTTTAATCCATACAATTTAAAATTAAGTTTTGTGCCGCGCTGCCGGGGGTAATTTTCGGCATGTGTGTACACGTATAGTGTGCGTGTGTGTGTGTGTGGGCGAGTGTGTGCTGCCTGTTTGCTCATTAATTATGTTTGTGTGGATGCTTTGTTGTTATCTTCCAGAAGCCGCTTGATGTTTTAAAGCCGTCCAACCAGTTGTTATCCCAAAAAGGACGCGAGCTAGAGAGAAAGAAGCTTAAGCTTGCTAGAGCATGCATATAGCTGTCTCTTTCGCTTCTATAAATAGAGTAGAGAATTTTCTAGAAGTTTTGAAGAATATCAGAAATACTGTTTTAATGGAAACTAAGAAGAAATCACGCTTGATTACAATTTTAGTTTTAAATTTGAACTTGAACATGGCATAAGTCTAATATCACCATCTGAAGGTAACTCTATACTTTCTTCAGTTCCCAAAATGCCAAACTGTTTACCCTGTCGAGTCGAACATGGGATAAACAATCGCATCATTTGTTATCGACTAGGGATGCCACTTTCCATTAGTCGAACTAGAAATGACACTCTTCAACTGCTTCCATTTCTCTTTGGGCGCCATAAATCATAGAGCTGATCTCTCAGCAGTCTCACTTGCTCTCTCTCTCCCAAAAACAACAGATCATCAATTATAAGAAGACACGATCGACATTAGCGTCAGGCTACTCCATCGTCGAATTTGAAATGCGATAGCCAAAGTTCCGATGCCGCCAGACAGTTTGTCTGGTGCGGACCCACATCAATCCGCATCGCACCCGGATCTGCTGGCAGGAGCAGGACGTACGTTGGTCAAGTGGGCGGCCAATGTTTGTTGGTTGACCGCCACTTGCGAGCACCGGAAGCAGAGCTGACTGCGTCCAGGCGGTCGGCATTGACGGCACAGACAGCTTGGCGGCCTCAAGTGGCCACTTGAATGCGTCGTCCTGCAACAACAAACAGCAGCGGCAACTCTCAGATCGGGATCCTCGGCCAGACCACACATGCTGTGCATTATACGGATCCTTACTACAATTTCCTTGCACGGAAGCGGATCTCCTGCTTCCCCGTGTCTGGCAAGGGAAACAACGAATCGACTTTGAAGTTGCCTGCGAAAAGTTGCCCAACCTTACTATGCAGTAACTTTGCTGATATCCTTAAAATACATGAGATATTATGCATCAATTTGACTAAATCAAAGATAAACATAACCTCAATTGAGATCACATTGTATATGTTATATGTTATATCTTCATGTTCTGTAAAACCAAAGATGTTCTTCAGTTGTCTGAAAGTTACACATAATAGATAAATATTTAATTTAGCTATATATAATATAATATAATAACTACCCATTATCAGTTGTTGTACTTAAAAGATATAGTTTCTTGTTCTGCCAGTACAGTTAAACCGATTTGCTGTCAATTCTCATTTCATTCAGCTGCAAACTCATTTCCAATGCCACCTTAGGGTATTGCTTAGTACAACATATGCGCTCTATTATATCCCCCCCCCGTCCCAACTTGTTTAAGCTTCTACTCTGTGCTTTTTTTTAGCTTTGTTTCAAAAGTCTTGCAATTAAAAAAGGCGGTCGGCAACAAGAACAATATCGACATAATGAATAGACAAAGCAGCGCACTTTGTTGCTATTATTGCTGTTCGAAACATGTGTAACAATTCATTAAGTAGTCTCCCACACACACACACACACACTCACACACTCACACACAACATATGCTAAATACAAAGAAGGGTTACAAAAGAAAATTAATGCGTGTAATTCGCAAATGCGCAAAAAACGTCAGAGACGAGACGAGGAGAGCAAACAGCGGGGAATGGGCAACTGCTTTGGGGTTGAGCTGGGCAGGGCAACGTCGGGGGGATGGTGTAGAAATGGCTCAATGTCTGCGCCTTGCAACAACCGTTGGGATGTGGGGCATGTGGCATGTGGGGGAGGTAAAAAGCAAGTGGCATTAAAAAGCCAATCCCTGCACTTGCTTCTTTTTTAAATCCTGCTGCAAGGGTCTCTGCCTTTATTTAATGAGCAAAGTCAGCACACACACACACGCACATACACACACCCATCATATGCAGACATGAGCAGAGCAAGGTCCCCTCCCCTCTCTGACTCCGTTTCATTTCGAAAGTTGCCAAAGCATTTCGCCTGCACTTACTTGCTGCTTGCAACATCCTTGTAAATAAATCGATTGTAAATTCAAACGGGCAGGGACTAACGGTATACAATGGGTAAACGGGTAAACTAACCGATTGGACTATGCACGAGGTACTCCCTCTCGCCCCTCTGCACTAGTTTCAGCTACATTCAGCTCAGCCAATGGGGTAATTATCTTTCTAAGTTCTCTAATCAAAAGTTCCCTTCAACCGGAAGATCAATCGAAAATCCACTTGAATGGACTTTGAACATTTGATTAGTTATGGAAAATCCCTTAACTCCTCCATCTTGCTTTTCTTACAGGGTATTTTCACTTCCGTCAGCTGTCGCCTGCACACTTCACACTTTTTTCTCGATTCGGGGGTAAAGCTTAATAAGCTTGATTAAAACACGCCCCACTCGTCTACTACGCTCTGCTTGCCCCTCCCCTGTCGCGCCTTGTGTCGCAAATGCGTCGCTGACTGTACGTCAACCACAAGGCAGACATAAAAGATGAAAGGTATTCGAGGGGCAGCGAAGGGGGCGTGGCCAGGCAACTTTGCCCGAGCCATGCCAAGTCAACTTTCCGCACACACACATATGGCAACAAATCAAGTGGCAAAAAGAGTTCAGATACGTTGTGGGAGCGTTGTATAGATTGAAGATTGAAGACAGAAACACACAAATTCTATGCAATTTTAATTGTATGCTAAACATCTCAGTAGTTTACAGAACTATAGGGACATGGTAGGAATATGTAAGTAGTAATAACAGAAAGTTTATGGATGGATTTATGCAAACATGTGTTGTTGATATCTTTTCAGCTTTCTTTATTTCCTTTTATCTTTTTATTATATTCTAACTTTATATATATTCCATGTTATCTTTTTTCATCAATCTGTTTTCTTATAAATCATCTTTTCTGCCATCTATCTTTCTGTATATTTATCTTAGTAAATATCCCTCTATATATCTTTTTGTTAATCTATTAATTATTCTAATTATCTATCTATCTTTATATTTAGCTATCAACATTTATAGCTATCTATTCATTTTTCATCTATGTATCTATCCATCTACCATATAGGTACTACTATCTATTCATCTATCTTTCTATCCATTTATTTATCCATTTATCATTCTATCTATTTATATATATCTTGGTATCTTATTATCTATTAACCTATTTATATATTTATCTATTTATATAATATCTATTTATTTATTTACCTATTTATCTATCTATCAATTTATCTATTTATATATCTATCTACAATATCTATATACCTATGTATGTATTTATCTATCCATTTATTTATCTACCTCTCTATCTATCTACCTATCCATCTATCAATCTATCAATTTATCTATCTTTCTATCTATCAATCAATTTCTCTATCTATCTCTCTATCTATCTATCTATCTCTCTATCTATCTATCTATCTATCTATCTATCTATCTATCTATCTATCTATCTATCTATCTATCTATCTACCCATTAATCTATCTACCCATTAATCTACAGAACATCCCAAAACTAAAACAATTAAATGAAAGGCAACAATTTCAACGTAAACTTTCTCGCAAAAGTGTCAGCTACTCATGGTTCCTTTTCAACCACGTTTGCCACATTACTCCCCACCCTCCACCCACCACTTGCCCCCATTGCCACCATTGCCCAGCACATTCCTCGTTCGTCTTTGTTGCCGTTGCGGCGACTTGGCGCTGCCGCAGAGAACTTTTGGGCCGAGACAAAAGGCGCAGCGCGCAACCCTTTCGCTTTTTAAGCCAAACGGAGAGCGGCGATGGCGCCAAAGCTTTCGCCATTTTAAATAAAAATGCTCGTCTGTTTGCCAGCAACTGCCGCCAGATGGCGCCTGCGCTCCACCATCGACATCGGGCAAATGAGAGGGCGCGTTTTTTTAATGCCACGCAAAAGTTTTCAATCGCTTTCGCTGCCGTCTGCAGTTCGTGGGCTTTTTCCACAGAAGGAAATGAAAGAGAATTAAAATTAAAAATTTATTTATTTATTTGCACATTCTAATATCCTAAATTAACTTTACTTTAGGTTTGTTAAACTGTTTTAAAAGTGCTTTCGCTTTGCATAAAAAACAGCCCAATTAATGTTGCGCACGTTGTGCGGCAGGTGGCGCCACCTCAAGTTAAGTTTGAGTAAATAGAACATTTTTCACGATTTGCTGAGACTCAATTCGAGGTTGGCTTCGAGGTTGCTTCCTGGCTGAGACCTCTAACCCCTAACTGGTTGCTAAATGCGTGGCAAGCAGCCGCATGCAGTGGCAGTAGCAGGTGGTAGTCCCCAATCAGGCTCAGAGGCTCCACCACAAAACGTGGCCTGCTGCTCCTCCTCGTATCCCTCCGACTGTCGCCTCTGCCTGCCTGCCTGCCTGCCTGCTTGCATCCGCAAAACGACCAGAAATGCTAACCAATCGACCAACCTAACAAACCGAGCAGCCTACAGAGGGCGTGGCAAGAGGGAAGTGGGTCGGAGCTGGGGAAGGGGGAGGGGGGGGATGCAGACTAACACTAAGTACGAGCAAGAGAGAGAGACGAGTTGCAGTTTGAGGCTCAGCCAAGTCCGCAATGATTTTGTGCGTGCAATTTTTGATTGCAACGTGCAACGTGCAACGTGCAGTGGCATCGAAGTCGCAGTAGGGCAGTGGCAGTTGCAGCTCCAGTTGGTGTTGGTGTTGGGTTTTGCTGCTCGCCCACGCAACGTTGCACGCGTCTGGCGTTGGTAACGGCGACAGCAGCGACGACGACGGCGACGACGACGGTGGCGGCTCATTCAACCGGAAATTGGAGGTGTGCGGCAAAACACGACGTGACGTGACATTTCCTCTTCGTCAAAATGTCAAAATGCAGTAACGGCAGCAGCAGCAGCAGTGGTAGCAGTGGCAGCAGCAGCGGTGGCAACGCCAATCGTGGCAGCGAAAAGCGACATGTAGCCAAACAAAGGGCAACAGTTAAGGCAACAACAACAGCGACAACAACAACTACAACGGCAACGAGGCAAGAAACATAAACACTTAAGTAGAAACTTGCGTAGTCGATCGAATTAATGAACGACGCGTCGCTTAAATGAATCCAATAATTGCCACACGATAAGGGGCAACCCTGCCCCCAAGAGAAACTGCAACTGCGCCGTCGAGGCGGAGTTGAAGTAAGGCCTATATAATTTAAATATTATTTAAATTATGTATAAAATTAATTATGTTAATGTATAAAATAAAGTGAATCATTTAGTGTGTTCTTTTGTTAACTTAAATAATAAATAATTTATTATATTGCATCGTAAATAGTAACAGAGTGTTTTTTTACATTTTTTTATATATTCATTTAATTATAATACAGTATTATTTATTTAACTTAGATTAATTTAATATTAATTATAATTTATTTTTATTTAGATTAATTTCATATTAATTATAATTTATTTTAATTTAGATTAATTTCATATTAATTATAATTAATTTTAATTTAGATTGATTTCATATTAATTATAATTAATTTTAATTTAGATTAATTCCATATTAATTATAATTAATTTTAATTTAGATTAATTTCATATTTAATATAATTAATTTTAATTTAGATTAATTTCATATTAATTATAATTAATTTTAACTTAAATTAATTTCATATTAATTATAATTAATTTTAATTTAGATTCATTTATGTTACAGTAAGCTGTAAATTAAACAAAAAAAGGTATAAAAGTAATCTTGATTGTTTTAAAGTTTCCAATTCTACTGAAGTCAAATAAATATATAATATATGATTATAGTGGATATAAATGAAATGAATTATAATTCTTATAGAGTTAAGTGTTTAACTTCATGAGAAAAGTATAATAACTTTACTTATTTATTATAAATAAAAGAATAATATGATGGTTAAGGAAGTTATACTAAATGTTAAGGCAGCAAGAATTAAATAAGTTCTAAGGATTCTTTTCTTTTCTGAAGGCCTTTACACTTTAAACTGAAATCAAAATACTCTATACATATTTAGTCTACTTACTCTATATATATAAGTATTCCAAACCTTGTGATAATATTTAGTGAAAACACTCAAATCAAATACTCTATAAGAAAACCTCCTACTCAAAGTAACAAAAGGTTTAAAGTGCATGCAATAGTCATAATTTGAAATGCAATTGAATACTTTGAAACAAATGCTATGAATACTATCGTATTAATCAATAGTATCGATAGATTCAGAACTGTCCTAAGGTTAACGACGACAAGCTCAGCGAAATCTTGCAGCAAAAACTTTTGAACTCTTTAGGGGCCCCGAGAGTGGCAGCTGTTGGCCACGCCCCCAGGCGAGGCATATCATGGATTAGGGTGCGCTATGATATGCCTCGCTGCGTTGCGTCGCTCAAGATGCCGCCTGCCCAAGATGTCCAAGAGTTGCCAGACAGTTCCAAATGAATGGCCAGCGGAGTTGGTCAACCGCAACGGCGAGTGGGAAGAGAAGAGAGAAAGAAAAGGGGGAAGGGGTGAGAAGAGAGGGGGATAGAGCCATAGAAGGAAGCATAAAATTGATTAGCCACTTGGGGGAAGTGCAGCAGTGAAGCAGCTTGACGCACTGACGCGGCCAAAACGGCGACGAGGCGCAGAACAGTTTGACAACTTAATTACATAATTAGCTGCTTGCAGAGCGTGGTCAGCGTGGTTAACGGGGTCAAGTGGGGCAGACAACGAGCGCAAGAGAGAGGGAGACGATGAGAGAGTAGAGCGTGAGAAGGGGCGGCGGGGGAGCCTCGTCAGCTGCCGAAAAAGAAGCCGCCTCGAGGATCGAAGATGATGGAACGCTGACACTGAGCCTGCCTCAGCTGTCAAGCGCATTTGCTAAAATGCATTAAACCGACGCACAAAAGGATGAAGGCGAATGTCAAACTGCAGCATAGAGCTGCGGCAAGACAATGCGGCAATCCAGAAGCCAGTCAGCAGCAGTAGCTAAGGGGGAGAGGGAGAGAGAGTGGGATCAGTGCAGGACACTTGGCTAAGCGGCTTAGCCGACGACGAGAGTCGGAAGTGCATAATGCATCATCTTGCATACGCTCTGCTCTCCTCCCTCCCTCTCTCCCTCCCTCTCTCTCCCTCCTTTTACCACTCTCCCTCTCTCTCTGTCAGTGTCTCACAAGAAAAGGACAATGCAGCTAACCGTGCGCAAGCAGCTCGATTGGGATCGGTTTTCGCACAGATAACGGCGGCAAAAAGGACACTGGCTGAAGGACATGGGAAAGTCGTCCTCCTCCTTGCCAGTGGCAACCTGTGGCAATGTGACGCTGGCAAGTTGCAGCAGGCAGTGGCAGTGGTAGAGGCAGTGGCAGGGGCAGAGGCAGATTGATTACCCAGCCGATTACGAGGTGATTAGCAGGTTCCCATGAATGAATAGAGCCGGCGGCGAAAGATGACAGAGCGACTGACAAATAGGCTGAATAACTGAAGCTGAAACTGAGGCAGTGGCAGTGGCAATGGCAGTGGCAGGAGCAGGGCAACCTGCGAGACTTGCCTCGACTCGAGGCAGCGTAAGCAATCTGGGGACAAATTAAAGTTGAGCCGCTTTTGCGTCTTAGCCTGCCTGCGGCTCAGACTGCGCTAATCCTGCCGCAAGAACATGTTGCTCTAAACAAACGGGGCTCCCTTTTTTGCCATAACATATAAATCCTCTTCAGTGCAGCACTACCCTCCTCACTGTACCCCCTCCCTGTACACCATCACTTGCTGTGATAATTTACGAGCACAACGAACCCTTTAGCAGCGGCGCGTAAATTGTGATTAAAATCGCTGGAACGCCATTTAACCGCGGCGGCCATTACCAAATCCCCCAACCAACTCCCTTCACTCCCACACCCCCTTACGCAGCAGGAACATCTCGCTGCCTAGTCAAGGGGTGGAGGGGGGGCGGGCACTTTATCAACATTTCCGGCAACGTTTTATGGCCTCCAAGGAAATTCACTTGACAAAAGCCAAAGGCAGCTGAAGGCAAATTGAAAGAAAAGTTTTAATTATTTTTAATTTTCATGATTAGTACTTTGCGTTTACAACAATCCCCCGCCCCGCCCCGGCCCCCACTCTCCATCCCCTTGGTGGCCCACAACCCGCTTGTTAATTAAGCGCAACAATGCTGGGCCTGCCCCGGTACCCCCGACCCTTCCTGCTGCTTACTTATTTCAGCTGGATTGGTGATAATGATAATTTTCGCACTTTCCTTGGCTGGCAGTGAGGGAGAGGGAAGGGAGAGGGGGGTTGGCAGGTTGTGGTGCTGCCAAGAGCAGCAGCAGCAGCGGCAGTTCTACACGAACTTCTTGGGGAGCTCTGCGCCTGACACAAGTTAATGAGTTTCGCGCTTTTGCGCCTTCCAAATGCCACCATCGGGTGCACTTAATTCCCAGCAAGTTCCCTCCCTCTCTTTCACTCTCTCTTTTTCTATCCCACTCTGACTGACGCTGCCTGATGCGGCTACCCCCAAAAGCATTTTGGCTTTTTGGGCAATTTTTTAATTGTTTCTTTATGCTAAGTGACAACTGGCAATGAATGGGAGGAGAGGAAAGAAGAGGGAGGTGGAGACAGAGAGAGAGAGTAAGGGGTGGCTCATTAATAGAACTTCACAAATACCTGGCAGCTAGCACATAAATCAGCGGATGCTTAAAGCCTTTACTTGAAGAACTTTAGAAAGAAGAACAAGAGACGAAAGGAAGAAGAATGGGCACAGAGAATAACTCAAACTAATTAAGGAGAAAATAAGGAATACGGATTATACAAGTATGTATAAGGCTAAGTATATATCTTCATTATATGCATCTATATCTATACCTATTCTCATTCTCTTTTATAATCTAGTAATAAATTTAAGGTGCATTTAAGAGAAACTAAACGGTTAACACAGTTAACTGTTATGTTGACATTTATCCATCAATATAACTAAGTCCCACCTCCAGACACCTTATACCCAAGTTGTATCAGCCCAGCTCCTCTAGTCTCTGAGATAAAAATGTTCATACAGACAATTGATAATATAATTAATTCTGAAAGCAGCTTTAGCTTTTTGCATAGATTCTTTAATTATAACTATAACTAATTCCCATACTCTCTTTATAATACGCAGCTCAACTGTCGGAAATATTAAATCGACTCAACATAATCGATTTCTGTTGAATCCAAATCCAATAGAATTGTAACTGGAGCAACCTTTGCTCGGGCAGTAACGACAATTGAAATACCTGAGAATCGGCTCGAGTCGAGCAACCCAAAGCCATTAGTAAGTTTTTGTTGTCACCTGCATTGTTCCAAAAAAAAAAAAAACAAACTAAAATAAATAATAATAAATTCAGGACGAAATCTCGAGGAATCCCGACGACAACAACTGTTTCTATTGCTGTTTCTATTGCGATTGTGCCACAGACAATTTGTTGCACGCCCGATGGAAAGAAAGTACAGAGAGAGTTTGCCGCCCGAGCAATAAATTAGCCAGTTCTTTCAATCGACCAATCGCCCAATCGAAGCGACGATGGCCACAGCTTCCGAAGATGACCAAGGTGTGATTCCAATGAAATCCCGAGGAGGCACAGAGACACAGGAGACAGCGAGGCATCGCAACAAGTCAATTTGAGTTTCATCTGTGCCGCCTCCAAATAAAATAGCCAAACCAACAGAAACAGAAACAGAAAAAGGAAACTGAAAATGAAAATGAAATGTAATGAAAGGACGAAGACAGAAGAATATCGGGCGACACATGGCAGACAAAGCGGCAGGTCAACCTCGGCGCAGTTGCTTCAACAATGGGTTGCACTGACCATTGACATGTTTTTGGAAAAATGTTTACAAAACATTCGGTATTCCTTCGACTCCAAGGCGAGTCCAGTCGAGTCAATTTGAAGCAAATCAATGTGCTTTGTCCTGGCCCAATTTGGGGCGTGGGAATCCGCAAGTAAATCGCAAAACCATGGCCCGAAAGGTGCGTAACAAGTGTTGATAGATGATGTTACCAGGAAGAGTTCCCTTTGTCCTGCTCTGCTGGTTGTTTGGCTCCACCCTTTGAAAGAGCTCGCAGTAAATCAGCGCTCTCTCACTCTCACTTTATGTTGACTGTGTTTATATATATATCTATATAGATGTATATATATTCATATTATTCAATAGTTGTGGCTGGCCAAAATGCGGCCGCAATTTAAAGCGCGACGCCCCCACAGAATGGCCCTGGCATAAATCAGTGCGAAAAAAGCATCGTATAAACAGCCCAAGCAAACACTAAATACATATATGTATACTATATCTGTGTGTACACGTGTGTGTGTTGGAAAACGCATAAATCTTAAGCTTATATTTTTTGCATATTTCTCTGCCCTTGCGTCGAGCTTTTACACTTTATAATAAAAATGGAAAACAACCACAACGCTATTTATAAATCAGGCATGCAGCTACACGATAGTTGCGATAGTTACTATCGTTTAAATATATTCTATATTTCTTACACTATACACGCATATTTAATGTATAAAAATATTACATGTATTTTGTTTCTCAAAAATATGTTTTATACTTTTTAAAGAGCATTTGATATTCGATTTTCTAAACATCGCCAAAAGATTGTTTCTTTTTTTTTCGCCACACAAAATGACAGTTTATTTGGTGGTTTCGGTTGGCCTCCAATTTTTTCTTATTTGATGTTTTTTTTTTTTTAATTTTTTGGGAAACCACGCAGATGGTTTTGCGGCCATGCCAAATATACGAAAATGTTTATGAATATTTATATGGAACATGACTAAACAGCTTTATTTATATCTATGAAAACACTTAAGAGCGCAACAAAGTGCGATAGATGAGAAAGAGGTTAATGAAATTGGATTTGGAAAACAATAGTCGGAAGACATGAGAAAAAATTGACTGCTATATAAGGATGTGCGAGTTTGCTGGGTATACAAATATATTATAGTAATGTATATACAATAAATATACATTTATTTATTACTATTTGTGAGGATTTAATTCTTCATTTGCAAGGTAAGGTCAGAGGAACTTCAGACTATTTGTGGTGAAGTTTATGAAGTAAAAGGCAATGTTTAAGTATATAAGATACTTATAAATAAATATATTTTTTAATATACTGAAATTCTCTAAATATCCCAAAACTTTTCTGCTTTTTCAAAAGATAACGTGGCTTGACTCAGTACTAAATCTAACTAAGACAAAGTAAACAAGCTTCAGATTCTACTTTAGTTCTGCTTTTTGAATTTTATTTCACAGGTTACTACTATTTGAAATGGAGGAGTGTATAACCAATAATATCAATAGTATCAATAAGTATATAATCAATAATTAACACTAGTATTAAACCTATTGTATAACATTTGTGTTCATCTTATGAATACAGTATAAATATATAGAGTTTAAAGACATAATTTTAAATATTCAACATATGAAAAAATGCTCAATATGAATATATACTTTTGTTTAAAAAAAGAATTCCTCCATTCGAAGTATCCTATTCAGGGATCTACGTCTTTTAATTACCCAACAAGCCTTGATTTCTATTGTTTTCTTAATACTAATATTTATTTTTTATTTGTTCTAAGTAGAATAGATAATAGAATAAAGCAGCAGCATCCACACTTTGTGCCGATATTATGTGCATTTTATTGATACTACTTGACTGCTGCATTGAGGCAGGCAACAAAGCGCGGCGCATTAACCCAGTGCCCGAACGTAAATGAAGCCATCAGTTGCGTTGCGATGACGTAAATCAAACTATGCCAGAGGAGCAACGACAGATAAAACTGTTAACGGCTTTGGGAAATCTATTGACTTTGGGCCCCGACAGACAATGCGCAGTTGACGTGACAAAAGCGGCAGCAGGACAATGCAGGACGACGGAGAGAGGAAGGAGACACACAGTACGGAGGCAAGACAGTAACGAAGACATCAACGTGCAGCGTGTTGTGTCTCCGTATTGTCTGCTGCGAGCTCAACTGGGCGCTGACAACAAAAGGGGGCTGATCGTGTATACAGAGCAAATGCGACATTGTTGACTCTGCTGCTGTTGCTGTTGTTGCTGCTGCTGCTGCTGTTGCTGCTGCTGTCGCTATAAAATTTCGAATAACGCCAAATATTGTAGGCATTTTGTGAAAAATGTGTGTCTTGTCAACATTTTCCTTCTATTCGAATGCATCCATTGTTTCGAGCCGAGGGTGCTGGAATCAATGAAAACTCCTGAATGAAAATGCGATCCTTTTTTTTTTTTTTTTTGGCGAGCTGTGACAGTTTTTGGGCTGACAACAAATGCAATGTTATCCCTTTTGTCGTCATCGTTGCTACTAAGAATTATGTTGCCGATACACACACACACACACACACACCTATAAAGAAGAGAAAATATTAATGTCCTTTTCGCTGCAGCAGCAACGGATGCAACGGCAAATATTTGTAAACGCGCCCTTTGAGCGTAAGTCGTTCGACTGCCTGCAGGGTATGGGGCAGTGGAAGGGGCAGTAACCATGCCAAGGGGTGGGGGGTGTCGCTGCCGTATGTAGGGGAGGGTGCAGAGCCAAGCTGAGCCAGCTGAAGTGGCGCACTGCACGCCCAGCCACTTCAGCGACAGCATCAGCTTTATACTCACCCCAGAGCTAAGGATATTCTATATGGTAAATGGTATATGGCATAGGGTATTACTATATAGTTACAGTACATGGAAAGACCTCTTATGATGAATGGTAGATGGCACTATTGAGCTGCCCTTGCTGCACTTTGGCTTGTTTATCGCGCAGTACGCATCTCTAGATATATCAGCAAGATATAGCGATAGGTCGCAAGTAGTGAAGCGATGGCAATATGCCATCTATTATCTATTATATATTACTCGTATCTATTATCTCTCAAAGAACTTGCTGCTAGTTCCTCTCGTTGTTGTGCCTATTGCAATTTTCAAGCAGTTTATTGTTTCGGTATAAGAAGACTAGAGAGTTTCAAGTGACCTATTCAGTTCTTTTAAAAGTGTTTTATTCTTAGACTAACTCGAATACATGAAAGAAACTGCCTCAAATGAACCCAATTGCACTTGAATACACATCATTTCCATAAGTTAAAATGTAGCTTAATGCTGAAAGTCGAAAAAGGTGAAAAATAGGTCGATGGAATAGGTCAATACGACCTATTTGAAACTACAGCTTAGGAAATTTGCCAATGTGAAGTAATAAACTGTATTTTTCAAGAGATCAAACAGAGATAGATTGCTTAGACGAGAGTTGTTTTTTCATATGGGGTATACTTATAATCCTACAATCTGCAGATATTCTACAATACTGTGAAACCTCACATAATCATTATAATATATATACATAACCAGAATCGTAATATATATTCGTATTTAGCACGATTAGGTATAAGAATAATAATACATATATATAGCTTTACTTCCATTGTGTCCACTCAGCTTTCATATTATTACAGGGTATACAGCACACCACATAAATAAGTGTTTCATATACTTCTCTGCTATTTATGTGCTTCGCATTTGTTTAAAGCATTTCCATGCTACTAATTTATGAACTGCCTGCGCTGTTCCCTTCCCCTCCTCCTCTGACTGTGCCTCAGCCTCTGCCTGCCTCCCCCTACGAGCATTATCAACACTATCAGATAGACACACACACAGACACACACATGCATAGTGACACGCGGCAACTGCCACCACCGCCACAAGCGGCTGAGGCTGAGGCTGAGTCAGAAACAGCGGCAGCGGCAGCGGATGCACCACCATCGCCAACACCGCTGCGACTTCAGCTGGAGATGCGCCTTCTGCTCGTGTTGCTGTTGTTGTTGTTGTTGATGATCATCTGTGGCACGCCGTCACCAACCAAAAACGCGCGGCCTTCCACACACTCACTCACACTCTCTTTCGCTCTCCCTCTGCCTCTGCTTCTGGCTCTGGCTCTGCCCCTCCCTTTCGCTTGCACGTGCAGCGCTCATATGGAGAACTCAGCGTGAGAGCCGCGCGGTGGTTTATGCTTGTTAGGACGAGCTCTTCAAGAGCCGCACAGCAACAACAACAACAACTCAGACACACAATGCAACAAGAACAGCAACAACAACAACAACGCAATGAAAATGAAAGCGAAGCGGGGCGCGCGCGTTTTTTCGTGTTTTTGGGGTGCGCGCTGGCTACTTTGTATACAAACACACTCACACACGCACACACACACAGACAAAATGGCGGACTGCATTGCTGACGCTGTTGTTATTGTTGTTGTTGCGGCTGTTACAAAAATACAAAATCATCAAGCGCAGAATGATGAGCAGCAGGAGGAGGAGCAGACGGAGGAAGAGGCAGCGGCAGCGGCAGTGGCAGAGGAAGAGGAGGTGGAGGAAAAGGGCGAACGTGCAATGTGCCCAGAGGAAGGGGCTGGGCTGGGCCAGGCGCAGTGACAAGCCAGAGAGGAGGGAGGGGCAGAGCTATAAGCAGCGGCATGGGCAGAGGCAGAGGCGATGGCAGGGGTAGGGGTAGGAACAGGAGCAGGAGCAGGGGCAGGAGCAGGGGAAGCATAGCAATCTGCGGGTTGCAATGCGCACCGCGCGTCTTTGGCCAAAATGGTTTTTTCCTCTGTTTTTATGCTGTTTGTGTGTTTTTCTTTTTGGTTTCCCATTTTCCATATTCATTTCGATTTCGATCTATTGTTGCTGTTGTTGTTGTTGTTGTTGCAGATATTTTGGCATGTGCAATAACAATGGCAGAACGGGAAGGCAGAGTAAAATGGAGTAGCAGGGAGAAGAAAGTAAAACCTGAATGTAGCGTTATTATTCAGAATTCATTGGGATTATTGCTGTCTTAAGATATAACTGATCTGAAATGCAATAAATAGAATATATAACAAGTAAAGAAAGAAAAACAAAGTCATCTCATTGCATTTTTATAGCACCCCTTAAACAATTTACAGCATAAGTTCTGATTACATTTTGTGCAAATAAAATTTTAACCGAAGAAATTCCTATACGAAAAATATAATTGAAGTAATAAAGATATTTTATACCATAATAAACTTCATCAAGGAACAGATAAATAATAAATCAGTTATTATATAATACATACATACATAATATTTATATATATTATATATATAATTATTATAATTATGTAGTATCAAAAATGAGTAAATTTTAAAAAGAATTAACTCATTAATTGATTTAAATTAAATTTCGCTGAAAATAAACAAACTTTTTTAGTTATTTTTCAGTAATCATATCTGTAGATGGAAAACATTGAAATGCCGTCGGTATTCCCAGTAAGATTAGGTGCTTTAGAACTATGGTACAATAATATACTTACTCATATAAGGAATACCTTTAATTTACCTAATATGTAAGAAAGGCTTTTAACTAGAATTGAAAATTATAAAATTATCTTAATAAATCTTAATCTTGAAGAAGTTTAATGATAAAACAATGATAAATCATATCACCTATTCCATGTAATCCCTACTCTAATTTGCTTTAAACGTCATAATAATCTACACTTAACAGGAAAAACTAAATACATGCACGTATGTTAATAACTCATCCCGAAGATGTTAAACCTAACAACGATTCATATACATAAAAAAGTAAGTAATATTTATGTAATTTGTTTGTTTTTTTGTTGTTATTTAAAAGAATAGTCCCAGAAATAAAAAAACATGTAAAAGAATGTATTGACAGCTTCAATACTAATTCCAACCTCAATTTCAAGCTGGAGTTAGCTAAAAAATACTCATGTCACTAAAACAATTTTAAAGAATCTCTATAACTATCTAAAATCTAAACATCTCAAGCTCTCAATATCTTAAACAGATATAGAACTACTCTCATCTCTGCTTGAAAACCATCACAAACCTTTAAAAAATATTTCGAAAAGAAATCGATTGAAATATAATTGAAACATATTTTAAATGAGAAAACCCCCAAAGTACAAGGACAATACTTCTGAAGGTCTCGTCAACTCTAGAGTGGGAGAAAGAAAGTGAGTGGGGAGAGGGGTGGGAAGGGGGGTAGGTAAGCTATGGCAGGATTCTTTTGGGATTCCCTTTGTTCGGCTTTGTTTATCCGCGGCTGATGCTAAGTGGATGCCAAAGTCACCCACAGTCTCTGTACGATATGTCGCGTAATAGCTACTTACAAGTATCCTGTGCCAGAGGGGGGCGGGGTAGGCGGGGCAAGCGATGGGGCGTGATGCTTTGAAGGCAAACGGCAAGAAGCCGCAACCACATCCACAATCCGCTCGTAAACCCACATTGAGTGCTCCATCGATGGGGCTGGGGGCGTGGCGGGCGTGGCGGGGGCAATCGCTGTGCTCCATAAATCTCGGCGAGAAACGGCGCGACGGCGATGCGACGCGACAAAATAATAAGAAATCAATACAATCTGCGTAATATGTTTTACGCGCTTTTCTGCTTGCCAGTTTTCCACACAATTGACTTTGATGATGCCCCACGCTCGCACACACACGCACACACATGCCTCGACTTCTGTTTGACATCCTGGAGGCATCTTCGATTAAGCCACAGCCCAAAGGGCCATGACGTGACTTTTGTGCCTCTCGTGCCGCCTGCGATAATCAAAAACCAGGCGGCAGTCAGACACACACACACACACACACACACACACGCACACACACAGTCGCACACTCGCACACACAATGCGTATCGTAATAGTTGAATTGAATTGCGTTTGGGGAGTGCTCCGAGCGTGGGTGAGGCAGGGGGAGGGCGTGTATGCCTGCCTCATTGTCTGTGCCATGCCCTGCTGCCGAGTCGCCAGTCTCGTCCTCCTCCTCCTGCTCCTCTTCCTCCTTCTTCTCCACAGTTCGTGTTGACTTTATTGGGCTCATTGCAAAGGCGCCGCACACACCATCATTGCACACCCCCAAGCGGCACTTTGACATGCTTTGACATTGCCACGCCCACACATACAGTCCACAGTCTCCCCCTCATCGCCTCCTGTCGACGACGCTCATCGCTCCGGCCACATGGCATCATTACACGGCCGCTTCGCACGCAAAATTGTGCGAAATTTGGTGAGCCGCGTGTGGCATAGTCGTGCGGCGAACTCAATTCGCAAACTTTGAACCCAACTACACGGGCTGCAAGTACCTTCTCCCCCTTCCCCCTGCTTCTATCCCCCTCCTTGCTCTCCTGCAAACCCGCATTGCCCCCGCACGCACAACTCAGATACTTTTGATGTGCCCTGCGTAGCCTCATTGCTTTATAAAAGGGTGTTCTATGTCCTTGCCCGCCTCGCCGTCTCCATCTCCAGCTCTGTTGCCTTTGCCTATTTCCCATTTCCATGCCACGTCCCCCTGTGTGCTTTAAATGCAACCCTGTAATGAGCGTTTTGCGCACAACTCAATTGTTTTAGATTTGCGAATTTAGAAAGTTCTCTTCACATCAATTTCGATCTCTTTAAAGGGAGACTTAAAGGGAGACTGGACCCAGTTACTGATGATGATTTTATACGCAATTTAAATTTGTAGCCTTAGACTGCAACCTCTTTGCACTATATACACATGCACAAGTATATTAGATATTCATATATATTCTTGATCACTTTATTCAACAAAATTCTCTTTAATTTCTCTCATTTTTTATCTTTTGAAATCAGTTTGTTTTATTATTAATATGACGTGTGTTCTCTGTGCTCTTATATGTTATATATTCATGTTCAATTTGAACTTTCCACCGACTTTTGAGGATGTTGGCACTTTTAGTGTATTCCATATGTCTTTAAATCTATTCGTGTGTTATCTGAGCCGACTTCTTGGAATGTAAATATCTTGATATTGACTCGACATTGTTTTATACCTATATATTCTTGATCACTTCAACAATCATTTCATTATGTAAACATTTTAAAGTGAGTTATTGATACTTTTATATAAACTATTCTTGCGCAAGCATATCTGTTAACTTTATAGCCGACTTTAACGGATGCCAACACCTCTACATAGGTTCTACATAGCATAATACATATATATTCGTATTCAAATTGATCTATTCAACCGACTTTCTCAATTATTATTAATATTCTTCCGCAAGCTCTTCTTATAAACTTATAGGCCTTAACATAGACTGTACATTGCATTATACATATATATTCTTATTCAAATTGATCTGTTTAACCGACTTTCTCATTACTAGTCTACTCACTCTTCTTTTACTGCCTTTTGGATGAGATCTTGACCAGATTCAAATAGAACTTAGCTCGTCTGTTGTTCATACACCAGATATACAATATAATTATGGTATTTATAGCAACTATACGATTATAGCACTGTCTGCAAGTCTGTTAACATTCCGCTGCCTAATTGACTTATTTATTTTCGTAGGTTTTCATACTTTCGAGTCAGTCAGCTTTATTTACTTACGCCTCTTTTTATTTTCAATTTTCATTTTCGATTTTCAATTTTCAATTTTGGTACGCTTTGTTTTTGTTTTTCTTGTTGTTTTCTTGTTGCTGTTGCTGCTGTTGCTGCTTCTGTTGTTGTTGTTGTTGATTTGCTGCTGTTGCTGCTGTTTTACTGGCTATAAAAACGCAACGCCATAAAAATGTTTAATAAAAACGCTGGGGGCTGCGCTTCACTGGCCAGAGGGGGAGGGAGGGGGTTGTAAAGGGGATGGGTACGTAGGAGTAACGAGTCTTGCGCTGCGTCTCGTATCGAATTCGAATACTCGAATATACTCGAAGCATTGGCGCCTCGCTCTTTTCGGCATGACCAGAAAACCAAATATTTTCCCGCTGGCGATTTGTTTGGGGAAAATTTCATTGTTGTTCTTGTTGTTGCTGTTGTTGCTGCTGTTGCTGCTGTTGTGTTTGATTTGTTTATGGCGGAGCTTTTATGGCCGCTGGCCGAAGGCGTGGCCACGAGCGAATTTCTCACGCCGAATGCATAAACAAAGCCAAATGGCAAAACACATTCAACACATGCGCCGCATCCGCATCCGCGAGATACGCGGGCAACAAACAGAGTGTGTTGCAGTTGCAGATACAGATACGTTTGTTTATTATCAGAAAGTGGCGCCAATGGTTAAAGTTTTTAATGGTTAGTTGGGCAGCACATACCCCCTTCAGCACCAATCCCCCCTCCTTCCCCTGACCCTTCCCTTCCCCCACATACTGTAGTAATTGTTTACAATGCGCTTAAGCGCATTCGCCGAGTTTGGGGATTTTCGTAACTACATAAGCACGTTGTATCTGCCTCTGTGCGTGCGTGTGTGTGTGTGTGTGCAGCTGTTTGCAAGATTTATGTGCATTTAAATAAATTTGATGAGATTTTCTTCGCTTAGCCGTAACTCTTCTTCGCCCTTCACAAAGAGTTGAGACTGCCGCGTAAAAGATGCCATAAATCTTTGGCTGCTCACGCGCGCCAGTTGCGTCTCCCCTCTCCCCACGTGTGACTCCCCTGCCCCCACAATCCACATGTGCCTCTTGCCCCTTCGTTTCACGCTGTGTGTGTGTTGCACCTCTTGACGAGTAGTTTTGTCAAACGAGCCTAAGTGGATTTCCTCCTATGGCAATTTTCCAACTCCAACAGAAATGCTTTGCCTCCTTCTCCCCAATCGCTCCCCTGCCCCTGTTACGTCTTTAAATGGCACACGTGGCAGGCGAGGCATTGTAGTTGCTGTTGTCGTTGTCGTTGTTAGCCCAGTGACAGTGCACCACACCCACTGAGGCAGCACGCTTGCCTCGTCTTCTTGTCTGCATATCACGTATGCCCTTTGTGTTTATTTATTTTTATTTCAATCCCCACCTTCCACTCCCCACTCCCCCCTCCCCCCTCTTTCTGCCACAAAGAAGAGCAACCATTTATATTTACCAACGACGACATCGCCTTCGTCTTTGCCGTCGCATGCCTCACTTTGTTAAGCGTCGCGGGACTGATTGAAATTCGCGGATAACCCGAAATGGATTTCTCCTCTCCACAATTGCTTTTTGGTGGCAATTTTAGCGATTCACTTTGTTCACTGTTCTCTGATACTGATTCCGATTCTGATTCCGCTTCTGATTCCGCTTCTGATTCCCTTTCTGCTGTCGATTCCGTTTCCCAAAAGTCGCTTCAAGTCAACAGCGCATTTCTTTGGAGACTTCCAGGATGTTTATGCTATTCAAAATAGTTCTCTTTGTAACTTTATTTTAGTCATCTCTAACATGAAGCTGGCTACAAAAATAAAATAATTTAAACTTATATAGAAGCGTATTTAATAATAAATGTATGTATAAATAGAGGAAGTCTGATTAAGTGGAATATAAGTTAGTATCCTTGGCATAACCTTCTCTCTTGATTGAAGAAACTCTATATTTAATACTTAAACTTCTTTATGTAACCTAAAATGAAATCAATGAAATGTTCAGTTTATTTTGATAGATAGTTTACCAAGTTATTAATCCCCAAGTATATATGCAATTCGATTGATTCTTTAATTTAATCCATAAAAATTGTAAAATGATAAAAAAGAAATGATTTATTTATTAAATGAATGTTAGCATCAACCTAAATTAAACAACTATTAAATTCATAAACATATTAGGCTTTTAGTACAATAATTTAAATAGATTTATACGCTGTAAGCCCAGTATGGAACCCCCTCATATGAAGTTCCTCCACACTCTTTATGATCCATAAAAATTGTAAAACAAATCAATTAGCTCAGTCTCGACTGGACCCCAGCCCAGGAAAGAGTTACGAGCCAATCGAACCAATTGTGAGTCCCGTGAGGCGGAAAACTCTGGCTGCAACTTGCCACTGAACTTGCCGCTAATTTCGCAATGCTTCTGAGGCCTCTTCACGGCCTCAAAGCATTTTGCCAATTTATTTGGAAATTTATGCCACGCACACAGAGACCGAGACCGAGACCGAGACTGAGACTGAGACTGAGATTAGGTAGGAGATTTTTATGGGCGCCTGGGAAAAAGTCGGAAGGAAGCGCGGGGTGTGACAGACAGGCTGACAGTGAGGGGAAGAGGGGGGTGGAGGGGGGCAAGGCGCGAAATTGCGAAATTAAATTTGCAGTTATTGCGCAACCATGGAGAATTGGTTACACTGTAACGGTATAAATCGGGCATTGGGCGACGGGTGGCGTTTCGTAATTGGCAGAAAGAGAAGTAGAAAGAGGGAGAGAGAGAGAAACACAATAGGGTAAACAGAGTGAGGAGAGCGGCAGATGAAGAAGTTACTTAGCAGTCCAAAGACAACTTCAGCTGTCACTGTGTGCGGAACAATCTTGTGCAAACTTTTATTATACGCACAGTCAATGGCGCCCTCTGCATTTGCATTCAAATTGAGAAATCTGGTTAACCCCAAGAGTTGATGGCGCCACAATGCGCTACTCGGCAAGGACAACAACAACAACAACATCCAGTGCAACAGTGGCAACAACAACACACTGCATAAGTATGGTAAGTGCAGTCAATGCAGTTCACAATTTACTCAACTCCTAATGAGAAACATTTTAAAGTGGAAATAGCGAATAACAAATTGGCCATACAACTGCGCATATGGCAACTTTGATATGGCTGTTGTACATAGATATATGTACATGGATAGATGGAACAAATATTTGTGTGGGGCATATGGTATGTTATATGGGACTTTGAATATTATATGGCACTTTGGCCATACAAAATTGCATATGACACATAGTATGACTGATATAAAGATATACTGATATTTGAATAGGACATATGACATTTTGGTCATTTCATTTGGCACTGTGGTCATATTAAATGGCACTTTGGTCATATTAAATTGCTCTTGGACATATTATATGGCACTTATAGTTGTAACATAGAAAAACCGAAAACTAGATACATTTATACGACAGACAGTGTTATTTTGTGTCATATTTTGACATGTTTAATCAAATTTTCAATTACAATAAAAGCAGCTGATCTGCACTTTTCATATGACTGGTACTCTATGACTGTCAATATGTCACTTTGTATGACACATATTTGCCATACATTTGTTATACGAATGGTATTTTATATGACAATGGTATTTTTAAGCTTAATGACAATATGGCAACAATATATGACAGTAAAAGTAGTATTTACTGGGAAGTTGTCACATATGCGAACCGATGAAATGAAACACATTGAAAACATGTTCATGAACCATTTATCCATGGCAATATATGCATATCTGTCAATATGTTGCATAGTATGACACTTGATTGCCATATTTATGAGATACTAAGCTTATATGGCAATATAATAACAATATGTGATGGAAAATAAGTTTTTTCGAGAATAGTTGCCATATAAATCGATTTGCAAATTGACATATAAATAGATGATATATAGATAAATCGACAATCCCACTTACCATATATACCATATACCCATGCAATATCTAGCTATATAATCAACTTTATTCAGGATCACATCACAGTGAAGCTACCTCATTTTCCCGCTGTTCCACACACGATGAAAATGCGCTGGAATCAATTTTCATTATACGGAAAATACACGTCCGTATGCAGCCGCAGGACGAGGCTGACGTCGATGCCGTGGCATGTGTTGATTTGCCTCCAGAGGCGCATTCCGCGCTCACATTCTGCGCCATTTTCCCAAACGGAGTCAGTGCTGCAGAGGATGGTGGAGAGGAGCAGGGGAGGATGAGAAGGAGGAGGATATTCACGTACATAGCGGAGTGCAAACTGCATGTTGAAATAATTATGCGTGTGCATTCCGTGGCCACGCCGAAATGAGCTGCGATTTATGAATGCCACGCCATGCAGCCGCCAACCCCCAATCCCACCCGCTCTCGCTTTAAGTCCGAGCCGGGAGCCAAACGGAGCAGGAACCGTAGCCGTAGCCGTAGCCCAGGACTGCATTTGCCGCGCGCAGTGTACGACAAGCGCAGACATTATAATTATTAATAAATGCAAAAGCAACCCCACAAGGGTAGGAGGGGGAGAGAGGGTGGCGGACAACTATTTACGGCATGTCCAGCAGCAGGGGCGGAGCCGGAACGGGGGTTGCGAGGGATACATGTGCGTCAGTATGCGGCTCCTGGCGAGCGAGTGCGAAACTGGAATTAATATGTGGCACCCGGACGACGACCAAAGCGCTGCTGCTGACATGACCACGAAACGGCGAAACGGGGCGCCGTCCGGATACGCCTCCAGCATGTGTGAAAGAGAGAGACAGAAAGGGAGCAGTAGAGGCAGTGGAAGGTTGCTGTACTGTGCTCGCTGGCATTTTAAAATTTATGTCCCGAAATTGATTTTATTAACCAACAAAAAATTGGCTTCTCAATGCGCATCGCCTTAATTAAGCTGCGAAAATGCAGCAGAGTACCCCCTTACATCCAGCTCTTGCCTTTACTGCGTACCCTTACAAGGTCACGACAAAGCGACCATTAATCAGGCAAGCCGAGTGTGCCGAGTGGCGTCGCAGTCTGGAGTTGCCTTGCCCCAAACTTAAAGCAAACATTGCTGGTCAGCTGCAGATACGGCACTTCTTCCTGCGCCTGCCACGCCCCCTGCCCATTCGCATTTACGGTTGCAATTTGGGTAAGGCCATGCCCCATCCTGCCCTGTCCTGCCCCGTCCTGCCCTGTTCGCCCTGTTGCACTTTTCGCAGTTGGGGCTGCAAAACTGCAGCTTTGCGGGCTTGCACTTGTGGCCAAATGTTGGCCAGGCGGCTTTGTTGCACTTTCCACTCGGCCACGACATGTTGATTGAGTCGACTGCCACGCCTCCCAGCGCCAGCCTCCGCCCAGTCCCCTAGTTCCCAAGCCAGCCAGACTGACCCTCTGTGCACTTTGCTTTGATTGACCAATTGTGGTAGAGGAGAAGGTACTGGTTTGGGGGGAGCCCAATGGAAAGGTAACTTAAAGTTTTCTCATGCCTACAAAACTTGCGGAAAATGTTTGAAATTCTAGAGTTTACTTACTCTTTCTTTAAGCTATTTTTAGGTTATTTGTAGCTTAGTATCTACGATCTTTAAGAGTATTTTAAAGAGTTTTCATCCTAACGAAATTATAATTTACTATACATAAAGGATAACAAGCTAGATAATAATTGAAACAATATGCATTGCCAATTTTTAGTAGTACTTGGTTTATACATATCATATATATTCTTCAACAATCTACAGTTTCTTTCAATTAAAGACTTTTTCTATAGAATTTGAAGAAATATTGTACAATTTAAATCTACAGTTCGCAGACTTCCAGATATATTATTTGAAAGGTTTATGACCTATAAAAGTCAAGATATATATATAAATATATATATCATATATATTCCTCTCACATCTGCTTACTTATATTGACTCATATGATAGTGAAATACATTAAAAACAATATAATACTATCGTATCTGTAATGTAAACTCCATTCATTCTCAGTCTTCAAATTGAGCAATTTCTTAAACTAAAAATATAAAAATATCATGAGGATTATCTTAGACAGTTCCGAATCGCGTAAGAACTCCATTGGAGTTCTGCCTTTGCCGCTGCCCGCAATCTGCATAACGTTTAACACTTTTCAAACACTTTTCCACTTGTTAACTTGTTTTGGCCCAGTTTCCCAAATTATTTCCAGACGGGACTGGGGAAGGCGGAACCTTTGCTCTCGTCGGCCCTTTCGCTGTGGTCCAATTTGGTTGAGAAGAACAACGACAACAGCAATTTGTACAAATTTGTATGAAATTTGTTAAGGCTCATAAAATTGTTGAGCGGCTTCTTCTGCGACTGCAGCGTACAACACATGGCGCAGGGATCCGAAGGGAAGGGGGGACGGAGCAGACAGAGACAGACTTCGAGTTTGAGTTTGAGTCTGAGAACGAAATTAATTGACGAAACTGAAACTGAAGAGGAAGCGCAACAGCAGGTTAAGACATCAATTTGGGATCGTGGCGAGGGTTAATTAAAATGTATAATTTTTTATCTCATATACAGGCATTCATGTGGTGGATATATCTTATATTTGTGTGTGTCTTTCTCTGTCTCTCTCTCTCCATTGTTCTCAGGCGCAACGAAATTTCTAACTTATGCGACAGTTTTATTGGCCAACTCTCAAAGGCGGTTGCCGCCGCTGTAGTTGCCACCAGTAGGGGCACAAAGGGGTTAACGTTAATTGCGCCTTTATGTTAAGCAGCCGTTCAAGTTGATTTTTCCGCCGCAGCAGTCAAAACTCAAAAACCAACCAAAAATTGAAAAAAAAAACCAAGAAATGCCAGTGAAAAAATAGAAAAAAAAATAAGAAAAAAAGTCGTTCCATTTTAACCGATGCGATGCACTCCTTTTTTACTAGTTCCCCGTAGATGCGACCGATTCCGCGAAGTATTTGGCCCAAAATTAGCATTGCTTAACCCATTCGCTGACCGAGTTGTAAAACCATCGAACAATCAAAGGAAAATCGGCCAAAAAAACATCGAGAAAAAACGAAAACGAGAAAAAACACATAAAAAAATCAGAGACAGTGGAGAGACAGAGGAGAGACGGGGAGAATAAAAAACAATGGCAATTCGTGCACTGGTTTTTTGTTTAACCCTTCGTCCTGCCGCGGTTCCAGATCTTCTAATTTATGTCGCTCCGAGGTTTATTGCTTTATTGTTTTACGATCCCACGACGAGCTCTGGCGAGCGCAAAAAACACAACGCAAAGAAGGTCGCCTGTTTTTTAACCCCTTCTTTAATGCTCACAATTTGCAATTGTTGTGCGGCAGTAACGGGTTAAGGCTGTGTATCGCGACTACCTACAGAGTCCGAGTCTCCGTCCCGAGCGCGATACGCGGAAATGCATTTTACGCCGCTTCGTCGCGCTTTTGTGCACGAGTTTTTTGCTCGAGAACTATTTAGATTTCTAGGTTTTCAGAGCAGGCCCAGATTCGTCCTGCATACTGCGTGTCCTGTACGTTCTTTACCCCTTTCTTTTTTTTAGCAGTACCTTGCGTTTTTCCTTTGCCATTTCCACGAAAACGCACCGCACCGCGTCGAGTTGCAGTTTCCATTTAATGCGGCGATTTGTCACTCGTTTTCGCTGCGTTTTGACTTTGCCGTTGTCGCCGGGCCTTGACTTTATGGTCAGTCAAGCCACCAGCACTACCAGTCAAGGTCCTGCAAGGTACTGTCTTTGCTACTTTGCATGCAGCTCCCGCGGGAGAGCGACAAAGGCAGAGAAAGAGAAAGACGGAGATGGTAGAGGGAGATGGAGTGGTCGAAGTTCACTTGGGACTTCGCATTCGTAATTGCAATGCAGCTAGCTCAATTTGGTACCCCCTCTCCACCTCCCCTGGAGGACTGCTCTATTTATTCATGCAATTTGCTTTCATCAGCCGTCGAGGCGTGTCTAAAAATGAAAAACAGCAAAGAAAACTCACTCTTTGCCGCTCGGAAAATTGCTCAACTTAGGCGCGCATCATTTAACTTTGAGCAACGAGCAGAGTGGATTACACACATGACGGAGCAACGCTAAGAGACTCCTGCCGGGGAGAGAGGAGAGGCGAGGGGAGGAAACTGCAAACGTAATCGAAACCCGTCAAAATGGCAAGCAGCAAAACAATGCCAACAAGATGAGTCGAACGAAGATCACTAAACGGTAGCCAGAGTAGTCGGGGGTAGTCGGGATCGTTGCCAATTCGCTGGGATCGTAAGGTCGTTACGTCGCCTCGCACACTGGGCCTAAGCACATTACGAAACCTATTCGCATTTCGATTGCAATCGTCGCAAACACACACGCACACACACACACAGATAGGCACACACACTCGCCTAAGATAGAGATCAGCTGCCCGTTGTAGGATCCGGCTTCGATCTCGGCTTCTTCTTCTTTTGCTGGGGGTAGTTCCTGTGTAGGTAGCCGATCCTCGGCTACATCGATCCCATGTGTATTTCATGTGTGCCTCGTTGTTTGCCTTCGCCCGGGCCATGTCTAATGCGAGCTGACAGATTATTATTAGCGTAACATTAACGTCAAATTACGCATCTATTTTGCGCACTTTATCTCCAGATCAATGGACCGACACCGGCCCGATGTTTCAATCTCGATCGAGAGATCTCAATCTAAATCAAAACACACATGTGTACGGCTAAGGGTGCGTGTGTGTTCTTCTCCTCGCAATTCTTCTCTATTGTTACCCCTAATGGATTTCGCCAAGATTACCAAACTGGACTTCTTCCCTGCCGCATGTGTGCGCTGTGTGCAGCGATGCAAGCGTTCCGCTCCGGTTGCAGGTGCAGAGCCGCCTCCCAGATTGACCGGTAGCAGTGCACAATGCATCGACTTGATCTTCCATTATATGTTATTGTTTACTTCACGGAGATTTAAATAATGCTAATCATGATAGATCATAGATCATAGATCCTCGGTATCCTTGGTCAACCATTCCTAGATTACAAACATGTATTCTTCATATAATCCTCATTCAAGTTTCATTTATTAAATAATAGGGATATGTGTATTATAAATAAAGTTCCTTCGTATTTACTTAGCATCTGTATTGAAATAAATGCTTAATCTTAAAGTGAATATTCTCAGAATTCAAGGATGAGAAACATTTATAGTTCATATAATCCCCACTAAAGATGCATTTATAAAACTCTGATATATATATAACATATATATAGTAGTAACCTACATATAGTAGATATAGTTCTTTCGCACTTCATTAGGTACTTCAGTATCGAATTCTCAAGTAATAAATTCTATATACAATTGCTCTAGACCTCTGCTATCTTCAGACGATATTCAATTAGAGTATTGTTTATCAGCAGAGAAAGAGAAGCTCGAAGAGCAACAAGTAATCATTACTATTTTTGTGCTTATCTAGAATTTATATGGTCGTTCTATTTTAGTGTTATCAAATGGAGTATCTATCGAAAAGGTTTCCAATAAAATTTCGTGTGACAGATAACTATGGAATCGAAAGTTTAGTTAGATATATTTACTACATTGTTCAGAGTTCGAAAAATTCCATTTACAAGACTGTTTCCCTTCCCCTTCCCTCTCTCAAATATCAATGCTGTGTCATTACCAACACAATTCTTACATAATCTCGAATCCAGTACAAATTAATGTGGAAACTAACTCATCAGCCCCTTCTCCTCCTCCTTCTTATCCACCTTCTCCTTCTCTACTCTGTCCTGCTCTTCATCGCGTGAACTGGAAAAGCACTTTGGAGGCGTTTGGGTGTCTAAGTGTTGCCACCTGACGCAACTCCCAGCAGCGGGCGGCTCAAGGCAAACCAATATGTCAACAGTCTAGCCAAAAAACTAGCGGGAACTGAACCAAGGCCTGAACCTGCAGAGGGAATTCTCTGCTATTTACTTTGGATGCGTCGCACGATGCGTGACAATAATTAAAAGATTTGCAGTGTAAACAGCATAAATGGAATCAAAACAAAGTGAGACGGGGAAAACTAAATGGCAGCAAGGCGTAGTCGGGGTGGGGGAGAGAGGGAGGCGAATCCTGTGGGCTGTCTAACACTGCCTTCCCCCTCTCTGGGGCATGAAATGCGCCGTACGCTGTTTGTTTATTGAGCGCGCTTTGATTTGTGCTCAGCTCAAGCTGAATTTGATGTCACGCCCCAACCACCTTGCCGCCCACCCCTCTTTCCAAGCACCCCTGCCTCCCCTTACCACCACCACCACACGACAAGTGCGCGCGTGTTTGTAGAGCCGTTGTGTGCATAAGCAACGCCGATTATTGACACATCACCGGCTACGCGACGCGTTGATGCCTGCCAAGGGGAGAGGCAAAATGAAGAGGGGGTAGGTGGGAGGTAGCCAGGGGGGGGAGGGAAGGGGTTGTCTCTCTTGAGCTGAATGGCAAACACTTTGCGCGAAGAAGACAAATGCAAATCGAACTGCAGCGCGTATTCGAATCTCAATTCCCAAACCCGAATCCAATTCCAATTCCAATTTCCTTCCCAAGCGCGCGCACACACACACACACACACACACACACTTACACCCAACCCTTGCCGTGCGGTCGTGCGTGAAATTTAATCAAAGCAAGGCGATCCCCTCCCCCTCGCCATCCGCAGAGCGACCACTCCACACACCCCACATAACCCGCTCTCAGCCCATCAATGTGGCCAACAGATTTTGGTATCCCAAACTGAAGCAACCGGAAATGTTGCACATTTGTAACTGTAACTGTAACTGTAACTGTAACTTGCTTTGGGTGTTGTCTCTGCGGAGCGGGCAACAAGATAAAAAGAAATGAAAAAAAAAAAGAAAACCCTTGTGATTTTTCCCAGCCCTCTGCTGTAGCGAATGCGGCACACCCTTCTACAACATTCACAATAATTTACTGTAATTTGATATAGTAAATATAATTGCCAGATTGATATATTGATTACCTAAACGAAAGCGGAGAGTGGAGAATGGAGAGTGAAAAGTTGAGAATGGACAGACAAGCGTGTAGAGTGTGAGTAAAGTGTAGAGTATAGAGTGTAAGTAGAGTGTAGAGTATGGAGTGTAGAGTATGGAGTGTAGAGTGTAGAGTGTAGAGTGTAGAGTGTAGAGTGTAGAGAATGGAGAGTGAAAAATGGAGCTAGAGCCCCCACCTTGCACAATCGACATGCTGCCCCCTATCAGTGTAGCGCACCAACGGAACGTGAAAGTTTTTGGCCAGACAAGTGCGAATTTCTGTCTATTTGGAGTTTACCCCACTTCCCCCTCCCTCCTTCCATTTTGCAGCAATTTGTCCAGCAATTGTTAAGCAATTTGTTGCTGCATTTCGTTGGCTTCATGCACCAGATTCAATTTGCGCGCGCGCTCTATCGAGTGACACGAGTGTGTGTGCAGCCCTCGCGGCAAAAAGTTTAACTCGTCCGCCCTGGCGGAGAGGAATCCAGTAAAGTTGAAATGAAAACAAAAGACAAAACGCAAAAAGAGCAAACAGCAAGACAAGCCAAGCGAACATGCGTTTATTTTTAAATCCAGACATGGCTCTCTCACTCTCACTCACACTCATACTCCACCAGTCTCCCACTCTCTGGTGGGGCGCTCTCTGAAAGTTTCGATATTGCTCTCACTCTCTTTATCTTCGTTGTGCTGTTGTTTTTGCTGTTAATGGGAGAGCGCCGCCGCGCACAGTTTGTTTTCGTTAACAGCTTTGTCACGTGGAGTTGTATCGCAGTGGCTGCGCTACTCACTTTGCTGCGCACAGTGGAACATGTGCACGAACCAAATGGTAAATGATAATTACACTAATCAATGACCCAGTCACGATTCACCTGCTTGCAATTATGGTTGGTTTAGGGTTGCCAGATGGATGTTATCAGTAACTCGTGTGTTATCAGTAACTTGAGAGTGTTTAATAATATATTTTCTATGAATTTGTAAACAAATAATTCGACTTGTTAAATAATAATGCCTTTATTTATTTACAATAAATTGACAGACTCTTACTTGAAGATTATGGTTATATGCCTTAATAATGAATGTTAACTATAAATATATAATCCTCATGGCACTTTCAGCCATTCCATTACATTGCAATATTTAATTGTTGAGGCATATGTAAGTTAATACGTAACTAAAAACTGAATAAAAATTTAATTATATTAATATATATTCAATAAAAAGCTAATTAAGCTTAAAATTTCTACTTGTTACATTGACTGCTACAAAAATAATAGAAAATCAGCAATTTATCATAAACCACTCAAAATCAGGAAATTTTCTCATAAATCAGTAGATATGGCAACCTTATGGCAAATCGTTTTTACCTAATTACAGCGATGCAGTTGGACAATATACGTAACCTAATTATTGTTCATTTGTGTCATTTATGACATGTTGGACACACTGTGCACATGTGCGCACATGTGCTGAGCCCAGCAAAGCTTTTGCCTCTGCTTCGCTCTCTCTCTCTCTCGCTCGACTCGGCTGCGCTTTGAGAGCGCAAGTAGATCTCAGCTGCGGTCTGCCCCTCCTCGCTCCTCTCCAGTGTCTCTCGCCGTGAATACTTTGCGGTTAATCATGATGACGGGGGCGTTTGCGACGCCAGTTGCGGTTCTTGCGGCCTGTCAATCGCTGCCTTTGCTTTGTTCTCTACTTTTGTTGATAATCGCGAGCGTCGTCGTCGTCGTCGTCGTTGTCGACGCCAACGTTGTTGTGCTGCCACTGTACGCAGCAGTATAAGTTTTGGGGCCCGCTGGGCAAGCGGTGGCGTAGACGTCACATCAGTTCACTGCGTTGGCTTGTGAAGCTTGCCTGCGCGTTTTTTTTTTCTTCTCGACATTCTCAATATATTTTTTTTTTAAGTGTGTGCGTGTGTGTGTGCGTGTGCCAAGCATATGCATGTGTGATACTCTTCGGTTGCTGCTGCTGTTCTTGCTGTCTCGTCTTCTTCTTCTTGCCCGCTTTTGTTGTCGTCGACACATTGTTTTTATTGCCGCTCTTCTTCGCTCTCTCTCTCTTTCGTTCGTTGCCGTCGTGGCCGCCGCGCAGATTGTGATATAATTTGTTAAGTATTTATTTATTTGTTTTATTCGGGACCCGCGTGCCACGACGGACCCACAGTACAGTGCAGCAGCAGTGCAGCGCAACGCAACATTACCCACAGTCGACGTCGCAGTCGCCGTCATCGTCTTCGCAGTAGCAGCTAAAACAAAAAAGCTCTCTCAGTCGGTGCTCTCCGGTGCCCACATTGTCGCAACAGAGGCAGCAAGCAGAGAGGGGAGCAGCAGAAGCAGCAGCAGCCGCAAAGGAGGGAGCAGCAGCACAGCAGCAGCAAACTGTCTCGCTCACTCACCATGGTGTACTCGACGAACATACTGCTGGCCATTGTGACGCTACTGACCGCTGTGTTCATCTGGTCGCGTCGCACCTACGTCTACTGGCAGCGACGTCGCGTCAAGTTTGTGCAGCCGACGCATATATTGGGCAACCTGAAGAAGGTGTTCAACCTGGAGGAGTCGTTTGCCCTGCAACTGCGCCGCTTCTACTTCGATGATCGCTTCCGCAACGAGCCCGTGGTGGGCATCTACCTGTTCCATCAGCCAGCGCTGCTCATCCGCGACCTGCAGCTGGTGCGGACCGTGCTAGTGGAGGACTTTGTCAGCTTCTCCAATCGGTTTGCCAAGTGCGATGTGAGGCACGACAAGATGGGATCCCTCAATCTCTTCTTTGCCCGCCAGCCCGAGTGGCGGGAGATACGCACACGCCTCTCGCCCGTTTTCACGGGCGCCAAGATCAAGCAAATGTTCTCGCTCATGGAGGAGGTGAGTTCACCCTGCCCCCAACCCCGTCAAACCAACCCCCTGCTTTATACACTGTGCAACAAAATCGCAACCGGAATATCAATGAGATTGTTCTGCTCGAGAGCTTTTGTTCGCTTTGACTTGTTCTGCCATAGCAACCACCAGCAATGAGATACATTGAGATATACATAGAATGTATAACATATCCGACATTCTCATATCTCAAATTTTTAGTTCAGAAATGCATTCCATGATGTCATCGAATCAAGATGATGCAATCGATTGAGGAATCAATTGGTCACTCTATTCAAACTTTAAATATCCACACACACACTTCTCATCTTTGAGTACTTTGAATACTGTGAGTACTTGAGATTAGTATAGAATATAGTATAGTACGTAAAAGCTTCTATCTCGCAAATATTTATCAAAACTCAAGTAAACAAAGTTGTAGTTTCTTATTCACACTTAACCTAAGCTTAATTTGGTGTCAGATGACTTTAAAAAATCTTGTTTTCTTACTTTGCCCTTAATTATGTGAAGAATTCTACTAATTTACATAAAAATAGTGTTGACACGTGGGAAACAATTTTTTTTAGACTATTAACTTAACTTTATTAAACTTAAGCTTTTATGCTGTTAGGTTGAAAATAACTGAGTGAAAAATTAAATTTTGTATTATTATTAATATTTATTGGTGGAAATTCCTGATACTGCAAATATTCTTACTTATTATAGCCGGTAGTGTATATAGAAGACTTAGGATCTTTAGTAATACACTACATATTACAGTCTTCTTTTTGAAAAACACATTTACATTGACTTATTTATTTTTTATTTTATTTAAAAGATTTTTTGAGAATGATTAAGGTTTAGCTCTATTTAATACATTTTGTATACCAGAACATATACATATATATGGTATTGTATATTTTTCCTAGGTTGCGGATGGATTAATACAATTGATATAAATCTTTAAAAAACAATAATTTCCTTAGTTTTTTCAAATTCCAAAAAATATTCTCAAACTCTTGAGTCCCAATTTTGTTGCACAGTGTAGTTATTTATAGCAATATATTGCAATTAAACGAATGTCGATTTTGACCTAGATTGGCTGTGATCTGGAGTGGTATCTAAAGCGCTTGACGCGTGATCTGCGACGAGGCGACGCCGCACGTGGCGTCACAGTGAGCATCAAGGACGTGTGCGATCTGTATAACACGGACATGATCGCGAGCATTGCGTTCGGCCTGAGGTCGTACAGTCTGCGGAATACGCAGTCAGAGATCGGTTCACATTGTCAGGAGATCTTCCGTCCGAATATGCGACGCATATTCGACTTCTTTGTGATATTCTTTCTGCCCAAGCTGGTGCCGCTGTTGCGTGCCCGGCTATTCACAGAGCCGCATTCCGAGTTCCTGCGCCGTGTCATCCAGCTGGTGATCGAGGAGCGCGAACGGGGCGGCATATTGCGCAATGATCTCATTGAAATGCTGCTCACGCTCAAGAAGGAGGCCGATCTGCAGCAGGACAAATCACACTTCACACATCATCAAGACTTTCTGGCCGCCCAGGCGGCCATTTTCGAGGTAGCCGGCATTGAGACCTGCTCCTCCACCATGTCCTTTGCCCTGTACGAGCTGGCCAAGCAGCCCCTAATGCAGGAACGACTGCGTCGCGAAATACGTCACGCCTTCACAGTGGCGGGGCCGGGTCTGAGCTATGAACTGATTGCTGGCATGAAGTACCTGGACATGGTGGTGGAGGAGACCCTACGCATGTATCCGATTGTGCCTCTCCTCGAGCGCGAGTGCACGCCCATCAACAAGAAGCGCTTCTACTCGCTGCGCCCCCACGCCGAGTGCTATGCCAGGCGTGGCATGCCCGTGTTTATCTCCAACCTGGCCATACACCACGATCCCAAGGTGAGTTGATACAGTAAACTTGCCTAGAGTTTGACTAACTTCCCTCTCTCTCTCTTTCGATCTCTCCCTCTGCAGTATTGGCCCGAACCGGAGCTGTTCGATCCGGAGCGCTTCAATGCTGAGAACAAGCCCCGCCAGGTGCCCATGTCGTATCTGCCGTTCGGCGCGGGGCCGCACAACTGCATAGGGCTGCAGATTGCCCTGCTGCAGATCAAGTTGGGACTGATCTACTTCCTGCGTCAGCATCGGATCGAGCTCTGCGATCGCACTGTGGACCACATTAGCTTCGATGCCAAGTTCGCGCTGCTGGCCAGCGAGCACAGCATCTACCTCAAGGTTGTCGACTGTTTATAGCCGAACCCAGTTGACACCGCGACACCCCTGACCCTTAGCTCCCCTCCCCGCCCCTGCACAATGACACCAGCAGCATCCACATCACCTTCGTGTAAATAGTTTGTTTCGCCTCAAAAATAAATTTTGCTATGAATTCTACAAGATTTTTTTTTTTCTGTAATTTTTTTTTTTTTTTTTTTTTGTTTTTGTTTGCCTCGATTCGCCTTTGCGCTCCGTCATCGTGCGATAGCTTATCACATATTTCAGTTTGCTCTTTGCCTGCTCTGCCCTGGTGGCCTGATCGACCGCCTACGGTAGCGCGTAGTAGCCCCCTCCTCCCCTCTCCCAGCCCCACGCAACGCACCCCCCGGCCACGAACCGAAACTCTGCCACGCCGTGTTGCTCTCAGTGTGTGTCATCACATTCGGACAAGCCCCCACCTCGTGTTGTGTACTCGGCTCTGCTCGTGTGCACAGTGGTTCAGAATGCTGCGAAAGCGAACACTTTCTTATACATACAACTTATACTTATACAAAATATTTTACAATATTTTTTTTACACTCTTTACTTAAGTTATTTTTCCAAAGATCATTTTGAATATTTTTTTTTTTTCACTAACATATTTTTATTAATTTTATAGAAAGTATGTAAAATGTCAATAAAATACTATTGTATTGCAGCTGTTTGTTTTCATTATTGAACGGAGACCGAGAGTTTTGTGTGAGCAACAAGTGTGAAATATGGGAGAGTATTACTATGTGAGTTGGAATTCGACAGAAAAATATACATACAGACACACATATTTTGATACAGTCATAAATAATATCTGATTAGAGAAGAGAAACTAATTTAGCTGCACGATATTGAGGTTGAATAACAACCTCGATAGGCGCATTGAATGTGTGTAAGCGATTAGGGAGCTGTATAAAAAAATAGTTTTCTGAATAAATCGACCTATTTGAGATAAGTATAGTAATTGAATGTGAAATTATAAATAGTCGGTCGGCATGAAAATCGGTAGTAAAGTAATTAATTATTTCATGGACTCTTTACTCATAGTACAGAGTCTATATTTCAATCAGAAGATGACAGATAAGAAGTTGTTAACCATGTACCATGGGCAAATAATAAAATGTACGAGCTGAAATTGAATTTATTAAATAATAACAAAATAATGCGAAAAAAAGTGATAACAAAAATAATGACAATAATACAAAATAACGAATTAAATTAAAGAAATTGAATAAATTAACTTAATTGAAGTTGTTAAGTGAATCAAGTAAAATTATGAACTAGTAAAAAAAAGTACTAAATAATAATAATAAATAATGCAAATAATGTTAAATGAGATGATAAGCAGAAACTAAAAATAATATATATTATATTAATACTAATATTAAAATAACACCTTAATATTGTATATCGAAAATAAATAATATAAATATTAATAATTATAAATAATAATAATTATTTAATAATATATAAACAATAGTCAATAAATAATAATGATAATAATAATAATAATAATAACAATAAATAAAGAATAAAATAAAAACTCAATAAAATCAACATTAATTTATTAAAAAAGAATGTTAATTAATAAAATATTTATATATTTTTTTTTCCAAGTATAAAGTTTCCAAGATGCCAAAATGATCAGCTGTTGCCCATAGTGCACTGTGATAACAGACTAAGCATAGTAATTTGTTAAGTAAACAGGCTGGAAGAAGAAGTTAAAGTCGGGATGCGTGAGTCCAATTGGAGGGCACGGGGACAAGTAACGTAACGTAACTAACGGCGTTATGCAAATGCTCACACCCCGGTAAGAGGGCACAAAGGGCGGGCCGCGAACGCGGTGCGGTGCAGCAAAGGGGAAAACGATGCCGGTGAAAAACCAAAAGGTTTTTGTGATTTCCATGGAAAAATGCACTGATTTTTCTTAGCATTTAACACGATGCGGCGGCTTCAGCTTCGGCATTGGCGGTGGCAGTCCAAACCCCGAAGAAGCCTCAACTCTTTGGCAGAGAAAAAACACAGGATCACGCACATACATATACATACACATATGTATACAGATATATGTATAGGAGAAGCAGTACGAGATGCGGCAAGGAAAACCTTTTTCTCGGGCTGTTTTATTAGACCGCGAAAAATCAACAGTGGCCAGGGTGGTCAATGTTGGAGAGGGAAAGGATCTGCGCATGCCGTGTATGTGTATGAATGTATGTGAGAGTGTGTGTGTGTGTGTGTGAGTGTGTATGCTAAAAGGGTTTACAGCAATGTCATAAAGCAATGCGCATTCCTGCACAAATATTTTCCAGCCTCAGTTTGTTGTGTGCCTATGTAAATTAAATAAAAATCACTTTTCACGTGAATGAAACGCGAAAAGCGAAAGAGTTGCCCAGCCTCTGGGCCAAGCCTCCGCTGCCTCCGCTGCCTCTGCTGCTGCTGCCTTCTGGGAATCATTTGCGCCTTTGAAAAGGACTCGGGGCCAGCTAATTTACATAAATCTACGTAAACACACTCACACACACACTTGTGTTTGGCTAGAGCCAGAGAGAGAAGGGGAGAGAAAGAGAGAGAGAGAGAGAGAAGCAACGACGACAGCTGTTGCATGTTGCATGCTGCATACTGCAGCAGGTTGCAGCTTGTCCGTTGTATTAAGGCCTTAATTAGAGCCCATTGCCAGCTCCCACGCACGTGTTAGCTACACTTGTTGACCCCATCCCTGACCCCTCACCCCAAATGCGTGAGGGAGACAGCAAGACAACGAGAGACAGAGACTGACAGTTGGCTGTTGTTACGGTTCACCATGACCAACGGCAACAATTACGTAGTCTCTGGCCGCAATTCTATTGTCTTTCGATTTCCTGGCTCCGTTTTTATTGCCCATTTCCCACATGTTTTCCAAGTCTTTCGGGTTAGCTCCCTTGAGTTAAGCCAGCTCCCTCTCCCCTCTCTCTCTCTGTCTCTCTTTCACTTGTCTCCTTCTGCTTCTGCTTTTGCTTCTCCTTCTTCGCTATCACCGAATGACACTTTCGGTGAGTCGTCCGCGTAAACGTTTCGCTCCCCAGCGGAACCATTTTAATGATCACAAATTGCTGCACCGCACAACAACAACAACAATAGTAACAACAAAAACAACAACAACAGCAGCAGCAAAAACTACTACACGAGTTCAATCGATCAATCGAGCCTGGTCAACACATGCACATGTCGAGTGGGAAACGGAAGTTGCCGTTGCCCTTTATCAGTTGCCAGTTGTCAGGGTTGCCAACCAGCTCGATAGGTGGCTAACCTTGCAGTCTCCAGCGGGCGTAACAAACCAATTAGTCCTGTCAAATGTTTAGTTATCAATTTTGAATGTTTAATATTCGATTCCTTCTTCATCGATCCATTCATGCGTGGGCTCATTAATGAAGCCTCGCAACAGCTGTGCCACCTTGCTGCATGCAACTCTGTTTTGATTGAGTGACGCGTCAGCTTTGCTGCAACTTAATATAGAATTCTATAACTAATTAGGCATAAAAAGAGAGGAGATGCGTAGAGTAGGAAGAAACGAGTGAAGACAGTTACAGTTGCTACCCTTCGACTTGGCAACTGAATTTAATGTTACAAATAGTTTCTTTCTAATAGCTGTACCTGTCACATTAAATATTTTATATACAATTTATCAACGTATGTTATACAGTTACCTTCATGGCAAATTCGGTGTCTCTAGCTTCCATAGTTGCTGAGATTAACGCGCTCATACAGACAGAAAAGGCTAAATCGACCTGACTATTGATGTGGAGCAAGAAATTTCACTTTGTGGGCTCCGTCACGCCTTCTACTGCCTGTCATATCAATTTATTCAATGCTATTTAGCCCATTTTAATCCATTCTTAATTGTCAAAGGGTACAGATTAGCAAAGAGGGTTTCCATATGCCAAGGTTTTTTTTAAGGCGATTTGATCGTTAATTGAAAATAGATTGTGAGCAAGTTCAAGTGATCATTAGTCGATATTAACTTTATTCAGTTGATAGTTAGTTGTGAAGTAGTGCTTCAATTGAATCTATAAGTATCATCACTGTAGAGATTGTTATTAATGTGCTATAGAGACGTAAGTGCTATAGAGACGTGACTTGTAAGTCGCTCTGCTCGTGGGATAATCGTAATACTTAAGGTACTTTTATAGACTGTCTATATATTGTAGTATGTATGTAGTGACTATAAAAGCGCGGATGATAAACGTTTTATTTATATCGTGCGCTCATTCATTCATTGCTTCATTGTTGCTGCCTCCGCTTGCAACATACCCCATGCCCCCTGGCAACAATGTACGCCTTGTGCAATTCGCGTTTCATGTGGTCGCGCGTTGGGGGCGCCACTTTGATGTATCCAATCGTCTCACTGTCCCACGGTGTCACTGTCCGGCGGTTTGTCTGACTACGCGCAGCAGTCAAAGATTTATCCGCAAGTGGATGATGTTTACGACCCAGAGAGGAAGAGGTTGAGGAAGCGGAGGTAGAGGATAAAGATGAAGAAATAGAAGAGGTCTCGGTCTTGGTCTTGCTCTCTCAATGGCATCTCTTGCTACAATTCGCACATTAAATGTATCTGGTATCAGTATCTGCCTGCGTATCTGTATCTGTATCCGTATCTGCATCTCTGGCTGTAGTTGTAGCTGCATCTGTGAGGTAAACAAACCCATCCGCCTGACATAATAATAAAATGCAGCACAAAGATCCGCTCAGATTTTCATGAATGAATCTGAATACTCTGAACACTGAATCGTTGTCTCTCATTCGCATTCGCCTTTGCATTCGGAGTCGGATTCGTAGTCGCAGTTGCAGTCGGATTGCGATTCTCGTTTTCGTTCATTCATTCTCTTTTCTCATCGCTTTCATTGTCGTAATGCGCTTAGGACGGGTTGACGGATTCTTCTCGGCTTTGGGTGCGGGCGGCGGCAACGTTGACAGGCCAAAGATGCCGATGAAGATGAGAATGAGGATGAGGATGAAGATGAGGCGCAAGATGGGACGAGTGCCATGTAAATGTAATTCAAGTAGCTCTCGGCTTTGGGCCCAGGCCGGGGCTATCGGGGCGGCACAATCAGTGCCATTAATATGCGTATCTGTATCTGAGAGATACGCGCAGCACTTCCGCTCACTCGCAGTTCCTTTTTCTCCTTCTCCTCCTCCCCTCCTCCTCCCCGTCTCTTTGACATTTTACCTGCTGCGTAGTAAAACAAAAAATGGTTATGTCTTAGTTTCAGTCGTTTTGGGAGTTACATAATCGTCATCATCATCATCGTCATTATCATCATCGTCTCCAGCTTCATTTTCATTCTCATCCTCGTCTTCATCCTTCGCCCTCGCCCTCGTCCTGCGTGCTCTGCTCTGCTCTGCTCCCAAAGGAAGTTCCAATTTGCTACGTCAATGAACCATGGCTGTGATTCGTGCATCAAGTACCCTGCCCGTCTGCCCCTACCCCTCCCCCAACCCGTAACGCGTTTCAAGTAGTTTCCCATTGTTGTTGCTGCTGCCGTTTTGCATGCGCCTCGCACCCCGCACTGAGCGTGATCTGCTCCTGCTTTTTTATCCATTATTGTTGTTGTGATTTCTGACACGACACTGACTGCCGCCTGTCAACCGAAATTATTTTATAATAGCCAAAAGTTGCGAGGGTTGCCACAGCACTTTACGAACTGCATACCTTGTTGCGTTAAACAACACTGTACATTGTCTTTTTTGTGCAGTAAGCAATGATTATATCACGACATTGTACCTTTATATCCTACTGCGTATCTTGTTGCGTTAACCAACACCACACATTACTATTTTGGTGCATTATAGAAACCTAGAAGGAACATTGTAGAACAAAGCAGTGATTATATCAAGACAGTCTACTATCATCTCCTACTGCGCACCTTGTTGTGTTAACCAACACTGTACATTACTATTTTTGTGCTACTTAGAGATCGGAAAGGAACAGTATATCACTACGCAGGGATTATATGAAGACTATTATATCCTACGGATTACCTTCTTGCATTAACCAACACTGTACATTCCAGTTTGGTGCATTATATATACCTAGAAGGACCATTTTATCACTAAGCTAATCACTGCTACTCAAGACATTGTACTCTTATATTCTACTGAGTATCTTGTTGCGTTAATCAACACTACGCTACCTGTTTGGTGCATTATAAAGACCTATAAGAAAGATTATATCAAGACGTTCTACTTTCGTATCCTACCTATATTTCTCTATCATATTGAAGTTCAATCCGTGAGACCTCGATTCTGTTTATTCGCAGCTAGGTCAAACCAGGTGCTTGCTATGAACACGTAAATCGTTTCAATAAAACGCCAAGATTCAATAACAACAGCAATTTGTCGAGTACCTAAAGCGATCGCTAATAGATGGACGTAAATAGACACATACATATGAACATATATTGTGAATACTTTTCAAATTCCAGATGTGCCCAAGATGTGCCGAACAAGAGGATTCTTTAGATGCTACTCATCAATCTTTGGACTAAAGAAAATACCAAGGTTCTTCAACTGTGCTTCGTTTCATTCCCCATCTTTCATTTATTTTTATTTTTATTTTCCTATTTTATTTACATTAATGGAATCGGTTAAAATCTCTATATCATGTAGTAAATAATTGTATAGACCAATTAACTTATATAATATAATATAATTATAATATAATAATATGTTTACTAATTAATCTAATCAACTTCAAAGATTCCAAGTCTCTGGGATTGTTCGATTACTCTGTAGAAATTTAATTTAAGTAGATGGAACTAGATTTTATTTCTTATTCTACTCTTACGGTAACTATATTATTCCTTTGGGTCAATATTGACATGTTGTTCCAATAAATTCTAAAGTTCAACGGTCGAGTAATTTGTGCTTCCTTAGAAAGGTATTAACTTCTCAAGCTACCCTCGCAAGCACAAAACTTAGTAGCTCCAAGTGCTGTGCTCTCTCCCTCTCTCTCTCGTGCAGCACCTTGTTGTGCCTTTAAATTGTCTGTTTACATTAAATGCATAAATTATGCAAAAGTTGTTGTTATTTTTATTTTCCTTGTAGTCATAAATTCGCTTTGATTTCGTTGTCGGATTCGGGATTCGAGAATTTCAAATGCAAGACTCGAGATTCGGTTTCGTTTTTGGTTTCGGGTACGAGTATTCGTCGTTTCGGTGCGCTGAAGTGGCAATTGTCAAATGCATAAAATATGTCAGACAGAAAATACATATTTATTTTAGAGCGAGAGGCTGGAGGTGAGAGGGCTGGCCCGGGAGGGGAGGGTAGCGCTGAGCAGCTTTTCAATTTCGTACTGTATGCATTTCATTTTTACCGTTTCGCCCGCCGATTTTCCACAATTTTCATGGTTGCCCATTTATCCCATAATGATAATGTCTGTTTTGGGTCATTTACGTCGTGCCTTCCTATGCGTTTCTGTCGGCAACAACCCCCTGGCACAGGAGCGACGACACGTCAGCCAACCGTGGCAGTTACTATTCCAATTCCTATTTGTATATCGTAACTCAACGTGTTTCTTTTGCCTTTCCGCCAGTTGCTTTCCCGCCTCCCGATGCCAAATCCACCTCGTACCCGTGCGAGAGTCGCTTGTAATCGGCACTCAGCACTGGAGAGTGTCGACAAGGATGTGACCTCATTATCAGTGTGTGATCCTTGTTGTTGCCACTAGGACTTACGTGGTGTACGCTGTGCATGCATCTCATGCCCAGTTCCCGCTCCTCCCCTTTTCATGCGACTTTCCTAGATGATCCGAAGAGACAGCTCTGTGTTTCAATTGAAGAAATCGCTGAAATAGGTCACCTTTTTTACACCCTTTCATTCGAAACAGATATCTGTTATGCACAGCAGTAGACATTTTCGACATTACAACGTATATATACATATATATTCTTGAACAGCATCAATTGTTCATGTTCTCCATCTGTTCATTTGTGTGCAATTCTATCTAATATATCTTATAGTTGCCATAGAATCTAAATGCCGATTTTGGTTAATCTAAGATATTGCCACCAAATTAATTGATCTTTTCATATATAGACACTATGCTTAATCGGTCTTCTTTAACATACGATTATGTGTATCTTTCAACGGAAGGATAAGGGTTTTTGTAGGAATAACCAAGGCCAAAGCCTACGACCTAGAACCCAAAGTTAGATATATTTATATCTAATTCCAATGATTCTAAAAGTGATTCATCGTAAATTGAAATACACAGATTTTACCGAATCAAAGTAGACTCTAGGAATTGTGTTAGGAGTTCAAGGTTTCCTGGTCGTTAGACTTTCTCTATACCTCATTCAGTTGGTCGGACTTGATTTTTATTCGTTTTTTTTTTTTTTGTTTTTTACACCAGTCACATATTTTCTAAATTTCTTAGTAACACGATTGAATGATGATGGCACTCTTACTCAACAAATATATTTTAAAACCGTTTAAGCAGAATCGTAACTGCGAGTCCTTGATCTCGAATCTGTTCACTTGCGTCGATTCTCTTGCGACCGTTAAACGACGCAATCATAGTGCATTGCGATTTGAAATGACTAAATTTCCATTTCCTGACACGGTAGATGCACATCGTCATCAGCTTGTGAAGCCGCGACCTCCGCCAACTGCAGCCACTCAGGTCAACTCAGATTGCCAACAGGAGAACGCGCCACCGGCTTGGAAAAATGAGCGGACAGAGACCGTGCGGCCAACGCAAAGCCCCGATTCTGATGATCCTGTCTGCACTGACGACAAAGACACGGACGTGGATAATGACGCAATGAACACAGATTACAGAGATAAAAAAAGCAAAGTATCGAAGACCGATAGAACGCTCATGCAGAATGTGTTGGGCTCAAGGACAGCCGGATTTGGTCAAAAGTTTCGAGGATTCATTAACTCGCTAAAATCGACAAACCACGGAGATTTCGATCATATGCCAAAGAAGATGGTGTTGATGAAGGAGCGATTTCACAAACACCGCAAATCTGACACTAGCGGACAAATTGTCGCTCCGACCTTAATGGAAAAACATGAACAGAAACAAGAAAACCATGACGATGAGCAGAGAAAGAAAATGCATACAGTTTTCAAGGGCCAAGCACTGCGCATGGCGATTCACAAGGAGAGAGAAAAGGAGCTTACCTCGAGCTTGGAGAAAATGAAAATAGCGAAACGTATGCGGTATCTAATGAAGTTACAACACGTTATGGAGACAAAGGAACCCATCACAGACAGCTGTGTGGTGCAGCGTAATGTGCCACTGTATGCTGAACTGCGTTCCGCCTTTAAGGACAAGAAGCACATCTCTCAAACACAGTTTGCGTTCGCTCCTTACACACCAGCGGATCCAAATTCCGATAATGCCGACATTCCCCAAAAAATCGATCCGGACAGCAATGCCAACTCGAAGATGACCTACAAATCTGAGACGTATCCAGGTATCGGAGATTCACATATAAACCGTCTATGCAAGGGACTCTCGTTGAATCCGGTCAAAAGAAACAGATACTAAGACGATCTGTTAATGAACTCTTAAATGTCTCCCGCACTGACGTACAGCTATTAGCTAAATAATAGGAGTGTAACACCAAAAAAAAATGGGAGTGTGAGAATAATTTTAAATATTTTGTTATGCTGAAATATCAAAAATTATTTTGACTTGGGTAATTCCAAAGTTTCTTCACAAAAATACGGACAGAAAAACAAACGGAATGTATAGAAGATATATGGAAATATGTTACAGTGCGGAGAAGACGACTTGAAGTATTACTCCAATTATTTCGCTAATAGTTGTAATATATATGTGATGATTTCGTATATTCACGATGAGCCCCGAACACAACTGAAAAAGACAACCCATCGTGATTTTTCTAAATTTAAACAATCACACAAATTCTTGATATATCAAAGCATGAATTGGCATATGTTTGTATATACACTTTCGTCAACACGAAGTTATACATAATAGTACAGAACAGGGCTGTCACGCCAGTCTTTCCGGAAATATTTATATTCTTTTTTCGTCTAGCACGAAAAAATTAGTAAATCGAACTGTCCGGAAATCTGTCCTGCTTAATGTTCTAATAAATTGTATAATTTGATATGAGAAACCTATTGTCATCTATTTTAAAGAGTGAAGCAGGGTATAATAACTTTGTGTCAACCGAAAATGTATGTGACAGGCAGAACGAGGCGTGGCAGACCATACAAACTATATATATTCTCCATCAGCTATAGCCATGTCTGTCTGTTTGTCGGACTGTCTGTTGGTCTGTGTGTCGGTCTGTCTGTCCGTATGAAAACTTAGATCTCAGAGACTATAATAGCTACTAAATTTGGTGTCATTATGTATTATTATTGCACGCAGATTTTAGCCACGCCCCTTTCCGCCCCCGCAAATCGACAAAAACCCCAGATCTCGGCTATTATGAAAGCTAGAGACACCAAATTTGGCATGAAGGTTTCTGTATACAATACGCACATCAAGTTTATTTCAAATTTTGTATGCCTCGCCCACCGCCCCTGCAAATAAATAATTAATCTTTTCGAGTAGACTTTTAAGCGAAGTATAAAAGACACAAATTTTTTTATTTTAACATATAGTGAGTTGACTATAATATCTATCTTTTCTTCAAATTTTAATTCGATAGAACAAGAAAGACGGAAGATATTCAATAAAGTATGAGTATAACACCAAGATCATCTGTGGAGTATATATATATATGTATGTATGTATGTATATATATGTATGTTTATAAAATTAAATTTAGCAAGTACGGTAGCGGGTATATCACAGTCGAGCGCGCTTGACTGTAGCATTCATACTAGTTCTCATCTGATTATATTCTATTTTTGTGAGCGTTAGCTGGCAGCCCTGGTACAGAGTTTACTAATAGTGATCATGTGTTCATATGTTTAAAAACTTTTATATCGGACTGATTGTTCCCATAAAAGCTAAGAATATCGGTTAACCGATTTCACTGAAATAGGAAAAGCAGACTTAGGTATAAATTGGATTGGTACAGATAAGTTGAAAGACAATACTGGTCTTCAGAATATATATACTGCATGGCCGAAGAAATATGACTTCTGCAAGGATATAAATACGAAAAACTCTATCCCGACTCATTGCAATGCCAATTTTGCCGACTTGTACACAGTACCCTACGTAGGTAAGTTGCGAATAGGGCTATTAGGGGTACTACACTGCAGATTAATTGCAATTTGGGAAAGGCGAATAGATGAATGTTGCCAATGTCACAGCATGTGCACTCTTGAAGCCCTCGTATTCCCCAGTGAACGGTGTATGATTTGTCTGTTTTCAGGCCTGTTGGGTTTCTCGCTTAGTCGGGGGACTTCAAAGTGCCGATGGGCAAAATATTTTCATTAGGCCTTAATTATGTTTGGGCCGCACAGTAGCCAAAATATTTTCAGCCAGGATGCGTTGAGTCAAAGGATGCGGCAGGAGTAACAGGAATTCGCCATAAGCGCGTAACCAGGCGACAAAAGGGCTAATGAAGAAGCACGACAGACGGACGGACATGATGATAGGCACTTTGGGCGTCGAACGGTCTCTTCGCTGGAATGTGGAATGTGCGTTACGGTACCTTGTCGGTTTCTCTTCAAAACTGCCAACTCATCGCGGGAGAGAGACAGAACGAGAGAGTGAGAGAGAGAGAGAGAGAGAGAGGGAGAGAGAGAGTGCAGGATTTTTGCTTGTGGCACAATTAGCCAACGCTAACGGCGGAAGTGGCAGCCACACACAGCAAACTACACACTGCACACTGCAATTTATAACGGGCCTCGCGCCGTGACAATGCAACAAGAAGTTGAGACGAAACGCGTCTGCTGAAATTAAAACGAAACGGAACGAAATGAAACGAAAATTGCAATCCACCCTGTCATTAGATCGACTCGATTGTTTGCCAGCCTCGCCTCGCACAACAAAAGGTTCTACACACACACATACGCACACACACACATCTTTGCGAATATTCGATTCCTTTGTGGACTCATCGACGCATTGCCTCGTTGACAGGGGGGATATAAATGTTGTGATTTCTTAATTTTTGTTTGCATTTTTCTCGAATTTAGTAGGCTGTTGAGGTAATTACACTAATTATATGGCCCCGATATATGCGCTGTACGTGTGTGTGAGTGTGTGTGTGCCTCGTTAAGGGTTGCTTGGGCCAATGAATAGGTCATCTGGCGCACTAGAGTAGTTGGCACGTCGAGAGGGTCTCGCACGGGGGCGAGGTTTCAATAAGGATTAGAGATTCGAAGTGAGACTTGACTTTCGATTGTGATTTGCTCTTTTCGACCCAAGCTCATCGCATTCTAAAGTACAAATGCAGTCATATAATAAATATTGATTTAATATCAAGAGATTTAATTTAATTAAAAAAAGGTACAGTTCAAGGTACATTTTGGGCTCATAGAAAATATCTCTATTTAAATATTTTATAGATCACCATCAATTGAGTAGTCGAACTAGCCACATTTGTCTGTCTGTCTCTTTCTCTGTCTGTTCATTCGTGTGCCCTTTCCGTCTGCTATATGGTATAGTTGCCATAGAAATTAAATGTTGATTTTGGTTGTTTTTTAGATATTGCAACCTATTTATAAATATATGCACACTATCATTAGCATTCAAAATGTCCAAATTTGAATAACTACAAAGTTTAGTTGTGTTATTTGTTTTTTTTTTTTTTTTTTTTGTGTTATTTACTAAAATCAAAAAGGTACAGCAACAAAACCAATGTAGGCTTTTCATAAAAAACCATCATCATAAAATGTGAAACCTAAAAAATGCAACGAAGGTTTTCCACAATACTTCTTGCACCACAGATCCCGAAAGTGAACCAAAGTCAGAGGAGAACAAATGAAGTATCTTTTATTTTTTACGAAATTTCAGCACAAACTGTTCCGCTCTGCGTTGCATAATCTGGCGAGCGATCCCTATCGTAAAAGTGGCTAAAATAGCGTTTTCTAATGCACGCGCCATAAACATTTTTATTTTTCACCAAAAAAATGTGAGAAAAAAAAACAGAAAAAATTCGCATAAAAAAATGCAAGAAAAAACGAAGCAAGGAGAGAGAGGGAGAGATACTCGTACAAGTAAATGGCGACCATTAACAGTTCGTTTACGGGTTCCGCGTTCGAGGATGCGCTACGATTGCATTTTACGTAATATGACGACATTTTCCTTTGGCATTTTCTCGTTCTTTTTCTCTTTCTTTGCCTTGTTTTATTCTTTTCTTTTTTTTGCATTTTCTCTGGAATTTTGCGTGCATTTTTTACGCTCGCGTTTTATGCAATTTGCGAGCGTGCCTCACTCGCGCACTTTCTCCCACTCTAAGTGCCTCTCTCTCTCTCTCTCTCTCCCTCTCTCTGTATGTCTTGTTGCATTTATGAGGCACGCACATCCTTTTGTGACAGCCCTTTGTGTGCTGGCGATTTTTTAGGCCGGCCTCGTCCTTTTTTTCTGGAACTTCTAGTTGCGTGTAGTTTTTTTTCAGTTTTTCAGTTTTTTAGGCTGCCACGCGGCGGTTGCGGGTGCGCACTTTGTGCGCCGGATTCGCGGAAAGGTCGCGGTTTATGGCTTACGCAATGCGAAGGCGCGCGGCAAGCAGCAACAGAGACGGAGGCAGAGACGGGGACGGAGAAGAAGGCTGAGGCTGAGGCAGCAAAGGCAGCTGTGCCAAAAAAGCGCATTGATTTTGGACAATGTGCAGCACATGCTTGCTCTCTGTCTGCCTCCCTCTCCCTCTCTCACTCTCACACACACTAACACTCACACACGGGGCACAATTGGCACTCCAGTTTGGGCTTCCGGGGTGGCCTCAGCTCCGGCTTCGGGCCTGGCTCATCCATTGACTTTGTGTCAAATTGAGTTATTCAAATGTCACAGGCTGCGCAGGATACACACACACACACCGGCACACACGGGCACACGCACATGGGCACATTTTGATAATGCGCTCACACACACACACACACACACTGGCACACACATAATTCTCAATTGATATCCTGTTGCGTTGTTTTTACAAAATATTTACCTTTCTCATAATTGAAGTGTCTGTGCCGGAGTGACGTTTCATCCAAAGGATGCAGCGTCCTGGCGTGCGATTTTTGCGCCATTTGTGAGTGCTCCCTCTCCCTCTCCCTCTCCTCTCTCTCTCTCTCACTCTTTCGCTGCTGCCTTTTCACGCTTGGCCGCACGCCGTTTGCCCACGGCGGCATGGCAAATGGCTTCCAGCATCTCGCACAGCGGACGCACTGCACCCTGCTGCCCCTTAGAGCTGCTGCCTCGAGAGTCTCCGCTGCTGCTGCTGTTGCTGCTGATTATGTTGTCGCCGTTGCACTTGCCCGGCAAAGTCTCCCGTCGCTCGCATTTGTCCCTTGACCCCGTTGCTCACTCTTGTCGCACCATTCAAGAAAACGCACTGAGGTGAATGCGAAAATGGAAATGCATAAAAAGAAGAAGGGAAAACATCGCAAATGCTGCCAAAAATCTGCACTAATTGTTCTCATTAGGGTTGCCCTCGAGCCCGGGCTGGCTTGCGTGTGTGGTCAGGTCTCAGCTTGGTCGAGACTTGCTTTGTCACTCGCCAGTTGGTTCATTATCAACGCAACACGGGCCACTTGAGGCAGCCAACAGACCAACAGACCAACTCTGGGTGGCATGCAACACCATTAACAAAAAAAAAAAAGAGTCGTCAGAATTCGCACAAAGATTTCACTCTCTCTCTATATCTCTCGAGCGAAGCTATTGAGACATCACTGCCGGGTCAGAGTAGGTTGAATGAAAGATCTTACAATGTCCTTATAGAGATGTGAAGTCAGCAGCAGTAAGAGCATCTCAGAAATCAAATCTTGAGTTTGTTCATTCCTGAATAACTCTTGTGTTTATTGTTCGATTATAATGAAGTCAGGCAGATCATTAGCCAGGCATCTGTAGCATGTGTGTGGCGAATCTCAACTGTCTAGCTGCCCAAGTGTGCATCTTAAGTGAGTTATAGGAAAGATACTGAAAGTACCTAGATCATTATAATGTACAGGGCAATCCAAACCGCGTATTTTAATAGTCTATCTTTTAAGAGAATTCATCTAGCAGGGAATTCCTGATTAACTCTTGTACTTCTCATTCGATCATAATGAAATTAGGCAGATCATTAGCCAGATATATTTACTACGTGTATGCTGAATTTCAACAATTTAGCTGTCCAAGTGTGCTACTTAATTGAGTGTTTCTGAGTAGCAAACATACTGAAAGTCCCTTTGAAAATTATAAGGTACAGGGTAATTCAAATACCAAATTTAGGCAGTATATAAAGGTATCTATATACATATTATATAATAACTTATCTCACTGATTTAAGTAGTAGGGAATTCCTGTTTAACTCTTGTACTTCTCATTCGATCATAATGAAATTAGGGAGATCATAAGCTAAGAATATTTACTACGTGTATGCTGAATTTCAACAGTTTAGCTGTCCAAGTGTGTTACTTAAGTGAGTTATAAGAAGTGTTCTGAATAGCAAAACATACTGAAAGTCCCTTTGAAAATTATAAGGTACAGGGTAAAAATACAAAATTAAGCAAAATATAGAGTATATATATTATATAATAACTTATCTCACAGATTTAAGTAGTAGGGAATTCCTGTTTAACTCTTGTACTTCTCTTTGGATCATAATGAAATTAAGCAGATCATTAGCCAGATATATTTACTACGTGTATGCTGAATTTCAACAGTTTAGCTGTCCAAGTGTGCTACTAAAGTGAGTTATAGGAAGTGTTTCTGAGTAGCAAAAGATACTGAAAGTCCCTTTGAAAATTATAAGGTACAGGGTAATTAAAATACAAAATTTAGCAGTATATAAAGGTATATATATATATAAATTATATAATAACTTATCTCACTGATTTAGGTAGTAGGGAATTCCTGTTTAACTCTTGTACTTCTCATTCGATCATAATGAAATTAGACAGATCATTAGCTAGCTATATTTACTACGTGTATGCTGAATTTCAGTTTAGCTATCCCTGTGTGCTACTTAAGTGAGTTATAGGAAGTGTTTCTGAGTAGCAAAAGATACTGAAAGTCCCCTAGAACATTATAAGGTACAGGGCACTCCAAATACAAAATTTAGCAGTATATAAAGGTATCTGTATGCATATTATATAATAACTTATCTCACAGATTTAAGCAGTATGAAATTCCTGATTAACTCTTGTACTTCTTGTTCGATCATAATGAAATTAAACAGATCACTAGCCAGATTTATTTACTACGTGTATGTCGAATTTCAATTGTCTAGTTGCAAACGCGAGTGAGTTACGCGTATAATAAACGCATCCTTTTTCCTATATATTAGCTAGCATACTATTCAAACTACTGCAGGCCTATGCCTGCCTAGGGCAAGCCACATAGCAAATTAAGTAACTTTATAAGGAACAAAACTGACAGATCCCTGTCTGATCTTGGGGAGAGGGCCATCTGCAGTTCAGTTTAGCATTATTTCCGCCAACTCTAGCATTAAAGTGAATTTCCTTATCATTTATTTGATTTCCGTATAACTGAAAGTTACGAACTTTCTCGTGTCGCGTGCAATCCCCGTCTGAGCCGCGCACACACATGCACACATGCACAGCTAATCCTTGGTCTTGCAAAGATTGAGTGATCGACTCCTTGCGGGCTCCATGGCGGGCACATTGCCAAATCGAGCTGAAAGTTTGCCAAGGCGTATCTAGAAATCAGATAGATAAATTGCGGGTATTTGGGCGAGACACGTGCTGCACGCACACACACACACACACACACACACACACACACACACACACGCACACACGCGAACTCACATGTGCTGCGGCGTAACCCTTTTTTTGTCGCCGTGTCTACGGCTAAATAAATTGGCATTATTACACGGCGGAGAAGGGGGGCGGTGTAGGCGTGGCAGTCGTGCGGAGCTCAGCGCAAATTGATTATTGACAAAAGGCGGCGTTTTATGTGCACTTTCGCAGACGACAAAGTGTTGCAAAGGGGGGAAGGGGGTGTGGAGAAGGACGCAGGGTCCTGCATGAGTTCTTTGATTCCTGGCATCGCTTAATGTGGTTGCTGCAAACTTTTTCCTCTACAGCAGAAATCACTTTAATTTCTTTCGGTGTATGCATTAATAATGAGGCCACCACGCCCCCCATTTTGGCGCATAATTGATCAGGACTTGGCGCAAGGAGCACGCAATTAATTTTAAGTCGCGCTGAAGGTGTTGCAAGTGGCAAGCACAAGTCTCTCACTCTCCCTCGCTCTGTCTCTTTCTGGAGTTAGTGCCATCGCACTCTGCGTACTAATTTCCTTTTAATCCTTTCAGCAAAGATTTCATGCCCACTAATCCGGCCGAGTTTTACGGCTGCTGGCGAACGGGAAACAAAGGCATCATCTATAAAATGACAATCGCAAACAACAATGACGACAATCGCGGCAAGGACAAACAGTAGTGTTGCCCTTCGCTGCCGTTGTTCCTGTTGCTGTCGCAGTTACCCGTTAACTGGCCGCCTGACCTGGCTCACCCTCTCGCTGACCCGCCTTGCTGCCGCTCACTCCTTTCGCATCCTTTCTGGTCTGCAGCAGGCTCAGCCTATTCATAATTAGTTGCAGGCAATTAACAGCGTCTCTCGCGGTCGCTCTCGCTCACAAGGCTAACAGGATTGACACACACACCCACACACGCACACACACATACACTCTCTCACACACACTCACACTGAGCTGAGCTGAGCTAAGCAGAGCTGAGTGGGCGTCTTCCCAGCCCGAGTCCTGCCTGTCTGCTGTGCATCCTCGTGTGCGTTTGCAATTTGTTTATTTTGAAAACAAGCGACACCCCTTTCGCCCGGTCACTGATCCTCCTCGCGCCTAATCCTTTGACTTTTGCCCCGATCGCGCCGACTTACTGCGAATCTGCGCGCCTCGCCGGCTTTCACGCCTCGCACTTTTCCGGAAAGTGTGGCTTACTTTAGTTCCGCTATCCAAAGTTGGTAATTAACATTTGCATCGCGCATCGCCTGCTAAGCTGCCACGCCCTGTGCACAACTACGCCCTCCTCCCACGTCTTGCACACTCACACTCACACGGGGGGCGTTTGTTGTTTCCCTCGAAGGCCGTAGGCGAAAAGGGTTTAGTTTCAATTAGTTGACTTTGGACGCACCCTGCAAACACAAACTGCCTCTCAAGAGCCCGCCCTGCTGCACTTTACCCTGCATCGAGAGATCTATTGAGGAACACGCAATGCGGGAATTCCACTAAAGTACTTTCTAAATTGGATGAAGAATGGATATATTCTATAATTGTCACAAAAATTTGTTGCTTTTATCGAAGATATTGAGGTATACTCTGTACTCTATTAAAGTCGGGTAACTTTATTTCTCATGCCAAATATAAATACAAAATTGTTACTTAAACAGTTTAACTTCTAGTTAATTTTGGTAATTCTTAAGAATATTTCTCCATTGCGATGCTATGCTAATAATAATACAACCTATAAAAAAAAAAAAAAAAAAAAAAATATAACCAAAAATTAAGAAAAATAAAGAAAGATAGAAGGAATAGACAGAAGAATATATAGAAGGAATATTAGTCCCTTCTAGAATAAAGTCGACAGATTATTAATAGATAAAGCGAGATCAGAAATGGACACAGTTCAGTATATAATTTCTTGTATTTGTATAGTTATAATTGATATTAAATGATATATGATACATTGTACATTTTTCTACAAAACTCATTTTATAAACATGAGAGATCAAAACTTCGCTTACCTTATGTGGTGTTTATTCGCCTACCCGCTTTACCCGCGATTGAAACTCTCATTTCACATAAAAGTACTTCAAGCAAATCGAATAAACGATCCCATTAAGTATGATATTATGTATGTATGACTGTATATACATATATAGCTGGGGAATAAGAGTATTAAGTCTTCATCTGGCTAGGGATTTTCATTGGGATTTTTCGTGCAGATTTTATTATTGGCAAATGGCAATGCGCAATGAGCGACGTTTATTAAATGTTGCCGATTGTCGTGGCAAAGCCGCGTAATACCCCCAGGAGGAAGCCCCTGGAAAATGGCAAACCGGCTGCCAGGCTGCCGGGCTGGCTGGCTGACCGAAACCGAAACCTAAACCGAAAAAGCCGAAAACGTGTGACGAGTGTCAAATTAATTAAAATGTCAGCAAAATATGTTCGATTGTTGTTTGGGCCGGGCGCACATGGAGATGGATGACAGTTGACTCCTAGCCTCGTCTCTTCTCCTGTCAAACTGCATTGACAATATTGGCAGGCAGGCAGGCCGGTCGAGCGGACAGGAAGGGCCCCCGACCCCTAAGCGAACGACCCCTGTCCAGCAGCCTGATAAGACCAACGGGTCTCTGTCATATTTTCAATTTCGATATTCGCACGACGCTGGTGTTGCCCGGATACGGACTGGACCCGTCCAAATTACCCGGTCCCGGAGAGTACCAGCTCGTAATCTGTGCGGGGTACCCGCTACCCCCGTCAATAGTTCACGAGGGTTGTCGTTAATGTGCATTTGACATTTGTGAAATGAGAATCTGGGCAAATGATTCGGATTTATCGCAAATTTGTCGAGCGATTTGTGTAGATTTACATGAGTGCCAAATGCCAAGTAGCCACTTGAGGACGTGAGGATGTGAGGACTTAAGGACATCAACAACGGCCCGGGAGGTCCCAGCTGAGTCCAGCTGAGGCTGAGCAGTCGACAGCAAAGTGGGCCACATACAACATATTTTTGCAACACTTCAAAATGATCTTGAGTAGCGCACGAAACGATGCGAATGCACACACTCGATTCCCGAGTTACATCAAAAGAGTTCATGAAGTGGCAGTCAAGAGCGTTAACTCAACAATAGGTAAGAGAGTATAAGTGAGAGTAAGTAAGGTAGTATGTTGATAGATGTTTGAAAACTTCTTCTTCGTGATTGTAGATCATATTCAAGTGAATCCTTGTTGCTACTCGCAACTACAAACGATTTAAAGGAGCATTTATACCTTAATCATCGATAGATAACTATGAAATTACGTACATAGTTAAAGAACTTTATTCACTAGGTATACGCCAAATTTCAAAAGCAAATCTTACAAACTGCGCATAATAGACGTTTCCATTGATTTTCCGAGAAATGCTTGTGTGCGTGGCTGCATTTGAGTTGCTTAGCATAGCAAATTTGATATATAAATAATTATGATATATATAAGGAAATAAACAACTATATTATGAGGTTATATATGATATATATATCTCTCTCTGTACATATTTGTGCTCTCTCTTTAAACTTGTAAATCTCTGGAACCGTAAGAGCTAAGCATATGAAGTTTGTCATAAACTTTTTAAAAAACTTGAAATATCCACTGGTTATTTCGAATTTGAAATACCTTCTTCTGGATTTGTAAGAAACTAAAAATTATTCAGCAACATATATTTCAATCTTTTCTATCCCAGATCTCTGGCACCATAGCAGCTTAGCACATGAAGTTTGGCATATATGTTCCTAAAGAGTTGAGACAACTAGAGAATACTTCAAATTTGGAATATCTTCATCCAAATACGTAAGAAACTAAAATGTATTCAGCTATATTTGACTACAATTGCTCCTTTTATTAAGAGCGCAAGAGATCGCAGTACTTAACTCTTTTTCACGTGCATCTCTAGGTATAAAAGGGGGGAGGAGGGAGAGAGGTGGTTTCCATCTTCCGTGCGCGACTTTGCGTGTTGTTAAGCAAGCCATAAAAATTTGCAAAAAGCACAACAAACAACAGAAGCAACAACAAACAATGCGCAACGACGCGGCGTTAAACAAAAGCACGCGGAAGGAGGAAGGATGCGAGGAAGGGCAGCAGAGGGTGCCGATGCGGGCGGGGATGCGGGTGGGGGTGCGGGTGTCGCGTCATGCATGAGTGAATCCTTCGTTAGTTGTCCTTTTGGCGAAATACACTTCCAACTTGCAGCTCGCAACTTGCAACGAAGTCGGCGTCAACATTAAAAAAGGCAAGTGCTCATATTCGTGTGCGCGCGAGTGTGGGGGAGTGTGTTGTGTGTGCAGCTTGGTTGACTGACTGTGCTCAGCTACCGTTCTGGCTGCAGTCGAGCGAAGGAGTTGGCTTCCTTGGCTTCCTTGTTGTCGGTTTTGCAATTGTTTAGGTTTCGCTGAATGCGCCATAAAAACGTCAACGGAATTCGCAATCGCAATCACCTTTTGTGTTGTTTGAGTGTTGTTCCTGTTGTTGTTGCTGTTGCTGTTGCTGTTGTTGTTGCAGCAATGCAAACAAATGACAGCAGCAAGGACGTTGCTGACAAAGCCAAACGCGAAAATGTCAGCGCGCAATTCAAGTCCTGCCCGAGGAAAATGGGGAGAAAGAGACAGGAAAAGGGAGGTGGGAGAGAGGGTGTGCGAGAAAGGGGTATGAGGGTGCTGGAAGGTGGAACAGACTTTTAGCCGGAAAGGATTATTTTGCCAAGGGCTGGCGAAGTAAATAAATCAACGAGAATGCACAACAGTTGTGCAGGCATACCGACCTACGCATACTCTATAGCATTCTACAATTAATTTAAGCTCAAGTCTTAAGATTTATAAATGTTTATGTGTTTGAAATGTTCTTGCTACCACTCAATTTCGATATGGCAACCTATTTCTACCGCAACATATTCTATTGTGACCTATTTTTATTGCAACCTATTCTATTGCAACCTATTTCCACTGTAACCTATTCTTTTGCGACCTATTTCTATTGCAACCTATTCTATTGCGACCTATTTCTATTGCAATCTATTTCTATTGCAACCTATTCTATTGCAACCTTAGTTCTACAGCAACCTATTTCAAATGTTCTCTTTTGGTTACAATTTATAAATTTTAAAATTTTCTGAATTGAAAATAAATATAAATAATTTTTCGACATAAAACTACTTGGTTTATATATAAATCATTTGTGGAACAAATATTAAGGGTATATTCCACTTTGCTTGTCATTTCGTCTTTTCAATCTATTTGATTTTCTTCGTTAGGGTATTTCAAAGGGGGTTTTTCTATCACGAAACAACAATTTACCGGTATGGTAAACTCGACTCAACTCAACTTCATTCTGAACTGAACCCAACTCAACGCGCAGTGCAATCACGCAAAGCACACAAAACGGAACATTTAAAAACATGTGTAGGATGACTTCCATATATGCGGTACATGAGTCTATGGAGCATACACGGGATGAACATATGGATGAGAATGCAAGGGTATATAGACTCTCTACAGCAAGACATGCTCAGTTTTGTATATATTATATAGTATTAGAATATTTATTGTAGAATATTTTAGTTTCAATAAACCTATTCCTATAAACAACCTATTCCTATAAACAACCTATTGCTAAAAACAACCTATTCCTATCTTGAATATTTTTCTAGATTATCCTGATTGTGAACCGAAGCAAACCGAAACGAATTGCATTAAAGCGCAACGATATCGTTTTATAAAGCTATCCAGCTATAAACCTTTATCCATCTTCCCCCTTCCCCTGGCCTTGCATGTGATTCAAGAGAGAGTCTCTTTCCCTGGGCCCTTTCCGTTCGTGGCTTCTGCAAGGTGTTGGCCTCTTAGCCTCCCTCCACCAGTCTGCCCCTCCTTCTCCCCATTTCCTTCCTCATTTGTTCGTCTCGTGTTTGACAAATAAAATGCCAAATTATTAACACAAAGTTTTGTTGTTGTTGCCGTTGTTGATTCTCTCATTGTTTTCGTTCCATTCGGTTGCCCTGTGAGCGCTGCCTGCTTGGGGTTAACAGGCGCGCAACCTTTGCCCTCGCCCTTGCTGACGCCCTCGTCACCGCCCACCCCATGCCGAATTACAAGCGGAGCCCAGGGGGAACATGTGTATAGGGTAAAAAATCGCGACATATTGGCAATAAACAGCAGGTGGCGCTGACATTGCCGGCACAGCAGCGCAAAAAACAATGCCAACTTCCTTCTAACTATTCCCCTCTTCCTCTCACTCACTCCTCCTGGTTGCTCTCTCTCTCTCTCTTTCTCATTTGATCTTTTGCCTTGCAGATCCTTCATAAAACACTTGCTCCAGTTTTCTGACCACTTTTTAGTGCAGTTACAGTTTTTGTTTGTTTTTTTCTTGTTTCTTAAAAAAGGAACTGAAAAAACCAGAACTAGATCTTGAGGATTAGGAGCAGTTGAAAGAACAGACAGAGTGAGAGAGGGAGAGAGAGAGATATCTGAGAGGGGGCCATAAACATAAACGCATCACCACCCGCCTCAATTAGTTCGAAATGCGGACGATAATCGAGGAATCTCGCACAAGGACTGCGCCGTGTTGCGTTCTCTTACGTTATCCAGCCGTGTCTGTTTTATGAGGAGCACTGCGAGATGTGATGAGCTGACTTGAGAACTGAGATGAGGCAGCATCAGCACCAGCAGCGGAGCGAGAAAAAAATTCTATGGATTTTTATTGAGGCACATGCAAAAAAGTAGAACACGCCGCACAGCAGGCTGAGCGGGCCTCTAATTGTGCCTTCTGTGCCTCGTCCTGCTCGGCCATTTACGATGCTCTCGTTTTACAGGACTTAGGTAATTTTTAGGCCAATTTTTTGTGAGCTCGCCCACCCCCCGGCCACGTCTCTGGCTGCGACTCCGGCCACGGACTCTGAATGAAGAAAAAATGCAAATTATTACGCAAGTCCTTGTGCTTCCCGGAAACTCGAGCCTTGTTATTGTTGGTTTTTTCCTGTGTTTTTTTCTTTCTTCCCTCCCCCGGCCTCTGTCGCCGTGTTCGCTGTTTATTTGTTTTTTGTTTTCCCTGCACTTTTCCGTACAATTTGTAGGTCAGTTTGTGCAAATCTCTGTAAGATTTATGGCCCGATTCGGGTCCGGCCTGACCTGATCTAGATCTTCAACTCACAAAAATCTAAGCAAATTTTTATGGTTTTTTTTCTTTATATATTTTTTCTTCGAGTTTTTAAAGCGACCTCATAAAACATAACGCTCCGTTTTTCCGCTCTGTTTTTCGCTCTTACGTAATTGATCCGAGAACTTCGTCGCGCTTACCGAGAATCGATCGGTCGCGTTCTTTGTTCGCCTCAGGCGAGAATAGAAAAAAACGATATCGCACAAAAAACAGCACTAAAAATTGGTCAAAAAACTGGAGTAGAATTTTTACAAGACTTATATGACCATCGGTCGACCGACCCAGTGTCCTCAAGAGTGTCCTCATTCTCGCTTTCGCTTTTTTTTCTTTTTTCTCTGCTCTGCTCTCGTTTTTTCTTTTTGTTTTTTTTTTCAGTCACTTTTGTTTCTTGGTTTTTTCTTTTTTTGCATTTTTGTGGTCAGCCCCGGAAAAAAACATGTCAATGGGACGGGAAGCTGTGCTGAGATTATGACATCTTTTTGGGCGTGATAAGCAGCAGAGCAATTGAGAGAGTTTCCGTATAAGATGTGGTTTTCTGAATATGATTTTTGTTCTTCAAAGAGTTATATTTCAGAAATAAAGCACTGTACTTGATTGAAAGTGGAAAGCTGTTTAAAGGATTAAATGTGGAAAATACTTTAGGCTTATGTTCAGTATTATTTTTTCTGAAAAGAACTAATTTTATATTGTGACTGATTAACTCAAAAATACCAACTTTGATTGATTCCAAAAGTGAAGCAAAAAAAAAAAAAAAAGTAAAAAATAATATTTCTTACTTCTCTTACTTCGTATTAGTTTTATTATTAATATACAGATGATATGAATGTAAACTTAAGGTTTTATTGGAAGAAAAGATCCCTTTAAAATTCTCTAAAAGTTTCGTGAAAGTATTTTTAACTGTATGTTTAAATTTCGTATCTTTTTCTTGGGCAGTATTGAAACTCCAGACTGCAGAAGTGAAGTGAACAAAGACTTAAAGATGAAATACGAGTAAAATCATACGTGTATCATTTTAAATAATTTTTCTTTATATTTCCACATGCCATAATAACATGTACTATTTAAATTTAAATATATTTCCTCTGCAGTAAAGTGACTTTTAGCGTTATCTATAAATATCTTTAAAGTATTTCAAAATGGAGAATTTTTTTCTTTTGAGACATTTCTGTATTGTGCCTGCACTCCTTATGTACACAGTGTCTTTAAACACACACACACACACCTTTTTCACTTTCCCTATATCATCATTATTATCATCCCCATTCCCATCCCTATCCCCATCCCTATTCCTATCCCCATCCATCATCATCATTATCGAATTGAGGATTGCGTGATTTAACGCCTGCCTTGGCTGCCATCATTCACATGATCAATTTATGGCCAGCTACGCTTTTCACGCTGTACTTTATGGCACCCATAATGATGTTGTAGTTGTTGTTGTTCCCTTATTATTGTTGTTTTTGTTGTTGTTTTTATTGCGCTTATTAAATGGCTTGTGTTTTAAACGATAACAGTTAATCAAGCATTTTTGGTTAAGTCAATATTTTTTTAGCGGTTTCATGTGCCACACTGTGTGTGAGTCGAGTGTGTGTGTGCCAGTGTGTGTGTGTGTCGCTGTGTGCGTGTTGACCAATAACCAACCACGGTTAACCAGACAAAAGGCCACAAAAATGCCACGAAAATCCCAAACTAAAATGCACACAAACAACAACACGAACGAAAGGGACAGAGCAGGCAGTGTGAGAGAGAGAGAGAGAGCGAGAGAGTGAGCAAGCCCCAACTGGGTTGGAGAGCAGCAACTGCGCAGCGATGGCGCAGCAAATAAATACAAGGCAATTATGCATATGAGTTGACAACTTCCCAGTCAGAAAGGTGGGGCAGGGGCAAGGGCAGGGGCTGGGGGCAGCCACACCACGAGCGGTTGCGGCTGAGCAGGCAGGGAGGGGGGAGGAGGAGGACACTGCTGGAGCTGAGGTGGCCAAAAACACTTGGTAAGTGTCAATAATGGCGCTGAGAACTCTTTAACGAAGCCGAAGCCAACCCCGACCACGCTCATCTCTCTCTCTCTCTCTCTGCAGCTTTCTCGCTTGCACTCTTACTCTGCGGCACTGCTGTTCTCCCTCTCGCTTGCTTTGACACTCTCCCTCTCTCTCACTATATACCTCTCTCTCTCGCTCTCTCTCTCTTTCCCGCACACAGGCTATAAAGTTACGACGACTTTGGCCAAAAATACAAACCAACAAACCGCGTTTTGATTTGCAACCCTTAAAAAGCTCTAAGACAGCCGCCGGAATAACCAGAGAAAAACCAGAAAAGTGGGTGGAAAGTCGGTTTTGATAGCTGCCACTGCCACTGCCACTGCTGCTGCCGAGCTGCCACAGTTGCCGCTGTCAAAGCCAAAGCCAAACTAGTTTTGCGGCAGCCCAACACGGCAGCAGCGGCAGCAACAACTCCGCGAAGGGGGTTGCTTCAAGTGCCACAGGCAGGAGTATGAGCAGGGGGCAGGGGCAGGGGGGTAGGGTTGCTACTGTCGCTGCTTCGGTCCTTCCAAAGACGTCGCGTCGCAGTCGACGTCGCTGTCGCGCGCTCTCCGCTCTGCTGAGCACTTCCAGGCTGTGGCGCGCTCTCAGCGCGGGCTGCCAATAAAAAACAGATACAAAGAAAAGGCAACAAAAAATCGACAAAAAAAAAGAAGGAAAGACTGCACAAAAATAAAGAGTTGTCATGGAGCCACACCGCACAGTGGCGCCCTCTGCCCACGGTGAAGGGGGTTGATGAGCACAGCAAATATTGCAAATGTTTTACGATGAAAAAACAATTTTCAATTTGTATTATTATTATATAGATTATATTTTGTATATTTTAATTAAATACATTGTAATTAAAATTCGTAGAAAGAATTTAAATTGTTCCTCACTTTCTTTGGGCGATTAATGTTAATATATTGAAGCTGATCAAGATCATATATGAAAGATGTTCTCTTTTATTTTTTGTTTAATTTAAAGAACCTTTTGTGAAAAATGTTTGTTATATATTTGTACAGTAAATCATGTATAAAGTCTCTTTGTGAAGTGAATCATGTATAAAGTCTCTTTGTGAATTGAATCATGTATAAAGTCGCTTTGAGGTTAGGTTTATCGTATAGTCTGTTTCAGGTTAGGTTTGTAGTATACATTTCCTTTTGGTGTTAGGTTTAGATATGCTTAGTTTAATCATTAAACAAAAAGCACTTAATATTAAATAATACATTGCAGTTACATTACGACATTATTGTATATTGTATATTATTAACTATAATATGGGGGGTGGGGGTTAAATGTACTGCGACCTTTGTGTGATATTTTACCCCTACTGAGGTTATGGCTCCTTATTCAGTTCAATTAGCTTATTTTAATTGCAGGCTCAACTTAAGTAAAACAAATTTGAGTAAATCTTGTAAACGAAGAAATAAAAACATAAGTATACTATAAAAATATATATTGAATATGTATTTCTTTATAGTATAAATATTGACTTTAACTATTTTTCTCTTTTCGAGTTATATTTAATATATTAAAACTGGAACTTAAGAAATTATATAAAGGAAAAAAAATTTGCAATAATTTATTTATATTATTTATAAATGTTATATAATTAGCATTATAATTATTCTTGGCTATAATTCTATATTCTTTTATAAATATGTTTTCATATAAATATAATATCACTGCTAATTAATAGAACTTTACTCTCTTTCCTCTCACACTTTGTTCCCCCTTACTTAGTTTGCCAGCGACGCCTCTGCCCCATGGGCTGGAGATAAAAAATCATGTTGACTGCAAGTGGCGCTCCATCGAGCACATTCTCAACATGCAGCCCCCTTCGGTCTCCTCCTGGCGCCTACCTTTGCCCAAACATTACTCTCTCTCTCTCTCGCTCACTCACTCTCTCTTGCAAGCCTTTCCTCTCCCCTCTGCCCCAGCGTACAATTGGCTACTGTTTGATGCCCTACACAGTACAGCGCCGGCATTTGGCATCTGGTCAGCGTTGCGTAACAACCGAAGCCGAAACTTCAACGAGTTTTTCCATTTTGAATGCAAAACTTCAAAATGGCCGCCAATTATATGAAATTTGATATTTACCCAGACTGAAATATACAAATCAAACTGGTTCCCTGGTTCCTGTCACTCATATCACAGTGCACATATACCCCTTGTTGTTGCTGTTCCTCTTGCTCTTGTTGTTGTTGTTGTTGCTGTGCCTTACATAGGGCGAAATCGCATTAAGGGCCCATCTCGCTGGGCTTAACGGATTTCAGTTTTAATCTTCATATTGTCTACGCACTTTTCGAGTGCACGCACTCGTAGAGGGTGAAGTGCCCTGCAGTGAGAGCGAGAGGGAGAGAAGGAGAGGCAGAGGGAGAGGGAGAGAGCGGGCCATGGAGTGTGCCCTCCGATATTAGCATCATTATAGCTAACAATGTGATGTATCGCATGACAAAAGCCGAAAGTTAGCTTCCGGCTATAGCAGAGAAACGGGGTAAGGGACAGAGAGAGATGAGAAAGGAGAGTGAGAGAGAGAGAGAGAGAGGAGAAAGGAGAGTGAGTGAGTAAACTATTGTACAATATATATGAAATAGATCTTACTATTTTTACAATCAGTTTTCAACTTTAACTTAACTGAAATTGGGAATTTTATTAAGAAAAGTCAGTATTATTCTTTATTTGTTGCATCTTTTACTGAGTTTTATTTAAACTTTACTAAAATCGGGTATTTTTTTTTTTAGAAGGTTCGGTTTTTTTCTCTCATTTCATTCATTTTTTGATTCAATCTCCAATATTCTGTTTCTTTATATACCTTAAATATTTTTTTATCTAAATAGGGAAATAGGTTTGACCATTTTTTACTGAGTTTTAGTCTAAGCTTTACCCAAATCGGGTATTTTCTTTAAAACTTTCAGTCCTTTTCTTTCTTTTCTTTATTTTTCTATTATCTTCTGCAATATTCTGTCTCTTTATATGTCTAAAATGATATTTTATATACTGTTTTTACTTTTAATTCTTCGAGAACACGTTTTTTAGTTTGCCTTCAATATTAGTTAATAAGTTGAAAATTATATAATAATCAGTTCTTCACTCTTCAATCGCAAAAATCGTATATTTTAGTTTTTTATATTCATTCTTCATTCATATCGAAGTTCATCTATGCATTTCCATTCGAGTCCCTTGTATTCCCTTGCATCGAGGCAACATTTAGTATCCTGTCACTTACTTCAATGCCTTTTTTTCAATGTTTCCTTTATAAATGATGTGTCTCTGATAAAGAAAGAGATTACATATTGCCCGCCATTGTTCAGTTAGCGTTCTTCATGTGCTCTTTAGCTGTTCTTTATGCCTCATGCCCCCAATGACACAAGAGCAGCAGCAACAACAGCGATCATTAGTTGTGCAGTGATCTCAAGGCAGCTGTTAATTGTCGCGGGCTTGTTGCACTCCGATCTTATGCGATCATCAAAAAGCTATAGAAACACACACACACACACACACACACGCACTCACACACTGTCGACTGGCTACAAAATGCAGTTGTTTGTTTATTTTTATTGGAATTTGTAAATAGCACAAAACAAAATACAAAGAAGCCGAGCGAAGACACGTAGAGCACATGGCAGACGTCGCTGCCAGCTGCCAGTTGGCGCGAGGGGGGCGTGGGCCGAGGCAGCGGCTGAGGCAGAGGCAGCGCTGCTCGGTGGCTCAGCCAATGCTTGGCAGCGTGCCACCAATACTAAGGCAGGCATATTACACAAACTTGTGGGCGCAGTTGTCGATGTTGCGGCCAGGCAGGACTCGCCGAGTCCCTACGTGGCGCTGCCTCTGTGAGACACTGTGTTAGTGTGTGTGTGTGTGTGTGTGTGTGTGTGTGTGTCTGTGTGCTGTGGGAGTGTCACCACCAGCTGGCGTGGAAAAAATGCTCATCTTCGAACCCACCACAGCTCTCGCACTCGCCGCTCAAACTCTCCACACAGAGCCACCCCCCAAACAACAGCAACAACAGCCACAGCAGCAGCAAAAAAAAAACACTCATTCAATGGAAAGGCGGTCGCTGCCTCTGTGTGTGTGTGTGTGTGTGTTGGTGTTGGTGTGGAAGTGTGGTGATTTTTATGCGCTCACTCACTTATTCTCACTCACTCACTCACGCTCTCGCGCTCCCTCGCTCACGGGAGAGTCATTCCCATTCATGAAGAGCAACAGTGGCAGAGGCAGTGGCTGTGGCAGTGGCAGAGGCAGCAGTGGCAGCAAAAAAATCCAAAGGCTGCCTCAGTTTTTCTTTCTTTTTCACAACTCGGTGGTTGATCCTGTAGTGACGTCAACGCCAGCGCCAACGTCGGCAGTGGCAGTGGCAGCGCGCGCCAACCAAAACAACAAACCACAATTCACTTACAAGCAACGTTCGCGGTCGCTGCCAGCGTCGACGTCGCTACAGTTTCATTTTTTTTATTTTCATTTTATTCTTTGCTTCGTGTTGGGGAAAAGGTTTCCAGCTTGGAAATGCTCTGCGTGGCAGCGCAGCGCAGCGCACTGAGGCTCTTTAGTGTTGCCTAGTTAGCGGCGGCGTTTGGAGCCCGCGACGCGAGCGAGCGGAGCAGCGCACGTGCTACACTGATCGCCATTGGGGCGGAGTCACGATCGCACTGGAACAGCACAGGGGCGGGGGCAGTGTCGCTCTCTTTGTCTCTCTCTCTCTCTCGCTCTCGCTCTCTGTCTCGCTGTCTTGCTTGGCTATTTATAAACAACCCCCGAGCCAGCGTAGCCACTGATCGTGCCGATAATACGAGTGTGCATGACAAAGAGAGAGAGAGAGTGGGAGAGAGGGAGACGTTGCCCATGGTTGGTTGGCCGCAGCTGCGGCAGCGCCCCCTACCCCCATTTGTTGATGTTTGAGTGCGTGTGCGTGTATGTGTGTGTGTGCATGTTTGTGTGTGTGCGTGTGTGTGTGTATGAGTGTGCTGTGAGGGTTGGACACCGATCAGCTGCTGCTGCTGCTGCTGCTGCTGCCTCTGCCTCGTCACAGTTGCTTGCACTCTCTCATCCACTTGGTCTCCCTCCTTCTACCTTCCTGTCCCCCCTCCCCTGCTCGCCCAGCTGACCGAGCTGACCGAGAAATTCATGTTTTGACATCTTCAATTTATTTATTTTACCGCTTTTTTTCATGTTTATTGTGCGAAGCTCTCGTGGCGATCGTGTGGAAGGCTTTCTGATGTCAATCACACTTGAGTTTGTTTGTGTACGCAGAAAATGAAGGCGAATCTCGAATGAGTTCTCAAGTTCAAATTATGAATACACTCATCTTGTATATAGTCTAAACTGCATTTCATTCATTCAAATATGAATATAGATACCATTAAAGTAAACTAAACTATAACTAAAGTGTATTCAATTCATCAAAAATGCTGTGCATGAGTTCCAACTATCTAGGGAGTTTCGTGATCTTAAGTTGGATTGTTAGCAGGAATGCCAAGAGTAGTTTAAAGTTGAAATATATAAATAAAGATATGCAGATGATCATCACAATATTATTAAATTGAACTACAGTAAAGAGTATTGTAGTTCTCAGCTAAGTGTGAATAGATATAGCAACTGGTTGACAAATGGTTGAGCGGGATTTATTCATTCAAATCATTAATGAAAACACAGTTGGGAATTTTGAGCATTATCAGTGGTATAAGGGTATTAGTATATATACATATTGATGCAGATATGATACAGACATGGATTATACTAGTACTTGTACAATATTAGTTTAAGCATGAATAAAAATAAGGTGAATTGAATTCAACATGAGGATAAGGGCTCCACAGAAGAAACTATTATGTATTTAAATATTTAAAATATTTAAAAAATGATATATTTAAATATATATACTATCTTCATATAGTATAGTCTCATACACATGATTTATATTGTGCTCAATTCACGAACAATAGAAGAGTATATTAATGGCATGGACAAAGACAATATTTGCATCAATTAAGCGAAGAAAATTCCAAAAAAATATTTAAAAATATCTAATATTACATAAATTAAAGATCGGTGTGTAGTAAGAAAATATTTAAATATCTTGGAAATATAATATAATATACAATAAATATATATATAATATAATTCAGCAATATTTAAGTTATGTTTACTTTAATATGTCTGATATATCCCATGTGCAATTCACGATCAATTCAAAAAAGAAGAAAGACATTTATTGTGCTCTTTTTTAGCATTAAATCGAACTAGGTAGAACTTAAATGATCCTCAAATTACCTATAAATCAAGCTAACATATACATATAGACAACCACATATATACAGCACAGCTACACATATTGACATCTTTATATGTTCAGACGCGAATATGTTCAAGAGTTTTCTTAGTTTCGATATTCTACACATGATTCGCGATATATGTCGATTAATTGCCATCGAACTATCGATTGATCGATTCTTAAATTTGCCAGAATTGAAATCCGGTTAAAACGGCACTTAAAAAAGAGAGGCGTGGCCGATGCAAGGCACCTCGGATCTCAGCTTTTATGGCCTCTTGCGGGGCGGCTAATCGCCCAAATATTTGTTGGGCGTGTTGGATAATCCGGGAGATTGACTTTTATAAGTAAAGGATTAGTCCGGTCTGCGGCGCTCGCTCGCTGGCACGATCGACCTGAATGTGGTTTACGGGCCAAGCAGGTAGTCATGGCCAGGCCATGCCCATTGCCGCCGGAGTGGGTGGTTAGGGCTACCTGGTTGTAAATTGATTTTTACCCAAGAAAAAAAACAAATGCGATACAATAAAATGACCATAAAAAAGGGTGGCAGATGTGCAAAAAAAGAGATAGAGACAGGCAGGCGAACGGCATAAAGAAGGCGAGAGAGTGAGAGGAAAAAAACGAGGATGGCACGCAGACAGGCAGGCAGGCAGAGAGGGAGGGAGGTAGAGGAACAGGTATTGCAATTAAATTATAAGGTATTCCACGATCCTTTGGGTCGTGCCCACGCACGACGTGTCCTGCAGAGCGCGCGCGCGCAGCTTCTGTGCTGCCGCTGCGTTGGAGATCAGCGGGTGCTGAATGAGCCACGGGGAAAATGCCGTGGAAAGCGACAGGAGAACGGCTAGAAGGAACACAGGAGCAGGAGCAGGAGCAGGAGAGCACAGGAGCGCTGCGAATTACCGGGAAAAACTCGTCCGTAATCAAAGCCTTGCCGGCCTTGTGTCGCACGCAACTAACCTGTGGCACCTTCGACCGTGTCCTTGTCCTTCTTGCCGTGCTGTTGTTGCTGTTATTATTGTTGTTGCTGTCACAGCGAGCGGGCGCACACGCATTGCCAGCATCCGCGAACGCGTCGACTGCGACTGCAACTGCGACAGCGACAGCGACAGCGACGCTAACGTCGCAGTTTACTGGAAGTGTGCGAGTATTTTCCCAACAACGCAGCAGTGGCAGCCTCTCGCTGCTGCCCCGCCATCTCCCTTTAGCTCTCCCGCGGCATCCCGCCGCCCCGCTGCCCGCTGAGAGGCGCGTTCTCGCGACATTTTGGTTGGCTCGAGCACATCTTGAGTGGCTCCCCCTCTCCCCCCCCTCCCTCCCCTCTCATTGTGGTTGTACCCGTGCCTCCCTTCCCGCGCTTGCTCCGCTTGCACGGCATCTCTGCATTTTGTGTGTCGGTTTGTGTGCAGCGTTTGTGGCCTCGTTTTAACTTGCTCGGTGCTCCGCAATTTTTTGGGCTGCCACGAGTTTGATTTGTCGTCCCGACACACACACAGGAGCGTCCTTTGCAAGGGGGCGGCTAAAATGAGAGATAGATTTACACTTATAATGTACTTTAAACTGCTTAAGGATGTATTTTAGGTCATTTTGTATATATTTAAAATATATTTGTAATTATTATATTTATTTTTGATGTGTATAAAATATATATATATATATAAAATATATTTTTTATTATTATATTTATTTTTGGTGGGTATAAAATATATTTTTAATTATTATATTTATTTAGTATTATTTTACTTGTTTTATCTTTTATTATCATAACATTATCAATTTCTACACAATCTAGATATATTTCATTTGAATATATGCCCAATATATACAATTATAATATATAAAAAAACATAATAATAATAATATAATAAGTTGAACATCTTATTTAAAGAGCATCTATTTTAATCTGTTGCACAATCCAGACTATTTGACTGATTTTTTATATTTCTTTATAATTTAAGTTTATTTTAAAAAATCACATGGTCAACAACATAATATTGTGATAATATCATATTTTTATATCATATTCTTGTCAATACTAGTAAAACTACATTAATTAAATAATAAATAAAAACACTATTTTATATATGTTTCTTCATTTCATTTATAATTAAAATAATAAAATAATTAAAATAAAGAAAAAAAGAGTACTTCGGTAAAAAATATTCGATTTCACAGTGTGATATTAACTAGAACTTCGACTTTGTATTTTATGTACAAAATACCATATAATATCATATTAAAATTTCATAATATGATGTTACACTATTTGTTTCTCCATTCTTTGCATTAATTTAATTACTCGATTATTTCAATATAAAAATCTTAAAAAAGAATTAAAAAATAAAACTGTAACTGTTTTCGCAATTATTTGTATTATGTTCATTTAACATTATATTATTAAGATTTCATTTTTTTTTTTTTTTTTGTATTTTCAATTTCAATTATATCTTTATATATGTATAGGTTATGGAAACCTTTGATTTTATAGCTCGATTATTTTCAGTGTCAATTTGTAGAAGTTTAAGCAAAAAAATCTAAAATCAAAATATTATTTTCTTCTTTGATAAATAAAATATAATAAATAATATTATACAACCTAATTTATAACTCTTAATACTCATCTATTATTTATATATGAATTCAAATAAAGCCCTTAAAAACTTCCGCTTCTTCGAGTCTTACTTAAAAAACAGAAATAAAAACAGTTGAAAACAATCAAAATACAAATGTGAAAATCGAGAAAATAAAGAAGAAAGGAAGAAATTTGAAAATGACTCAAATTTGCCAACCCAAAATTGTCTGCCTACTTTCCTTAACCCTTTCTTGCCCAGCCTCTTGCGCAACGCGTGGGAACTGAAGAGCTGAAGCGGATTAGTGATTGGATTAGCCGCTAATCAGGGGATCAGGCAGGTGATTAAGCCGGCTAAGCTGGCTGATTATCATCAGGCTCGAAGGGATTGCCGAGGCGGCACTTGCGCAATGCCTGCAAGGATGTTGCCCCTTGCGGGCGCACGCCACTGTCTGCTGCACGGTGTGTCCGTGTGTGTGTCTGTGTGTATGTGCCCCACAAAAATGGCGCTATGCGCCTACCTGTGGCTCGTTACTCTGTGCGCTCCCGCTGCTCAACACTGGCACTGGCACTGGCACTGGCACTTTTGCGATAAGGAGGAGCGGAACGGGACCGTGGGGTGCCTCCTACACGCGCGCAGTTGGAACTGTTGCATGCCGCGCTGCCGACTGATGTTGCGTGCGTAAGGAAACAAATTTTCCAGCCAACACTACCGCCCGTTGTGACACTGGGCGAGTGAGGGAGAGAGAGCAACTAAGTGAGTGAGTGGGAGAGAGAGAGCCGAGCTAAGAGCAAGATGAATTATTCCTTTGCAGTGTATTTTCTTTTTTATTCTTTCTCTGTTTTTTCTCTCTCCCTCTCTCTGTTTCTGCATGAGTTTTTCACTGTGTTTTTTCTTCATTTTCCAGCTTGTCTGTGTGTGTGTGTGTGTGTGTGCTGAGAGAGCCAGCCATCGCTCTCTCTCTCTCTCACGGCACATTTTTATTTCGCTTCCAGCGACTTTTTTCCTGCCCCTCTTCGCCTTTTGCTATTCATTTTTTCTGCTGTCGCTGCTGCTTCGTGTTTTTTTCTCATTCTCCTGCCTCGTTTGTCGGTTTGACCGCGCGCCCCTGGCCACAAGTAGCAGGGCAACAACAACAGCAACAACGCACGCCTCTGCCACAGTCGCTGTCGCTGCTTCGACTTCCCTTATTTCTTGCTGTCGCTGCCTCTGCCTCTGCCCGCTGCCTCTGCCCGCTGCTGCTGCTGTTGCTGTTGTTGTTGTTGTTGTTCTTGTTGTTGTTGCTGGGCATGTTTTCTGTGTGCGCGAGTGTGGACCGCAATGGAAAAATGGGAAATTTTTACTGTGGTTGTTGTTGTGGCAATGGTGGTTGCTTGATACCTGCCCCGGTCACTGCTGCACCCTTAGCCCTGGCACACACACACACACACAGACACACGCACACAGGCACAATAGGTAAGCGAACGAGCCAACCAAACCACGCAGCGACGTCCTTAGGCTGCTGCGTGCGTGCGAGCGAGCACGCAGATGGCAAGCAGTGCAGCGCGAGCGAGAGCGACTCTGCAGCAGCGAGACGACGCCGACCGCGGCGACAGAGGCAGCAGGCAGCAGGCAGCAGAGGCGGCAGCGCATTCTACTTTAAATACTGCCAACGATCGCAGTTGAGAAACAGTTCACACAGCGACTTTAACGTGTCGAGAACGCAGCGAGAGAGAGCGAAGCGAGAGCGAGCGAAGCGAGAAGCGCTAAACACAAATTCGCCGCGTTTTTTTCAAAATAAATTTAACTCGAGACATTTTCCGAAATTTATTCGAAAATATAAAACAATTTTTTTGCTCACTGTCGTCGTGTGTGAAGAGCGTTGCAGCGGCATTGCCAGCTTGCCACATAACAAAAACAACAACAACAACAAAAATACTATTTTTTTAAATATTAGTGAAGTGCAAAGATAACAATAAAGAAGAAGAGAGAAGGAGAACACACAAGGATAAGAACGCAAATTTGGATTACGAGCAGCGCACTTCTATTTTTTTGAGCACGTGAGGAGGCAGCACTAGGAGGAGCGAGAATGCATCTGCCCGCTGGCCCCACCATGGTAGCCAATACCAATGCACACTCACAGGTGCTGGCTGCGGCAGCGGCGGCAGCAGCAGCAGCGGCCGCTGTGGCAACCACAAATGTTAGCCAGGGCAACATTAGCACACACTCTGCGGCCAGCAGCACGGGCAGCTCCACGCCGGACAACACGCACAACACCAGCAGCAGTCACAGCAACAACAACACAACTAGCAACAACAGCAACACATCTTCAAGCAACAACAACAACAACACGAGCTCCAGTAGTAATTCGACTGGCAACACGAACCCCAACTCGGCCAAGATGCCCAGTTCGATGACGGACATGTTCGCCAGCCTGCACGAGATGCTGCAGGAATATCACGGCGAATTGGCACAGACCGGCTCGCCGTCGATCCTCTGCAGTGCGCTGCCCAATCATTGGCGCTCGAACAAGTCACTGCCGGGGGCATTCAAGGTGATCGCACTCGATGATGTGCCCGATGGCACTTTGGTGTCGATCAAGTGCGGCAACGATGAGAACTACTGCGGGGAGCTGCGCAACTGCACCACAACGATGAAGAATCAGGTGGCCAAGTTCAATGATCTACGCTTCGTGGGACGCTCCGGGCGGGGCAAGTCCTTTACGCTGACCATCACCATTGCCACGTATCCGGTGCAGATTGCCAGCTACAGCAAGGCCATCAAAGTCACGGTCGACGGGCCGCGGGAGCCAAGAAGTAAGCAAAGTGAGTTTTTTAGTTTCCATTTGCGTTTTTATTTTATCTCCCCCCCTCCCCCAACTCCCTCCCTCCATACACCCTCCACAAGTGATCCTCTCCCCAAGGATTTTCCCGACTTCCCTTTTACATTTTTTGGTTTTCCTTTTGCATTTTTACTGATTTGCCGCCCTCCTCTTTCCCCTTGCAGGCTATGGCTATCCTCATCCCGGCGCCTTCAATCCCTTCATGCTGAACCCCGCGTGGCTCGACGCCGCCTACATGACCTACGGCTATGCGGACTACTTCCGCCACCAGCAGGCCGCAGCAGCTGCAGTGCATCATCCCGCGCTCTCCAAGTCAGCCACCTCGCCCAATGGCAGTGTCAGCGGCGTTGTCTCGCCAGGATCAGCTGCTGCTGCTGCCGCCGCCGCGGCCGCTGCTGCTGCTGCTGGTGTTGGCGCTGCTACTGTACCCGGTTCGGTTGCCGCTGCTGCTGCTGCGGCGGCCGCTGCTGGTGATTATGCGCCACCAGCTGGGCCTGTTGGCGTTGTGCCGCCCGCTTCGATGATGCCCTCGCCGCCAGGCGGTGCTCCAGCAGCTGCCTATGCCATGCCACAGTTCCCGTTCAATCACGTTGCCGCCGCTGCTGCCGCAGCTGCCCATCAGAGCCAAAAGTCCACGCCACATGCCTTCCATCCGTACAACTTTGCAGCGGCCGCCGGTCTGCGGGCACGCAATGCTGCCGCGGCTGCACTGCATCAACAACATGGTGCCGGCGGCACCATTGCTGGCCAAGATGTTGCCCACATGAGCCCCGCCTCGTCGCGCCCCTCCAGCTCATCGCCCACGCCCACGCCCACGCATGTGCTGCTCAAGCTGAACACCTCCATCGAGACGAGCTCCATCCACGAACAGTCCGCCTCGGATGCCGACTCGGACGACGAGCAGATCGATGTGGTGAAGTCCGAGTATGAGCTGGACAAGTCCATCGATTCCACACGCAGCTCGCCCACTCAACAGATCTCGGTGCCGCTGCGTATGCGCTGCGATCTCAAGGCGCCGTCGGCCCTCAAGCCACTGTACCACGAGACATCGCAGGCCACGGTGGCGGCGGCGGTGGTTGCGGCACGTCAGGCATCGCCAGAGACCACATTGCCGGCGGCAACCAAGCTCAAGAGTGCCGCCGTGCAGCAGAAGACGGTGTGGAGGCCATACTGAGCACACACACACAGAGAGAGAGAGAGAGAGAGAGAAAGAGAGGGAGGAGGAGAAACACACACAGAGTGATAGCTGGAATGGATGCAGGATGCAGGAGGCAGGATGCAGGCGCAGAGCGGCAGCAACATTGTGATATAGTCATATAAGTTAGACACGGCACAAAGCACGAGGCAGCAGCAGAAGGAGCAGTGGCAGCAGAAGGAACGGTAGGAGGAGGAGGAGGTGAACAACGGGACTGGGAATGTGCGGCGAGCTCCCTCGAAGTTTTATGCTCGTTTCATAAAATCCTGCGTTGAGTTCGTTACAACATCACGCACAGCACGACAACAGCAACGCCCCGCCCCCCTGAGAAAAGCACCTCCCCCCACCCTCCGCAACAATTTCATCGATCGTTCGCCAAGCAGCGAACGTTAAGGGAAATCTTAAGCCCCCTTCCAACCGAGAGAGAGAGAGAGAGAGAGAGAGAGAGAGAGAGAGAGAGAGAGAGCGAACGAGTTTAGTTCAATTTTATAATTTTATTTTTATTTTAAACCTTTTTTTTTTTCATCCCAAATTTATTTTTATTATTTTAATTTTGATTTTCGATCGTGTCTTCGATAGATTCTAGACTTACCCTTATCCCTAATGATCTTATGCAATCTTGATTTGAATGCCTTCATTCATCGATACCTTCCCGAGTGTTGTACTGTACATAGAGCGATATAGAGATATAGCCGATATACTCAAGCATCTTTTTTTTTTTTGTCGAATAATGCGAATTTAGCTATTGATAATCTTTAAGTTTTTAGTCATGTAAGGCAAACAATTTTTTTGTATAGCTTTAAGTTTTAGCGCGAAAAAATTAACAAACGAATTTCTGAAACCAAATAATAAACAACAACAACAACAACATCAACAAAATACGAATTCAATTTGTGCTTTTTCTTTAAATTTCCCCGATTTGCCGCATTATCTTGAGAAATAACCCCGAACAGTTGAGAATTCCCCAGTTGGGGTTTCTATTAACTGAAAGAGTGATAATTATCGGAACGCCTATCGGAGCATGTTTCGAAATACCTGCACAGCCCACAATCCCCACCGATTATCTCTGAAGTGCGAAGCACTTTGCGGTTAGACCACGATTGGTGACTTGCTGAGGGCCTCGATAAGAAACAAAGGGGGAATTGCCCGAAATTTGAATTTGATTTTGATATAATTGAAGGCAGTTAGACGTGACAACTACACACAATCGTACAGAACTAATTATAACTAACTGTTCTAACTGTTCTACACTGACAGAGAGATAGAGAGAGACAAAAAGAGAGAGAGAGAGAGACACCAAACATACTAAGAGACCGTTCTTTTGCCAAGATTAAGAGCATTTCCTCTTCCATCTCAATTACAAAGGGTGTTTTAGGTGACATTCATGCTTATATACCTCCTTAAATGCCTTCAAACATGTGCCTCAAAAGTCAGTTGCCTTTTGTCTTCGATTCCGTTTTGTCTTTTCGCCTGTCCTTCAATTAGTTACGCCCTTTTTCCGCTCCAAGTGCAACGATTTTGTGTAGTGTCTTCATTTCCAAATTCCCTCCCGAAGTGCTGACATTGTCGCCTGGCGGTCTTCAAGCAACAGTTACTATCTCTCTTCGCTCTATGCCACACTGTCTCACAGTCCCTTTCTCACTGCAAATCGAAGGTCGAATCGATAATGGCAATTAAAACGCATAATTATAGATTATGAGGCCGAGCCGGGGGTGCTAGCAGCTGTGGGCGATCGACTAAGTATGTTATATGTGCCGATCTACTCTATACTCTCTCTCTACCCGGTGGTCCTGCTCGACCAATTGTCGCATTAATTAGCATAACAACCTCAATTTTGGCACTGTGTGAACACGATGTCAAGGCCGACGACTCCCGCAGCACTAAAAATGGGCCCAACCGCAGTGAGAACATTAAAAAATGAGAGACATTTGACATAGTCCCTCAGCCAATAACCTTCGTTGTGGCCGTTGACAGAGACCTAAAGTTGGTTGAGATAGAAAGAGTGACAAGGTTGATTATTTATTTTTCTCTGATACTTCAGCAAGAAAGAGAAGCAAAGCAGGAGAAGGAAGGCAGCAGAAGCAGCACAGATAAGGTATTTATGGTCAACAAGTTATTTTTTTTGTTTTTGTCACAGACCTTTATTTTGATATCTGTAGAATACATTTAAAAAACATTGCTAATTACAGCTTATAAAGTTCTGCCTGGGAACTTTCAATCTATCAATCAAAACTCTCACTATTACAGGCAAACTTTGTATAATATTGTTAGCTCATATTATAAAAATATAACCGACTTAATTGAACTCTGATTAGTTCGGAAAGTAAATTTGACAAACCAAAATATTTGCACAAATAATGAAGTTCTGCTTCTATAAATCAGTTCGTATATATTAACTCTTCTTTCATTATGCCTTTCCTTCTTCAATTAACAGTTTCCTACCTGCTTAAGATTTATAATATTGCATAATATTTTTATATTTATCGACCTCAAATCATATATAACCTCAAATTATAGACCTATTCTTCAACTTCAATAGGTCTACAATTTAGCTTAAATCTCTCTTTCTTATATCTCTCCTTCTTATATCTCTTCTTTCTTATATCTCTCTATGTCTTTCTGCTCTACTCTTATTCTTTTTGAACTAATGCAACATATGGAACTTGTTCACTCGATACGCCGTTGCTAATAAGGCACTCCTAGTTGCAGTACCCGTCGGTACCTGCCCCTATGAGTCAGTAGTCGTACTGCATGTGCCTGTGTGTGTGCCTGTGTGTGTGTGCATCGCTTTTAATCAATGAAAATTTACATTTTCGCAATGTGTTTTACGAGGGTCGTTTGATAAGTCCGTGACTTTTTGTATTTGCCGCGCACCTGCTCTAAATACAACACTGCTCCTGTCAGCAGTTATCGATTAACAGCTGACTGTAAAATTTTGAGAAAGCTGCGTTTCTTAGTTTGCGTTTTATAGGCATTGAAAGCAGACGATCTCGTGAATTTTAACGAAAATGGAAAAAAGTGAATTTCGTGTGCTAATTAAGCATTATTTTTTGCGTAAAAAATCCATCACCGAAACCAAGGAAAGACTTGATAAATATTATGGGGACTCTGCACCATCAATTTCAATGGTTAAGAAATGGTTTACTGAGTTCCGTTGTGGTCGTACCAGTACAAGTGATGCCGAACGTTCAGGTCGCCCAAAAGAGGTCGTCATGCCAGAAATCGTCGACAAAATCCATGGAATGATATTGGATGATCGGAGAATGAAAGTGCGTGAGGTAGCTGAGGCTGTAGGCATCTCAACTGAACGGGTACATCACATTTTACATGAATATTTGGACATGAAAAAGCTTTCCGCGCGATGGGTGCCGCGATTGCTCACACACGACCATAAGCGCAACCGTGTGACCATTTCAAAGGAGTGTTTGGCGATGTTCAACCGCAATCCAAACGAATTTTTGCGCCGTTTCGTTACCGTAGACGAAACATGGATCCACCACACCACACCAGAGACCAAAGAACAATCAAGACAGTGGGTTTCTCCGGGTGAACGTGCACCAAAGAAGGCCAAGGTGGGTCTGTCGGCCAACAAGGTCATGGCCACAGTTTTTTGGGATGCACAAGGTATCATTCACATCGATTACCTTGAAAAGGGTAAAACGATCACCGGCGAATATTATTCAGAGCTTTTGGACAGATTCGATATTGATTTGAAGCAGAAACGACCGCATTTGGCGAAAGAAAAAGTGCTGTTCCATCAGGACAATGCACGGGTGCACACGTGTGTAGTCAGCATGGCAAAATTTCATAAATTGGGCTACGAACTGCTACCCCATCCAGCATATTCTCCAGATTTAGCCCCCTGTGACTATTTTTTGTTTCCAAACATGAAGAAATGGCTCGGCGGTAAGAGATTCGGGTCAAATGAAGAGGTCATCACAGAAACAAACGACTATTTTGAGGGCCTTGAGAAAACCTATTATTTGGAAGGAATAAAAAAATTGGAAAAACGCTGGACTAAATGTATAGAGCTAAAAGGAGATTATGTTGAGAAATAAAACGCTTCTTTGACGAAAAAAATATATTTTATTCAAAAAGTCACGGACTTATCAAACGACCCTCGTACATTTTTCTGCATTTTTTGTTCAGCTTTCACAAGTTTCAGCTCGGATCCGGGTTTGGGTTTGGCTTCCGAGGTTCGAGGTACGAGGTTCTCCGTTGGCAATATTTTCTTTTTGTTGTGCGTTAACATATTTGTTGTTTGCATTTTCTTATTTTGTTGCGTTTGGGGGGAAATGCGTTAACGCGTGGAAAACTATTTGACTATTTAGCAACGCGTGGTTGTTGCTCGGCGACCGCCGCAGCTGAGGTTGACTCTGTGATTGTGTTGCAGGGCAGAAGGCAGGAGGCACCAGGATTGAGGACTGGGGACTGAGCAGCAGGTGGCGGCGATAAGTGGAAAACTGCTAAAGTCAAAAATGCCTACGCACCCACATGCCACACACACACACACACACACACTCGCACATACGGTCAACAGATACAAACGCAGACGCGCAGCAAGCCGCGCGACGCGACGTGCCACAAGAAAAACAACACGAATTCGCGAATGCGAATGTGAATGTGAATGCGAAAGCGAAAAGAAATCAAGTAAAAATATAAAAATGGCCAAAATGCATTGCAATGGAAAATGGTTGGCCAGAAATTACAAAGAGCGCAGCGCATCAGTGAAAATTGGCGAGAGTTTCGGTTAGAGTCGACTGAGGTGCGGCATGTTCTGCACACAGTTCCCCCGTTTCCCTGTTTCCCTTCTCCACTGCCGTCCTCTCTTCCACCTCCCAGCTGTCACTGCCTCTGCCCCCATTCACTGACGCCCACAGGCATACAAATTACAAACGAAATGAGAGAGTTTTCGGCCGCCTGACATTGGAAAATGAATTGCAATCGCCTTTGTTCGCGCTGCTACCCTATCGACAGGTGTAGACCATTCACTACCCTATGCGACAAGTTGTTGGAGATTTTTGAAGGTGTTTAATGTATTAGTACTACGTACTTGCATTACTATTATTAATTGTTATTATTATTCCCGTTCTATAGGAACATCGTAAAGTCTGTTTTTTTTTTTTTTTTTTTTCAGAAGGTACACATATTTAATCATAAGAAGTGTGAATATAAAGAGTGAAATATATTATTAAATTTTTTACGAATGTTTGTTAAAGAATAATGTACTATTCGAAGGGATGGACGTACAGATATAATCAGAACTGAACGAGAAGCTATATAAATCGAGCAATTGCAATAAAATTTAATTCCAATGTGAATCAAATTGAAATCGATTGGGAATTTTTAAATGCATTCAATGAATATTAAACATTTTCTTTTTTTTTTTAGTTTTATTTCATATGTTTATCGAAATGTTGAGACCCTTAAGTAAATGATCACTACCTTTAGAAAACGGTTAACTAAATGGAATAAAAATGAAACTAAACTGATCATTATAAGTAAGAGGAACTATAAATTTCCTTCTTTTTTTCCTGTTATATTTATTTTATTTGCAATGAATTCATAGTATTTTATTTTATTTTATTTTATTTAAATTACTACTTTCTCTTAAATGCAACCCTATGTGGAGCAGAGTATTCAGTCTTCGGCTTTGTGTCTGAAATAATTTTGTTTTAAAATTTTTTGCTCATTTTTGGTTTGATTTTTGCTTAATTTAGCGCTAATGAAATGCGACTGGCGACGCTGATTGCATGCGGCCTAGTCCTGTCCCCTGCTACGGCCAGGCCCGCCCCCCCTGCATCTGCTACCCCTCTGCCTCTGCTGCCCCTGTTGGCCACAATGAAGTGCTTTTGGCCGCATGTCACGCAAGCGAAGTCAATTGTCTGGGCAAGTTTAAAGCTGTCCGGTTTACAATTTAAATGCCAATGTTGGCGATTTGTTACTTGTCACGGCACGAAGGGCCCCATCAGCTGATCAGCCATCAGGGTGGCTGCCGAGTGGGAAGGTCTCCCCTTCCCTCCCCTCCTCTCTCTCTTTCTCATTCTCTCTCTGTATCTGTGTGTGAGTGGGCGTTAATGCGCTTAGTTCGGTTTAGAAAACTCAAGAGTCCCCGGCTAATTAGTCGGTCGGGTCTGTGTAAGAAGACTCAGCGTAATCCGCAATAGCTGAGATTTCCTCTACCTTAGCCGGGTGGGGGAGGGGGCATAGTGAGAGGAGTCGATAGCATATCGATATCGTATCGACATGACTGTGCATCGATTCGATTCGAATCACTCCAATCACTAATCCAGCAAAACAACCTCACAGGCCACAGCTCGCAAGCCACAATAATCTAAGCTCCCCTCCACCCCTAGGCCGCAGCCCCCGCCCCCGCCCTCAACTTGGCTAACAACCCTCTGCACTGGGTCTTGGAGATCCACTTAATTTGCTAAATTAAAGTGCTGCAAAAATATTTCACGCTAATTAAATGACATTCAATTTTGGCACAAGGCACAGCTGAGTGCGGCCCAAGTTGATTTCAAAGTAAGCTACAATATATGGGGGAGGGTATACGGAATAGAGAATACTCTATACTAAGTGAGAGATTTGAAGATAGAACATACGAAATTTGTTTATATATATAACTTATTATATTTGCTCATTCTAAATTAGCCTCAAAGATCGAATCAGTTTAGCCTTGAAGGTTTATTTCTAGTTTTTATTTCTTTTAATTCCCAGCTATGCTCAGCTTGTCTGTTTATCTACATAAAAGGTCAGACCTCTTTTATGAAGGTAGACCTATCAAATTTGCCGGGAGTGTTTTCTGAATATTTATCTATAGGAAAGTGTTATATTTGGATGTATATCTAAACTGTTATTGTGCCGAGATACCTTTATGCTTATACTGGGTATATCAAACGTTATACTTCCTTTAGCTCCACCTCTTTTCCAATTGTTTATGCATTATCGTTATAATCCGAACACAATCTTACTCTCTCTGACGACTTATTAACTGTGTTAACTGCAGAGCTGCCAACTTAATTACGCACTCAGCGTACTCTACTCCGGAATTGTACGTTCCGGCAGTTCCAGGCTTTTAAGATTGACACACAGAAGAGGCAGAAAGAGTGGGTAGCAGAAGCAAGGAGAGAAAGCACAGAAGGAGGAGGAGAAGGAGAGAAGTCGAACTCACCGATTGAACCCTTTTTTGCGATGTCGCTTTGCTCATTGTCAGCTCTGGCTTTTGTCAAACGCTTGATTGACTGACTGATGGACTGACTGATTGAGTGACTGACTGATTGAGTGCACAGTCTCGCCAGCTTCAGCTTCTGCTTCTGCTTCAGCTTTGGGCTTCGCTTGCTGCTGCCCCTTCAACTTGTTTCTGCTTCTGCTTCAGCTTCAGCTCCCCGGCAATCCCCCGATCCCAATTGTCGGAACGGTTGTTGTCCTTGTTGACGCGCGACCGCATTTAATTTTTATTGAATTTATTAAGTGATTAAAATGTTGTCAATATCAACGAGTCAGCATTGTTGTTGTTTGCTTTTGTTTGCCACATTGTCACAACAATGAACAGTTCACTCGCTGCTGCTGCTGCTGCTGCTGCTGTTGTTGCTGGTACTGCGTTGTTGTTGCTGCCCCTGGATGCTGTACTGTCCACTTTAATCCTTGCTGCGGTCGCAAAAAACGCTGCTTTCCCCTCCCGCTGCTCCCCGCCTCCCCTACCACTCTCCGGTCTCACTCTCCCTCTTTATGGCATTGTGTAGAGATCGCTTTTTCAATATTTTCCAACAGCTTTTTGCTGCAAATTTATTAATGCCAAACAATGTGTGTGTGTGTGTGTGTGTGTGTGCGTGTGTGTGTGTGTGAGTGTGACCTTTGTGGTTACTGTGGATTATGCGGTTGGCTCACTTGTTGCAGATTGCAGCGCTCTGCGGCAACTCATTTGCTGCCGCATTCAATTGCTACCTGCGGGAGTCTCCTCTCCTCTCCCCCCTCTCCCCGTCAAGCGGGTCCTGCGACAATTAGGCTGTAAAATCTGCACGTCCTTGGGCTTAATTGCGCATCCCAGCAGAGTTACAACTACACTCACAGTTGTCCACTCGGATCCACACTTGGCCACTGGGCACCACCCTCGACGCGGATAAACACTGCAAGATTTACGAGGTGCGTGACGAGGCGGAAGGCCGAAGAAGGCGAAGACCCAGTTGAGTTCAGTGTGCTCTGGTTAGGTTCAATGAGGAGCAGGGGGGAGGGGCTTCTTTTTGCGAAAGCTTTTCTTGCGGTCAGTCGTCCCTGCAAAGTGTTCTTTGAATAATCTTGGAATTTCTTGGCCTGTCCTTCTCTTGCGGTCTGATTAGCCTAATTAAGCTTGTTAAAGTTCACTTCTCAATAGATCTCTTTAGCTGAGAACCCTTTAAGGTACTACTATATAAAGTAAGGATTTAATTACTTAAAGGGAAACTTGTAGTAAAACAATAGAAATGGGTTTATGTGGACTTTTATGAGATTATAGATATATCTTTAAAATTATTAAAATATGTATGAATAAAATAAACGTTTGATAAATTGTTGCTTACTATCGTATTAAGCTTAATTAATGTTACTGATTTACTGAGTTATCCCATTGCTATCAACTATCGCATGCATAACTACTATCGCTTACATAACAACTATCGCATTTATTCATAAGCAAGCTTTTGGCTTGTCTTGTTCAATGTGAAGCTTCGTATACTTGTTAACTATCGTAAACATATAAACTATCGTATAATTATCAACTATCGCATACTTATCAACTATCGCTTACATACCAACAATTACATATATATCGAGTATAGCATACATATCAACTATCGCATAAATATAAACTATCGAATGCTTATCAACTATGGTATACGTATTAACTATCGTATACCTACCTACTATGGTAAGCTTATCAACCATCGTAATCTTTTAAACTATCGCCATCCATATTAACTATCGCATAGGTATCGAGTATCATCAACATCAACATTAGCGGACATTTCGTATATTGTAAATATATCAACTATCGTATACGTAAAAACTATCGTATACCTCTCAACTATCATATTGAATTTCCAACAAGTGCCATCTTGGCAAGCTGAAAGTAAAGAAAAATTTTCGTATATTTTTTAACTATCGTATACCTATCGTATACCTCTCGTACACCTATCGTATATCTATCGTACACGTATTGTATACCTATCGAATACCTACTGTATACCTATCGTATACCTATCGTATACCTCTTGTATACCTCTTGTATACCTCTTGTATACCTCTTGTATACCTCTTGTATACCTGTCCCACCCATCGTATACCTATCGTACAACTATCGTGCACTCGTAGCTTTCTGCCCACCCTCCACATCTTACTATATGGTATATCAACATAAATCAGCACATGCATTCCCTTCTGCTGTCTCGCAACTCTTGGCCAACTTGACTTGGTTGATAAATTGTTGGCCAATTCGTTGAGATCCTTTGCGCCATTGTGTAACAAACCAATTAGCAATCAAAATGAACTAACACGCTGCTCCCCCATTCCCGCTCCCCCTCACACTCTCTCTCTCCCTCACTGTGTGTGTCTCCGTCCCTGGTGCTTGTAAACTTCTCCCACCTAACACAATTCAGTCATGTCATTTCGGATGTGGAGCAATGCGAACTGTTGACATGTCCTCGGCGAATTATGGCAGAGGTTCTGCCTCCGCTTCCGCCTCTGTCTCTGTCTCTCTCCGCCTCTAACCCTTCCTCCTTGTGCTTCTGCTCTTCCCTTGCCCTCTTCCCCGTCCCAAAGTCAATAGCAACCGAAAAGCGAGCTAACATTTTACGTTAAGAGTTAAATTTTCAGAATTCACAATTCGCAAGATGGCAAAACCCTCGTGGAGGGGGGATGGGGTGCTAGCACAGGGACGTGGCAGGCGATAGCACGAGGTGACAGGGGGCAGGTGGGTACATCATGCCACGGTAGCCATGTTAACAAGCAGAAATCATGACAACGTTGATGGCACTTGATAGCTCCGCACGGTCTGACGACTCCTCTGTCCCAGCGTGCCCCTCTCTCCCCTCTCTCCCTCGCTCCCTCTCTCTCTATCCCTGTCTCTCTAGCTGTCCTGCTGTCCCGCTGTCCCTCTGCTCAGTTCATTAGGAGACGAATGCCGAAAAAACAAAGCCAACGAGAGGCGGAGACCGTAGACCAGAGACGAAGAGAGATTGGCGCAGTTGCAATCTCCATCTCCAGCTCCAGCTCCAGCTCCAGCTCCAGTTGCAGCACCGACTGTGTCCTCACTGATTGCACTTATTAGTGCCATGGCGTAGCCACCTGACCCCTTGCAGCCTTGGCATTAGAGGGTGCTCTCGGGGCTTTGGTGGGCGGGGCTGGTTTAAATGTTGAAGCATTACATTTTTAATTTGATGGATCAACAGAATAAACGAATCGTGAGCGAGGCAACGTCGAGCATTGAGGTAATTGGGAATTGGTTTTGTTTTTGCATTGCAATTGGATGACAGCAGCGGGGGAGCGGGGGGTGCTGGGCTGCAGATTGGTATAGGTAACACAGTCTGGTAAGGGGGTGTCATCGGCAGAGAGGGGGAGTGTATTGGGTTACTCGGTTTGTATTGCTGTTTGGATTTGCAGCTCACAGCTCGAGCTGATTGTCGTCTGTGTGTGTGCGTGTGTGTGTGTGTGTGTGTGTGTGTGTGGGTGTCATATTTGCCGAGATTTTTGCCTGGCAATGCAGTCGAGGTGAATATTGCGGCTTTCTGATATGCATACCCCCAGATGCGACTGCCTCCCTAGAGCCTTCGATTTGAGTTACGTTTCGGCACACGCTGATTGAGTTTGCAGCTTGCAGCAGGTGTTGCAAAGGTGTTCGTTTGCACTACGATAGCAGTTAGTTTGCACAGCTTCTCGGTTATAAATATGTTCAACTTCAAGTTCGTCTAAAAAGTTCGTACCGTGATGCTTTTGCTGATAATACACGAACACTCATGATTGATTTGAAGCTGATTTGGGTTTAAGGTTTATTATTGTATTTAATAATGTATTCAAGTTAGAAAATGCTTATATATATTAGAAAACTTGTAACCCAAAGATGCCTTCTAAATATGAAGGTAACTTATATATAGGTACCATGCCATATAAAAGGTACCTATAAACAGGTGAAGCAAGTAAGTTTAATATACTCGAATTTAATACACTGATTGTACATATTTATATTAAATATTGCATATATTCACATAGTGTTAATTATATTGAACACTTAAAAACATGCTCTCTTTAAATCAAGCATACAATGGGTTTCTTATCGATTGACGGAGGCGGAGGGAGGCGTGGTTAACTTTCGAAACTAAACTAATCTGCGTGCATAAGTCACACATATATTATCACCAAATTTGATGGTTGTATCTCTTCGACTTCGTCAGTTATAAGTGTTCATACGAACAATAAGTATAAATTATCTTTTGTTCAAGAAAATAATCACACTGCGGCTGCCTTTGCCTCTTATCTACAATTTCGTTAGCACAAAGTTAGAATACCTTTCTAAAGGATTCAGTTCTTTTCTCTTTCTATCAAGTGAAGAATCTTAAGACAATAACCAGATATGGATATACTACGTTCTTAAGTTTCTCTGATGTTCTGCACTTGTTGCTCTTCTAACATAGGTTCCCCTGCACTCCCAAGAAATTTTGCCAATTTAAATCGATCGGCAGATGCGTGAAAAATCATCGAATTGCATCTTAAGCTGTCGGCACTGTGGAGTCCATTTCCCATGGCTCCATGGCTGGGGCAGCTTTTGTCTCCTCTCCTATGGGTGCCTCCTTGCCCCTTCGGCCCCCCTTTTGCAGCCCTTTGGCAGGCATTGCAACGTGGCAGCTGCTTTGATGGCCAGTTAAGCCTGGCAGGGCACTTGCTGCTGCTCCCGCTCCTCCCGATGGCCATTAATCATGTCATGTAATGCCGCCATAAATCCAACAACAATTTCAGCCTACCGTCATGGCACGCCCACCCCGCCAACGCCCATCGTGATATGGCGGCTGTGCTGCATTTTATTAAATGGCCAAATGAAAAGTCGCGCTTATTGTCTGCGCCGCGTTGCAGCAATGTGGACAATGGAGCCGCGCCAGAAGAGTCCAGTTAAGAGCAGCAGGAGTTGCCTCGAAGCGTGCAAATGGGCGTGCCGGGCCAGGGGTGGGGCGGGGCAGACTGCATATTTGCGGCGCGCATTAAATTTGGCTGACAACGGCGCATGAAACATGGCCATCAATATGGCCACGTCAATGGAGCTGCCAGCATGTCGCTGTCTGTGCCTGTGTGTGCCTGTGTGTGTGTGCCTGTGTGTGTGTGCATGTGTGTGTGGGTGTGTTTGGCTGTGGGCGTGCATGCAAACGCAATATGGCGACCGCAATGCTACGGCATGCGACGCGGCAGCGCAAAAAAGACAAACGGGGCGAGGCCAGTCGACAGCGTGGACAACGCGGCCATAATGCCACAACAACAATAACAACAACAGTGCCAGCCAAAAATCAATTGAGTGCTAAAACCAGCAACAACAGCAACAACAACAATAGCAACAGCAGCAGCAAGTGCGATTCTCGTTAAGGCATCAGACAGCGAAATAAAAATTGCACGCGGCTTTTCGCGTTTTCCTGCCATTGCTTTCCTTTTGCTTCTGCTTCTGCTGCTGTTGCTGTTGCTTCCTCTTCCTCTTTCGGTTATGTTAAAGTTAAGGTTAAGGTTGTGGTTAAGTTGAGAATTACTTAAGATCAATTACAGGAATGATCTGCTATCACATGTGGGAATGTCTTCAAATTGAGCAGAAAGTCTTGTCTAACTAGAGTTTGTCTTACAATTTAGTGACCTCTATATGACCTATAATGGGAGTAAGTTATTGTTGTTGTATCTTAAATTAATATCATTACATTACAGATAATAAAGTATTGTAGTTTATTTTGAGATTCCATTGAGTTATTTATTATTTCAAGTGAGGTTTGCCATCATAATCGTAGAATTCAATGTGTACTACTATTGGGAGCAGCCGCATAACTGGAACTGATAACTACTAAATTACAGAGAAAACTCCCTTAACGGACACATTTTTCAAAACGAATACCTCTTTTCAGAGGACACTTTTTAAAAGTGGCTACGTTCGTGTACTTTACTGAAAAACTCTGCCGCATTTGAGAGGACACTGGACAAAAGACTTGTTTGACGGATTGTTGAGTGTCCGTTCAAGAGAGGTTTCGTAGTATATGATACTTCAATTTGATATGTAATCGATAAACATTGTTTCTCTTGAACGGACACTTATTTTAGCGGAACATATTCTGTGCCAAGCATTCTTGAGTGTCCGGCCAAGAGAGGTTTCACTGTATCTGATACTTCAATTTGATATGTAATCGATAAACATTGTTTCTCTTGAACGGACACTCATTTTAGCGGAACGTAACCTGTGCCAAGCATTGTAGAGTGTCCGGCCAAGAGAGGTTTCACTGTATCTGATACTTCAATATGATATATAATCGATAAACATTTTTTCTTTTGAATGGACGCTTATTTTAGGGGAACATAACCTGTGTCAATCATTGTTGAGTGTCCGGCCAAGAGAGGTTTCGTATTATATGATACTTAAATTGCATATGAAATCAATACACTTTGTTTCTCTTGAACGGACACACATTTTAGTGAAACATAATCTGTGCCAAGCATTGTAGAGTGTCCGGCCAAGAGAGGTTCTACTATATCTGATATTTAAATTAGTTATTAAATCAATAATTTGCACAGTTTAGAAAAAATAACATTTACCAATGTCTTTAAAATTAATTTCACAAATAATTTAGATTCTTATACGATTAGCTTTACTGAGTAATTTAAAAGAGAATCCTCTACTACTATGATGCAGTTTTACGAGTAAGTGAAAAACCATTAATTTTTTAGCAGAGCACTTTGTTTTGAAATATTCCGCAGATCTTCCCACATGCAAACTCGCATTCATTTTGAAGCTGCGCAGCTTAGTTAATTAATTTCGACTGCATTTGGACGTGTGTGACTTCAGTGCCTGAACTTTGCTGCCACATATGCTCCGCCCTTGCCCCCTTTCCCACATCCTTCTGCCTCTCTCTCTCTCATGGACTTCCAAATAGTGCAACCACAATTCAAACCTCTGCTTGGCTAAAAGCTCTGACGGTCTCAGTGTTGTTTGTTGGCCTGGTCAAAGCAACGCCCTTCCCCTTTCCCCTGCCCCTTCCTCCCGTTGCCCCTTTGCTTTCTCTTGTTGCCCGCTGAGTGACAGGCAACGGCTAATGCACTTTTGCAACCGCAGCAACGTCGGCAACTTGAAGCCTTCAAATAAATTGTCAAAAAATGCAATGCAAACTGAGCACAACAGGGGGGGCAGTAAGTGATGGGAAGAGGGGGGGGGGGGAGACGGGGGTTGGTGCTGTCTCGCGCAACGTAGGTAAAACACAATCGCCATGGCCAGACTGCAGGGCAAACTTTTTATTGCCCACTCGGCGTATGCGCGATGTGAGGCAACGTAGAGGGGGGGGAAGGTCCAAAAAGAAAGCACTGTAACGGCGAATGAATGTCACTGCGAACACGATGCGACATGTGCACTTTATGGCGGCCAAGCGATGGACGCTATTGCCACAAAGCCCATGCCAGGCAGGGGTATGTGCAGGGGGAGGGGAGAGGGGGGTGGGGTCTGGTGAATGGTGTATGGCAACTGCTACGAGCCATGAAGCGACAAAATCAAATTGCGTTGCAACTGATTGCGCATTGGGTGGGCCGAGGGGGGAGGCAGCGCAACGAGGGCAGCAGGTTGCACTGGTCAAGAGGAGGGGTAGGGTGTGGGGGGTAGAGCGCTGCCTGTCAGGCACGGCGGCAGCTGTCACTTGGACAGTTGAACGAGGAGCGCTGCGAGAAAAAGGCACAAAACAAACGAGTGAAATGAAGCAACACTAACAACAAACAACAAGAACAACAGCAGCAGCAGCAGCAGGGGCAGCAGAAGGGGGTAGATGTTGAGGGGGGGGGGAATGGGAACCGGGCTCAGTCAGCGTGCAGTTGCAATTTGGCAGACAAGCACAAATGTTGTTGTTGTCGCTTTCTTTTGCATCCATTTTTTTCTGCGGCCTCTGCGACTTGACAAAAATGCAGTCGCAGTCGCTGTCACCGTCGCAGTCACAGTCGCTGCCGGCAATGGCAGAGCAGTTGGGGGGGTTGGGGGTGAGGAAGTCGAGGTCGACGCTTCGAGTCTGTTACAGACTTTGACTTTGACTCCGGTCAGTCAGCTGGCAAATCAAGCCAAATTATAGCCAAGCAGACAGAGACAAACCCTTCACATTTCACATTTGCTAATTGTCAACCGAACACGCAGCACCGCAGACGACTCAGGCAGGTGATCAGGTCGGAACTCACCTGCCCCAACTACAACTGCAGCTGCTGCTGCTGCGAGGAACGTGTTACAAACTTGTGGCATATGCAAAATTGCGGTAAATAACTTTAAACGGTCAACACACGCGGCGTATGCACAATCTAAAGGCTTATCAGGCTCAGTGTGAAGCCATAAGGCTTAACCCATTGCTGCCGATGTGCTGTGTACAAAAACTGTGACAGTTTTTTGCATTACTTGCATAATGTGATAGAAAGAGAGAGAGAGAGAGAGAGGGAGAAATGAATATGAATATTGTTAATACTTCATTTGCATATTCAAAGCAACAAGAGAGAGAGAGAGAGAGAGAGAGAGAGAAGGTTAGCTTGCACTGCTTCCATATGTTTAAGCTATATAGTGTGTTCGATATTGTTGGTATATTTAAATGCAATTATATTAAACTTTAAATTTATTTACTAAAGTTATAAAACATTTTAAAAACCATTGGAAATATTGATAAACTCTCTGTTCAAGACAATTCCAGCAATTCTTTTTGCTTTAACTGCTTTTATTTCAATTTACATGGGCGGAAGTGGGCGTGTCCAAATTCTGAAACTCATTTATTCTAAGTACAGTAATATGACATATTATAACAAAGTTTTGTAGCTCTAACTCCAATAGTTTATGAGATCTAGGTGCTCATACAGACACTAAATAATAAAAAATTTTAATTCTGAAATCAACTTATTCTAAGTGCAGTCATAAGACATATTATAACAAAGTTTTATAGCCATAACTTAAATAGTTTCTGAGATCTAGATGTTCATACAAACACTAAATAATAAAAAATTGTAATTCTGAAATCAACTTATTCTAAGTGCAGCAATAAGACACATTATAACAAAGCTTTATAGCCATAACTCAAATAGTTTCTGAGATCTAGGTGTTCATACAGACACTGAATAATAAAAAATTTTAATTCTGAAATCAACTTATTCTAAGTGCAATAATAAGACACATTATAGGCAAGTTTACGGACCCTACCTCTGTTACCTTCTGAGATCTGGGTGTTCATACAGACAGTTAATGATATATTTGCCTTGTGCGTTGAAATTGTAATGTTCCTTAAGGTTACCCAACCGCAGAAGTTACTCTAATATCTTTATCTATAAATTGCCATGCCATGCCCACAAACAAGCAGGTGACAACCGTCAATCTGCTGCACTCTATGTCTGCCTGTGAAGCGAGCTTAACTTCCTATTTGGGCTTGGGGAATGGCACTGATTTGACTGTGGCGGCAGCGAGGCTGTTAGGCAGTTAAGCAGTGCCCGCAGGCCCGAGGTCTGATGGTCCATTCGCTCCATTGAGTAATATTAATTATGGGGCTAATGCGTTGCGCTGCGCCTCGTCCGGCCACAAGTTGAGGAGCTGCTTTGCTATTGGCAAATAATAAACAGCTTGGCGCGCGCACACACACACACACACACACAGGCAGGCAAGCACACTCGAACATGTGCAGTCACAAGCAGGCAGGCAGACACGTACACACACTAGACACACACACACACACATACACAGATAGAGAGTGGGAGAGGAACACTCCCACTTGCCCCGCCCACAATGTCACAGTCACAGTCACAGTCAGGCGGGGCAAGCCACAGACAAACTTCACTTGCAGTTGCAGTTTGCAGTTTGCATAGCTGCCGGCTGTGGCTACCCCCCTACCCCCTCGCACTGCCCCCTCCCCCTGCAGGGGCCTGTCAGCTTAGCAGCGCCATTTTACCATTGCGTCCGTCTGCGTGGATTATTTGCGCGAGTGAATATTAAATTTGAACCGCAACCGAACGAGCCGAGCCGAGTCGAGCCGCCAACAACAGCAGCACCAGCAGCAGCAGCAGCAGCAGCAACGTTTTTTTGGCCATAGGCGTGGCAGGAAGGGTAGACGAGGGCGGGGGGAAAGGGTTGGCACTGCTCTCTGGCCTGGCACGCAAGTTAACTTCCGCTCTTGCGGGCAGAGTCAGCGAGCTGCAGAGCGGATTGCGGAGCACGTGTTCGCGTATTGGTTGTAGAGGGAGAGATGGAGAGAGAGGGGGCATTGCATCAGCATAAAGTCCAATTATACAGAGGAAGAGGAAGGGTAAAGGAGGGCAGGGGAAAGGGGGAGCTGTCCATGGTTGCCTCATGTCCGTTTTTGCAATTGTTTTGTTGCTGTTTCTTCTCTCGCAGCTGCTAATGTAGTGGCATTGTTTGGCGGTTACAGATTCCTTTTTTCCTTGCCCTCTTTCATGTAGCATATATGTCTCTCTGTCTGTCTGTCTGTCTGTCTGTCTCTCTGTCTGTCTGTCTGTCTCTTTGTCTGTCTCTCTCTGTGTGTCTGTGTGTGCTTTTGTTTGCTACATTTATGGAATAAATGGAAATGTGTAACTTGTCAAAAGTCAAATGTCGAACGAGGCAGAAAGAAGTTGCTGCTGCAGTTGCTGTTGCTGTTGCTGTTGCTGCTGCAGTTGCTGTTGCAGTTGCTGATGCTATTGCTGTGTTTGCTTTGCGTTTGTTTGCGCACGTTTTGAGCGCAATTTTATTAAAATATGATCAAATTTGTTCAACAAAAAATGGTGAATATATTAAACGAGAATACAATAAGTAACTTTGCAGTTTACCACTATACGTGTATGTACAAGCTAAAGGGCGTGGCAAATTCACTGGCTTTGCAACTGACACTGTGCAGTGCCAGTACTGCCTCAGAAATATATAGCACGGATATAAATTGATTTCCTATTGACGACCCAGCACCTGATTCCTAGTGATGTGCATATATCATATTAATTTATAGGTATATAATAACAACAATATACTCATTCAACATATTTTCTGTGCATTGGAGGAGATTATAAATCTTACACTTAGTACGATTTTCTACTTGAAAAGGATCTGGAAATATAGTATATATGTACATATATACATATTGTTACACTCTTTCCGAACATGCCTTCCAAGATTCAAGTGAATGGCATTTTTTGTTTGGTTGTGAGAGTCATAAAGGTTATAAGTGTTTTGCGAGCTCGGTGATTTTTTGCTAAATTTTGACCAAAAGAACCGTCGCATGAGCATCGCTCAAGAGCTATTGAATGACGTCAACGATGACCCAGATTTACTCAAAAGGGTCATAACTGGTGACGAATCATGGGTATATGGTTATGATATCGCAACCAAAGACCAATCGTCCCAATGGAAAACTCCAGGTGAGTCAAGACCAAAAAAAGCACGCCAAGTTCGATCAAATGTCAAAGTTTTGCTCACTGTCACTCAAAGTCACCTCACTTTTTGAACACACCTCGTATATATATTATAATAACATAATTAAAGAGTTTATTGTTTACATTCATTAAAAAAGTTAAACTAGTATAGGAATGATAAGAATAGTTTGCCAGTTAAATTGTCGAATATATAGAGAGCAAAATAAGGTGTTTCTTTGACAGAAAAGAACATGTTCCTTTTCAGCATTTTCCCTTGAAATTTGCACAAATATTTATAGATTATTATGCAGGCCAATAAGTTAATATGCTGCATTAGGGCGCTGTCCCATTGTGGTCTCCCTTGACATAGATTCCTCATAAATGGCCGCCCTGATGGACCCTGTGCCTGCCCGGCCTGCCTTCCGTCGCCTTGTCTGGTATCGCCTTACGCATTTTAATGATGGCACTCAGCACTCTCGGAAGAGTTTTCCATTTCCCCTTCCCCCCGTGCCTTTCACTTCTCCTTGTTTTTGTTGGTTTGCCTTACATTGGGCAACTGTTTTTGCATCTCGCGTTGAGTGTTTGGTTTGGTTTGCTTTGCTTTGCTTTGGTTGCTTTTTTCCCCTGAGTATGTGTGTGTGTGTGTGTGCGTGTGTGTGCGTGTTTTTGTAACTGTTTTGTTTTCGTCTGCTTTTCGCCGCCATTGTTTGGTTATCTAATGCCAGCCGAAGGGGGCAGTGGCACAGGAGAGGAACGCAACTCATCATAAGTGCGACTTTTGTAGTCCGCTCTGTCTGCATATGCCTGATAATGTTATCCGGCATAGCGTGCCTGTCCTCCCCCCCTGCACTCTACCCCCTCTGCCGTTTGACTGTGTTTGAAGTGGTTGTACGATTTGGATTTTGATTTCAATGGCAACTCAACTGGCCGCCCTGGGAAAATCGCCTTAAACAGTCCATTTCGAAAATGCGAAAAACGCGAAGCGAAGCGACGACGACGACGAGGACGAGGACGAGGAGTGCAACCCCCTGGCACGACAGCAGGGCCAGCTCTGGGCTGGACTGGAACGGGCGGGATGGTATCGCATGCGAGAGATGGCAGAGATGGGAATGGGAATGGGAAGGGGAAGGGAAGCAGTCGCAGCAGACCCATTGGCCATGCACGGGGTGGTTTTTCATTATCATTTGCGCTGCACATAAATTATTTATTGTTAGCGATTTTCCAAAAAAGATAACACAGTAGCCGAGCGAGTGGCAGAGCAGGAGGCAGAGAAGGAGGCAGTGGCAGAGGCAGAGGCAGAGCAGGAGGCAGAGGCTTTTATTTACTTTGGTCGCGAATCCGCCAGGACGACGCTCTGAATGCGGATGCGGATGCGTTTGCTGTCTCTCGTTTGTATGAATGTGTGTTCATGTGAGTGCCGAATTCGAGTACTCAATGTAAGTCAGCTTGTTCATATGTATCCACTCGATGATGCTGATGCCTCCCTCTCCCTCTCTCCTGCTGCGTGTGAGCACCCTAAATCGACACCCCGAAAGCATTTCAGCCCAGTCCGGATATACATAAATATTTATAAGTTTTGCCTTTGCCGCATTATGCGATACCATATAAAAAGCATATTAATATGAATTTTGCGTTTTCAAGTAAATAGCCTGGGGAAATGTACACACACACACACTCACTCACTCACACATACTCTCACTTACACACACACTCTCGCAGAAAGAGCTACAGAGATAGACGATTTATTGTTTACTCTCGACTGAAATGAAATTAATTAAAATGTGGCAACTAAGGCACAGCGCCGCAAGTTGCACAAGCCACACGATTTGTGCACCGGATATGATGTAACCTAGATGCTAGATGGGGCAGTACGCGTATGCGAAGGTCCTGCATGATGTATTGCGAAGCTAAAAATACTCCGTGATGGCAGAGATGAGCGAATCTCTACTTAAATCTCAATTCTTTCTTTAGTATTGCGTCATATTCCATTAGGAACCTATTATTATTATATGTCCTGCTCAGAAGGTAGAAGGTATTAGTTTTTTATTAGTATTATTAGGTAATAGTTGAAGCAATACAGCCAAGTCTGTCTGTCTGTATGTATGAACACTCGGTTCTAAGAAACTGTTAAAGATAGGATTAGCAAAATTGCTGACAATATTTGTGATATATTGTTGCACGCACATAACAGTTGTATTAGCAATTTAATACTTGCCTTCATAAACATATATGATTTTTTTTTTTTTTTTGTATTATTATTATTAAGTGAAGAATCCGTACATCATAATGTTGTATTTTAACATCACAGGGTGAGAAATATTCTTAAGAATTACCAAACACTATATCAAAATAACTGAAGTAGGAACATAAGTGAAAAATTTGTACTGTTATCCAAGTGTCTTGGCAATATAAGTTATTAATCAATATAATATCAACTATAAATCTAATATAAATATTGTATTATCTAAACTCATATGATATAAAGTTATATGTAGTGGTTCAGAATTAAATGTATATATTCAATATTATGTCTCATTTCGATTGGCACTAATAAGTTCAGTTATTTCTAAAATCAAAAGTGGTCTTCATTCAAAAACCTTAATTTCGAGCGATTGTTCCTATGGCAGCTATATGTTATAGTGGTCTAATTCTAATGAAATTTTATATTCACATTATATATATAGAAAAAGTCCGATATAGCAAATTTGGTTACAATATCTCAACAAATAACAAAGATCAGCTGATAGTTTGTATGGCAGCTATACGATACATCGCTTCGATATGACTCGTTGCGACTTATTTATTTTGTATTTATTTTGTTTATTTATTTAACGTCAACTAAGACAGTCGACTTGAAATTAAAATTAGATTATATTATATTTTAAATTAAAATTAGAAATAATTAAAAGGAAAAAAAAGGAAAATAATAAAAGTTTAAGATTTCGATTTTAAAATTAATTTTTAAATTTAGACGCGTGCAGCTATTAGAAGCATGTACGCCAAGTTTTATTAACAGACGGGCACACGGAGACACGGACAGGCGGACACACGGACAGACGGACAATGCTAGTTCGATTCCTTTGCTAATGCTGATTCAGCCTATATACACCCTATGGGATCAAAGCTGTCTTCTAAGGTAAGTTGTAAGCAAAACTAAACCTAATATACCCTCTATACAATATAATAATTCGAAATACTCCAAGCTCCATTTGCTACTGTGTCATTAGCCTTGCCGTGTTGAGGTGCCAAATAATACACAACAACAACAACAACAACAACATCAGCAGCGGCAGCAACAACACTTCACACAACTACAAGAGCAACAGCAACAGAAACAGCAACAGCAATTTGCAACACAATTGTCTGGCCAAACAATGGGCACATCTACGACGAGTGTTTGGGGGCAAGGCGCCTGTCAATATTTCCAATCATCAGGCCTAATGAAAATACTCGCCTCGCTGCGAAACAAAACAGCAACAGAAATAAAACGAAAACGACAACAAGAGGGGGAGGGAGCAGGAGCGGTGGGGGGCAACAAATGGAGAGCAATAATAACAACAAGCAGAACGATAATAAATGAGGAATAAAAAGGCGAAAGCAAAGCGCGCACGCTGCGGCGCAATGGGGCCATAAAATTCTGACAATTTTCTGACAGCAAACATGCCAACACTCAAAAATCGTAGCATACTTTTTAGGGCCGTGCAGCCCAGTGCAGTATGGGTTGTTGCCAAAGGGGGGGGAGGAAGCGATGCAGAGTGGCGGCTTGTTGTTTGGTAGAGTCGTCGCCGGCACTGGAGCTGTAGCTGGAGCTGGAGTTGCGGTGTGGCATGTTAAATATACGTCACAGCTAAAACGAGCACATGTCTAGCGCCAAAAGTTTCAAGGATATAACCAACGCCAGCGCCATGAGGCAACAACAGCAGCAACAACAACAACAACAACAATTGCACACCTTAAGTTGTTGGCAGCGGCGAAAATTAGCCAGTGGCATAAAGGGGCTGCCAGCCCGGGGCAGCATGGCAGCTTGGCAGCCCTTGCTGCTTTCCCCTGCCTGTCTCTGGTCTGGCCTAGTCGGGTCTGGCGAGGTCTGGTCTGGCTCGGTCTGGCCTGGGCTTGGCCTGGTCTAGTCTGTGCTCGGTCTGTGCTCGGTCCGTGCTCATATTTCAAACGTGGGGACTGCGCACACACTGTGGCACGGCGACACTTATTGTTATTAGCACATCGAGCCAAGCGGACCATTGTCCATTGTGTCCTTGCCAGCAGAGTCCTTGCAGAGCTTCTCTGTCTCTCGGTCTCTGTCTGCACCCTTTCTTCCTCATTCTGGCCGGGCTTCTGTTCCTGGTTACCAGAAACGTGTTAACCTTTTGGCGCGCGCACATTTCAAAAGCCAATTACATGCGCTCTTAAGCGTGTAAAGTTTTGTAATATGATTTGTGTTGTCCTTGTCCTTTTCTGCCCGGGGCCACCTGTGCGGCCAAAGCAACCCAGAGAGCGAGAAAGCAGGAGAGCAAGAACAGGGCAGAGAGTGAGAGAGAGTGAGAGAGAGAGCGTACATAATATGGTTAAGTGCAGGGAGAATGTAAAAATAGACCTGCAAATGGCCGCAAGAGGACCTCGTGCTTTGTATTTGGGATCCTTAAGACTAAGCGACATTTTATTTAAGTGAAGAGTTGAGAGAGAGAGAGAGATAAAGTAGGGTAATAGGAAGAGGGAGGAAGAGAGAGGAAAGCAGTAAGATGTTTGAGTTCAAGTGGATCCCTTTTATGCGCTGTAAATCAGTTTCGTTATCAAACTGAAAGTAAGTCTGCTTCTAGGACAGCTTTCTTTCTGCTTGAGTGCGCTCATTAGGTCTGTAAGACTATATATATATATACCTATATACAACTGACATACGCATACACATCCCTATCCATATATAGGCAGTGAAACAAAGCATTAAATTCTGTTTCTAATAAGTAAAATCAACTACACGTAGGTACAAACAAACTCAGCTAATGGCAAGTCAAGTTGTCGAACAGATCACGAAGATATATGCATATACTCTTAGTTTGCTCATTCAACATTCTCTGTTTATAATATATCCTTGCGTAGGTCATATTCAATTTGACCATGCACAATGCAAAACATCTGCAAACTTATTAGAAATGTATATACAGATATATTAATATATATTCTTGATCAGCAATAACAGCCGAGGTGATCTATCTATATAAGATGTTCGACAAGCCAAGGGAGCCTATTTGACTGTCTCTTTTAAGACACAAAATTCAACATGAAACTCTCTGTATTCGCTAGCTTTGGCTACTTGTCCTCACATTTTTTTCCGTAGCCCCTGGCAGACGGGGGCCCTTTGTGTGCCGCGCACCCTGCACATGCCTCGCTACGGGCCTGTATCCATATTCCAGTGAGCCAACTTAGTTGCTACTTTCATGATTGCATTGTTTGAACGGGGGGAGGGGGGCGAGCAGGCGTGGCCATTGCTTTCCCATCGACATAAAGTCTATGTCATATAGTTTTAATTTGGGTTCTCAGTAATATTTCATCGGCACACAGATCGGGTTACAAGCACGCTTCAAACTTTTAGAAATTCGCTTGGCGCTCGCAAAACTTTTCTGTTTCGGTTTTTAAAATTCAAAACGCCCACCAAATAGCAATGGCGTCGAACAGCAATAACAACAACAACAACAACAACAGCAACAACAACAGCAACACCACCACCATGACTCACAAGACTGACACCAACGGCAACAGCAACAGCAACAATAACAGCAACAACCACAACATGGATATCAACGACACTGCCAGTGACAGCAACAACAACTTTATGGACAACAGCAACAGCAACAATACTGATGCCGATAAGAACATCAACAACAACAACAACAGCAACAACAACACAGATGCAGGTGCGGAGAACAGCAACAGCAACTGGAACAATGATCACACTGCCAACATGCCCGGCAGCAACAGCAACAGCAACAGCAACAACATTGACAACTATTTGTCCCGCCGTCGCAGCTATAGAGACTACGTATTCCACCATATGCAGGAGATGCTGACCAGGTTGCCCCTGTCGGCTCCAGCACCAACACCAGCAACACCAGCAACAACAATAACAACACTACGAACACCAGCAACACCAGCAACACCAGGAACAACAACAAGAACATCAACATTAACGCCGATGCTGCTGCCAAGAACTCTGCCGATTCCCAGGCCAATATCGATGCCGATGACAATGCCGATGACGATGCCGATGACAATGACAATGACAACGATGACGACGACAATGACCATGACGATGACGATGACGATGCCGATGCCGATAACGATGACGATGCCGTTGACAGTGCCGATAATAGTACCGCCAGCGCAGCTAGAGCGATATGCACGCGTGCGGGCCGAGAGCGAAGAGGGGAACGGCACGAGATATGGGAACAGTAATCGGCGGAGACTGCTCGACGGCCTGAGGGTGAGAGGCCAGAGCAACAACGAGGGACAGGCCGGGGATGTGGGTAACATTGGCGACAACGATCATGTGGTGGGCATACCCACAGTGGCCCCGCCCAATCACATGGCCCACATGGGCGGCGGGGATGCGGAGATAATGATATTCGCAGTGCCGCATCGGCATCGGGGCGAGGGCGATGGTGCCATCATTAACGTGGCAGAGTTCCGCGAGCAGCAACGCCGCGAGCAACGACAACAGCATCGCTTCGAGTTACGGGAGTCACAGTGGCAGTCGCAGTTGCAGACACAACAACAAGTGATCCAGCCACCGAGACGAGAGACACTTGAGCAGCGACGCGAGCGTAGCGTGCAGCAGATCTTGAGATTGTGCGACTTTATCCAGCAGCAGCTGGCCACAATTGCCGCCCATCTCGATGCCTACGAGCGCAAGCTCACCCAGACCCAGACCGCGCTGCAGTCCCCGCCCTCCCCGGAGCCTGACGGCGATGTCGTGTAGGCCACGTGAGTGTACGTGTTCGTGCGTGCCTGCGTGCATGTGTGTGTGTGTGTGGTGTATCTGTATATATACATCTGCATGTATATAGTATGATATGATATGATATGCTATGCTGTATGCTATATGATATGGTATGATATATGATATGATATGATGGTATGGTATGGTATGGTATGGTATGGTATGGTATGATATGGTATGGTATGATGTGCTCCACTTTGATCCAGTCCAGAACAAGACGTGCACGAAAGCGAACGAGGGAGAAAGAGAAAGAGCGAGAGAGAAAGAGAAAGGCATGGATAAAGCAAGGAAGAGAAAAAGAGAGAGAGAGAAGTAGCGGGAGAGCGAGCTTGGGGCACTGGATCTGCTGCAGTTGGAGCCATCTGTTCTCGCACCAGATTTCGCTAATTTGTTGGCGTCTTTCATTTTGTTTGCAACCTTATCAACAATTTTTTCTTTCAATCCAAAATTGCCTTCGCGTCCACGTGTAATCGTTGTACGCACTCACGAAGCAAGTAAAATGTATGCGCTCCAAGACCTATCCCTGACTATTACTGTGAGTGGGCGAGAGAAAGTGAGCGATAGATTGGGAAAGTATTATCGGTTGCTCTTTGTTAGATTTCAAGATATCGCCACCAAACTCCATACATGATACTATATTAATGATTGTAAGGCGATGTTCAAATTTCATTACAATCGATTGACTATAACATATAGAAATCCAGCAAGAAAGACTTACTTCGGTCTGCCGAAGGTTATAGACTCTTGCTCACCCGATTGTTCCTATACTAGTTATATATAATAGTGCAGAGTTTAATCATATTGTATGTTTTTTATGTCAGCTATAATAATTAACTTTATTATGTAAATTTCTTACTATGAAAATTTTTTTTCCTATGAAAGCTCTGATTGTTCCAATACGATTTATATATGTGAATAGTATTATGTATTTCCAATATTATGTCTCTCAATAAAGTTATTTCTCAAAAATCAAAAGTGCTCTTCATACAAAAACCCTCATTTCGACCGATTATTCCTATGGCAGCTATATGTTAGAGTGGTCTGATTCTAATGAAATTTTATATGCACATTATATATATAGAAAAAGTCAGATACAGTAAGTTTGGTTACAATTTCTTAACAAATAACAAGGATCAGCCGATAGTTTGTATGGCAGGTATACGATACATCGCTTTGATACTGCTCGTTCCTACTTATTTACAGCGTGTAGCTATAAGAAGTATGTTTGCCAAGTTTCATTAAGATGGCTCCGCAATTGAGAGGCTAGTTTGCGTTGCAACAGACGGGCAGACAAACAGACGAACAGACAGACAAACAGACAGACGGACATCACTAGATCGACCTCCCTGTTGATGCTGAGTTATAATATGTGTACTTTATAGAGTCGGAAATGTTTCCTAAGGTGCAAACTCCTGCCCAACATGAATGAACTTCCTTAAGAAAATTCCTTGTCTTTTTAAACAAAAATGTAATTGTCAATTTCTATATTTCGAGGGGTGTATATTGTATACCCTTTATAAGGATTGCACTGCCAATTTCCCTGCAGTTCCTCCATCCCTTGCCCCCCCCTTGCAGTTCGCTTTCGACTTGTTTACCGAGGCGTCGCTCATCCAGACCTTGCACTGCCAGCCAGTAATTGTAAACCCCAATATCGTACACCCACACACCATACACCCCGCCTTCCCCCCTCTACCTTCTCTTTGGAGAAGCCATTGAGCGTTTTGAGCATTTCGTGCAGAATGTTCAAAAATTTCAAGAGTGCTAAAGAAATGACATGCAAATTAGTTTTGTTCGAATGACTGACAAGTTGTAAAAGCGCACGAACGGAAGGGACAGTGAAGGGAAGGGAAGGGAAGTGCCGCGCAAAAGGTAGCAAGGTGGCAGGCATGTGCGAGCGACGGAGAGAGAGAGAGAGTGCGGCGGTGGCACAAACGAAACGGCAGCGCCGAAAAATTTCCAATGAAAGGAAGAAGAGGAAAGGGTTGTGTGAGGATGCCGACGCGTACTGGCTTCGTCTCTGGGCTGCTTAGGGGCCATAAAGCGTTGGCCCTGAGCGCGTTTGCTTTGGCCACACAATGCGAGTGCATAAATAAACAAATTTCTGGCCGCGGCCAACAAGACCAAGAAGAATGAGCGGAAGAAGAACAAGAAGAAGAAGAAGAAGGAGAAGAAGGAGATTTTATGACTTGCGACTCGCTACGGCTCACTCCTTTCAACTCCTTCTATTTGTGAAGGCCCCGAAAGGGTGCAGGACTCGGTGTAGTGTAGTAGCAAATGAATGCAGCCATAAACCTCTGACCGGGTTAGCAAATTGTATTGGCTGACCACTGCACAACTAACTGAATCCTTGCCGGACACTGGGACAGACACTGGGACGGACGGAGTCTTACCTGCGCACTGCCTCGCTTAACCCGCTCGATCGGGCAGATCCTGTCGTGGTGCACGCCCTGCCTCGCCTTGCCACACAGCTGGTGGTGATTTAATTAGCTGCAAATTGAAAGATTTTCACTTGATTTTGTTTACTTGCCACGCCCCCCCTCACATGAGAGAGGCAGTGGGGGGGGAGGGGGAACTGTCCGCCTCTGCTAAATATTTGACAATTTAATTAGTCTAAAATTGGGATTATCTGCGACGTGGTGTGAGTGTGTGTAGTGGGAGTCAGTGAGCGCGTGTGTGTGTGCGCGTGTGTGTGTGTGGGTGTGTGTTTGTGCTGCACGCATTAACTGCGCATTAGGCAGAGAGGCGGAGGGTAAGGGACAGAGGGCAAAGGGTCCACAGCAGCTTGAATCGTATATCGTTTGCAGCAGCTTGTGGTCGCCGTTACCGCATCAGCGATAGCCTCAGATCCTTTGATCCTTTTTGGGGTTAAGGGTTTGTGTTGTGCGACCCCAACAGCGGGGCTGTGTCAGTGCAGGGAGTGGGGAGTGTGGGGGAGGGGGGTGTCGCGCGAACTGCTCGCACTGGCTCGAGCGAGTGTTGGGCAACATTTTTAATTAAAACGCTGCTGCAGCAGCTCATTTGCTCATTGCTCCTCCGTCGTCGTCGTCGTCGACGCTTGGCCTTTGACCTTTGACTTTAGCTCTGCATGGTTTTTTCCACACTCTGATCCGCAACCCGAAACGCCGTGGCCAAATTTTAATTAGCTTAGTTTGGGCCTCAGTCCACGCAGGCAAATCCTTTGACAACAAGCAAACACGAGCACCGCATGTAGCGTCATTATTAACAACACACACTGGCACACACACTCACACACACACACTCCTACACTCTCACATACTTCCTCACATACTGGGTACCCTTCTCCCTAACCATGTGCGGTGGCAATCAAATAAACTTCGAAAGAAACTGCCGCCTTCATTGAGCTTCTGCCTGGACAGCTGTCCAGCTGCCTGTTCCCCTCTACTTCCCCCTCTTCTACATCTCTCCTTCCTCTCTCTTCCCCCTCCCTTCCCTAACCTGCCACCTATTCCTCTGGCTACCAACAATTGCTACAATGCTCTAAAAACAAAATCCAATAATTGAAAATCGGATTTCGACGCATCATGTGACAAGAGTGCATAACTTCGCACACTCTCACCCACACACACACACACATGCACTCACACGCACACACACACCATGCAATATGCATTAGAATAGCAACAAGAGAAACGATTGCGACAACCGTGACAATGTCCAGGCCGAGGCAATGTGACAAAATGCCAACATCCTCATGGCAAACTACTCAAAATTAACAAACAGTAGAAGAAGAAGAAGAAAGAGCTGAGCTACAAAAAGGAACAATTGAAAAACATATAGTACATATGAAACAACAAAAAGATAAACAGAGCGAGCAAACCACGCAACGTTCCTTGGCCATCGAAGTGCAAATACCCTAAGTGATCCTCCACAAAATCCCATTTGGGATTAGCCTAAGCAATGTTAGTCTTATTAGTCGTGGTTAAAGTGATCTGAGCAGTAGTGTAGAAGTTATAGAGAGCTGACAGTAGTGCAGGGAAACCTTTAAAGATACCTTCGAAACCATATTCCAAATATAAAATAGTTTACAAGTTATTTAGAACATATAATGAGCCAAATATCAGAGTATTCTACATTTAAAATACAATATTTATGCGCTCGTTAACAAAAGCGCAGAAGGAGTCGTCTCCGTACCTCCCCCCATAGCTTGGAATGACTTTTTGTATGTATGAACGCTTATATCTCAGAGACTATTAGAGTTAGAGCTACACAATTTGTTGAGAATATTTCTTAATATTGCACGCAGAAAGTTCAAAGATTAGAACTCAGCCACGCCTCTTTCCGCCTACGAAGTGCAATAAAAAGCTAATGGAGAACGTAATCTTAAAGCTAGAACGTTCAGCCTGAGTTCGTTGTTGTTATAAGTAGTTATTTATAAATAACTTATTATTATTATTAATTAATTCTATTACTTAAGTAGTGTAAATATTTCAACTATAGTGAAGAAGAGAAGATTCTTTGTTGGCGGAATTTCAGTGCATTTAACAAGCGACTCAACTGTGCTGAGCTCTGCAAATGCACTATGACTCCTGCTACTCCCCCTCCACGCACAGCCTGCACCCTTTGCTCCCCCCCAATTATTCCCTCGTTGTCGTCGTTGTTGGCGGCGCGTTGCACGTACAACGCAGCGGAAGCGCATGGCATCGCACATCAAACAACAACACGACCAGAAACAACAGCAACAACAACAAACAACAAGCAACAAACAAATTTCAATTCGTTCACGCCGTGCTGCTGTTGTTGTTGCTGCCCCGCCCACAACGAATGTCGAAAAAATTAAGAAGAACAAAATGTGCGGCAAATGGGAGCAAGGCATAAAGAATGCACAAGGACGATAAGCGGCGAGTGCCGTCAAAGATTTTTATCCTTTTTGCATTCAGCATGTTTTCTAAACAACGCAGACTAACAACACGAGCAGCAACAACAGCAACAGCAACAACACGAGCAGCAACAACAATGTTGGCAGTACAAGGCAATATAAACAACACGAAAGCTTCACAGCGCCTGCTGCGACGGCAACAGCGAGTGCAGTTTTTCCTATTGCAATCTAAACCGTAATCCAATAAAATCGACTGCAGGAATCCTGGGCTAGGAATGTGCACCCTGCCTCCATCCGCCTGCCTGCCCCATTGGGCACTCACACCACAGAGAAGACACCGACACACAAAAAGATTTGACAGTTCATTGTGTATGCAAAAGGACGAAAGACAGGATGCAGGATGCAGGACGTGGACTTGGACATAGTCATGGGCAGCACTGCGACACGGGATGTGGCACCCCACACGCAGCTGAAGCAGCAAAAATCGACGCGATGCGATGCGAAGCGATGCGATGCGATGCGACGCGACGGCAACCAAAAACAGTTACCAGAAATCCGTTACAATGCGCCCGGGAAACCCGCGCCAAGCCCCATCACCAAAATGAATAGATAGCCCTCTCCCCCCTGCACTGCCCACCCCACCCAAGTCAATTGGAATAGCAAGGGAGGGGAAGGGGGTAGGGGGTAGAGGGTGTTGCAGCCTGGAACTCAACCCTCAATTCTCGGCCTAAAGTGCTGAAAGGCAAAACGAGCAAATTTCCAGATGCTGCTAGGCACAGAATTGTTGCGAAATTGCTATTTGCACTCAATAACGTACACACACACACACACACACACACACATGCACACAGAGAGAGCACGCACACACGCACACTGGCTGGTTGCATCCACTCACTCCGGTTAAGCCCGCAACCAGAACCGTTCTGGCCACAAGCACTGACCCAACTATATCGGATACCCGCAAAAAAATTTCTATATGAAGTGAGCGCGGTGCCAGAGGGCAAGGGAGGGGGGGTAGTGGGAGTAGGAAGTGCAGGCTGGGTAGTTGGACAATTGCAGCATGTTGCAGAAAACAGAAGCGGCTGCTACTGTGCAAAAAATCCAAACAAAATTTGCGCCATAAAGCAAAAAAAAGAATGTAAGAGAGCAGAGAGAAGAAGATTGAAAGGAACTGCAGGCACCTCGAAGATGCAATACCCTAGCCGAGTCCAGAATAGAGGAGTATGAGCTACCAATCGAAAGATGAAAGATGCTTTAAGCACACGAGTTGCAATGTATATATAGTAAACTGTATTATATACTAAGTATATCATGCTCTACTTCAGATTGCACTACCCTCTGCAGAGGGTATGCAACAAAATTGAACGGCTGACAAAGCGCAATACTTGGCAAAGGCAAAGCACTCTTGCGAAGGAGGAGAAGTAGGGAAGAAGCCTCCAATGCAGTTGAAGTAGACAACGGTAAAAAGCGAAGCAGAGTAGGGCAGAACAAGGTAGTGCAAGGTAGAGGAGGGCAAAACAGGGTAGAGCTGGGTAGAGTAGAGTAGAGCAGGGTAGAGTGGGGTAGAGTAGGGTAGAGTAGGGTGGAGCAGGTTAGAGTAGGGTAGAGCAAGGTAGAGTACGGTAGACCCAAGGGTGGTCAGTGAATTGCCTCAATCGATGTGAGTGAATCTCCACTTGTTGTCGTTGTTGTTGTTTGCACTTTGCACTTTGCTCTGCAGGCAGTTAGACGAAGAAGTGGCGGAGGGAGAAATAGAATTAAAGAAATAGAAAGGCAATGGAGCAGCTGCCCCAACTGATTTGTAGCTTGCAACAATTTCTAAAAAAAACAAGGTACAACGAAGAGCCTTTAAGTCGATTATAGAATGAACGTGCGTTAGCGACAAGACCACTTAACACAGGTATGAATATAAGTTATATATATTTATATATATATATATGTATATAAGCTAAGCTAATAAGTAAATAAACCAATTATAACCAGCATGAAGGGCTACCTTTGGTATGCCGAAGGGTATAAAACCCCTTGCAGGTTTTCTTCAATCTCTTACGATTTTTCCTATATATAGGTGCAGAATTGTAGAACATTGTATAAGTATATATTCGTAAACAGCTATAACTCCAAGCGCTGATTATGGTTATGAAAATCTTCATTTCTGTCTATATAAAAAATTCAAATGAAAAGGAACAGATAAAGTTGTCAAATTTTAATGAAATGAGAGTAAAACAATAATATTTTTATGGTATAACTGTAAGATACCGTTTTTCAGTTAACAATTTTGTACGTTTGGTCCAGAGAAAGCATCATACCAAATTTTGTGTGGCTGGTTATGATATTTGCTGAGATCTATGCGCTCATACGGACAGATGGACATACAGACGGACGTACGGGGTCATAGGAGTCTGCTAAGTCTTCTTCTGCTTCCTATATAAATTAACACAAAGAGAGGCCAACTTGATTACAATAAATAGTAGAATAAATAGGATATTTACATTTAAATTTACAGCACTAACCTAAGTAAACCACAATAGGTTAAATGAAACCCCAAAAAAACAAAGGAAATAAGAAAATATAATTAAAGAATAATGTTGAGTAAACGAACATCAATCTTTCCTTTTTTATATGCAATTATTGATATAATATATGATATATTCTTTCATTATAATCTTGGGAGGAGGTTCCGGGTCTACAAACAATGAAGTGTGGCAAGCTTGATCAATCAACGTAGCTTGTTGCCGCCTCAGCTCGATCGAGCCAAATCGGCAACAGAAATCAGTTCTGGGCAAATCAATTGCTCGGCATGGGGTTCTGCTAAATGCAGAGTCAATCCCAGGGAACAAAAGATCGCTTGTCATTTGGCTGACTATATATGAGGCATAAGCGTGGATGGGCAACGCCTTCTTCCTGCTCCTTCCTGGCCTGGCTTGGCCTTCGTCCCGTTGTGTTGGTCGCGCGCGCACAGCACGCTCTGGGCTCGAATTTATCGGATTTGGAAATTGCACGCGACTAGCGCAGAGTCCACAGGGAGCTGCGTCTGCTGCACCCATTGCCCAAGTCTGCCCGATCCGAGTCGCTCAGCCAGGAGCAGCAGCAGCTTCGCCAGGGCCGAGTGCATTCCAATGAACCGAACATCGTAAAGCCGCAGGCGCACGCAGTGTTCGGCGAAAGTTGTAAACGCATCTCGCACTCTCTCGCTTGCTCACTAGTCCCCTCTCTCTCTCTCCCTCTCTCTCCCTGTAGGTGCATTTGCAATTCGCGTGCGCAGCGCAGCGGGTGAGCTTGTCTTCGGCTCTGCAGGCGAGCCGATGCACAATCAATGCAAATAGAGACAGCGACCAGGAGGAAGGGAGAGAGGGAGAGGTGCAGCTTCTGTGCACGCGCAAGGTACGCGAACTCCCTGACTTATCGACAGTTTTCCATGTCGAGGACACGCAGGACCGCACAGCGGTGGTTCCATTTGCATTAGCACGAAACATGCCCAAGGCCGCCGAGGGATGGACGGAGTCAGCGGGGGTGCGCACTGGGCGTGGCCTGCATGCAGGCGAGGCAAATGCAAACGCGTGCCCAGCAACCTGCGGCGCCACCTAGTGTCGATAACTGCAACTGCGAACCGTAATAATTTCCCTCAACTGAAATGTTCCGCATCTACAAAACTAACACTGATTGCAAATCATTTCGTCCAGGCAACGAACTATTCCAGAACTGTGGAACTAAACACACTTTTCTAGAGTTCACAAAGAAATTTAACTATCAAGAAAGAAAGAAAGAAAGAACTTTAGTTTAGACAGTGTCTCAGTACTGATGCTATTTACTAACCGAACTTGAAATACCTTTCTTACTATATGTCCAATACACACATTATATACTGTCCCTCCCCGAGCACAAACTGTAATTGAAGTACAAATTAAATCTCCAAGGTATTGGAATTATTCAATTGTTTTAAAATCCCTTTTAACCATACCATTTTGAAACGTGTCTTACAGAATCAATGTGAATTATTCCCAATCATTTCTTTACTAAGATCGAGTATTATCCAAAATGAACCAAAGCCAACTAAATTTAGGAACTTATGTATATCTAAAGTTACAGATAGTCCAAGTCCAATCATATTATACTGATCTGAACCATATATAGAATGATAAAAGTATGGTAACCCTAATGGAATCAGAATCAATTTCCAGTGCCGTCTGAACCGGTTCACATTATGTGATATAACTTTTTAAGCTGCTTAAAGCATAACAATTGCCTGGCATGCAAATCACACACATCATTACACACACCATTCCAGCTTCAGCCTCAGCTCCCGCTCCAGTTCCAGTTCCAGTTCCATTTCCAGTTGCTGGGAGCAGTTGGGAAAGGCGTGGCATGGGGGCGAGCGGAAGCACTGAGGATATTAACACATGTTGCCAGCGACGTTAATTGAGTTAGTGTCTCACACGAAAATGGACTAGACCTCTGTGTGTGCGTTTGTGTGTGTGTGTGTGTGTGGGCGGGGGGCGTGTCACACAAATGACCAGCGGCTACAAATGCCACCTCGTTTAGTTCGCATCCGACTCAGGCGATTGCGAAAAAAGATGGCAAGTGAGAGCAAGAGAAAGAGGGAGAGGAAGAGGGAGTGGAATAGAGAGTGACAGAGTGGGAGAGAGAGAGGGAGGCAATGCTCACTGCATCTGCTGCGTTTGCGAATCCTTTGGCCAAAACATAAAAACTCAATTAGACTCATTACACGCCCAATTATGTAATATGAAATAAAGCGCGCAGGTTGCCGATTGCCCTCGACTGGAGGTCACACTCACACACACACACGCACACACCCACACGCATACAGGCCTTGGGGCCTGGCCTCGGCTGAGGAGGAAAGAGGGATGAGTTGTTGCTGTTTCTGGTGGCAACCCGCTCGCAGTTCGGTTTGCTCCGACGATCCTTCATTTTCGCTTTACTCTTCACGGTCCAGTTGAGCCGTAAAATGGCAACTCGTAAATCGTCAAGTGCTTCTGCCCCTGCCTCTGCCCCATGTCCAGTGCCAGCACTGTCTCCACCTCTGTCAGGGATTGTCGTCTAGGTGGAGCTGATGCTCGTTGCGCAGTTGGAGTTGGAGCTGGAGCCGTAGCTGTTGCTGGCATTCATTGTTCTGCTTTGGCTTTTTCGCATTTTATGAGCTCATGGAAGGGGTGGAAAGAGGGGGGGCAGCGGATCCAGGGCGGCAGCAAAGCGAGAGCCTGCCAGCATATAACGGTACTCAACTAAATTGCCAAAGCGTTGAACATTTTTCACCCGATGTGGGCCAATAAATATAACGAAACTACCAAAGTAACTAAACAACAGGACGACACTGGCACGCCAGCAATGTCAGGAGCGCGGGGTATAGGAGGAGGCGTGGGGGGACGAACGGTATGCATGCAGTACAGCTGAGGGAACGTGTACACAACAAGTTGCACAAAAAAAAGGATAGAAAGGAGATCAAACGCTCCAAAGGACATTTGTAATGGGCTCAAAGTTAGTTGCGTATACCCTACAAATGCCGGGCATGTGAGCTCATGATGAAAGATATAGATATAGATAGATATGAAATGTTCTATGTACGCTAACTATAAGATATTTATAGCAATATACATAAATATAGGTATATGTATAGTTAGGAGAGTGTCCGTTCAAGAGAAACTAAGTTGTTTTGAGAAAATCACCACAACGAAGAGCATACACACATGGTTCTTCCAAAGAGGGGTCTGCCTGGAAAGGTGTCCGCCCAAGGGAGGTGTCCGCCTAAGAGAGGTGTCCGCCCAAGAGAGGTGCCCGCCTAAAAAAAATTGTTGTTAAACATAGTAAGGTGTCGCCTAAGAGAGGTGTCCGCACAAGAGAAGAGTCTAGAAAAGTGTTTGCCTAAAAGGGGGTCTGGCTAAGAGAACAACAAAGAAAGGTTTCCTTCGAAGAGTGTCCGCCTTAGAGAGGTGTCCGGTAAGAGTGTTTTCACTATGGTTAATATATTGTATATGATAACAAGGAAAATCTCTATATCTGCCTTCAATACAATCTCTACAAATGAGTTCGCTTGGATGTAGTCCCCAAAATCGTATGATCCCCTCGAGTGTAGGGTATACGAACAACGTAAGCAAGTTGGCTATGCAAAAAAGTCTTTGGATGCTCGACGCGGCTGCTTCTGATGTGACAGACCCGTCGCCCTCCCCCTGCACTTGCACTGCCCACTGTCCAGCCGAAAGAGTCGCAATCGCAGTCCGAGCTACACACACACACACACACCCACACTGGAGCTGGGCATCCACAGCCGCGCCCACACACATTCGGTTAGCCATTTTTTAGTGCGGGTGGCAGTGAGGTCAGGGAGGTGGAGGAGGAGTGCCAACAGCAGGAGAAGGAGGCCAGTTGAGATTGGCCATTCGTTCCGCTGCTGCAGTCGGTGAAACTTTTTTCGGCTTGTTACACGTCGGTCGGTTGGTCTCCACTTTTATGGCCACAGGCGGTATTTATATGCAGACAGAGCGCCGCCCTCAACTATGCAGCAGACTTACCCTTCCACTCACCTACCTCCCCCTCCTCCTCCACCTACCTCCCTGCGTCGGTTCTTTAGTGAGCAGCACTCGAGTTATGTTGGCAATTGAAAGTGGCAACTGTGTCAAGTGTTGCCTACTTGTCGTACATGGCCAGCTCTGACTCGGCCCAGGTTCCGAGCCGTGACTCTGGCTACGGCTCCAGCTTCAGCTCCCTCCCCCTTCCCATCCCCATCCCCGTCTCCCGCCCCGTCTCCATCTGCTGCTTCTTCTCCAACTGCTGTCGCTGCCAGCGATTTAAAAACAGAATTTTTTATTTCCCCTCACAGTGGGTGCAGGCGGGAGGGAGGAGGCGTGGCACAGTAGCCGCCACAGTAGGTTTTTTTTCGTGCTATTTCTCCTTCTTGTTTTCGCTGTATGCTTTCTCTTCCTCTCTCTCTCTCTCCCCTCTCTCTCACCCTCTCTGCTTCTCGCCCGCCTGTTCGTTTTTTCTGCTACGCTGCTCGGCTTTTGCTCTATTTTGTTGCCAAACTTTTTCTCTGGATATGGAAGTGATTTCAATTTATGAACATGCCGCTGTCCACACACCCGCACCAACAGCAGCAACACCTACACCCACACACACACAAACACTCACACACACATACACTCAGTTGGCATTCACACATGGCATTACATTCATCCATCAGCGGCAACGGCAGTGGCCATCTCCTGCTGCCCCTCTCTCTCTCTCTGCAGCCCCAGCGCCTGCTCCTCGTCAGCATCGCCGTCGTCGTCGTCGTCTGTCTGGGCCCAGCACTGGACATGGGACATGCGTTTGGTCTGCTTTTAAAACGAATTTAAATTTTTCTATAATTGCTTCTAGGGGAAATTGCAGTTCTGAGTTCAACTTCCGTAACTTAATGAATTACCAAAAGTGTTTTACTTGCATATAAGCCAAATGCCCTGTGGCTATTTCAGGGCACACACCCGCACACACACACACATCCGCACACATGCACACTGAGTCAGACAGACTCATAAATGAGATTCATCATATACTGGGACAGGCCAAAGCTGAAAGGTGTCGAGTCCACTTGAAGTTCTTAAGTGTTCGATCGTTTTGATTGCAGAAGACTGTGAGCTATATAAAGCTATCATCTAGCAAGGAGCTGAAACTAGGGTTGACTACATATATCTTCGATTTATTAAATATTCTTATGACGACTGAAGCTGAGCTGATTATGTTTATTTTGAAAGTAAATTACATATTTATTAATATTACAATATGACTACCATAATTATACCCTTGCAGAGGGTATATTAGTTTTGCCCAGTATCTTGCAAAGCACTTAAGAAGACATCTCCGACCCTATGAAGTATATGTATATATTCTAAGTCAGCATTAACAGAGGAATCGAACTAGTTCTGTCCGTCTGTCCGTGTGTCCGTCTGTCCATGTGTCCGTCTATCCGTGTGTCCGTCTGTCCGTATGTTGCAACGCAAACTAGTCTCGCAATTTTAAAGCTGTCTTGATAAAACTTGGTATATATGCTTTTCAGCGCTTCACGCTATAAATAAGTCGGAACGAGCCGGATCTGACAGATATATCGTATAGCTGTCATAGAAACTATCGGCCAAGTTTTGTTATTTGACAAGATTTTGCAGCCAAATTTACTATAGCGAACTTTTTCTATATATATAATATGCATATAAAATTTCATTAGAATCGGACCACTATAACATAAAGCTGCCATGGGAATAATCGACCAAAATGCAGATTTTTGTACGAAGATGTTTTCTAATTTTAGAAATAAATTTAGGCCAATCAAAGTGATACATAATATTAAATATACATAATACCACTAAATGCTGCACCTTTATATATAACTAGCATACGAACTATTGATAGATTTAAGAACCTGCTAGGGTTCTATACCCTCGGCATGCCTACGAAGAATTTTTTCCTCATTTTCATAACTTAATTCAAGTAAAAACTTATTTAATGGTTCAACAAGTCCCCAAGTTAAGCACCGCAATTGAGTGTTAATTTCATACACACGCACACACACAGGGGCGTGCAGCTGGCACCTCTGGCTGGGCAGCTTCAAGTGTTACCATGCCACGCCCACTGCTCTGTCTTCCCCGTTTGAACAATATCAAAATAGTTTACCGAAAAGTGGCATTAATTAAATTTTTAATATGGTTAATCCGCAGCAACTGCTGCCACTTAAGTTTTTCAATTAACCCGCCAACGTCTTGGCAACCAACCCCAGTGGGTAGTCCTCTCCCCGCACCCCCTTTATAGCGAGGGTGGTGGTGGTGGTGATATTTTCATATTCATGCAGAATTAAACAACGCGTGCGACAACATAATCAAACACGTCGTGCGAGAAGATACCAGAGAGAGAGGCAGGGGAGAGTGGGAAAGAGGGAGACGGGGGGAAGCTACTCAAAAATGCCTCAAATTACACGAGCCGCTCATATTTGTCGCCCAACTATTAAAACACATGCGGGTGTAGAGGCGCGGGGGACAGGGGAATAGCGCACCTCCTCCCGCACCTCCTTCGCGACGCGTGCCGTCAACGGCATCTCGCGCTGACAGTTGACAACACACACCGCGCAAGGGGCAAGGAGTGAGTGTGAGGGATGCGTGCTGCGACAGGGGTAACGAGTGAGGCAGGGAAGGGGGGGTGGAGGAGATGCTGAGGTACGCTACTCTAGTCGGCACACTTAAGACAAGTCACGAGCCAAAAGTCGCACTTAAGCGCTTTCTAATCTGTGAAGGGGCTGCCGAACGTGGAGCTATATGGATGGGAGGCGGGGGTAGACTGGTGCGGGGCCTGGCGGGGGCTATAAATATTTATGCCTGGGGCGTATTTTTGGCCGGGCGCCTTTCGAACATGTGACAACAAACTGAAATTAAGCCATGCGCATTACTCACGCGCCAATGACTGAGGCAGCTCTCCCTCCCTCCCTCTCTCTACCCTCTCTCTCCCTTCCTGGGTCCAGGTCGGGGGTCATGTGATTTACAGTGAAGTTGCCTCGGCATGAGGAGGCTGTCGATGTGGCAGGCATTTAGCGCGCCTCATAAAAGCATCTCAAGAATGTTGTTAACAAAACAAATAGACGACGGTGTTGCTGTCTGCAGAGAGGGGAACAGTGGAGTGGGAGGAGGTGTAGGGGGGGGCTAAACACTGCTTGTGTGTGGCATTAAGTGATTACTGTGACAGTAGGCGACAGCCAGGCAGGGGGACTAGAGGAGTCTGGAGCGGGTTAAAGACGCCGCCATCAATTGATTAGTGCCTTATTTTAGGCATCACTTGAGGGAGGGAGAGAGATGGAGAGAGAGAGAGGGAGAGAGCGACAGAGAGAGATAGAGACGTGGAAACTCTACTGATAATTGTTGCCTCAGCCAGAAGATATGACGTAATTGAAAGTTTGAATGATGTTTTCGGCATCAACGGGGAGAGAAGTGGGAACAGGGGGAGAGGCGCAGAAGGCAGGCCTCTTTGGGGGAGTCTGCTGTGATAAATCGAGGCTAACTGGGCTAAGTACTTAAGACCCAAAGTAAAACAAGACAACGAGGCGAATGAAAATGAGCTCAAATTGAGACGCCTCTGCCTGTCGTATGATATATGGTATATATACTACTGGGTATAAATGGACTTAGCTGCAGCTGACTCTATTTCCGAAGTTCTTTTCGAGATCTATGAGCTCAATGTAAGCAGCAGGCAAGGGGAATGTATTTACAATATTTTATAATTCCAATATTTAAAATTGTCTTAAAGGGGTAAGTTAACTTTAAAGAAGCTTTCACAGATAATTATATAGTATATATTCTTGTTCAGCATTTACCAGCTAGTCGATTCAGTTTGTTTGTCTGTATGAACGCAGTAAACTCAGCAATGTAATGAGCTAAAGATACCATACTTTTACTTAAGGTTAAGAAATTCCATTTGTAGCATTACTTTACTTTATAGTTCAGATAACACACCTATATCTCAAGCAAATTGATAACTTAGCTGCTCAACTGGTTTATCAAATATAGAAGCATAACAGTCATTTGAAGATTGGTATTTTAACACTCGATTGTAGCTTTAATTGCTTGTCTAAATATAATACTAGTCTAAGAAGAAGGTATGTACTGTATATTGTAAAAATACCTTATTTTTTTAGTATTTTTAGACTGTTCTGTCTCCTGTTTTGATCTATTCAGGAATCAAGCATAATTCCAGACTGAGAAGAAGGTATAATCTGCATATTGTATTTTTATAGCGTTACCCTAAAATAATAAATCAATAAAAATACTAAAAACATACCCAATTTTTAGTATTTTATATTGTTCTCTCTCCTGTTTTAAGCCAGTCAGGAATCAATGGTAATGCCAGAGAGAGAGAAAGGTATATACTGTATGTTGTATTTTTATAGCGCTTTCCTCACATAATAAATCAATAAAAATACCAAAAACATACCTAATTTACAGTATTTTATTAAGTTCTCTCTCTTGTTAGGATCCTTTTAATCTGCCCTAATACACACCTAACAAATTGAGCTAATTTCACACCTGGTGAAGCAATTGTGGCAGGTGGAGGGCAAGGAGAGTGTTGGGCAGGAGGGAGCAGCTTGCAGAAGTGCTATAAAATGGCGACGACTTAATTCACTGGCGACAATGTGAGCCTGCGGCAGGACCTTGACTCCTTTGGGATGCTCACACACATACACACACACACACACATGTGTGTAAGTGAATCAAAAAGTCATTTGTGCGTGTGTTGTCGGCAGTTAGAGGGAGATGGGGGGAGCAGGATGAAGCCTGCTTGGCGAACCAGTTTGTCCGGTCTGCGTCCCCTGCTCCTTCTCCCCTTGCTCCAGGGCAATCGTAATGACAAATGTGCACGCCCACCGCCCACTTTGTCGACTGTGTGCGTGTGCGTTCATGTGTGTGTGTGTGTGTGTGTGTGTGACAAATAGTTTTGCAAGGAGGCGCGTAACCCTTTCAGGACTCACGGATTGTCGCGCCTTTTGTTGCCCCATTATGCGGCCGCCTTGTTGCAGGGTGCGATGACATTTTAGTTTTGTTTTAATGTTCCCCTTCGGCTTTGGCTTTTTATAAGTTTATTACCAACAAGCCAAGTAAATGATGCGACGCAGCCTCGCTCCGGCTGTGCCTGCAACCCTTGCCGTGTGTGCGTGTGTGTGTGTGTGTGTGAGAGTCTATTGCATCGGGCTGCACATGTGCTACCTTCGTCTCCGGCTTTGTGTTGTTTAATTAATTATGTAAACATAACTTTTCGAGAAACCCTTTTAACAACCCCAAAAAACGTTGCCCCCTCCCCTTTCCGTTGCCTTCTTTTTCGTCGCGCATTTATGGAAATTAATTTGCAACTGAAATTGAAACCGAATCCGAATCCGCATCTGAATTTGAATCCTCATCCTCATTCGCACACGAATCCGAGCATGTCCATGTCTATGCCTCAATTGATAAATTAAGAGATTAACAACCGCCGCAGCGTAACCAACTCGGGGCCCACAGCAAATGGCCCAAACCCTTTCCCGGGCTAAATGGGCGTTCATAATGTTTGTGTGTCTTTCGCGCCGAAGGTGACAAGCGTTTTTCCTGTTTTCCCCTTCACCCCCCTCTTCATTTGCCTCTTTCTCTCTTTTTATTTCTCTTTCTCGCTTGTCTTGAGAAGTAAACTCCCCGCAAAAAGACAAACAAGCCCAGCGCGATTGCTGATGTTTTGTTTTTTTGCTTGAGAAGCATTTAAATATTAATCATAATTCATGAAAATTCCAGTAAAAAATATGTTGCACCCTTCTTGTTAGGCAGTAAAGGAAGTCTTCGAACTACTAGAGTAACTGAATAGGTCGCGTAAATAGGTCGTGCAAATAGGTCGTTGCACATTTTGCTTACAAGGAGAAAGAGTATGTTGGGGTTGGTATCCAAAATAAGCAGGGAAGATAAGAGAAATGTACAGAATCAAGTGGTCAATACTTATTCTATATATTATATAAATTGCGATCTTCTTAAATCTTTTGAACCCATTAAGATAAGTAAAAAAGAAACAAAATACTCTTAAAATTTGTCGTATGCTAAATAAATATGTTTTTATTTTAAATAAATATCATATTAAGTATTATATTTTATATACATTTATACATATTGGTCAATTATAAGTAATCTATTTTAACTATGGAAATTCTTTTCATGAGTTACAAGTTCTGCATCAACCAACTAGAAAATGTTGAAACTATTCAGTTTAGAGACATTCTGAGTTTCCCACACTCCCTGTCTGTGATATGGAGAATCAGAGAAGTTGCTATAAAACAATATTCTACTTACATCATCTCAATCGCAATCTCAATTCTGCACGCTTTGTTTTCTCCTCGCACTGATTGTCTCATCTCGTCTCGCCTCGTGTGCTCACTCCCTGACCTTTTTTTCGGGCTGTCAGGAGCATTGTGCTGCGTTTTATTATATCGTTCAGATTTCATTATACGTAATACTTAATGCTTAATTTTTCAGTACAACATCAACACCCTGTACGACAACTTGTGAACATGACAAAGCAATTGAGGACGCGCCGCGCTGCGCTTTGAGGGTAGAAAATTGCGCCCTCCCCTCCCCTGCTTACCCATCTGTAGCTCTGACTCTCCATCTGCTACCTCATCCCCTGTGTTAACGGGGTGGTGCGGCGGGCATTGATTATTAAATGTTTGAAGTGAACCAAACCGAACCGAACCGAACCGAACCCTTTCGGACTCATCGTCTTTGACTCATAATTTGCTCTGTGTGCGTCAAATTTATTGAAGTTAATATTTGTCGCAAAGGGAAAGGGAGGGGGATAGGGGTGGGGGAAGGGGCACAGCACGGTAGGCGAGAGGGAGGCTGGAAAAAAGCAGAAAATTATATGAGATATATATGAATTACCGCAAAAAAGGGTGCAAGGTCCTTTTTTACTCACTCTCGCTCTCTCTTTCCCTCTTGCTCTCTTGTGGTAAGCTGGTGAATTTGCAGCAAGCATAAATCATGCAACATATTGCATTATCATTCAGCCAGGACAGAGCGGCGCGTGATTTGTCCTGCCTGCTAATGGCAATGGTAAACGGCGTGAAAGGGGAAAGGGAAGGAGGTAGGAGGAAGGGGGAGTGAAACAGCAACGGGTTAATGTCTTTTTGGGTGGGCGGAAGGGCGCATGGCCGAGTAACATTATAGGGAAGTGGCAAGAGGAAATAGGGAAGTGGAAGGAGGAGAGAGGAAAGTAGAAAGAGGCAAGCGAGTCGCATTGCCCCGTCGGGTTGGACTGGGCTGGGTTGTCCAGGGTTGTCCTGCGTTGCTCAATTGATTCATGCAACAATGGAAATGTATCTCAAGGTCGAGCATTTGCATAAAGGATTTTTCGGGAAACGCATGTCCGCAACATTGCGTCGTCGCAGGACATTTTACGATGCCTTTTTGCCCCGTTTCGCCGTCGGTTTTATGATGCAATCCGAGAAAGGAGAGCGCATCTCACACTGAAATACCTTTCACATTTACCAATTTCACCCGCTGCGTGGCATCGCCTTTGCCTTCGCCGGAACTGCATTCAGATCGGGATAGGGCTAGGTAACTAGTGCGCGAACGGGGCATTATATAAAGTTGCGCATATCTTGAGCATAATGAGCGAGCAGCGAGCGGGTTTTATCGCGCACTCTCTCCCACTCACACTCCGCCGTACTCTCTTGCTCTCTTTACCCGCTCTCACTCTCTCCCATTCTCTGACAGTCTAATGACAATTTTTCTGCCGAAATCTTGTCATACCTTCGCTTAACTCCTCGCGCAGCCCTTGTCCTTTGTCCGCTTTCCTCTGTCCTCTGTCTATGCAAATGTGCAAACGCTGCGCCATTGTTTGCCCAGTTCGGAAATGTAAATATTGGTTATTAGGCCAGTCTACACTCTCTCTCGCTCTCTCGCACTCTCTCTGTGTCTCTCTGTATGTGTGTGTCTCTCTCTTTCTGTTTGTGTATTGTGCTTTAGGCCTTGTTCACATCTCATTTCCCGTCGCTGGCCTCGATGTCCTTTTGTCGCAATGTTATACAAACATGCGTCAATCGGTTGAGCTCCGGTTTCACGTGCCTCATGCCTCATGCCTCAAGCCGCATGCCCGCGCTCTATTGACATGTCGCCCCGTCCGCGGACGCGGTTGCCTTTTCTCCTCTTGTTGTCCTCCGCGTCTTTTATGTGCCATCGTAAAACTTTTGTGGCTAGTGGGCAATCTTGGCCGCTCACAGGACACTGGACACAGCACGAGGGACAAAGGCGACCAGGGACAGGGCTGGACATTTGGCTAACTATGTGCTTCGCAGAAATCTGGTAATCAATTTGCCCTTAAATAATATAGCAGCGATTTCCAACATATAATCAGAATGTAAATTATTATTGGGTTACTCAGCTCCTTTTCGATTGGAGCTGAAAGTTGGAGAAACACATGAAAATATAAATGGATAATAAATCATGCGAGATAAACAGATTCGTAATGACTATAAGACTACATGTGTATATATAGTACAATACATATTAGAGTCCAGCATGAATGAAATCAATTAGGGGAAAAAATAATGTACGGTACAATACTGTACTCACTTTGTACTACTCGTATTTTCATTATTTACTTATTTATTTAATTATTTAACGCCAACTAATTTTTAGAACGTTATATTTTTTAAATTAAAATTAGAAATATAAAAAAGAAAATAACAAAAGTATACGATTTCGATTCTAAATTAAATTTGATAATAAATCAAAAATTTAATATTAATTAAAAATATATATTTTTAAATTTAGGCTGGGGATAATAAAACAAGATTTCCCGATCCAATCCAAAGGATTGGGGAAACCCCAGTAAAACCCAATCAGATCGGCAGATTAGTATTAGTTGTTAGGATGTAGATTTAATTGATTAAGGACAGACAGTTTAACAGAGTAAAGGGAGGACTCGGAGTTGAAAACTCTGGACAGTCTGTTGTAGTCAGCACAGAGAACTCGGAAAGGGTCAAGCAAGCTGTAGTTAGTATTACAAAAGGCCAAGGATAGTGGCATAAAATTACGAGTAACTTACTTACTTACTGTACAATAATTCATATATTGTAAACTTTGCACTTATTCTATATTTGTTTTACAGCCGATCATAGCAAAGGCTATTGACCTATGTACCACACATCTCTTTAATCATCATTCACTGTACAGTAATGTGACTGTCCTTAAAGTACTATACTCAAAAAAAAAATGTACTCACTATCAAATGAATGAGTACAGCAATTCATAAACAGAACATTCACTTTTTCATACTGTAAGTAAGCAGACCAAGAAGTGTACTCAATCAATTACTTGCCGTTTTAAATGCATTCATGCAGGACTCTAATACACATCAAATTTGCGAATCGTGCTTTATTAAATCAAAACTGTTTCTTTAGAGAGTTCTGTTGTGATTTTAATGTACTCAAACTGTTTATAAGGAACCAACTGGAACTAGTCAGATCGTAGCCAAGAGTTAGAGTTCCATTCGAACCAATGTAGAGAACCGTAAGCCGAATCCGTTGAGTGGTTCGGATAGTTCCAGGATAATATGATCAACGATTCTTGTGTGCGCAAAGCTGCGCCGAATAAATATTAAACAAGAGTGAAAGATTACTTTGGGTATATGCCGAAGATTGTATACCCCATGTCGATTGCATACTATATAATCTTCAGTTTAGATCTTATACATGTATATGTATATGTATCATGTATGTATGTTTATATGTATGTATATGTATGTATGCTGTTTATATACTTTACCCACACTCATTTCAGATTTTGGGGAATTGTTGATGGATTATATTGATGCAATTTCGACTGCTTATTGTAGACATACAAATAAGTATAATATATGTATAGATATATTGATCGTTTAAATCAGCAAACTATATACATGTACTTATATTTATATTGTACTTATATTTATATTATGTAAAGATATATTGATTTTTCTGATCCACATATATTAAGCATGTGTACCATTCTTCATCAGAGCTAAGGAATGAATTAAGATATTTGCAGAGACAAGTCCAAGGCTGGTTAAGTCTATTGCCAATTGAAATGTTTATAAGTCATATTTAATTTTAATTTTTATATATATAAATATAATTAATAATAATGTTATTCAATTCAATTTCTTTTAATGTTACTCTAAACTTACTTTACTTGTAAATAATAATTTGAGTTTCAAGTCGAATATCCTAAATGACGTTAATTAAATACAATAGATCAAGAATATATATGCTATATGTATATACTTCATATGGGCACCTGGTGTGTGTTGCCAGTCGTGAATACCCCCTTGGCAAGGGTATAAAAATGTACAAATTTATTTGGCACGCTTTTCTCTCTTTTGCGCATTTTTAATTCACGTGAGAAGCTGAAACGGAAACGACGAAAATGCGAAAATGGGTGAAGCGGGCAAACGCGGGTGGCAGATTTGTTGTTGCCAAAGGGAATTGCAAATATTCTAAATTGCATTTTTGGCCTAAGCGCGCACACACACACACACTTCTACACATACACACACAGACACACTAATACTGGCGCACCGTCATGTGCTGAGTGAAAGGATTTAAAAACAAAAATGTGTGAAGCTTAAACAAAAATCAAAACAAAATGCGAACAGCACGAAATACAAGTGCCGAGTGTGTCTGAGTGTGTGTGTGTGAGTGTGTGTGTGTGTGTGCCTTTTATTTTGCTGTTTATTTATTTTGGCAGACACGCGAGTTTATTTTTATGGTTTTAAAATGATTTTTAACCCTGCCAGCGGGCTGCGCGCACGCCCCTGTCTGCCGCTGGCCCTGCCCCTGTGCCCCTGCAGCAGCAGCAACATTCATCTGCCTCCTCCGCGTGCGCCCATTATGGGGCACAGGCACAGGCACAGGCAGTGGCAGTCGCCTCCTCAGCTCAGACTGTGTGCAGTGCTTAACCGGAAACGGATGCGAATTGCATGCGTCACGTGACACACGAGCGCATGTCGACGGCGTCGGCGTCAGCGTCAGCGTCGGCAGTTGTTGTTGCAGAGCGTTAAGCTTTTAGCGGCTACACTGGCACACGATGTGCTAGTCCTGCCCCGCCCCACTTGCCTACTCCACCTGCATGCTGCATACGGCATGCTGCATTCCACACGGGGCCACATGGGCCGGGGGGATGGTGGGGTGCCTCCTTTCAACATCAGCAGGCGATGCATTTTTATTTACTTTTCTGTTTTCTGTCAAATGGCAAACTTCACAACACGTTCGCATTTTAGTATTGATTATGCAGTTTGTTGTTGCAAATCTCTGCTGCAGCACCAACAACAACGACAACAACAACAACAACAGCAACAAGGACAATGGCTGCAGCAGCAACAGTAGCAGCAGCACCAACAACATCAACTGTAAACTCAATAAATCTAAATTGCGCACAAAAATAATTGAATCACTAAACCATGAACGGCAAAAAGTAGCGCACGACCCCTTGCACCCCCCTTGTCCTCGTGCCACGCCTTCTGCCTCCTGCAACGTTATTTTCAATGAAATTTTTATGCTGCCTCCACATATGTACGTATAGTATATTTATACCCATCGACCATTGAAAATTGTAGATATTCATCGTCAGCATCAATAGTTGAGTCGATTTGGTCATTTCCGTCTGTATGAACACGCTGATCTCAGCAGATATAGGGTCTACAGACACCAAATTTGGCATGCAGCTCTCTGTTTACATGTTTTAAAATATGCTTCATTCAAATTTCAGATGCCACGCCTACCACCTGCGCAAATCGATAAATATGATTATCGATTAATTTGTTAGAGAAGTTCTGAAGCTGCAACTGCCTGCTTTGGCATAGGATGTGCTGGCTATAAGCTGAATATATGCTATCAATTTGAATTCATTTGAACTATGAATATAGAAGTGAATGAAGAATGAATATGCATAGGTACTGCTAGAAAAGGGTATCTCACTGTCGACTCAACTGCAGTTTTCTCTGCTTGTTTTATATACTACGCTTTCGCTTTTTTCTATTTTAGCTTTGCATTTTCGGGCTTTGCATTTTTATTGCGTCTAAATATGTTCTGCAGATTTTGGGCAGATTTTCACAGGTCGCTGGGCTGCTTTGTGTCATTCATTTGGGGCTTACTGTGCCGCTGCTAGGGGCAGCTGGGCAAAATTGATAGATTAATTGAATATAGCTAATATTGCAATGCTGCAATAAATGAATACTACCTTATATGTTAGAATATATAGCTAAACCTATGCATAGAATGTAGTTAATTGAGTTGAGTACGTAGTATAAGGGGAGTTAGAGGATATAGAGAGAGGTTCATAATGTGAAAGAGAATGTTTTTGATTACTTTTGATTAATGAGTACCTTCAATACTTGGCAAAGATTGTTGAGTATATGACCATCTAGTAACCCAACAGGGTATCCCCCAGTCGTCACTTTATACACACTTTCAGTACGAGTTATTTATGCATATTAGAGCCACCGAGATATTCCAAGTAATCACCATTGTACAATACATTTCCACTGTGTTTCACAGCAATTACAGAAAAGAAATAATAAAACAGATTAAATTGCAAAAAAGTTGTGAATGAAAAACACGAATGAGAATGGAATGGAGATTTGCATAGGGTGTTGCATACGGGGGTATGCATATTTGATTATTTGTTGAAATTCTTAAAAATTGCAACAAAACTGATGTAATGCAAAAATCAAACAGAAAGCGCGTTAAAACCTGTGGCAAACAACCCGCAACAGCGAGGCACGAGGCCAGGCTGCATAACAATCCTATGCCACCCAAACCCAAACCCATCCCAACCCGATCTAATCCAATCCAATCCGTTGCGATCCGTTGCGATCTGAGACTGAGCTCGGCTGAAAGTGTAACAAACTGAAAACATAATTTGCATCTTGTGTGGAAATTGAAAAACGAATTGAAAAAGGCAGACGGAGCTGACGGGGCGGACGGGGCTGATGAGGCTGACGAGGAAGCAAGCAGGGAGAGAGTACAAAGCAGCGAGTACAAAAAAAAATGAGTAAATAAATAAATAAATCCTACTTAATGTCACAATCAATCCGCGGCAGGACAATGACGATGGAAAAGGAGTGCGACTCCTGGGCCATGGCTTGGTTACACACACGCACACTCGCACACACATGGAAGAGGACACGGCACAGGACAAAGGGACGCACACGAGGGAGGGCAGTGCAGGACAAGGACAAGGGAGGGAGGTGAGGGAAAGGGGTATGCGAGGGCTAAAGTTGCTGAAATCTGAACCCCTATTAGCGCGCATTTAACTGTTCATTTGAAAGTTTTATTTGGCGCGCTGATGCGTTAAATCAGCACAACAACAACAACAACAACTGATGACTACGACGGGCAGCAGCAGCACGTACAATGGAGAGGGGTGTGGGGAGGGGAAGGGAACACTAGAGAGCCAGCGCACTCAGGCTCAGCCACAACCTTTGTCTCAGCTGCAGTAGCTTCGACTTTGCTGGCTCAGCCTCAGCTGCCACTGGCTCAGTTGCTGCCACTGCCTCTGCCACTGCCGCTGCCACTGCTTCTGCCTCAGCCACTGCCTCTGCCAGCAGCCAGTGACATGTATAATTTTAATCCGGCTGCAACATAAGTTTTTGATTTGACAAACGCGGCCTGCGTAACTATTTGACAGAAATTGAAATGTTGCTTTTGTGGCCAGAGCCGCATCAAGTCGAGGGTGGACAGGGCGCAGTATCCCTGTGACTGTGTCAGTGTGTGTGTGCCCGTATGTGTGCCTGTGTCTGTATGCGAGTCCCTTGCACAGGGTTATTTAAATTACGTTCGAAGCTCATACGCAAATATCGCATAAAAAGGGTGGCGCACTCCCCTCTGCTGCCTGCCTCCCTGTGCCTCGCTCTGTGCCACAGGGGGTTGCATCATAAATATCTCAACATTAACATTAATTGCACTCCATGTCCTCGATGTCCTCTTGTGTGGGCCCACAAGAGGCAGCAGCATCCTGAAATCCTGAGAAATCGAACGGCTGCTCCCGTGCCCTGCGCACTTCTTAGCATGTGCTGCCCCCTCAACCCTCACCCCTGCCTCTGTCCCCTTTCCCTTGCTCTGCACACCCTTTGCTCTGCGCCACCCCCTCCCCTTCGGCGTTTGGGCTTTTTTACACTGAGGGTGCCGCATTGGCCACAAAACGCAGCCACCGCTGGCTGGTCCCATGCCCGTGCCCGGCTTTGATGTGCCTCCTAGTCGGGCCTGCCCTCGTGGCCTGTGCCTTGTGCCCTTGTGGCATTATTTCAATAATGAAGCCACTGTCCGCCCCCGCTCGCATTCCTTGCTCGCCCCCGACCCACGTCTCTCTTACAGCTTTTTTTTTTCCACTTTTCAGCTGATGGACAAAGCACGCGGAATGGCATGAGCCACAGCTGCGTGTGCTTCAGCCTCTGGCTCTACCTTGCCCTCTGTCTGCCCCGCCTCCCCCCTTCGACTGGGCACAAACTAATAAGTTGACGCATTAATTGGCTTACAGACATTCGCCGCATACCTCCCCTTCCCCGCTGGCTTGGCCAAAGACAAAGCAGACGAGCTGGACAACCACAACCGAGATGGATCAACTGACTACAGCTTGACCTCGTCTGCCCTTACTCTACACTGCTTACCACCAGGCATTAGTGTACAAATATAGAAGTTATATGTATTATAATAAATATTATAAGTATTTGTAATACTTACCATATAAACGTAAAGTGAACAACCTATAATATACCATTTAATAATCATGAAATTATGAGTTTTTTTTTAGTTATAATGAATACTGAAATGAAGCGGTTCTTTCGATAAATACTATATAGTATAGTAAATACATATTTATAAATATAGTAAACAAGTAAAATGTAATATATAGTATATAAATAATAAGTTACATACCTCAGTCTTAGAAGACTATAATAATTTAAATTGGTAGAAGTTAGGTTAGGTTAGGCTAGGTTAGGTTAGGTTAGGTTACTCTTAATTTTCCCGATTTTCAAGCATTAAATCTCTATTTGCACAATCTTGGGAAATCTTGACTTAAGCCAATCTTTCCTATAGAAACTATATGTTATAGTAGTCTAATTTGTCAAACAATTTTATACGCCTTGTCTACAAAATAAATCAGATTTGTTTTTTTTTTTTAATAAGAAATTAATGAAAAAAAAAAACAAAAATAAAACATCCCTTGGCTTGTATGGTATGCTGATATATATACTTATAAGCTTCATCTTTTTGATCCCATTAGATTCGCCTTATACATTCGTTCGACTTGTCTTTCTTAGAGATATAATAAACCCTCTTAAGGGTCTAGTAATAATACTTTAATTTCTGAAATTTAATTTATTTAACTGAGGACAATTAAAAGCATCATTTCTTGTACATACCTGATTAATCATTAAGAAATCAACAATACTGAATAACATCATATTTTAATGATATATCATTAATATACTTTCTCCACAACCCAATCAAAAACTCCGCTTCAAACTGAGAGGAATTCCCCTTGAATACTGAAAAATTACTAAGATATTTTCACTTTTGATTCTGCGTATGTTAAAGCAACCGCATGTTGAAATCATTTGGAGAATCGCCGCCTGCACACACACACACACACACATCAAAGGGTCGCCAATTTGTGGCATAAGCCACGTCCCGTTGGGCTGCGAACTAATCAGCATGCGTCGGCTGATCCCTGGCGCTGGGATCGGGGCAGGAATCTGACGGGATTGACGAAAAGAAGACAAGGACATCGATTTGAACTTAACGACTAAGTTACTGCCTCAGCTACAAGTGTGCAATGAGGCAGGGGGAGGAGGACTTGCTGGGGCGTGTTGCCTCGTGTGAAGCGATGCAGGAGGACGACAACAACTGCAACAACAACACGAAGTTTTGTCGCTTGGTGGACACGTGTGCGCTTTCTTTGGCCGGGCGAGATTTAAGCCCAGACACGAGCAACCACCCACAAAAGCCGCGAGCAAAGCCCACAAACCCGTCGCACATGAATGTGTAGGAGAGTGCACGAGGAGGAGAGTGAGTGCGGGAGTGAGTGCCGCTGTGAGTGGGTGAGTGCGAGCATGAATACGCGTATGCATTGCTGTTGCTGTTGTTCTTATTGTTGTTGTTGTTGCTGTTGTTGCTGTTGTGATTGTTGTGCCAATTTTGAAGTAGTTGATGGCTCCGCTACGTGCCCGCTTATTGTTTGATGTGGATTTTAATTGAACTTAAGTTGATGTTGATGGTCGGTTGGGTTCGACTGGGGTTGGGCTGCGGATGCTTAACAACGGGACCATCGACAACCGCAAATATTAAAAAGCAAAAAACATGAATGAATCAGCGACAGACAGACGGCAGGAGTGAAGCATGTAGAGACAGATGGAGGAGGGAGAGAGATGAAGAGAGAGAGCGACCGTGGGTGCTCGAGTCGAAAAATGCAAACAAAAACACGTTGCACTCATTAAAAAGGCAGCCGCACTACGGGTGAATATGAGTCCGTGAATATGAACGAGAGTACGTAATTCACAGCGCATATGTCACTCAATGAGGCGCAAAAGGGGTGGTTCATGCTTTCGCATTGGTGCCCGGTGCCCGGTGCCATTGTACCGTTATACCGTCACTTGTCAGGACTCATTGTTAATGACAGGACTTATTGCCGAACAATTGCGAGTGGCGCGGCCTCAATTTGAATGTGATAAATGATAGCAGGCGGCAAATGACGCTTAGAAAGTATTCAAATTGTTGCCGAACCGCGTCGGAGCACGTCGGTACACGACGAACCAAGCTAGTCCGAACGGAACTACCTTTTAGACCTTTGCGGCTCCATGTCCGGTACCGTTTTTGTTCCAACCAACTCTCTTTCTCGCTTTATATTTCTTTCTATCTCTTTCTATGTCTCTCTTTCTCTTTTTGATTCTCTCTCTCTTTCTTTATTTCTTTGCCGAACCGCGTCGGAACATGTCAAACAACCTTTTAGACCTTTGCTACTCCATGTCCGGTACCGTTTTAGTTCCAACCAACTCTCTTTCTCACTCTTTATTTCTTTCTATGTCTCTCTCTTTCTCTTTTTGTTTCTCTCTCTTTCTCTGCTGAACCTCCTTTGTTACTTTTACGACTCAATGTCGCTTACCGTTTTAGCTGCAACCAACTGACTTTCTCTCTCTTATTCTATCTTTCTTTCTTTCTCTCTTTCTTTCTTTTTCGCTCTTTCTTTTTCTCTCTTTCTACCACGTCGGAACACATCAGAACACGATGAACTATGGCGAACCAAGCCGAACCAGTTTTGAGACCTTTGCGACTTTTGCGACCTTTGCGACTTTTGCGACCTTTTCGACTCCATATCCGGTACCGTTTTAGCTCCAAGCAACTTTAATTCACTCTCTCGTGCTCACTCTTCTCTCTCTCTATATCTCTCTCTCATTCCTTCTTTCTATCTCTGTCACACTCTCTTTCTGGCTCTCTCTTTCACTCTCTCTCTCTCTTTTCTCTCTCTGCCGAACCGCTTCGGATCACGTCGAACCACATTTGCGAATTCATGTCCGGTACCGTTTGTGCACCATTTAACGTTATCTATTTCTTTCTCAATATCCATTTTTCTCTATATCTCTCCCCCTTTGCTCTCTTTCTCCCTCTCTCTCCTTCACTCTGTCATCTTTGCCTGCTGCTTATCATGTGGTTTGGCAACCTTCATCAAGTCCGTCTTACACAAATTGAGTCATGCAATCTCCTTGTCCCCGTTCTCCGACACCTTCCTCTCCCTTCCTCTCCGCCGCAGCATTATCCTGCTTAGTCGTATCCTGTGCAATTGGCCGCGAGATGAGCAGAAGCAGATGAGGAAACTGCAGCGACTCAAAATAAATTCAATTTCCGCATTCTTCTTCTCCATCTTCACCTTCGCTCCGCCACGGATTGCCTTTTTCCCTGCTTATCCTTGAGAAATTGTCCCTTCGTGCAGCGCATTAGCCAACAAATCTGGCTCAGCCAGATCAATTGTGCCTCTCTCTGTGTGTGCGTGTGTGTGTGTTTGTCTCGTTTGTTCCACTGCCGGATGTGGTCGCAGTGTCCGAAGTGACGCGACATTCCCATGTCACCTTGTCCTTCGTCCCTCGACAGCGCGCCAAACTGTAAACACTTTGTTGGCAAATCTGTGGAGGGTATCTAAAATAGTAGAGCTCTGCCCACAGGTGCCCTGCCATTGAAGGTTGATAGACGAGTAGTTACTCTATAGGGAATCTGGCTAACACATTGGCTTCATCTGGGATTGTCTTTTCCTTTAAGGAACCATACATACCATATCTTTAAGGTTGTTCTTTAATATCTTTATACCTTTACTCCTTTTACTCCACAGATTTGTTTTACAATTTCAGTTTATTCAACAAAAATACCAATTTATACTACAAATAAAATACTTCACTGTTTCTTTTATATATTTTTTATATGCGAAGCTTAAGTTAAATACCAACATACTAACTACTAACAACATACTATCGACAAACCAAATTATGGGGTTTGGTTTATTTTGTTTGTATTTTTTTAGCTTTAGTCTTTGTATTACTCTAATCAGGAGTTATTCTGAAGCAGCAACGGATTATCATATTAAAAAATCATAGGTTTACTGACCAATGAGTAGTATCTATAAGTACCACAGGTACCTAATGCACTAAAAATACCGTTTATCTGGCACTACTTAAATACCAACAAGTTAACGAACAATTAACTGAGTATTACCTATTAAATTCAAAGAATCTGTATATTTCCTGCTATTTCTTTGAGTTGCTCAGTAGTTTTAGTATGTTAAAAAATTTCACTCTATCCCTGCAAATAATCACAAGCATAAATAAAAGAAATACTAAACTTCTTCTACTAGAAAGATACCCTAAGTTTAAGTTTAATACCATACTAATTATCCACCTTATATGCTTGCACATATATACTACTAATACCGTAAAAAATTTCTCTATACTTTTCCAGTATTCCTTTAGTATTTGCAGTATTTTAACTGACAGTAACTCTGCACATGCAAATACCAAAGAAGATACCATAAATCGCATGACAAGTGCGAAGTGAGTCTACAAAGAGCACGTGTTCCCGAATCCCAGACAATTAAATCGACATTGGCTACGCTATTGACTATCACCCTCCTCTTCTCTCCCCTCCCCCCACCACCACCCTTCTCCTTCCTCGCTTTGCCTTGTGCCTTGCCTCAAACCTTCGAGCTGATGACAATATTATTGTTAAATTGCAAAGCGCGCAAATCAAATTAACATGGCGCTGCGCTTTTTTGTTGCTGCTCTTGTTGTTGCTGCTGTTGTTGTTGCTGCTGCTGTTGTTGTTGCTGCTGCTGTTGTTGCTGCTGCTGTTGTTGCTGTTGCTGCTGTAGTTGCTGTCTTTTGGCCGCAGAAAAATGGTTGGCAATGTCGCTGCCAACCACAGCAGCAACCCCCAAAAGGCGGCAAAGGCAACCACATTGCCGCGCTGCTGCCATCCCCCAAAGGGCAAAGGGCGCCGGGCAGTGTGGCGCAAATGAAGCAGCTCAGCAACGTTTGGGCGCCCCAAACCCCAGGCTCATCTCGTGCCCCTGCCCCTCCCCCTGCTCTTGTCCCTCCCCCTGTTTGTGCCACCCACCAGCTGTGACCGGCTGGCGGTGTTAATGACGCACAAGTGTGACACTTTTCTGGCGGCGTCGCTGTCGTTGTCTGCCTCTGCGTCTGCGTCGCTGTCGACGTCGGCGTTGGTGGAGTTGAAACACGAAACAAGAGCAAATTGTTACAATTGCTTTTTGTCACTGTGTGTGTGTGTGTTTGGTAGCAACAGCAACAACAACAACTGAGCATGAATAAATGAAAGCAGAAAATAAGTTGATTTTAATATGAAATTTCACGCTGGCTCTCCCCTTGCCACCCCCCTTGCCACCTCCTGCTCTTGTTGTCGGCTCAGTTTGCAATTTGCCTCTCTCGCTTTTCCTTCTTCTGCGTCTTTAGCTTTTTATTTCGCACTGTGCGTGTGTGTGTGAGTGTGTGTGTGTGTGTGTATGCGTATTTCGGCAAAGGAGGAAAAAAGAAAATGCCGTTTAATTGAAAATTATCGCAACATGGTTGTCACGCAATTATTTCGCGTTATCACCGACCTCGAGGTCGCGTTGCCCGGAAGGGTAGGTGGAGACGGTAGACAGTAGGCGGGGAGAGGGGGGAGTGTTGAGACAACCCTCGGCGGCAACCCTGACAGCGACTTTGTATCATTTATATTGTTGTTCGCATATCCCAGGCGTGGCAAATGCGTTTAAACAAGTGCAACAACAGGCAGCAACAACAACAGCAACAACTAGTTGTGGCATGAAGCAACCACCTTGTGCACCACCTGAGGTTGTCATAGCTGCCGCGATAATTTGCACATAAATTTCTTGATTGACACGGGCACACAGAACATGGCAGATATTTCAACACACACACACACACACACACACACACACACACACACACACAGGGACACACTCCCGCACACACATACAGTAAAACGCGTCGTTCTAAAGCGTGAAATTTTAATTGCCCTAAAGCCGAGTTGGCAATCAAAAATAATATAAAAAAAAAAACAACACAATGGAAAATCAAAGAACCCAAACAGAGGGTGGGAGTAGGAGAAGGGGAGAGCGGGAGAGGAGGAAGGAGGAAAGGGGAAAGGTGAGGGCCCAAGGGTAGCCAAGACTAAATGCTGCATGACATGGGTCAAGCATGAGCCTAATTGAAGGTTAAAAACATATCGAATTCATCTTGGCCGGGTCAATTGGGGACTCTTCTACAGCGAAACTGACTAGCAAAAGATGGCAGTAGAAAGAAAGAGACTGAGAGAGAGAAGGAGAAGTATAAATATACAAATTATATAGATCACTTTAGAATATTTCTAAACTAAAAACATGACTTACGTGATTGAAGTTTTGTAAATAGTTCAAAAATGATATTATAATGAACACTTTAACTAACTCAAGCTTAGTTATCGGTTCGTTTTCTACATAAAAGCTTATCTGGCCAGTATATATGTTATAGGGTTCTAATTTGTTAAATTATTATATGCATATATATACATATATATAATGAAAAAAGCCTGAACTAGTAAATTTGGTTGCAATATCCTGAAAAAACAGAAAGAAAGGTTCCATACCCTTGCAGGTTCTTATATCCTCCGATCATTCCAATTTTAGTTCTATATAAAAGTGCAGAAATTAATGGTATTGTGTATATTCAATATTATGTCTCATTTTAATGGGCACTGATAAGTTAAGTTATTTCTAAAATCAAAACTGGTCTTCATACAAAAACCCTCATTTCGACCGATTATTCCTATGGCAGCTATATCTTATATTGGTCCGATGTTAATGAAATTTTATATGCATATTATATATATAGAAAAAGTCCGATATAGTAAATTTGGTTGCAATATCTTTACAAATAACAAAGATCAGCCGATAGTTTGTATGGCAGCTATACGATATATTGGTCCGATACGGCTCGTTCCGACTTATATACAGCATGCAACAATAAGAAGCAAGTATGGTAAGTTTCATTAAGATGGCTCCAAAACTGAGAGACAAGTTTGAGTGGCAACAGGAGGACACACGGACAGGGCTAGTTCGATTTCTCTGCTGATGCTGATTCAAAATATATATACTTCATAGGGTCGGAGAGGTCTTCCAATGTGCGTTGCAACTACTGGCCAAAACTAATATACCTCTGCAAGAGTATTATTACTTATAATGTCAGAGAGAGAAAGAGAAAGAGGCAAAAACAGATAAAGACAGCAATACAAATATTTATGAAGAAGATATCATTCTACGATTCGTAAGAGCTCTAATTCCATATGGTTTTGTGACAACTGTGACTCCTTTTGAGGCTTAGGGCTTGTAGGTAGTTAAACGATATATAAATGATCTTTCTTAATTACGTTCGAGTATTTAGACACCTTCAATACAGGCAGCCTTGCTGCTCTGTGGCATTAACGTTTCATGGACAATTTAATAGTTTTTCTTTCGGGTTTCAGGTTTATCACTCAATCTCTGAGGAGTTGGCCGTGACGCAGCACCTTTTCGGGTCTAACCAGGCAGCCAGTCGGGCAACTAATTGACCAATTGATGGGTTTATTAAATACCCAAACTGGCTAACGACAACAACAAGAAGCAAAAGAAGAAAGAGGAAAGAGGGAAAAGGGGGAAAAATGCGCAGCCAAACAAGCCACATAAACAAACATCGGGAACGGGGAACAAGGAACGGAGTAGGGAACTCTCTCTCTCTCTCTGGCTGGGATAAAGAGTCAAGCATAGGAGAGGACCAAAGCAGGCATTAATCAATCTCGTCGAACAATGATATGGCTGGTATAAAAGGCGAAGAATTCAGGCGAACTGGTAATGTTTTCGTAAACCAATTTATGGACAAACAATGCGAGGTAAACCTGATTCCTTCTCCTCAATGAAAGTGAAGCTGAACAGGTTGCCGAACTAGACGAGCAGGGGAGCATCAGCTATAGGGAGTGTGAGAGAGGGGGGAGGGGAGAGGGAAGGAAGAACAATGCAAGGGAAATGGTCGCTTTGGTTTTTCTGGTATCTTTTCTTTTGACTGCCCAGGATCATGGGGTGTGTTGGCTCAATCAATGCCAGCCAAACAAGTGTTATGAATGATTTGATGTTTTTATTTGTCATTCAGCGAGTGAGTGAGACCCGGAGCGAGAGAGAGAGAGAGAGAGAGAGAGTGAGAAAGCGACCTGCGACCTCAACAAACCGCACAAAGCAACGAAATCAAGAGGGGAGAAAAAATCACCGATAATAGTTTTGATTTCACTTTTTTTTTTCTCTGTTCCCTCGCTCGGTGCCAGCTTGTCTGGCCGGACGATGCGTGGACGACCGCAGGCTTGTGACATGATTTATGAATCGACAGTTCCCGAAAATCCCAAAAAAATTCCAAATCAAAGCCCCAGACACTGCCACGGCCATTGTCCTGTTGCAACCTGTGCTGCCACTTGGGCTAAGAAATGATGAAAAATGTTTCAATAAAATCGAGACGAACCCTTGGCTAAGCTGCTCCAAGCAATCGCTGGGGGGTCCATCATATTGGAGCTAAACAAATAACCGCAGTCGCGGTCGACTGGACTCGGCAACTTTCCATCTCCCTCCTTCTCTCTCTCTCTCTCTCTCTCTCTCTCTTTCTCTGTCTGTCTCCGTGTGTGTGCTCTGTGGTCAGTCATCAACCTGGCCAGGCGTGTTGACTTGCCAGCTCTGCAGCTCGTTCCCTTTGTTGTGATAGATCAGTTTACTGTGCTGTCGACCCCCTTCCCCCCTATCACTCTCCCCTCCCATACCTTGTGTCTCCCCTGCTCGCAAGTATTTCAAATTAAAAAAGCAAGAAATTCCACACAAAAATGGCCACTTCCGTTTGGCGCGTCTGTTGGGAAAATTAGAAAACAGCGGCTCTGCAATCCTACAATAAGTGGGCTTGCTGGGGGCGTGGGCAGTGCGCAAATTGCTGCCTTTTATTAAAAAGAAAAAAAAAACAAAACAGCGTGTTCAAATTAGCGCCAGACTGAACGAAGAGTAAATACTCTGCAAATAAAATCAAAATTCTGAATTGAATTCATGGAAATTCTTTCGGAATTCCCTTGGTTGCCTTTCATTATGTTGAGCAAACACATTGAGTCAGTCAACATACCCTGTTTCCCTCCCTCTCTCTCTCTCTCTCTCTCTTTCACTCTCCCTCTCTCTTTCTCCCTCTGCGCAGCCTGCGCGAAATCAACAACGCAACGAATCGTCGAAATCAGTCAATGGCCAAAAAACTTGACAGGGTGAATCATGAGGCAACCCCCAAGCGAATCACCCGCCATGCCGGGCTAATCAATGAGCCACCATTTGTCTGACCTCCCCTCCCCACTCCTACACAGACAAAAGTATGCGTACACCTTCCCCCTCCAGCTAGGCATAGCTTCCGCCTGTTTACCTCCCCCCCTGCGTTGACTTATGAAATGCGCCTGCTGAAAATTCGATTTTTAATTTGATTTTAATGTAAGACAAGCCCGCGTTTCGGTTTGATTTCGCATTATTGTTGCCCTTCTCCCCCCACACACTCCTCCTCATCCTTCTCGATAAGCTTGACCTAGTCTTGTGTTCCCTTTCTTTTGATATTATATTTTTTGTTTTGAATTGAACTTAAAGAGGAACTTGAGGAAATACCAAAGGAACTGAAGGAAATATATTTGCATATCACAACAGACATATAACCCTCACTTAAGACAGGTATTAACTGTACAGTAGAAGGTACTGAACTGCGATATACCCGTCACTAAATGCTTCTGTTTATATTTTCAAATTTACAGAAATTACCTCAATTGTAATAATATTGTACTCATTATGAGCGTTCAAATTGAGCTGCCGACTTACGAAAATGAAAGAGGGTCTTCCTCAAAGTATTTCTCACTCCGCGAATAAATAAGACATATAATCACCAAATTTAAACTAGCTAGCTCTTATAGTCTCTGAGATATAGATGTTCATACGAACACTGAGCAAGAGTATATACAATCAAAGCTGCCTTCTTTTGCTGCTGTTACAATATACTCCTATCCTATACCCACCGTCAAAAAAGAAACAACTCCTTATTATAAACATAAAGGTAGCTAAACAACCTTAAAAAATACTTTAAGATGGGTTACCCCTTTCAAAATAATTGAACATCCCGCACAAACTCTGAAATCTCTCAATAAATTTCAAGCTTCGTCGCCGCCTTAAAGCTCGACAGTCTGTTGGCGAATGTCTGGAATGTCATATCATATGGCACTGTGCACAGTGCTTCTACCTCCCTTCCGTTGACTCATTAGGTTGCATTACATTACATTAAGCAAGCACAAGAGAGACAGAGGGATAGAGAGGGGGGAGGACTCCCCGAGCAGGAGTATGTTAACGAACCAAGCCCGAAACAAAGTAGCGAATATCGTAGGGGATTTATCTATTTTGTGCGCTCTTTCTTTCGTTCCCAGTCCCCTCTCCTCTTTCCCTCATTGAATGTTTGCCCAGTTAAACCATTCAAGTGGGAAAACTACGTGAATCGAAAAATCACAACAACCAAAAAAATAAAAAACAAACACAAAAAGTCAATTTCAATTTTCATTTTCGAGGTGATTGGGCAAATTTATTGAACTATAATTGTTGTTGGCGAATAAACCCGTAGCTGAGCATGGAGCAGCTCTCGCAGTAGACATAAAAATAAAATGAAACTGCCAAATAAACGGCTAAAGAAATGACTAAATAAACGCCGAAATGGCTGAGTCGCTTTGGCTGCATTTCAATTGCACTTTCCGAAATGTTCGCTTTCATTGCCTTCGTAGCATGCGGAGAGGAATACGAAAACGACGGCGACTACGAGGTATTTATCCTTTCGCTTGAATCCTTTTTTTTTCGACGGAAGGAGTAAGCAAACGCCGCGAGCTGGTGATAAAAAAATCACAAATGGCAGGAAAAGAGTTTGGCCGCGTGTTCGAAGCGTGGCAGGTAGCCGGGACTCGGGCAGTGTCCTTGACTTAGAGGACCATTGCATAAAGTTGCCTGCGGCCTGACGCAATGGCTGCAACAATGCGGCAGGTAGACGCTACCTAGAAGATGATTCAACTCGATGCAACCCACAAAACCTCAGTGTTCCCAGTGTTTCTGGGCGCGCGATGCCATAAAGTATCCCGAGAGCAGGCTGCAGTTACCGGGAAGTTGCGGCCAGCCTTGCCGTACCCAGACAGAGAGACAAGGAGACCCTGTTGATACCCTGTTGTGACTAGCTTGTTATTGTTGTGCATTGCCTGAGCAATTGATCAAGTGAGCATCGATACTAACCCCATGCTGGAAAGGGGGGAAACTTGATCATGGGTAGTACTCACTCTTCTACATCTAGCACCTTTATCCCAGCCATACCGGGTGTAACTACAATACATGTCAACGGATATTGATAGACCTAAGCAAGCTCCAAGCGGTGACAGCTGCTCGAGCGGACAACCCTAAGGGTTTTAGGGTTACGACTAAAGGGTGCGGGGTACAGTGAGAGGGTGCAGGCTAGGGTTGCATCATAAAGCAATTGACTTTCTAACCGTACAACTGCCCACTAAAAAACATTAACAAAAAAACGGCGAAAAATGAGGAAAATTCGTTGGAAAAAAAAACTGCAATTTAATGTGCCAAAAAAAGAAAAAAGAAAACTGCGTTGGGAAAGAGGAAAAAAAGGATTTGCGCGCACAGACGAATTCGTGCGAATTATATTTTATGACTGGGCTGGGCTGGGTTGGGCTGGTACTGTGAGGGGTGGGGGTATAACCCTCTAACGCCCTAACCCGCTAACCAGCTAACCCTAAACGTAACCCTACAAATTGACGGACTACCTGACCCAGCCAGGGCTTAATTATGTCATTTGCCGTAAGTCAAGGCTGCAAAGTCAATTGCCGTGGAGAGAGTGGAAAGTGAAAAGTGGAAAAAAAGTGGGAAAAGCGGGAAAAACACATAGTAAAAAATCAACTGCGATATGTGTCTGGCACATATGTACAGTATATAACTGTATATATGTGTATATATGCCTTGCTACATATCGCATTTTTGAATGCGAATAACTCGTACTCTTTCTCTCGCTCTCCCTCTCGCTTTCTCTCGCTCTCCCTCTCGCTCCTGGCGACACTTGCCTCCTCGCAATGTTGCGCTGACAGCACCGAGAAATAATAGCCCAACAATTTATACAATTTATGAGTTTGTGAGTGAGTGCGACAGCAGCGACAACAGCAACAACAACAACAGCAGTCGAGCGAGAAGGGTTACCCAAAAAAAAAAGTGGGCGCAAAGTGGGGGTGGCTACGGGTTGCGAAAAACAGTGGAGAAAGCAGAAAGCCGGAGCACAAAAGGAAAAAATCAAAACAATCATAAATTCGGCATGTCTAATGACAATTTTTCTTCCTCTCTCCCCTCTCTTCCCCTCTCTCTCTTTCTCTCTCTCTGCTGCGTCGGGGGAGTCTCATTTGCAGCATTTTTATCGCTTTGATTCGTTTGATTTGCTTTCCTTTTTTTAGCATTTATAGCGCAGAGTCATAAAAAATCGTTTCACTGCCGCGCGACGTCATGGACCGCAGGGCAATTTGAGAGGTGACCCCGCAACCCCTTTGACCCTGGTGTAGAGAGGCAGCTGAACTGTCTCTTGGCTGCCAAAATGGAGACGGCGATTATGAGAGAAGTCAACTGCATCCGCAATATAAATCAAGGCCAGTGACTGCTCGATCCCTACATAACTCACCTCCAATCCCAATCCCAGTTCCAGTTTCATGGAATCGGAGCACTGTGGACAGTAGCTGGCAAATGAAGCAATCATCGAGGTGGGGGAGAGGGATGGGGGGGGGGAACTGTAACATTGCATTGTCTGTTTGCCTCCTTAAGACTCGTAATTGTTGTGCTCTATAGCCCGAAATTATAATGGGCGATGATGTCACCACACACGGAGCAGACAGAGCACAGAGACAACAGAGAATAGAGAATGGAGAGAGAATTGAGCACTGAGAACTGAGAAAGCAACTGCTGGCCGGCTGCTGCTGCTGCTACTGCTGCTGCTGCTGCTGCTGGTACTGCTGCGAGGACCTTGCGCCATTGTCGTTTCCTGTTCCTGTTTTCCTATTGTCTAACGGTCTTTCAGCCGTTTTACGATTATCTGCTGCGCGACAGAGGGAGAGATAGTAAGTGGGTAGGAGAGAGAGAGAGGAGGGACGGGCAGAGTGCTGCCCCATTGTGGCCAAGGCACTTTAGGGCCCTCAGACGCTGCGTGGGTGGCCATTCAAGTTGTCACATTGCATTTAAGTCCCAATAAAAACGCATTTGATGTCGATAGAGATGTACCCTTACCCCTCCCCTCCCCCACCCCTCGCTCTGTGCTCCTTTTCTTCCCCGCATCAAACAGATAATAGAAATCGAATTCGAATTCGAAAGACGATTGAGATTCCAACTTATTAAATCAAGCTCGCAAAAGCTAACGAAGCGTGCGACGCCGTAACCCTTGTGGCCACCCCTTTTTTTTACAGCTATCCAGTCCAGCGAATCCTGTTTACCCAAACTATTAGTTGGCAGCAGAAGTGAGGGGGGAATAAAAAGGGATACGGATGCGGATCTGACCTCGCCTTTGCGGCCTTTGGCTGACCAGGCCCGAAACGGGGGCCGCAGCAAATGCAAAATGAAATAAAAATGAGCATAAAATTAAATGTGCTACATTGATGGATGGCACCCCAGCGAGGAGGGGCAGGGGGAGTACCAAAGTAGCCACTCGCTGCGGCTCCTGGGAGCAGTTCGGGGTCTCGAGCTGGACTCGACTGGACGTTTAGCTTGATTTCGTTTTGAATGTTTATTTTATTGCGTGGAAAATGACGCCAACGTGGCCAAGAAATGTCCACGTCGCCGCCGCCTTATCGACTTCGGACCCAAAAGTCTCACTTGCCCCCTCCTTTTCCTCATTCTCTGGCAGCCGTGTGCCTCGTTTGGGCCGTCGACCATTTGGCAGGCGACGTGGACACGGCTCCAGTCGTTTTTTATGGCCAGGCGATTGTATCGAGCATTTCGTACGCAATAAAATTCAAATATACTTGCGATAAAAATCAAATCTTGTTGGACATTTAAGCAGTCCCCAGTCCCAGTCCCCTTCTGCCACCACTGGCCGTGTCCCTGAACGAGTATTACAGCTTGGGTCCCATTGCGGCTGTTTTGGCTTTTTCAATTTACCCTCTCCGCGTTGCCAACTATGCGAATTGGTTTCCATCGGGCCAAGCTTATAGCCGCTTATGCTGGACTCTTAACTGGCGGAACTAATTAAAAAGCTTCACATTGTAGTTGAAACAGTTAACGGGAAAGTAGGAGGAGTAAGGAAGGTAGAACAGACTTTAAAGAAGAATTGTTTTAGGAGTTGGAATGATAAACTCCATGTAAATATAATATGTGTATAGATATATTTATATTTAGATTCTTTATGAGGATTCTTGGCACTTGAAATAGCTAAGAAATTCTAAAGAAGAATTGTTTTAGGAGTTGGAATGATAAACTATTTACATATATGTATCAACAATATATTTATATCTATATGTATATGTATGATATAGACACGTATATAGAACATGTCTACATAATCATCAGATGTTTGAAATACACATCTGAGAGACATCTCCAACTCTATAATATATATAATAATATACTATCAGTCAGTCTGTATGTCTGTATGTCTGTATAGCTGTATGTCTGTATGTCTGTATGCCCGCATGTCTGTATGTCTGTCTATCTGTCAATCTAAATATATATTTGTATATATATATATATATATATATTCTCAATCAGCATCAACAAGAGAGTTGATCTAGCTTTGTCTGTCCATCTGTTCGATCATCTGTTCATCTGCTCGTCCGTCTAACCGTTTGTCTGTCTGTCTGTGGCAAGTTTAATTTGAAAAGGTGTATCTGGGCTTCCCCTTAGACCCTGCAACAAAAGATGAATCAGTGAATTTTCTTAAAGTCACATCAATTATCAATTATTTCATTTTTAATTTGGCATTAGTTGAAGTGATGAATTAAAATCTTCTCTAAACTGAATTTGAATAGTGTATATACATATACAATTTATATGTTTATAGAAATTGTAGTAGATATATATATAATATATACCATAGTAACGAATCTAGATAAAATTTCACATTAATCCACAATCTGGATCTGGCCCTACAACATAGCAAACATCTGCCAACGACTTAACTTGCTAGTTTCTCTTTTGCTCCACACGTGTGCTGTGTCGCTTCGAGATAACCTCACTTAATGCCACGACAGTTGACCACATTCCGTAGAGTTGGCAAATCAACAAATTGGAAAATGGAAAATCAATTGAGCTGCAGTTGTTTGCGACATAAGAAAATGCCGACACTATTCTAAGAAAGTGACCAACTGCGGTTAGTGATAGGACTAGCTGAGGATGCAGGACGCAGGACAGCAGGACAGAGGGACAAAGGGACAGCGAGACAGACTGAGATAAACAGCAGGCCCAGTTAACCATGTGCAGAGAGACGTACGACAGTAATGAAGTGCTCTCTCCTACTCGCCAGGGGCGGCAGCAGCGGCAAATAAAACACCTACAAGACACGACAGCAGGACAGATAGAAGAGCAGAAGGAGAAGGCGAAGAAGAAGGAGCAGAAGCAAGAGAGGTAGTGGGAGAGGGAAGCAGAGCAAGTCACAGCATGTTGTCAGGCAGCAGAGACAAAGAGCTGACAAGAAGAAGTGCAGCTCAATCCCCGACGCTGTCGCGGAATGTGGCTCCTTTCTGGCCAAGAAGCAGCAGTGAAGAGGAAGAACTGTACCGAAAGTGTATCCTATCGCTGGTCCAGGCAGGCAGACCCGAGCCCAGAACAGTAGGAGCTCTGGTCGCCGACTGGTTGTCGCTGCAGGGCAATTAGAGCGTTATCAGGCGGCAATAATCGGCTCGTTTGCACCCAAGTGTCGCAGTTGCAGTCGACGTCGCAGTCAACGTCAGCGTCACAGTCGCCACTGAGATTGTGCAATAAAATGTTGCAGCGACTGCTGTGCCCGGAGTATGTGGCAGAACAACAGGACATTTTGGACAGCACAGAAGACTATCTGCCTGCCCATCTAGAGAGAGAGAGAGAGACAGTGTCCCCCGCTTTGTGCCGTTGCAGTTGCAGCGTCCCTCGGCGATATGATGCGGCATGCAGCATGCGGCATGCGGCGACGACAGTCGGCATCAAAGTCGATTAACACAATTTTTGGGATTTGCCTTAAATCACGCACCGATGTCTTTGTCAGCCGACTCCGTCTCCGTCTCCGACTCCGACTCTGACTTCGGCGTGTGTACAACTCAATTAAAATACCAGGAACACTTCTCCCCCTCCACCTCCACCTCCGCCGTGACCTCTCACTGTCTCCGTGTCTCGCTCTCTGTTCTTTTCTTCTATTCTGTTTGTAGGAAGTGTTTTCCCTTTTGCAGCCTCTCTGTGGTTTCTCCTTTTTAACATCGCCGTCCCCTAATCTCCCTAATTAATGATAATGCGCGCAACGAACTCGTAAATATCGTCGGCTTCCAGCGAAAACAAGCGACTCTGCCACCTCCCCCTCCTCCTGCACTGCTGCCCCCTCCAGACTGGACTTGCACTGACCAGTCGGCACACTAGTCTGAACCTCTGCTCTGCATGCAATAAAAGGATAACAGCAAATCCCGCAAATCTCACAGTCTTTATGTGCCTTGGAGCTGAGGGGGATTCCTCCCTTTTGCTTATATGTAACTAAACATATCTGCAGTTGAGAATCTTTTATAGAGTTTGGGGAGACACCTTTGTCTAGTAATGCGTGACTGGCAATGGGAAAACTATCGAAACTCTTTGGATCTTCGTTATACCCGCTAATCATAGGGAGAAGGGTATTATAACTTAGTGTCAACTTTCTGAACTGTCGGAGAACCGAGTTCCAAGTAGAATTTTAATGCAGGGCAGTTCATTTTTGGTAGACACAATAACTATGAACATCCAAATGATTTCTAAAAATTTAGTTGCAATCGGATAAATCACATAGAAGTTATTTAAGTATTATTTTAAAGATTTGCTGATTTCCAAATGACCCCCTAAAGTATGCAACACAAAATACGCTAAATATAAAAGTTAAGTCAAGTTTTAATTCATGTTTATGGTGCTACATATTCACTATTGAAATTACTCTTTTCATTTAATAAAAAAAAAAAAAAAAAAAGTATTTACATTTAAAATCCTATAAAGTAATTACGGCAACTCTGCCCAATTGATTGAGGGTTAATGCTTGACAACTCTATAGCGACTTTCAAGACTATCTTTCCCTGCAGATCAAAGATGTCTGGACATGCGCGTGCTTGGCACCCAAAATAACTAAGAAACCACAACCCACAAGCAGAGCGACCACTAGCAGCACACCCACAGCAATGACAACCCCCCGTTCCCCCTCCAACCCCACAAGGCAATGGGGATGCAACCCTGGCGCGCTGTTAAAGCAGCCATGATTCTTTTGGGGGGCGTCAGGCGGCGCAAGGGAGACGAAGTGGCTGCTCAAAAGGGTTGTCTATGTTGCTGTTGCTGTTGTTGTTGCTCTTGTTGTTGCTGTTGCTGATGTGTTACGTTTTTTCAGGCGACATTTCTACAGATGTCGCCTGTGTCACGTCGTGTCCGGCTTGCCCGGTTAAACTGTGCCATGTTTCAAGCGTGTGTGTGATCTTTGTGTGTGTGTGTATGTTTGGTGTGTGCTTGCACTGCTGGTGTCGCTGATATCCTTGTTATTGTCCTTGCCGCCGTCGCTGTTGCCGTCGCTGTTGCTGTTGCTGTTGCTGTCCGGCGACAATGCCAATTTGCATTTAACACCGAGTGTTAGCCACTGGGTGACAGGCATTAAATAATTAACTCACTGGGAGAGCAAGATGGAGAGATGGAGACAGAAAGAGAGAGAGAGAAAGAGAAGAGAGAGAGAGACAGAACCACAAGGAAAGAGGGAGAGAGGGAGAGAGGGAAAGAGACGAAGCTGGTTGTGAGTCAGCTAGAAAAGTAATCCCGATTCGCAGCGGCAAAGAAAACATTTAACATAAGCAGCAATTGAATTAAACCAATAATATGAGCAGACAACCTGACATGCTCTAGTAGGAGGGGGTAGCAGGGGGAAGTCTAACTTTGAAGAGGGTAAGCTGGCAAGGAGCGGGAGAGGGGCAGCTTGATGTGAAACATGTGTAGAAGTTTATTTGGCAAACATTGCAAATAACAAGCATGCAGAAAGCAAAGCATGCCACGCCTCCCACTCCCGCCCTAACACTCCTTTACACTCCCACATACACAGACACACAGAGGTGAAAAGATGTGCAAAGCAAACAAACGTTCAGCGCAGACATTCGCTAAGTACGCGCTGTGTATTAGTGCCCCTCCCCCCATTCCTCTGCCTCCTCCCACTCCCTGAGTGTGATGTATTGGCACAAGTATGCGCCACAGTGCCCACATACAAACACACACAGTAGTTGCACACACACACCTGCATATACAGTCCTTGCCCCGTCGCTGTTGGCATCGGAATCGGAGTCGCTCGTTGGAGTCGTGGCTCAGATTCAGGTCCCAGTGCTGCGGCACTTGAAAGCCCCGGCATATCTTGATTGTTTGCATGTAAATCTGCACAAAATCCCCAAAGTACCAATGCCATCGACAGCGACAGCGGCAGAGGATGCCGATCCGGCGACAGCGTTACCTGCCCCACGTCGATGATGACGTCGACGACGACGACGATGACGATAACTATGGAGATGCTGGAGGAAGCGTGGCTGGAGGGAGGCAGTGAGCCAGCAAAGGGTAGCTAGGGAGGCAGCAAAGGGAAGAGGGTGGAGAACAGAGAACAGCAATGGGGTCTGCAGTTGGAACTGTAGCTGGAGATGATGGCCTTGCCGTGGCACACATCGCAGAGCGCGCAATCCCTTGCACAATTGAGCTGAGTGCCGGGTGCCAATCGTCAATCTGTTCCTCGAATGCTCAGGTAGCTGTGAAGGGAGAAGGTGCAGGCGGAGGAGTGGGCTCACATCCGGCCAGCAACTGCTGCTCGAGTGCGCTGCGCAGATGCTACACGAATATATATATGCTATATACAGTTCAACAATGGAGTCAAGCTGAAAAATGCAACAATTTAGCCGCAGTTTTCCCTACATTTTCCTCAATTTTCCCTCTGTGTTCCCATAGTTTTCTTCTCGTTTTGTCCGCATAAAAATCTCCTCGTTTGTCTCTACAAAAAAAGCGACCTCACACGGTGCTGTTGGCCAAAGGCAACAGCTTCTTCTGCTGCTGCGTGGCCAATTTTCCGATTTTCTACGATTTTCCCTCTTGGTTTTTTACATTGCCCTGTGTGCTTTAGCTAGGCGTGGGGGCGGGTGGTGGAAGTTGTGCTCTGCAGTGTTCAGTTTACCTTTTGCTGCCCTTAGCATTGGATCCGCATCGGGATTCGGAGGCGGAGCTGGAGCCAGAACCGCTTCAGCTTAAACTGCATTTATTGGAATTTCACAATAAACTAGCGACGCGCCATGCCAGGCACGTTTCACGTCAACCAGGACGATGTCGAAAGGGTGACGAGAGAGAGGGAGAGGAGGGGAGAAGGATGTATGAGCAGGATGTAGGAGCAGGAAGGGGGTGAGGCTGCAAAAGGCTGCCGCACATAGGCCAAAGCCAAAGCCAAACCATTGCACATTTGCGCAAGTTTACGGTTTGAGCAGTGTATACCCTGTAAAGAGTGCCCAGAGTGGGGTGTGCTCAGTTGCAGAGAAGACTCTACTATCTTGGAGCAGCCTGCACTTCTTATCCCTCTGGCAGAGCATACCCCTCTGGATGTGCTTATCCCCCTAGCACTGTCTATCCCCTTGCCCTCTCTCTCTCTATTTTACAGGGTATGCTGTAGTCAAGGCATGTGGCTTTTGTTTTGTTGTCGTTTTATGTCTCTCCCTCGTTCTGCAGTTGACTTTTTTTCTTGCCTTTTTGTTTTCTGCTCTCGCTTGCCAAAGGCGCGTCGCACACGGCGTATGCTTGATGTGCGCCCCATCCCCCACGCGGAGGATGTAATTAAAAAACGGCAACAAAAAGCAGCACACTCTGACAGCATGTAAACTTGCTGCACAACACCGACACTCGAAACGGAACCCCCTTTCCAGCTACGGTGCCAACCCGGTCCCCAGTTTACGTCCCCACCCCCCTCTTGCAGTCGTCGCAAGCAAAGCCTCCGCCTCGGAGCTGCGTTGCCTCGCTCATTCCTTCGCCTCGGCGACGACTGAATCGATGAGCTTCGATGGCGCAGCGCACACAAAGCGGCATATCCATAGCTCAAAGCTAAATCTCTGCACAAACAGGATATATGGCCGGAGTCAAAGTCAATCCCAACTCCCCCAAGCCCCAAGCCTGGCAGACTCTGGCAGCCCTCAAGCCTCGACGTTCCCAATGCCGATGCCGATGCCGAGTCCAACTTGGTTTTGTAGTCACTCAGCTTTTGTGCAGTTACTGCTGCTGTTGATGTTGCTGTTGTTGCAGTTGTCTTTCTATTTTTTCGCTGATGCTTCCTCCTTCTGGCGCTGCCCACGTTCATGTGATTTTTTGCGGGTATTTTTTGTGATATCGAACTGGCTGCTCACGGATCCCTGCTCCCTGCTCCCTGGAGCACTCAAGGGAATGCCAAAGCCAGCTCCTTGTAGCTGCCGTTGTTGCTGTTGCTGTTGTTGGGGCTAAGCTACTGCTGGCTTGACGTATTTGGTTTAGTGTGATTTGTATGCATGCCCGACTGCCCGCCCCGACTGCCAAGCTGCGAGCAAGTGAGTTGAACTGGATACGGATATACAGAGACAAGCACAAGTGAAGAGGCTGCAAAGGGAGAAAGAATGGGAGAGTGGGGGAGGCTTAGCTAGCAAGTTTACGAGCTCACTCAAAAGCGACCGGCCAAAAGCTGCAGCTACTTGTGCACATCAAACGGAGCTGAAAGCGAAACACTTAGTCGAATCAGCTGAATGGACTCGACAACAGGGTGGACAGACAACACGGTGGCGGAGCTCGCAGGGGCGTAGAGAGCGCACAACAGGCAACAAGAAAGGCAACTTAACGGGGCCAAGACAATGCGTTAGCAAATCAAGTGGACTGGCGATGTTAGCCAACTACGATGACGATGTTATTTTCTTCATCTGAGGTTTACTCTTTAGACTCATCGATATGTGGCCTATAAGCAGACGTAGCTCTGAATAAATGCTCGTTGAATGGTTCAAGAAAGAGCTCTAACCAACTCCTCTTCAATCACAGGCGCAAGACACTTGAGAGATCGGGAGAGACCTAACCCACCTTAAGAGATTTGCTGGTCGACGGGGCTCTTTAGACTCTGCGATTTGTGGCTTATAAGCAGACGCAGCCGTTGAATGAGATCGAAAAAGACCTAACCCCAAGAGGTTTGCTGGTCGACGGGGCTGTTTAGACTCTTCGATACGTGGCCTATAAGCAAACGCAGCTCGTTGAATAGTTCAGGAAAGAACTCTAACCAACTCTTCAATCACAGGCGCAAGACACTTGAGAAATACGGAAAGACCTAACCCTAAGAGGTTTTTGGTGGACTCTTACGATATGTTGCATAAAAGACCCAGCTCTACAAGTCGAAAGAACTCATAAATCACGAATAAGAAACTTGAGAGATCGGAAAAGACCTTAGACCTTAAAGAGGTTTGCTACTTTCGAAGCTCTTTAGACTCTTACACACAGACACAGCTCTCCATAAGTTTTCTTTGGATAGTTGAAGAATTCATGCCAACTTTCAAACGTCAGGCGTAATGAACTTGAGAGATAGAGAAAGACCTTAGACCTTAAAGAGATTTGCTAGTATCGAGGCTCTTTAGACTCTTACTCAAAGAGACGCAGCTCTCTACCAGTTCTTCTTTGGATCGTTGAAGAAAGAACTAGAAAGATCTGTGAAATAGCAAGGCTTGCTGTATACTTACCCTGGAAAGGAACCAATCGCAGTAGCTTCTGTAGGCAAAGAATACACAATATTAAATTATCTTTGATTCCAAGCAGGAGTCAATACTCGTTAGTTATCTTCTTGTGAAAAGCCGTAAGGCAACAAAATATGCACTACAATCTGATAAAATGATCACGAAGAATGCTCGTCCTCACTTTTCCCACTGTGGGGGGGACAATCATAATCGGAAAACAGGTGGTAAAAAGAGTTTTGGTCATGTGTTTTCAAATAGGTTCAAATAGGAAGGGGTGAGAGGGTTTCGGGACTGTGATGGGTCGAGTTTTAGGTTATGGTAATGATGGTGGTGATAATGGTTATGGTGGAGGTGTTGGAGTGCGGGTTACTTCTTCTGCAGTTTCTAGTCAATCTTGTCCAATCGTCCGGAGTGCAGCGTAGTGCGGGATACATACTTCTTGCCCTGTGGCTTATTGGTATCTGTCTCAAGGTTGCGCTCCTTGAACCGATCCTTAATGTACTGTACGCGCGCTGGGTCGACATTGCTGCGACGCCTTAGGGGATTATAGTAGGGTATCTTGCGCACTGGCTGTTCCGGCATCTTCGACTGGGGCTGTGGCTTCGGGTTGCCCACGTTCTTCAGGCTCTGATCCGACTGAGTCGGTTGCTCCAGAGGCACCAGTGCCAAACTGCTGCTACTGCTGCTGCTGCCGCTGCCGTTGCTGCCGCTCGATGATGGTGGCTTTCCCGATCCCAATGGATCGCTGTATGCCATGGGCAGATTGTGGTTATTACTAGGCGACATTTTGGACTTTTCGATTTGCAGCTGCTCGAGGGGATTAAGGTAGATGCTATACGGACGTGTGGCTCCTAGCCTCTCCTTTATCACCGACGGCAGCTGCAAGCGCACAATCGACTGGCCCACCGGCAAATTGTTGCTATGGCGAATCTGCACCTTCAGCGGAGCCATCTTGGCGATCAGCTGCGATAAATAATATCCAGGATTGAACAGCAGTTTCGAGTGCTGTTCCTTCTTGATGCTCTTAACTAAGGGCTGAAGCTGCTTGGGGTCTGTGGCAAGTCCCAAGTGGCAAGTGGCAAGTGGCAAGTTGCAAGTGAATGTGAACAGTGGAAAAAACATCGATAGATCGATAAATGTTGGTTATCATGGTAGGAGAAGGTATCACCGGCTGGTACTCACTGCAAGTCAAGGAGCGCTTCAGCTGCATTGCCTTCATGGGGGCTCTCAGTTGAAGTTGACGCAACATCCTTTGTGAGTATCGGAATACTAGAAGAGACTCCAATGCCGGAATTGCCACTTCAGAATTTAGCGCTGTTGTTGTAAGTACTATCTGCCTATTGGGTGGAACGTGTGTAACGCTTCGTTCTATCACGATTCTATTGCAGTTCACAATTTACTACTGTTGTATCTCAGTTGATTTTTATTATTTTCCCTTAGTCCGAAAAATTGATGTATTGCCAGAAAAAAAGTACGAATGAAATGAAATGCTCGACAGACGAGTTCACCCAGTGCTCCCCCCGGCTCGATGACAACTCGCCTGAGTGCAATTTCAAAGCCTGCTCTGCCATGTGTCCACTACATACCCGGGGGAGCGACCCACCTCCCGCCTCCCTCCTCTTGCACTCCCATTCGAAAACTGCATGCATATTTATAGTTCCGCTTGTTGACAAATATCGCGCTCTGTTGACTGACGGCCCGGCGGGTCCGGAAGCTGCACTGATTAGAAACCTAGTGGTGCCCACTCTGGATTCCGGTGCCACTTCTCTGGTTGAGGCTGCTGCCCCAAAACAAAAAAAAAAAACACCAAAAAAACAACTGGGAAACATAAAAAATTTGCAATGGCCAAAAAAAACGTGACGCTGACGGCGATGCCGATGTCGACGCCGGCGTTGAGAGCGCGTCGCGGCAGCCACGCAAAAAACTTTGACATTTCTATGTTTGCTGCTCCTAACTGAGCCATAACTCAGGTCGGGTATATTGAGGTTGTCGTGGCAAGTCAAAGAGAAGCCACAGATGAACCTAAGACGACTCGCTGAGACTGCAGTTTGCCTTAACAAATTACATTAGAGGACAAGATGGAATATTACTGGAGCTAAACATAATTATTTTGAACTACTTAGGTACCTTCGATTTGTTATAAATTTCGATAACATAAAGAAAAAATAATCTCTATATTATAGTATATTCTATTGTACAGTACAATATATATTACAATATAATCTACATACATATTTCGATTATATAAAGAAAGAAAGAAAGAATTTCAATCCCTTGATTAGAATATATTCTACTGGCTTTCTTTGCCAGTTATGTAATATTGCATATTAGCCAGATAGTATGTATGTATAGAATATATTATGTTATTAAGTTATGATAGTAGTAGCACGCGTTTATAGAGAGTTAGATAGAAAGAAGATCACCTTACAGGTCTTGGTCTTAATCAACTCTGATTGTTCAGAATGTGAAACCTCATTAAAATTGGTATTGATATTTGTGCATCATTTTTACTTTTTTTTATGATTTGAATGTTTATTTATATTATTTGTTTACATTTTATTTAAGCAATTTATAATGAATTTAATAAAGTAAACATTTGTTAAATAATGTATAATTCTACTAGTAAAATTTAATTGAAAAATGTTTTTAAAGAAATATGATATATTTGCAATATACAGGTAAAGCGAACAATTGTTTAAATGTACATTGTACAATCTAAATTTATTCTTTTGATTTGATTAGTACTATATAATATAATATCTTCCTTTTCTAGTGCGATGTATTGCAGTTCTAACCTCTACAGCAATCATTATTTCTAACAGATTGTTCCTATCAAGGCAGTAAGATATAGTTGTCAGATGTCTCTCAAGGTGCCTCAAAAACTTCTGGCAAAGATGTGTATCTACTATATTATTTTACAGTATATTAAGTAGATAAAATATTGTAGTATAGTATTACGTATAGTATATACCAAACAACAAACACACATAGTTACAGATGTTTTTTATTTTGATTACTTTGAACAATTCGATAAATCAATAGTTAGTAGATTAATTTATAATATTCGCAAAGACTGTTGAAGTATAACACAATATTTGTTCGATTTATAGTTCGCCACAGTTTTTATATATAATAAGGTACCTCTAACAATTAAGGTAAATAGTTGTTGATGTTTTCATTTTGAATCAACTCATTTGTAGTCCTCACACAGGATTAGCTGTCACGAAGTTGAATAGAGATGAATGTGTGGCAAGTGCAGTGGGCAGTCGAGCATGCCTCACATGCCTCGCATGCTCCGCTCTCTCTCTCTCTCTCGCTCTCTCTCTCTCTCTCTCTGTGTGTTTGCTTGCATCCTGTGCAGCTCGTTGAGCAAGTGCAGCGGGATTGTGCGCTCTGGGCGATTTGTTATTTTAGGTCCGCATATTTTAGCTGATTGAAATATGCATGGAAGAAGCGTCCGAGCAGGAAACTCAAACTAAATCGGGTCGAGGGTCGATGGTCGAGGGCCGTGAGGCTCGAGGTGAGAGCCCCGAGAGCTGAGGAGGAGTACGAGCTGGCAGCGCCGGCGCTAGGCCGTGTATTGTTCAGCAATTTGGCAAACAATGCGCTTTGCAAGTGCAGCAAGGGCGGTGCACAATAAAAGCCACTTGCAACTGCCAACTGGCATTGTGTGGCAGCCTAAGCCCCGATCCAGGCTCAGTTTGATGCTCGACTGAGTTTGCCTATCATGTGTGGCCGGTGCTTTCACATTAGCAAACCTATTAGCATTTGGATAAGCCGCACTTAGGCTTAATATGAGGCACACACGCATGCACACACACACACACACACACATGTACACCCACACACACTAGACTGACTGTCGGCAAACGGGTCAGAGCTGAGCCTCGGCTCACACAGCCCTTTATCGCGACCCGATCGTACAAAGTGTATCGTGTTTGCTGCATCGTGTATGTTCTTTGTTTTGCCACCGTGCAACGTGCATTGTGCAACCTCGGCCCGCCTTGCCACTTGTTCTAATCCCCCTGAGCAGGAAGCGAACAAAGCAAATGCGCACCCATAAGCAGGCCGTATCCAATGGACAGTGGGCAAAACAAAAGCACACCCGGCACAATGGTAACAAGACCCGAGCACGTCATGCGATCCCTGATCCACAGAGAGAGAGAGGCAGTGAGAGAGAGTGAGAGCGAGAGAGAGAGACAGCCAGGCAGGCAGGCAGTCTGGCAGTGATCTATCTGGCGATAGGCTTGTTTTGCTCGCCCAATTGATCCACTCAAGATAAATTAGGCCACAACATTTGTGTAAGCTTAGCCGGGGATTATCCGGGCAGGACGAGGCAGGGCAGGCAGGCCGTGTCCATGTCCGGCAGGCGCAGCAGACAACCAGGCAGTCTTCCGGTTGCTGCCTTCTCCCTCTCGCTCTCTCTCTCTCTCTCTCTGCGAAAACACAATAAAAAGTTACTGTGGAAAAAGTTGATGGCAGAAATCCATGAAAATCAATGGAATGCGAGCAATAAAGAGCCCAGCGAGGATGCCAACAAACAACAATAAACAAGGCGACTCAGGCGGAACATGAGGACGAGGGGCGGGTGCAGGCTCGGCATGTTGTGGTGTGGGGGCGGGGGGGGGGTTGGTCGTGTTATTGCTCTTGTTTGCTGTTATTGTTGTAGAGTGCAATTATTAAAATAATGTTCGCAGGCCATTGAGTTCATAACGCGAATGAGGCCGCAATAAAATAAATAAATGAAGAGGAACTTGTCCTCAAATGAGGCATGCAAATGCCGCGCTGACCAGCCTGATACACAACCTTCACTCCCTCCTCCCCTGCCCAGCTACCACCCCCAATATCATAGTCAACAGCCAGATATCATGGCCGACGTCAATGTCCTCGTCGCATCGAAATATATTTTTATAAAGTTATGAGAGTGCCAAACGGAGCAGGAATCTCCTTTATTGGGTCGCAACGGGGATTGGCTGCGTGGATGGGGGGGAATTGAGATTGGTAGATTGAGCTTGTAGATGGAAAAGGGAAAAGGGAAGGGGGAGGGGAGGGAGCATTGTGATTACAATTGCTCCATTTGCTGCTGGCAGTTGGAGCCAGCTGTTGGCATACTTCATTAAAGTCAATCCACGGGAGAGGTAGAAACTCTCGCGGGGTCTTGAACCCGTCACGCTCTGGTAGAACTTTAATCAACCGACATCAGTTGGGAAATTCTAGTGAATTGTACAGAACTTATGAATATAAAGCTTGTTTCAAAAGCAATATGATAAATAAAAACTCTAACCTCAAGTTAAAAGAACTTTTGTAAATGTTCATATAAAAGTATCTGGAGATCTTAACTTTATTCTAATCGTTTGTGTTAAAATTTAATAATAATTATGTATTAATAATAACATATGTTTTCAAAGAAACAAAGAAAGATAGGAAACAGTCTCTGTAACAACTTCACATTAGCAACTCAACTCATTTCTCAAATTTATAGAGTTTTCCTAAGTGTATCTTTAACAGTATCTTCAACAACTGAGCATAGATTAACATATATTAACTATATTACCATCGTTTTTGTTGAAGAAAGATGCAGTTACCGCTTGATTCCATAATAATGTAGGAAAGAAGGAAATTTCATAAGAATACCTTGAAGAACCTCTTTAGGAAACCTTTAAAATTCGCTGTAACAATTTCATATTACCGTTTTTTTATAACCTAAAAATATTCTGTCTTGAAAATGTATAAGAATTAACATTAATTGTAAATAATTTAAATAAATAATGTAAAATATGCTAAAAAATATCTCAAGTATAATGAAGACACCTTCACCATCTTGTCAATCAACAATAATCATAAATACCCTCGAAGTGTAATAAAATACTGGAACGTATAGTAAAGTTAAAATAAGACACAGTAACTACTTAGAAGTAGACTTGCAAAAGAAACGACACGAGATACTCCTTATAGATAGAAATATATATCTGATCTCTAATGAAAAACAAAAAACAAAAGATTAAAGACTTTTCGTAAACATACCTACAATGAGATTTCAATTCTTGATTATAGTAATTGTTGGTTCCCTTCTTCAATTTATACTGCCTTTAGTGCACAATTTGTGACAAGAAAAGAGCATAAGAGCGGGAGAGAATAACATTATAAGAGCGAATGTTCTAGTTCAATGTTAACTTTTATAGTTGTTCCTCTTTGTTAATACATGTTGCGGTAGTTAATAATATTTGCTTGATATTATTAAATAATATTTATATTATTTTTTTCATTATTTCTTTCATTAGTATTAAGCTGCTCCAACAGTAATCTCAGTCTTCAATATGTTAAATGATATGTGGTTTTTTAAATAACATTATAAGAGCGAATGTTCTAGTTCAATGTCAACTATGTAACATATTCTAGTTGTTCCTCTTTGTCAATACATGTTGGAGTAATTAATAATATTTGCTTGATATAATGTAATATTATTTATATATTTTTTTTTAATTATTTCTTTCATTAATATTGAGCTGCTCCAAGAGTCATCTCAGTCTTCAATGTGCTAAGTGATGTGTGGCTTAAGAAAACTTAGTTCAGGTCACGAGCTTAAAGAATTTAACCAGAGATGCCTTCAAGATAGTTCAATATGGCAGTCCCTGCAGCTGAACAGATTCTCTATATGTTTGCGAACTATCCAACTATCACTATATCATTATCCCTTGCAATGTCTCTCTTTTTTCCGATGTTCACCCCCATGCACCCAGCTGCAAAGGCCGTGAATGGTGCTTAACCTGCACCACGCACTGCACACACACCACACACACTCACACACACTCTCACACCCTCTCACACACTCTCGCACACAGTCCGGGCAAAGTTAAGAAGTTCAAGTGTATAATTTCGTTACAATTGGGACAGTTTTAGTGCTTCGCCGGAACTCGATGAGTGTCGCGTCGCGTCGGTGGCGGGTGCACTGCGCGTACATGTCCTGCTGCCCCCGACTCCGAAGGGGAACGGGAAGGGGAAGGAGAGTGGGAACTAGAAGGGGCTGCAACTGTAACGCTTAAATGCGGTTTTGTGTTACACATGTGCGTCTAATTAGCGACTGTTTAACGACAACGAGGACGTGGACGTGGACGAGGACGAGGACGAGGACGAGGACGCGGACGGACATGGTGTGAGCATGAGCGGGTGCTGGTAACTGATACGGTTACGGATCCCCGGACCGTATCGGGACTCGTTAACGAGCATGAAATTATTATCGAAATCCAATTAATAAGTGAGACAAACGACATCGAAACGACCCGAACCGAACCGACCTGACCCGACCCTGACCGAGGTGAACCGAGTCGAGCCTTACTTTGTGTTGCGTAAACACTTTTGACACTTGTCCTGCTGTCCTGTCCCCGGGTCCAGTTGCAGTTGCAAGGGCAACTTGTGCACTTGCCCCCGTTCCCCTGGCTGCCATAGATCCACTGCAAGCTGATGCTGCGCGCCACTCGAAGAATTCCCAGCCTCCTTTCGCACGAATTCCGGCGCCAGCGTCGCCTCAAGTGGAACCGACACTTCCGTCGACAGATAGGGAAATCCTCTGGGGAGGAACATCCAGTTGCATAACCTGCCAGCAGAGAACTCAGCTCAGCTGCTTTGCATACACGATAATGCCCGAAGGTCCCCTCAGCATCATCATCATGTGTGATGATGGGCACGCAAATGGAGTTGGCCCTGGGAGAAAAAGTGCAAAATGGGATGAAAACTGGCCAGTGGAAGGAGGGGAGTGTGGGAGTGTGGGAGAGGGGCGCGCATAATCGAGCCAGTGGGTGGACAAATCGGCTTTGGAGCTTAAGGCGTAAATAATTTGGACCCCAACCACTTTGATAAGTGAAAGCTGCCGCTGTCCGTTTGATCCGCAAAGAAGTCCCGACCCTTTTATTTGTTTTAACATGCCCTAACTAAGTCAACGAGTTGCCTGCCAAATGCATGAAATATGTAAAGTTAAAGTTAATATTCTGAAGAGTGTTGAAGATATAATGATATGTAAACTATACTATGACACTATACCTTGTAGAAGTGCTCGAGGTATGCAGTATACTATATACTTGTGCTCTTTTAATTAAAATATATGTCATATATGATATCATATGATTCCTGAGTGCAGATTAAGTAATCATTTTGGAAGGTTTCTGGATGTTGCAAATGAATACCACATAATATGAAAGCATATATGTATGTGTATGAATATTAAACCTATTTACTATATATATGCAGACCTTAAAGAATTGTAGGTAGTGCTCTCAGACACATCTTTACTTATTATATATATAATAAATAAATAAATACATATTAAATTGAAGTACTATATTTGAAGACCTTAGACCTTTAAATAACCTTGGATTTTGAAAAGAAATATCCTAGCTTACAACCTCAGCTTATAATAAAGAAGCCTTTAAATAACTACAGCACATTTAGTACAGTCGTTGGTCAGATTTACCTCGTCACTTCATATGAATGTTTTACTAATCTTTTATTAAGCTTAATATGACTTTTTAAGATCTTAAATAACTGTTTAACTCTCTTGCTTACCCCATCGATCTATTCGCTATTCTCACGTACATATAAAGTGTCTTTGTCTTTCAAGAGTTCTTTAAACACTTGTTTAACTATCTTTCTATAGATATACTATCATTCTATAGAGCACTCGCTATTCGACCTTAGACAAAGTGCGTTGCTTTCTTGCCTTTTGTGCAAATTGAGTCAACACCCTCGACGCGTTGGGTTCCCTTTGGGTGCGGTTCAGTTCGGTTCGGTTCGTTTCGGTCTTGGGCTCGGGCTCTACATCGATACCCACTTTGTTTTAATTCACGCTGATATGTGAGCCGCAGGGCTTAGTCCCAGCACACACACGCACACACTCACACACACAGATACTCGCTAATACACACATGTCCATCTTTGGTGTATTAGCTGGCTGTATTGGCCAGCCCCCAAATTGGCAGCTGCTTTTTCGCCTTGACTGTTGACTGGGGGGTGCTCGGGCTATTTGGGCTGCTCGGGCTGCTCGAGCTGTTTCTAGGGGTTGCTAGGGAGCGCTCTTGGGGCAGACTTGGTGTTGATTTTTAACCGAATTGAGAAAATTTGTTGGCTCAGATTCGCTGGAGCGTAGCCCATAATCAACTTCGGTGGCCAGCAACTCAATTTATATTTCAGCTATAACTGGCAACAGCTGTGCGAGTGTGTCTGCGTCTGTGTGTGCGTATGTGTGTGTGTGTGCTATAAAATAAAATTGAAAAAGGATTTCCGTTTGTCGTCCCTCGGTCAGCAAGGCAACCAAAAGTCTATCTACGTATTTATTTGGCCAGCTCCAGCTCGAAGAAGAAGGCTGCCAAGGCAGGTCAAAGGTGTAAAATTTATTTGAATTATTCGCCAAGGGTGCCAACACACACACCAACACACACCAAAACACAGTTAGAATAATATTTAGTTGTGTTACGTGGCCGGCATGCAATTTCGACATCGACTTGGTTCAATTTGGTCTCGATCCTTAACAATTTTCGCCTGGCATTGAATTGGTTTGATTTAACTTCCGGTCATTTCATTTCCTTTCTGCGACACTCTAAAGGACGCACACACACACAGACACACACAGACATGTTTGCAGACAAGACTGTGAAATATTAAAGAAATTTAATATGAATAAAGTTGACTAACTCGAGACTTGAAAACTGTCAATCAACAACAACTGCAAATAAACAGAAGTTAGAGAAAGTTTCTAAATGAGAAGATTTACCTAAAATAAAATTTAAAATATTTATTCATATTTACCATATAATTATATAAGTTGCATTTTAAATACACTCACCATTATTTTAATTTCGACGAACGTCGGTTAATTAAACATTTGTTGCCTTACAGATCTTGATGTCGTCAGTCTCTTCTGATTGTCCTTATGCGATATACATACGTGTACATTTATCTGCTAGAAGTTCTTTACTGTCTAATTGTTCATATAAATCCCATAAAATATGTCAGACTGACTGACAGACTGACAGACTGACAGACTGACAGACTGACAGACTGACAGACTGACAGACTGACAGACTGACAGACTGACAGACTGACAGACTGACAGACTGACAGACTGACAGACTGACAGACAGACAAACATACAGACGTATAGACAGACCAACAGACAGACATATATACATACAGACAGACAGATATATAGATAGATAAACGGACAGACATATAGACGTATAGACATACGGACATACAGACACACAGACAAACCGATAGACCGACAGACCGACAAACAGACAGACAAACAGATAAACAGACAACAGACAAGCAGACGGACATGTAGACAGATCGACAGACAGACATACAGACAGATAGATATACAAACGGACAGACAAATAGACCGACAGGAGACAGACAAGCTGTGTACTTCTGTAAATATAGTATTATATTTGGAAAGGGTGTAAGGACACAATGAGTGATGTTGCCATCATGTAACTAAACCTATAATACCTTCTAGCCAATGAGTAGCGGGTATACTTATTCCGAAAATAATGAGTAGAAGGAAATTCCCCCAATTTGCAGGTTGGGACAGTTGGGCAATTCGTTAGTTCGGCGTGAGATTGATTGACATGTCAAACAGTTCGATCAGATGCGGAAAATGCAGTCATAATTTGTGGAACACCTATGGGCTCTCAGTGGGCCAGTGGTGCCTTCGTTGCTGCCTGGCTGTGCAACAATGGGCAGGCAGCCCGGGGCGCAGAGACCATTAGAGGGGCAGCTGTGCCCGGCAAATTGGTCACACGCGGCCACTTAGCACTTCAGTTGATGCTGATAATGATGCAGTGCCTCCGAGCGAGCGACTAAATGAATACATCAAGAGCAACAAAACGAGACAAAGTCGCACAGATCGTCGGGGAGAAATGTGCAAAATTGCCCATAAACTGCGGCACGCTGCAAAATGTGGCATGACCAATGTCCCCGGGGGCCTGTCAACGTGCAACACACACACGCACACACACACGCACGCACGCACACACTGTAGACTCGTTAGCCACGCTCATCACTTGGAGCTGCGATCGATTCAATGTCCGATCCGATGCGAATCGATGCGAATCAATGCCGAGCCGTAGCGAGTTGCCTTGTTCAATGGCAACGAGTACCCGCTGTGGCCAAATGATTGCGGTCGACCCCAAGAGCTGAGACTGGCTCCTGATGATGATGATGGCGCAACGAATCAATTGCCTGGACCAGTCGCCCTCTCCCTTTCCCCCTCTCTATCTCTCTCTCTCAGCCGCTTTGCTGCAACGTTGCAACATTGTGCGAACTGTGGCCAACAAAATGAAATTATCTAGCGAAAAATTGTGATTTTCACGCTGCAAGAGAGGGAGAGAGAGAGAGAGGGAGACAGAGAGGGAGCAAGAGCGAGTTAGAGCTGCTGTGCCCAGCGGGCTGCATCATTGTGCATCTTGTGATCGAATTTGCCTTGCAGCCTGCGACGAGTTGCGCGCTTTGTTTGTCGCACAGGACAAGAACCTTCTGTGCCATTACAACTCCTTTTTTTGCCAGTGCTCTCCGTGCTGTCCGTAATGGCCAAAGGCAAGGCATAGGTGTCGGCTCCTATGCTCCGACTGTGTAGACTGTGTCGCCTGTGTCGAGTGCCTCATTTGTCCAATGTGTTTCCGGCAAAGTGCTTCCACTTTGTGTCGCTTAATCCCGCATCTGTGCGTGCTATTATGTGTGCGTGTGTGTGTGTGTGCATGCGTGTGTGTGTGTGTTGGTTCTTTTTTACATTTGCATGCCAGGGACTCGATAAAGTTTCAAAGCGGAGACGGAGAAGGCAAAACGAAAAAGTTTGTCCTCAATGCGACTCGATGCGGTTGCCAAGCAGCGGCCAGGGGCAGCCGCAGGGCCAGTCTGCCAGTAACAGGGGGAGGAGGAAGAGGGGCAGCAGGGGCAATCAGAGTAAGGGGCTGCACTGCGTGCCGGGGCACTAATGCTCGGTCTCAGGGCAGCAATTACAGACACCGAATAATGCTGCAAGTTGCCGTGCTGTGCCCTCCCCCCTCCCTCTTCCTTTTCACCCCCTCTCTGTCATGTTAACTGGGGCATTGTTGCAGCCTCGCCCGAAAACAGCTTCATTTTCTAGCCAGGCGGTCGTGCGCGAACAAAGGCAGCCTCGCACTGTGCCACCCCACCCCACCTCGACGCAACACAACGCAACGTTCCGTGCCACGCCTTGCAGCACCTCACAGTGCCTCGTCTCGCCTTGCCTCGCCTCCGATCGGCGGCTGCTAATCCGCTGCGCATGCGTCGCCGTCGCCGTCGCCTTTTGGTCACTTCCGCGGTCGAGCATTGCTGAGGCCAATCATGCGCACCCAGTGGTCAAGCGTTTGCTTTGGTCAGCCCGTCGTCCGCTCATTGTTTGGATCACACAATGCCCCAGCCCACTCCACTGCAGCCCAGCGCACCCTGCCACACTGGCAACAAACTGCGCGACATGGAACTGGCTCCTGATTAGCAGACTGTGCCACAGTAAACTCCCTTTGCAAGGCAACAGCTGAGCCTAGTAAGAAGACCATCTCAGCTGCAGGCCTATATGGCAGTACTCTTTGGGACTTCGCTGAAGCGTTTTTAAATGAATAAATTATATATATATTATATATATTATTATTATTATTATATATGATATATAATATAAATATTACAAAATGTACTATAAAACCTTATTTACATCACATGTATTCGAAAAAGCAAAAGATGAAAAGAAAAGGAGAGAAAAGATTCTGTTCTGCACAGCTAAGATATAGTATTAGGCAGGGTAGTATACTACATTTATTATGTATATATATAAGATGTGCATATGCTATTATATATTGTATTTTGCTGATGCTATCATCTCAGCACCTTGTCAGGCGCCTCACAGACTATGTTTTAATTGTAAACAGTTAGCAATGCACAAGCGAAGACATGCTCAACTGCGTGTAGAATATATATTCCTGATCAGCATGAACAGACTAACTAAGCATATAGGTACATACATATATTTCTCTTACTGCTTTTATAGATAAGGTTCAGCTTGATTATATAGCACTGAAACATTTCTTACTACTTACTGTACACTACAAATGAAACAGATCGTTCCTGAACGCATTAATATATCATTTTATTGTATAATATTGTATATAAATAATATAATATTTAAATTATATCTGCTGATTTTCTGATTTATATTTATGGATATCGGCAGCAAACTATATACATTAAAATGGTACATATACTATAATAATATTCATATACAATGTGCTACTTATATAAATCAAATATAACATATTGGATCTATCGACCAAATTTAGGGCCTTTGTATAAAACTTGTATGAACTGTCTGCACCTTGTCGGAATCAATTAAACAAACTAATTAAATAAACTCGTATGCCTCATTTACTTTTCCATTTCATCAAGTTAAGATAAATATAGTATATATAATCTATTCAACAAGACTCAATAGTATTATATGCAATTCAGTGAATCAATATAACTTTCTTACTTTCTTTCATTCTCTCTTTGCATTAATTAAATTCCAGAGAATCTCGATTATTCAATAAGGAAATCGGTTGACAAGGATTATCTCGACACCTTTGTCTTGGGCATGTTTATATTTTCGCCGTAGTGTAATAGACGCCCTTCTCCCTGCCCTTCCCCCTGCTCCTGCCTCTTATCTCTCCCCTGCCCCTTTTTATTTTGTAATCCTCATCAGCCAAATGATTTGCTTGTGGCAAACAGCTGGGCTGAGATGCAACTGAGTAACTGCCTCATTATAAATGGTGCAAAGATCGAGATGGGTCGGTTTAGATCGGGTAGGGGATCAGGTAGCGTTGGCAGGCACTTGAGTAGCTCGCGTTAAAAACAGCACCCAGCAAAGCAAAACATGAGAAGTGATCAACTAGTTCCAATTACAGCGCATTACCCAATTTCAGCAACAACAACAACAACGACAACAACAACAGTTGGCAGTGTCCGCTTACAGGGCGAACCACTGTTGTTGTTGCTGGTGCCGCCTTGTGTCAAAACATGCAACATCCTCGACTCCACCTCCAGCAGCAGCAGCAGCCCGACTTCCAGTTAAAAACAAATGAGCGCATTGATTAAGTAATAGCCAGGAAAAGGGACGACCAAAGTGGACTCTCGATCTCTGGTTAGTTCCAAGTAGAGTACAACTGTCTGCCGCCTCGAGGCGCCGCCGTTGTCGCACTTGCTGCACATTCTACTTGACAACTCAATTGCAAAGTGATTCCCATTAATTGCCGAACACTGTCGAGCACTGTCGAACACTGTCGGCCAACTGCTGTTCGGTCTGTTCGGTCGGGATCGGATCGCGTCGGACATAAATCAGAATTCGGAGCAGATGTCAAGTGGCGCCTTGGTCATTCAGGGAAATTCAGGTTATCAGGATCGGCAAACCGAGACATCCGTTCCCTTTCCCACTCTCTCTTTCCCTCTGTATCTCTTTCACTCTCACTCACTGTGAACTTACCCCTTTTTGGGGCCCGGAGTCCTTCATTAGCCTAAGGCAACATTGTCAGGCTGCAAACAGTCAAATAAAATAATATTTTACACGGGCAAACAACACGCCGGAAAAGTGTGGAGAGAGGGGAAAGGGGGTCCTTGTTTTTCCAACTGAAGGCTTGACACCTCAAAGCACTGACAATGCAAATTATGCGACCCCATTTCATTTTATTTATTCTCCATTCTCGACTGTCAAACAATATGAAAGCTCCCCAAAAATTGGTTAAACAAACCCGGCAATTGTCAAGTAAATAAATCAACGAGTGAACAAATCCAAACATACACAGCACCCCCTTCCCCCCTTCAAAGGAGTGTGGTGTGGCTACAGGAAGTGTCGAGCAAAGTGGTTATAATCCAAATGTTGGAAAAAATAACAAGACTTTTATTTGTTTCACTTTTTAAATCAATTGCACGAGTTTTTTTTTAGAAGAAAAATTGTTCATTTTTATTTGCATATCTATAAATATGATAATTTCTTATATTTGGGGTATATCATAGTACGTTTTTATTTTTATTTTTGATATTAGTTACTTAGAAAATGATCAACCTATTTGTGGAATATCGAAATGTACTTTCTGCTCGACTCCCCAAACTTGTTGAGAAAGTTTATTAAAAAAGAAATTGATTATTTATTTTGGAAATTTACTATTTTGGAACACAAACGGAAATCAAGTCACATGAACAGGAGGATAAGGCAGCTATATGTTATACTCTTCCGATTTTGATGAAATTGTATATACATCTTATACATATGTATATATAAAATAAAATAAATTAGTTTGCAATACCTTGACAAATAACCAAAATCAGCTGATAGTTTGTATGACAGCTATACGATAAATCGGTCAGATCCGACTCATTCCGACTTATTTATAGCGTGCAGCAATGAAAAGCATGTATGCCAAGTTTCATTAATATATGTTAGCTCCAATACCGAGAGATAAGTTTTAGTTGCAACCAACGGACACACGTATAAACGGACACATGTATAATCGGTCATACGTATAAACGTACAGGCGGACGGGGCTAGTTGGATTCATCTGTTGATGCTGATTCAAAATATATATACTTTATGAAGTCGGAGATGTGTTCTAAGGTGCGTTGCAAACCGCTGGCCATAACGAATATACTCTCTGCAAGGGTATAACAATGCGAATGTTAAGACATAAGAGAGCTATATATTATATACCATATATATATATTTTAATATTATAATGTTTTAGTCTTTTAGTATTAATATTTTAAATAGTATTATATAATTACATATGATTATTATATATATAATATTAGTTATTATATTATGAAAAGCGATGTGCTCAAAGTGTGTTTCCCGCTCGACTTGCCCCAAATAAAGTATTTTCCTTCTGTGTCATTGTCTGCTTTGTCCGCTTACAATTGTAAATTAGTGAAGGATTCGCCTTGTTTAAACTAATCAGCATGTGAGTGCAGATATTTGGCAGTTAGTCAGTCAGTCAGTTAGTCGGAGGGTTAGCTGTTCCGTGGGGCAAGTTGATTACATTGCTCGCGGAAGAATGCTTGCAAAGGAGGGTGAGGGAAGAGCACGCTGTGCAGCCGGCGATTGTTGGCACAACACAAATCAAGCCGGGGACCAGAAGGGGCTAAGAGTTAGAGAAGGAGAGTGGAAAGGGTGAAGCAGGAGAGGGGCAGAGGTGTGCGAGGTGAGAGTCTAATAAGGCTCTCGCCGTAGGCGAAGGGCTGAGAGCACTTGAATGTGAATCAAAAACTATTCGCACGAAAGGGGCGAGTGAATTCGATTAAAATTACGTTTTTTATTTTGATTTTTTACCGCCTGCTGTTGCTGCTGCTGCCACTGCTGCTGCTGCACTGTGGCCCTTTGTGCCCGAGGAAGAAGCGCGCTGCGTGAATCCTTTTGATTGTGCATGAATTTGCAACTTGTGCAGCGTATTTAATGTTATTTAGTTTCATTTGCCAATCGCCGCATTGAAGTGAAGTCAGTTCTTTATTCGATTGTAGCGAGTCCTGCCCCAGACTCGGACCCCTTTGGCTAGCTTCGCATTCGTCCTCCTGCCGCGTCCTTCACACGCCTCACGCCTCATGCCTTATGCCTTGCGCCACAGGCGCCCCGTCCCGCCCCGCGCCGTCCCGTTCCGCTCCACAACGAGGATCGCAGGAAGCAAAGCCGGCCACGTTGTGGGCTCACATGCCCGGCCACAAGCGAGGTCTACCAAAGCAACCCCGAAACGTCATCATCATCAACAGCACCAGGAACAACGGCAACATCGCCGTCTCCTCGTCGTCGTCGTCATCAAAAAGGACACTTGACGGGGACAACAAAAGCCGATGTTGCCGCTGCGCTGTCTCTGCCTCTGCCTTGGCTCTGCTCGCCATTTATTTCTATTCGCAACACGCATTCATTGCGCAGCTTTGTGCCTTTGCCCTCCGCCTCTGGCTCTGGCTCTGGCTCTGCCAGCGAGTGCGCTCCTCATATGACGCGCTGCCGCTGTGCGCCTGATTATCCTTTCAATTAAATTGTAGCGTAACATTTTCCACGTCGTTGACAATGGCTACAACAAAAACAAGAGCAACAGTAACAGCAGCAACAACACGGCGACAGCAGCAGCCACGACCTGAAAAGAAGCGACCGACTTAGGGGGTAAGCAGTGACACAGCGAAAGAGACAGACAGAGAGAGACATAGAGAGAGGGAGAGAGAGAGAATTGAGGCCAGCGTTTGCCCCTTGCGAGTGTGTGTGTGACTGTTGATTTAACTAATAGCCACGGCCATGCCCAGTAGACTGGCAACGCCTTCTTCGCTACCTTTTCACTTTTTACAAAAATGATTAACATGTTTTAAACAATGCAAAGCTTTCTATGACAAATGACAGAATTTAATTGTCTAAATGATATTCTGAACGGGGAAATGGCTTGCTTGGCGTCCGTTGGAGAGAGGTTTTATCAGAATGTGATTAATTTTTTGTCTAAAGAGTCTGAAATTCCAAAAAAATAAACAGGAATAATGTACTAAGAAAGCAGTTCTTCTAAGAGTGGTGTCAATCAAAAAGAGGGGTCCGTCTAAGAAATCTGTGCTCCTTAGCTAGGTGTCCGTTAAGAGAAGTTTCTGAGAATGATATTCTTCTAAGAGAGGTGTGCGTCTTTAAAAGCAGTCTATCTCATAGAGGGGTCCGTCTAAGAAAACAGATCTTCAAGGTTAAGCGAACGTCAAAGAAAGGTGTCCGCCTATGAAACCTGTCCGCCTTAGCTAGGTGTCCGTTAAGAGAAAGAGAAAGTTTTTCGTTTAAGAAGTCCTTCTAAGAGAGCCGTCCGCCTTTGAAAGCAGTCCTTGTAAGAGAGTTATCCGTCTAATAAAACAGTCCTTCTAAAGGAGGTGTCCGTCTTAGAGCAGTGTCCGTTTAAGAAAGCAATTCTTCTAAGAGAGTTGACCGTTTAAGAAATGTGTGCGTCTAAGAAAGGTGTCTGCCCAAGAAAGGTGTCCGTTGGATGAAGTGTCCGCTGCGAGAGTTGTCACTGTGGTATTATTGTCATTAAGAATTGTTCTAAGAAATGTTCTTAAAATGATTATACGGAAAAGATTTCAGTTCACAAAAGCTTTAGAGCTCCCAAGTACTCTATGAAAGGTTTTCCAGGGTATTCCCACTGTCTATCAGGCAGTGAATGAGACCAAAAGTTATATGCGAGTAGGCACTCAAAATTTGAATATATTCTGTGATTCGAATGAAATGGGATTTTCGAAATGACGCGCTTCCCTTCGCCACTCTATGACTCTCTTCGGTTCGGTTTGGTGCGGTAATATGATTTGTCAGCTACATGAAACCGAAATCAACACGCACTTTTTGCTCTCATTGTTATTTATATTTTTGACAAGCCCCCTAAAGTTACAGGCAGTCCAAGTTGGGTCGCAGCTGGGATTGGAATGGGGGTTGCTGGGCTTGGGGTCCAAGTTGGTGCGGGAACAGGCCCCGCAGCGTTGCCACCAAATAAATAGACACACGAAAGCCAACGACAATAAACTTATTCATAATACATGAGTTTAGCTACAGCCTGCAGGCGTGGGTGGGAGGGAGTTGGGTGTGGGGAACTGGCAGCAATCAGTCAAATGAAATAATAAATAAATAAATAAATCAGAGGCAAACATGAAGAACAACAAGAAGGTCGCGCTTCTCTTGCTGCCTCTACTTCTGTCCCTGCTTCTGTTTGTGTTTCCGATTTGGATTCAGATTTGGATGAGATTTTAATTTGTTCGTGTTTGAGCTATAATATGCCTAGGATTAATGACAGGGCACATATGTTGTGTATGTGCATGGTACCTATGCCTATTGGTGACCCTTCTCCTTCTTTAGAGCCCTGAACCAATTCAAATGTACTTTCAAATGTTGAATTCATTTTCAATACTTTTCAAATGTTAAATACAGTTGGCTTTAAATGCAAATTCATTGATGCGTGAAATGATTTAAGCACATACGCATACTAATGCTCAGGACTGCCCTCCAGTTGGAGGGCCCCTTCCGATGGGGTATGCACTCCGCATCGGCGTCCGCATCGAAGTGTTTAATTTCGCAAATAGGCGCCCCGAAAAGGATTTGTGCAAATAAACGCGACTAATGAATGGCCGACAGTCTCCCACTCCCCCCCTCCAGCCAGTTCTCCTTCCCTCAGGTCTGGCCTGCCTGCAATTGTCAGGGAATTGTGCTTTAAACACAACTGTTTAGTACCGAATTTCGTGTTGTCTTCATCCTTTTTGAATTGAAGTTCCAAATGAGTTGCCGCCAAAATAAATAGAAATGCTAAATCAGCGAGTGGATAAACAAAGCGACGTCCAGTTGCTGTTAGTTGTAGTAACACTCTTTTTTACAAAGTGCCGACTCTGCATTGCCCTCCGAACCGACAAAAAAACAAAGCGAATTGGCAAATAAACGCAATAGCGACGGGAAATGGGAAAGCGGAAAGCGGATGCTTATCGTCAAAGAAGCATCTGATATTGCTGTTGCTGTTGCTCCTGTTGCTGGTGTTGTTGTTGCTGCTGTTGCTGTTGCTGTTGTCGAGGGTTGAGGGGCGAGTTTGTCGAGTTTGCTGAGCGGTTCGTCGCTTTCTGTCATTCGATATGACCGGCCATCACCTTTCAATTCAATTCAATCAGCGGTAATTATGTCGCAAGCAAGAGACCCCCTATATCTTGCCCGATCTGCGATCCACAATCAGCGATTCCATTACACACCAACGAAAACGATGCCGAGCCCCTATTCTAATTCCGATTGCGATGGCGATAACACGCGATTGTCATCGAGCGATACGGAAATAGCTCGTCGGGATTAGCCCTTGTTGTTTTCATAACACGCTCGGACCGAGCCCAAGTGCATTTATGAATGGATCTTGACATCGAGAGCAGAGAGCGAGGATCGTGCAGTCATTCCGTTTGTAGATTTTATCGCTCGTCTTCTTACACAATATTAGTGTTGTCTTGAGAGCCATTTTGAGACATTTTAAGGGATTTACGCTTACTGGAATTAACTTTCACTTTTCTTCTTCAAGTCTGGCAACACTTGAATTGCATATACTTTACAAGGCGGCTTTGAACACAATTACTTTTCATATTCTAAATAAATTCAAAATCTTTAGCTCTTCGGCTTCCGGTCATTGTGCCGCCATCTATAGCCTGTTATTGAAAACGCTAAGTAATTGCTGGGGCTCTCTATCGGTTCACAAAGAAACGACAGCCGATTGAAGATCTGGAAACTGCAGTCATTAGTAACTGCTCTACAAGCAGTGCACTGCAGCAATTTTGAACTGCTTGTGTAGAAGGTAGCTGCTGTACCTACTTTAAACTGCTTGTGAAAGCAGTGGAAATTTAGTTAGCTTGCCAGCATCCACAATTCTAATATATAATATGTTAGTTGAAAGAGGCACTGTACTGCTTAACCGGAATTAGTAAACTGCTTGGTAAAATAATGTGACTGCTTGTTTTAATCGCACTCAAAAGCTGCTTGAAATGCAGTGAAACAAATTGATGCCCTTTATTTTGTTATATTCTCACTTTTGAATTTTTTTTTTATTGCCCCTTCGCTTGAATTGTCTTACAACGCTCGCTTGGATGCTCTTTTTTAATTATTAAATTATTCAGCAGAGCGAATTTAGGTGTCGCCTTGCTTTTTTACTGGGCTCCTGTTCATTTGATTGGATTTGTATTAACCTTGAATGGGGCGCACAAGAAATCAAAACGAATGGAATGGGAGAGCGGGACGACTATCATTTGGAAGAAAAGGAAGGCAGGCAAAGTAAAAAAAAAGCAGATAAATTTGGCCTGACTTTTTTTTTCCTTTCTTACAAACGATAGTTGTCCCGCTCTCCCATTGCATTTTCATTCAATATGAACAGAAATCAAATCAAATCAACAAGAGCGCAGGAAAAAAAGAAAGTCGTAGCCAAGTTAAAAAAAATGAAAACAATTAAAATTCCCATAAAAATTTAGGCAACTCAAGCAAAGTTCTTAGCTCCGATCGTTCCCTTAATGTTTACATATATTGGTGCAGAATTGAATAATATTGTACAAGTATGTTTTCATTGACGACTAAACCCCTTTCGCTGTGTAGGTAAACATGCAAGGCGGAGAGGGGGGAGCTTTTCACTTGCGTCTCCATTCACGCCACAAATGGACCGCAAAAGGGGCAACACGAAACGAAACGAAGCAAAACAAACGATGCGATACCACAAAAGGGAAATTATGCATATTCCCCATGCTCTATGGTGTATGCCCCATGCCCCATGCCCCATGCTCTACACTGCATGATCTCCATGGAGTCCATGTCAATTCTCGCACTTCACTGTCTGACATGTTCATCTGTCGTCGCTGCTCGAAACTGAGTCGCGACGTCGCGTCTGCGAAAGTGAAAAGCGTCGCAGCCGACGACGACGCATCAGCAGAGGCAACAGCAGCAGCAGCAGCAGCAGCAGCTGATAGGAAAATTAATTTTTGCGATTGCATTGTTTTTGCACTTTTTCTTCTTCCCAGCCGCGACTAATTCAAATTTTGACATAATTTTTCCCTTTTTCGCCAGCTTTCTCACTTTTGTCTTGGCGAATTTTCACTTGAGACTTGACCTCAAGCGGGCAGCCTCCTCCCACCGCCTCCACCTACGCCCCCGACTGTGCCTGTGGCCGCCTTTTGCGGTGACGGCCTTGGGAACTGCATTTGGCGCTGATTTATCAGCATGCTACGTGCAGCGTGCAGCATGAGGGGGCGCCACAAATCAAAGTCAAATCGCAAAATGCGCGACTGACTCACTCGGCCTGGAGTAGTTCCAAGCTGCCGCCGCCTTGCAGCAAGCCCAGGAGCGGCCCAGGGGCTCTGGCTGCCTCCTCTCCACCTCCCCCCTCCGCCCACTATAAGCGCTTTGACCTTGCTGCCTGGCTGTGGTAAGTGGCGGGCCATAAATTTTGGTCAGAATGTTGCAAAACGTTGCGCGCGCCCCAAATCCGAATCTGAATCTAAATCCAAATCGGAATCGAAACTGAAAGCGAAAAGTGAATTGTCGTCGACACTTTGAATAATATGTTGTTGCTCTAGCAGAACAAAATAAATGATATGTGAGCTGAGTAGGACGAAACGAAGGAAAACCAGAAACCTTCATGCCGAATAGCTGAGATCGGTGTGTTCATACAGACAGACAGGCAGACAGACAGACAGACAGACAGGCAGGCAGGCAGACAAACAGACAGGGCTAGTGATCCTGAGCAAGAATATGTATACTTTGTGGGGGGTATGCCACAACTCCTTCTGCCTGTTAAATACAGTATGCCTTTTTTTGATCTAAGGAATCAAGAAGAATCAAGAGTGACAATGCGAAGCAATTTTATTAAATGTAGCAACAACAACAACATCGATAGGTGAGATATCTTAGGCATTGTTAGAGGGCGCTGAATCGCAACTATTTGGAGACAGAAAGAAACTTTATAGAACTAATTACTGAACTGCGTTTTCATTTTGAAATTTTGTTTTTTCAATCACATCAAATATTAATATATTATCTCAAATTTATAAATTAAAAATTAGATTATTATTATTTTTTTTTTTTAATTAAATTATTGTATGCATAGATACATATATTTTATGTTACTATATTTGTACCAAATTGAAGACAGGGAATATTGTATAGTATCGTACATGGTAATTAAGGTTGTATACGTGAGTTTAGACGTATTCTATAATGATAAAATGAACAAACTGTTAAAAAGGAGCTCTGTAAATCAAATAAAGTCAGTTTTAATAGCTTCCCTTATTTTATTTTTTAAATTTCATAAACACGTAACTAATGTAAGAAGAAGATTTTACGGGGATAAAATTAAAATGTATATAGGAGAAGCTTGATTTTGAATATGGTTATATACACAGCGTTACAAATTCTAGATGTACTGTGAACAATGGCTTTAAAATGGTGTATTTCTTTTAAGCAGAATTCTTAGCGACCCTTCCCAATCTGAATACATACCATGCCTATAAAATAAATATAGACAATTGAGGAATCCTTGGGAAACTTTAGAACCTCTCGTTCTTGTTTTAAGACAATGTTCTTTAATCTTTAAGGAAACCTGAGTGAGTTCTTGCTGTAATTGGCAGGGTATGAGGCAGTTTGCTATTTTTCTGTTATTATTACACTGAAGTAGTATATGTGTGTGTGTGTGTGACTAAGTGTGAGTGTGTGTGACTAAGTGTGTGTGTGTGACTGAGTGTGTGCTTCAAAGTGTTGTTTCAACTTGCTGAAAAGGCAAGCGAAATATTTCGTATTTATGGCATTTGTTAACGGTTATGGTAACTGTAACTGCAAGTGTAACTGTAACTTTAACTTTAACTGCTATGTTGGCGTATGCATGCTCACACACACACACACACGCGCACACATGCATACAGCAGAACGTATGTATGAATTGCCACACCTTTTAATGCGCTGCCCTCATTGGCTTCAGTTTTAGTTTTCTGATTCAGTTTCAGTTCTTGTTGTTGTTGTTGATGTTTGTTGTTTTGTTATTGTGTTTTCGTTTTAATGTGCGCCCGCACACTTTGCACATACACACACCACACACACACACGCGCAGATACAGACACACACACACAAATACACACACTTGTGCTAGGTGTATAGACAAAAAGGAAACTTTGCGCCGTGAATGCGAAAAACTCAACCAGACTCGAGATCGGAGACTGGAGACCGGAGAACCGAGACTGGAGAGCCGAGAGCTGAGACCAGAGACCTGAGACCAGAGACCTGAGACCCGACATCAGGCGGAGACCTGACCAGGCCAGCAATGCTCTGGTCTATGTTAGATCGATCTACCTTCGCCGCGAAACTGCCTTTTGCCGTTAGCCGGCGGCGCTCACTAAAATGTTGTTTGTCCTTGGAGAATGTGGCGGAAAATAAATAATAAAAATAGAGAAAAAACACACACAGACACATACACAGACACAGATACAGACACAGACATACATACATATGTAATGCAAACACTGATCGTACAGTGCATGTTTATACAGTTATATGAATGTATATCTGTGTTCATATAATCGTTAATGTGCCGTTAGCTTTTGCGTTGGCGCCGCACCCAACATGCCCGTCCCCGCCCAGGCAACCCCCTCTCCTCCTTCTCTGCATGCCCCTCCCCCTGCCCCTGGCATCGCTGCCCATGGCATGTCAATCGACCGATCCGAATCAGATCGAATCACAATTGTTGTTGCCGTCAGTCATCGGTTTGATCTTTGTTGTTGTCATCGGCATTGTTGCTGGTGTTGTTACTGGTGTTGTTGCTCTTGTTGTTGTTGTTGTAGTTGTTGCTTGAGCTAATATAGCCATAGCTATAGTTTACAGTGCGCCTTTGTCTAATTGTTTCCATTATTATTGTACTTTATTGTTTGCGATTTCCGCCGTCTGCGATAACCCGATAGGCCTATCGATCACATATCGAAATGCAGCTACAGCCTGAAAAGCTACGATCGGAGTTTGGCTTGAATATTAGGATATTGAAAATATATTTATAGTTAATATTTATAGTTAATATTTATAGTTAATATTTATAGTTAATATTTATAGTTTATCCCTCCTCTCTCACTCATTTCTCCATCTCGTCAAGCACTTTTACACTTACTTACTCATCAATATACTCCTCCAATACTCCCCTTATGTAACCCAACTCGAAAAGAGTCATCCCGCCTCGATAAATATATATCTTCAAGCTGTTCGATACTGCCCACTCTGATCGTAAGTTCTGTCTGCAACTGTGACCACAGTTTCCTCTTTATTGTATATGCATAGAGTATATGTATTTGTTCGTGTGTTTGTTTATGATTCTCCCACAATCGGCAATCGAAAACTATTCGAAAATGTGCCTAGGTCTGTTGGTCGTCAGCCCACACAGCGGGATTTGCATAAATTGTGCGCAATTGTCGACAATTTGTGACCGATTCGCGCGTGTCCTGTCGCCCACATGACGACGCTGCGAGAAGACCAAAACGGAAGACACGATGACGACGACGAGAGCTCGCCAAAATGTGAATTTCAATTCGATTTCAAAATGTTTATCATTAGCATATTTTAGTAAGGCTCCTCATTCCACTTCTCCTCTTCCTTCCTACTCTTGCCACTGCCTCCTTAGCTCCTTCTAACAGCGAGTACGAGTGCATACGAATGCGCACAAGAGTCTCGTATTTGTATCGTTTCCACTTGTTGCGAGGGTTCAGGCAATGGCGTGTTCAGACCCGAATTCCAATCAAGTTGTTCATTCATGAGATTCCATTTGAATAAAAGTACTGTGAATGAGTTATATAACAGTGAAAATGCATGATGAGCTAGAAATATGCAAAAGAGAGTGCACAGGGGAAAGAAGAGCGAGATTGCAGGCAAAGAGAAGTGTTAAGTTTAACTCCTCTTGGCCGGACACTTATTATTTCACTCATGACAATTTCAAAGAACAAAGGAAAACAAGTGGAAAAAAAGTTAAATAAAATAATGAAAGAAAATATACAGACAGAGAGAGAGAGAGATAGAAATTTAGAGATTTATTAAGTTAAACCCCTCTTGGCCGGACACTTATTATTTTACTTACGACACTTGCCAGAATGAGTGAAAGATTACAGTCAAATACAAGAATTAACGAAAATATACAGACAGAGAGAGAGAGAGAGTGAAAGATCTTCTGATATTTATAAGGTGCAACCTCTCTTGGCCGGACACTTGAAATGATTTCTCTCATGACAATCAAAATAGGTACAGAAACACTTTACAGATATATATATATAGGGAGAGAGAGAGAGAGAGATTTAAAGATTTATTAAGTGCAACCTCTCTTGGCCGGACACTTGAAATGATTTCTCTCATGACAATGAACCAAATAGGGACAGAAAAAGTGAATATTTTAGAACTACAGAAAGAACTTACGATGAAAAGAGAGGCAGAACAATGGAGAGAGAGAGAGAAAGAGAGAGACAGAAAGGGAGAAAGAGAATAAGTGTTTATATTAGAGAAACACTTTACAGAAAGAGCGAGAGAGACACTCTAGTTTCTCCCAGCAAAACTCCCGGCATTGCACGAGCTCCACTTCGAGTCGCAGTTTCGCTAGGCCTCAGTCTAGCTGGTGTGATCATGGCATAAGTCGCATGCGACCAACCCGTTGCTTGCCGCCCTGTTCCACTGTGCCAGTTGCCGCAGAGCCGAGCTCAGCCGATCCAATCCGATGCAAAGCGAGCCGAGGCTTAGCTTTATCACATGAGCGAAGCGACGCTCGCGTTAGTCGGTGTTCGGCACTTGGCCAGAGCTGACGTGAACTCGCACTGCGAAGACAAGACAAACAACTGTCAAACAGATGAACAGATCAATTCCGATACGAAACCGTAACCGAAACCGATAACTGAACTCGAAAACGTCGCGTCAACTCGAAACTCAAATCGCACTTGACTCTGTGTGTGAAGTGAACGAAAGAAGTGTGTTCGATAATCCGCAGTCCATCTCCAACTCCAACTCAATCTTGGATCGCATCTCTAATCGAATTTCGGATCATTAATTTGTTAGTTTGCTAATTTTCGAATCGCCTTCGGGTGGCAGTTATCAGTTAACAGTTAACAGTTATTTCGATTGCTGAAAGTCATCGTTTATTTCGTTTGGCGATGACAATTAAATTATTGTTGTTTTTTTGCTGTGACTTCTCTCTCTCTCCCTCTCTTGTTTCTGCTACTCACTCTTCTCAGCTGTCGGTGAATTTTGAAACATTTTTTTGAGTTTTGTTTTGTTTGTTTGTTTTGATATTTTTTTGTGGGGCCGCACCTCGAAATGAATTATGAAATACATTAGGTATACAATGCAAATCGAGTAATTCGCAAATCCCAAAAGAATATTTGCCTTTGTGCTGTGTGCGGGTGTGTGTGTTTGCGCGGGTGTGTGTGCGTGTGCGTGTGTTCGTGTCTTGTTCGCACAACAATTGATCGCAACCTGTTTTCGAGCTACCATCCCGAACGAGCCCCAGCCAGAGCCAGAGCCAGAGCCAGAGCCAGAGCCAGAGCTAGATCCAGAGACTGAGGTAAGCTGATTAATTCCCATCTAATTATAGTCTTATACATACCTATATTGTACGAGAAAATCATACATACGTCCGTATATAGCACGCGTTTCGCAGAAGCTAAGCCAACATCTGACAAGATCAAGCCAACCCTGTCCCCTTCTTGCCTTCTCTCTCTCCCTCACTAATTTATGCCTAAGAACTGAGGTCAGTGCTTCGTTTTCTGCAACGCTGCACAATGTCAGGCTGTCATCTTCCCCCCTTCCTCTCTCTCCCCTCTTCAGAGCACCTTCCTCTGCGGAAGAACGTGGCAGACAATGGAAAACACTTCCGAGCCAGTTGCACTGAACCACAGCAATCAAGGCAATCTCATCGATGCTCACTGCCCACTGGCTGCTTATCAACCTATCACCCATCACTCCCCCCCTCCCAAGCACCCTTGTCTCTCGACTAACTGACGACCTTGCCACAGCAGGTGCCACAGCAAATGTATTCACTCATAATTGGGCCAACTTGGCGAGGCAGCACAGGAAGTGCACTGAATTCTTGGCCATTGCTCAAGCCTCGACTATGAAGAATGTATATTATATGGCATGTTATGTGTCTGGCATTGTCGGGAGGTTAGTCAGTCAGTCATGCGAAAAATGTATATCTAACTCGGTCACTGAGCTAAGCAGATAGGTCTATTTTCATGGTAGCGATCTAGGTCTCTGAATCTGTTCTTTTATTTTGTTTGATAACCTTTTGTATATGAAGGGATCTTTACCATATATATACTCGTATATACATTTCATACATTTCATTTTCAATAGAAACTTATATTATAAGCACTTTACAGCATCGTTAGGTACAATTATATCCTATCAAATATATGCAAAGCATCGGTTGATAGTGACAATGTGCATAAAAATTAATAAAAGAAAAGGTTTTACTATCTGTTCTGAGTATCCGTCACCTGCCTAGGATTTAAATGTGAATATCTATACAACCTAACCAACCAATATCTAAACACACCATCTACCTACTATATATAATATAAAATATTATACTGGCATAGTATGTAACTATACTTACCTATGTGCATGTATTGTATAAACATCCATAGACATAAACTATTTCTGCAATTATGTTTATGGTTGAAACCCAAAATTGGAACATTCCAGGCGACCTCGAGCGCTTCAGACTTCAGTCGAAAATTTCGCCTTTGACCCGACCCAGTTGCATATGTCGCCGTTGGCTGCGCAGAATCATTCCCGCTTCCGCTCCCATTCCGCCAACCCCCAACCCCAAGACCCCAACTCCCTCCACCCATTCCCAGTGCGGACCAGTTTTAGTTCGTTCCACACACACATGCCGCCCATTTTTCGGCAATCTGCAGACTGCGACGTCGACTGCGCTGTTCGTGTGGCGTTTCATTTCCACACGTTCCGCGCGGCAGTTCAGTAGCCGCAGACAGCAAGCAGTGAACAGTTGCCTGCAGACTGCAGACTGCAGACAATACTCGTAGACCGTAGACCGTAGACTGTAGACCGTAGTTACAGTAGTTACAGCTGTGGCCCGGGCTCGTGGCGTGCATCGTGCGATCGGCGATTCTTTCAAAACGAAACGAGAAACGATCGATCGATCGAAACGGTCGAAACGATCGAAACCTTAAAGCGACATTTGGCACGCGTTGCCTTTCATTTCTGCAGTGTTCAGTTCAGCTATTTCTATATATCATCAATGTTGTTTTTTATTGTTATTGTCGCGTGTGTGTTTCTGTGTCTTTTTGTTACTGTTTGTGCAACGCAAATGAAGTGAAACAACGGACAACCACAAGGCGCTCAGGTATTTTGTCATATGCATATTAAAGCAAACGAATCGAGCCATTTGTATGTGCAGTGCATGCTGCGCTCTACATAACTCTAAGCGCAAGGGGGGACAGAGGGGGAGACAAGTAGGGTTACATCTAGGGAGGGTACAAATTGCGTGTGAAAGCGCTCAGCTCTCTAGGTAATTTACAGCGATCATTTCACAAGAAAATGGAATACCACACACTATATATATGCATTATAAAAGACTACTATATGATACCTATATAAGGCTTATTATGTTATTTATAATCAAGCAATAATATATCATATTAATGTAGATATTGTATGTATAGATTTTTGTATGCTGAGTATCTAGAAGAGAGAGGAAGAGTGTCTAGATAGTATCTTCAGAAGGAATGCAAGTATCTTCTAAATATGTACATATTTTTTTTTCATTATAGAGTTTTGGCGACCTTTGTTTTTCATCATTTTTTTTTTTTTTTTTTCATTTATCCGAAATATATCTTCAAATAATAATGTCCCCCTTCACTGTTAATATCAAAATTTCATCATAAATTTCTGCACTTAGAAAGCTAAGAAAGAATGAATCTCAGATAGAATCAGTTAGAATGTTTCTTCAGTTAGAATTCTTAATCGGAATCGTTTGCACTTTCGTCTTAAGATTCCCAGTTTGTTTTGTATTCATTATGAAGATCTGTCCCTCTCATTCACTCACTCAAATATGATTATAAGAACTCTTATGGACAGTGTGCTGTACTGTGTGGATATGCCTCGACTTCAGTTAAGCCGCTGATTAGTCGCTGCTCGAATACTTTAGTTATTTGGGCTATTTGTGGTCGTTTTGGCTTGGCTGCTTGGCTTGGCTTGGCTTGGCGCAGAGTGCGCTGGCAGCTTTCTTGCATAATAAACAAGATCAGCACACAATGTGCAACATTGGGCCAATGTTGTTGTTGTTGCTGTTGCTGTTGTTGGTACGTGGACACTGGCGCTGGGGACACGACAACGGGTGCTAAACTGCTAAGAAAACAAAAACCACAAACGACAAACAACGCCAGCAAATGGGGAGACCAAAGGCAACAACAGCAACATCAACAGCAACAACAACAGGAACAACAACAACAACAGCAACTTTTGCTCTCGTTTCATTTCCATTGCGCTGCTCTTAGCTGCTGCGTGCGGCACATGGACAACTTGGTTTGGTTTTTGGCAGCTCCGTTGCCACTCGCCACTCGCCACTCTCTACTCTCCACACTCCCTTCTCCAGTTGGTAGTCGGCAGATCATTTGCCAATCTCAAGTGCAGCGCATGCCGCGTTCGTTGTGAACCTGCCGCCTGCTGCCAGAAAAAGAAACAAAAGAAAAGTCCAAATAAAGTTAAGCAAAACAAAACAAACGAGACGGCGAAAAATCGCCAGTCGCAACTCCTGAGTTGAGGCCTAACCGTTACTGTAACTGTAAATGTGACTGTGACTGTGACTGTTACTGTTAATGTAATAGTAACAGTGTCGCTGTTGCTGCCACAGTTGCTCCATTTCGCCGACAACGGGACACGTTTTATCGCCCTGCCACAGCGCTTTGAATACGTTCAAAGTGTCCGTCCCGGAGAGCAGTATTATAACTTATTATATCATAAAGCATAAGCCATATAGTATGTCTGGTCAGACGTGACATTAACTACAGGGAAACTGCGGCTAAATCATATTTCCATGAGCTTAAGAGATACTTAAAGTGACCCTAAAATGCTGACAGATACAGATACAGATACAGATACAGATACAGATACAGATACAGATACAGATACAGATACAGATACAGATACAGATACAGATACAGATACAGATACAGATACAGATACAGATACAGATACAGATACAGATACAGATACAGATACAGATACAGATACAGATACAGATACAGATACAGATACAGATACAGATACAGATACAGATACAGATACAGATACAGATACAGATACAGATACAGATACAGATACAGATACAGATACAGATACAGATACAGATACAGATACAGATACAGATACAGATACAGATACAGATACAGATACAGATACAGATACAGATACAGATACAGATACAGATACAGATACAGATACAGATACAGATACAGATACAGATACAGATACAGATACAGATACAGATACAGATACAGATACAGATACAGATACAGATACAGATACAGATACAGATACAGATACAGATACAGATACAGATACAGATACAGATACAGATACAGATACAGATACAGATACAGATACAGATACAGATACAGATACAGATACAGATACAGATACAGATACAGATACAGATACAGATACAGATACAGATACAGATACAGATACAGATACAGATACAGATACAGATACAGATACAGATACAGATACAGATACAGATACAGATACAGATACAGATACAGATACAGATACAGATACAGATACAGATACAGATACAGATACAGATACAGATACAGATACAGATACAGATACAGATACAGATACAGATACAGATACAGATACAGATACAGATACAGATACAGATACAGATACAGATACAGATACAGATACAGATACAGATACAGATACAGATACAGATACAGATACAGATACAGATACAGATACAGATACAGATACAGATACAGATACAGATACAGATACAGATACAGATACAGATACAGATACAGATACAGATACAGATACAGATACAGATACAGATACAGATACAGATACAGATACAGATACAGATACAGATACAGATACAGATACAGATACAGATACAGATACAGATACAGATACAGATACAGATAC